>CM072926.1:2680000-4152500 GCA_036971965.1 Nyctalus aviator | reverse complement strand
TGAAACCAATTCACCATAGGCTAATTGATATAAACAAGAGTTAAATTCCCACAGCTCATCCATGTTCCTGGATGACCAGTTCTGTGTGTCTAACATGGTTAACTGCTCCCAAAATGTACTTACTAGCCACTCAATCTGGAACCTAAGAGTCAATCTAGGTTCCTTGCCCTTCATATCCTTTCAAAAATTTCTGTGGATTTTTTTTAATAGTCCCTTCACCAGTATCTCAGCTTCTAATTTCGACCCTTTCCAATTCAATTCTACAATCTGCCAAGGTAGACTCAAAGGCCCAAACCCCTAAAGAGCTGAGAGCTACCACCAACCCTCCCACCCCTCGTTTCCTCACTTGACATTTCTGCCCTTGGCTCCCTTCCCATTTAAACCCATAGTTTCCCGGGAGACCATGGATGCTTTCTTCTGAAGTTAGTCTGCTTGGAATCCTTTTGTATTCTGCTCCTTCTTGACTTGGCTAATTTCTATTCCAAAAAAGTTCCCCTGCCCCCTGCCCTGTGTCAGGCTCAGTTAAGCTCTTTCTCTCCATGCTTCAACAGTTCCCTATCTGCCACAGTATTGTATCCTATGTTTTTCCCTATTAAATAATGTGAAGATATGGTTGGTATGGCTCTGTGGTTGAGCATCGACCTATGAACCAGGAGGTCACACAGTTCGATTCCCAGCACATGTCCAGGTTATGGGCTTGATTCCCAATGGGGGGCGTGCAAGAGGCAGTCGGTTGATCCATGATTCTCTCTCATCATTAATGTTTCTATCTCTCCCGCTCTCCCTTCCTCTCTGAAATCAGTAAAATATTTTTTAATAAATTTTTTTTAATGTGGAGATATGTTGCTATTAATATATATCCTGTTCCTAGCACAGTGCCTGGCACAGAATTATGCATATAAAAAAAGTCATAATTTTTCATTAGAACACAAAAATGCAATAGTAATTTCACTGGCTCTTTCAGAACATGTTAAGGGCCTTGCGTAACCTTAATACTGTAAACGAGAGCCAGCTCAGTTAACTGTCATAAGTCTAAAGTATTTGTAAAAGTTTTTGTAATTATGAATATAATCTTTTATTTTTTGTAATTTGTATTGCTTTGATTAGTTTCTGATGATGTATTGGCTAGAGAGCTTTTGCAGCAAATTATCTTAGATTTATCTAAAATATCATAATATAAACTGCAAATTTAAAAAATCAGCCCAGGTAATAAATAAAAAGTAAAAAATAAATCGGTACTTTATTTCCTATTATGTGCATTAATGTTTCCCTTATTACCATATTCATATATTATTTTATTTTCAATTGTGTATGTATTACACTATCTCATTTAATTTAATTCTCATTTTACAAAACTTAAGAAAACTTGAGGCCCAGAGGGGCTAAATAAAGTTTAAGGCCATACTGTCCTACATGCTATATGGGAGAGCCAGCTTTCAAACCCCTCTATGCAGCTACTAACAATTCCATGCTCTTCTCACTTACAAAATGATGGACTATGAAAACCTAGCAACAGCTAATAGGAGGATAAAGACCTTATAAAGCACTTACCTTTGAAAGAAACTATTGGCAAGATTAAATAACTATATGTTAAATTGTATGCATTGGCAAGTTACTATACATGCAAAGTCAGACATTAAAGGTTAAAATGAAACTCCACTGAAGTTAAAACATTAAATCAAATGCTTTAAAAAAAATCAATTAAAATAATTTTATATTTAAATTTGTTTAAACTGCTTAATACAAAGTTTATACATATACTACCTTCTTTTGAGCAGCTTCCTTCTTTTTCTTGTCGTCTTTTTTCTTTTTCTTTTCTTCCATCAACTGTTCTTCTTCTTGCACTAAATCCCTGAACCATACAGTCGCAATTAACTTTCCCAAAACGTATTAAGAAATAAAAATAATGTTGCATACAGATTCATTTTCACTCTATTAGAAGTACAGACATGGCAAATTATTCTTTTATCATTCACTAAAATAAACAAATTGCAACCTAAATCTAACTATAGGGCCACCAGTCTTTTTTTTAGTAAACCACATGTAGTAGAGGTTTTATCTTAATACTAGAGACCCGGTGCACAAAATTCATGCACAGGTAGGGTCCCTAGGCCTGGCCAATGATCAAGGCCAATCAGGGCCTTCTGGCTGCTGGCCAGGGCCCTCCTTCGCTCCACACCACCCCTTGGTGGCCAGTGCATGTCATAGTGAGCGATCAAACTCCCGGTCTTCCAAACTCCCAAGGGGACACACACACACACACACACACACACACACACACTCACCCACAAACACACACACACACACATATATATATATATATATATATATATATACACACATATATATATAAAGAGAGAGAGATGGAGAGAGAGAGAGAGGCGGGGGGGGGGGGAGAGAGGGAGGGGGGAGAAAGAGAGAGAGAGACATTACATCAAGGAAGATGACCTAAAATTAGCAAATGTTACATGAGAAACAATTCAAGAATGTAAACATCAAATGAGCCAGAGTTACCTTGTTTCTGGCCCCAGTTATAAATTACTACTAGCTAATGGCAATGCCTGGGAACTGCACCACAATCCTCTCCTGCCTAGGTATTTGGGGTATCTATAGCTGTCCTTGCTCTAAAAAGCTTTATAACTGTTTTAAAAATACAAGTTAGTCATACATAGATGATGTATTTCAACATTACAATAACTTCACATTCTATAAGCATTCCAAACTATTCTATAAATACTTGTGAAACAATAATACATTCATTAAATAAGCTTGTTTCAGTTCTTAAAATCACAAATACTCAAACTTGTCAAAAGAACCTCTGGCTCAGCATTTCAAAATGATAGACTAGGCACATGTGCTTGCCTCTTCCTTTCCATTTACCTTACTGAAGTGATAGGAGAAAAAAGGTAATAAATCTATTCAGAGCTGAGAAATAAAAGCAAAAGTAGCCCAACCCAAGAATAAACACGAAAGTCCTAAATGAAGGTATGTGCCACCCTCTGGTGGCACTCTGGAGAGGCCCCAAGGTCGGAGCTGGAAGAGCAGAAACTGGAATGGAGCAGAAGTGCCTAAGGATTCAAAAGGCTGGGATCCATTCCTCCCAGCACTTTCATTCCCATGCCTGCTTGGCTAAAGGTGTAGCTGCAATGGAATCCAGCCCAAAACCAAAGAAACCCTTTCTAGAGACTCTGAATCTTCCATTTTGAACATACTAAATGAAGGCTTCACTGAGTAAAGATCTGGCAACAAAAAAGTGCTTACAAATTAAAAAAAAGAAAAAAAGAAACTAATCTTTCTTATTGGAAACTACTGCCACCCTCTCCCTCACATCCTAAAATGAAGCCTGCCTACCACACCTGGAGCTCAGCATCAGCCCTCTGGTTTGAGGGAGGATGCTACTGGGTAATAAAAGTTAACCAAAGTTAAGGGGAACACACTCCAGTAACCTACACTAATGCCATACAGTCTGCACAAAAGTGGGGAATCTTTTTCCTACCAAGAGCCATTTGGATATTTAAACATCATTCATGAACCATGCAAAATTATCAATGTAAAAATTAGCCTGCTAGATTTAGTAAAAACATTTAATTAACTCACCCCTAATGCCTAGGCAGGGCCAGACCAAATGATTTCCGGGCCTTATGGTATACTTCTGTTGGGCTGAACGTTCCCCACCCCTGGTCTAGTACCTAAACCTTCATTCCTAATATCAACAGACAACTAAAAATTATCAGATACTTGAAAAAAATCAACACACAAAGAGAAAGTACCTAAACTCTGCCTTGAGGAAGCTTTCCAGAAGGGACATTATGAATAGAAGGCAGACAAGGTGAGATCCAAGGGATGAAACTAGAAAATAAAATGAGAGAGATTGGCAAGTACGTAAGAAACTAGAGGGGCGCTGTAGTTGACCTGAAGTGAGATTACACAAAACTCAAGATGGCTGTGCTGATGGAGTAGACAGTGGAGATGCAGGTAGACAATGAACAACTAAATGAGTGACAGCACGTATGGCTAATGATCATTTAGTACAATGAAGAATTATTGCTAAAATCAGAAGTTGGAGGAAGGGGATGACTACTTGTTATATTTCGTTGTCCTTTGTCCAGAGCAGAACTGTCATGTGGCTAACAGAGTAGCAAAATATATTGGTGTCAACTGTAACCATGACTCTCACTCACTCCCAAATTCTGTGTGAGGGAAGTAATGAGAGTGCGCTCACTCTCTCTGCTAACCTGGAAAATCAAGGATTAAGTCAGCTATAGCATATGAGAGGAAGAATACGTTAGAAAACAACGTAATTCAATTATATCACTGTCCTGTTACCCATCAAAAGTTCATTACTAGCTCTAAATACTTAACTGTCTTCAGTCACAGTTTCTGTATTAAAACTGGGAGTAAGTGCTTTACATTATCTACTTCATAACATTTTTATAGAGTAAATGAGAAATGGTTACTTAACATAGTGCCTCTAATAAACATTCAAATGCCCAGTCATGAACTCTTCTCACCAATTCTCAGTGGCACCCAAAAAAACTGCATCTATTCTACTTTTCTCAAGATTACTCTGAGCCTTTATTATGTGGAAAAGGTCAGGAATCTTCAGCATCTGTTCGTTGTGTTCTGGGAGTCATAAGCACATGCTTCTCTAATCTTCTGTGCCACTAACTTTACTCCATAGCATCCTACTTTACTATCTATCCGGAATATTTTCTCCCTTCTCAAACTTCATTTTCAAAGCTTTTTGATGAGGCTAAACAAATATTTTCCTGGCCAAAAATGGTCTCTTTAGTATTTAAAAGAAGTACCATATATTCTCTCAAGGAAATACTATAATATCAACTGCTACTATACTAGTAAGCATAGAGATAAAAATTCTGTTTTTCAAGGCCAACTAACCACGTTTCCTACATTTCCTTCAGAAAGCCACCTGGAAATATATATATTAGAGGCCTGGTGCATGAAATTCGTGCACTCAGGGGAGGAGGGCCATCAGCCCAGCGTGTGCCTTCTTGCAGTCCAGGAGACCTTAGGGGATGTCCAACTGATGGCAATTGGACATCCTTAGTGCTGCTGTGGAGGTGGGAGAGGCTCCTGCCACCACTGGTACACTTGCCAGCTGGTTCACGGCTTCTGGCTGAGCAGCGCTCCCAAGGGAGCACGCTGACCACCAGGGGGCAGCTCCTGCATTGAGCTTCAGCCCCCTGGTGGTCAATGCACATCAAAGTGACCAGCTGTTCCACCGTTCGGTTGATTTGCATATTAGTCTTTTATTATATACAATTCCACCTATGCCCAAACACTTCAGCTTTCAGGATTTAAATGCTAGTAGAGATTCATTTAAGACATATGGCTCTTCCATTTTAAGGTATCTATTAAAAGAAGTAATGTTGATGGACCTGATAGGTCTAAGTGATCCATCATATTTGCTTCACAAAGATAAGATTCCAGCCAGCATTCATTCATCCCCTGAAGATTAAAAGCAGGATACCTCAAATATGCAAATTCTGGACCAGATAATGAGAAAACTCTCAGTGATTAAAGTGTTAGAGACTATGTTGGGTACTTTATGTATATTTTTCATTTATTACTTTAAAAAATGATAAGTAAATATATTTCCCTTTATACACACAAAAAAATTTTTTGAACCTCAAAAAGATTATGTGACTTGTCCAAAATCATATATCCAGTACAGGGAGGAGCCAGAATTCAAATCTGGTTCTCAAACTCATGATCTATCCTGGACCCCATGCTGCTAAAAAACCAGTCTTGGAGTGCAGCTTGGACCCTCCCATGCGCAGCCGAACCCTGTGGAGGCAGCCACAAACTGTGGGGCACTTGAAGCTTCACACAGGTTCCCAAGAGCAAAAAAAGGACAGCTTTGACAGTGGTAAAGCACCTCCCAGGAGCCCAGAACTGGCATGCAGAACAGCCTCAGTAAATATAAGAGCAGGATCCAAAGGAGATCACAGCAGGCACTAACCTCTGCCGAACTCCACTTTGCTTTTTCTCTTTTTCATTACTTTCATTTTTTCTTTTTTATTGCTTTATTATTCTTTCTCTTTTTTTACCTCTTATTTTTATCTTTCCTCTTCTTACTCTACTTTTTTGTCTTCCTTCGATTTTTTCCTTTTAATTTTCATTCTTCTTTCTCTTTTATCCTTTTCATAATTTTTTCTTCTCTTCTCTTTACTCCATTCCTTTTCCTATTCATTATTCTTATTTTTCACTCCTTTCATATTCTTCCCCCCCCCTTTTTTTCCTTCAATGTTCTTTCCTTCTCTCTCTCTCTCGCGCTCGCGCTCTCTCTCTCTCTCTCTCTCTCTCTCTCTCTCTCTCTCTCTCCTCTCTCTCTTTGTGTCCTCTTTTCTCTTTCCTAACTCTTTTCTTTTGTGGTTGTTTTTGCTGCTATTGTTGGATCCTCTTGCATGCTTTTGTTTTGTCTCTTGTTTTGTTCTGTCAGTATCTGTACATTAGCTCACACAACATGGTTAGGGTTGAACCTCACAGTCAGACAGTCTGAGGGAAATCCCATCCAAGAACAGGACAACACAATCAAGACCCAGTTACAACAGGAGAGCCCAAATAACTCAAGAGCATCCAGCTTAGGAGACTTAAGACAGTGCACCTCTGGGTCCCACAGGACACTTATTACATAAGGTTATCATAGCTTTTCTATCTAATACAAAGAAACAAACACAAAGAGACAGCTAACATGGGAAGACAAAGAAACACCTTCCCCCCCATGAAAGAACTCTCCAGAAAACTCTAACTGAAATAGAGGCAAGCAACATGTCAGTCATAGAGGTCAGAGTAATGACTATAAGGATGCTCAAGGAACTTAGTGAGAATTACAAAGAACTTTATCAACATGAAAAGAGACAAAGAAACCATGAGTAAGAAACAGGTCAGAAATGATGTCAAGAATATGCTAGATGGAATTAAAGTAGGCTGGATGAAACAGAGGATCAAATCACCAATTTGGAAGACAAGGTAGGGAAAAAAATTCACATCCAATTAGAGCAGCAAATGGAATTTAAAAGCAGGAGGATAGTTTAAGGAAACATTGGGACACCATGAAACAACAATATCTGCATGATAGGCGTATCAGAAGAAGAAAGTTAGCAAGTAGTAGAGAACCTATTGGAAGAAATAATGGTAACTTCCTTAAGCTGGTAAAGGAAGTCACAAGTAAAGTAAGCACAAAGAGTTGCAATCCAGAGTGAACCTAAAGAGACCTACTCCAAGACACATCATAATTAAAATGACAAACATTAAAGACACAGAGATCATCTTAAAGGCAGCAAGAGGGAGAAAGTTACCTATAAGGGAGTACCCATTAGAATGCCAGCTGATTTCTCAACAGAAACATTTCCGGCCAGAAGAGGTTATCATGAAGTATACAAAGTAATGAAAAGCAAGGCCCTGAACCCAAGACTACTCTATCCAAATTGGCTGTCATTTAAAATTGAAGGCAAAATAAAGAGCTTCCTGAACAAAAAAAGGCTAAAGGAGTATATTACCACTAAACCAAAAATTGCATGTACTGATAAAGAGGATGCTTTAAGAAGATGAAGAAATATAAGTATAAAAGATAAAATGGCAATAAGTACCTACCATGTTTCCCCGAAAATAAGACATCCTCAGAAAATAAGACCTACTTACAGGTTTCCTTCTGAGTGAAATATAAGGCATCCCCCCGAAAATAAGCCCCCCCCCCCCAGGCTAAACATGAGAGATTTGGTCCACTGATTCTGAAAGAAATGGAGCCACAAGAAATTCACCAGGAAATTCAGGAATTGGATTGTTATGATGATGTTCCAGAAGATGATGACATGATTGTCATTGAATAAATGAGTAAATTCTTGATACTGCAGGATCAGTTTGTCTGGTTTGTGTTGACAACTACCGCACTACCGTACCATATACAGGTAATAAATTTCCTTTATTTTCACTTAACAATAAATGTGTAGCGTATTCTTCTTCATGGAAAAATAAGACATCCCCTGAAAATAAGACCTAGTGCATCTTTGGGAGCAAAAATTAATATAAGACACTGTCTTATTTTCAGGGAAACAGGGTATCAATAATAACCTGAAATGTAAATGGACTAAATGCTCCAATCAAAAGACATAGTGTAGCTGAATGGATAAAAAAACATGACCCATATATTTGCTGTCTAAAATAGACATGTCTCATAACAAAAGACCCACACAGACTGAAACTGAAGAGATGAAAAAAATATTCCATGTAAATGAAAAATAAAAATAAAAAGCCGGGGTAGCAATACTCAAATCTGGCAAAATGGACTTCAAAACAAATGCCATAAAAGAGACAAAGAAGGTCACTACATAATATTAAAAGGATCAATCCAAAAAGAGGACATAAACCTGATAAACATATATGCACCCAATATAGGAGCACCTAAATATATATACATATAAATAAATATTTAGTGGACTTTAAGGAAGAGACCATCAGCAACACAGTCATAGTAGGGGCCTTGTAACATCTCGTTATCATCATTGGATAGATCTCCCAGACAAAAAATTGAGGAAACAGGGACTTTAAATGACACAGTGAATAAGATGGATTTAATTGATATTTAAAGAACATTTTAAGCAGCAATTATACATTCTTCTCAAGTGCACATGGAACATTCCTAAAGATAGACCACATGTTAGAGCAAAAACTAAGTCTCTATAAATTCAAGAAGATTGAAATCATATCAGCATTTTCTCAGATCACAATGGCATGAAACTAGAAATCAACCACAATAAAAAAAAACAAAAAACTGAAAAACACACATGGAGGCTAAACAGCTTATTATTATTAAAAAACAAATGGGTTACCAAGGAGATCAAGGAAGAAATAAAAAATTACTTAGAAATAAATAAATACAACAGCTCCAAATAAATAGGACACAAAATTCTGCAAAAGTAGGTCTTAGCATTATAGGTGCACCTCAAAAAGCAAGAACAACTCAAATAATCTACCCTACACCCAAAAGAACTAGAAGGAAAAACAAGAAAATCAGAAGGAAGGAAATAATAAGGATCAGAGAAGAATTAAGTCAGAGTCTAAAAAAAAAAGGCAATGCAAAAAATTAATTAAACCAAGAGTTGGTTCTTTAAAAAGATAAATAAAATCAGAAAAGATGTGAATAACTGACATCACAGAAATACAAAGGGTTGTAAGAAAATACTATAAACAACTACATTCCAATGAATTGGGACAACCGGGGCGAAATGACCAATTCCTAGACACAAAAAATCTCCCAAAACACAATCAGGAGGAATCATAAAACCTGAATAGGCTGATAACAATAAAACTGAAGCAATAATAAAAAATTCACAGCAAATAAAAGTTTTGCACTAGATGGATTTATAGGCAAGTTTTACCAAACATTCAAAGACAACTAAAACCTGTCCTCAAATTATTTCAAAACATTCAAGAGGAGCGAAGACTTCCAAATGCTTTTTGCAAGGCCAGCATTATCCTAATTCCAAATGCAGATAAAGACACTACAAAGAAAGAAAATTACAGGCCAATATCCCTGATGAACATAGATGCTAAAATTCTCAGCAAAGTATTAGCAAGTCAGATATAAATATTAGCAAAAAAAGCATACACCATGACCAAGTGATTTATTCTAGGGACACAAAGTTGGTACAATATTTGCAAATCAATAAGTGTGATGCATCACATAAACAACATGAAAGATAAAAATTACATGATCATATTAATAGATGCAGAAACAGCAATTTGATAAAATCCATCACCGGCTTCTAACAAAAACTCTCATTAAGGTGGGCATAGAGAGATTATACCTCAATATAATCAAGACCATATATGAAAAACTTACAGCCAATATCATTCATGCTCAATGGGCACAAACTAAAAGCATTTCATTTAAGATCATAAGACAGGGATGTCCACTTTCACCACTCTTATTCAACATAGTACTGGAAATCTTAGTCACAGCAATCAGACAAAAAGAAATAAAAGGCATTCAAATTGGAAAGGAGGAAGTAAAACTGTTATTATTCCTAGATGACATGATATTGTACATAGAAAACCCTAAAGACTCCAACAAAAAACTAACAAATTTAATAAATGAATTCAGCGAAGTAGGATACAAAATTAATATCTAGAAATGGATGTTATTTTTATACACCAATAACAAATTCGCAGAAAAAGAAACTAAGAAAACACTACCATTTAATATTGCATAAAAATTTAATAATAATAAGGTACCTAGGAATAAACTTAACCAAAGAGGTAAAAGACCTATACTCAGAAAAATTTAAGACATTGAAAAAGAAACAGAGGAAGATATAAACAAGTTGAAGACTATTTACCATGTTAATAGATTGGTAAAATTAGCATCATTAAAATATCCATTCTATCCCAAAGCAATCAACAGATTCAACACAATTCCTATTACAATAACAATGGTATGCTTCACTGATTAAGAACAAATATCCCCAAAATTTATATGGAACAAAAATGACCCCAAAAAATGACCTCAAAAATTGTCTCAGAAATCTTTTTTTTTTTTTTTTAATATTTTGTTGATTTTTCACAGAGAGGAAGGGAAAGGGATAAAGAGCTAGAAACATCGATGAGAGAAAATCATCTATCAGCTGCCTCTTGCACACCCCCTACTGGGGATGTGCCCGCAACCAAGGTATATGCCCTTGACTGGAATTGAACCCGGGACCCTTCAGTCCACAGGCCGACGCTGTATCTACTGAGCCAAACCGGTTTCGGCTGTCTCAGCAATCTTGAAAAGAAAAAAGTTGGAGGGGTCACAATACCGGATATCAAAATATACTAACAAGGCCACTGTAATAAAAACAGCCTAGTACTGGCACAAAAACAGGCATATAAATAGATCAATGGAATACAACAGAAAGCCCAGAAATCAACCCACACCTTTATGGTCAATTAATATTTGACAAAGGAGGCAAGATCATACAATGGAGTAAAAACAGTCTATGCAATAAATAGTGCTAAGAAAATTGGATAGGTACATGCAAAAAAAGAAAAAGAAAGAAAGAAAAGAAACCAGAACACCAACTTACACCATATACAAGAATAAACTCAAAATGTATAAAAGACTTAAATGTAAGTCACATAACCATAGAGATCCTAGAAGAAAACATAGGCAGTAAAATCCCAGACATCTCTCAGGAGCAATACTTTTGCCAATATGTATCCAAGGGCAAGAGACTAAGGAGAAGATAAGCAAAGGGAACTACAGAATAAAAAGCTTCCGCACAGCAAAAGAAATCAACAAACTGAAAAGGAAACCCACTGTATGGGAGAACACATTCCTCAGTGATTCATCTGATAAATAACCTCTAAAATATAAAAGAAACTAATACAACTCAACACAAGACAAACAATCCAATTTAAAAAATGAGCAAAGGACCTGAACAGACACTTCTTCAAAGAGGACGCACAACAGGCCAATCGACGTATGAAAACGTGCTCAATGTCACTAGTCATCAGAGAGATGCAAATTAAAACTACAATGAGGTATCACTTTACACCTGTCAGAATGGCTACTATCAACAAACAAGTGCTAGTGAGGATGAGGAGGAAAGGGAACCCTCATGCACTGCTGGTGGGAATGCAGACTGATGCAGCCACTGTGGAAAATGGTATGGAGTTAAAAATGGAACAGTCTTTTGACCCAGTGATCCCAATCGTGGTATATAGCTTAAGAATCTTCAAACACCAATCAGAAAGAACATATGCACCTCTATGATCATAGCAGCATTGTTTATAATATCCATGATCTGGAAACAGCCCAGTTCTATTCTTCAAGTGTCCATCAATAGATGAATGGATAAAAAAGCTGTGGTAGCCTTGGCCAGTATTGCCCAGTGGCTGGAGCATAAGTCTGCACATTGAAGGGCCGAGGGTTTGATTCCTGGTCAAGGGCACATACTTGGGTTGTGGGTTCACTCTCCACCCCTGGTCAGAGTGCATGCAGGAGGCTACCAGTTTCCCTTCCTCCGTGGATCCCTCCATCCCTCACAATGGAAAAATATCCTCAAGTGAAGATCAACAACAACAACAAAAGCTATGGTACATTTACACAATGGAATACTACATGGTCATAAAAGAGAAAACCAGCTCTTCTTAGCTTTTTATGACAGCATGGAGGGACCTGGAGAGTATTGTGCTAAGCTAAATAAGCCAGTGAGAGAAAGACAAATTCCATATGATCCCATTAATATGTGGAATCTAATGAACAAAATAAACTGAAGAACAAGATAGAACTAGCATGGATACATGGAACAGACTGATAAAAGTCAGAGAAGAGAGGGATTGGGGACTGGATGAAGGAAGGTGAATGGTTTATTTAAAGTATTTGCATACCCCATGGACAAAGATGACAGTGTGGTAAGGGTAGGGGTGATAGTTTGGCAAAGCAGGGTGGTGGGGGTGGGGGGTGTCAGGGGTATCTGCAACAGTATCAATAAAAAATTAAATATAAAAAAATGCCATGGTCTTTCCTTTCTCCTCCCAAGCAAAGTATTCACTCTTTTCAGGAGCCACAGAGAATAAGTCCATTTCCTTTAGATGCATTAAGATCTTCCCCAGATTGCACCTCCACAGTCCTTTTCTTATTTCCTTCCACCTTTACAAGAACACACAATGGAATGTACAAAGTATTCAAGTTCCAAGAGGCATGGTAGGGTGTGATCAGGGGCAAGAACAGCAAAAGAATCAAAGACAAAGACTAAACAGCCACTGGTTTTGACAAGAGGGAGAAGGCACTGGTAGTCTTTAACACTTAAGTACTTTTATTTTTGTGAATGTTTGTGGGGAGTGGTGTGGGAGAAACAACTAGACCACAACTAGTGAACAGATAAGCTGTGAGGTCCCACATTTGAGGAATTCAAATAGTTCATTTCTAAATGAGAGAAATAGAAGGTACCTAGAAAGCTATCAGAAATGGCAAAAATGTCCTTCTTTAAAAAAAAACAAAACAAAAACCTCATCAGGAAAAATGCAAGGTGCATGACAAGAGTCCACAGCACGCTACCATTTGTGTAAAAAGAAAGGATATGTATTCATAGTGATTGTGGCAGAGGGAGCAGAAGCAAATAGGTAATGGGAACCAGAAGAAAGGAGATCTCACTGTATAAATCATAGCAGTCATATAGTTTTTGACTTTTGATTGCTGATATAATTAACTAGAAACCTGGTGCACGACTTTGTGTACAAGTGGGATTCCTCAGCCTGGCCTGCAGGATTGGGCTGAAATTGGCTCTCTAACATCCCTGGAGGGGTCCTGGATTGTGACAGGGTGCACCAGTGCACGATCGGGGTTGTGGAGGGACACAGGAGGTTGGCCAGCCGGGGAGGGACTGTGACAGGGCACCAGTATGGGTCCAGCCTGTCTTGCTCAGTCCAGATTGGCCAGACCCTAGCAGCAAGCTAACCTACAGGTCAGAGCATCTGCCCCTGGTGGTCAGTGCACCTCATAGCAAGTGGTTGAGTGTCCTTAGCATATCATTAGCATATAAAGCTTTGATTGGTTGAACATATGACTGAACACTTAGCATATTAGGCTTTTATTATATAAGATTGTATCAATAGATTTACTACTATTGACCCAAACTTGTGTTTGCTAGTATAAACCCAATTCAATTTTTAAATTAACTTGCTAGGTTTTCTTTCTAATCTAGGCAAATTAAAGCTATAATGATATATCACTTTTATTTACTAATTTTAAGTGCAAGAATAGCCTGGCCAGTGTTACTCAGTTTTGGCTCAATGCAGGGGGCAACTGATGGATTGATGTTTTCTGTGTCTCTATCCTTCTCCCTTTCCCTCTCTAAAATTAATTTTTAAAAACCTTTCTAATGAGAGAATGAAAAAGCAGAGGTGGTTAAGTGTTAATAGTTGAGGAATAGAGATGAAGGATGTTCAGGAATTCTTTGTTCTATTCTTACAAAATTTCTCTATGACCCAAACTATCTACATACATATATATAATCAGAAATATGCTAATTAGCCAGGCATCATGATCATTCAGGAGGAGCTGCACATGTAGATAGGAAGGAGGGGACTGCGTGCCGCCCCCAGCCCCAGCGGCCACGGGGAGACTGGGGCTGGGCTGGAGCGGAGACAAAAACACAGGAGCGCCTACCCCCACCCCAGTGGACACAATGTGGCAGCCGGCGCTATGTGAGTCAGGCACGGGTCCTGGCCTCCCTCGAGGTGCCTACTTGCACGATGTCAATCACGCACTGGGCCTCTAGTTTTAAAATAAAAAGCTCAGGTTGAGGAAAATTGGTGAGATTAGAAAGTAACCCCATAATAATAGAAACATTCTATAGTTCACAAAATGCTCTGAAATATTACCCATTTTGAACCTATAACTCTGAAACTTACTGATGTTATTCCCATTTAACACTTAAAGAAACTAAGAATCAGAAAGGCTAAGTGAGTTGTATGGTACAAGGCAATGTTACGGCTGACCCAAAATCCGGTTTTCTAAATTACCCTCCTTGATTCTATTCCTCTTTTGAGGTTTATCTTAATTACTAGTTGCTCTCCAATTCATACAAACCTCACCCTTGACCTCTAATTAAACAATGCTCATTTTCTAATTATTTCAGATGTTAATCTCACTCTTCCAAATAAGACTAATTGCAGCTCTGGGAACAAAAACCAGTTCTGCTTGTATTGTGCTCCGCAGCACTGGGCACTCCAATAAATGTCAATTCCTGCTTCTTTGCTTTTACTAACTCTCTAGCCCATCACCACCACTTAACATACAATGTTCACTCTTTCTTCCACCCACATTCTACTTCTTTAAGGACCAGTATAAGTCCAATATACTATTTAAAAGCAAGCATTTCCCTTTGGCATAGCATGCTGGTTCACAGCTCTGACTCCAATGACAAAGAGAAGTGGGCTTAATTCGCCACTACACTGCCTGCTGTTAGTGAATTGTTTATTGTCTCTAAAGTCATCATCTCATTTATGAGCGATTTCAAACTGTATCTCCCTCAAAGGGCTGTTGTAAAGATTAAATTAGGTAATGCAGACCAAGTGCTTAACGGATGCAAACAATAAGCATACACCAAATGTTAACTATAAGACACCAAATATAAAAACAGTACACCAGGCTAAGGCTGCAACCAAAGGAGGGAGAACATACAGTAGAAATAGAATTGCCGCTTCTTAAAACAAGGTCAGAAGTGATCAAGAGGACATGGAACAAAAGGGAAGCTTGTGCACGGTTGGTGGGAATGTAAATTGGTTCATTTACTATGGAAAACAATATAACAGTCCTCAAACATTTTAAGAGACAACTACCAATGACCCAGCAAACCCACTATTGGATATATATCCAAAAGAAATGAAAACAGATGTCAAAAAGATATCTTCAGCCCTGGCCTGTATGGCTCAACAGTTAGAGCTCCACTCCCCCACACCCCACCCTTATTCCCCTGCACCAATTGAAGGGCACATACCTAGGTTTGCAGGTTCCATCCTCAGCCAATCAGGGGGCATGCAGGAGGCACCAATCAATGTGGCTCTCTCACAAGGATGTTTCTCTCTCTCTCTCTCCCTGTCCCTCCCTTCCTCTCTCTCTAAAAATCAGTAGGGAGAAAATATCCTCAGGTGAAAATTAAAAAACAAAAAACAAACAAACAACAACAACAACAAAAAAGATATCTGCACTCCCATGTTTATTACAGCATTATTCATGATTGCCAACATATGGAAATAACCTAAGTGTGTGTCAATGGATGAAGAAGATGTAATCTACACATACACACACACACACACACACACACTCTCAATGTAATACTATTTTGTCATGAGAACAAAGGAAATTCTGTCATTTGTGGTAAAATGGATGGACCTTAAGAGAATTATGCTAAGTAAGCCAGACAGAGAAAGACAAATACTGTATAATATCACTTATCTGTGAAATATATAGAAGATGAACTTATAGAAACAGATGGTTACCAGGAGGTGAAGGAATTGACTTACAACTAGAAGAGGAATAAGTTCTGGAGATCTAATGCACAGAATAGTGGTTACAGACAATACTAGACAATATATTTCAAAGTTGCAAAAAGACTAAATCTTCAATGTTCTCACCACACAAAAACTAATGTGACATGCTAGAGGTGTTGGCTAATGATTTGTTTAGCAATTATATTGGACTACTTAAATATATCACATCACCACGTTGTACACCTTAAACTTATACTAAGTTAGACATCAAGTATTTCTCAATTAAAAACAAAAACATGCCACACAAGAGCAGTGCACTAACTGCAGGGGATGGGGGGAGGGGGGGAAGAAAATGGAATTCAATACCGTATATATAATTAATTATTATAGCAGAACTAGAGGCCCGGTGCATGAAATTCAGGCACGGAGGTGGGAGGGTGTCCCTCAGCTGAGCCTGCACCCTCTCCAATCTGGGACCCCTAGAGGGATGTCTGACTGCCCCCTCTCACAATCCAGGACTGTTGGCTCCCAACTGTTCACCTGCCTGCCTTCCTGATTGCCCCTAACTGCTTTTGCCTGCCAGCCAGATCATCCCCTAACCACTCCCCTACCAGCTTGATTGATGCCTAACTGCTCCCCTGCCATCTTGTGGTGGCCATCTTGTGACCACATAGGGGCAAGATTTTTTACCACATGTGGCAGCCATCTTGTGTGTTGGGGTGATGGTCAATCTGCATATTACTCTTTTATTAGATAGGATAGAGGCCTGGTGCATGGATGGGTTTGCCATGAAGGGTGTCCCGGATTAGGGTGGGGATTCCTTTGGGATGTGGGGGGGCCTGGGTGAGGGGCCTGTGGTGGTTTGCAGGCCAGCCATGCCCCTCGGCAACCCAAGCAGAGGTCCTGGTATCTGGGGTTTCAGTTATAGAAATAACTGAAACTTTGTAGCCTGGAGCAGAGCCAAGCCTGCAGCATTTCTGTTGGGATTTATTTATCTTCTATAATTTAAACTTTGTAGCCTTAAGTGGAGGCCAAGGCAGGCCAGGGCTGCAGGAAAACTTGGCTTCCTCCATCATCTGGGACAACCCTAGCTTCCTACTCTCTCCAGCTTCGTGGCTGCCACCATTTTTGTTGGAATTTATTTATCTTCTATAATTGAAACTTTGTACCCTTGAGTGGAGGCCTGGGCCCACCAGGGTGTATGGAAAGCTTGGCTTCCTCCATCACTGGGGAAACCCAAGCCTCCCTCCTGCTCACTCTGTGGCTGCAGCAATCTTGGTTGAGATTAATTTGCATACTTGCTCCTGATTGGCTGGTGGGCGTGGCTGGTGGATGTGGCAGGGTGATGGTTAATTTGCATGTTACTCTTTTATTAGATAGGATGTTATAGACACCAAACCAATAGCTCAAGACCCCAGATTCCAGATTCCGATCCAGACTAAACCGGATACCAAGTACTATAAGATCACAACTACAAATCAATAACCTTGTGCATACGAACACAAAAATCCTTAATGAAAACTAATAAATCAAATCTAGCAACATATAGTGGATGCTATACCATGCCAAGTGGGATTTACCCCAGAAATGCAATGTTGGTATAACATGAAAATCACCCAATGTAATACTGGTACAACATATTAATAGAATGAAAGATAATAGTATATGATGATCTCAACAGACAAGAGAGACAAAATCCAACACCCTTTCATAACAAGATAAAAACACACAAAGCAGGAGTAGAAGAAAACTTTCCTTTTTATCCTTATCTGAGGATATGTTTATTGATGTTAGAGAAAAACAGGGAGAGGGACAAAGGAGGAGAGGGGGAAAAGGGAGAAAGGAGAAGGGAATTGGGGAGAGGGAAGAGAGGTCGGAGTGGGGGAGAAAGAGAAATCTGTGAGAGGAACATCAGGATTGAACCCACAACCTTTTGGTGTATGGGAGGATGCTCCAACCAACTAATCTACCCGACCAGGGCTAAAGGGAAACTTTCTTAACAAAGGGCATGAACCCAAAGCTCACATCATATTTATTTTTAAGATCAAGTGCTTTTCCTCTCAATTAGATATAAGACAAAAATGTCTGCTTTTGCCACTTCCATTCAATGCTGTACTATGTGTAGCTTCTAGTCAGAAAATTGGGCAAGGAAAATAAACAAAGGGCACCAATATCAGAAAGGAAGTTAGAAAAATATCTCTATTCACAAATGACATGACCATCCTATATAATAAAAGGCTACTATGCAAATTAACCAAATGGCAGAACAACCGGTCGCTATGACGTGCATTGACCACCAGGGGGCAGACGCTCAATGCAGGAGCTGCCCCCTGGTGGTCAGTGCGCTCTCACAGGGGGAGCACAGCTCAGCCAGAAATCCTGAGCCGGGCTCATGACTGGTAAGCTCAGATATCCCCCTGCAGGCTCCCGGACTGCGAGAGGGTGCAGGCCGAGCTGAGGGAATTGGGTCTCTAGGATATATAAAAAGTTCTAAGGAACACACACACTCATTGGAAACAATAAAGGAGTTCAGCACAGATGCAGGATACAGGATCAACTCACACAAATCATCAACTACAATGTGGATGAGCCTTGAGGATATTACGCTAAGTGAAATAAGCCAAACATTGTGATTCCACTTATATGCAGTATGTGGAACAAATTTATAGAGACAGAAAGAATAATGGTTGCCAAGGGTTGAGAGGAGGGGAGAATTTTGCAAGATGAAAGACTGTGGAGATGTATGGTGGTGATAGTTGCACAACGTTGTGAATGTGCTTGATACCACTGAAATGTGCACTCAAACATGGTTAAGATGGTAAACTAGATATACTGTTTGTGCTTCAAGGGACATCAAGAAAAAGTGAAAAGGCAACCCACATAATGAGAGAAAATATTTACAAATCGCTTTTCTAATAAAGAATTTATATTTAGAATAGGTAAATTCTTACAATTCAATAAAAATATAACCAAACTTTAAAATGGACACATTGAACAGCCATTTCTCCAAAACAAATACACAGTGGCTAATAAGCACACAAAAAGATGATCATCATTAGTCATTAGAGAAATGCAAATCAAAATCACAATGAGATGCCACTTCAAATCCACTAAAATGACTACAATAAAAAGGAACAATAGCAAGTGTTGGTGAGAATTTGGAGAATGGAGTAGCCATACATGGCTGGTGGGAATGTAAAATGGTGCATCTGCTTTGGAAAGAGTCTGAAAATTCCTCAAAAGCTTAAACACAACCCTAGTTGGTTTGGCTCAGTGAACAGAGTATCAGCCTTTAGACTAAAGGGTCCCGGGTTTGATTCGGGTCAAGGGCACATGCCTGGGTGGCAGGCTTGATCCCCAGTAGGGGGCATGCGGGAGGCAGCCAGTTAATGATTCTCTCTCATCATTAATGTTTCCATCTCTCTCTCCCTATTCCTTCCTCTCTGAAATCAATAAATATATCTTTTAAGAAAATAAGAAGTTAAACACAGAATTACCACATGCTGAAAACATATGTCCACACAAACACACACAAATGCTCTTAGCACCATTATTTATAATAGGCAAAAATGAAAATAACCCTAATGTCCATCAACTGATGAACGAGTAAATAAATAAAATGTATTACAGCTTTTCAATGAAATACCTTTTGCCCATAAAAAGATGAAGCACTGACAACACACTACAATATGGATGAACTCTGAAAGCATAGTAAGTAAAACAAGATACAAAAAGCCACATATTGTATGATTCCATTTACATGAAATGCCCAGTAGGTAAATCCATAGACACAGAGTATAAATTTGTGGTTGCCAGGGGTTGGGGGTAGGGGTGAATGGGAAGGAATGCTAAGGGGCACAAGGGTTTTTTTTGTTCCAGGTCGGAGGAAAGATGATTAAAATGTTCTGAAATTAGGGAGATGTGATAATTCTGAATATATTAAAAACCACTGGATTGTATAATTTAATAGGGTTAATTTTTATCTGAATGAAGCTGTTATAAAAAAAAAGAGAGAAACTGAAGGGAGCATTCAGAGAAAAAGGAGTTGACAGAACAAGAGGTACAGGGCATAAAGTTAGATAGCTGAGCACAGACTAGAGTTTGGACTTAAATTCGAGTCACTAGGAAAGCAGCAAGTAAAGCTTTCTAAGAAACAGTAGCAGGCTTAGAACTTTCGCTTGAGGATACGAACCTGCAGCAGAGTGGAGAATGCACACCTTATGTCCCTTTCTATCTGACATGTTAAGAGTCTCGCTTATATGACTTACATTACACCTAGGGAATCACAAGCAGAATATTAGTACAGCAACTTCTCTAACACCCTTTGTATGGCCAATTATCAAAGAGTGAAGTAACACTTAAAAATACATTTAAAATCAGTGCATATTTAAGCACCACCATCTCTCTTTGTGTTTTAGGGGGAATTTCAAAAGGATAAAAGAAGCCAAAACTGGCATGGCTCAGTGGATAGAGCGTCGGCCTGCAGACCAAAAGGTCGCGAGTTCGATTCCGGTCAAGGGCATGTACCATGGTTGCGGGTACATCCCCAGTAGGGGGTGTGCAAGAGGCAGCTGATTGAAGATTCTCTCTCATCGATGTTTCTATCTCTCTATCCTTCTCTCTTCCTCTCTGTAAAAAATCAATAAAATGTATATTAAAAAAAAAGAATAAAAGGGTCCAAAGTCAACAAAACACAGATGTCAAAATTATAAATGTATTCAGTATCACTGCAGCAGGCTGCTTAATAAATGTTAGCTGTCTTAAAACCACTAGTAAGAACAGCAAACAAGTGACTTGATTTTACCTTGTTTATGATACAAATCCAATCAATCACTGTTTGCAGAAAATATCTCAAAGGTTCAAAGTACAAATTCCGAAACCAGGTTTCAATCTGTTTTGAGCATTCCATGAGAGCTGGGAAGTCAGCTGAGTCATCGTCATATAACATGCTATAGCACTGCTGAAAATTCAAAATGCTGTTCTCTAGTTACAAGAGTAGAAATGCTAGGATTCTGCTTCATAGCCAACTCACACAGAGTATGTAAATCACTTAAAAATAAGACTACTTTAATAAGAAACCTAAACTATATTAGTTTTATATTTGTTTTGAAAATAAAAACTATGCCTTAGTGCCATTGTCGGCAAACTAAAGCTCGCGAGCCACATGCAGCTGTTTGGCTCCTTGAGTGTGGCTCTTCCACAAAACACCTCGGCCTGGGCGAGTCTGTTTTGAAGAAGTGGCTTTAGAAGAAATTTAAGTTTAAAAAATTTGGCCCTAAAAGAAATTTCAATAGTTGTACTGTTGACTAATGAGTTTGCCAATCACTGTCTTAGTGGAATGTTACTTTCTATCTTTTGCATCTTAAAATCTCAATGACCCTTTGCCATCTGGTCTCTCTGGAATTCAGGACGAGAACCCCTGTTCTGGTGGCACAATGCCACCCTAATTTCAATAGGGCATTCTTTTCAAGAATGCATATCACAAGTCCAGGCACCTATGTTTCATTCTCTTACCAGGACTGTAAATGTGTCACGGGTGAAAACTGATGTCCAAAAGGGAGCTCCCTTCAGAATAACCCTTCAACAAGGCCTGAATCATTACAGCTGATCAAAGACCTGTGATTATTGTAATTTCAGCAATTTAAATGAGATGACAGTTTACTAGTAAATGAATTGTCTAGCACATTGTAAAATAGAAGAAACTGAGTTAGTATAAGGTAAACATAGTGCATACTGGGTAAACTGTGTTAATTTACTTTAAAATGGTGTGTATGGGAGGGTGGCAGGCGATATACTGAGAACACACACATCACTATGTGACAGCCCTGCACAAAAGGTCTCACTGAATCAATCACACAGAAACCACCAGGTAAACCCCAAATGAAGCTTGCAAACAAGAGTAGTCTGGATATTCCAAAATGTCATGAAAAGGACAAGGAACTGCTCCCGATGTAAGGAATTACAGACAAGGCAACTACATGCAGCCCGAATTAAGACATTGAGGCTTAAATTCATACTTAACATATTTAAAAACACGTTGTTGGAACAATGGAGAACATCTGAATGTGGACCCAATAGACAGTAACAAAGCTAACTTCCTTGTATGTGGTGATAATTTTTTGTTTTTACCTAGAATGCCCTTCTTTCTGGAACATAAGAGTTGTTTAGTGACAACATGGCACAAAACACTAATTTGACAAATAGTTATACATGGTAAATCTAGAGAGAGGTATAGTACAGGTGTTCACTGTACCATTCTTGATTCTTTGCTTAGGATTTAACTTTTGAAAATTGCAAATGGAGGACATTTTTTTGATTTTGAGTGAGAGATGTATCCTAAGTCAGTCTGGGCAGAATGCATATAGCACATACCTGCTTTAGTCTTTGCAATTATGGGCGAGATTTCTGAGGTTGCCATAAAACACAACTGTAAAAAGCTTTAACTCATTCTTGCAGACTGACGTCAGATGCCAAAATTCACAAGAGATTACAGAACAGCACTCGGATTTTTTCATGACATTTATATTTAAATTTCCAGAAGGTGTTACACATTTTAAAGATAAGCTTCGTTTGTGATTCATCTATTCTATCAAATGACTTACCATATAGCTGCTGAGGTAAGCTAGAAAGAAACCTATCAATATAAATCTGCCAGCCTACAAACTCTTTCACGAGAAAGCAACAAAAAGCTTAACCAAGTCAAATAACTGTTTTTCCAGACAGAGCTGGATGGACTGAAGGAGCGGGGTCCACGCTCCCTAAGGGACACCGAATGCCCTGGTTTGTGCCTGTCGTTCCTCATCTCTTCTTATTGAGCATTTGTCCCAGGCAGGCAAAAGCACCTCAGACACAAATGTCTCGGTTTAGATGCTACATCATGCAGTATTACAGTGTAGTTAACTTCTCTTATATGATAGTATTTAATGTTGATTTAGAAAAACAAACAGCGTAACATGAAGCATGCCACTTGTGATTTAGATAATACACCCTACATTATAGTAAATTCCTTACTAGAATGGAGAAAAATGGTTCTAATGTGTTTAGAAAGCAGAAACCAAAGCTATCTTTTTCTCTACTGTGTAATGTAGAATAGAACACTGCACAGCTATAGGGACAGTGGGAGTCAAAAGGCCTGTCACTGGTTAAGGGAATATAACCTTGACCAAGTTATTGGCTCTGTCTCAACCACAGCTTTCTCTTGTGAAAAATGAAGGGATCAAAATGCTGACTGGTGTCATCGTCCAGCTCTAAATACTCAGTAATTTCATGGTTTTGGCCACCAAAATATTTTTTTAATCAAATCAGTTGAGTTAGACTTTTTTACAACTAGAAAATATAACTTGTTTTCCTTCCCAAACTGCTATTTCTGTTCTGACCTCTCCTCTGTTCGGAGGCTGGGTGAGTCTCCCATTACCCAGGATGAAGGCCACTTAGACTCCTCTCAACTCTCCCTGCTTCCACCTCCTCAGGGACATTTTCTCTCTTGCCTTTTCTATCCCTTCAATTCAGGTCTGCATCACCTTTTACCTAGACCACTAGTTATCATTCTATCATCTTACTACTTTGAAATATATAATAGCTCCTCAATCTGATATTCAAGAACCTCTCCATCTGCCCCACCTTTTTATGCCAATTGTACTACTCACTGCCATTTCAAAATTCCCTGTACTTTCCAGATCATATGCCTTTACCCCTGCTGTTCTTACACAGCCCTTTTCTCTGCTTTTCAAAATCGATTCCATTATTTAAAGCTCAGTTCCAATGGTGATCAGTTACCTTTTCAGTGTCCATAATACTAACGTAAAGAGACAATTTTACTGGCCAACAGTGAAGAAAGACAGCTTACCTAGGGTGGCAAAAGAAAATTATCTCTTGTGCCAATTTTACTGACCTTGTTCCCTGTCACAGGGTCCTGAGAACTTATAACTTAGCAGAGGAAAAGGAGAATTTCTGGCAATACGAATTTGACATTTCAGATACTAGAAGTCAGAGGTCCACACAATGGGATTTACACTCCCAAAGTATTAAAAGATGTTTAAATTAACAGAAATTAATTTAACATTTAAAGATTTAACATTAACATGGTTATCTTCAGAAAAAATACAAAGCTCCAGAACAGTGTTTCCAACTGAGACAATTTGTTCCCCCACCCCCAAGGGGGATTCTGGCGGTATAGGAAGACATTTCTGATTGTCACAACTGGATGGAGTGTTACTGGCAGATACTGAACAGTGTACAATGCAGAAGGCAGGCATTGCAATAATAAATGATCTGATCAAAACATCAACCGTGCCCAGGTTGAAAAACTTCGATCTAGAAGAATAGCATGTATTTGTGGTTTCTGCCTCCTCGGATATTCAAATATTTCCAGATTAAAAAGCATGTCTCTAATCAGAGACAATATAGTCTGAAGCCAGACAGCTCCTCCAATTTCCAGCAGCATGATCTCCTGAAAGTTACCTAACCTTTTTGTGCCTCTAAGTCTTCATCTGTAAAACAGGGACAATAAGAGCGCCGATCTCACAGAATGTTCCAACAATCAGATGAGTCCATTTAAAGTCCTTGGTAAAGTATACCAGGCAGATATAAGCATTCAATAAATTTAGCTACTTTCATTCCTCTTCTCCCTAGGGCCCTGTCTTGCATTTGGAACATAGAAGATGCTTAAGAAATGTTTCCTAAGTGAATAATGCCTGTTCCTCCTGGGGAGGGCACAAATAGGTAAAGATAGATAAATGCTCTTTATTGGGGGGGTGGGGGGAGGAAGAGCTAAAGGTGAAAGGAACCGTTTGCCCTCCCACTCACATCTCTCCCTCCATAGAACAGTTTCACCCTCTAGGAAATGTGCCCCTCTCATGGCCCTTAGGGCAGGCCATCCTATAACCTCCTTCCTATTTTCTTTTTTGTCCCTTCTGACCAACTGAAGATGCTCATTCATAATGAGGTGTCTTCTCTGGACCCCTACCATCACCTACCATATATTAATTATTTATGGACTTATTGTCGTCTTCCTATAGACTGTACAAGCTTTCCCATGGCTAGGGACAACAGTTGACACCTTTTTATATAACCCAAGGGCCTACAGACCTTAGCAACTATCCGGCTGAGCCTGTTGTTTTATATATTAGGCACAGAGAGGGTAAGTGAATTGCCAAGAGTCAAGGTCATATTGTAAGTGGTAGCTAGGATTGAAACTCTGATACTTAATTGATACAGAGAATCCAAGTGCCATCTGACTGACTGTAATCACATATGAAAACTCTATCTGTGGTAGAGACCACTTTTTTAATTAAGTACCAGAAAACCTCTGCAGGAATTATACTGATAGTTACCTGACAAAGCAAAAATGGAGAGAAATAGACCAAACTCCAAGCTCCTTCCTGCTGCTGAAATTACACCTTGAAAACTCCACCTGATTTGTATCTTTAACATTTCCTTAATAGCTTCTGACAACAAAACTTATTTAAATGTCCAACAAACAGTTAAGTCAGTGATGTCAGGCTTAATTCCTTTAAATGGTTCCATAATTATTTTAAGTAACAGAAAATCTCTTCTTTGGTAGGCAGTGAGGCCTACCCTTCACCAACTGAAAAGAATCTTTAAAGACCACTTGAACAGACTCATATCTCAAAAACTCAAAAGACCAGCAATTTGAAACGTTGTGTGTTAACCTCAACATAAACTAAACCTTACAATCCTCAAGCAGAAACTACACGAAGACCTGAGACAGGAGAAATTTTATTTTATTCTGTTCAAGTGAAACAAAGCTGTTCACTTATCAGGTTAATCTGGAAGTTTCTCTGAATGTCCCAAATGGTGCAAAAGAAAGCAGCGAGTAGGAAAGGAAAAGACTGTAAGACAGAACACTGAAAAGGAGTTAAGCATGGTGCATTGATTGCTTTGACCCTTAAGCAATTACAGCTCAATAAAAGTAAACAATTCCATAAACTTGATGACATAAAGGCATCATTAAAAAAAAAAACACTTCCTCTGAGGTGATGATTTGTTACCAGTGCAAAAGCACTCAAGCCCAGTAAGAATGATAACCACGTATTGGGAACATATTTTAAATTATTTTACCAGCCTACAAAAGAGCGTAGACACGAATTGTAGTTTTGAAAGAAAACAAAACGCAGTTTCTGCTTCGTGAAGTTCAAGGGCAAAACTGCTCCCAGTGCAACAGAACCCTCCTGACTAGTGTTGAGAGAGGGGAAAAAAAAAAATGCGAACACATACTGTCTTTTTATAAAGGAAACAATTTGAGTTACAAAGTAATAACGGGGAAGCCAAAACAGTTTGACAGCACGCCCTAAGGGCTGCCTCAATCGTGAGTCACACAATGCCTGCAACCACTTACAATAGTAATTAATGCACAAGTCCCCTAATTAAATCCTAAAAGGGCGAGAATGCTTTAACTAAGTTTACAAGAATTGCCTCTCGCTGGTCGCCCCAAATAAAGGCAAACACGCTAATGACGCGGCGCCCGCAGCCCCGCCGCCGGGACGCGCGGCCCCGGGCGCTGCCTGGCGCGAGGAGGACACGGGGACCCGCGGCCCGAACGGGCGCGGAGCGGGGCTCCCGCCGCAGGGCGCGGCGCGGCGCCGTCTTACCTGCTAAGAGTCCTCTCTACGTCTTTGGTCGCTTTAGCTTCCAATTCTCTGAAAGAGAGAAAGGGAGGGGACGCGCCTGAAGCGGAGCCCTGCCGCAGAGGCGGCGGCGCGGTGGGGGAGGGGCGGGCGGGCGGCTGCGGGGCTGCAGCCCTCGGCGCCCAGGGGCGGCGGCGACCCCCCCCCCCGCCCGCGGCCCCCGCCCGCCGCCCGCGGGGAGCAGCCCGCGCCCCACCCAGGCCCGCAGCGCGGGCGCCCGGCCCCCGCCACCGCCACCGCCGGCCGCGGGCCCTGCGGCAGCGGCTCCCCTGCCGCGGAGCCGAGCCGCTCACCTCATGTGTAAAGTGCACGAGCGAGTGGGGCGGGCGAGCGAGGCCGCGAGCCTCAGGCCCTGCGCAGCGCCGCGGGGACAGGCCCGAGCGGCCGCGCCAGCGCCATTTTCTACACCGACCCGCCGCTGCCGCCGCCGCAGCTGCCGCCGCCGCCGCAGGCCCCCGGCCGGAAGTGAATGCCCCGCTCCGCAACCCCTTCCGGGGCGCCCCGCCGCCGCCTCAAGATGGAGACCTAGCAACTGGGCCCGCGCCGGCCAAGCCCGTGGCAACCGCCGGGCCGGGCGCTGCCCCCCGCCCGTCCGTCCTGCCGCCGCCCGGGCGCCCGCACCGCGCGGGCCGGGGTCCGAGCCCGACGGCGTCGCCGCGCCGTTCCGATGTGACGGAGGCCTCCCCTCTGCGGCGGCGCGGGCTCCCGCTCCCGCCCCTCCCCTCCCCCCTCACACACCAAACACTCACATAGACTCCCCCCTCCACACACACACACACCACACACACACACACCACACACTCCCCCACAGAACCACACACACCGGCCCCTCCCCCACAGAACCACACACACACCACACTCACACGCACACACCACACACACACGCACACACACGTCCCTCCCCCACAGAACCACACACACCGGCCCCTCCCCCACAGAACCACACACACACCACACTCACACACTCCCCCCCACACACGCGCACACACGTCCCTCCCCCACAGAACCACACACACACACACACACACTCTCCACACGCACACACACACACACGCGCGCGCACACACACTCTCCACACACGCTCACACACAGACACGCACTCACACACACGCACTCACACACGCGCGCACACACTCACGCTCACACACACACACACACGCACTCACACACACACACGCGCGCACACACTCTCCACACGCGCACACACACGCTCACACACACACGCACTCACACTCACACACGCACTCACACACACACGCGCGCACACACTCACGCTCACACACACACGCACTCACACACACACACACACACACACACACACACTCTCACGCACGCGCACACATCTCCTAAGCCGCAGGGTCCGCCCTGCAGCGGCCTCAGCCCGAGGGGCCGGTGTGACCTTGGGCCGCGGTTGGACCCGCTCGGCGCCCCGCAGGCGGGAGCACGCGGCGCCGCAGGGCCCGGGAGGCCTCCCCTGAGCCGGGCCGGGGACTCGGGCCAGAACTGCCCCTCGGGTCTCACATGCCCCTTCGGACCCGGGGCCTGGCCCCGGGGGCGGCGCGGGCGGCAGAGCTCGGCCCGCGGTGGGACTCGGCTTCAGTCTCAGGCACACGGAGCAGGGCGTGCAGCACTGACACAGGGTCCTGGCCCTCCGCCCGCACGGGCGGCCATGTGCCGGCCGCGGTCACTGTAACCGGCGGCCTGCGGGGCGGAGGCCGGCGCCCCGGCCGAGCGGGGAGCAGCGGGTTGGAAGGTGCCCGGGGCCCCAGCGGCCCGGGAGGCGGGCGGGCGGGCGGGCGCTGGCCGGGCGGGAACCGGGAGGAGCAGGGAGATGGCTACGATGGGGCCGGCGAGAAGCGGTCCCAAGGGAGCTCAACAGAAACGAACATACAGATGCTTACGGTGCTACATATGTAGACACGGTGAGATACAGCCGTGCGAATAGCGGGAGAAAACAGACCTGCCGGCATGCAGATAGACAAAGATCGATACACACCGCAGGAAGAGCGGACGGGAGATGCACAGTGCACACGCTTGTAGATAAAATTAGGTGTGGACATTCGTGTGCTTTCTTTCCATCCTCTCACAATGCCTTTTTCCTAACGTGAAAATAGTCTTCCTCTGTGCTTAACACCCATGCTTTATTCTGAGAAAGAATGGATTTTTTTCTCATCCCATTTTCCTCTTTCTAAGCTAGGTTCTTCCTCTGGCTTTAAAGAATGCCCAAGTTTCTCCCATTAAAAAGAAACAAAGCCACCTAGACTGCCCCGTTCCCATCCTCTCTGGGGGAGATGTGTACTAAAAACAATGAATGAATGAACGCCCATAGTCCTAAAACGCGTGCGCCAAAATGTTATTTTTCTTCTTTAAATGTATCTGTGTGTGCGTGTGTGATTTTTCTTTTTATACAATGAGAATGTGTAAAAAAAAAAATTTGTTTTAATCAGGTTTAAAAATTGTAAAATGTAGGGGGCACCAAATAAATGCTACTTTCCTTTTTCTGCCATGGTCCCTACTCTCAATTCACCCATACATATATTTACTTTTGTTTTCCTTTATCGTCATTTCTACTTAAAATGTTAAAAATTGCCCAGCAGTGTGGCTTAGTGGTTGAGCGTCCACGTATGAATTAGGAAGTCCCAGTTGGATTTCCTCTCAAATGGGGGCACCTGGCCAGGGCACAGGATCCCCAGTAGGGGATTCTCGTCGCTACTGTTTCTCTCTCTCCCTCTCCCTTCCTCTCTGAAATCAATAAAAGTGTATTTTAAAAATATATATTACAGTATTTCTTTAGGAATTAAAAAGTATGAATCACAGTATGCTTTCATGCCAGCCTTATGACTAATTTTCCACAACAGCATAAGGCAATGAAAACAGTAATACTATCAACATTTGCACAGCTGTCAAATTTAGCTGACTCTTTTAAAAATTGGGCTTTTCTTAGCTTTGAATAACTCGATGTTTCTTTTTTCTTCTAAATATGTTTTTATTGATTTCAGAGAGAGAGGAAGGGAGATGGATTTAGGGAAACGTGGATTGGCTGCCTCCAGCATGCCCCCTACTGGGGATCGAGCCAGAAACCTGGGCATGTGCCCTGACCAGAGATAGGACCAGCAACCTTTCAGAGCACGGGAGGACACCCTACCCACTGAACCACACCGGCCAAGGCTCAGGCTGGAGTTTTAACCCTGTGGACAAAAACAGACTTCATACTTCAGATCCACTGGAGCCACCATTTTTACTTTACTTGCATAATCAATTAGGAACAAAACCAGAAACAGAGTCCTCTATAGAGTAATGGGTGTGAGCAAAAGGGGGCCGTATGCTAACCTGACTAGCTCAGGAAAGGCCTATGTGGCGGCCTTGCAAACTCCTAAAGTAACCACAAAGGAGGGTCTGAAATTAAAACGTTTTAAACAAAGTGTATGGTGGGGAGTCATGTCCTAGGCAAAGGTCAAGTATCTTCCCTGACAAAGGTCAATCTTTACTTTAACGGAGCCTGGCTATTGTCTTTTTGCATCTACGATAACATATTGTTGGAATGTCAAAGTTCTTTTTCTTATTCCAGATCCCTCAAAGCACGGGCACCACAAGTCCCTTTATTTTTATTGAGTTAATTGTTGACTGTTAGCTGTCCTGCATCCACCTAAGTAAAAGTATGCATCTGTCATTTTCCTTTTTATCCAATCCCAGACGTTTCCCCACTTTGCTTTCTCCCACCTCCCTAATCTATCACCAGTGCATTTCATGTAATCCATTTCTGCCTCCTCTTTTGATTGTAATGTATAAAACAAGGTGCAAAACTACCATTCTCAGGAGCATTATCTCAATCCATTGAGACTCAGCTTCCCTGGCTTTGTCGACAGTTTGGCTCAAATAAACTCACAAAAATTCTTCACAGGTTTAAATGTTTCTGTTAACATAGGTTTCATCGCCACAGCTCATTTAAGTAAGCAAATACCATGTTCTACAACAAGCATATTCCCTAGGTTAAGTGAATATTAGAATTTTTGCAGGCCTCATGGTTGAAGTCTATACAGTTAGAGAATTTGTTTTCTGTGGTATTAAATCTTTTTCAATAATAACTTTTTATGGAATGGTTCAGGAAGAATCTAGATCTCAGGAAGGTCCTTGCTTCTTCTTAGTAAGCATAATAAGAAGTAGAGACTGTACAAATTTAAATTTAAATAAGGCCTTTTATTCTCCATTTGTCTGTCTGTCTTGGGTGCTTTGTTCCTTTGGTTTCTGAAGTCAGCAGGGAATATATATTCTCCATCTCTCTCTTCCTTGTTCTACTGAGTAGAATACATGACTAGCCTGGTACTTGGAAATTATGTACTTGAAAGAAGATTCTTTTTTTTTTTTTTCTCCCAAGGCTTCACCATAAAATATCATCATGAGATATGTATGTATTTTTTAGGTAAAGCACACTCAAATATTTTTAAATTTAGAAGAATCTCCACAATAACATATAAATGGAGATTGAGGCATGAACTTGAACAAAATTTCCTGGAGAGTGTGTTATTTGTTTTAACTAAAATTTATCTGGTACTTAATAATGATGTGCCAGCCATACACTGTTCCCCCTTAAGTACTTTACAAATATGAACTAGTCATTATTATCGTCCTCACACAGTCCAATGGGGTTGGATGCTACCCCTATTTTAGGGATGAGGATAATTAACTTGCCCGAAGTCACATAAATAGTATAGTAGAACCAGGCAATTTGGTGCCCAAGCCCAGGTCACTAACTACTACTTCATAGATCTCATTTTCTCAATCATATTGGACCCTGTAGCCCCTTGGAGAAATATTTTATAACACCACTTCTTACTGCCCCAAAATGGTAAACATAGGTAATATATACTACCTAATACACAATTTCAAAATACATATAATGATTTGTCTCTGATATAAAAAGAGGCATAGGATAAAAGTAAGTATAAAACAATAAAATGCTGCCCTTGCTGGCTTGGCTCAGTGGAGAGAGTGTCGGCCTGCAGACTGGAAGGGTCCCATGTTCGATTCCAGTCAAGGGCACATGCTAGGGTTGTGGGCTCCATCCGCAGTAGGGGGCATGCAGGAAGCAGCCAATCAATGATTCTCATCATTGATGTTTTCTATCTCTCCCTTCCTCTCTGAAATAAAAAAAATACATATATTTTAAAAATCAATTAATTTATTTAATTAAATGCCTTTTGCTAAGCACACGTGTGGGCTGGTCTGCTCTGGAAGGCTGGGTAAGGCAGGCAGACGCTGACCCCTGGGAGGAATCCCACCACAGATACAGATCCACTCAGCAGCGGCGCATTGGTTATTCACAGACCAAGACTGTGATGTTGAAGGTGTAATCTTTCTGGAATATAGAGCAAGGCCCAGTCAATTTCTCAACCACTAGAAACAATTCTTCCTCCATTTATGTGCTCGCTGCATTGCTGGACATTTCAGGCTATATTACAATCGCAAAAGTAAGGCATTCGGTCCTCAGACGATGAGCATGCCTTTACCTATGTGAACCTTCAGCGATGGGCAAGTCTCTATTCTGTGGGACTGCCTTTGTCCAGCACCCACAGCTCCTTGCAATGGATCTTAATAGCACCACTGCCCCCGCCCACCCTGTGACAGCCAGAAACACTGTAGTGGGTCCCCAAACTCTCTGAGGAGTGGTATTAAGTGTTGCTATGGAGGGAGACGCGTGGAGACAGGAATCCTGAGAAAGTTTGATACTCCAGTGAAAACTAGAGCAAGATGGGAAGGAAGGCAGGGTAAGGGGAGTGCAGTGGGGCCAAATGATGCCTCCCAATCTGACATTGCAAAACACAGCCTCCTTATTCCTTCTCTGCGTCCTCCTCACCCCACACACAAGCTTCCCTAAAGGGACGGTTCCCACCACACTCCTGTCAGTGTCACACTGCCAGTCACCAAGCTGCCCGGGCCATACACCTACGGGTCAGTTTAAGCTCTACCCTCCACCTCATCCAACACATCAATAAGTTAATTTGTCTACAAACTTCTCTTTTATTCTTCCTCTCCTGTTTACCACTGTATACACTGAAAATGCTACAGTTTCTCATTTCTTCCTCTTTTGTTGGTTTAGTTTACATACAATAAGATACACACATTTGAAGCAAAAAAGTCAATGAGTTTTGACAAATAAATACACCCAGGTGATCACTACCACAATTAATATATAGAACACCTCCATCACTCCAGAAAATGCCCTTGTGTCTCTTTCTGTCACTCACTTGCTCTCCCCAATGCACACACCTGGCACCAGGAAACCACTTTTCTGACTGATATTACTGTAAATTACACCAGTCTATTCTAGGGCCTTATGCTATAAACTAGGGGCCTGGTGCATGAATTTGTGCACAGGTGGGGTCCCTTGGCCTGGCTGGCGATTAGGGCTGATGGGGTGATCTGGGCCGGCTGGCTGGGGGGAAGGGCCATGAGAGGTTGACCGGCCATGGAAGGTTGGCTGTGGAAGTTGGCTGTGGGTGCACACTGACCACCAGGGGATAGCTCCTATGTTGAGTGTCTGCCCCCTATTGGTCAGTGTGTCATCATAGCAACCAGTCGACCAGTGGTCTAGTCATTCGGTTGTAACAGTTGCTTAGGCTTTTATATATATAGATGGCATATCTTCTCTTGCTGAACAGTCTGTGAGAGTTATTCATGTTGCTGCATGTATCAAAGTTCATTCTTTTTTAATACTGAAAAGTACTCCATTGAATGAATGCACCACAATTTGATTTCCATCCTCCTACTGATGGACTTTTGGATTACTTCCAGTTTGGCATTATTATGAATAAAGCTGCTATGAAAATTCTTGTACAAATCTTATTTTGGGGACAGCAGACATATGTTTTCATTTCTTTGGATAAATAGTTAGGAATATAGTTAGGATGACTGTATTTTTTTTTAATTCTATAAGGAACTATAAGATGTTTCTAAAATGGTAACACTGGGCTATATGTCCCATCCCAGGAAATGGTCCGGTCGCTCTACGTCCTCGCCAGCATTGCCCATGTTCACTCCTAGCCTCTTAGAGTCATGCCCCGAATAGCAGCCTGAGAGATTTTTCTTAAAAGGAAAACCACACTCTCCAGCTTGAAACAACTCAAGCTGCAGGGCTCTTGATTCAAAGCCTAATATCTTTAACACGGTCTGCCGTGTCTCTATGCTATTACCAGGCACTCCCCCAAGCTCCAGACGATCCCAAGTTTTTCTTCCATTTTCTAAATGGTGCAGCTCTTCCCCCAGCCTGCTTCTAACCATCCTTCAGCTCTGAACCCTCAGGTAACTGCCTCAGGAAGACCACATCTGCCTGGACTCTATTAGGTCTCCAGTTACATATTCTAAAGGCATCCTCGATTTCTTCATGGCATGAGCACATTTGCATGAAGTATTTCTGCCACCATTTGTTTAACTTTGATTCTCCAGAGTCTTTGTAAGATCCAGGAGAGCAAAGACCATGCCTACCTTGTCATCATTATGTCTTTAGCATCTATCACAACACCTAATACATTTGGGCCCTTAAAAAATATTTACTAAATAATAACTTTTCTATGCTTTGCTTATGGCCACCAAAGTGGTCTAACAACTAAATCACTCAAGTGCTGCTGATGCTTAAAATTCTTGAATGGCTCCTGATATTCTATGGAATAGTATCAGAAATGTACCTTACCTACCCCATTTTCCAGAATTCCTACTTTGTGCTCCGGTGATACTGAACTATTGATTCTGTCTTATGTTTTCAATGCCTCTGTGACTTAAACATGTTATTTCTTCTGAGTAGAACATCTCCCTTAATATGGCTACCTAACAAACTCAGACTTCAGAGCCCAGTTCAAATGTATCCTCCTTTGTCAAGCCTTCCCTGAGGTTCTCTGAAGCTCATAGTGATATAAATAGGAGTCAAGTACAATAGTAACTAAGACCTTATTGCATCTTTCTCCTCCTATTCAGGTAGAAACTCAGCCATCCGGAGAGAACCCTTTGAGTAGCTAGGGTTGGGTTTGTCATGTTCTCATGAGATAACTCGTTTTTATCCAACCACTCCTGGCAGCTTGTCTGTTGGGTTCAGTGTTGTGTTTGTCTGCACCCAACGCAGTGCCCAGGATGCAGTAAGCATTGAATTGCTGTTTGTTGAATGATAAAGAATGAATGTAGTCTTTTCTCCAAGCAGTTGTATAATGTGTCAAGGAGCATCACTGTTCTCCAAGGAGCCTGCTTGCTACCATCTTGACTTCTAGCAAGGCCTGTCTAGATTCTCCTACACATCTGTTTGGCTTCTTCAAACTACTGGGTTTTGCTTTATCTTACAGATGCAAACAATATTCTTTCCATAATGCTCTTGTTTTTCACCAGAGCCACCAGGCACCTTCCTTGTTTTTTTAGGACAAAGTGGGTATTTTAACCTCTTAGACATCCCTCAACATTCACTGCTAAGATAATCAGTTGTTGTTTCCCTATTTTTTTTTTTTTGAATGCTACAGGCAATTATGGCGCCTGCTTTTTCTTAGGGCTAACCTTCTTCACTCTCAGTCCATTATAGTGGAGAAATGCTACAGTAAGCATTTTTATATTAAAAAACTTTTATTTCCATTGACCAAATTTGGGGTAATTTGAACATTAAAATAAACAATTAAACTAAGGCATTATAATCCACTCAATAAAGTAGAAAACTAGATTTCTGTATAGACACACATGTATATCATTTATTCATTCAACCTTAAATGAGGAACAAGGACTTCTACTTCCAACCAAGATGGAGCAACAAAAGCTCTAGATACCCTCCCTCCAACTCAACTAAAAAGACAAAATTTATTAAACAAAAAAGACATTGAATATCCTATATAATAAAAAGGTAATATGCAAATTGATCATCACTCCAACACACACGATGGCTGCCCCCATGATGTCAAAGATGGCCACCCCCATGTGGACACAAGATGGCCAGCAGGGGAGGGCAGTTGAGAGGGACACAAGATGGCCAGCAGGGGAGGGCAGTTGAGAGGGACCAGACCTGCAAGGGTGGGCAGTTGGGAGTGATCAGGCCTGCAGGGGAGGACAGTTGGGAGGGGACTAGGCCTGCAGGGGAGGGTAGTTGGAGTGATCAGGCCAGCAGGGGAGAGCAGTTAGGGCAACTGGGCCAGCAGGGGAGAGAAGTTAGGGGCAACCAGGTGGGCAGAGAAGGGCAATTAGGGGTGACCAAGCCAGCAGGGGAAGGCCATTGGGATTGGACTAGACCAGCAGGGGAGAGGAGTTGTGGGGGAACAGGCTTGCAGGGGAGGGCATTTGGGGGAAATCAGACTGGCAAGGGAGGGCAGTTAGGAGGTGATCAGGCTGGCAGGCAGAAACAGTTAGGGGCAATCAGGCATGTAGGCAGGCAGGCAAGTGGTTGGGAGCCAGAAGTCCTGGATTGTGAGAGGGATATCTGACTGCCCATTTACCGGGCCTAAATGAGCGGTCAGACATCCCTCAAGGGGTCCCAGACTGGAGAGGGTGCAGGCTGGGCTGAGGGAGACACCGCCCCATGCACAAATTTTGTGTACCAGGCCTCTAGTTTAATAATAAAAGACTATGATCTCAGAGAGATGGGAAACAAAGGAGGTGAACCCCATGATTTCCCCAGATTACTGTTTGAGGAGAGTTTCCAGGCAATGATGGTCCAGTGGTGTGGGAAGGGGAACCCCAAGCAGAGTGGACTCCCTAAGTAGACAGTGTAGCTGAGAGTCTGGAGAGGTCAAGGAGGCTAGAGTTCACAAGTCACAGTACCATAGAGAGGAGAACCACAGGAATGGAGAGCTCCAGAGACCTGCAGAGGCTCATGCTGAGTTCTCTATAGCTGAGAACTGAGTGGTACATGCATATCATAAAACTACGTAACAAGACTGGGGAAAACTCACACAAAAGGGAAGAAAAGAACAATATCTGGGGCTCACAGAGAGCTTAGAACAGTTCCTGTTCCCATCAATATGAGGAACAATAGGTGGGATACTCAGGAGGATTTTGCTTAATAATGATTGGGCCAAAGTTAGCTCTAGATACACACTGCTCTGCTGCTACCCAACAAAGCTTAAAAGTTCAAACTATTTAAGCAAAACCCAAGAACACTTATCAACACCCAACAAGGTAAAATTCTCATTGTCTGGCTTCCAATAGGAAATTAAGAGACAGCCCAGCTCATGGCTCAGTGGTTGAGTATTGACCCAGGAAGCAGGAGGTCACAGTTCAGTTCTTGGTCAGGGCACATGTCCAGATTGCAGGCTCAATCCCCAATGTGGGGTATGAAGGAGAGGAGAGAGATGATCAAAAATTCTCTCTCATCATTGATATTTCTATCTCTTTCTCCCTCTCTCTTCCTTTCTGAAATATATATATATATATATATATATATATATATATATATATATATATTTAATTACCAGACATGCAAAAAAGTAGGAAAATATAATTGAAATGAGGAGAAAATCTAATCAATTGAAATAAACCAACCCAGAAATGGCATGGATGCTAAAATTAAAAGGAAAGAACATTAAAATAGTTATTACAACCATATTCTATGTCACACCTTGGAAGATATTTTTTAAAGAAAACATTTTATTTTTGGAAATAAAAACTTCAATATCTGAGAAAAAATATCCTGACTGAGATTAACAGCAGACTAGACATTGCAGAAGAAAAGACACACTGCAACCAAACTACCTAAAATGAAATAGATAAAAAAAAGACTAAAAGTTAGATAAAGAGAACATCAATGAGCTATGAAACAACTTGAAAGCCCAATATATGTATTATCTGAGTCCCTAAAGAAGAGAACTGGGGAATAGAAGAACTATTTGTAGAAATAATAGTAAATTTCCCCCAAATTTGATGAAAATTATAAACCACAGATCCAAGAATATCAACAGACAAACAGCCCCCCCACACACACATACATCATGGGAAATATATCAATTAACATTATAATTAAATCATTTAAAGATAATGATTAAGAGAAGCATCTTAAGGGCATCCAGAGAAGAAAACATGTTATAAACCGTAGAATAAAGAGTCAGCTGACAGCAGACTTTTTATCAGAAAGTGTAAGCATTTGAAGAAAAAAAGATCAACCTAGAATTCTATTACTTGTAAAAATACTTTCAAAATTAAAGATGAAATAAAGACTTTTTAGAATTAGATAATACAAAAGAATTGTCACCAGCAGACCTGTACTACAAAAAAAAAAAAGTAAAATGAATTTCTTCAGACAGAAGGAAAATGAGATGAGATGCAAATATAATTATGTAAAAGGAGGAACACTGCAAATAGTACCTAAATAGGTAAATCATAGGTAAATATAAAAAATCCTTATTAATTGAATGTCATTAAAATATAATTGTTTAAAATTAAAATGAGAAACAAGTATATTGTGGGCTTTACAGCGTAAGTAGAAATAAAATAGAAGACAGAAATAACACAAAATCTGGGAGGGGAAAAACAGATATATTGCTGTAATGTCCATCTACCAAGATGTACACTATTGCTTAAAGGTAGGCTCTGAGTTAAGGTAGATGACATGTTAACTATAACTTAAGGTAATCCCTGCTGCAACCACTAAAATCACACAGTAAAGAGTTATATCTCATAAGCCAACAAAGAATAAGACAGTGTAAAATCAGGTCCCACCTTTGTCCTTTTGCGCGTGGATATTCCGTTTTCTCATCACCATTTGTTGCAAGGCTGTCCTCTAACTATGGAATGTTTCTGACACTGACAAAGAAGTAAAATGGAATCATAGTAATTACTCAACTAAAAGTATGCATGGGGGAAGGAAAATGGAAACAAAGAACAAACAAAAAACAAATAGTCAAATGTAAATTTAAAATCTATTAAATCACATCAAATATAAGTAGTCTAAGCTTCCTAATTCAAAGTCAGAGACAGTCAGATTGGATTTAAAAAAGAGAGAGAGAGAAGGATCTATTTGTATGCTGCCTATAAGAAACTTCCTTTAAACACTGACATACAAATAGATTAAAAGCAAAAGGATGAAGAAAATAAACTACCTAAGCTAACACTAATAAAAAGAAATCTAAAGTGATTATATTAATAACAGACAAAACAGATTTTTTGAACACTAAATATTACCAGAAGAGTCAATTCATCAACAAGGAACAATAATCCTAAGTATATGCAGCTACTAGAACAGCTTTAGAATACAGCAAAAATGCTGTAACTGCGAGGAAAAATGGAGAAATCTGCAACGGTAACCAAAGATTTCAATCTCCTTCTCTCAATGCCAGGCCATTGTTGGAACAAACAGACAGTAAGCCAGTGAGCACACAGAGTATCTGAACAACACTGTCAAACAACTTGAGCTGACATATTAGAATACTCCATATATGGTGAAGGCCTGAGGTGGGGTGGGAACTGGGTGGAGGGGGAAAAAGTGGGGGGAAAAGGAGGACAGCTGTAATACTTTCAACAATGAAGATTAAAAAAATATATATAACCACTGGTGTGGCTCAGTGATTGAGCATCGACCTATGAACCAGGAGATCACAGTTTGATGTAGGTTTTGGGCTCAATCCCCAGTGTGGGATATGCAGGAGGCAGCCAATCAATGATTCTCATCATAGATTTTCTATCTCTCATTCCCTTCCTCTCTGAGATCAATGGAAATATATATATATATATATATATATATATTTTTAAATGAACACTCAATACAATAACCACAGAATACACATTATTTTCAATCATATGCAGAATATTTAGCAAGATAAACAACATTTTAAGTCATAAAATAAATTTCAATAAGTCAAAAAAGAATTCCATCATATACAATATGTTCTCATACCTCAGTGGAATAAAATTAGAAATTGAAGAGATCTGTGAAATCTCTGATGACTTGGAAATAAAATAGCACACTGCCGAATAACCCAAAGGTCAAAGGAGAACTGAATAGGTAAATTAGAATGTATGAATAAATGAAAATGAAAACTCAGCATACCAAAACATGTAGAATGTAGCTAATACAGCACTTAAAGGGACATTAATAGCACTTCAAATATCCATATTAGAAAACGTCTCAATACAACAACCTCAGTTTCTACCTGAAGACACTAGGAAAAGCAAAGAAGCCCAAAATAAAGAGTAGAATGAAAAATTAATGAAACAGAAAAATAATAAAGAAAAATCGTGAAACCAAAATTTGAGAAGAACAATAAAATTCTCTCTCATCAATGTTTCTAACTCTCTATCCCTCTCTCTTCCTCTCTGTGAAAAAAATCAATATTATTTTGCTTTGCTTTTATATATATATATATATATATATATATATATATATATAAAAGCAAAGCAAAATAAAACCTTATAGAAAACTAGAAATAGAAGGAAACTTCCTCAACATGATGAAGGCTTCTACAAAAATTCTACAACATCATACCAATAATGAAATGCTGAATATTTTCCCTCTAATATCAGGAACAAGACAAACATGCCTATGCAGACCTCTTCTATCCAATACTGTTCTAGAGGTTCTACCAACAGAAAAACATGGAAAGAAAGTACAGCTGTCTTTATTCTCACATAGCATTTCATCTGTTTCATCTACAAAACAGCACTACTGGGTTTAATAAGTGAGTTTTACAAGCTTGTAGAATACAGAAGCAATATACAGAAATCAATTGCATTTCTATGCAATAGCAATGATAATTGGATTTTGGAATTTCAAATTATAATCTTTTTCAATGGCATAAAAATGGGAAATACTTAGAGGTAAACTTGACAAAAATTTGCAAAAGCAATATATACACTGAGAACTACAAAATACTGCTGAGAAAAATTAGAGAGAACCTAAATAAAATGAATGATATATAATGTTTATGGATTGAAAAACTCAGTGTTGTTAAGATGTCAGTCTTCCCAAATTGTTGTATAGACTTAATATAATAATAACCAAAATCCAGCAGGATCTCTTTGTTTGGTAAAAACTGACCAGTTGAATCTAAATCTCATGTAGAACAGCAAAGGACCTGGAGACCAAAACAAACTTGAAAAAGACCCATGTTGGAAGATGTAGACAATCTGACTTCAACACATTAAGCTGCAGTAACCCAGACAGTGAGGCATTGGCATGGGGATCGACACACAGATCAGTGCAGCAGAACAGAGTCCAGACAAACCTCCATGCATATGTTCAGTTTATTTTCCAAATGGGTTCAAGGGCAGTTTAGTGGAGCAAAGATAGTCTTTTCAATAAAATTTGCTGGCCATCCATATGTAAAAAAAAAAATTGTACTTCAAATCATACCTCACATCATGTAAAAAAATTTAAATCCAAGTGAAATCAGAAACGTAAATATAAAACCCCAAACTACAAAACTTCTAGAAGAAAATATAGGAGAAATCTTTGTGACCTTGGATTAGCCATGATTTTATAGTCACCAAAAACACAATACATAAAACATCCCATTAAAGAGCATCAGCTTTTCCAAAGACCCTGTCCAGAGACTAAAAGGACAAGCCACAGACTGCGAGCAAATATCTGCAAAATACATATTCAATAAACAATTTGCATCCAGAATATATAAAGGAGCCACAAAACTCAATAAGAAAAGAAAACAACCTGTTTTTTAAATGGGCCAAAGATTTGAACACACACATCAGTAAATAAGATATGTACATACTCAACATGTCTAGGAATTAGGGAGATGCCAACTAAAATCACAGCAAGGTACCACTGCACACCTACCAGTATAAGAATGTCCTTGGTGAAGATGTGAAGGAACTGTAGCTCTCATACTCTGCTGGCGGGAATGTAAAAATTGAATTGATTACTTTGGAAAGCCATTTTGATAGTTTCTTTAGAAGGTTAGCATGCACCTGCCATAAGACCCAGCCATTACATTCCCAGATACTTAGCCAAGAGATAGGAAGTATTTGTCCACACAAAGACTGTGCATGAATGTTCATAGATGTTGCATTTGAATACTTCCAAACTAGCAAATTGTCCATGGACAGAAGAATGGATAAACAAATTGGCATATATCCATATCATCATTTTTCAGCACTTAAAAGGAATGAACTATACAGAACATGGATGAACTTCAAAATAATGATGCTGCTAGAAAGAACTCAGGCCAAAAATTGCACAAAAGTGTATGATTCCATTTATATAAAATGCTAGACCATACCACTTACTCTATGGTGAAGATTCAGGGAAGGTGAGAGGAAAAGGTTACAAAGTCAGGAGAAAACTTTTGGGAATGATGGATATGCTTATTATCTTGATTGGGGTGATGGTTTCACAGTTGTATACTTATGTCAAAACTTATCAAATCATACACTTTAAATATGTGAGTTAGACTGTTTCCCAAAAATGTTTGATGAGGAACAAGATGTTTGCATAATTCAAAATACTTCCGGCAAACCCTTTATAAGTTAAAAAGGAAAAGGAGGAACTTTGCATTAGGGAAGCCTGACAGACGCCACCTTAATGGTGTGGTCACAGTGGCCGTCAGGAGTGGGGCCTTGAAACCGCGGCCCCGAACCTGCGGGCACTCCTCACAGGATCTTGTTTAAGTACCAGGGTTATGAGAGTCCAGGGGGGACTGAGGGGCTGTGCCCGTTGAAGGAGAGGTAAGAAACTGACAATGAAAGCAGCGCTTGATTCTGAACAGGACCCCTTTGCTTAAAACACACTATTGCATTAGTAATGAAGCTCATAGGGACATCCAATTTCAATGGTTGCGCTGAGAATTACCTCGCTCGTAGAAGGTGTTTACTCATCTATCTAGTTGAGGGGACATGTAATTAAGTATGTTTCCAGGTTGGGTTTGTGATCTACTCTCAATTGGTTAAGAGAAAAAGTTATTTTTCTGTACTTCCAAATTCTCTGTTTTTGATTGTTAAAAAATTATTCTATTTACACATATGTTTATGTGTTTGAGAGTTCCGTGGCATAGATTCCTAGAAGTAGACTAGCTGTGTCAAAAGGTATGAATATTTAAAAGGGTGATAAATTTACCAAAATGCTTTTCAAAGAGATTGTGCCAATTTATACCCTTGTCAGCAATCTATGAAAGCATCTATTTCCTCTCGCTCATTTTGGGCTCTATTATCCACTTTTCTTTTTGCCAACCTGTTGTCTCATTATAATTTGTATGTCTTCAGTCAATAGTGATGTTGAGAAATTTTTATGGGCTTATAAGCAATTATATTTCTTTTATTTGTGAAATACATCTTTTAAATTTATTTTTACTTATTGATTTGAGAGAGAGAGAGAGAGAGAGAGAGAGAGAGAGAGAGATGAATTTGTTGTTCCACTCAGTGATGCATTAACTGGTTGCTTCTTGCACGTGCCCTGACTGGGGACTGAACCGTAACCTCAGAACATCGGGATGACTGTCTAACCAATGAGCCACCCAGCCAGGGCTCTGTGAACTACATGTTTATATTCCTTGTCCACTTTTAAAGATATTCACATTTTCCTTTTTATTTATAAGAATTCTTTGTATATTAAGGAAATCGTTTTTGTTTGTTTTTGGTCTGTAGTCTGGATTGTAAAGCACTTATTTTTCAAGCTGACTACCTTTTAACTTAGTCTGTGCTATTTTTATTCTGTGCAGCTATTTTAAACTTTATGTAGCCAATTTTTCCTTTTTAGTTTCTGAGTTTTGTGTCTTGCATAGAAATATTTTCTCCAATTCCAATTAAGTGTGTGTGTACACTTGCATGTTTTTTTTTGTTTAGTTTATTTACAATTGAATTGTTTATCCATCTGGAATTTAATTAGTGTAAGGAATCAGATAGACATCCAGCTATAACTTATGTTCTTCCAAATGGTTAGCTAATTAACCCAACACTGATTCCTGCACTGTATAATTTTATTTTTTCCTTTAGTTGGAAATATTATTTTACCCTATGAAGGCACATTGTGGGCTCATCTCCAGACGACTGCAATAAAGCAAGTGTCACAATGAAGTGAGTCACACAAGTTTTTTGGTTCCCCACTGAATATAGAAGTTATGTTAACACTACACTGTAGTCTATGCAGTGGGCAATAGCAATGTGTCTGAAAAAACAATGTATACATCTTAATTTAAAAACCCTTTATTTCTAAAACTAGAGGCCTGGTACACGAATTTGTGCACAGGTGGGGGTCTGGCCAGCCTGCCCCTATCAGGATGGGGGAGGCCAATTGGGGGCAGGGCTGGCTGTGGGGAGGGGTTGAGGACAGTTGGCGGGCCGGCCCTGCTCCCTGGTTGAACTCCCGGTCAAGGCAACAATTTGCATTGTAGCCTTTTATTATATAGGACATGTCAACCGTCATCTGAGCCATCAGCGAGTGTAATCTGTTTTTGGTGATGGGTCTTGTTTTGATGTTGATGGCTGCTAACTGATCAGGCTGAAGGAGGGGTAGCTGAGGCAATTTCTTAAAATAAGACAACAGTAAAGTTTGCCACATTGATCGGCTCTTTCTTTCACAAACCATTTGTCTGTAGCATATGACGCTTGATTACTGCTATGTTTGATAGCATGTTACTCATGGTAGAACTTCTTTTAAAAATTGAAGTCAATCCAGCCCTGGCTGGGTAAGTCAGTGGTTAGAGCATCATCCCGATATGCCAAGGTTGCATGTTTGCTCCCTGGTCAGGGCACATGCAAGAATCAACCAATAAAATGCGTCAAGAACTGGAACAAGTCTCTCTCTCTCTCTCTCCTCTCTCTCTCTCTCTCTCTCTCTCTCCTCTCTCTCTCTCTCTCTCTCCCCTCTCTCTCTCTCTCTCTCTCTCTCTGAAAATCAATAAATTTAAAAACAACTGTAGTCAGCCTCTAAGCCCTGTGCTGCTTTGCCGGCTAAGTTTATGGAATATTCTAAATCCTCCGTTAACATCTCAGAGGCCTTCACAGCGTCTTCACCACGGCAAATGCCATCTGGAGAAACCCCCGTCTGCTCGTCCCCAGGCAGCAGCCCTCCCCCTCAGAGTCCCTTCTGGGGGTGCAGACCTCAGCCAAGTCCTCAGGCTCCACTGCCCCCCCAGCTCCCTGCTGTCTCCACCGCTTCTTAGCCGCTCCTCCCCGGGGCCAGAGGCATGGTCAGCTTCTTCCCCACGCCTATTACTGTGGGTATTTTGACTTATCGCCATGAATTACAAGTTCTTAATGGCATCTAGAATGGTGAACCCTTTCCAGAAGGTTTTTTTTTTCTTTTTTGTTGTTTTTTAATCTTTATTGTTTAGAGTATTACAGATGTCCCCCATTTTTCCTCCATCGCCCCCCTCTACCTGGCTCCCACCCCACCCTAGGCCTTTATCACTCCGTCTGTGTCCATGGATTATGCATATGTGCATATACGTACTTTGGTTAATCTCTGCACACACACACACACACACACACACACCCTCTGTTCCATGTTCCATATCTCTGGGCCTATTTTGCTCATCAGTTCATTTTATCACTAGATTCCACACATAAGTGAGATGATGTGACACTTTTAAATTTACTTTGCCCAGAGCCATCAGAGCGATCCCTGTCTATGGAAGCTATAGCTTTACAAAAGGCGTTCCTTGTACTGGAAGTTGAACTGGTTCTGGGGTCCATGGGCTGTACGATGGCTGCTGTGTTCGCTCGGAAATAGCGCTCGCCTCGCTGTGCAGCTCCACCGAGCTCCTAGGTGAGCGGGCGCCCTGCCAAGGAGCAGTAACATGTGGAAAGGGGTCTTTTCTCTGGCAGTAAGTCTCAACAATGGCCTTAACCGCCCAGGAGGCTGCACTGCGAACAGATGTGCGGTCCTTCAGGCGTGGCTGTCCATTTACAGAGCGCAGGCAGGCAGAGTGGATGGAGCATAATCCTCCGGGCCTGGGGATGGTGACGGAGCACGGCTTCAACTTAGTCACAGCTGCGTGAGCCCCTGATGCGGAGCCGGCGTTGGTGTCTCCGCTCTGGTTCTGGAAGTCCGAGGTGAGGCTCTTTCATCTCCACTGAAAATCTGTTGTCAGGGTCACCACCTTCGTTAGCCACCTTGGCTGGATCTTCTGGGTAGCTCACCGCAGCTTCTGCATCAGCTTGCTGCCGCACCGTGTCCTTTCATGTTTCCTCAAACTCATGAGCCAGCTCTTGTCTTCTGCAGCTTCTCCCCGCTCAGCCGCCATACGCTGAAGAGGTAAGGCCTTGCTCTGGCTTAGGCTTGGGCTTAGGGGATGCTGTGGCTGGTTTATTCTACTCAGAACCCTAAACCTTTCTCCACATCAGCAAGAAGGTTGTCTCTCTTGCTGTCCAATGTTCACTGGAGTAACCATTTCCCTTTCTTTCCAGAAGTTGTCCTTTGCATTCATAACGTGGCTATTTGGGACAAGGGCCTGGCTTTCAGCTTGTCTTGGTTCTGACATACCTTCCTCTCTAAGCTTAACCATTTCGAGCTTCCCACGCAAAGGGAGAGACCTGTGGTCGCATGTGCTCACTTGAACACTTAGAGCCATTGTGGGGTTATTAATTGGCCTACATTTAATATTCTTGTGTCTCAGGGAATAGGGACGCCCTAGAGAGGGAGAGAAAGGGGGAAAGGCCAGTTCATGGTACAGTCACAACACACAATACTCATTAAGTTCTTGGATCCCCTAAAATAATTACAAAAGTAAGAATAACCTAGCCCTGGCTAGTGTGCTCAGTGGTTAGTGTGGTGACTGGCACACTGAAGGCTCATGAGTTCACTCCTGGTCTCCTGGTTGGGACATATGCAGGAGGCAATGAGACGTTTGTACATAGCATGAGATAGCTGATGTGTCTTTCTCACTTTGATCTCTCTCTCTCTCTCTCTCCCTCCCTCCCTTCCACTCTCTCTGAAAAGCAATGGAAAAACTATCTTCAGGTGAAGATTAACAAAACAAAACAAAAAAAACCTGAACACTGGTTACCAATCTATATAATAAAAAGCTAATATGCAAATTGTCCCCTTGACTGGGAGTTCAACCGGGATTCCACCAGGGGGTGGGGCAGGCTGGCTGGCCAACCATCTGCAGCCCCTCCCCTGGCCTGCTGCAGCCCCTCCCCCAGGCCAGCATGGTCCTATCGCCCAATCAGGGCAGACCAGCTGGACACAACCCATGCACCAATCCATGCACCGAGCCTCTAATAACAAATATGATAGTAATGGGAAAAGTTTGAAATACTGTGAGAATTATCAAAATATGGCACAGAGACATGAAGTGAGCAGGTGCTGCTGGAAAAACAGGGACACAAACCTTTATTTTGTGAAAGATGTGAAATCTGTGAAGCAAGGCCCAGTAACACAAGGAACGCCTGTGCTGGCTTCTCAGATGTATTTGGGTCCATTTCTAGATTCTAATCTGTTTCGTTAATCTGCCTTTCTCTCTATGTATCAGGACAAAACTTTTTTCATCAATGCAGCTTCATAAAAAGCCTCCATGCATCCCAGGGCTAATCCCTCTTTATTACTTTCCTTTTTCAGAATTTTCCTGGCTAGCCTTACTTGTTTATTTTTCCACGTGAACTTTAGATGCTCAGTGAGTCTACTTTCAAAAATCCTCATTATGTATTTTTATTGCTGTAAATTAAACATAAAGGCTAAGTTAGAGACAATATGCATCTTTACACCATTCAATCATCTTACTCAGTGGTCGGCAAACTGCGGCCCTTGAGTGTGGCTCTTCCACAAAATACTACAGCCTGGGTGAGTCTATTTTGAAGAAGTGGTGTAGAATATAAGTTTAAGTTAAAAAAAATTTGGCTCTCAAAATAAATTTCAATCGTTGTACTGTTGATATTTGGCTCTGTTGACTAATGAGTTTGCCAACCACTGATCTTACTGATGAGCAGGGCATGTATTTTCACTTGTTTTTTCACGTTACTTCACTTTTGTTGTTGCTGATTTTGTCCAGTGGGTGTTGGTAATTATTTTTTTCTATATTGTTTTCAAGCTTATTTTTTAAAAACATAAAGATTTTGAATATTAGTTTTATTTTTCTAATTGTACTCTTGGATTGTCTAGACATGCGATATATTACCTGAAAATAATCTTCATATTGTCTCCACTTTGCAATTCTTTAACTTATTTTAATGTTAGTACACCTAGAATAGTGTCAAGTAATAGTGGCAATATTAATTTGCTTATCTTCTTCCGAACTTTCTTGAAAAGTGCTCCTAGCATTCCAACCTTAAACATGGTACATTTTAAAACTTAAACATCATTGGGTGTTGAATTTTATATCCTTTAATCTCAAAGAAGTAGTGTAGTTATTTTCCCTTAACCAGGGCTAAGAATTCCTCTAATACCAACAGAGTCTGTCTAACGTGGAGCTGGAACAGCCAAACTGATTGGCTCAGAGCCCAGATCTCCCACTTGCTCTATGTGTGGTCTTGGCAGATCCTTAGCCTCTCTGCGTCCTTGATGTCTCCTTGATAAACAGTCAACAATAGCACCTAGCTCAAAGAATTGTTGTGGGACATCAATAAATAAATATAAGGTTCTCAGACAGAGCCCAGTTCCCAAATGCTCTGTAAGTATTAGCCATTAGAATTGCATGTTTGGAATTACCCCAATTGCAGTACTGAGCTTTTCTGTTTGTTTGTTTAAATGTATGAATGGAAGTACAACATGCATCTTCCATACAGAAAATGGCAAAGCTGGATGAACTACTACATAAAGCAAGCACATATGCAACCAGCTCCTTCCCAGGAGACCCCACATCCCTCCCCACAGGAGACCACCACCCTTATTGCTAACAGGTTGTGGCATACTGTGGTTTTAAAGTGCTATTGGACTCTGGTTTGTGTATCAATATTATACTGTACCAATTGCATTAGAGAAGATTTAAATAAATGGAAGGACATCTGGAAGGCTTAATATCGTTAAGATGACAACACTCCTGAAATTGATTGAGAGATTTAACACAATCTGACCTGGAATTCCAGATGTATTCTTTATAGAATTGACAAGCCAATTCTAACATTTATATGGAAATGTAAGGAATCCAGAAGGAAGCCAAAACTATTTAGAAAATGAACAAAGTTAGAGGACTCACAAAACATAGTAAATAGTTTGATACTGATGTAAGGATGACACAAAAACTTGTTCACGAATGTCTTTAACAGTTCTATTCATAGTAGTAAAAAGTAGAGCCCTGGCTGGTTTGGCACCATGGATAGAGTGTCAGCTTGTGGACCGAAGGGTCCTGGGTTTGAGTCCAAGCAAAGGCACTTAGTCCTGGCCCTGGTCAGGGTGTGTGCAGGAGGCAACCAATCAATGTGTCTCTCTCACATTGATGTTTCTCTCTTCTCTCTCCTCTCCCTTCCACTCTATCTAAAAATAATGGAAAAGTATCCTTCGGTGAGGATTAACAAAAAAACAAACAAACAAACAAACAAAAACAATCAAAAGAAGAGATAATTTAAATGTCCATCAACTGATGAATGAAATAAATAAATGTAATATATATCCATTCAATGGAACATTATTCGGTCATAAAAAAGTGCAGTGTGATACCCCCTATCATATGAATGAATCTTGAAAACATTATGCTAAGTGAAAGAAACCAGTCAAGGAAAGATTGCATATTACATGATTCTATTTATATGAAATGCCCAGAATTGGCAGACCTGTAGAGTCACAAAGCAGATTAGTGTTTGCCGAGAGCTGGTGTGGGGATTGGGAGATTGGGGAATAGTTAAAGAATATTGGTGATGAAAATGTTCCAACATGGATGGTGGTGATGATGGCACAACTCTGTGAACATAGTAAAAACCATTGATGTCTACACTTTACATGTGTGAATTGTGGAGTATGTAAATATCCTAATAAAGGATCCGTAACATCCAAAACAACCGAAAGGACAACAGAATGCCAGGCTGAACGTGCAGCAGGCTCGGGTGCGCGGGGACTGGTGAGTGGACTGAACTGTTGACCTCTTGATCCCTCCTGGGTCACGGATGCTGTGGCGGCCCAGCACTGACTGCTGCCGCCAAGGCAGGTGCGATGCAATTGGTCGGGAGGCCCCGCCATCGCCCCAGGATCGCCCCTCAGAGGGAGGCCCAGGCCGCCAGCTGGGGGGCTCTGTGATGGCCCCAGAGAAGGAGGCCCAGGCTACCCGGCTGGCAGCGGTGGGTGGGGCCTCCCTCTGTGGGGTGATCGGTTGTGGGGAGGCTAGACTGCAAGAGGACACAGACCAGGCTGAAGGACACCACCCCCCGCCGAGCGCATGGATTTTGTGTACCAGGCCTCTAGTATCTCAATAAGGCTGGTACCAAAAACCAGGCAATTTCACATGGTCCAGCATGATATTCTACACCATGGTCAATGTCACCCACATACTGTGGCATGGGCTGAAGATTTGATAGAGTTTATGTGTAGCTGGAAGAGGAGGGAAATGTAAAGATTACCGGCATGAGAGCACAGGAAGGGAGGCAGGGGTGGCTTGGAGGGAGCCTTGCTTGTTTGTTTAGGATGGGAGAGGCTGGGCTTCCTGCTCAGCAGGATGAGAAGGAGCCAGTGGAGTGGGAGGCGCTGGTGAGTGGGGCCAGGCTGAGTGGACCCGGAGCCTGGGTAGACAGAGTCCAGCCTCCCTGCCATGGACCGGAGAGAAGGAGGAGAGGATGAGTATTTAGTTGATGGTGCAGAGAACTTTTTTCCTACTGACCTCCATTCCTCCAGAAAGAAGACAAAGTCGTTTGTGAAATGAGAGGAGACAGTACAGGGCCCTGGGTTTGAGAGGCGGGGCGAGTTAGAAGCGCATAGTGAGGAGTGAGAGAGGGGCTGAGAGGGACTGGGACCCTGCCGCTGCCCGCAGAGGAGTGGGCTCTGAAGCGGCGCCAGCCAAGGCCCAGAGGTCTCCCTGCAGCCCCACAGCCTTGCTCGGGGCCACGCCTCCTGAGTCACCTCTGCTTCAGGCCACACAGCCCCGATCCTTCCAATGTTACTCATACATTTTGGCTTTGAGCCTCTGTCTGGACAGCCTCCTGCACTGGCTGTCTTTGGCGACCTTCCTCCAGAACTGAATGTTCCTCCCCAGCGCCGGGCCCCATGCTTTATTCAGCCCGGGTGACCAGATTCCATTTGGCATCCTTCTGGCATTGGGACAAAATTAAACACCCACAGAGCACAGAGGGATCTGTCTGGTAATGCCGGGCCCCTTGTTGGCCACAGGAGAGCATGGGGTGGGAGACCAGTGTTTTGTCAAAGAAACTAGAAAAGGTGTTTAACACGTTGGCCAGTGGAAAATGTCTAAGGGTGTGGGGAACACATGGGAAACACATATGTGGTCTCTTCCTCACAGCCAGCATCTCACCAGGGAAGGCTGGCCAGGCAGGCACAGCACCCCTCACCTTGAACCTGGTTCCTGAGTCCAACCCATCAAGACCCACAGCCCATCAGGATGAAGGAGCATAGCAGCAAGCAGGAGAAAGAGAACAGGGAGGTAGCCCTCAGGGGCACCTTTAGATGCTAGCTATTACCAGATACCAAGATTACTGCGATCAAAGTCGCCGGACCCCAGGAGGCATAGGGTCCCTTATTCTAGAAAGGACAGGACAAAGTGAGGTCGATCTACTGTCAGAGATAGATGTGAGCCTGTCTGCTATTTATTTGCTGTGTAACACTAACATTTGTCCCATGGCTTACTTCCTGGAGCCTCAGCTTCCACGTCTGTAAAATGGGAATCAACAACATCTGTCTCACAGGGCTGACTGCTAAGGAAATGGTGTGAGTGGCCCCAGCCAGGGCTTCTCGTCCATCTCTGGGTCTTTGTATTTGTGATTCTCACAGAAGCACCTTGACACGGCCCAGCTGTGCCCGAGTGCCCCGGTCCTCCTGCTGGTCTCACCGGCTCCTGTCTGTGTCCCCCTGGCTGCCTTGCTCGTGTCTTCGCTCCCACTCCAGCTGCCTGTGTTGGTGTCCAGCACTGTCGGTGGCAGAATGGCACTTAACCCTATCTCATGGGACCCAACCTCCATGCACGGGTTGGACTGCAATCGGCCGCTCTCCTATGATGACTGCAACCACGCTTCTCCCCATGTGCCCATGACTCAACTGAAAGTCTTGTCGGTTCTGGTTGGAATCTGGGGCAAGCCTGGGATTCTGCATCAAACAGGCTCCCTGGTGAGCGGATGCAGTCCATATTTTTCTTACAGGGGCCTAAACAATAAGGATTTGTTTTTGTCATAAATCTGTGAGCAACAGCATTTTAGAAAGAGGACTAAAAGGAAAGCTACCTGATACAGGCGGCTTCTACATTGCCGTGTTATCTGGGTCGGTGTCTCTGTGATTGTTTTGGCTACAAAATAGCTGCTTCAGCTGCAGCCATCAAGCCCATGATCCAGGCAGAGAGAAGGAGGACTTTTTTACACAAAAGCAGAGCTCTGCTTACACCTCATTGGTAAGAATGCTTTCACATGGCACATGGCTTCAAGGAAGGATGAGAAGGTGCTTGGCCACAGTCCTGGATATAAGATAAGCAACTGCCAATATCAGCTACAGTCTGAGCTTACGCCCAGTCCCGTCCACACCACTCCCTGCCACTCTCAGATTACAGGATTACTAAAATAGCATCTCCCTGCCTCTGGGCTCAAATCTGTGGCTACGGTGGATGGTAGGAGGATCATCTGCGGGCTGGGCTCAGAATCAACCCTCACCTCTGACCATCATCTGAGCAGAATAAGCACCTGTAGCATGAATTCTTTCCCGGGAGCTTTTAGACTTTTACTCATAAAGAGGACAGTGGAGTGGGCCCCCCCCCCATTCTTATTTAATGTTGCTTACTATTAATCTCCAGTATTTTTTTTTTCTTGGTGCTGTGGTAACAAATAAATCATCAGAGCTAAAGTCAGCAAAGCTGGAGTCCCTCGGAGATCTGGGCTGTGTCCCACCCCCCACCACCCGCCCAGCAAGAGCTGACATTACAGCTGAAGGCAGCCAGTCTGGAGTGATGGGCCTGACCACCTGAAAGGGGCCACCCTCCTTGGGGACATCAAGACATATTCCCCGGGCTGTTCTCAGGGACTCCCGTGGTGACTTCTCAGGCTTTGTGCCCTGAGGGGTGTTTTGGGGTAAGGGATCGATATTTAGCTTGGCCACCACACCTCACCAGGTAAACCCATCGCCAAAGCTAAATCCCTCGTTGGAGCTGGAAAGACCAGACCTGCCTTCCTAGCGAGGACGGCTACGGCTTGAGGAGCTTCCAGAGGCACTTTGAGCTCCCAAGGAGGGTAAGGCTGACATCAGCCGCTTCGCGGCGATGGGGTGAAGTGGAGGAGAGAGGAGACGGCAGACAGGACCCACGTGAGCCACGCTTGGTCCCTCTGTCTGGTGACGCAGTAAATGCCTATCTTCCCACTCAGCCAGTTCACACAGGGCCCCCATGACTTGCACTGAGGTAGCTGACAGGGGCCCACACCCCGTCTGGGGGAATCACAGGCATGGGCTCCTGCACAGACAAGCTGGAGGTCAACTACTCTCACCACTCTAACTGCTCAGCCTCACTGCGCAGAACCACCCCCACACACACACCCGTTCCTTCAGCTGTTGGGGCCGGCACACTCAGGTGCAAGGAAAGTCACCGTCTCTGTGTGGTTTTTCTAAATCGAATTGAAGTCTCAGGAGCCCCAACGCTCATTGGACCCACTGGAAGCCAAGACTCAGCCACTAGAAGCAGGTGGTCCTGGGAGCTGCTCCAGGGCCTGCCCTGGGTCACAGCCCTGTGCACCTTGTCTGAGTGCCCAGCGGGATTTTCGGGGTGAGTGCCTGGGTGCTGCTGTGCAGAGCGTGGACAAGTGGCCAGGCCACAGTCCAAACGGACACATGGGGCCATTCCCCTCCGGGAGGCTGCCACCTTCTCCGGGTGCTGTAAGAAGAGGGACTTGGTGGGGACGTGCCCACAGCCTCGCCCACCTTTAGTCCTGGGGACAGTTCTGCCTCTTTGACTTCCATTGTTCGGCCTCCCCTCCACCTAAGATACTTGGTGGCATATTTTGCATGTTCCTCTATTGTTAGTATTGATACGTTCTCCCCTCGTCCTCAGAGATGACCCAGCACCTGTCCCAGTTCAAGCACATTTTGAAGAACAAGCCGGAGACAGGGTTGCTTTGAGGATAGTTCTGCTTCCTTCCAGACCAGCCAAGACCCTCCAGGTGAGAGAATATGATTTGGTTTCCTTCTTGGAGCAAGGCAGGGAAAACCCCACTGGGCAAAACTATGAATTAATTGCTCACTAAATCATCTTGCCATAGTATGAGTATGTTTATTACAATTATTATCACAATGTCATTATTATTATTAAGCAATTATTTAAAATACTAGAGGCTTGATGAACAAAATTCGTGCATGGGAGGGAGGTCCCCTCAGACCAGCCTGCACCCTCTCCAATCTGGAACCCTTCAGGGATGTCCGACTGCTGGTTTAGGCCCCCGATCCTCGGAATCAGGCCTAAACTGGCAGTCAGACATCCCTCTCACAATCTGGGACTGCTGGCTCCTAATTGCTCAACTGCCTGCCTGCCTAATCACCCCTAACTGCCCTCCCCCCCCCCCCGCCAGCCAGATCACCCCTAACCACCTCCGCCTGCCTGCCTGGTTGTCCCTAACTGCCCCCTACACTGGCCTGGTTTCCCTTTACTGTCCCCCTTGCTGGCTTGGTCACCCCCAACTGACCCCCTGCTGGCCTGGTCGCCCCCAACTGTTCCCCCACACACACCAGCCTGATCACCCCACGCAGCCTGCTGTTCAGTTGTTACTGTTACTCTATGGCATATTTTGCATATTCCTCTATTATTAGTATAGATACTGCAGTTGGAAATATATTTACCAATTTTCCCTGAGGGAGAAACAGCTTTAGCTCCAATCTGAGACCTCTATGATTTGTAGCAAATGGCTTAGTTTCTGGCACCTTCTGGGATCAGGATAAATATTAACTTCTTCCCTGGGTTTTCACTAGAAGTTTTCCTCCTGATGAGGTGTTTAGTACCTCTTAGAAACTAAAAATTTCAGAGTTACAGGCACAGTATGACACCATTGACGTAAAAATATGAAAAGCACACAGACAGCAACAGTATTCAGATTCCACAGAAAAGGACAACACTGGGAAGGATACAGCCCAAACACACTGAACGGGGTAGCAGGGAAGCCCAGGATGGGCCATGGCAACCAAAGCGGACGGTGACCGTATCTGCTGCACTTCAATTGTTTTTAAGGAGAATATATTCATGTATTGTATGTGTGATAAAAGTAATTTGCTAACAAGTTAACATAATTTTTAAAGGGTGGTCAATATATATGTGAGAAGATGCTCAATATCACTAGTTATAAAGGAAATGCAAATCAAAATCACAGTCAAAACTGGTTTGGCTCAGTGGATAGAGAGAGTGTCAGCCTGCGGACTGAAAGATCCAGGATTCGATTCCGGATAAGGGCATGTACCTTGGTTGCAGGTATATCCCCAGTGGGGGGCAGCTGATCGATGTATCTCTCTCATCGATGTTTTTAACTCTCTATCTCTCTCCCTTCCTCTCTCTAAAAAATCAATAAAATATACCTTTTTAAAAAGCACAAAGAGATACCTGTTAGAGTGGCTATTGTCAATAAGACAAGACATAACAAGGGTCGGAGAGAATGTGGAGAAAAGGAAACCCCGTGTCCTGCTGGCAGGCAGACTGGCGCAGCCACTGTGGAGGTTTCTTAAAAAAAAAATAAAAAAAATTAAGGATAAAGCTACCATATGACCCAGCTATCCCTCATTTTGAGTACCTACCAAAAAAATCTGAGAACACTTATTTGAAAGGATATATGTAGCCCTCTGTTCATTGCAGCAGTGTTCACAGTAGCCATGACATGGAAACAACCTACATGAGCTTTGACGGGTGATTGGATAAAGAAAATGTGGCACTCAGCCACAAAAAGATGAAATATTGCCATTTTCAACATGGATGGATCATGAGGGTATCATGCTAAATGAAATGTCAGACAGAGAAAGAACAAGAACCATATGGTGTCACTCAGATGTGGGGTATAAAGCAAAAGGCAACAAATAAAAACAAACAAACTTACAGATATAGACAACAGAATCATGGGTACCAGAAGGGGAGGGGCAGGGGAAGGACAAAGAGAATAAAAGAGGTAAAATATTTGATGACTGAAGTAGCCTAGTGGGTGGTCAGCGCACACTGGAATATACAGATGTCATATTATAAAGTTACACACCTGAAATCTATATAATGTTATTTATAAACTAGAAGCCCAATGCATGAAATTCATGCAAGTGTGGGCCTTCTTCCCTCCCCCCATCCCACCCCCCAGCTGCTGGCACCGGTTTCCCTCCAGCACCAGGACCTGGGCTTCCCTCTGGCCACTAGCAGGCACCTGAGACCCGGCTTCCCTCTCAGCCCAGCTTTTTGTCCAGGAGGTCATCCAGAAGGATATCTGGTCTAACTAACATATTAAGCTTTCATTATTATAGACATTTCCCAATAAATATAATTTTTTAAAAAGTGGATGGCAGATCTTATTCAACATAATACTGGAGTAGATCTTATTCAACATAATACTGGAAGTCCTAGTCACAGTGATCAGAAAAGAAAAAAAAAAGAAAAGGTCTTCAAATCAGAAAAGAGGAAGTTAAATTGTCATTATTGGCAAATGACATGATATTGTACATAGAAAACCCTAGACTCCACAAGAAAACTGCTAGATTTAATAAATGAATTCAGCAAAGTAGAAGGATATAACATTAACATTCAAAAATTGATGATATTTTTATACACTAATAATGACTCTCAGGAAGAGAAACTTAAAAACTCCATTTACCATTGCAATAACAGCAACAAAAAAGATACCTGGAAATAAACTTAACTAAGGAGGTAAAAGACCTGTACTTGAAAAACTATAGGACATTGAAAAAGGAAATAGAGAAAGATATAAACACGTGGAAGAATATATTGTGTTCATGGATTGGAAGAATTAACATCATTAAAATGTCCATACTACCCAAAGCAATTTACAAATCCAGTGCAATTTCTATTAAAATAACAATGACATATTTCACAGATCTAGAACAAATATTCCAAAAATTAATATGGAATGAAAAAAGAATCTGAATAGCCACAGCAATCTTGAGAAAGAAGAGCGAAGTTGGAGGGTTCACAATACTGGATATCAAACTATATTAACAAAGCCACCGTAATCAAAACAGCCTGGTACTGGCATGAGAACAAGCATATAGGTCAATGAAAGAGAAAAGAGACGCCAGAAATTAACCCATGCCAATATGGTCAATTAATATTTGACAAAGGAGGCAAGAACATACAATGGAGTAAAGACAGTATCTTCAATAAATGATGCTAGGAAAATTGGACAGGTACATGCATTAAAAAAAATGCAACTAGACCACCATCTTACACCATACACAATAATAAACTTAAAATGGATAAAAGACCAATGTAAGTCACAAAACCCTAGAAATCCTATAAGAAAACATAGGCAGTAAAATCTCAGACACCTCATGTAGCAGTATTTTGGGCCATGGTCAACATACTGCGGCTCCCGAGCCACATGTGGCTCTTTGGCCCTTTGAATGTGGCTCTTCCACAAAATACCACAGCCTGGGTGAGTATTTTGAAGAAGTGGCATTAGAAGAAGTTTAAGTTTAAAAAATTTGACTCTCAAGAGAAATTTTAATCGTTGTACTGCTAATATTTGGCTCTGTTGACTAATGAGTTCGCCGACCACTGGGCCTAGGGCAAGAGAAACACAGGGAAATTTTATCAAACGGGACTATATCAAACTAAAAAGCTTCCACACAGCAAAAGAAACCAACAAAATGAAAAGGGAATCCACTGTATGGGAGAACATATTCGCCAATGATGCATCTCATAAGGGGTTAATTTCCAAAATATACAAAGAACTCAAACAACGAAACATCAGGAAGGCAAACAATTCAATTAAAATATGAACAAATTACCTAAATAGATACTTCTCCAAAGGACATACAGACGGCCAGTAGACATGAAAAAATGCTCAATGTTATTAATCCTCAGAGAGATGTAAATTAAAACGACAGTGAGATATCATCTCACACCTGTCAGAATGGCTATCATCAACAATTCAACAAATGACAAGTGCTGGTGAGGATGCAGAGAAAAAGGAACTCTCGTGCACTGCTGGTGGGAATGCAGACTGGTGCAGCCACTGTGGAAAACAGTATGGAGTTTCCTCAAAAAACTAAAAATGGAACTGTCCTTTGACCCAGTGATCCCACGTCTGGGAATATTTCCTAAGAAACCTGAAGCACCGATCAGAAAGGATATATGCACCCCTATGTTCATAGCAGCATTGTTTAGAATAGCTAACTAAGATCTGGAAACAGCTCACGTGCCCATCAGTAGAGGAGTGAATAAAAAAAGCTGTTACATTTACACCTTGGAATATTATGTGGCTGTAAAATCGAATGATCTTTTACCCTTGAGACAGCATGGAAAGTATAGTATCATGCTAAATAAAACAAGCCAGTTAGGAAAGATAAGTATCGTATGATCTCACTCATATGTGGAACCTAATGAACAAAATACACGGATGAACAAAACAGGCCCAGAGACATTGAAGCGTGGCACAGACTGACAGATCTCAGAGGGGAGGGGAAGAGATGGGGAATAGGAGAGATTAACCAAAGAACTTATATGCATGTGTGCACAGCCAGGGTCACAGACAATAGTGTGGGAAGGCCTGAGGGTGTGGGGGCGGGCTGGAGGGGGCAAAGGGAGAGAACATGGGACTTCTGTAATATTGTCAACAATAAATATATAAATATGTTTTTTATGTGAAAAAAGAGAAAGTGGATGGCAGAGAAGCCACGTATCCCACAACTCTGCTTTGCTTGTTCGTCCTCGGGTCTCCAACATGGGTTTCCTTAACTACATTTCATTGTGTTTTGTTTTGTTTTGCAAAGGGACAAGGAGTCCTCCTCCTGCATTCTGGTTGGCTCACTGCTCCGCGTGCCAAAGGCCTTCATTTTTCTGTAACAGTCAGACCCCAACAAACACAGGCCCTCAGACTGGGAACAGAAAGGGGAGGCATTTGTGATGGGGTGAGAGCGAATCAAGAATGTTGGTTGGAGTGAGAGAGAGTGGGAGAGAGTCAAGAATATTGGTGACCACGCTGGCCACATCTTGAGGTCAGGCTTACCAATACCCTCCAAAGAGGGTGTATTTCCTCTCGTGGAACACACTTGAAAGATCTCACTCATCTCATCAAAGACAGCCTCTACAATGAGCTCATTTTCTCTGTAGCTGCCTCACCTAATGGTGCTGGTCGTAGCTGCCAGGAAACACTTTGGGGATAAACAAGGTTACTGCTAAGTGACCTCTCAGTCTGAGGGTGTGGCGATGTGCCAGCAGGTTTGGAGGGCCTGTCGCGTGCCAGCGTGGGCTTGCGTGGCATCACTGACGTAGGTTTCCTTGTCCACAAATAGATACAGTCCCCCTCCCCCTCCCCTGATCATGGCTTCACTTCCCAGGATTTCAATCACCCATAGTCAACTGAGGCGTCAAAATGCTCAAAGGGAATTCCAGGAGTAACAGTGCACACTTTTAAGTTGGGCCTTTCTGATGCATCCTCAGGCCGAGCAGTTCTGCCCGCCCGGAAGCGAACCAGCCTTGCCCAGCTGTCCATGCCCAGACCTGTCACCTTCATTTCACTTACTAACAGCCCCGAAGCACAGCAGCAGCGATGCTGGCGGTTGGGATCTGCAGAGAAGCCACAGGCGCCGTGTGAGTGAGCAGGTGTGTGCAGGGAAAACATACCGTGCGGGCTCCGAACTGTCTCAGGTTCCAGGCATCCACGGGGGCCTTGGAACTCACCCCATGGGTACGGGGGACGACTTATTACGTGAAATAACACGTGTGGACACATTGAGCAGAGCTTTTGGGTTCATTAGTAGGACCCGGTGAGCCTCGGGTCACTGTGTCACAATAGCCATGTTTGTGGAGCTGGTCCGCATGCAGGATGGCACCGCCCCCTGAAGCCTTTTGTTGAGAAAACCGCCTCTTGAAGACTGTGGAGTGGAAACGTCTGACTAAGTCATTTCCCTTCCCTCGTACTTCCTATTCCTCCTCCCTTTAAAAAATGGTTCTTCATAGCATGTGTCACCATATAGCATGTGTCACCATACAGCTGACTTTACGTGGCACCTGTTCACGTGGCTTGTCTGTCCCTGCACCAAAATATAAGCGCTAGAAGCACAGCGACTGACATCTGTCTTTGTCGCAGCTGTCACTCAGAAAAACGTGTTGGAGGAATCAATGAATGAATGAATATTCCTGAATTATTTTCGCCAGGCCTGTCCTGTGGGCTCATAATCTCAGAACATTTTGTTTGAGGAAGAATACTAGTCAATGTGTGTATGTTAGCCACCAGTTCATTTGTTCCTGAACCATGTCTGAACCATGACAGGCTCCTGGAGAGTAAAGACTGGATAGAGTCCCCTTTCTTCTTCGGCCCAGCACAATCTGGGCCTGTAATTCAGTGCACAAATGTTTGCTGAGTAAATAAAATGACGGATGAACGAATGAATGGATGATTGTTTCTGGAGTTCCCAGACCCGGGGTATGCCCTGTGATTAGAGGGATTTAGAAATATTCTTAGCCAGTCAGGGGTGTGTGTGTGAGCCTCTGTTTCTTCAGTCTCAGAAAGAAATAAAACCCTTGAAAAGAAAGAAATGGGGCGTAACAGGAATTCTGGGCTGGATTCCATGACGTCACCCTCAAGTCGGATGTCTGGGCTGGTGAACAAAGGCTCCTGTCACCTGGGCCTGCCGAGCAGCCGCCTGGCTGGAGAGGGGGAAGCAGTTAAAGGGGCCTCGGCGCTGGCCTCCACTCCAGGCTTCAGCTGGGTGTCTCTGCATTCAGCAGGTATCTCCTCCAAGGGAAAACCAGGACAGGAAATTCCGTTGCCATGGAGACCAGAGAGGCCCTTCTAGAGCAGGGGAAACAAACACGTTCTGGTTGGGCTTACCCCACAAAGCCGGGGTGGCCTCACCTCCTAGTCTGAGAGCTCCCGGTTTCCACCGGAACTGTCCGGTGGCCTCTCCTCCAAGGGCCCTGGCACAGGCTGAGCAGCAACTGCAGTCCACGCAGAGCCCCGGGAGCGGCAGGTCACCCAGAGCTGAGGGAAGAAGCCATTCTCCGCCCAGACCTAAGACCTCTTCAGCCTCCTTCCTGGCAACAAGGACTAACATTTATTTGGTGCTTACTGGGTGCCAGGCACATTCCTACACATTTTAGATATATTGGCTCATTTAATCCTCATGGACAGCCTAATGAAAAAAGCATTGCTGCCAAAACCGGTTTGGCTCAGTGGTAGAGCGTCGGTCTGCGAACTGAAGGGTCCCGGGTTCGATTCCGGTCAGGGGCATGTACGTTGGTTGTGGGCACATTCCCGGTAGGGGGTGTGCAGGAGGCGGCTAGTCGATGTTTCTCTCTCATCGACGTTTCTAGCTCTCTATCTCTCTCCCTTCCTCTCTGTAAAAAAATCAATAAAATATATTTTAAAAGAAAGGAAAAAAGAAAAAAGCATTGCTATTGCTATCACACCCATTTTACTGCTGAGGAAACTGAGTCTCAGAGAAATTCAGTGACTTACCCAAGGTCACCAGAGAGTTGGTGGCAGTGGATTTGATGGTGGCAGAGCTCTTGGCAAAAGAAAATAGCATTTAAGAACACAGGGCTTTGGAGCCTCTAAAACTAGCTGTGTGACCTTGAACAAGTTATTTATTCTCTCTGAGCCTCAGTTTCCCCATTGTTTTTAAATATATATATTTGTATTGATTTCTGAGAGGAAGGGAAAGGAGATAGAAACATCAATGATGAGAATCATTGACCGGCTGCCTCCTGCCCGCCCCCCACTGGGGATTGAGCCTGCAACCCCGGCATGTGCCCTGACGGGGAATCCAGCCATGGCCTCTTGGTTCACAGATGACGCGGAACCACTGAGCCACGCAGGCTGGATCCCCTTGGTTTTTAAGCAAAGACCTTGAAGGGCATTTGGAGCACTTACTGTATGCTTGGCACTATTTGGGGTCTTGGAAGTACAGTGGGAATGGACCAGCAGCTGAGGACCGGCAGACGCATTGGGGACAGAGAGAAGGGCCTTCGGAGGCCCCAGGGGGAAGGGGTGGCACGGGGGCACTGGAGGGGGCCAGAGGGTGCAGCTCCATTGGCCTGGAAGCCGGCGAGAGCTGGACAAGGCCTCGGTGTGGAGCCGTCTCAGTGGAGGAGGTGGGCTCGCTCCCAGCCCCCGAGAAGGGAGGAAGTGGGGCTCAGCTGCGGTGAGCCGTTAGTGGTGGGATATGGGCAATCTGACCCAATCCTGGTCTTTGCAAGGCCCGCAAAACAGGCCTGATTTTTTAGTTTTTAAGTCACCGGAAAAAGTCAAACAATTTTATTTTGTGACATGTGAAAACTGAAATTCGATCGGAGGGCCCACCAATGAGGGGTTCCTAGCACGCGGACACACCCACGTCTAGGGATGGTCTCCAGCAGCGACAGAGTTCAGCCCTTATCACAGAGCCGAGAATATGGGTGTCTGGCCCTGCTGGAGGAAGTTGCTGAGCCCGGGACAGGACATACCTGGCTTCGGGGTGGAACTCTAATGAAGGCAGGGCGGCCCATAGGGCATTTGGAGAAGCAAGGCCAGGAAGCGCAGTCTCCCTGAGTTTGTGTTGATGGTGACCTGCCCGCGACCCTTGTGAAGTCAGCCCTGGGGTTATCTCACTTCACACGGGAAGGAGCGGGGAGACCGGGCTAAGGAGTTTGCCCAGCGAGCCACAGCTAGCTGGTGGTGACAGAGCCTGGGCTTGAAGTGGGCACTTTGTGCCCGCGTTCCAGGGGCACATCAGCAGTAGTGCTGGTTTGCGGGACCAGGGCTGAGAGCAGCGTCCCTGCCACTGCTCCTCACCAAGCTCCCCTGTCCGGTCCTCAAGGCTGCAGGGAATCTGCTCCTGCCACCACAGCTCTTGGGATCCTGCCGGGTGTTGGAGAAGTTTTGTATTTGGCAAAGCATTTGTGCTGAGAATTGTCTGCTTGCCCTCGGGTCCAAACTCCACAGCACGGAAGGGCACAGGGCTTGGGAGCCTCCAAAACCAGCTGTGCGACTTGGGTAATTTAATGAATCTCCCCGAGCCTCAGTTTCCCCAGTGGAATGCAAGTGCCCACTTAGAAGGGTTGTCAGGCGTTGGAATTCAATGATGCACTTATTGAGCACTTTATGCCTATGCCCTGTGCCTGGGGAGGCCTACCACATGCGAGTTCAAAGAGGCCCCTTACCTTCGGTTTCCCAATGGTTTTGACCTGTAGGGAGACCTCGAAAGTGACTGGGGGAAGAAGGAGAGGGAGGTGGTATGTGTTCTCTGGCTTCCTCCCCGTGGGGTCTCTGGGGGATGGTGCTGTAGGGTCACACCTCCTGCCAGAAGTCCTGAGGCTTCTCAGCACCAGCGTCTAGGCCTGGGGGCCGTAGGGCTGATAAGAAGCCCACTGTAATTAGTACCTGAAGACGCTGGTGGTTTGCTGACACCCTGCCCTCCTTTGAAGGAGTCCCTTTATTAAATGCTCTTCAAATTACCTAATTAGAGTGTGCCTGCTCTTTCCTGCTGGGATCCTGACTGATGCACTCTTCACTTAAATTAATTTTCCAAGCATGCCTGGTAGGCTCCATGCCTAGACCTGCTCGCCAGCTCCCCAACACAGTATCTGTAGTTATATCTCCCATCACGGCTTTGTGTCAGGGATGAATTACAGCTCACATGGGTGAGGGTGTGGGGACGTAGGACCTTCTCCATACAGATGGGTAGCGATGTCACAGAGTCGAAGCTAAACACAGAGGAATTCAGCAACATGTTTCAATTTTTTAAGATAGACCCTTTCACAGCAATTTCATCTTCAGCAAGTCCTCTCAAGGACATACTCCTGCAATGTGAAAAGAGGTACTATTGTGAAATCAAACCAGCTGTCTCTCAGTAGATGACTAGTTAAATTAATTTCACTCAATCTATATTGTTTGAGCACCTACTAAGCTTTAAGCACTGGCCGAGCCCCTATGTTACAGCAGTAAACAAGCTTTATGAAGTCTTATTCTCATGGAGCTTACATTTTAGCAGTTGAATTAATTACAACTCATATATATAATGCAACTATGCAAAAAAAAAAAAAAGAGTAGTTCCAAATGGATGAGCATAGAAAGATGTCAACAATATATCATTACTAGAAAAAAATCTGCCTACAGAATGTAAGCAAAATAGGATCCCATTTTTATTTAATGGATTTAGAGGAAAGTATGGAAGAATATAAAGCAAACTGTTATTACTGCTTAATTGGGAAGACAGGATAATCATGGACTTTCATTTTCTATTTTATACAGTCTTATGGTTTGAGTTTTATTGTAATAAACTTCACTAATTAAAAAGAGATACTTCCATTTTGAACATTAAACCACTACTTTCTTCCTTTTAAAGTGATATTTGCTTTTTTAATTACAAAAGTTATACATAAATATATTCTTTGTATAAAAACTTTCAAACATTGTAGACAAAGTTTAAGTCCTTTACCGCCTAAGATAACCACTGCTTTTCGTTGGCATGTTTACCTTCAGAGTTATTTCCCTGCATTTACATGTTACATTGTTCAGACAACTGATTGTGTGTTGTGTTGTTGTTGTTTTTTTTTTTTACATGAATGCTATCCTACAATAACTGTTGTTCTGAACCTTGCTTTTAGAATGTCCATGCTTTAAACACCTTTTAACATTAGTACTGTGTCAGCTTAGTTTCTCTTAACCACTCCAAAGCATTCAAGTGCAAATATATCACTGTTAACATAGGCTATTAGAGAGCTGAGAGCTTGCATTTGAACCTGAGTCTTAGGTCATGTATCAGTTATCTACATTTATGTAACAAACTAGAGGCCTAGTGCACAAATTCATGCACTAGTGGGGTCTCTTGGCCTGGCCTGTGGGATCAGGCTGAAACTGGCTCTCTGACATCTCCTGGGGTGGGGTGGTGGGGAGGTTTCTCTGATTGCGAGAGGGTGCAGGCCTGGCTGAGGGTCCCTACCGGTGCACAATCAGGGCTGGGTAGGGACACTGGAAGTTGGCCAGCCAAAGTGGGACCACTGGAGGGCTCCAGGGCATGTCAGCCCATCTCGCTCAGTTCCAGCCAGACCCCAGCAGCAAGCTAACCCACCAGTCCAAGCATCTGCCCCTTGGTGATTAGTGCACATCATAGCAACTGGTTGACTGGTCGACTGTCTGCCTCCTGGTGGTCAGTGCATGTCATAGCGAGTGGTTGAACAGCCTTAGCATACCATTAGCATATTATGCTTTGATTGGTTGAATGAATGACTGGATGACTGGATACTTAGCAATTAGGCTTTTATTATATAGGATTACCCTGGAATTTAGCAGCTTAATGCAATAATATTTAGTTTCTTTGCACTCCTGACTCTCATATGGCTGCAGTCAACATTTTGGCCAGGACTGTGGTCTCATCTAATGGGTCAGGAAGGAGCATCTACTTCCAAGCTTACTCACATGGCTGCTGGGGGTCTCCTTGCTGGCTGTGGGCTGGAAGTGCTTCTAGATCCATTGCCAGGGGGGTCTTTCTACGGGACAGCCAACAGCAGAGTAGCCGTCTTCCTTCAGACAGCAAGCAAAGGGAAGCCAGGGTATTTTCTTCCCTTAATCTTTTTAAGAAATATAAATTTGTATTGATTTCAGAGAGGAAGGAAGAGAGAGAAAGAGATAGAAACATCAAGGATAAGAGAGAATCATTGATAGGCTGCCTCCTGCACGCCCCACAATGAGATCGAGCCTGCTCCCTGGGCATGTGCCCTTGACTGGAATCGAACATGGAACCTCCCAGTCCTCAGGCCGACACTCCATCTACTGAGCCAAACTGGCTAGGGCCATCCCCTTTATCTTAGAAATGATATCCTATCACTTCTTTTGCCATATTCTATTCACAACAAGAGATTGAATATGCCCAGCTCACACATAGGGGAGTGGATTATACAAGAGCATCAATATTAGAATCACTGGAAGAATCATTGGCCACTGGCCACCATCTTGGAAGTCCCTACTGTAGGAAAGCAGTTCAGCAACCACGTGAACAGTGGAGAGACATGGGCAGTTCATGGCAGGCATTGTTCAAAGAATCATTTATTGATTCAATAAATAGGTACTGAGCACCTACTCTGTATGCAGGCGCTACTCTAGATACTAGGGATAAAATAATGAACAAGAAGGACCAAGCTGGAGCCCTCACAAAGTTCACAGTAATGCAGTCGCCATGCACATCACAATTTCACAGGTGGACTCATCACATCTGTGACTGCCTGCACCTGCTGAGGTGTTCAAGATGACTCCTGGGTTGCAAGGTTGGGGCAATGGATGGAGCCTGGTGCCTTTGCCTAGGGGGACAAAACTGGAGGAGGAATAGACTTAGGAGAGGATAGCCAGCCCAATGTTGGACATGTTGAGTTGAAGGAATCTGTGGGACAAGCAGGTGACATTCAGGAGGCCATTGGACACCAAACCAGGAGCTCAGGAGTGATGCCTGACCTAGAGGCAGAAGATCAGACATCGGTTGCATGGTGGTGATATTTAAAGGCACGGTGGTGATATTTAAAGGCACATCAATAAATGTAGAGAGAAAAGAAGGCTTTCCTGTTTCCCAAGAAAAAGGAATATCTAAAGGGTGGGGAAAAGAAAAGAGGGAAAAGGCAAGAGAAGATAAAGGAGCAATCAGAGGGACAAGAATGGGATGTTGTGGATTCTGCACAGTCGAGAAGTCAAGATGTCTTTCTTGGCACCAAAGGGAGGTCTGGTGACGAGGATGAGAAGATTCGGGAGTGTGGCCTGGGAAGGGAGAGGTTGGGGAGAGGCTGAGAGGCGAGGAGCCGGAGGACTGTGAGTAAACATTCCTGCTGTCTTTATCCTCCTGGCACATACATGAAATCCGAGGCATTATCCGAATTAAATGTCCACCCTGGAACTTGATTGAGGGTCTGAGAGGCTGCCAGCTTATTCTTTTCATTCAGCCCTAATGCTTTGGTTGGGAATAGTCCCATCAGGCAAAAGGAATAGGATTACTTCTGCGAAGGATGGAAAGAGCAGGAAGAAAAGCCAGGGTGGCAGGCCCTCCCAGTTGTGATTGTGCAGCTGTGTAACCTCCAGCAACAGAGAAGCAGAGGACTCCAGGGGTGGGAAGGCTGAGGTGTGTGAACTCCACATTCTGTGTGTGAACTCCACATCCCCTAACTACAACAAATCCTCTTCCAAAGCTAAAATGCCTCCACACCCGTTAGCATCCTGGATTCTTAGGAAACTCGGGTATCAGTTATCTAAACAGGGGGAAACCACAGCTTCTCTCATGCTTCTGTGATGATGTCCTGTTTTGAGATCAGAAAACCACTTGAAGTGAGTGGTGTTGGTGGGAAACTTTGAGTGGATTGACTCAGATGGCTCCTTTGGCAGCCACTCCATAATCTCTCTTGTGATTCTTTCTAAAGAAGTTCACTTCACATGGTTGCTCAATTTCGAGCAACCTGTACATGTGTGTTGGGGGGTGGGGGCGCGTTAAGACAATAAACAGTGTCAGCTTCTGTCACAATGCATTGAACAATTTACCTGCTTTTATGTTACAATGGAAAAGAAGCTCAGGCTCCATTACCTGCAAATATGATATGCTGTTGATAAGCCAATAAGCCAATGAAAAACCACCTAGTTTAACTGTTACCATCTTGCTACATTTGCTGTGTGTGTGTATGTGTGTGTGTGTGTGTGTGTGTGTGTGTGTGATAATAAAAAAGTAATAAATATTTTATCTTTGCCATAGGTTCCTGACAAACAACTCCTAAAACCCTTGAGTGATGAGCATTGTGTATGCTAAAGAGGTGTCTGGTAGCTGGGTTCATCTCAGCTCCAGGTTTGGGCTGGTCACCAGGAAATCCAAAGCCTGATTAAAGGATCAGAACTTTTAGCCCCACTGACCTTCAGGGAGAAGAGAGGGCGGGCAATGGAGTTGATTACCAAGGGCGAGTGATTTGATCCGTCCTGCCCGGACAATGCTGCCTCCAGGAAGCTCTGTAAGTGATGGTGTTCAGAGCTCCTGGTCAGTGGCCACAGTGAGATGCTGGGAGTGAGGAGTACCCAGAGAGGGCCCAGAAGCTCCACCCCCTTCTCCTGCCCGTGCCCTCCGCACCTCTTCCATTTGGCTGTTCCTGACTTGTGCCCTTCCCAATAAACCAGTGAGGACAGTACAGCACGTCCCTCAGTTGGTTGAGCCAAGAGGGAAGGTCAGACCTGAAGTGGGGGCAGAGGGAACCCTGGATAGCTGGTCAGTCAGATGCACAGGTGGCAACCCGGGGCTGGTGACTGGTGACTGGCGTCTGAAATGGGGCAGTTTGGTGGGATTACCCTCTAAGCCTGTGGGTCTGTGCTCACTCTGGGTAGTTGCTGTCAGAATTGGGTTGAATTGTAGGACACCCTGCGGTGTGCAGAGAACCAGAGAATTGGCTGTTGGAAAACATCATGGAGCAAGTGTATGTGCATGTAAACTACAGACCTCACAGCAGTTCTCCCTGAAATACTTTGGCCTGTCTCACCTGCAATGAAACACTCCTACACCAGCACAAAGCCTGCCAGTGCCACACTCACAGGAATCGACAATGATCTCCCACTACTACACGCCCATATTCGAATTCCACCCAGGTGCCTCAGCCGCCTTTCATGGCTGTCTTAGTTTCCACATCAGGATTCAATGGAGGATCTCAGATTGCATCTGGTTTTTATATCTTTCTCTTTTTTTTCCTTAGAAAAGATCCCCACCTTTTGTAAATGACACTAATATTTCTGAATATCAGTCTAGGCCAACTGCCTTGAAGAATGTTCCACATTCTGGCTTTGCATGGTTGCTTTTCTTCACGATGCGACACTTAGCTTTTCTAGGCCTGATCACTCCATCTGCGAAACGTGCATAGCAGCAGCAGCTGCCACCTGGCTACGGCATCCTAGTCCACGGTCAGCACGAGCATTCGAGGCGATGCTGCTTGCACAGCGCTAAGTACAGAGTCTGGCCCACAACAAACGCTCAGTAAATGGTTCTGTCGTTATCATCGTCCCCACCACCACCATCTACAGTCCTTCGGGCTCCCTGCTGCACGGACACTGAGACTTAGATCCTGAGTCTTCCTCACCCCTCCGGATCTCTTTGCTGCTCTTGCTCCGTTCCTTTTCCTGGAGAACTTAACTGATTAATTCCAAGCCCAGTGACTCTCTCAGCACCTCGGAGAATTGGAGGCTAGCCTTACGCATCCTCCTCAGGGCACCCTCTTTTTGCAGAATCACAATTTTATTCTCACTGGTTTCAGATAGCAGTGAGGCATTAGGTGGTGCGGAATGCCCACCCAGGAGGGCGCTGGTGGTGACCTTGGTGCTGGGGCTGTGGGTGCCGCAGTGCTGCAGAGCCGGCGGAGGGATGCTGGGAAAAGGACATTGGCTGGGGAGGAAGGTGAGGAACATGCTGCCAGAAGACCGGGCTCAACGCCAGCTGCCAATTACGACGGCCTGCGAGTGGTGGTCCGTGTCAGCCTGTGTGAGGCAGTGTGGGGGCCGGGGCGTGGGGGCGGGGAGAGAAATGGGAAGGTGAGAAGGACTGACAGGCTGGAGAAATCCACTTGTTCCCCGAGGGCCCGCCCTCCCTGCAGACCCAGGCTGTCTGGGAGAAATTGTGGCTGTCACCATAGCAACGGCAGCAGCTGATGCACATTGTCTTTATTAGGAGCCTCGGTCAAGCTTGTGCCAGTGTTTTTCCATCTGAATCTCATTTCTCAGTGGGAGGAGAGGCCGGAGGCTGGGATGGGGTGGATGGGCTGGTGTGTCTGGAGATGGAGACAGGAGAGTCCTCAGATATCCTGCTGAGTTTCTGGGGTCGCAGAAGGAGGGGCAGCAGAATTTCAGAGAGCTTCGGTAGGACACAGTTTACATATTCTCCTGGCTTCAGCACTCCCTCCAATTACACACAGCTGTGAAGCAGCACCCGCCTTGGGGAGGGCAAAGCGTGCTGGCAGCCTGGGCAGGAGGGCGCCTCCCGGGGGCAGGCTGACCTCGGGGGCTGTTGCCCAGCCGAGTGGGGAGCCAGCGGCTTTACCTCCGAGAGTCTCGAACCCTTCCTCTGTGAAGCTGAGCTAACGAGAGTGGCGGCCCCAGGCTGCGGTGTGAGCTAAGTGAGCAGATGCGCAAAGCTAAGCACAGCGCTGACCCACAGGAGACACACAATGAGCGGTGGGCACTGTTACCGCTGCGAGCATTTCCACTGTCACGACTACAACTCCGCCTGCACTCGCTGCTACCATGTGGGGTGAAGACTGCTACCACGACTGCTACTATCCCTCCTGTCACCATGGAGATGGCACCCCCAGGTGACGCAGGAGGATGAATCATGGGGGACTCCTCCTCCCCCACGAAAGGAGCCTGGATCTGCATCTCCGTGAGGAGGCGGGTCAGGGACTGGGACACAGTCACCATGGACCCAGCGGGGGGCGAGGGCAGGGTGCCGCCCCCCTGGGGACCCTGGCAGAGCCACAGGCCTGTTGCCAGGAGGGGCTGCACAGCGGATGCGCGTCAGTGTTTTTCCAGACTGTCCCTTGAGCACGCCCTCCCTATCTTTGTCCCAGGTACCACACACATTGTTCCTCATATGGGGATTTTTCCTTTAAATCCCCTTCCTCCTTATTGGCCAAATCGCTGTGGGGAAGGAGATTTCACCGCACTGTGAAGAATGTGCTGCCACTTGCCCTGAGAAAGGCAGCTGGAAGGATAAAAACCGTGAAAGCAACGTGCACCAAGCCCTAGCCAGCACTCACTTCCTATTGGAGTCTGAGGCTTGGAAGACGTGAGCCCGCCCCACCCCCCCTCTCTCCCAATGGAACTTGGACTGAAAATGCTGGAATCGGCGGGAGGGGAGGGCTCTCTCTGCGGCTCAGTGATGTCTGAGGCTCCCAGTGGGCCCCCAGCATCACTGCCGGCCTCGTCTCCGTCTCCGAAGGGGAAGGGCTGGGGCCAGCTGCCAGGGCGAGTGGACAGCGGAAGGAACAGCGCTGAGTGACAGCACAGGCTCCAGCATGAAGCTACAGCTTCTGGCAAATGCAAGCCTTTCAGCCACTGAAGGGCAGGGGCAGCAGGCCAGGCCTCATGCCGAGGCTTTATAGGGCCACGAAGGAATTCGGATTTCTGAGCAAAGTGCAAACACGGACATTTATTAAAGAGTAGGCCGGCGAGAGAGGGCTAGCAGGTGCTGTTTAGAAGTGCTGTTTAGGACGCACCAGGCAGTGAATGCTCAGGCTCTGCGGTTGGCAACGCCATCCCTGTTGACAGATGAGAAGACTGAGGCTTGATGAGGGCAAGCAGCTTGCCCAAACCTGGGAGACTGCGAATGTGACCCCAGTTTCCCCCCTCCCCCCATCCTGGTGACAATCACTTTGCAAGGTGAGTCTGCAGCTCCCTCCATCCCTCCATCGAGAGAGGAATCTGTCGCCCCGCCCACTGGCTTTGTGAGCTATCGGACAGAAGCAGCAGGGGAAGGTACGGAGGGCCAGTGCCAGCCGAGGCTCTGGGGGCCACGCGTGTTCTCTGACATCGCCATGGCGAGGGCCTGGCCGCCCGCCGCAGAATGATGGTCTGGAGGAGCAAAGTCCAGTTATTCCACTTGAGGCCCAGGCAGGTGAAGAGCCCAACCAAGACCAGCTCAGCCATGGCTCACCTGCAGCTGACCCCAGGCCCCAGAGGGAGCATGGACAGGACCAGAACAACACCCGCTGGCCCCGTCTCAGGCGCCATGAGCGGTGTGTGACTGTGAGCCTCGGCATTTCCGAGCGGCATCTGTTGGGAGAGGCTGCTGAAAACCCGCAGCCCAGCGGGTAGCTTGTTGGAGCTCCTGCCTCAGCTGCTCTAGGCACTAGCCTGGCTCCCAGAGACACCATACGTGTGGGGTGGGCTGAGGACCACGGCTCTAGCAACAGATGTGACCGTGCGTCACATGGAGAGGACATGAATGATGTTTACAGGAATGCGTGCCTTCCCGCCTGAGCAGGCCTCCCCTGCAAGCCTCGCTCCCCACAGTCCCAGCCTGTGGCCTCCCTGCCCTGCATTCTGTCCCCACACCTCCCCCTCATCCCCACTGCAAACAAGCCTGTGCCCAGGTCCTCAGGAGGCCTTCATTCACAGGAGGCCCTTCAAGGTTTACCACAGGCTTGTCCTGGAGACAGGAGCTGCTGGCAGGGCACGTGGCGGGCAGAGTCTTCTGACATCTGCCCACGTTTTTTATGGACCCTTCTCTTCTGAGCACAAAAGGTTAACTCAGCACACACACACACACACACACACACACACACACGGCCTGGCCTTTGATCTGCCCTGGGAGATAAGCTAGAGGCCCTGGAAAATCCTAACAGAGGAGTGTTGATATTCCCAAGGCTGTGGCCAGGCCAGATCAGTTTGGCTTCTGGAGGGGCTGGACACAGGGTACCTGACATCAGTCACGTGGTCACTCCCTGCACACGTGACTGGACACAGAGTTAAGAGCTGTGGTGCCGCTGGGAGCCGGCCCGCTGCAGGCAGCACCTGGACTCTGCTCTGTGCACCTTCCTGCAGAGTTCAGTGGGCAGCCCGTCCCTGCAGTAACCGGTGTGAATGTAACGGCTTTTCTCAGATCTGTGAGTCCTTCTAGCAAACTGTCAACCTGGGGATTATCTTGGGGACCTGTGACACAGCTTCCCACTCCCTCCTCTCTTTCCCCTGCTTCTGGAGGAACGGAGATTCCTCTACTGGTCTCCTGCAAGGCAGTTCGGGCCCAATCCAGGCCATTTGCAGCTTCATGCTCTTGCCTCCCCCACAAACCCTTTCAAGGAAATTCAGTGCTTCCCATGGAAGTGATGCTGGCAAAACAGTGTTCTCCATATTGCACACGTTTGCAAACACCCGTGTGAGTGCACACACCCCCGCACACTCTGTCCTGCCTTCAGCACAACCAGGAGCTGCCTTCCCGCCAGCAGCAGACTCACTGCCGCTGACTGTAAGGCCGGTGAGCGCAGAACGGAAAACACAGCCGGCCGCTAACAGAGGCCCGGCTTCTGCCAGCCGGCTCGGCCCCTTCCCTCCGCCTCACCAAGGCGATTTGCTGAGTAGATTCCAGCGTTTGAACGCCATAATTTTTCAACCAGGACTCTGCTGGTGGGTTCTTGGGTCTTTTCTAACATTTTTGCTTTTCTAATAAAGCACCAATAAAGATTGTTGCATAATAATCAGTAAGTTCTTTTATAATTATTATCTTAAGACAAATTTCTACAAATGAAATTTCTGAATTAAAGAGCACAGATACTTGTAAGATCTTTGGCAGGTTATATTTAGGGGGGTCATCTCAATAAAAAAATTCCACCAGTTTTATGTAGACACGATTGTTTCCCCACTTCCTTACCAGATTGGGCACTAACTAGTTGTCTCATAAATTAGTTAATTGCTTTATAAATAGGAGGATGATTAACTAAATTATAGTACATTATATGATAGAATATTATGCTGAAGAGAATAAAGAAAATTTCTGAAATATAAAGGTGGAGAGAAGCAAAATGATAGGCTTTCCCAATACAATGAAATGAACAAAAAATTCACAAAATCTACATTAAAAAAAACAAAAACGAAAACCGCTGGGAGCATTTAGAGGAAAATGAAGGTTTATGGCTTTAAAATGTCAGTGGAAGAAATACAGAAGTTTCCTGCAATCAGAGTATTAAGAAATAGGTAGACAGGCAAAAATCCTGAAAAATCTATTATCCCCCAATTTAGAGAAAAGTCCATGTAGGGGCTGAGTGGGCAGCCTTCCCCCCCTCAGGAGAAGCTCCCTGCTTGCATCCCAGTGCCTACAAGAGCTGAGGACCAGCCGGGCTGGCCGGTGCTCCCAGAGGCAGGGGAGCCCACTGAGCCAGGGGCACAGGCACCGCTCTAACCACCTCCTGCCTCTAAGCGCTGGACTGATGAAGAAAATGCATCGAGAAGTCTCGGAGGACATAGGTGGCAGCTGGCGGTCCCTTGTCTGGCCCCATTTCTGGCTCCGAGGGAGTTTGGGATCTCAGAGCCCGTGGGAGGCGGAGCCAGCCGCCCGCATAGCTGCCACTCCGGGGCCCAGTGTGGCTCTGCTCTTCACCGTCCGCCCCGCCCTCCCCGGTGTAAAGATGGACAAAACAGAAACCCGGCCAGAGCACCTATTTTCTTTTACTCTGGGCATTAAACAGACATTTTCTGAAGTTGACAAATCAGAAAATAGAGATTTAAAATATCACATGAAAGTATAAAGACAGCCTTTATAAAAAAATTCATAAAGCGGCAGAAACACATAGCCAAGCGAGGTGGAGCAAAGCAAGCGCAGTGCATGGAAACAAAGGAAATATTAACAACAGAAGCACAGGGTGAGAGAATTAAAACCTGTTATTTCAATAAATATAGGTGGACTTTAAAAATGGGCAACTTAAAGAGTAAGACTTTCAGATTGGGCCAAACAAAGCAAAGCCAGCTTTTGGTTAAAAACAAAAGAAAATGTCAAACGAAGTTTCTCAGGAAGGCTGAGAGGTCTGAACAAAGACATCCAGATAAAGTTAACAAAAGGAAAGCTGGGGTTGTGATATTAATATCCGACAAAGCTGAGTCCAAGATTAAATGAGTCAATTAAGACCAACTGGAGCATTTCAGACACAGGCTACTGACACTGCAATTAGCCAAACGCCCATGATACCCAAGTACAGCTGGAGACAGCTCCAAAGCGACCCAGCACCAACTCCCAGCAGACACTCACAGTGCACACTCATGTAGCACATCTCTCCCAGTCCACAGTAGACAAGAATATTAAAAATAAGGGTTTACAGACTGTATATTTAATAAAGCAGTTGTAGTTTTTTCTTAAATATATTTCAGAGAGGAAGAGAGAGAGAGATAGAAACATCAATGAAGAGAGAAAATCATTGTTTGACTGTTTCCTGCACTCCCCCTATGAGCCCATAACCTGAGCATGTGCCCTTGACCAGAATCGAACCTGGGACCCTTCAGTCTGCAGGCCAACACTCTATCCACTAAGCCAAACTGGCTAGGACTGATGTTGTAGTTTTGTATCAAATACTGTAAATTTCATACATCTTTTCATGTGCCTATGGAATTTTCACAATAATGGACTATATATCAGGCCACAAAGAAAATATTAACAAAATTCAAAAAGTAAAAATAGTCTAGATCTTCCCAGTTTCAAATCACAATACCTGGGAACTAGATATTAGCAATCAGCCTAGAAGGAAAAAAAAACCTAACACCATCTGGGTTGGGGAGAAGTGTGAAGAGAGAGAGAGAGAAAGAGAGAGAGAGAGGAGAGAGAGAGAGATCAAAGCAAAATGATAAGCCAAACTTTCTTAATACCTTGAATAATAAAGTACAGTTAGTACATATCAAAAACTGCATTATATGGCCAAAGCTGGGTTAAGAGGAAAATAGATAGCCTTAAACAAATACATGTGTAAAGAAGGCAAAAGAAACAAATGAATTTAGTACTTAATCAGAGAAGTTAGCAAAAGAACAGCCAAGTTATCCTCAGAAGTCAGAAGGAAGAAAATAATAAAGAAATTAGTGAATTAGAAAAAAAACAAACCCGTAGAGTTGGTTAATCCAAGAGCTGGCTCTTTAGGGTAGGGTTGGTTAGAGTAAAACATAAACTACTGAGTGGACTAATTAGGAAAAAGGGGAAAGCCGCCCAAACAGAGGAAATTAAAGGTACAGTACCTTGGGGGTGGAGGGCAATGGTAAGGTACATACACATATAATACCTTAATAAAAAATAAGTACAGTACCTAGCAAAACTGTGTCATTAAATTTGGAAATATGAATGAAAAAGATGATTTTTCTAGAGACATAAATAACTGTACCCAAATAAACACAATGTTAGAAATCTTAAAACAGTAAGCGGGAACATAACTGAAAATGTTATAAACCAGCTCCCTATGAGGAATCCACCAGACCCAGAGGGCTTCACAGAGGCATTCTCCTAAACAGCCAAGAAATAAACAATTCTGCCTCTCTATATTTTTTAATACATTTTATTGATTTTTTACAGAGAGGAAGGGAGAGGGATAGAAAGTTAGAAACATCAATGAGAGAGAAACATCAATCAGCTGCCTCCTGCACCCTCCCCACTAGGGATGTGCCCACAACCAAGGTACATGCCCTTGATCGGAATCGAACCTGGGACCATTGAGTCCTCAGGACAACGCTCTACCCACTGAACCAAACTGGTTAGGGCTCTGCCACTGTATTAATTCTATATCTATAAGAGAAGTAAAGAACATTCATATTTTCTGAGAAAGACACACCAAAACTGAAAAATCATTGCACAAAAACTATATGCCAAACTCATTGATAAACATCATCTATACTAATAAAAGGGTAATATGCAATTGATCATGACATCCTCACAGTAACAACCGAACAGCAGGCTGCATGGGGCGACCAGGCTGGGAGGGGGGATGTAGTGAGGGGCAACCAGACCAGTGGTGGGGCAGTTGGGGGTGACCAGGTCAGCATAGGGGGGCCAGGGAGAGGATCGGGCCTAAATGGGCAGTCGGACATCCTTGAGGGGTTCTAGATTGGAGAGAGTGCAGGCTGGGCTGAGAGACACACACCCCTGTGCACGAATTTCATGCACCAGGTCTCTAGTGTTTTATACTTTACTAGAGGCCCGTTGCACAAAGATTCGTGTAAGAATAGGCCTTCTTTACCCTGGCTGCCAGCACCGGCTTCCCTCCGGCACCTGGGCCTTCATTCTGGCCACTGCTTCTGCCTTCTGTAGCTCCCTCTGCCCCCTGGCCCCCTTTATAGCAGGTGTCCCACCCTGCCCTGGCCACTCTGCACCTGCACGCATGTGCTGCCCAGAGGCCCGGAGTGGCCGGGGCAGGGCAGAATGCCTGCATCATCGCCATGATGCAAACGTCCCTGACCAGCCATTGCCATCTTTGTCGCATCAGTTTGTATATTCCCTCCTTATTGACTGTGGATGCCACCATCTTTGTTGCTAAGTGATGGTCGATTTGCATATTCCATCTTTATTAGATGGGATGAGGTGAATGCTCTGCTTATTTCTCCCTCTTATCATTTGCTCTATGAATCATGCCATCTCCTTGGCGTTATAGATTGGTTAATTTCCATTCATTCGGGGACGCATCCTGAGTCAGCGGTTCAGAGTGGCCACTCCCTGCCTGGTGGAGGCAGCATATTTAGGAGTGGATGCGAGTTTTCCTGGGACAAGGCGGAAAGCTGGTGCTCCCAAGAAGCTCCCATTTCGGGTGCTTTCATACCAAGTCCGGAGGATTCTCAGGCCACTCTGCTGATTCATTGTTTCCCTGGATTAATGTTACTCAATGTCAAGTAGGCAGAGGACTGGGGATAAGCGTGAGTCCATCCATCGGTGCCTGCGGGCCGGAGGGTGGACTCACCTATGGGAGGCAGAGCACCAGGCTGCGGTGTGGAGTCTGAACCTGCTCTCCACCATGAAGAAGGGCAAATTGAGGATCCATGCATTTTGATTTCTGCCCTCTTCTCCCGAGGAAGGTTAGGCTGTTTGTTCCTGTCTCCTCTTGCTTGGGTCCAATTACCCCGTAATTGACATCTGTATTTAAGAAGCAGGGAAAGCGGGAGGCCGGAGCAGTGGGTATGGAAATAGGAACCACAGGACGTGGCGGGCGGAGACTGTGCGGTCAGTGGTTGGATGCCCTTTGGGACTGCGGTGGAGGCTTCTCGTGCGCTGGCTGCGGGTGGAGGAAGCCTCCAGAGTCAGTACTTATCGCTGCTTGGCATGTCCCATCTTCAGGTTCCAGAGAGGCCACTGTGTAATTTGTACATCTTCTTTTTGAATAATTACTTTTGACATGTGCATTAAACATCATAACACTTGTTTAGACACCATAGAACCTTTATTGCCGTTAATTATATTTAATTGGTGTCTTTGTTCATCTTCCCACTTCAGTGAAGACTTCCCCTTTCTTAACTTCTTTTTCCAAATTAATTTTAATTACATGAGTAATACATGAAAGCATTCTTCCTATTGAGGCCAACAGCCTATAGAGGTATAGCCACAGAGGTATAGAAGTAACCACTCTGCTATGGATCTATCTATCTATCCAATCAGTTTTAAAATGCAATACTTTTTAAAATGACATCAGATTGTAAAACTTGGGTTTTCCTCCTCCCCAGCTAGAAACAGGTCTTAGATATCTCACCACATACAGTGGCCCTCACACAAGTGGGGTTAGGGTACCAAGCAGTACACATATTTTTGTGTTCCATAAAAACTTAACTAATGCCCAGCGGTGTGGCTCAGTGGTTGAACATTGACTTATGAACCAGGTAGTCACAGCTCAAATTTCCTGTCAGGGCACAGCTCAATTTCCTGTGAGTTTCATCCCCAGTATGGGGCATGTAGGAGGTATGGGGCATCATTGACGTTTTTCTCTCTCCTTCTCCTTTCCTCTCTGAGAGTAATTTTAAAAATCCTATATAATAAAAGGCTAATATGCAAATCAACGAAACAGCAGAACAAATGGTCGCTATGACCTGTACTGACCACCAATGCAGGAGCCTCCCCCTTGTGGTCAGTGAGCTCCCACAGTGGGAGCGCTGCTCAGCCAGAAGCCCTGAGCCAGCTCGGGCTGGTGAGCACAGTGGCAGTGGCTGAAGCCTCTCCCACATCTGAAGCAGTGCTAAGGATGTCCGACTGATGGTTTAGGCCCACTCCCAGGGAGCCATCTCCAATGGGAACCCCTTGGGGGATGTCCAAATGCCAGTTTAGGCCTGATTCTTATTGGACAACCCTCTTGCAATCTGTGACCACTGGCTCCTAATCGCTCACCTTCCTGCCTGCCTGATCACCCCTAACTACCTCTGCCTGCCTGTCTGATTGCCCCTAACCTCTCTGCCTACCTGATCACCTCCAACTGCCTCTGCCTGCCTGATCACTCCTAACTGCCCTCCCCTGCTGACCTGATCTTGCCCCCAACTGCTCTCCTCTGACAGCCTGATTGTTTCTAACAGCCTCTGCCTGCCTGATCATCCTACCTGCTCTCCCCTGCCGACCTGATCTCACCCCCAAATGTCCTCGCCTGCTGGCCTGATCTCACCCTCAACTGCCTTTCCCTGACAGCCTGATTGTTCCTTACTACCTCTGCCTGCCTGATCACCCCTAACTGCCCTCCCCTACAGACCTGATCTTACCCCCAACTGCCCTCTTCTGCTGGCCAATTTGGTCAGTTTCTATGCCAGTCAGTGTCAAAAGCTCAGCCTCCTAGGCAGCCATTGGCTCCTCACACTTCACCCAAATATGGTTCTGATTGGTCAATTTCTATGCCAATCAGCATCTCTGGGCCTATCAACAGGGCCTGATTAGAAAAGCAGGGCTGATCAGCAGCCCTGGTGAAGGCCTGAAGAAAAATGGAGGTGTGGCTGCTGGCCAGGCTGGGAGAGAAAGAGAGATGCAAATGCTGATCAACAGCTGCCACACAGGCTACGGATCAGACCCTGCTTCTCTCTTCAGGCCTTTCTCCGGGCCTGATTCACAGCTAGTGTTGGGTCACCAAAGCAACTCAGCACAGACTGCAGGTCTGACTTCCAGTTGGTAGAGCCTCTGGTCATGACGGACCCAGGGTTTTTATATATTAGAATGGTGCTCCAACTATGGTCAGTCAAAAAATCTACATTTATTGAAATTTCAAAATGAGAGACTAATGATTTCCTATTGCCTCCTTCTGCTGTAAGATGCATATTGAAAATACTTGGGCTTCTTTTTAGAAGCAGATTCCATGGAAAGTGTGATGGAAACTGTTGTATTCATGTAAATGCTGTGGACCCTAGTTCATGGGGAGGAGGGAACAAATGAACATGATATCTGCATCTTCATCTGTGTGCACTGGTTGAGCCATGGGAGAGTTTTGCATAGATTTACTCTACTGTCAATTACAACGCAATATTTTTTAAAAAATATATTTTTTAATGATTTTGTACAGAAAGGAAGGGAGAGAGATAGAGAGTTAGAAACATCGATGAGAGAGTGTCATCGATCAGCTGCCTCTTGCACACCCCCCATTGGGGATATGCCCACAACCAAGGTACATGCCCTTGACCGGAATCGAACCCGGGACCTTTCAGTCCCCAAGCCAACGCTCTATCCATTGAGCCAAACCAGTTTCGGCTCAACGCAATATTTTCTTGAAACAAAAGGGGTTTTTACCCAATGTTTAATAATCAAAGGTGAAACATGGCAGTGTGAGCTGTTTCCTCACTGATGTCACATTGTATAGGAATGGGACAAATTTGAAGCTCTACAGAAAGAAACTCGTACTTGTCACCCAGCTACAAGAGTACAAGAATTTATACTGAAATCAAAACTTCTCATAATATAATTCACTAAGAATGATTTCATAGGTTTCCCAATATGAGTCAATATGCAAAATATTTTGAATCATAATCCCAGCATCATGTAAATTATACACAATACCTACAAGAAAAATTTGAAGAATGTTTTGTTGCAATTGATACATGTACAGTTACTTTTCAATGTACCCAGTACCACTTTACAACCCATGCTAACAATACTGAGCTGACTCTAGTCAGTGAATTGGCAAAGCACGGATGTAAGATGGACAACTTTGAAATGGATATGCTTCCGCTTCTAGTTTCTAACAGTTCTTCTAAGAAAGATGGCTTTGCTTTGCCGGTGGGAAGTGATGAGAGGAAAGTGACTTTTTGGTACTCGATTCAGTAATTGGGAACACTTTAAGTGTGCCTGGAACAACCTGGGCACGTGAGTCCACTTTGTCAGCTGTAAATGTAAATACAGAGCAAATGTGTCCACTGAAAACTGTAGTGTCTGGATTGAGCTTTGCTGTAATTGTCAAATACACCCTGGATTTCAAACTTTTAATCCAACAACAACACAAAGGCACAGATGTCATTAATAATTTTTATACTGATTACTTGTCGAAGTGAGGAAAATTTAGGAATATTGGATGAAATAAAATACAGTATTGAAATTGATTTCACCTGTTTCTGCATTTTAAAATGTGGTTACTGAAAGATTTTTAATTACACATGTGACTTACATTGTGATTCTGTTGAACCCTTCCCTTCTTATTCGGCCAACCTCCCTCTGGGAGAAATGCCCCCTGTGACTGGGTGCGACAAGGGGGCAATTTAAAGTGCTGGCCTCCTCCTCCACCTCCGCTATGGAGGCTGAAGGAGCCAGATCCAGGCAGGAGCCTGACCCTGGGCATGAGAGGCTTCCCTGGGCGTTGGTTCTGCAGTAAGTGGTGCGGAGACAGGGTTTGGTTGGAAGTCAGGCTCAAAAAGGTGCCAGTGGTACTGCTGGTGCTAATGGGGTGGGGGATGGGTGTTGCAGAACCACCAGACAGGCTGCCAGAGGAAGATGCTGAATCAGGCAAAGACGGGGGCCAAGCATGGAGTCTGAAGGGGTAGGTAAGCCTCCCGCCAGGGAATAAGAGCAGGATGAGAGCCAGGAAGATGAGAATGGGTGCCATGGAGTGGAGCTCCAGCTGTCACTAGGAGTGGAGGATGGGGTGGTAGCTGAAAGGAACCACATGAAGATTTAGAAGAGTTAGGGAGGACTCCATGCCTGTCCTAATAGCCCTTCTGCTAAGAAAACCATCCTCTGAGTTCTGGAGAAACACCTGGTTTCATTGAGAAATAGGATTTTCTGGAACCATCGGTGTCATGGCAACCATGAAGGAGCAGTGGGGGTCTCTGCTGGCAGAGGAGAGACAGGCATGACCTCCTGCCTCCTGCCTCCTCCTTCCTCCTATTTCTTCCTCCTTCCTCCTGCCACTTCCCTCCTCCCTCCTCCTCCTCCCTCCTATCTCTTCCCTCCTTCCTCAGGAGGCAATAACATGTAGATTAAGATGCCCCGAGCTGTCTGGCAGCAAACAATCATCCTATTCAGGTTTGGGGGAAGTGCCTTTTCAGTAGTTCCAACAAATGTTTACATATGTGACTCAGCCCTTGTTGAGCCCCCAAGTTTCATCAACCTTTTGATAAAACTCTTGTTATTGTGTCATGCTGGAACTGGCTTCTGGCAGCCATTGTCCAGGGTTTCCAATCCATGTCTACATGGTCCAACCAGCATCAGGCTGGCCTAGCTTGTGTTTCAGCCTCAGCCCATGAGTCCATTGGGTGTGTGCTCTGCAGGGCCGCAGGCCACGCGGCTATCGAGGGAACCTGGTGAAAGCGAGAGAGCCACAAGAGACCAGAGCAACAAGAGAAAATGCCTTTGTTTCGGGGAGTATGTGTCCCCACATTTTTATAGACTTGCATTGGCCCTGTCCCTTCTGGCCAATGATCTCTGCTCCCAGGTTTGACTGACAGGTGCCTTCCATAAGTCACTCAACTTCACTGGGTGTGTGTCCGCCTCCCCCTGTCCAGTCCCTTCCCCCAGTGACCTGCAGGGATTGGGCCGGTGAGTCTCTGGGGATGCTAAGTTGCAGCTTCCTGGTGAGGCTGCCCAGGTGACATGCTTATAATGCCAGGCCTCCCTTCCGCTCCTTCCCTGGTACTAATAACTGGCTAATTACTCAGTATCAGCACTGCTCTGCCCAGCTTTGATTTCACACCTAAGTCGTTCAATTGCCAGAACTGTGAGGTGACACATCCTCTGGCTTCCGTAGCTGGAACCCCAGGCAGCTCTGGCTGAACCCCTGGCCCGTGGCCCCAGGTGAGTAATACCTGCTCCAGCGCCAGGAGCCGGGGGCGGCAGCAGCTGAACTAGATATCGCCCAGGTCTGACGGAGCTCGGCTTCCCACCCTCGGCCCCGCTCCCCTCTGCGGAGTGCTGCTTCCCCACACGCTGCCAGAAGGCCCTCCTCTCTGCTCTTCACCAGCTGTTCCCATCAGCGCTGTGCCACCTCTTCCTGGTCACTGCATCTCATTGAGAAGAAGATCCCTCTGGTCCATGCTAATCCCGCCCCTGGTCCTGTGACTGGACACCCGGAGCCCAGCAGTCATTTTTCTGTCTTCTTCAGCTTCTCTCCTCCCTGAGAGACTGCAAACTGGGCGAGGGCGGAGACGGTGTTAGTTCAGGCCCTGCTCTGCGGCCTCTGCTACAGAAAGCCGCTGGGGTGACAGGCGCTTAGGAGGTGGCTGCTGAATATGCAAATGACCAAAAGGCTGAATGCAGGAATAAACGAATGAAACTATCTTTATCTATTGATTTGCCCTGTTAGCATGTATACACACACTCTAGTTTTTCTCATCTTTTATGATAAACAATCACACAAACACCAAAAAGCATTGTCAGCCCCACGTAGCCCTCGCTGTTTTCAGAGTATTTTGAGCATTTGTTAGCTATCATCAGTTCCAGTCTCACGTTCTGCTTCTCGTCGGTCCTGTGCGATGTGGTGTTCGCTGCCTCCATGGGAGTGAAACTGGCCCAGCAACGTCATCGAGAACCTTCCTGTTGCCAAGTTCGTGGGGCCAGTATTTTGTCCTCACTTCATCTGCTGTCCTGACTCTAAATAACCTTAAAAGCATTTAAACCTCTGCCAAATGAGCGCATTGTTGTCCTCAGGTCAACAAAGGGAGTGTGGGGAAGTCATGATTTCTTTCTTTCTTTCTTTCTTTCTTTCTTTCTTATAATATATTTTATTGATTTTTTTTAACGCAACCGATCCCGGAGGAAAAAAATATATATATTTTATTGATTTTTTTACAGAGAGGAAGGGAGAGGGATAGAGAGTTAGAAACATCGATGAGAGAGAAACATTGATTCAACTGCCTCCTGCACACCTCCTACTAGGAATGTGCCTGCAACCAAGGTACATGCCCTTCACTGGAGTGGAACCTGGGACCCTTCAGTCCACAGGTCAATGCTCTATCCATCACAGCTGTGCTTTTAAGAAATCATGGCCCTAACTGAGCCAAACTGGTTAGGGCCATGACTTCTTAAAAGCACAGCAGTGACCGTGACAACAGCTAGAGCTTTAGTTTCCCCAAGTGATCTGATTCAGGGGGACTAAGCAGGAAGCTGTCCCGAGAGTGTGGACATGTCCCTGTGTAACCCCCCTCATCCCCTCCACACGCCCGCCCGTCGTCCCCTTCCACCAGCCAAGTTTGGGGGAAAGGGTTCAGGAGGGGCCCTCAGATGCCTGTGTCCTATTTCAATGAGACGGCTAATGTTTTAATTAAAAAGAACAGTAAGGATACTGTTGACATGTAACATTCACATGGAAAGCGCACCTCACACACGTTCAGTCGGGTGACCCTGCATTGGGGAGCCGCCCGACCAGCGTTCCCCAGGTGCCTCCCCCGCGCACAGCCGCTGCCCACCCGCCTGTCACCGCAGGTCAGTGCGCCTGCTTTGTTCTCTGTACACATGGAACCCTCCAGAAGATGCTCGCCTGCTCCCAGCTTGCTCTGTTCAACATGGCACTTGCCAGTTTCTCCGGCCCTGCATAAGCCGTTTACATCATTCCCTCGAATTTCTGTCTGAATCCTGTTAGCAACGGCCTCTTCCTCCCCACGGGGGACTTTCCTCCCCACAGTAACAAGGGTTCCTGTCCCCATAACGCTTCGCATGCTCTTCCTGCCTTCTCTCCCAGCTCTCGTCACCATCGGACAAACCACACACCGATCTATGTTCCTTTTGCCCTTTGCCTGGTATGTAAGCTTCATGGAGTCAGATAAGTGCTCAATGAACACCTTAGAACAGTGGTCGGCAAACTCATTAGTCAACAGAGCCAAATAGCAACAGTACAACGATTGAAATTTCTTTGGAGAGCCAAATTTTTTAAACTTAAACTTCTAACACCGCTTATTCAAAATAGACTCGCCCATGCCATGGTATTTTGTGGAAAAGCCACACTCAAGGGGCCAAAGAGCCGCATGTGGCTCGAGAGCCACAGTTTGCCGACCACGGGGCTAGAACAAAGGAGCCCAGCACCTTCTGCGTGGCGGCAGGAGGGAATGCCTGTGGTACAGACGGGCAGATGGGCACTGTGACCAGCTCACTGAGCCGGAGGCTGTCGTGCATGGAGCCGGGCGGCTTTCCTGCAGGGACACCTGTACAGCCATGAGTATCCAGTGACAACCCCACAGAGAATGCTTGCCAATGGGTATTAGAAGTTTATTAAAATTGAAAAAGAAAAAGGTCCATAAATATCTATCAATAGGGACCCCTCCCCACCCACCGGGGATATTGGGAAATTGTGCACTTCCTGGCTTCATATGCTTTTGCATGTTTTGAATTCTTGATAATAAGAGCCACCGATTAGTAATAAAAAGTTCAAGAAATACATGCCACAACTGAATGGAATTTATTCTAGTACAGTAAAAACTGTTAAATATTTATAAATTGATATTTAAAAATCATAAAGCCCTACAAAAATGTATAAATATCACAAAATTAATATGCCTGGCTTATAGTAAGCACTCAAATATTTCTTTAATAAGTGAATGAAAATATATTAATGTTAAATCATCCCTATAAGACAAATAAAAAAACAGCTGCATCATTTAACTAATAAATGCTAAAAATAAAAGCATTACAAAGGATCCGGCAGACATCCCTGATGGCGGCCGGCGCTGTGCACAGACACTGCTCCCCAGGCAGTGACGGTCAATGGATCGCCAACCCCAGTGCCTGGCTGGGACCGGTAAATGTGTCAGGGATTAAGGAAGAGATGATGAAAGAATCTCAGGTCAGCAGTCAACATCATCCTTAACAACAAACACAGAGCTGTCCCTTTAGTCATAAACTGAGCCAGGAGGGGAGCTGCCAGTATTATGACTTTTTTTTCAGGAAGTTCAAGCAAAAATAAATACACACCATGGAGACAAAATAAGATATAGCTATTGGAAATAAGGGGACAAAAATTATCTTTCCTTGCATGTCGCCTGGGAGAATCATCTAAAAACTGTCAGAAATAATAGGAAAGTCCCAGAAGTTTACAAAATAAAGGCACTAAGAGCCAGGGCATGTTTGTGGATGCTGAGAGATGAGGGCCACTCCAACAGAGAAGCCCAGGTTTGTGAATCAGAAGGGTCACATCTGGGTAGAAAATATAGAATTCTAGCAGCACAAATTAAAAAAAAACAAAACACAGAATGTTGCATGAAAAATAAACTTATAAAAATTGGCTAAATATGAAAAAAAAAATGATGCTTAGTTTGTACATTTTATGTTGAATTCCAGGTGACAGACAGAGGCCAATACCTACCCAGGACAGATCAGGCTTGCTTCCCCACGAGAGACGGTCAAGACTGCTGAGGCTGTAATAAGTGTGCACAGTGCTAAGTGGGTGTGGCCATCCAGCCTGTCAGTCATGTTGTAATAAGTGTGCACAGTGCCAGGTGGGTGTGGCCATTCAGCCTGTCAGTCATGTTGTAATAAGTGTGCATGGTGCCAGGTGTGTGTGGAAACACAGCCCGTAAGTCATCCTATATTATAAAGAGCTAATATGCTATTTAGACTGGACAGCGGAACGACCTTCCGGAATGACCAGTGGGCGGGGCCGTGGGGCTGCGGGGCCCTGAAGCAGCCAGGGCTGCAATGGACCTAGGCAGATGGGTCTGTGAGGGCCAGGCCCCTTGCATGAATTTCGTGCATCGACCTGCAGTGTTGTAGTAAGTGTGCACGGTGCCAGGCGGGTGTGGAAATACAGCCGCCTGTCCGTCATGCTGTAGGAAGTGTGCACATTGTCAAACAGCGTGGGGATGATGGACAGCTGCGGAACCCGTGATCAGCTTCAGCAGTAAACGTCCAGAGTCCTGCGCCATCTGTGCTTTTCACACATCATTTGAGCTGAGTGAAACCCTTAGAAGAATTTTTCACATGTAATGAGATTAACTTGAAAACGTATTGATTGAACGATCACATTATTCTGGGCACTGGGTGTAGAGCGATGGAAGTCCCACCTTTAGGGACCTGAAGTTCTATTCGGAGATGGACATGGAAGCAAATGCAGGACTAACATGGTTTTTAAAGTGAAGGTAAACCTGGCTAAGGAACAGGTGTGAAAAGGGTGTACTTGACGCCTCAGAGGAGGAATCGAGCTGCGGTCTGGCGAGTGAAGGAGTGGCCACAGGGCCCAGCGTGGGTGTAGGGAGCAGAGGTGCGGGGGCTAGGCCTCGAGCTCACGTGCCTGGTGTGCCAGGCAGCCACGCGGGATGCAGGGGTGAGGCGGGAGGGGTCAGGGAAAGCAGGGCAGGCCAAGGAGGGCCTTGCAGGTGGACCATGCGGGAGAGTCTGGATCCTCTGTTTAATGTGAAGGGGCAGTCGTTGGAAGGTTTTGGGCAGGAGCGGTAAGGTGAACAGTCGTAGTGAGGGGAGCTGTGCATGGACGCGGGCGGCCACAGGAGGCCCTGTGTGTCCAGGTGGGAGGATAGGGTGGCAGAGTATCCTTGGGGAGGAGTGAGGGGGTGTGAGACAGACTTCGAAGGGAGAGAGAAAGAACTTCCCTCTGGACGGACCGGACATGGGATGGAGGCCATAGTAACCAGGGAGAACTTGAGGGTTTGGGATTAAGCACCTCAACAGTAGTGAGACAGTGGGGTAGAAGGTGGTGGGAAGGACCAGGTTGAGGGGAAACGAGAATTCTAGTTTGGACCTGTGCAATTTGGGTGCCCATGAGATACCCAAGTGGATGTGACAAGCAGAAGCTGGAAGTGGGAAACTAGAGCTGGCATCAGCCGCAGGTGGATTCACAGAGAGAAAGGAAAGGGCTCAGGAGAGAGCTGTGAGGTCAGGCCTGGACCCTCACACTCGGATGTGTAGGGGGAGGGGGAGGAGGGCCGGGAGGGAGCAGGAGGCGGGTGAGAGTGGATGCCCTGGAGCGCGAGGAGAACGTGGCTGCTGCTGTGAGGCTGAGGTTTCCTGAAAGTGCGGCTGGAGTGGGCAGTGGTGGAGGTCTACACACTGTGTGTTTAAATGTTTAAATGCCATCCATTAAGCAAACTGCTAAGTAAAATATGACCTTTCTCCCTTGACAAACATACAGTCATCAACCACAAAACGGTGAGTTTAAATTTAGAATTCTCCCTTGCATTCCTCACCAGAGTGAATTGGCATAGAGAGAGCCGGGGCCCTGACCCGCCTCCCTCCCTCCAGAGTGAACTCCCAGCTGCACCTACACCCCTTCCCCAGCCAGCACAGCCCTCGCTCAGGGTAGATACACACACTGCATTCCATGCCCGGGCATCCCAAATCCGGAGGCTGTAAGGAACAGCCCTCGTAGGCCCCGGGGCCTGCTGTAGGGTTGTTTAAAGAGGGAATTCCAGGGATCTAGGCCCCCTGAGTGAGGGCTGGGGAGGGGGCAGCACAGCTGAGGAAGGTGGAGCGGGGCCTCTACACCATGGGGTCTGGGGCAGTACTGAAGTGGGTGAAGAGAGAATGGGGAAGTGAAGAGAGAATGTGGGGGCAGAAGAGAGAATGTGGGAGGAGAGAGAATGAAGATAAGAAGAGAGAATGGTGGAGAAGAGAGGATGGGAGGTTAGAGGATGGGAGGTGCGAGGGGCAGTGGTAAGAAAGCAGGTGGGCAGTTCTGTGAGAGTTCTTTCTGTAATGGGGAAGTGGCTGGAGGGAGAGAGAAAACCAAAGACAACTTTGTCTTATTTTCATTTTTAAAGTTATTACTTTTGCGCTGGTGGAAGCAGAGGGGAAAGTCCATAAGAAGGAGAGGTCTATGGGAACAGAGGCATGCCCCCGAGGGTGCTGGGATCCACGGTGTGGTGAGGATGTGGCCTACGGGGCCATGGCCAACTCTCTCACTGTGGAGAGGAGATGGTCACCTGGTGAGAAGGCTAAAAGGCTGATTCCAGTGTAACCCTGATATTTGGGGAGATGGGGGGGGGAGGACGCTAGCAATCTGAATCTGTGCAGTAACCTAATGTACATTCTTGATGACCTATAATTCAGTCACTGCCGCTTTCTCCACAAACTGGCCTTGTAAGACCTGTTACCCAAATGCTCCATCTTACAGAGGAGATGTTACCATGAACAACACAGCCCCCAGAGGGGGTTACCAGCGCTGGCACCAGGCCAGGCCCTTAGGTATGGATTCAAGACCCCCAACACCTGGGGCTTTTTGCAGAGCCTGCGAAAGGTCCGAAAGTATAATCCATATTGGGGGACAAAGATACCAAAAGGGCATAAAGGAAAAGCTCCCACCATATTGCCTGGCTCAGACTTTGGAGGCGAGTCCTGAGACCGCCGGCGTGATAAAGCTGTGTGACCCCGTTTCTCTAAGAGTCGCCCGGGGTTCTCCGGTCTTCCACAGCAACGGCAGCGGGAAGGGGAGGCAGGGCTCTCTGGTTGCTTCTACTGTCCACAGAGACAGTGGGGAGCCCGTCCCCGTGCGGGCGGAGGGGCAGCTGGGAGAGGTGGTCTCGGATGCTTAAGATCAGTTTTATGTTATGTGTATTTTACCACAATTTAAAACAACAATTTAAAAAGAAGAAAAGGCGAATAAGAGAATGACCATTGTCCTCCTCCAAAAAGGAAAAAGCAAGCTGGGAAGACAGAGAACCTCCTAGGAGTGTGCAGCTGGAGGGGGCGGGCACCACGGCTCAGAGCCCGCACGCTCCCTCTGCCGCTCGCACTTGCCGGCTTCCGGCAGGAGACACAGGCTGGGAGAGGTAAGAGAGTTCGGTTGATCTAAGAAGATTTGTGATTAAAAGTGTTAGGAGAGCCGAAACCAGTTTGGCTCAGTGGTAGAGCTTCGGTCTGCGGACTGAAGGGTCCCAGGTTCGATTCCGGTCAGGGGCATGTACGTTGGTTGCGGGCACATCCCCAGGAGGGGGTGTGCAGGAGGCAGCTGGTCGATGTTTCTCTCTCATCGATGTTTCTAGCTCTCTATCTCTCTCCCTTCCTCTCTGCAAAAAATCAATAATATATATATATATATTTTTTTTTTTTTTTTAAGTGTTAGGAGAAATGGATTGATTTAGACCAGAACAGAATGTTTAAAAGCTTCTGGATGAGTCGCCCACTGCAGACATATTGGGTTTGTAAGTGGGTCTCAGTGCCGAGCAAGTCTGTCTGGGCAGGTCTGGGAGCACTGAGGAGCCCGAGCTGCAGTTCTGAGTGACAATGCCCAAGCTCAGGGGTGTAATTAACCGTGTCCATACATGGTGTTCAATACGGAGCGGCATTCCTATGTCACATTGACCGGTTAACTCAGCATGGACATCGGTCAGGCTGCAGGTGAGAGGGAGCTAGACTCACAAATGCAGTGACAGGAAGGCTGGGGGAAGCAGCCTCACATCCACCACTTCAGGAAGCAGAGCAACAGTAAAAACACAGGTGACAGCGAATGCACTCCTCATGCACGGCTGCCCAGATCGAGTTGCTGAAAATATGGCTGAGGCCAGCCTCCCCATTTGATTTTCTCTGCGTAGGTATCTGCTCCTGTGATCAAATTCCACTAAAACGGCAGAGAAATGTGCCTCTTGTATCCACGGGCACAGGCAAAGTTAGCATGGACCCATCACTGCCAGAAAACAAGTCTGTGGGGTCAGAAGTGGAGGGAACTCCTGTGAGAGAGAGGACATGGGTCCCAGCCCATGGCCACCCCAGGTGAGGAACCACACAGCTCCTGAGGGAAGGCAGCTCTCCCGAGGAAACCCGGAGACCACGGTCAGTGTGAAGGACTGGACTGTGATGTGGCTCCCGCAGTCAGGGACCCGGACCCGGGGCTGCGTTTGGCCGGCCCGCGTCAGACGTCCCCTCTGCTGGCAGCTTCAGGAGGACCAGGCCCCCAGGATAACGCGCAGGACTACTTTCTAAACACGGGCACCCGTCATTCTCCCGGGGAAGGCTCTAAACTTCAAAGCAGCACCCTTCTTAACAGGGTCTCCTCACAATAGGGTCTGAGGTGGGCAGGGGTGGGGTGGGGAGAGGATACGGGTCCCCGCACCGCACGGTTAGCTTTCCAACATGGGAGCCTGGGAAACTCCAGCCCCCAAGAAGGGTGCAATACATCTATGTCTGCCGTGGAGGCCCCTGGCCTGGCGGTCCCTTCATCGCGCTCTCTCCCAGGCTCAGAGCGAGACAGGGCCGCCTGGGGAAGGGCACTCCGGCTCCCAGCACGGCAGATTCCAGGGAGAGGAAGTGGTGGGTACCAGACACGGTGTCTGAAAAACCGAGTGAAACACACGGCTATCTCCAAATAAATGTGGACATGGATATTGTGAGGGGAAAATTAAAACCTGGAGCAAGAATTCGTAAGATTTCAACATTGACGTTGGGCCAGGAAAGGGCTTGGAAGTATGTTAGGGCCTGACTTGCTTCAGGGGAGGCAGTAGATAGATGCAGAGAAAGTCAAGTTCATATGGCAGGGGATTCGGAGTAATTCTCATATACTCGGTTCTCTAATGTTGGGTAATAAGTAGCAAGAGATTTATTAGAAAGAGGTGTTTAAATATACTCAGACCTGAGGAAAATCAATCAGCAGAAGAAATACTGCTGTTTGCAGTCAAACACTAAAATATAGAATAGACATATACAGGTGTATGTGCATGTATGCTTAATGGATTCCATTTATTTTGTTCTATTAACCTAGAAAGCTCTAAGAGTTATGGGCTGTTGGGTAAAGGAGCGAATGTTTGGGACCCTGGCCGCGGGTTTTGTGTGTTCGGGTGGGACGTGCACCTGCAGACGGTGCAAATCCTCTCATTGCAGACGCTGCGGGAGCAGCTGAGTCAGAGGACACACCTCCCTCAGAGCTGGAGGGCTGGCTGCTTAAACCGGAGGCCGCTGAAAGGCATTCCCAGCGACTTCTGTTTGCACTCGGCCCAGGAAGAATTTCTGCGTTTCTTGGCATTGCGTATGGTTTTTAATAGGCCGGTAACATGTCATTGATTGTCTCTTTATCTAGAGAAAGAAGAAAATCAATGGTAGGAGAGAGGGAGTGCCTGCGGACGAAGTCAGCTGGGTCACAGCTCCATTTCCTGACACCTGATCCTCAGCTGGCGCCCTATGTTCAGCCAGAAACGAGAGGTCCACGCTCTTCAAGCTGCTGACCGCAGCGCGGTGACGCCCCGCTGAGATCACAGACACCGTTTCCCCTCCACACTGATAGCGACAAGGGCCAGGTGGATGTCTGGTCTTCCACGGCGTCTTAGCGTCATAAAGACACCTCTCCTCGCTCGCTTCAATTCTGCACGCCAGGGCCTCCCCCGGGACAGCCAGCCGCTCAGCGTGGGAAGGCAGTATGGGCACACGCCATCTATTTCCACACACCCAGCAGAGACTTGCTGTTTCTGAGATGTGATGGCACTAACGAGTTTCATTGTCTCTTCAGGTAAGACAGGATGCACCCTGCTCTAAGTAAATACACGTGGATAATGCAGCTCTCCGATACCACCCTATTTGAGTAGTCACGTGAGGTAGTTGGCAAAAGTTGCCCATTCTTCAACCTCACACACATGCCTTTTTGCCACATAATGCTGGAGCATCGTCCCGCTCCGGCTCTGAGTTGGCCACGTGACCTGCTGCGACCCAGTGGGAGCCCGTGAGTGTGGCACCAGCGGAGGCTTGGCAGTGCTTGCACACTTGGGTGTGCTTGCTCCTGCTCGTGTGCCTGCGCCACGGAGCACGCGTGGGCCAGCTTGCTGAAGGGAAGGTCCATGAAGAGAGTGAGTGACCCCAGTGGTCCGAGCTAAGTCTCTCATCCCAGACTAGCCAAGAGCCCACCGAAAGCCCTCCGTGTGAAAGAACCCAGCCATGAGCAGATGCCTCCTGCACGACCGTAGCCAGGGCTGGCCTCCCGGTCATGTGACCTCGGTAGTCACACAGGGCCCTGCGCTAAGAAAGGCTCCAGGCTTGCTTCTGCTGTCCTCCTCTTGGAATCATGCATACGTTATGAATAAGGGATGCTGAGTTTTGTCCTGCACTGGGCTCCGCAAAGTATGTAGTTGGCCGGCCGCACCCATTTTATCACTGACTCCCAAGAGCCCAGCTGAGCTGGGAAGAGCCACCCCAGGCCTACAGATTCAGGAGACAAATGAATTCTTATTGTTTAAAAGACTGGGTTTGCCACTGTTCTTTACCTTATTTTACAAAAACAGATCAACCTCTTTGTTGGACACGCAACTGCTGCCCCATCAGCGTTATCCCCAGTACACGTCTGATGGGCACTATGTCTCACAAAAACAACCCGGATTAATTGATAAACAGAACTCCCATTATCAAGTGTATCTTTCTAATTCACATATACACCGCTGATTCGCAAAGAGCCGGGTCATGCTTTCCCCACTGGCGGTTTCACCCAACCGGGCCGAGACCTGCCGGCCTCGCTGTAATAACAGCGCCCCTCCCCCGTGTGTGTGCCACGCGCGACGGAGCGAACAACCCTTCCTTTAGTTCTGCTTGGGCGACTCCTGCTTTCTCTCCGAGCATCCCATTTGTCCTGAGTTTGCGGCTGCTTCTACAAGCATGCTGACAAGCGGGAGAAAGCTCCTGCTGAATAGAACCAGATTTTAGATATTCACAGCCACGCTTCCCATTCACACTTCCTTTGGCTGCGCGGGTGAGATCATCACATGCACAGATGCTCTCGTCCCGACAGATCCTGAAGGCCTGCTCACTCTGCTCTGAGGCGCAGTGTTTGTCCTACTATTTTTGTCATCGCTTCTGCACTCCAGGAAATCGCTCTTTAGTCATTAATCTATTTTTGTTAATCAGAGCCATAACACAACATAATAGTAACAATAAAGTAAAGCAAATTTTACACACATAAACAATAACATGCACATGATATTGCTAAAACAAGCTATCCTAGCAACTGAGTTTTAACTACATCTTGTTAAGAGTCTAACCAGGGGGCATATGTAATACTTTCAACAATCTATAATAATAAAAGCATAATATGCAAATCAACTGAACAGCAGAACAACCGTCCAGACAACCATGCTATGACACACATGGCACCAGGCCAGCAAAAGTGTGATGCGATTGGTCGGGGACCCCACCATGGCCTACACCCTCTGTGCACCCCGATCGACTGGGGAGCCCCGGCCTGCAGCCATAGAGGGAGGTCTGGGGCCACCCAGCTGGCAATGCTGCGGCGGGCAGGTGGGGCCTCTCTCTGCAGGGCAATCGATCTGGGGTCCCCGCCACTGATTGCCCCACAGAGGGAGGCCCAGGCCAGCCAACTGATTGTACCCCACACCTGTCACCCGTAGAAGGGGGCATCTGGTGAGGGAGAGGGGTAGCGCCGCACAGATAGCAAGCAGTGGCAAGCTGCGGGGGTGGGGCCAGCAGTCAGCAGCTGGGGGAAGGAAAGCCCCAATAGGCCCTGATCACCAGCCAGGCTTAGGGACCCTATCCAAGGGATTGCGAAAGGGTGCAGGCTGGGCTGAGGGACACCCCTCCCCATGTATGATTTTTGTGCACCAGGCCTCTGGTAAAGAGTTATAAAATAACTAGAGGCCCACTGCACAAATTTGTGCACAGGTGGGGTCCCTTGGCCTGGATGGCAATGGGGGCAGGCCAGCCAGGGAGGGACCAGCTGGGGAGGGACCACAGGGCGACTCCAGGGCATATGCAACCCTCTCATCTAGTCCCAATTGGCTGGACCCCAGCAGTAAGCTAACCTACCGGTTGGGGCATCTGCCACCTGATGGTCATTGTGCGTCATAGCAACTGGTCGAGCAGTCAACCATTCAGTCGACTGATCAGTTGGACACTTAACATATTACCCTTTTATTATATATGATTATATAGGATAAAGATTATATATATATATATATATATATATATATATATAAATAGCCTAAGCGACTGTTACCACTGAATGACCGGCCAGTAGTTATGATGTGCACTGACCACCAGGGGGAAGATGCTCAATGCAGGAGCTGTCCATTGGTGGTCAGTGCACTTCCACAGCCAACCTCCCATGTATCTCCCCTCCAGACCCCCCCACTGGTCCTGATCAAGACTGGGTGAGATGGCCCCAATCACCAACTTGGCCCAGGGACCCGATCCATGCACAAATTCGTGCACCAGACCTCTAATAGTAAAATAAAATTGTTTGACCAATTTGATCCATCTGCATACTTGAACTATTTATCAAGAATACATGGTATTTGACAACTTCTTTTTCCATTTCAAAGTTTTAAAAAATCTTTTTAAAAGATATTTTTATTGATTTCAGAGAGAGAGGGAGAGATAGAAACATCAGTGATGAGAGATAATCATTGATCAGCTGCCTCCTACACATCCCACACTGGGCATCGAGCCTGCAACCCAGGTATGTGTACTGACCGGGAATCAAACCATAGTGACCTCCTGGTTTCATGGGTCAATACCCAAGCACTGAGCCACACTGGCTAGACAAAGTTAAAAACTTCTTAAGCACATTTCTTCATTGCTTATGCCACATAAACTGCCAAGCCACTTGAAGACCATTTGCTTTATAAACAAATTGATCGCATTTTAGAAACCATGACCTACAATATAAAGCCTGAGCTCTTGACATGGCATGCGAACCATCCCATATCTGGTCCCTTGATTAGTATGACAATAACCGTTTTCATTTACTGAGACCTTACATGTCAGCAAGTGACCAGATGCCACTCTAAGCATCACAAGTGGATTGTCACATGTCGAATGCACACTAACCCTACCTACTCACAGTGTTGCTGCTATGAATGTATAGATGGGGAACCCTGAACGGCTAGTACTTGCTCGAGGTCACAGAGCTGGTAAGAGGCAGAGCAGAAATGTGCCCCCAAGCGTGCCTAGCTCTTAAAGACCATTTACTTGGTTCCCCACTCGCCTCTTGGACCTCCCCCTGCTGTACCCTCTCACAAACATGCACAGCCTGTATGCCCAGCCGCCACACTGCCTTCAGCTCCCCAGGGAGGTGGCCTTCTGCCCGTGTGTGCCCATCCTGCTCCCTCTGATACGTTCTCCTTCATTTCCCCGAGTGTCACCTGGGCGACCTTTCACTCCCCTTTAGGACTCAGTTTCAGAGTCTTCTCCGAGAATTCTTTCCACACACCAGCATTTTTACCTTGTCTGCGACAGCCTACATTTTACATCTTTCCATTCTCCAGACAAAGATGCAAAAGGGTCTGGAGTGACAGCTGCGTTGTTAGGAATTACACTGACAGAACATAATTTACTGCATCGTATCTGATTGCTCCCCGGCCTGTCATCAGTTGGCTCCACTTATTGACTTATACCTCAATGAATGCGCAATTCCTTACTTAAACTGTTACTCTCAGGTGATTGGAGAATAAAATTAATTCTAGCAACTAGTTAACTCTTTGAGGCACAGGGAATCTGTTCTCTATTTCACCTTCTCCAATTTACTCCCCGACAGTGATACCCAGGGAAACAGGCAAAGTTTCTAAATTCACTACCTTTGGATACTTAGAAAACACAGGTCCCCTGGCCAGCGTGGTTCTGTTGGTTGGGCAACGTCTGATGTGTCAGGAAGTCCCTGGTTTGATTTCCTGTCCAGGGCACATGCCCAGGTTGTGGGCTCTGGTGAGGCATATGCAGTAGGCAGCCCAAGGATATTGCACTCTCACATCAATGTTTCTCTCTCTCTCCTTTCCTATCTCTCTAATAATCAATAAACTGTTCTTCAACAACAACAACAACACAGCTCTATCAAGCTGACAAGAGCATGCCTTCAGATCTGCTGTAACCAGGACGCTGTAAGTGAAGCGATCAGTTATGTTCTCTCTGAAGAGAAAGTAGAAGGCACCTAGTAATGGTCTGGTGCACTTACCTCAGTCATATACACTTTGAGCCTGCACCCTGCAAACGTGTGCATTTCTTTTTGTTAATTTGTTATTTTTTTAAATCCTCACCAGAGGGTATTTTTCCATTAGTTTTTGGAGAGATTGGAAGGGAGAGAGAGAGCACGCGTGATAGAGAGGGAAACATTGATGTGAGAGAGACACATTGATTGGTTGCCTTCGCACATGTCCCAACCAGGGCTGGGGATCAAGCCTGCAACCCTGGTATGTGCCCTCGACTGGAATGGAACATGGGTCCCTTCAGCCCACAGGCCAATGTTCACAAGCCAAACAGGCTAGTGCATTTATTTATAATTTATGTATGTGTACTGCACTATTGTAGTCATATTCAATGTGTTATAAAACATCCATGAAATGGAAGCTAAAAGGAATGAGGTAAGGATAACTATAAACAAAAGTTCTACTGTTTTCCTTCTTTACCCAGTGGGCCATCTGGGTACCTGCTGGGCTACCTTCACAGTACAGTTGAAGACCAAGAGTACAGGTCATTGACTAGACAAGTATCAACTGGCCTCCATGAATCCAGATGCTGGGCCACCCCTGGCGTCCCACCTGGCTGCTCCTGTGGACCCAGGATCCAGGATCCAGGTCCACCCACACGGGTCCAAACAGTTGTGACCCAGGCACCCGACCTATCCACCCAAGGACTCCAGCAGCAGCCCACGTATGGATCCTACCAGATGGCCTGCCCAGAACCTCTGGATGGGCTGCCTGGGGAAGAGCTTTGCCCGCGGAAGCCAGTCTGTAAAGACTAGAAGATGTGCCTACTTCCTCAAATGCACAGACACCAATGCAAGGCCACAGGGGTCGTGAATAATCTAAAAAGCATGACACCAGCAAATTGAAACTAATAAAACTCCAATGACTAACCCTAAAGAAATGGACCTATTAATTTCCTGATAAATAATTCAAAATAATCCTCTTAAATGCCATGAACTACAAGAAAACACAGATAAACAACCTAAATAAAATGAGGGAAACAATGCATAAACAACATGGGAAGTTCAACAAAGAAATAGACACCATTAATAATCTGAGTGGCCAGATTATTATGCGTTCAGAGATCATGATAATCTGGCCACTCAGAGTCTGTATACAATAAATATTATTCACCCATGGAAAGGAAGGGAAGCCTGCTTTTTGTAACAACATGAATAGGCAGTGTGCTAGGTGAAATAAGACAAAGACAAACGCTGTATGTTCTCATTTATATGTGAAATCTAAAAATTTGAACTCAGCAGAAATAGAGTAGAATATTGGGTGCTAGAAGCTACAAGGTGGGGAAATGGGGGGATGCGGCTCAAAGGTATAAACTTGCAGCTATAAGATGAGTAAATTAGGGCCTTAATGTGCTGCATCATGACTTTAATGAAACTGTATTATATTCTTGAAAGTTGTTAAGAGTAGGTCTTACATGTTATTGCCACACACATACATACAAAGTGATAATTATGTAATGGGGTGGAGGTATTAGTTAATGCTATGGTGGTAATCACATCACTATATGCATGTATCAAATCAGCATGTGTACAGCTTAAACTTACACGTTACATATCAACAATATGCCAGTAAAACTGGGATAACAAAGAAAATTAATATAATTCACTACACTACAAGAATAAAGTAACAAAATCATTTCACAATCTCAAAAGACAGAAAAATATGATAAAATTAAAAAAACATTCATGGTTAAAAAACAAACTAACAAACTCTAAGCAAAGAAGAGAGAGGAATTTTCTTAATTTGATAAAAAAAAAAAAAAAACTTCTAAAAACCCCTTCTGCAAACACGTTGCCTACTTGTGTAACATCGAGTGCTTTCCCTTTGAGATCAAAATGAGACCTTATTCTACCAACCATTTCTGTTATATTGTATTAGACGCCTTAGTTGGTAGAAGGAGGCAACAAAATAAATTAAAAGGTGAAAGGGTTGGAAAGGAACCAAATCGAGTTTGGCACTGTTTGGAAAGTTGACCTTAGGTACACTCTGTGGCCTCCACGTTCCCCCAGATGTGCATCTAGGGCCATTGGCGCTCAGGTACACCAGGGCGGGCGCAGCAGCCTGTTCACCGTCCCCCAAACTGGGGCCCAAACGCCCACGGAGAGTAGATGGATAAACAAGCTGTGCCAGTTAAAATAAACAAACGGTATTATATATATATACACACAATAATGCAGATGAATCTCAACAATAAAATATTGAGCAAAATAAATGTCACAAAAATATCTGTGATATGATTATATTTACCTACAACTCAACGAAAGTTGAAATAAACTAAATAATATATTGCTTAGGGCTGCACACATGGGTGATAAAACTAGCAGAAAAATTATTATTAGAAAAGTCAAAATGGAGCTTGCCTCTAGGGAAAATGAACAGGTGCTATTGGAAGGCTTCTAAGGCACGAAGTGGTGGTTACAAGGGTCGTTTTATCCCTTAGGCTGTACATAGAGACCTTGTATATGTTTTATGTGATATATTGCACCATAAACTTTTTCTCAAAAGCAATTCTTTGTAGGTCTAACGACCAGTTTACAGAGAATACGAAGGGTGGAGGAACATATTAAAAAGTGGCAGGAGCGATCAATCACCAAAGTCTAGACCTGGGGGAAATCTAAAGGGCAGCTTAGCTTGTTTCCTCAATGCCAAACTCCAAGGGGGAGCAGGCGATAGAGGAGGAGCCGGGAAAGGATAAGACTTAAGGGACATGATTAGCCTGTTGCCATGCACGGGCCTCGCTGGGAGCCCATTCAAATGATCTGTCTGGCAACTGCAGACCTGCGAGCTGAGTATCTGACAGCATCACGGTTGATTCGCGATTCTGTCGGGATGTGGTGATGGTATCCTGGCTATGTTTCAAAGGGGGTGGTCCTTGTCTTTTAGACTAGTTAATGGAATATTTATGAGGGAAATTAAATCAGATTAAGATTTGGTTCAAAATAATCCTGGGTGGGAGGGATGGTATAAAGAACTCAGGATGGCCCATGAGCTGAAATTGCTGAAGCTAGCGATGGTACACTGGGCTTCATGAAAAGTGAGTGTTTGAAATTTTGCATACTAAAAATTAAACTAAAAAAAAAGCCAAAAAGCTTTTGCTAAATAAAGATCTGTTTAAAAAAAAAAAAATTAGGCCTGACTGGTTTGGCTCAGTGTCAGCCTGCGGACTGAGGGGTTCCAAGTTCGATTCCGGTCAAGGGCACATCCCCAGTCGGGGTGGGGGTGGGGGGGGTGCATGAGGCAGCTGGTTGATGTTTCTCTCTCATCGATGTTTCTAACTCTCTGTCCCTCTCCCTTCCTCTCTGTAAAAAATCAATAAAATATATATTTAAAAAAATCTAGGGTTCATTCCCTTCCCCCCTTGCCCAAAATAGCAGCTTTTCCGTACAAACCAATCTCATCATTGCTTCTCAGTCTTTAATGTGCATGCGAACCACTGGGGATCTGGTGAAATGCAGGTTTGGATTCAGAAGATCTGGGTGGGGCTTGAAGTTCTGGATTTCTAACAAGCTCCCACGGGGTGCTGAGGACAGACTACCTCCAAAATCACAGCTTTCCAGCTCCTCATAGCCTCTAGTCCACAGAGCCTACCTCTGCCAGGTTCCGTCCATTCAAACCCAGCTGCGTTCTGCGGCTCCTCTTGACAGTCACACCCTCGCCAGCTTCTCCAGCATCCCCAACCCGATGCCCACTGCATATGTCCTCCCCGCCCTCGTCCTGTCTCTTTTTACCTCTGATAACAGCCTTGCCCTGTCCTTCATTGTGAAAATAGAAGTTGACAGATAGGAAACTCTGTGTCCTTTCCACACCAAATACACACGCTTCCACATAACTGCTCCATCTTTTTTCTCATTATTCCCTCCTATAAAAAAAAAAATAGCAATGCTGCTCAGCGGACTGAGCATTGACCCATGCACCAGTTCAATTCCTGGTCAGGGCACACTCTTGGGTTTTGGGCTCGATCCTCAGTGGAAGGCGTGCAAGATTGGTGTTTCTCTCTCATTGATGTTTCTATCTCTCTCCTCCCTTTTCCTTCCTCTCTAGCTAAAGAATAAAAACATTTTAAAAATTAAAAATATATCATAACCTGTTCATTCACACACACTTTGGATCCCATTCCCTTTCAACTGGACCACTCCAGTAGTGTACATGATCTAGACTCTGAAATTATGAATTTTTTAAGCAAACATAAAATGGAGACAGTTCCCCTGATCCTGACCAATACCTAAATACTGCCTGATTTGGATCATCCCTTTTACTGTTTATTTACCTTCATTCATTCATTCCTTTCCCAGCCCAATGTGCTTTCCATTCTCACCACTTCACCAAAATTGCACTTGTCAACATCTTCAACTACCTCTACACTGCCAAGTCAGACAAACACTCTCCTGACTTCAGTCACCTGGGTCTCAGCAGCATTTGGCCAGTTGATGTAATGCTGGATGTTTTCGGCCCTTCTCCCCCGCCCCACCCCTCACCCCCAGTATTCTAATCCTCTCCTACTCTTTCCTCCTTAGGAAACAGCATTACCAATGGGGGCTTCTTTCGCGTGTCCCTTTTCTTCACCTCCTATCAGATCCTTCAGCATGGTTTCTTCTTTCTACCTCTGAAAGCATTTTTCTGATCCGTCCACTCCCAGTTCATCTCCGCTGTAATTACATTAAACTAAATTGCCTCCTATTTCCCAAGCAAGCCGTCTACTCGCTTCCCTCAGGGCCTTTGCACGTGCCTAGAACCCTTACAAAACACACTCTGAGTTCCACATGCCAAGGCTTGTTCTAGGGTCACAATCTCACAAGCCTTCCTGGACTCCCAGTCACTCCCTAATAGCCTGTGAGAGGAGGAGACATTTCTACAGCACGTTCCAGATACACCCTCCCGATCCACGTCCAAAACTGACGCTCAGGCTCCTGTTGTTCAAAGCAGAAGACAAAGTCTGGTGTATGACCAAGTCTAAGTTCATCTCCCATCACAGCGAAATTGGCACCAGGTTTCCTCTTGGCTTTCGGTTCCTCCCCTAATGGAGGAAGACAGGATTCCCGAGCTTATCCATTCGAATCACGCAGGAGGATGGAAACAGACAGGCACAATATCTCTCCATCCCTTGACCACCTACCTTGTCTAGGCCAATGGGACGCTAGCAAGCACGCATGAGCAGATGTTGGGGAGGCTCCCCTCTCTGGCTGCTTTGGAACCCAGCCACCCGATGAAGAGGACTGGGCCAGCTCCATGGATGTGGAGTCACATTGTCTGTCAATTTCAATTGCTCCTGCCACTCAGTGGACACACAGGAGACCATCTAAGCTCAACACCTAAGAGAGATGTGTGCCCCTGACTTGCTGCCTGAGGGACCCAGGCAGGACAGCGGCTGTCCAGGTGATCCTTGCTGCACCTGCCAGCTCGCAGCACAATGAGCCACCAATACTTGTGGTTTTTAGCCACTAAGTTTGGGGTGGTTTGTAATGCACCTCTTGAAGAAGTCTTTTTATATCGCAGATCCAATTGTTCTACTTCCCTACCTAAAATGCTTTGATCAGCCGAAACCGGTGTGGCTCAGTGGATAGAGCGTCAGCCTGCAGACTGAAAGGTCTCAGGTTCGATTCCAGTCAAGAGCATGTACCTTGGTTGTGGGCACATCCCCAGTGGAGAGTGTGCAAGAGGCAGCTGATCGATGACTCTCTCTCTCATCGATGTTTCTAATTCTCTATCCCTCTCTCTTCCTCTATGTAAAAAATCAATAAAATATAAAAAAATAAAAATAAATAAAATGCTTTGATCATTGATCCTGGGGAAAAGCTGAGTCCCTGAGTAACGCCCGAAGAGACCCATGTGACCCTCACCCTCAGCATGGCCGCTCACACACCGTCTCGCCCATCAGCATGTTGCTGCTTCTCAAGTGGCCCCAGCCCTTCCCCCTCAAGGCCCTCACACAGACTCTTCCCTTGGTCTGGAATGTTCTTCTGGGCTTTTTGCCTTGTTGACTCCTGCTCCTTTCTCAGGCCCCAACTTAAATGTGACATCAGTAGAGGGGCTTCCTCTTCCCCTTCCAGAAGAAGTGTGTGTCTCCGGCTCTGCAGTCCCATGGTGCCTGCTATTCTCCTTCCTGGCCAATACCCCGGTTTGACATAAGGTCTTGTGCGACGGCGTGTTTACAGCTGCCTTCTCCTCTGTAACTCCATGAGAACAGGATGTTGTATTCACAAGGCTGCCCCAAACTTTGCACACTACCTGTCACATAGCAAGGTGGATAGATCTTTTCTGAGACAGGCGGTCATAGTGGTTAACTGTCAGGCTCTGGGCTCAAATCCTAGGTCTGTCACGCACTAGCTGAGTGGCCTACCTAAATGCTTTGTGCCTCGGTTTCCCCATCTCTAAAATGGGGATAAAAATAGCACGTGCTCATTGAGCGGTTGGGTGGATTGTGCTCAGTAGTTGTCAATTATTTCTTACCAAAGGATGTCACCATATGGGGATAAGAGTGAACTGGAGCCGGGACACAGCCAGCACCTCTTCCTCTGGCTGTGGACAGAGCTGATTCCCTCCATAGAACTTTCCCCATGGCTGGCTCCAGCCAGCGCTCTGCCCCGCTCAGCAAAGGGGTGGCCTCCAACTCCAATTCCACCCAGCCTGAGAAAACGCTGACCCCTGAGCGAGCCGGGCCACTGCGCCCTGATTTTGCCCCCTGAGGCCTGATCTCCCACGGAGACCAGAGCACTGCATTGCCTCCGGGCTGTGGTAGCTGGCCTTTTTGTCCCCTCGCTGAGCTGGGGTCTGCAGCCAGCAAACATGCACCCAAGACACAGACCCCAAGAAATGCATCCACCGCCCTCAATGCCCATGCGCAGGCACACCCCGCAGGGAACTGGCCACCTGCGTGGATGCGGTGAGAGAAACGTGCGTTTCCCATCACCGCTCCTCAGGCGCTGCGCATCCAGGCTCACGGCAGACACAGCACACAACCTGGGTGTTCAAAAATAATCTTAAAAGGTGAAGGGCGAGGACTCCTAAGACAAGCAGCTGGGGAGAGAGAAAGAGAAGCAAGTGGGTGAATAAAGAGAGAAGTGAGAGGGGTGGCGAGGGAGCTGATGAGAGGCAAGAGAGACGGAGGAGAGAGACCCAGAGGAAGACAGGGGAGGGAGAAGGGAGGGAGGCAGGCTGGAGGCGGGGGGAGCAGAGGGAGGGCCCCTGCCTCCCAGCCTGGCTGGGCAGCTGCGCTGTCCCCTCCGGAGGCTGCAGGCTCAGCGCGTCAGCTCCCCGAGGCCTGCAGGCCCTTTCCTTCCAACACGCCCAGCGGACGCCCTGCGCGTGCTAATGAGGCCGTGCAGGCTCACAGCTGGCTCCGGGGCCTAGGACTTACCAGCCTGGGAGACAGGGCTGCGGGGTGGTGGGCGCAGCTTCGGAGACCCGGCGAGGGCCTGGCCCCCAGGTCCCCGGTGCTCACCGGTCAGTGGCTGTAGGACGCCGGGTTTTCATTCAGTCAGGCTCCCACCAAAGGCAGGGAGAGCCAGACCAAAAGGCAAAGGAGAGGAGGGGAACCTGCTTGTGTTTTTGTATTTAAATTGTTTTTGAGCCCACGTAGCCCTGGGAGTCACATGCTGCCTCCAACATCACCGGAGTCATCACATGATGCGGGTCCCCCATCATGTGATGAGACAAATCTGCCCAACTTAGGCCCCCACCCCCTCCTCCGGCTCCCAGACTGACAGACAAAGTGTTTCTGGAGGAGCCCCCCCCCCATCAGTGCAGGGGGAGGGGTGCAGATGGGGGGCCTGGGAGCGGGGCCAGGCAGAGACCCCGGGGGAGGGGGACAGTTAATGTGCGCCCCCGCCCAGCCCCTGCGCCCGGAGCCGCGCCCGCCCCGCTGAGCCCAGCCTTTGTGAGCAGCTCCAGTGTCGCCGGCAACGCAGGCGTCTGAGCTCACACCGGCCGCCTCGTCTGCAAACCCAGCCGCCGCCTCCCGCCCCAGGCGGCCGGCCCAGAGCCCAGGGCGGAGCGGCGGGAGGGGCGAGGGCGCAGAGGGCACCGCTCCGCCTCCCTCCCCAGCGGCCGGCAGGGGGCTCTCCCGCCGGGGTCTCCCTCCCTCCGCCCGGCTCTGCTCCGCCTGCAGCGCCCTCTCTCCCTCCCTCCCCCCCGCCCCCCCTCCTCTCTCTCTCTCTCCCTCTCTCTCTCTCATTCATTCTCTCTCCCTCTCTTCTCTCTTCTCTCTCTCTCTCTCTCTCTCTCCCTCTCTCTGTCTCTCTCTCTCTCCCTCCCTCTCCCTCTCTCCCTCTCTCCTCTCTCCCACCCCCTTCTCTCTTTCTCATTCATTCTCTCTCTCTCTCTCTCTCTCTCTCTCTCTCTCTCTCTCTCTCTCTCTCTCTCTCCCCCGCCTCTCTCCTCCCTCTCGCCTCTCTCTCTCTCTCTCTCTCTCTCTCTCTCTCTCTCTCTCTCTCTCTCGTTTCCTGCCGATGCAGTGATTTCTCGCTCGTTCATTGATTCATACGCGGCGGACATCTTCCCTGCACACGTGGCGCCGGTCGGAGCGGGAGCGGGAGCGGGGCCTCGCCGGGAGGAACACGGAGAACAGGCGTCGGGCCTGGCGGCGCCGCGGTCCGGGCGGGGGCAGCAGAGGCAGGTCTGGCCTCACACCCAGGCAGGCGGGCGAACATGGCAGCCCCGTGTGTGTCCGACTGTGCCCTCCTGCCTCCTCCCCGCTCTGCCCGCTGTGGACACGAACCATCGCCTCCACGCGAGCTAACGGGCGGTTTGTCTGTTTGTCCTGCGGGGCTGCACTCAGCTCCGGCACCCGCGCCGGTGCACGGTCTGCGGGCCCTGAGCTCAGAGGGAGATGTGTAAGGTCACTCGGCAGCCTGGAGGCCCTGCAGCCAGGGCTGTGTTTAGGACTCTGGGCAGCAGGGTGAGGCCTCTGCTCCAGCCCGAGTGCTGCTCTGCGCCCGGAGCAGAGAAGGTGTGTGTGTGGGGGCGGAGGGGGGGGGGTCGGCTCTCCTGCTCCTGCTCCTGGTCCCATCCGAACCGAGGCAGCATCCATGGGACTCGGCGGTGCCTCCTGGCACCAGTGAAGGAATAGGGTGGAAGCCTGGGGAGAGGGGATTGAGAAGTAAATTGGAAATTTCTGTCCGGACAATATGGAGGACCTAGCAATCATGGAGAAATCCTGAGTAAAATACTGGTATATCAGACGTTCTTTAAGTGGATAGCTGAGCTCTCTAGCAGGGAAGGAGAAACAGAAAACTAGAGAGCTACGCACATGAGTTAATTCCGTGCCAACCGTGGGGAAGTGGTGCTTGTTGGAGACCTGGCAGCCTTAAGACTGTAACCTCAAGTAGGCATAGGAGACAGAGTCCTGTGTCCGAGGAGCTTAAACAGATTTCTACATCACCTTAGGGCCCTTACGTACACCCCAGTAAGAAGGTAGAACAACAACAAAAAGCTTGCTGGGCCTAAGCCAGCAGTCGGACATCCTTAGCACTGCCAGGGAGGCGGAAGAGGGTCCCACCACCATCCCTGTGCTCATCAGCCATGAGCCCAACTCAGGGCTTCTGGCTGAGCAGCACTTCCCCTGACCACCAGGGAGCAGCTCCTGCATTGAGCGTCTGCCCCCTGGTGGTCAGTGCACGTCATAGAAACCAGTCCTTCCACCATTCGGTCGATTTGCATATTAGCCTTTTATTATATAGGATGGTTAAAATGAAAAAAAACCTGACCATCCCATGTATTTACAAGGACGTAGATCAATTGGAACTGTCAGACGTTGCTGACCTTTCTACAATTGTCAGCCAGTTTAGAAAACTGTTTGGCAATTTCCTAAAGTGTTAAACACACATCTGCCATGTGATCAGGTATTTTGTTCTTTGGTTAATCTCCTCCTGTTCAGCCAGTCACTATGACATGCACTGATCACCAGGGGGCAGATGCTCCAACCAGTAGGTTAGCTTGCTTCTGGGGTCTGGACAATTAAAACTGGGCAAGATGGGCCGGACACTCCCTGGAGCCCTCCCACGGTCCCTCCACAGCTGATTGGCCATGATAAGCCCCAATAAGGACTGGGCAAGATGGGCCGGACATGCCCTGGATGGAGGAGATTAACCAAAGAACAAATGAAAGCATATGTACACTGAGTGGCCAGGTTATTGTGTGTGTGTGTGTGTGTGTGTGTGTGTGTGTATCCATGAAAAGACTTGTACATGAATGTTTACAGCAGCTTTACTTGTAATAACCAAACACTGGATATAACCCAAAGGTCCATCAATAGGCAAATGGATAAACAAAAATTAACAAAATATACTGTTTGGCAACAAAAGGAAAAAATACATGTAACAGCATGATGAATCTTAAAATAATTGTGTTGAGTGAAAAAAAAAAAAAGGTACCTCCTCATGATTCTGTATATAAAATTCAAATTAATTTATATTGTCAGAAAGTAGAACAGTGGGGTTTTTTTAGGGTTGAATATATATATATATATATATTCTCAACCTATATACCTAAGCGATTGGAATGACTGGAATGACCAGAAGGACCAGTCATTATGATGCCCACTGATCGCCAGGGGGCAGACACTCAGTGCAGAAGTGCCCCCTGGTGGTCAGTGCACTCCTACAGACAACTTTCCCCAGCCAGTCAACTTCCCACAGTCTCTCCTCCCTGCACCTGCCCGCACCCCACCCCCACTAGCCAACCTTCCATGGTTCCTCCCCCTGGATGGCAGACCCCGATCGACCCGCTGCCCACCCACTGAAGATGGTGCTGTTGGCATCTGGCGTCTGTTCCTTCCACACCTGGCCCAGCCATGGCCTGGCCTTGATCAGCCCCGATCAGTCCTGATCACCAGCCAGACCTAGGGGTGCACCAGGCCTCTAGTGTGAATATAAGAGAGGGGCTTAAAAATGGCACAAGAAAATATTTAGGGGTGACAGATATGTTCATTATTTTGATTGTAGTGATAGTTTTGCAGGTACATACATATGTTAAAATTTATCAATTTTGTAGTTTAAATAGAACCAGAGGCATAGATACATGGAATAGACAGATCTCAGAGAAGAGGGGGGTGGGGAGGACTGGAGGAGATTAACCAAAGAACATATATGCATAGGACATGGACACGGTCAACAGTGTGGTGAAGGCCTGGGGGGAGGGGCAGGGGTTGGGGGGAGGGGGATAAAGGCAGGGGCTGGGGAGGAATGGGGGACCTCTGTAATAGTGTAACAATAAAAATAATGTGCAGTTTATTGTATAATTAAATCTCAACAAAAATGTTTGAAATAAAATAAAAAGAAGGAGAACTACCCTGTGATGTCCAAAACAATGAGCAGACTGAGAAAAAGCACTCTCAAGTCCAGGACCACGCACTTACCACTGACTGCAATGGCAAAGGTTGATGATCGAAATTATGAGAGGTGGCCAGTGAAAGCCATGGAAAAGCATGCAGCTGTAGATAAATAGGGACATTTTCTCTGTATTGTAAAAAAATATGTCCAAATATGTTTGTACATGACAACTGCAAAGGGCAAAAATAGTGTGCTTAATATTGTTTTGTTCTAAAACTATCCTATATGATAAAAGCCCAATATGCTAAGTGTCCAACAGTTCCTTCGACTGTTCAGCCAGTCACTATGACATGCACTGATCACCAGGGGGCAGATGCTCCAACCAGTAGGTTAGCTTGCTTCTGGGGTCTGGACAATTAAAACTGGGCAAGATGGGCCGGACACTCCCTGGAGCCCTCCCACGGTCCCTCCACAGCTGATTGGCCATGATAAGCCCCAATAAGGACTGGGCAAGATGGGCCGGACATGCCCTGGATGAATCCATGCACCTGGTTGGTTTCGGCATGATCCCCGCAGGGCAGGCCAAGAGACCCCACCAGTACATGAATCTGTGCACCAGGCCTCTAATCTGTATAAAAAGGAAGAATAGCCGAAACCGGTTTGGCTCAGTGGTAGAACATCAGTTTGCCCAGGTTCGATTCCAGTCAAGGGCATGTACATTGGTTGCGGGCACATCTCCGGTAGGGGGTGTGCAAGAGGCAGCTGGTCGATGTTTCTCTCTCATCGATGTTTCTAGCTATCTATTTCTCTCCCTTTCTCCTCTCTGTAAAATATCAATAATATATATGTATATATATATATATATATATATATATATATATATATATTTTTTTTTTTTTTTTAAGGCTGAATAGTAAAAATGTGTGTGTTAACATATGTTAAAAAAAACTTTGAAAGGATATATAGACACCTATTGACACTGGTTACTTGGCATGGTTTGGGTGTAATTATTACTGGAATCTGTGCAAAAGTGCTAAAGGAAACGTGTCCACCTATTGGTACACATTATCCATAAACTAGAGGTCCGATGCACAAAATTCATGCAAGGGGGTTGGCCTTTGCACTGCAGCGGCTTGCCTCGGCCCTCACAGCTGCAGCCACGTCTGGAAGGTTGTCTGGAAGGACGTCAGGAAGGTCGTTCAGCTGTCTGGTCTAATTGGCATATTATGCCTTCATTATTATAGATACGTACATTCATCACTTTTGAACCATGTGAAGATATACTTTATTCATAAAATTAAAATCGAAGCAGTAAGGAGGTGCTGTACTGAAGAAGGAGTGATGAAGTCTTCATACTGAATGAAGTCTAGTTGACTCCCCAAAAGGGTTTGGTAGCTGGGTTTGTTATAAGGCAGCTCCTCTGTCTCAGTGGAGGGCCCTGGCTAAGAGGTTGGAGCTTCGGCCTGCACACAGAAGTATCACGGGTTCGATTCGGTCAAGGGCATGTACCTGGGTTGCAGGTTTGATCCCCAGCCCCGGTAGGGCATGTGAGGAGGCGGCCAGTTGGTGTGTCTCTCTCACGTCTATGTTTCTCTCCCCACTCCTTTCTCTCTCACTTCCCTTCCTCCCCTCCTTTCCACTCTCTGAAAATCAATGGGAAAAATATCCTTCAGTGAAGATTTAAAACAAAAAACATGCCCTAACCCATTTGGCTTTAGTGGAGAGAGTGTTCGCCCACAGACTGAAGAGTCCCGGGTTCGATTCCAGTGAAGGGCATGTTCCTTAGTTGTGGGCTCGATCCCCAGTAGGAGGCGAGGAAGAGGCAGCTGGTCTCTCTCATCTGTTTCTAACTCTCTATCCCTTTCCCTTACTCTCTGTAAAAAAAATCAATAAAAATATATTTTAAAAAATGTCTGGGGATACTAGTCCATGGAAAATGCTTGGAAGGTATTGGCAGCTGGGGATCCCCAATCAAATGGCCCCACAGGAACCCACGTGACAAGCCTTGCACACGGGTAGTAATGCAGGGAACATAAGCAAGCCTTTAAAAAACTCTGTCCTATCTCTGCAAACCCTCTCACAGCCATGAGAAGAGAAAAGAATGCTATTAAAAAGGGAACAAGACAACAAAAAGGAATCCCGAGGAACTGTAAACATTCTAGCAGAAATAAACGTTGGAAAATGTTGAAGGAACCATACAACAAAGTCATGGAAAACCGGTGGAGAGGGCTAAGGAAATTAGAGGGCAGGCCTGGGAGCGCTAACATTTAAATAATAAGAGCAGGGAAAGGACCTAACTGGAGGCCATTGCCCACGAGAAAAGAATGCTTTCCGGAGCTGAAAGACACAAGTTTGCAGCCTGAAAGGGCCATGCAGCACTCGGCAGAATAAATTTCGGAGACTCACACCAATGCACAGCACTTGCTTTTTAAACACACTCAGGACAAAAGGAAGCTCACAAACGTTGCCTGGGAGAGGGGGAAAACCACGTCTAACTGGATTAGGAGTCTGAATGGCTTTGGACTGCTCTCAGCAACGCCAGAAACGCCTCCGATAACTCCCGACCAGACGCTGTACGCCCAGCCACACCACTTTGCATCATCCAGGCCAGTGGTCGGCAAACTCATTAGTCCATAGAGCCAAATACCAACATTTGAAGTTTCTTTTGAGAGTCACATTTTTTAAACTTCTTCTAACGACACTTCTTCAAAATAGATTCACCCAGGCCGGGGTATTTTGCGGAAAAGCCACACTCAAGGGGCCAAAGAGCCACATGTGGCTCGAGAGCTGCAGTTTGCCAACCACTGGGCCAGGCTGTCCAAAAACTTACTTCTTATGCAGCTTTCTCAATAATTTATTACAGCAGGTATCCTCCAGGCAAAACAAGGAAACTAAACTAGAAAGAGAAACAGACCGGACGGAAGACACAAACGCCTGGTGCAGGGCGGGGAAGGTCCTGGTGCCAGCAGAAAGCTGAGAGCCTGCCCCACCCGCAGGCCAGGAGGGCAGCCACTTCCGGTGGGAGTAAGGAGAAACAAGGTTCTGGGAGGGTTATTGTAAGAAAACAAGCAAAACTGAAGAAATGCTGCTTGATTTGAATACACTGAGAGGAGGTTTGCATTTTCAGTAATCTATAGGAGACAAATACTTTTTACAGTGAGCCAGTTATTAATTCCAGGAGAAACAAAATTTTACAAGAAAGGAATCCTAATATGTCAAGTGACTTGATTCTGAAGATATTTATATCAACATTAAAATGTATACACCAGATCGAGGTGCGTGCTCGCCTCTCCCTCACCATGTCTTCCCACAAGACTTTCAGGATCAAGAGGTTCCTGGCCAAGAAACAAAAGCAGAATCGGCCCATTCCCCAATGGACTCGAATGAAAACTGGTAATAAAATCAGGTACAACTCGAAGAGGAGACATTGGAGAAGAACCAAACTGGGCCTATGAGAACTCACTCATGACAGATGACTCACATATTTATGCTGTATCCAGGTTGCCTACACCTTTAAATGATTGAAAAGATGCTACTGTCTGGACAGTTGGAGCATTTTAATTGGAGAATTAATGGACTTGTGATTTTGCTCTGTTGATTTTTTTTCCCCTTCTGCAATAGTAGGATGGTTCAGTAAAAAAAAAAAAAAAAAAAAAAAAAAAATGTATACACCATTTCAATTTAGCCCAAATGATAAGCCTTATTTGGAGGATGGATAGGAGATGTACATATGTGGGGGTGGGGAGAAGGAGGTGTTAAAATCAGTAATAACTAATATCTGAGACTGAAATATCTCTCTATGTAAAAGCCTAAGCAACTGACACAATCAAAACAACCAAACAGACAACTGAACAGGCTGCATGGGCCGACCAGGCCAGCAGGGGGTTAGTGAGGGACCACCACATGACTGAGCAGCAGGCTGCGTGGGGTAACCAGGCTGGTAGGGGGCTAGTGAGGGATGACCACACAACTGAACAAGAAGGCTGCATTGGTGACCAGGCTGGCAGGGGGGAGGGTAGTTGGGGGTGATCACGCCAGCAGAGGGGGGCAGTTAGGAGTGACCAGGCTGGCAGAGGGGGGCAGTGACCAGGCCGGCATGGGGGAGCAGTTAGGGGTGACCAGGACAGCAGGGGAAGCAGTGAGGGGCGGCGATCAGGCCAGCAGGCAGGCAGGCAGGTGAGCAGTTAGGAGCCAGCAGTCCAGGATTGTGAGAAGGTGCAGGCTGGACTGAGGGGACCCTCCCCCTCCCATGCACATATTTGTGCACCAGGCCTCTAGTCAAGAAATAAAGAGTATGCTTTTTTTTTTAATATATATATTTTATTGATTTTTTACAGAAAGGAAGGGAGAGAGATAGAGAGCTAGGAACATTGATGAGAGAGAAACATCGACCAGCTGCCTCTTGCACACCGCCTACCGGGGATGTGCCTGCAACCAATGTACATGCCCGACCGAAATCGAACCTGGGACCTTTCAGTCCGCAGACCAACGCTCTACCACTGAGCCAAATTGGTTTGGGCAAGTATGCTTTTTATATATAACAAATGTGCATGCATGTGTTCATGAGGAAAGAATTAGCAGAATTGAAATCAATTTTCTCTGAAAAATTGGAGTCAGCCTGCAATGGGAAGGACAGGAGATGGAAGTTTTCCATCTTGAAGAAATGTATGACTTTCTAAATTATGTATAGCTTTGCTAGAAATAAAAACAAAAAATATATATATAGCCTGAAATTGAGAATGTGTATCACAATCTGGACAAACTTAATGAAGACACGATCACAGGCGGAGCCTGCAGGGTGCCAAGGTGGAGGGTGAGTTGGGTTGCTGTTGGACTCACACAGAGGGCTGTGACTGCCTGACCGCAGGGAACTTTGTTTGATTGGCACTTTTATTTCCAGTGATATTTAACGTTTTCAAATGTTAATTAACATTGTGTGTTTTTGTGTGTGTGTGTGTAAACGTTAAGTTTGTAACATAAAATAATGTTAGAGGGGAAAAAATTGCTTTTTAAAAAGAACTAACTGCAGCTTCTTCTGCCCTCTAATGGCATATTCATCACAGAGGGATTGTTTCTTGGTTCAGAAAAATATCCTACTGATTAATTTCAGTTTGACAGTTTAAGAACCTAGCCCTACCTGCACGGCTCAATGGTTGAGCATCGACCTATGAACTAGGAGGTCACTGTTTAATTCCTGGTCAGGGTACATGCCTATGCTGTGGGCTTGATTCCCAGTATGGGGTGTGTAGGAAGCAGGTGATCAATGTTTCTCTCTCTCTCTCTCTCGCTCTCGCTCTCGCTCTTTCTCTCTCTCTCTCTCTCTCTCTCTCTCTCTCTCTCTCTCTCTCCCCCCCCCTCTCTCTCTCTCTGAGCCTCTCCCTTCCTGTCTCTCTAAGATCAATAAATACATATTTTAAAACAACCAGGAGGGATATCTTGGCTGCACAGGTCTGCCAGGGGAAGTGAGGGGTCCCAGCCCCACACCAGGCGCTGCAGCCCAGGTTTTCAGTGCTAGAAAGAGAAGACCCGTAACTTCCAGCTGTGAAAACCAGCAGGGATTGTGGCTGAGTGAGGAGGGTTTAACTTACATGTAGAATTTAAAAAACAAGATAAACAAGCAGAACAGAAACAGACTCATAGAGACCATTTCGATGACTGCCAGCAGGAAAGGAGTTTTGGAGTAGGTGAGAAAGTGAAAGGCATTAAGTTGGTAATTGTACTTGTTAATAAACATAGGGATGTAAAGTATAGCATAAGAAAGAGTAAATAACCCTATCTAATAAAAGAGTAATATGCTAATTGACCATCATTCCAACACACAAGATGGCTGTCCCCATGTGGACACAGATGGCCAGCAGGGGAGGGCAGTTGGGGGTGATCAAGCCTGCAGGGGAGGGCAGTTAAGGATGACCAGGCCAGCAGAGGAGAAAGTTGGGGGCAAACAGGCTGGCAGGAGAGCAGTTAGGCATCAATCAGGCTGGCAGGGGAAAGGTTAGGGGGTGATAAGGCTGGCAGGAAGAAGCAGTTAGGGGCAATCAGGAAGGCAGGCAGGCGAGCAGTTGGGAGCCAGCAGTCCTGGATTGTGAGAGGGAGGTCTCAGTTTGGAAAGGGTGCAGGCTGGGCTGAGGGATACCCCCTCCCCTGCAAGAATTTCATGCACTGAGCCTCTAATCCTATATAATAAAAGGCTAATATGCAAATAGACCAAATGGCAGAATGACCAGTCGCTATGACATGCACTGACCACCAGGGGGCAGATGCTCAACACAGAAGCTGCCCCCTGGTGGTCATTGTGCTCCCACAGGGGAGCGCTGCTCAGCCAGAAGCTGGACTCATGGCTGGTGAGCACAGCAATGGTTGTGGAGCCTCTCCCACCTCTACTGTGGCGGGTGGTAAGGAGCAAGGGTCCCGGACTGCAAGAGGGATGTCTGACTGCAACATCACTCAGGCCTAAGCTGGCAAGCAGACATTCCTGGAGGGGTCCGGACTGCGAGAAGGTGCAGACCAGCCTGAGGGAACCCCGCCTCCCCCAGTGCATAAATGTTATGCACCGAGCCCCTAGTATTGTAATAACTATGTATGGTGTCAGATGGGTACTAGATCTGTCAGGAGATCCCTTCATCCTATCTAATAAATGGGGAATATGCTAATTGTCCCTCACACCATCACTAAGATGGACCACCCACAGCCAATAAGGAGAGAATAAGCTAATTGACTGCCACACTCTCGAGGATGGCGGTGCACACAGCCACAAGATGTGGCAGCGGTAGAGGTGTCCCTTTCCCCTGATTGCTGGGTCACCTCTCACCCCTAAGGGCTCCTGGACTGTGAGAGATGGCAGGCTGGGATGAGGGACTCCCCTCCAGTGCGTGAATTTTCATGCACCGGGCCCCTAGTAAATTATGTAAATGACTAATACTGGGTTGTACACCCGAAACTAATATAGTGTTCATTAATTGTAATTGAAAATTTTAATTGTAATAAGGTGCCAGTCTTTCTTCCAGTGTTTTATTTTGAATTTTAAATTTATGTCCACTCTTATATTAGTACTAGAGGTCCAATGCATGAAATTCTTGCATGAGGGGGTGTATCCCTCAATCCAGCCTGAACCCTCTCCAATCTGGGACCCCTCGAGGGATGTCAACTGCCTGTTTAAGCCCAATTCAGGTAGGATCAGGCCTACTGGCAATGGAACATTCATCTCACAATCCAGGACTGCTGGCTCCCAACTGCTCACCTGCCTGCCTTTCTGACTTCCCCTAACCACTTCTGCCTGCCAGCCTGACCACCCTTTAACCACTCTCCTGTAAGCTCTATTGATGCCTAACTGCTCCCCTGCCAGCCTGTTTGTCCCTAACTGCCCTTCCCTGCAGGCCTGGTCATCCCTAACTGCCCTCTCCTACAGGTCTGGTCACCCCTAACTGCTCTCCTTTGCAGACCTGGTCTCTCCCAACTGCTGTCCCCTGCTGGCCATCTTGTGGCAGAAATCTTGTGTCCACATGGGGGCAGCCATCTTATGTGTTGGAGTGATGGTCAATTTGCATATTACTCTTTTATTAGATAGGATAGAGGCCTGGTGCATGGATGGGGGCCGGATGGTTTGCTCTTAAGGGTGTCCCGGATCAGAGTGGGGGTTCCCTTGGGGTGTGGGGTGGCCTGGGCAAGGGGCCTGTGGTGGTTTTCAAGCCAGCTATGCCCCCCAGTGACCCAAGTGGAGGCCCTGGTATATGGGATTTATTTATCTTCTACAATTGAAACTTTGCAGCCTTGAGCAGAGCCAAGCCTCTTGCTTGCTCCAAGGCCACAGCCATTTTTGTTGGGATTTATTTACCTCTATAATTGAAACTCTGTAGCCTTAATCGGAGGCCAAGGAAGGCCAGGGCATGTGAAAAGCTTGGCTTTCTCCATTGCCAGGGAAACTCAGGCCTCCTGCTCTCTCCATGGCCACAGCCATCTTGGTTGGTTAATTTGCATGCTCACTCCTGATTGCCTGGTGGGCGTGGCTTGTTGGTGTAGCAGAGGTGTGGCCAATTTGCATATTACTCTTTTATTAGATAGAATCTTTTCCTATTAGGAAGGGAAGACTAAATAGAAAAATATTTATACTGATGAAGCCAACTTCTTGGCAAATTACCAAATAGGTCCATTTCCAAGTGGAAAAGCAAGATTGATGCTGGTGTTGACTTGAATATGAAATCATCGCTCACCCTCCATTCGCTTTTTTATTTTTTAAAAATATATTTTATTGATATTTTTTACAGAGAGGAAGGGAGAGGATAGAGAGTTAGAAACATCGATGAGAGAGAAACATCCATCAGCTGCCTCCTGCACAACCCCTACTGGGGATGTGCCTGCAACCAAGGTACATGTCCTTGACTGGAATTGAACCTGGCACCCTTCAGTCTGCAGGCTGATGCTTTATTCTCTGAGCTAAACCAGTTAGTGCTCCATTAGCTTTTTGTAAAAAGTGCATAAAGAAATTAGCAATAGCTATTTTTAAGTCATGTTAATATGATCTTTAAAATAATCTCAGAGGACTGGGAAGAATGCGATGAGGATCGGGAGCCATCGCCTGGCACCAGCAAGCCGGGTGCCAGCAAGGAGCGGGCGACGGGCCCCAAGGGGGGGAAGTGCCGCTGGGCCCTCGACTGCTGATCGCGGGCCATGGAGTCGAGGCCCGGGCTGCTTCCTGGGTGGCGCTGACCCCAGCAACAGGCTGAAGCCACGCAGGAGGCCCAGGAGAACAAAGGGGCGCCGAAGGCCAGCCTGCTGAGCTTCCAGGACGAGGAGGAAGAAACCAAAGAAGTTTTCAATGTGAAGAAATCAAGTGAGAGCAAAAGATAGTAAAATTACTTAAGAAAGAATACAAAGAAGATCTTGAAAAATCGAAGATTAAGACAGAACTCAATTCAGCAGCCAACATTGCAACATTAATGCGTTTAAAAAAAAAAAAAGACCAAATGTTGGAGCGGCGGCGGCAGCCTGAAGTGGCCAGGCCCAGGGAAGTGGCAACCACGCCCGGAGCAGCAGCAGCCAGAACCAGAGCAGCAACAGCCAGGCCCAGAGCAGCCAGACACGGAGCAGCCAGGCCCAGAGCAGCCGGGTCCAGAGCAGCCGGGTTGGGAGCAATCAGGCCAGAGCGGCAACAGCTGGCGTGGAGCAGCCGGGCTTGGAGCAGCAGTGGCCAGGCCCAGAGCAGCCAGGCCCAGAACAGCCAGGCCAGGAGCAGCCAAGCCTGGAACAGCCGGGCACGGAACAGTCGGGTCGGGAGCAGCCAGGCCCCGAGCAGCAGCATCCAGGCCCAGAGTGGCAGCGGCCAGACTCGGAGCAGCTGGTTGTAGAGCAGACCAGAGCAACAGAAGCCAGGCCCAAAGCAGCCGGGCCCAGAACAGCTCGCTCCTTGCCTGCCCATGCCCCAGGGCTGCTTCTCAGACATGGCTGGAAACTTTTGGGGGAACTTGAGGGTCTGCTGAATCAAGTGATGAAGGCTTAGATTTGGATGCGTTGAGTTGTTGTAACGCTGGGGTGTTGATCTGTGAGTGCCTTGTGTGGGGTCTGGATGAGGTTGGTTGATCTATTTAAAAGTGTCTTTTGTGTGAAGTGTATCCTTGGGCATGTGGAGGTATTACTGAGAAAATGCTAAGTAATTGATTTACTACCTGAAAAATTTAAAGTTCTGAAAGTTTAAGGTCTCTTGCCAAAAAGAGGTTTTAAAGCTAACACCTTAATTTTAATGGAGAAAGGGGAGGACATGCCCTTCCCACCCAGAACAGGTAATCCAATTCCAGCCAGCAGCTATCTTTAAACAATGTGTTCATTTATATTTGAATGGCTACGCCTTTTGATAGCCCAAGGGCAAGTTTACATGTAAACAAGTTTGCTTCTCAGTTCCCAGGGCAGAAAAAACAAGGTTTAAAATTATTAGATTTCAGAATTTATTCTTAAAAATATAAAAGTTTATTAATTTAAACACACACACACACACACACACACAAAAGAAAACAAGGAAATTAAAAAAACTGATGAACAATGTTAACTGTTGATTATAATAGAATCAGATATATGGGAGAGGAGTGGACTGACAATTCTCTGGGAAAAGGGGAGTGGTGGATGCGGGAAGAGACTGAACATAAACAGTGCACCTATGGATGAGGACAATGGGGGGTGGGGAAAGGGCAGAAGGTGGGGTGGGAACCTGGTGGAGGGGGGGAAGAAATGAGGAACCTTTGTAATAATATGAACAATAAAGATTGATTAAAAAAAATAAAAAATAAAAAATAAATAATCGCAGAGACTTATGACAAAGAGGAGCCTTGAAAAGCTGTTTAGATTACATTACCAATTCACATGAACTCTGAGTATTGCCTTAACTCCATCTCTTTTACACATGAGTTTGTGGAACTATCACATACAGCAGCCCCCAGTATAATTTATCAAGGACTGAAGTAGCTTATGCTATTCAATTACCTTCTCCCCTGACCATGTCCAATTCTTTTTTTATTTTTTGCGTTTTTTATTTTATTATTTTATTTTATTTTTGATTTTTAAATCAATCTTTATTGTTCATATTATTACAAAAGTTCCTCATTTTTTCCCCCCTCCACCAGGTTCCCACCCCACATTCTGCCCTTTCCCCATCCCCATTGTCCTCATCCATAGGTGCACAGTTTATGTTCAGTCTCCCCCCCCCACAACCCCCCCCCTCCGCACTCCCCCCCCCTACCCCCCCCCCCACCCCCCCCCCCCCCCCCCCAGCCCCCTGCATCCACCACTCCCCTTTTCCCTGAGAATTGTCAGTCCACTCCCTTCCTGTATCTCTGATTCTATTATAATCAACAGTTAATATTGTTCATCAGGTTCTTTAATTTCCTTGGTGTTTTTTTTTTTAATTAATAAACTTTTATATTTTTAAGAATAAATTCTGAAATCTAATAATTTTAAACCTTGTTTTTTTCTGCCCAGGGAACTGAGAAGCAAACTTGTTTACATGTAAACTTGCCCTTGGCTATCAAAAGGTGTAGCCATTCGAATGTAAATGACCACATTGTTTAAAGATAGCTGCTGGCTGGAATTGGATTACCTGTTCTGGGTGGGAAGGGCATGTCCTCCCCTTTCTCCATTAAAATTAAGGTGTTAGCTTTAAAACCTCTTTTTGGCAAGAGACCTTAAACTTTCAGAACTTTAAATTTTTCAGGTAGTAAATCAATTACTTAGCATTTTCTCAAATCAATAATACCCCCACATGCCCAAGGATACACTTCAAACAAAAGACACTTTTAAATAGATCGACCAACCTCATCCAGACCCCACACACTCAGGGCTACAACAACTCAACACATCCAGATCTAAGCCTTCATCACTTGATTCAGCAGACCCTCAAGTTCCCCCAAAAGTTTCCAGCCATGTCTGAGAAGCAGCCCTGGGGCATGGACAGGTGAGGAGCAAGCTGTTCTGGGCCCAGCTGCTCCGGGCCGGCTGCTGCTGCTTGGCGCCCAGCTGCTCTGCGCCCAGCTGCTCCGGGCCTGGCCATGTCCAATTCTTTATATATCTATATCTATACTAATAAAAGGGTAATATGCTAATTAGACTGGATATCTTCCAGATGTCCTTATGGACAAAGCCACCGGGGGCTGAGGCAGAGGTGCTTAGGAGCGATCAGATTGACAGGGGAGAGCAGTTAGGGGGTGATCAGGCTGTCAGGGGAGCAATTAGAAGGCAATCAGGCCAGCAGGCAGAGGTGGTTATGGGCTATGAGGAAGTTAGGGGAGCAGTTAGGGGCATCAGTCCAGCAAGCAGAGGAGGTTAGGGGCTATCAGGCAGGCAGGCAGGTGAGTGGTTAAGAGCCAATGGTCCTGGATTGAGAGAGGTATGTCCAACTGCCGATTTAGGCCTGATCCCATGGGCCTAAACCAGGAGTAGGATAACCACTCCTGGGTCCCAGATTGGAGAGAGGAGCAGGCTAAACTGAGGGATTACCCCCCCGCCCCTGGGCTTCTAATATCCTATATAATAAAGAGGTAATATGCAAATTGACCATCACAGCCTCACCCAAGATGGCTGTCTCATGTGATCATAAGATGGCTACCACAAGATGGCCGGCAGAGGAGGGCAGTTAGGGGCAAATGGGCCAGCAGGAGAGGGCAGTTGGCAGGGACCAGGCCTGTAGGGGAGAGCAGTTGGGCCAACTGGGCCAGCACGGGAGGGCAGTTGGGGCAACTGGGCCAGTGAGGGAGGGCAATTGGGTGCGACTGGACCAGCAGTGGAGCAGTTAGGTGTTGATCAGGCTGGCAGGGGAATGGTTAGGGGGTGATTAGGCTGGCAAGCGGAAGCAGTTAGGGGCAATCAGGCAGGCTAGTGGTTGGGAGCCAGCAGTCCCAGATTGTGAGAGGGATGTCCTAGATTGAAGAGGGTGCAGGCTGGGCGAGGGACAACCTTCCCACCCCAGTGCACAAATTTCGTGCACCAGGCCTCTAATATATATATATTACCGTATTTTCTGGTGTATAAGACGACCCGGCGTATAAGACGACCCCCTAATTTTACAGTTAAAACATAGGGTACAGAACATGTACACTGTGTTCTAGTAAAAAGCCTGCTCAGATTGGCCAGAATCAGAGAGGCGGTCTATTAATAAAAGAACTGGTGTTGCCTCGGAAGTGGGGGGGTAGTCTTATACAGCGAATATAGGCCTAAACCTATGTTTTAACTGTAAAATTAGGGGGTCGTCTTATACGCTGGAAAATATGGTACACAAACACTATATATATGCTAAGTGACTGGCCAACCAGCCAACTGGCTGACAGCAATGATGTGCACTGGCAACCAGGGGGCAGATGCTCAATGCTGGAGCTGCTGAGCAAGTGGTGTCTCTCACTCTGGTACCCCTCGGGGGATATCTGCCTGCCAATTTTGGCCCAATTCTCATAGCCCAGGCCAAGGGACCCACCTGCCAGAGGGACTCCACTCACTCAGCAGTCACTGCCCCAGGTGTGGTTGGCAGGGGAGGGACCAAGGGAGATTCACTCCAGGGAGTGTCCGGCCTATCCCGCCCAGTCCTGCCACACTGGCCACCTTCTAATTAATTTCCTTTCAATGTACATGAATTCGTGCACCAGGCCTCCAGTGTGTATATTTTATTGATTTTAGAGAAGGAAGAGGGAGAGATAGAAACATCAATGATGGGAATCATTGATTGGCTGGCTCCTGCACACCCACTACTGAGGATTGAGTTCGAAACCTGGGCATGTGCCCTTGACCAGCATTGAACTTGGGACCCTGCAGTCTGAAGGCTGATGCTCTATCCACTTAGCCAAACTGGCTAGTGCACCATATGCAATTCTTAAAATTCAAAGTGCTAAATCCAAGATGGCTGCACAGGTAAACACCTAGCCTTTGCCGCACACAACAATTTCAATAAAATACAACTAAAATATAAAATGGACATTACCCAGAACTACAGGAAAGTCGACTGACTGGAAATTCTACAACGAGAAGCAAGGAGAAAACCATAAGGAACAGTGGAGGAGCTGTAAAAGCCTAAGGTACAGAGACACGTGCGGAGAGGACGGAGCCGGAGAGGAGGGGCAGCTGAGTGCCTGGCTGGCATTCCCTAGTGGGAAGGAGATAAAAGCTCTGACTGTGCTGGGCCCCAGTTCCGACTGCTCTGAACCTCAGTTCTAGGCCAGACCCCGGGGACCCAGGCTCAAACAGAGGGAGCTGGGCTGTAAGGCAGAACCTCGGGGGAGCAGCGAAAGGAGGTCCCGGAGGCGTGCACATTGTGTGCTGAGAAGGGACGGTTGGCTGTGCCGCGGGATTGCCCTGGCGGGAAGGAGACAAAAGCTCCAGACTGCTCTGAACGCCACCTCCAACTCCACTTCCAACTGAACTGAACCCCAATTCCGGGCTCATTGGGGGAGAGCCTAGACTGTTTGGTAGCAGGTGAAAATTGAGGGCACCTTTCTCTCAGAGGTGCTTACTGAAGGACCCTAAGGAACACTGAGACTCAGGAGCCTCATAGGGCGGGGCTGACGGAAGCCAAGGCTGTAGGCTCTGCCCTGAAACCCCACCCCATCAGGGAAGCTGCAAAAATGCAGAGACAATGAAATAGATCACAAACGAAAGAAATGGAGGACAAAAAGCGACTGGATATAGAGTTCAAATCTACGCTTATAAGGTTTTTCAAGAATTTCCTAGAAAAAGTTGATAAGACCTATTAGGATATGAAAAGGGATCAACTAGAATTAATAAGGAATCAACAAGAAATGATAAGGGATCAACAAGAAATAAAGAATACATTGTCTGAAATAAAAAATATTATACAGAGTCCTAAAAACAGAATGGAAGATCGCAAGAATCAAGTCAAAGATTTGGAACATAAAGAGCCAGAGACATTCCTCTGCAGAAGCAAGAAGGCAAGAGAATCCAGAAAATTGAAGATAATGTAAGAAACCTCTGGGACAACTTCAAGCGAACCAATATCAGAATTATGGGGGTCCCAGAAGATGAGAGAGAGCAAGATATTGAAAACATACTGAAAGAAATAGTGACAGAAAAATTCCCCCACCTGGTGAAAGAATTAGACTTACAAGTCCAGGAAGTGCACAGAACTCCAAACAAAAGGAATCCAAAGAGGACCACACCAAGACAAATCATAATTAAAATTCCAAGAGCAAAAGACAAAGAGAGAATATTAAAAGTAGCAAGAGCAATGAAGGTAGTTACCTATAAAGGAGCACCTATATGATTGTCAGCTGATTTCTCAACAGAAACCATGCAGGCCAGATGGGAATTGCAAGAAATATTCAAGGCGATGAATAGTAAGAACCTACAGCCAAAGATAATCTACCCAGCAAAGCTATCACTCAGAATTGAAGGCCAGATAAAGAGCTTCACTAATAAAAAAAAAAGCTAAAGGAGTTCATCACCACCAAACCAGAATTATATGAATTGCTGAAGTGGGTTCTTTCGGAAGAGAAAGTAAATAAAGATAAAAATTATGAACAATAAATACGTAATATCAACAAGTGAATCTAAAAACCAGGAAATTAAAAAAAAATCTGATGAACAATATTAACTATTGAATATAATAGAATCATAGGTATGAAAGGGGAGTGAACTGACGATTCTTGGGGGAAAGGGGAGAGGGGGATGTGGGAAGAGACTGAACATAAACTGTGCACCTATGGATGAGGACAATGGGGTTGGGGAAAGGGCAGAGGGTGGGGTGGGAACCTGGTGGAGGAGAGCAATGGAGAAGGGGGGAAAAAGGAACATTTGTAATAATATGAACAATAAAAATTTATTTAAAAAAAAATTCAAAGTGCTCATGATATATGAGAAGAAAACGTAGGATACACTATATACATACCTATGCCTTAATGATGTATTTTTGCTAAACTGAGACCCACTGAAGCCAGATGGGTAAATGACAGTTGTATAAAAGGATGCAGAAAAGCCGAAACCAGTTTGTCTCAGTGGATCGAGCATCGGCCTGCGGACCGAAAGGTCCTGGGTTCGATTCTGGACAAGGGCATGTACCTTGGTTGCGGCACATCCCCAGTAGGAGGTGTGCAGAAGGCAGCTGATTGATGATTCTCTCTGATCGATGTTGCTAACTCTCTAACCCTCTCTGTAAAAAAATTCAATAAAATATATTAAATTAAAAAAAAAGGATGCAGAAAAGAGCATATTATGAATCAGGGCTTTTGTTCTGCATAGTTTTGTACAATGATAGCATTCATTAGAGACTGGAAAAAGTGGACAGATGGGGACACATGCACAAACTGAGATTACTAAGTCACTAACTAGCTTTCTACATCCTGAAGTCCTGGCTCAATCATTTCAGAGGGGACTCAGCTCCCCACATTTGGCATGTGTAGACTAGCAAAGGAGTTATTTTTAGGCCCTTGTCTTCCCAATTCCCTTGGCATGCTGAAGCAGTTAGGTGTTGGAAGGATGCTATTTCCCTAACTAGCCTACAGTAGCTCAAAAATCATTCTCTGCCCTAGACAAAAGTTACCTACCAACAGGTTTCCAGGATGTTTGCAAAATGTAACTTCAAAGCTTAAAAAAAGTGCTTTCATTTCACCAATTCTAACATTATTATGTGCAAGGCATAGTTTGGCTTCTGGAGTTCACCCAGACACATTCCTTTTCAGGAGCTCACACTTAGTCCGGTGAGGGAGGCGACCAGGCAGAGCCCATGGAAAACAAGGTGGGTGTGACTGCAGCACAGTCAGTGAGGCTGTGACTGTTGCACATGGGAGTGGGCAGGCAGGCACTGTGAGGAGTAATCCAAAATGAAAGGCTGACTCTTGAACAATGAATAGGAAACTGAGACAGGCAGAGGAAGGAAATTCTAGCCAGATGAAATTGCCCAGAACAGAAGATAGGTAAATACTTGGCCTTTTAGAGCACCAGCAAAACTGGGTGGATCTTAAACTTTGTCCAGCCCCTTCACATGGCAGGGATGAGGACTCGAGTTAGGCACCAGACTTGAGTATCCAAGGGCTGAACCTTCACAGGCAGTGAATTTTCTGCTTAACACAGCATTACACATCATAAACCACTAGAATTTAAAAAAAATAATAATTTTATTGATTTTTTTACAGAGAGGAAGAGAGAGGAATAGAGAGTCAGAAACATCAATGAGAGAGAATTATCGATCAGCTGCCTCTTGCACACCCCCTACTGGGGATGTGCCCGCAATCAAGGTACATGCCCTTGACTGGAATTGAACCCGGGACCCTTCAGTCCGCAGACCGATGTTCTACCACTGAGCCAAACTGGTTTCGGCAATCACTAGAAATTCTTTTAAAAATACATTTTATTGATTTTGTACAGAGAAGAAGCGAGAGAGATAGTTAGAAACATCGATGAGAGAGACATCTATCAGCTGCCTCTTGCACACCTCCTACTGGGGATATGCCCGCAATCAAGGTACATGCCCTTGACTGGAATCGAACCCGGGACCTTTCAGTCCCCAAGCCGACGCTCTATCCATTGAGCCAAACCAGTTTTGGCAACACTAGAATTTTAAAATATATTTAAAAAATATATTTCTATTGATTTCAGAAAGGGAGAGAGATACATCAGCGATGAGAATCATTGATTGGCTGCCTCCTGCATGCTCCCTACTGGGGATCAAGCCCATAACCCGGGCATATGCCTTTGACCACAATTGAACCTGGGACCCTTTTGTCTCCAGGCCAATGCTCTATCCACTGAGCCACACCTGCTTGGGCAACAACTAGAATTTTTTTTTAAATATATTTTTATTGATTTTGTACAGAAAGGAAGGGAGAGAGATAGAGAGCTAGAAACATCAATGAGAGAGAGTCATCGATCAGCTGCCTCTTGCACACCCCCCACCGGGGATATGCCCACAACCAAGGTACATGCCCTTGACCGGAATCGAACCCGGGACCTCACAGTCTCCAAGCCGATGCTCTATCCATTGAGCCAAACCGGTCTCGGCAACAACTAGAATTTTTAAGGATCAAATAAATGCAAGCACCTAGTCAGTGCCTGGCAAAGTTATTTCTTAAATTTTCTTTCAAGTCTTTAATTTCATTAAGCAGTGCTCAGATCCCTTACCTAAGTTAGCGGGTTAAATGGCTTAGGAACAGCAAGAGGGATAAAGGGGAGCAGGTTTGGGGGATGTTATGTAGGTTATGATGAGGTTCAGGCAACTACAGACAGTAGAAAGAAGAGTGAATAAGGGGTGAGTTGACACCTCAGTCCTGAACAAGGTCAAGAGAGAATGGGACTGAAAGACCAGGTTGTAGACAAAACATTGAGTTTAAATTTAGGAGGGAAATGATCACAGGCGATAACTCAGGAAAATTGTCCTAGGAGTGAACTGCAGTTAAAGGTCAGGTGAGCTTAAAAATTAAAGGACAATAAGCATCGGTAATGCAACTGACTCCACACAATGGAACTGGATGGTCTTGGGTGCCCAAATTCTCAGTGAGTGCGGGAGATACAATCTGGACATGGATCCAGATTACTAGGAACTAAGAGTGTAAGTCATGCTCTGGCTGGGTGGCTCAATTAGTTGGAGCATTTCAGGTTTGATTCTAGGTCAGGATGCATACCTAGGCTGTGAGTTAAAACCCCGGTCAGGGCACGTAAGGGAGGCAACCACTTGATGTTTCTCTCTCACATTGATGTTCCTCTCTCTTTTCCCCCCTTCCGCTAAAATCAATAAACATGTCCTCAGGAGAGGATAAAAAAAGTGTCTAGCTGGGGGTATATAAAGCAGAAGTGCTAATGTGTTCTGTGTGGGGAAGGGATGGAAGGAGGCAGTGATAAAGTACAAAAACTAACTAGTGAGAAATGTCTGGGGAAAAACAAATGTGACTTGAGAATCGTAACAAAAGTACAGTCCTTTAAAGGAAAAGTAGGTTTGACCAAAAGGTAGCATTTCCCAAACTTAACTTAGCCCCAAACAGCTTTCATGATGTTAAGGTTTATGTCCCTTACATGTTTTTTTATTTTTATTTTTTTATTGATTATGGTCTCACATAATTGTCCTTATTCCCCCATTCCCATCCCAAACCCCTCCCTAGATATGCCCCCCCCTCCAACCCCCGTTGTCCATGGCCACTGGCTAGGCCCATATGAATGCACACAAGTCCTTTGGTTGATCTCTTCCCCTTACCCCCTTCCTCCTCTGAGGTTTGAGAGTCTGATCGCTGGTTCTTTCTCTGGGTCTGTTTACGTTGTTCATTGTTTCCTCTAGATGTGTGAGATCATGTGATCCAAGAAATATCCTTGTAAGAACCTAAACTGCAACAAGCCATAATGGTTATGCTGAGAGGCGAATGAATCAGTCTGTAGTGAGTTCCTTTCTGGGCCAACAGTTCTTTTGAGTCCCAATTTCAATGCCAGATAGTTCCTTATGTGTACATGCCAGCCATGCTATTTCAGATCTGGTTGGTGGACAAATGGTCGTCTGTCCGTCTCTGGTTTGGTCCTGGGCATACATTTTTCTTTAAATTGCCCAGTTTTCCTTCATATGTTAGAAACATATCTAAGAAAATGTATTTATAATAGAGGAAAGTATATTTAAATTTCGGTGCATGGAAGGTGGGTGGGAGTAGTTTCCTCTCAGCCCAGCCTGCATCCTCTCCAATTGGATATCCCTCTTACAATCTGGGACTGCTGGCTCCTAACTGCTCACTTGCCCGCCTGCCTGATTGTCCCTAACCCCTGTCTGCCTGATCGCCCCAAACTGCCTCTGCCTGCCTGCCTGGTTGCCCCTAATTGCCTCTCCCCCCCCGCCCCCCCGCTGGCCTGATCACCCCCAACTACCCTCCCCTGCAAGCCTGATCTCACTCCCAACTGTCCTCCCCTGCCAGCCTATTACCCTTAAAGTGCTTCTGCCTCGACCCCCACCACCATGGCTTTGTCCGAAAGGAAGTTGGACATCCGGAAGATGGCCCGTTGACCTGACCTAATTAGCATATTACCATTTTATTAGTATAGATTATATAGGACAGGATTGCTTAAATGGGGGAAAGCCTTTCTCAGCAGGTGATGCTCTTTGCCGACATACATAATCCCTGTATCTGGACTGATAGCTAGCCATATGCATTATACTGTACTGCCAAACTGGTTATTAAAAAATTGAACCACTTTCTTATACCTTACATCCAACAGCTGTTGCCCTTAACCCCCCCTCAGCCCCCATCTTAGGCTCTGCCTTCGCAGTTCATCCAGTTTAGGTTCTGATTGGTCGGTTTCTATGCCAGTCAGCATCAAAAGCTCTGCCTCCTAGGCAGCCATTGGCAGTTCTGGGAAATCCAGAACAGCAGGCTGACAGCTGTCTCTGTCAGCCTGACCCCTGGCCTCCGCAGCAGCTGTTGCTAAGGCCCCACCTCTTTCTCTCTGGGCCTTGGCAGCAGCTGCTATGGCTGCAGATCAGGCCCTGTCTTTCTCCCTGGGCCTCTCTAGGCTTCATCTGCAGCCACCGAAGTAGCAGCAGCAGCAGTGAGGTCGTTAGGTCTCTGGCCGGCCACAGGCTAACGACCTGGATGTGCCTGCCCTGCCTGCCTACCCGCTGCCAGCCTTGTTGTGATAGGATGCAGGGATGAGACGGAAACTCCACACACTTCCTAGTGACCAGTTGTCCATCTGGTCATTCAGCTTGTGATGGCCCTTGGCTGCTATTAGTATAGATACCACCAGGAATCACATCCCCAAAACTGTACGTAGTATTGGAGTCACATACACTCTGAAGACACTAATTTGAGGCAAGGAGACAGGTTACTAAGCCAACTGCTGCTGAGGTGCATCCCTTCTCTTCCCACCACACCTCCTTAATCTGCTTGTCTCCAAAGTGTCCTAAATCCAAGTCCTCTCAATAGCTTTTCACAGCCCACACTCCAACTTCCTGAACCGTAGCCGTTCAGGAGATCCGTAATTGTATGTAGTGCTTCCGGACCTATTGCTGCTTGCTCTTATGGACTGGGCACAGGTGCTCACTATGTTCTCTTTAGCTAGCACTTTACCAAGACCTTAATACTCCTTCATCAGGATCTCGAGAAAAATACATGACCATAAACAAATCACAATTCCTTCTCTCTAAAATTCAAGCACAGAATAAAGAAAAAAAAACAAAAAACCCTCAAGTCCAAACTTTTAATGACTAAGATCTTTTGCTGGGCCAGTGTGGCTCAGTGATTGATCATCAACCCTTGAACCAAAAGGTCACCAGTTCATTCCCAGTCAAGGCACCTGCTGCAGTTGCTGGCTTAATCCCCACTGGGAGTCATGCAGCCAATTGATGTTCCTCTTTCATTCAAGTCTCTCTCTCTATCCCTGATCATTCCTCTCTCTAAACTAAAAGACATATTAAAAAAAAACAAAAAAAAAAACACACAAAAAAACCCTTCTAGATTCATTCAACTGAATCTCCAATTAATGCTGATTTATTACTTCTGGCCACCTACTACCTGCCCCAATAAATAGCATCTTCTAGGTTTACTTCAAAATTCTCTATGTTCATTTCACCTTTAAGGCTCAAATGGTATTTTAAATAGGGAAATGGAAGGAGAAAAAGACGTGACACTACTCAAATAATGCAATATTCCACATTTTAAAAGTTTCCTGAAAACTTTTATTGTAATCAAAAAGTGACATAACGGGGTTGTAATGAATTCAGCAAATCATTCTGCTGATATTTTAGAACTGATATCAGCTTTTGCCAGGCAATTAAAAAATTCAAATGTGAAAATTTCACAGTACAGTAAACTCCACCCCAACTAATTACTGGTGGTTAAAAATAATAGGTCCTAGCAAAACCTCTCATGTTACATGGTCACAACTCACAATTCTGTACAAAAGTTCGTGTTATAAAGCTCTGATGTAAAAATCAAATAATCAAGCAGCAATATTTTAAGTGCAGCACAGGGTCTTCCATATCATTATTTACAAGGCTTGAATCTCTTTACATTATAACAAAATTTAATACAGATGACTTAGTAATTAAGTCAATTTTAAAAATCTGTCCTTCTACACAGTGACAGATTTCACTTTTTGGTCATCTTTTTCCTTTTCCTTTTCCTTTTCCTTCTCCTTCTCTTTATCTTTATCTTTGCTCTTCTTTGATTTCTTTTTCTTGTGTTTGTGTTTCTGGCTTTTTTCCAATTCTGCTTCAGGGCCTGCATGCTTCTTATGCTTCTTATGTTTTTTATGTTTCTTGTGCTTTTTCTTTTCCTTCTTTTTCTTTTTCTTCTTGCTGTCCTGACTCTCTGCCGAGCTGGCACTGCTGCTGTGGCTTCGAGTTTGGCTTCCAGAAGGGCTGTGACTTCCACTGGGACTAACACTGGGACTGCTGGGACTCTGGCTCCTGGGGACGCCCACCTGGCTAGCTGCGGCTGTGTCCGGGGTCTCTTTTACTTTCTCTACGACTTTATCTTTCAGTTCCTTAGAAATTTTCCCCGAAGTATCTTCCTCTTTTATTACTGATGCATTGCTTTCACTGTCACTTTCATTATAATCTGGTTCAAAAGCAGCTTCATCAGTTTCTCTAGTTAAGTCAGAGCAAAGTCGAGAGGAGTGACTTAACTGGGGTTTAGGCTTGGTAGCACTCTTATCAATTTGCACAGCAACCTGCTCTTTTTCAGTCTGTGGGTCTGGTGGATTAAGGATATGAAGTAATTTATTGCCACTGGACTCTTTACTGTTCCTTGTTTCTAACACATGCTTCTCACGATCCTTACCGGTATTTTTTTCTACAGATTTTGTCTCTTCACTTAAGCGTTTAGTATCTGAAGTGGCTTTATGATCATGAGGTTTTTTGTCTCTTGAGGGACTAGAATTAGTTTTTTTGGAATCTCCTGTTCCTTTTTTAGGCAAATCTCTTTCCTCCTTTGGCTTAGTTTTCTGTCCAGATGCAGAATCTTTGCTCCGAGAAGGAGAGTCTTTTCTTCTTGTTGATTCATTCCGTTCATCTCTTCGTTTGGAACTTGAATATTCTCTGCTGTCATAGTCGGATTTCTTGTCTCTACTGGGAGTAAAGTCTCTACTTGAGGAACCTCTAGTGGAATCATGCTTATCTGAAGTTCTAGTCTCTTTGGAAGATTGAGACAAACTTTTAAAACTACCTTGTTCATTGAGACGGTCCAAATTACTATCTTTCTCTGGCTGACTGCTGCTCTTCCTCTTTTCAGGATTTTCCTTCTCCAACACTGAATGCTCTCTCTCTTTGGTTTTCCCTTTTTCACTAGATACAGAGTTTTTTGAACCTTTGACCTCGTGTTGTATGATTTCATGGCTCACTTCCTTGGTCAGTTTTGGAAGCTTCTCTGCTGGCTCGCTTTCTTTTTCAGTATACTTGACTGTATTTGATGGTTTAGTGCTAACATTTTTTATAACACTGGCAGGTTTTCCTACACTTGATACAGGCTGTGTGGCTTTAACATCTTCTTCCTCAGATTCAAAGTCATCTTTATCCCATTTGGACTGAGGAACCTGAATCATAATAATGACATCTTCAGCAGGAGCTGTATTGTCATTATTATATTCTTCCATAGTTTTGATAACAGTTCGCTTTGTATCTGTTTTTTCTTCAGATTTTCTCACAGGACTGCCTCCAGTTGAACTCGTACTAAAAAGAAATAAAGTATTTTCAATTAATGAAGAATTTGCTTTTATTAAAACACTGATAAGTATAAAAAGGCTAATACATGATGTTTTTTTGCCCTGGTTCATGTTGTTTGGGCATTGTCCCATGCACCAAAAGATTGCTGGTTCAATTTCCAGTCAGGGCACACAGCCAAGCTGTGGGCTCAATCCATGGTGTGGGGTGTTGTGTGCACGCATGTGCACGTCGGAGGTAGCCAATTAATGTTTCGCTCTCCATTGATATCTCTCTCTCTCAAAAATCAATGAAAATATTTTTAAAACCGTTTAACTTTCAAAAGGGATAAGTTTACTCTAACAGATATAAATAACTTAAGCAACAATTGCATAAAAAAAGTGACTCATCCCTAAAACTGACTTATAAGCTTATCTTTAAAGTAAACCAGCCCAATACCTAGTATCAAAACACATTAACATATTCTGCTTTAAAAAAAAATCCCCTCCCAAAAACACACACCCACCCACCCGTCCATATCAAATACCTAGTATAGTCCACAAGAGTGGAGCTGGATCCTTCAGTTCCAGTTACTTTTCGTCTGACCTTTCCTTTGACTTTTTCTTGTTTAACTTTGCTAGATGTTGACTCCAATTTTTCAGAGGTCTCTTTTGTATTAGATATATTTTCTGTACTTCCAATTTTTTTACCAGTTTCTCGGTTGAGCTTGATTTTTTTGGTTGGGGCTGTTGATGATGAACTTTTGTCCTTTTCAGGGGTCCTATCCATCTTTTCAATATCAGGTTCCATTTTGCGTTTTGGTGATGGCTTCAGTATTTCAGTTACTTCGAGTTTAGAGATTTTCATTGAAGATGATTCAAAATCTTTCTCTGCACCTTTTTCTTCAGTTTTCCTTTTTCTTTTTTCTCCTTTGCTGTCAAGAGGCTTACTTTTCTCAGTAGGCTTCTTGGCCTTGTCTTCCTTACTAGTTAGTTTTTCTGATTTGACATCTTTGGAATAGTCTTTCTTCACCTTTTCCTCTTTGACAGGTTTTGACTCTTGGTGTTCTTTTGCTGACTTAGAGTGAGCCTTTCTGGGAGTGCCAATGGCCTTTTCATCTTTTTGAGAGGATGATGATGATGATTTAGCACTGTCAGTCTTTGGAGTCTCCTCTTTGGCTTTTTTAAGTGGAGGTTCAGATCGAGGAGATTTTTCACGTTCTCCCTCTAGTTTTTCTTGGGATCCCTTAGTAGGTTTTACATTTTCTTTTTTGGACACAGAAGATCCATCATTTTTTCGTTTGGTCTTGTCTCCTTTTGCTTTTGGCTTATCTTTCTCTCTCCTGTCCTTTTCAGACACTGATTTAAAAGTGATGGATTCCGCATCCATTGGTTCATCTCTAACAGGTGTAGCATCATCTCTACTCGGAAGAACAAATAACGAGTCTGTTTTATTTTCTTCGCCACTTGTAGGTTCTCTTGTTTTCCTAGAAGGTTCTAATAACTCTGGGTTTAGAAAGCCTTCACTTTCTTCCCCCTTTCTTCGCCTTCGATGTTTCTTATGTTTACTTCCTTTACCATCTCCTGCAGCACCATCGCTCTCCTTCTCTTTTGACTTTGTACTATCCTTCTGATTGTGACTGTCTCTTGTTGAAAGCTTTTCTGGATAGTTGCCACCACCTATGTTTCGACTTCTATGACTTTGTCCACCCGAATAATCTTCTCTGCGGCCCCTTGTAAAGGGAGAATTCCTGATATTAAGTGGTAATAACCTCTCTGGAGAAAAGTTCTCTCTATTTGCTGATGGTCGAGGCTGTGCTCCAGCAGCATAACCTTTGTAGTATTTTTCATACCACTCTCTGTATTTTCTCTCCCATTCTCGGTAACGCTCTTTTTCAAATGGGTCTCTAAAGTCAACAGTCCTCCCATAATAAGCTTTTATGTCATATGGTGGTGGAACTTCTCTGTATCTGTTAAAATATTCACGTTCTGTTTCCCCTTGTGGTACAGTACGCTTATTTGGAGACTGTCCCCTAAATGCTTGAGGGGATCTTGATCGTGAATGGTATCGTCTATATAGTGGTGACCTGGACCTAGATCGATGATATCCATGAGATCTAGACCGTGAGCGGTAATTTCGACTCTTGCCTCTGCCTCTTCTGGGGTATGGAGGTGATCTCGAATAGGAACGAGAGTGTGAGCGGCTAAATGATCGAGAATAAGAACGTGACCGCGTTGAACCAGATCTTGATTTAGAGTAAGTATAAGAACTTCTGGAGTATGAGGAACCACTATAAGGAGATTTAGACCTAAAAACAAAAAACAAAACAAGTTGGACAGTTGAGAAATATATACAAAATAAAACATAGACTCTCAGATTCTAGTATGCTTCTCCTCAGGGTTCAATCTTTAAATCAAATTTCATCTTGGATGATTAAAAAGGCACAGTGGCCTTTATTGGAATGAAATAAAATACACTATGCAAAGGTCAGGTCAATCATTTGTTACAAAACAAAAGTGAAATCTTAACAATTAGAGTGAAGTGCATTAATGTACCGTGAGATATATGAGCTAATAAACTTAACATTTAAAAAATTGCCAATTACATTTAAATTTTACTTTCTATTTGCTCATTTAAGAACGAGCAATTTCCTTTGTCCTATGTTGGCCAATATAATCTAGCTTTAAAAGAAACCGCATTTCAAATGTAAGCTTAAAAAATAAGTCTTTTAAACAAACTTCCAGGGAATTTTTATACTAATTTCTTTTCTATCAATAAAGCAACTTGTGTTCTATCATACATCATAATTACACAGGTTAATGTTCCAGCAAGAAGCTGTAGCCTTAAGTAACAGTGTCCTCAGATAGGTGCTTTTGGCTATTCCCCTATTTCTTTCCTTCCACAAACATTTCCCAATTATTTCACACTATAAATAAGTTTAAGGGACAAGGGTACTTTAATCCCCAGTAACTGCTAGTTCTACACAATAGAATTGACATTGAGACATTATTTCAATAAAAGGATATTGGGAAATAAGCTACGTCTCCATTTCTATATATCTAGACCGAATCAGAAAAACTCCGTAAGTGCAGTGTTATTTATATCCATAGCTAATCCCTGGATAGGCAAAGTCCCATTTGTAATTCTGTTGTGAAGGCTTGCAAAACACTAACCTGGAAAATGAGCGCCTACGCTCCTTTTGAATCTTTTTGTATTCCATCAATTCCTTAGCAAAATCATTTGTAAACTCATCTAGCTTGGACTTTTTCTTTTCCCTAGTAAAATAAAGTTAAAGAGTGAAAGTTAACAAAAACCATTAAGAAAACTAACAAGACAAATGTAATTAGACCATGAATGAAATGAATGAAATTGCCATTAGTTTTCCAGTTTAAAACTACAGATAACTAGGAATCCCTGAGGAAGTTGCTTGTATGGCTTTGGTTCGATCTCTACGTGATCTTTCTTGTACTAAATGGAAACAATGGAAAACGTTTCCATAGATGCCTGCTTAAGGTTACATCAGAAAATGAAAGTGTGTAATTTCAAATGAACACACTTACTCTTCTTTTAGCCGCCGCTGCTCTCTATAGAATTCTTCCCTGGACAGAGGTGGTGCTTGTGTTGTTGGGATGGCATTTGAATGAGCAGTCTGCACTCCTGATGATACCCAAGGTGTTGATAAATTGGCTGGTGCTGGAGGGAACCCTGGGGGAGGGACACTATACCCAGCAGGTGGTGGCTGGCCAGGAGGAAACTGAGGAGAAAACTGTGGTGGAGGAACACCTGGGGGGAGAGGCAGTGTATGTGGAGGAGGTGGATATAGAGGAGGGGGTGGAACAGGCACAAAAACTGGAGTTGCTGGTAGGGATGGGCCTTGAGTTCTCTGTGATCTTTCGCTGTGGTGTCGTCCACGGTTTATACTTCTAGAGAAATAAAAATTCCAAGATGTTATTCCTTTAAACTAAAATCACCTGAGATAAGTAAGCTTGTCTTTTCTATCTGTAATTATTTTCAAACTTTAAACAATGGATTAGAATAAGGACACTGATATCACTTATATGTACTATCATTTACATATAAAAATAATTATAAAGACTACCTAAGGACTGAAATAATATAAGTATACATTATACAGCCAAGGTATACTTAGAAGTTCTCTTTTGTAAAGTTCAGATTTATTATCACCTTACAACTATCTCATTAGTTCCTAATTTTTCCTTTAAAGGAACTAGCTGACAGGTTACTACTTCTGTAATATAGGCACTTAATTCTTCCCAAAATGTCTTCCCAGACCAAAAGTTTAAAAGAAGGAAAAACACTTCCTATAATCTTTTTGAGGGAAGAAGTGGGTAAAGACCCTTCAAAGTAGAATAAATTACTAGTTTTAACATTTGTAATGAGTAATTGAAAATTACACTGCTTTCTCTCAAAGGTTTAGGTCAAATAACAGTGAAGCCCAAAGTTTCTGATTTGTGCCTCATGGAAGTAATAATGGCTTCTTTAAAACTGTGGGGTTCTTGCCCTGGCTAGAGTGTCATTCCATACACTGAAGGGTTTCGGGTTTGATTCCCAGTCAAGGCACATACCCAGGTTGCAGGTCTGATCTCTGGTTGGGCCACTTGCGTGAGGCAACCGATCGATATTTATTACTCTCTCTCTCTCCTTCTCTCTCTAAAATCAATAAAAAACATAGCCTCAAGTGAGAATTAAAAAATAATGATAATAAGATAAAATAGTGGATTTCTTTCGTTAAACTAATGATTCTTTAAATTATAGCTAATACAAAGTAGTGGCAGGAGGGGTGCTTAGATTTTAAGCCTCTTTTCAGAGTCTGATTTAGTAAATATAATCTTCCATTAATGCGATCTATATGAAGTATTAGTTAACTTTTAGAAGCTTAACAACTCTTAATGGAGCACTAGAAAATACAGTAAAACATTGATATAACAGATTAATTTGGGTGAGGGGCTGTCCATTAAAGTTGGAAGTCCATTATACAGGTTAAAAATAAAGTAAGTTTTTTGAATGTGTCTGACAAAAAAAACCTGTTGTTTTGTAGACATGTTTGTGTATTTAAAGTTAAGTATGCATGAAAGTTTAATTTCACAGAAAAGTCTTTAAATTTATAATAGGTAAAGCAAATGTGTGCATTCACCAGTTACTGAGAATAAACAAACACACATGCCTGGGGCATGGCTTGGCATGTGAGAACATGGGCTGGCATGTGTGAAAACTGCTGCAGAAAATCATGCTACATGATAACAATCATGCAATACAGTATGGTCATGTATGATTTACAAGCAGTGACTCTTGACTTAAAAATGGAGACTTACAATTGTAGATATGTAATATTTATTTATGTTGGCAAAATTACTAGTGTTTTTTCCAACAAGTGGCCTATTTGATAAAATTTGTTAAAATTTATGGTGCATCAGTAACAAAAATAACCTGTTAACCTAATTATAAACAAATCTTGGTTAAAAGCATTTAAAAATTAGGAGTATTAATTTTCATCTATAACATACAAACAGGAAATTTTGTTTGTTAAGTCGAGGTCCACAAAATCGAAGGTTTACTCTACCTTTACTAATCCCATCATAAAGGTAACCTGGAGAACCCTTTACCCTGGTGGTGTGAGTATGACCTATTTACTTCTTAGATTAATGCTGCTTGTTCCCATGCAGGGCACGAGCCCCTAACATTCTCTTTGTCTCTTCTTTTAGAAAAGAAACCAAAAAGATTGGGACAATTGAGTCTAGAAGAGAGATAAATACAATGCTACACACTTGGGAACTTTGGGTGCTGAGCTGGTTAACTGAAACAGGATCTGGGCCTTAATTACTTTCTTCTACCCTCAAAAGAGTACACGTAAGCCAACAATCTGCTGTGTGCTGACAGGGAGAAAGCAGTGGATTGATGTTGGGAAGGAGCCTTAAAAACTGTAATTAAACTACTAATATAAACCATTTTTCCTAGACCTCTTAAGGGCAACTACTGAGGACTTAAGTAAGTGTAAACCATAACTATGCTTTAATTTCTCTGTTATATTTTTGAGTGTATCATCAGATTAGTGTCTTTTAAGAATTTCAGCATGCCTACCTGTAGCAACTCCTCTCTCCCCTCCTAATTTGCTGTGGTGGAGAAACCAGATATCCAAGCTTATTGGAACTGTATGGAAAGAAAGATAAAATAAGCTTGATTATAACACATTACCTTTTAGTGTGTATACATTAACTTTACTCTGAAAACGTTTTTTACTGTCTGTTCCCAATTCTTACAAGTTCCAGATAGAGCAGTTATGAGCAAGCATAATATTTACTTAAACTAATTTTTTCTGACTAATATATTGGAACAATAATGATACCTCAATATAGAATATTTTCTGAAATATTATATTCAATTAGCATTCTATAAGTTAGTCTGTGAACTCACTGTTACAGAAAAGGAACAAAGCCCTTCACCTGCCGGGCACTGTGTAGGCATTTTATTTTTATTTATTTAATATATTTTATTGATTTTTTTTATAGAGAGGAAGGGAGAGAAATAGAGAACTAGAAACATTGATGAGAGAGAAACATCGACCAGCTGCCTCTTGCACACCCCCTACCGGGGATGTGCCCGCAACCAAGGTACATGCCCTTGACCTGAAACGAACCTGGGACCTTTCAGTCCGCAGACCGACGCTCTACCACTGAGCCAAACCAGTTTCGGCATGTGTAGGCATTTTATATGTTGAGGTGGGCAGTACCAATCTACTTCTATAGATAAGGAAATAAGGCTGAGAGGTGTCCCACTGCCCACTATCATATCGCTAGTAAATGGAAGAGCTGGGATTCAAACCCAGGTCTACCTGGCTCCAAATCCCACATTTTCCCTGCTAATATATTCCATTAATCTCTCATTTAAATTTTTTATAAAAGATATTTGGTTTATCTTTCAAACAACAACAACAACAAAATCTAAGTTTTAGAATATAAGCCAGGTCATGCAAATACATAAGACTGTTAGTATGAATTATATAAGCAAAAATGAGTGTATATATAGAAAGATAGTAAGTAAATCTACCGATTTTTATTTATTTTTTAAAGCAATTAAAAAAAAAAAATATATATTTTATTGATTTTTTACAGAGAGGAAGAGAGAGGGATAGAAAGTTAGAAACATCGATCAGCTGCCTCTTGCACAACCCCTACTGGAGATGTGCCCGCAACCAAGGTACATGCCCTTGACCGAATCGAACCCGGGACCTTTCAGACCGCAGGCCGACACTCTATCCACTGAGTCAAACCGGTTTCGGCAATCTACCGATTTTTAATATGCTATAAGAAGATCTAAGTTCTTTGTATTTCAGGGCAGAAAACCATATAGATACTAATATGCAGTAAAATTACACTAACAGACTATTAAAAATGAGAAATTTTGTATTGTGTGGGCTTTAATCTCAGAATGTATCAAATTTGAACATCCAAATTAAAACAGGAAGAAATTTAATCAATTAGCATAGTGAGTCAGTATTTAAACTATTCTTTCAAGTTATTCTTATCTATTCATTAACTGAGGTCCTGTCAAGATCATCATTTGTTAGGGCATAAAAATAAAAGGAATTGTTAAGATTTTAAATTTTAGAAACGAATTACTAATTCTTTTAGAAAAGCATTCTTCATAATTTTGAACTTGTGATATTTTACATAAAACCATGTTAACATGACATGTAAGAGTTTACAAGACATTCAGCAATACACTGTCTAGGTTATAGTTTCTATTATCTAGATCAAAGCAATCAGCTGAAGATTTTTTTAAACATATACTTACTGCTCCCAACCTGGTCGACCACCACCTGGACGAGCAGCATTTATTCTTACTGGACCTTGGAAGCAAAAATAAAAACAGTAAGTAAATATAATATTGTGTTTAGAAAAAGTTAAAGAAAAAAATGTTCAAACCAGAATGATTATACTCACCAGTTGTGGGGATCAACTGTCCATGCAATAATGACTGTCCAAGCAAAGATGGGGTTCCAAGCACAGGCACCTGGTAACCCTTTAGGAAAAAAAAACATAAATAAATAAATAAATAGTTTTTAACAAATAGTTAAACAAATGAACAAGCACCTCAAAACAGAAAAACTCTATGGGGGAGTGGGTGCTGGTTAGAAAGAGCGAGTGCCTTAGGTGGGGGAAGCCAGAACTCATGACGGAGGGACAGGAAAGACCATGACACCCCTGTCCCATCTGTGGGAACCTGAGGGCCCAACTGCGGCAAGCACCCTCCCACCAGTAGCTCCCCAGATGCTGGATCAGGATGCCTGGCCCTGTGTCCAGAAGGGACCCTCCTGTGGTCTTTGTCTTGATCTTTCTTAATAAATGGTGCTATCCTCAAAAACAAAACAAAACAAAACAAAACAAAACAAAAAAACACACACAAACAAAACAAAAAAACAACAAAAAAACCCCAGAAAAACTCTGTTAAAAAAAAAGTCCACAAATTTAAAAGCCAGTAAAACTTACCTTCTCCTCCATAAGAGCAGTAATTGCTATTGAAGAGGTTCCCTTTGAATGTTCTGAGGCAAGGGCTGCAGCTGGCAATATTTTATTATCGGGATCCCTAAAAAACAATAATTTACAATACACCAAAAAGTTATCAGACCTGGAGGATTAAGAGTAAAAGTTACAACTGTTTTTCATCTTTTGCACTACAATGAGTTAAATCAAAGATGTTGAAAACTTCTGAGGAAGGTGAGAGACTGGACTTTTGGAATCCTTCACATACAAGGGAAAAGTAAAAAGAAGAAACCTCCTTAAGAAGCACCATCAAGGATTTATGATGGATAATGATAGAAATCAGTTCAGTTATAACAATAATAAAGTTAAAAAAAGAAGAAGCTCAAAGTGTGGGAACACACACACACACAATATAGGATCAAGATTAAATTCTACCTCTAAATCTGCCAATAAATTAAAGGGGGCAATTTTCAGATAATCCAATGAACTCTGGGCTTTATTCCCACTGTTAACCAAATGAAAGGCTAACTATCTATCAGTGGGATTTCTTACATATACATGTGAAGGGCCCACACCTCAAGATTTTGCTTCAGTGTGTCTGAAACAGGCCCCTGGCACCATTCTATACACCAAAGGCTGTGTGTTCTGCTGCCAGTTGAGGCCTCTTCTGGAGGCAACCCATTGATGGGTTATTTTTTCCTCTCTGTCTCTCCAACATCAATTAAAAAACCAACATATCCTCCGGTGAGGATAAAAAAAACCCCAACAACCGACAACTGGCTGACCTTTTAAGTATTTATGAACTGCTAGATTATATGGTCAAAGGTCACTTTTATTTTTTAAGAGGAAATATTTAAGTGAGTCTTCACTACTTTTCTAAGTAATTATGCTCCAAAACAATGACCATTGCTGAGCTCTCTACCTCTACCAATGTGTTATGCCCCCTTCCTTTGCCTTCTAAATTGTTCTTAGTTCTGCTCACATTTGTTCATTTCCAATACATTACTGTGACCACAAGTAAAGTGTCACCCTTGTGGACAACAGAGCTGTTATGGGATACAATTCAACATTAATAGGGGGTGTTGGCAACCTGCAGTTTTACTTTGGGATGTTCAATCACTGCTAATCAATCTCCTTCATCTGCCTCTTTCTCCAATTAAGATTAAGCCATTTCTTACAAGTTCCCCACCTTGCTGAACACAGTGGTCCACAAGGACATACAAACTGCAGGTCACTAAAGCAACTATTAAAACAATATACATAAAAACCACATTACTGTTCTCACTTGTTTCCTAACACTGGGAAATCCAGACTTACCGGAAAGGCCCATCTGACTTTTCTGAGTGGACCGATATGGAGACCGTGGCAGTTATATCAGGTACAGGCGCTGGAGTAGATGAATTTCCAGGCACAGCAGGGGCTAAGGAAGACTGATTAGAAGCTAATGAAGATATAGAGGGAGCCGGGTGACCTGAAGATGTCACTGGAATCATCAGAGGATCCTGTTGTCTTGATATTGGAGATCTCATCAGAGGTTGTAGATTCCGCTGCATAAGCGGTCTCGGAGGCGGTATTGGAGGTGGTGGTGGTGGTAACTGTTTCCGTAGTCTTTTTGTATAACCAGTTTCATTTTTGAAGTTATTAACAGCCTATACACCAAACATAAAAATGCAAAAAATGTAATGCAGTGTTTATACAAGTAGTTAAATCTATTAAAAGATTAAAAAAATTTTTTTTCATAAAAGTGTTATTGTAAAAGGAATAGAAAGACAGCTACCTGTCGTAAGAATTTATTGGCAATTAAAGCATCAGGAGAGACATCATTTTGATGACACGTTGGGCATGTATGGTCCTCTGATTCCAAGAGTGCTGTTCTTATACCTATATATAACATTTTAAATATTAATGAAAGTGTACTACTGTCCAGTTACGTTACTGTTTTCCAAGCACATATCACTAATCATTTCTAGTCTCTTGCCTCATAGCACTCTAACTTCTTTCTGCCTTAAAAACAGAAATCATGAATATAAACATTTAAATTTTTCAAAAACAGCATTCTTTCTCAAATACTTTTCTCTTTGTTGAGTTAATAACTGGAATATTACAGGAAAAATTAGTCTTAAAAAAAAGAATTTATATGGCTTACTAGGGTTTTATAAGAAACAGAAGCGTTATTCAGTCAAAGAAACCAGAGACATCTATGGCACAGTAAGTAGGAATAACACTGAATTACAGGTTCACTGATTATGTTCCAGTGTAGTAAAAAAAATTCAGTAACAAGTGGTTTGCTAAATCCAAGACATACTCTGAAAGAAGTCTTAAGTGACCTCCTCTCTTGACCTTAGTCACTATGAGGCCCCCAAATACAGATTTATAGTTCAAAACTATCTTTAGAAATGAAAAAGGCCAGAGCAGTGAAGTTTTCAGATGGTAACATTTTTATTTCAGTAAGAAGGAACAAACTTAAGATGAGTGGCAGAAGATAAAAAAAGTGCTAAGTATCAGAAAGAAAAGCCATAAGTAACCACATGGCAAAATGTTAGCATTTATTTACAGAGAGCGGTTCTAAATCACACTTAGGAATTACCTTTTCACTTAAAGGAAGCACTTTCTGGCTTCTTTTTAGTGTATGTGAATTGCCAGCATCCCTACTCTTATGCTATGGAGCCATCATTAAATAAAGGTGACTTGAATACAAGAACTCTGATACCATGACAGTAAGATGATAACCAATATAGCTATTAAGGGAATAATGGGAGGGAAGTGGAGACACTGGACAAAGGGATGGTTCATGTCCCAGGTGGGACAAAACTGCTCAGCACGAGATTTTATCACGCTATTCAGAACAATGCACAATTTACAACTTATGAATTGTTTATTTCTGGGATTTTCCATTTAATATTTTCAAACTGTGGTTAACCCTGGTAAACTGAAACTACAGTGAAACCTTGGGTAAGAGGGAGGCCACATAAGATATCTTTCACAATCCAGAAAAGGGAATTAGTTACCATCTAAAAGTATCTGCAGATTACGTAAGGCCTGTCTGGTTTGGCTCAGTGGATAGCTTGCTGACTAAAGTGTCCCAGGCTCGATTCTGGTCAAGGGCACATGCCCAGGTTATGGTATCGATCCCCAGTAAGGGGGCCTGAATGAGGCAGCAAATCAATGAGTCTCTCTCATCATTGATGTTTCTCTCTCCCTCTCCCTCTCCCCTTTCCTCAATAAAAAAAATACTTGTTTAAAAATAAGAAATTTTAAAAAAGGGGGATAAAATGTATAGGAAACAAGAATCCTGCATTTTCTAAAACCTCATCACAGCCAGTCACCCTGACGAATGTATTGGTTAATTCAAATATTAAAAGGACAGAGAGGCTGTTGCTTAGAAAGAGAAAAATGTAGCAGCAAAAGCTGAGTTCTCATTATTAAATGCTCAATAAATTATCAACATTTCATATCTTATTAAAATTCACAGTGTTGCCGAAACCGGTTTGGCTCAATGGATAGAGCGTCGGCTTGGGGACTGAAGGACCTGGGTTCGATTCCGGTCAAGGGCATGTACCTTGGTTGCGGGCATATCCCCAGTAGAGGGTGTGCAAGAGGCAGCTGATCGATGATTCTCTCTCATCGGTTTCTAACTCTCTATCTCTCTCACTTCCTCTCTGTACAAAATCAATAAAATATATTAAAAAAAAAAAAAAAAAAAAAAAGCCTTCCATTTAAAAAAAAATAATAATAATAAAATAAAATAAAATTCACAGTGTTGCCGAAACTGGTTTGGCTCAATGGATAGAGCGTCGGCTTGGGGACTGAAAGGTCCCGGGTTCGATTCCAGTCAAGGGCATGTACCTCGGTTGCGGGCATATCCCCAGTAGGGGCTGTGCAAGAGGCGGCTGATCGATGACTCTCTCTCATCGATGTTTCTAACTCTCTATCTCTCTCCCTTCCTCTCTGTACAAAAATCAATAAAATATATTTAAATAAATAAATAAATAAAATTCACAGTGTTGCTAAGTGCCTTTCCAAGTAAAACAGCTAAACCTTAAATGTGAATCTGAACTGCATGGGTCCACTTATAGATGGATTTCCCTCCAATAAATATGTATAGTACTGTAAAGGTATTTTCTCTCTTATGATTTTCTTAATACAATTTTCTCTTCTCTAGCTTACTTTATTTGTAAGAATATAGAATAGAATATATGTAGCATACAAAATATGTATTAATTGACTTTTTGGGCAAAGTTCTAGTCAACAGTAGGCTATTAACAGTTACGTTTTGGGGGAGTCAAAGTTACACTTGGATTTCTGATTGTGCAAGGGGTTAGTTATAACGCCCCTAGCCCCCATGTTGTTCAAAGGTCAACTGTATAATATTCTAAAATGTGTCTTCGAAGGATGAGCATGCCTTACATTCATCACAGTAGCTGTTTCCACAGCAGGGAATGACAACGGCATCGGTCATAATGTCTTTGCAGATGAGACACAGCAGCTCATCTGGGATAGGGTCGTCCTCTTCAGAAGATGAAGAGCGCTCCTCTGGTAAGAAAGGCGGCTTTTCTTTCTTCCCAATCGCATATGCTTCTCTGTAAAAGAAGGTTTTAGCATTTTAACACTGGTAAGAAGGAAAAGTATTTCTAAAACACTTACAAATTCCACTATATCCATAAAGGGAACTTATGCCTAATAAGTACAATGCCTAATTAGTTGACATGAGTATAGTATCTTCCAAAATAAGGGAGCAATTATTACTTTCCATCTAATCAACAAAAAGACATAAAATCCTCAACAAGTATACCAAAAGAAACAAAGAAATGCTATGAAAGTGGCTGAAAGGATCTTAGAATCCACAGCTCTAATTACTGAGGGCCAGAAGGTAAAACGACACATTCAGTGCCACAGAAGGATTCGAATTTAGACACGGCAATACCCTGATCACATTTTCCTACCCTACCACGTTTCCTGGGGGTCAAAAAAAAAAATAGAAAAAAAAAAAATCCCTCCACTGTCTAACAGTCCTCAATACCTGTAAAGGTAATTACTGTGAATGCCATAATATGGGAAACTAAAATTGGTAAAATTAAGGGGAAATATTATGTCACCAACCTCACCAATAATTAGTGGCCAGTGATCTACTTATTAGTATTTTAAAAGAAATTTATCCATTTATAGTCAATTTTTACTTAAATGATTAGAATATGCTACAAAAATTTAAAGTAAAACCTGCAGAAATGTTGAATATTAAATATATTAAAAATATATTAAAAATAAAAAAAACAAAACATGCTACTCTCAGACTCATCACTACTGCGTCCAACAACCCCATCTTCTCTGTAATCAGGCAAACTTGTAAAACAGGAATTCCTAAGGAACAGAGTGTGTTATCTCAGCTGGACAGAGAAGGTACCTGAGGTGTGCTATTTGTGTTGCAGCTGCTCCATAGACATCACCACGATTCCAGAAATAAGTGTCAATTTGCTTATGCCCCACTGTTCCCAATTTGTGAAAGAGGAGTCTCCCACTGCCCGAGAGAGAAAAGAAAGAAAAAAAAAAAAAAAAAAAAAAAGGAGAGGATAGAAAAAGAAACAGAAGAAGAATCTGAGTTGCTTATTAGTGGTGTTAATGGAGAGGGTGAAAGTTTTAATTAAAATATTTGGGCTCCCATTTTCATTTTCCCCAGCATTTGCTGCATGTTTGACATAAATGGGCTTTTTTTTTTTTTTTTGTATTTTACCATTCAAAAACAATGAATTATTAACTCTGGTTCACAGGTGATGCTCATTTTTCCAACACAAATATCTATTTAAATATTTTATTTCTATATTTTATTAAGATGAAGCGGTCTGCTCTTAAATTATGTCTATAAAGAATAATTTCAACCTAAAATTGGAAGCATGTATGAAATGTCTGAAATAGATACAGCATAACAATAGGCTACTCTAAAATGAACCACAAAAATACAAGATGGTAACCGATAAAAACCAGATGAGGGTGAAGTTAAGAAAGTGAGCAGGGCTGGGAACTTAGGAAAACACTAATTCTTATCTGTGAACTAAAATGTTTACTGAAGTACCTACTTAAAAACACTAAATCTTTTCAATGCCATTCCATGGCATAGCCATTTTCATTGTCTCCTCGGCTCACTACACTACTTTCAACAATATAGCAAGAAGCTGAGGAAAACTGTGTTCTTACATACAATACTTTTGTATGTCACTGAGAACAGGGACATATTTTCTAAATTGAGATCTGTCAAGGCAACTTCACAGTCTCCTGGAGGACCTGCTATAAGTGCAGCAGCGGTGGCAGGTGGCAGGGGCACGCGAGTGCTTAGACCACTCAACATAGAGACTGTTATGCACTATGAAGTTGTTCTGTAAAACAACACTTAATATTGTGCTGTGTGAGTTCACAGCTGTTGCAAGTGACAAAAAGGTAATTAGAAGCATTAGTAAGAGCACATAAAAGGGAACTTTTCTAGTTGAACCATTTCCCTAGGTTTTCAAGTCTATCCATTTCATTAAAAATTAGCTCACAAAATTAAATTTGAAAACTCAAAAAATGAGCATTAAGGTATAGCTTATTGTGCTAGAGATGGCCTGAACTAATGGTTTACACAATAAACAATACTTTAGAATCTTAAGGCTCACACAGATAGCTCAGTGTTTCACCACTTCTTGGCACTTGCATTCATCTTGACATATTGCAGAACTTTTATTTTTAAGCCTTGTTTCTTAAAATAATTAAGATATTTGTCTTGTTAACTTAAAAAGTGCAAGTAGCATGTGAGCTTATGTGGCAGTATGTATGTGAATGAGGAGGAAAGCAGGGAATGACGAGAAAAGAAAAAAATTGTAAGACTACAAGGGAATGTGGGTAACAAAAGCCCCCAAACTCATTTTAAATATGCTTTAAATGGAGCAGACTGCAGCTTCTCATGCATAACATGGAAGTGGCCAAGTCCCAAGCTCAAGACAAAACAGAACACTAAACCTGGACCAACTGCAGTCCCTACAGGCCACATCTCATCTGAATACTCACGCATCTATAGTTGGTATTGCATATTTCCCAGTGTTGGTGAGCATTGCCCCTTTCATGTTAGGATCTTTCACTTCCATCATGAAACTTCTGGGAATTCCAGTGCTCTTTTTAATCCTAGGACCAGATTCGAAGTTCTTATCCTTTTCAGAGACAAAAAGAGATGAGGAGGGAGAGAAATTTAACGTTAGCTAACATGTAGTGTTTACTAACTACATATATTATTTACACATGATTTCACTTAATCTTCACAACAGCCATTCACAGGCAAAAAGTAATAGGCTTGGAGAAATTAAGTAACTTGTCCAACCTCACTCAGCTGTTAAATGGCAGAGCCAGTATTTGAAGCCTGGCAATTTGGCTCCAGAGGCTGTGGTCATTTGCCATTGTACGATAGAAGGCAGTATTTACCAAGAAAAATAAAATGGCTAATAAATAACTGTAAGAAAAATAAGCTGTATCATGTTTTGTACTTTGGACTTACCCCATTTGTTGGGCAATTCTTAATATAATGGCCAGGTTTCCCGCAGCGGAAACAGGTATAAGATGGAGGTGGTGGACCTAGGGGTTTCTTCATGTAACTGAAAGGGAGAAAAAATCATATGTATACCAAATCTTAGAAAACATAAATAGAGCCTCTGATTGGGGGAGAAATCCACCCTGAAGTCCCTATTTGTGCAAAGTACTTATGAACTTACTTGATTGGGTCGTATTCATGGCCAGATTGTGACATCATTGCTTTAATTTTATCTTCTTCAGAAGCATTGGCTTCAGCCAGATTGGCAGTCTGTTTAACAGGTAATTATTTGACACACACATTAGAAACACATCTAAGACCACACAGCCAAAGACAACACCACTCATCCTGTAAAGAGCAGTATCTAACCTTGCATAAAAACAGCTTTTTACACATATAAGCCAGAGGCAGCACTCGGAGTTCCTCAGTGTTTGTCTGTGGGACTGGAGTCTTTCTGGGGGCACTCGAACCTTAGACCCTGTTTGTACCTTGTGTTAAGATTTGCACACTACTCCCCATAAGAGTTAAAAACAGATTAAGTTTAGAAAGAAACACTTGATATTTCCAACCTTAAAAATAATTCAAATATCATAGCACTAAGACTATACTTTATACTTAAAACTGGGAGGTGGGATTTGGGGTAGAATAACTCAACACATTATGCAACTGATATTAAAAATCAGAAGGCTCTTTAGGTAGTGCCATTTAAAAGTAAGTACAAAGCAAAGCACATGCAATGAGCATTCATAATTTTAAATCCAATGCTCCAAATTTTTATTGAACTTCATCTTTAAGGTATATACAAGTATAGATATAAGCAGGGTCTAAGGGAGTTGAGTCCTAAATAGCTTGAATCTTCAGGCATCTAGCACTCTTATCAGTCATTCATTGGGTTTTATCTTTACATTCATTCACAAAACAAGCAACCAGTTTTAACATTTTATTGTAATTTTATATACAAAGAATGCTTAACATTAACAGAGCTTAGAACAGCAACATTTACAGAAAACTTGATTACATGTTGAACTAATTTGTTTGAACCCAAACATTAATTTACAAATAGTTTTAAAAAATCCCCCAAACCTCCAAAACTGTTTCCCACAGAGAAACAATGGTAAGAATAGCCCAAATTCAAATATGCTTACAGTACATAGGAATTAAAACATTAACTTGTATACTAATGATGTTAACTCTATGCTAAACTACTTTGTATTAGAAAATTAGGAGGACACTTTTAGCCCACTTTATATTCTAGAGTTATCAATTTTAATGTTTAGTTTTTCCAGAAAAGGAACTAGGACATTTTGGAGGTACATTCTAAGGGAAAAAGACACAACCTATAACAAAACCAAGGAAAAGTAGGAGAGCACCAATGGAAAACCCATCAACTCATTAATCTTGGTTGCTAAATTTGGTTTTATATTTCTGATAGTAGGGGGGGAAAATTTTTTTGGAAAACTTCCCTTTTGGCCCTTAAAAATCTGCCTATTCTGTAATAATTGCCTTTTTTTAAAAAGGCATGATTTGCAAGATAACCTATTGTTTTTAAAAGTAGTCCATTACTAGTGCTTTCCCAAATAAAAAGTACACACTGTTAAGCAGAAAATGTAAGCAATCTTATAGCAAAACATGGCATATACAATGATTTCAGGAGGTAACATTTTGTCCCTCTGCCAAACATACACATTGGTATATTACTCCTGCGAACAGCTTTATACATCACAATTCATGTAGTCTGTGTTCAAACAAATTAGGTTGTTTAAAACTTTTTCTAATGCAGACAGACTACAAGTCTAGAGTATAAAGAAGCATATGTATCACATTTAGTATATTGACCTTCATGGGTTCAATCCAAATTTTCAAGAAAGAACCATGCAATTGTCCATGTAAAGGAAAGTTTCTATTTGGCTGCTTAAATAAAGTCCACATAATTTACAGCCAAAACCAAGGAATTCCTCCAGAACTTTGTTAGTTTCCAATGTATAATTAAACAAATTGTATGAGGGGGGGAAAGTATGAGTAGCTTCCTTGTGTTTCTTCTGTCTTGAAGATGAAAATACTCCAAACATTGTGCTGAGGCTGACAAAATACTCCCCTATCTTCTCAAAACCACAACTACTCTTTACAGGAGAGTAATAATACAACCATGGTTTTACAAGACATCTCCACCCCCAACCCTCCAAAACAACTGTTGCACATAAAAATACGATGTTAGAAAAAGATTATTATTTTCAAGAATATATGTATATATATATATATATACCTTTGTAAGCTGGGCCAGAGAAATAGACGCAGAAGAGTCATCAATCTGTTCACAAAAAATTAAACACACATTCAAGTTCCACACTGAAAACATCTAAAAGTGATCATTTAGTTCCCACTGCCACTTAATGTTTAAACATTGGCCATTTTCTTAGAAGTATTTTAAAGACTGTTATTTCCTAAAAAGTGTTTTAAAGCTGAAAGTGTAGCTTACTCCTCCTTTCCCTATGTATTTCACACAGTTATAAAGGCTAACAGTTGGGGGTAGGAGGCTGAAGCCCAATGGAAAAATGGGGTAAGGAAAAGTTTATCACACAGGCACTCAGTTCAGGCAGGTGACTAAATGCTAAGCAAGAGTTCAGTGTCTGTCAATGGTCTCTAAATTTGATGATGCTCAAGACAATGGACACTAGGAGAGCAAGCAATCTAACTTTCCTAGAATGTCGTTATGTAAATTGTAAAACAAGTTCTTTAAAGGCTCAGGTAATCTTGAATAAAACACCTCCCACATAATTGTGACTTCTGATCTTTTTTTAAGCATATACTGCTCAATCTAAATAAGTTTAGTCTCCCATACAGAGAGAAACAAATAGCTTCTTGATGAAGAAAACAACTTTTTATCAGAGATGTTAAGCGAAACAAAAGGGGGAAACAAAAGGGCCCTGAGGCCAGGGAAAAAAGTGCTGATTCATTTGGGGATGATTTTAATATGTGAAGACAAGAAAATCAATCAAAGGGAGCAAGTATTAGAAATGACAGATAAAAAGGGGCTTTAATAAATGTGTTTTCAAATGTGACATTCTTAAATTATTATTATTTGGTTCCCTGATATGATTTTAATATCAGTTTCTAAAAAGTATGTATGTGCATATATGTACACGTACACACATCTTTAGCACATAATTGTGAAGATATAATTTCCTTACAGGTGTACCCAAATGAAAGCATTATCTTTTTATCTATGTTATAATTCTCTCATGCATTATTGGTTATAACTCTAGTTTAAAATGGAAAGAATGTAACAAGATGTCTGAATCAAAAAAGAAAACAAAAAACAAAAAAAGCAAGTCTTCATCAGGTATTTTTCAAGTATTCCAGAGAACTCAAGAGTATTAAAAACAGTATGATTTTTTTAAGCGTCCCCAACAGAAATGTAGCAAGTTTCAATATGAAGTTCTTAGCACAATGCCCACCACAGTAGGAATTCAATAAATGCAAATAAAAATGCTGGTTAAATTTAAAATACATCTTAAAAATATTTTAGGATTTTAAGTTACTTTGATGGATGTTATTACTGAGATGCTTAAGTAAAGGTTCTTAAGCTCTATCCTGAGGGATCCTAAAGAGTTCGTAATGCATGAATCCCACATTCCTAATACTCAACTGTATAATCCACCATTGGGTCCTCACCATTGTCCAGCTCTTAAACTTACTTTCCTAATATAACTAATCTCAAGGAGCAAGCTAAAATTTTTTTGAAGGAATTTACAATATCCTATTTTTAGCCAGAATAAATTAACCCAGTCAATCTGTTTTAAAGAGGGTTACATTTTACATCAACTAGGAATTGTTTGAACTTAAATAACAAGAAATGAATAAACTGTCACCCAATATCTATATACTATACTATGCTTCTAACCAATGAAACAAATAACCTTTAAAACAGTCCTTGATCATTTCCTTAGAAAGTAAATCAGTTACATTAACTTTATTGCTGGAACTGAAAAACTAACATTTTTGTTCATCTCACTCTAACACTTAAAATATAATGTCTTTTTGTCCTTATGCCAGGCTTTCTTGTCCTTTCTTTTTAGCTTTCTGCCAACCTGTTATTAGTATTGGATATTTATTGGGTTGAAAGTGGTTTCAAATATTCATTGACATATAAATAACTTTTTTCCACCAAATAATCATCACCATAGCATCTAAATTTTTTATAATTCACAAGGAGGTCAAATGTACCACAAATTTAGAAGGGTATCTAATTGTTTTCTACATATAGCAAGGTACGAAAAACTGAGAATTACTGACAAGGAATGGTTTAAAAACGACTAGAAATTGTGTGTTCTAAACATCAGTAAATATAGTAATTCTCAGATACTATTAATAAAAACAAATTCTGCCACATTAAAAGTCTTCAAAACAACTGCTTGATGCATAACTGTGGACATCATTAAGACACTTCCCACATCTAATTTGCGGTCTTGCTTCCGGGCAAGATCTAAAATCTTCAATGCCAAATACACTTGCTTGAAATTAAAGGACCCTAACACAATGTAATTCTGATGTTCAGTTAGTAGGAAGAGCACCCAGTTTTGGAGTCTCAACACGGAAGGACAACTAAGTAAACAAAGCTGAAGAGTACAGACAGAAATAGCCAGTCATCTTTGATTAGAGATGGCCAAGTTACCAAAATGTACATACATTCACTTCTACTAATCAGAATGTAAAAACCTGGTTGAGTGATTTTTATCTTACTTGGTTTTTGGAACAATACATGTGATTCTTAAGTCTCCTAAGATGGGAACAAATTAACTTGTTGAGGCTCTTCTCTCACCCTAAATGTCAGCAAATGTACCCCAAGCTAAATGCTAAGTAAGAGTTCCGTGTCTGGGGATATTGTTATCTAATGTCTCCATTTCAGATAATCCTACCTAAAAAATTAAAACCACTTTTAAAGTACTAAAAAACAAAAAGAAAGAGAAACCTAAATAAGCATAAAATAAGCTGCTTCTTTTAAATGTAATACAGACATGCCAGGGAACACACAAGGCTAAAAGAATGTTAACTTTATTTATGAACATGTGATTTGTGTTTATACACATGCTAATAAACAAAAAGGAAATAACTGTTTTCAAGAAATAAAACTTCATCTGAATTAGTTTAAATACTATATAAAATGTACTTTATACAAAATGTGTTACATTAACTACTACAGTCACCAGGATAGTCATCTATTTTGTGCTAGCATTTGGATACATTTTTAAAAAATCAGTTTTAAACCAATCACCAGCAAAACAGAAACGTGGACAGTTTTTACAGCATTATGCTTAAAAAAAACAAAAACCCATATACCCCCAAAGAGGGGGGCACCCCAAACACTATGAGTTTGGAATCACTGTATTTAATTTCATGGGAACTAAAGGCCAAAGTTCAGATTTGCTATGTTATGTTTAAGATTCAATGATCCAAGGTTAGTGAAATGCCTAATACACAATTCAAGATCAGTATTTAAGAAGGATAAAGTGAATCAGCAAGCAGTACCCTTGAATTCTAAATGAAGATTTCAGACATCTTGTGTATAAATCAGCCTGAGCAGTCAAATGTTTAGAGAACCATCCAGTTTACAGAACCAATTACTGCAGACCTGTGTTTGGAAACAGATGCTTCACCCCACAACTGAGGACTACTACTAATTATTAGCTCAAAATCAAAATGGTGTCGTACTTCAAGTTAACCTGTGATATAATTAAGACGTTACCCTGGTTGAGGGTAGTTACCTTTGATAAGGTACAGTTCTCAATTAGCTTATTTTATGAGAAAAAGGGAAATATTTTAATTTGGACAACTGAGCAAACTGGAACTGAAAGATGTTATATTAAAATTTGAAAATTTTCATTGTACTGAATTGTGTAAAATCATCAAAATCATTAGGAGACATTGATATCCTGGTGAAGGGCCCAATTTCAGATTTCACTTTAAATTAAGGACAGGAACAATGAATAGGAGCTCAAAATTGCCAAATAAAGCAAAATTAAATAATAAAGCTGCATCAATGGTCTCTGGAAAGCTTTCTTCTCTGATGTATCTGAACTTGGAGAAAGCATCAAACTTTAATATGGAGCTTTGCATGTTGCTAACCCCCTTTTAAAAGCCATCCATGAGGCAGAAAAAAATAACCTAACAAAAACTAAGTGATACAATGTGAAAATGGCAAAATATACACTCCAAACATTTTTTTATTGCAAGAAACAAAAAGCACACAACAGCCTGTACATACATACAAAATACTAACTATAGACAGACAGATGCAGAACATGTTATCATGTTCAGTAATGTAAAACCTACATGATCTAAAAAGGATCATACATTAACTGTACAACACAGTGTCATACAGGGTTGCTATCATTTAATACGAAACAGTGTTTTGGGGCACAAATTACCCATTTCTACAAAGTAAGTGTGCAAATTATGCCACATATATCCAGATTCAACTGAGCTGTCATCAAAATACATTTTATTTACAATATATGCTATGATCAGTTGGATATTAAGGTCTAATATGATTTAGTTCACTGCAACATTATAAAGGTAAAAGCAATGTGTAGAAAAAGTGTGAGATTGTGTTTTTACATACTGCTTTTGAAGTTCCCATCACTGGTTCAGTTCGACTTCTAAAAAACAAAAACAAAAATAACATTAGCTCTATGAGCAGCTATTTAGGATTTTATCTCTTCCACACTTTTGCAGGACAATTTTCCTTTGGGACAAAGATTTACAAACAGCCAATTTCCAAAAAATACACTATTTTAATCAATCTTTACCACCTTTGAACACTATCAGTTTAAGGTGCATTTGTAATATAAAAAAAAAACAAAAAAAAAAAAACCCAAACTACTCTGGAGGCCTGCCAGGAAAGATGGATGGCACTTGAATGAAAATATGTTCATTAGAATAATGGTCTGAGAAATGTAAGTATGAGACAGTTACTAAGAAAATGTCCCATATGATTCCCACACTTGATAATCAACCTCTGTAAACTTACATGCCTTTTGACTTATTGCCACTTAGAACAGTTTGGTCTTATTCCTATTATTAAACTTTTCCCCAGTTCTTAATAGATACAGATGTAAATTTTCACACATCAGATTTTCTTAAAGCAAGACCATCATTAATATTTATAATTTGGATCCTTGAGAAATTGTTGTGCTCCAAAAACTGGATTTCAAATCCAAGAGGTTGATAGTAAAACAAAAATTATAAATTCCAGGAAAATACAATGTAGTTTGACAGAGTATTTTAATCAAAAGAATGAGTTAAATGGTTATGGATAATTAGATAAGTTAATTTTTAAAGAGCACACAAACCCCAAAAGAAAAATTCTTTCTAGGTCTCACAGGAAACAGACCAGAGGTTGAACTGCTAAATATATAGTCTTTATATGCTTAGTTTTAATTTTAGTTTTTGTTCATGCTGTCAGGACTATTCAGAGATGTGTAGAACCAAATCATTTGTACATGATTTGGAAGTCCTGAAGTAAAAATAAAGTTTTCTTTTTTAATATTTGTTCAACAAACTCAAGAGGCATTTTATGAGTCAAATATATTACAAAGGAAATCATATCCATAGTGAATTAACATGCAATTCTCTAACAGCCAACTTATTTTTTAATGTACTTCAAATAATTCCCCAAAAGTTTTTGAATATATAAAAAAATAAATCTAAAACTCAATGTTTTTATAAGGTTTACACTAGATTCTACGATTTTTTTTTCCTTATTTCTTAAGATTACAAAAAAACCCCACACATAATTCACTTGGTATTTACAGAAAAAAAAAAAAAATTCAGTCTTTTTTAAGTTGTTAATATACAGAAAATATTATACAAAAGGACTTCCAAATGGAATGGAACTTTACAGTAAACAATCAGAATAATCTGTAAGAATGAATACTTGCCCACACAAAGTGAAGCTCTAAGAAATGATTGTACCTCAATTCTAAGGACACATTCCATTTCCTAGGACTGATAAATTAGCAAATTCAAGAATTTTTTCATTAACCAAAAGCAGAATTTGCCATAATTATAAATAAGGCTACCTAACTCCTAAGGGGAAATCACTACCCTTTAAATAGCTCATGATGCCCCTTGTCCTGTTTGGTCAGTTGGCTAGGTCCTTGGTGGGCAAACTGCAGCTTGCAAGCTACATGTGGCTCTTTTGCCCCTTGAGTGTCTCTTCCACAAAATACCACAGCCTGGGCAAGTCTATTTTGAAGAAGTGCGTTAGAAGTTTAAAAAATTTGGCTCTCAAAAGAAATTTCAATCGTTGTACTGTTGATATTTGGCTCTGTGGACTAATGAGTTTGCCGACCACGGGCTAGGTGTTACCCGGTGCACCAAAAGGTCGCAAGCTCAACCTCTAGTAGACAGCATGCAGGAGGCAGCAGACAGATGTGTCTCCTCCCCCTAAAATCAATTTTAAAAATATTTAAAATAAATAAACAAATGGCCTAAGTAGCTGTCCTTTTCATATATTATGATTTTGCTATCACCATTAAAATAGCAAGAAATCCCTAGCTCTAGCTCTGGCTCAGCGGATAGGGCGTTGGCCTGTGGACTGAAGGGTCCCAGGTTTGATTCCAGCCAAGGGCAAGTAAGTGCCTGGATTGGGGGCCCAATCCCCAGTAGGGGACGTGCTGCTGGAAGCAGCCAGGTCAATGGTTCTCATCTCTCTCTCTTTTCCCCCTTCCTCTCTGAAATCAATAAAGAAATACATTTTAAAAATAAAAATGAAGTAGCAGAAAGTTACAAGATATAAAATGTTAACCCTGCCTCCTTGTTAAGCTCCAGACCAGTCCTAAAGCATTGCTGTTTTGGTCATTACCAATAATGGTCATTTACCATGTACCAGGCACTGTTTATTCATATCCTCATTTCATTTTGAGAATTCTAAGGTACAGACTTTAACTTACCCAAAATCACAAATTAGTGAGAAGCAGTGAGTATAGTCAAACTTAAGTTTGATTCCAGTATCTGCTCAAAAATCCTATAAACTCTCTACCCTCCTGACAAAACCCCTTTTTGATGAGGAGCAAATGTTGGCATTTAATTCTCTTGATGTTGACAAAATATTTAGCACAGATTTCTTAGGAAACTCATAAATATTTTTAAGAGTAGGTGGAAAAAATAAAGTGTAGAGGCAAAGAAGGTACAGAAATACTTGTTCACTGTTTGAAGATCATTTTGTCTTTCTAAAGAGTACCTATACAGAGCAAAAATCTTCCTAATGGTGCTTATTCCTAACTACAGGTTAAGTTAATTTACCTGGGGGAAGAAATGAGGAAAAACAAACCAATCATAGTTTTAATGACTGAGGAGATATCGGAGGTTAGGTTCTAAAACATCCCTGTTTCTTTCTCATATCAAAAGTCTATTATTTTGAGAACTTAAATACATGAAATTGATACTTACATAACGTATGTCTTGCTTGTAGATTTAACACCGCCAATAGGAATTCTTCTAACAATTACAGATGAATTCTTAGGAATCAGGGCATTATCATCAGTATATTCTGTAAATAAAATGATAGAAATGAATTTCTATTTGGAGATTTGGGTAAAGTCACAATCCTCAAGAATTAGAGGACTTCAAATATGAATTTTATGGGAAATAAATTTAAATATAAAAGAGCATTAATACTATATTCCTTGCATCTGGATTACTGATATTGTCAGAAAAAATATCCAAAGCCGTAAGGGACTCCTCTTCAAAGGACACATTGTCAATTGGCTCTTGGCCCGGGAAAGTGCACTTTTGTGGACCCCCAAATTTTAGTTAATTTAGCTAATAATGCTGAACATCTGAGCTATGAAAAAAGCTGTTGTTTATAACAAAGAAATTCTGTCTCTCCTAGCCCTTAAAGGTAAGTATTACTGGAGGAGATTAAATATTTAAATTGCCGTGTTTAAATACAGAATAAAAGGTTTTGTAATAAAGAATTAAGTGGAATGCAACTTAGAATAGAATGTTGGTTCAAGGAAATAACTGACATTTGAGACTTAAAAGACTGAGAGGCCATTCAGTTGTGCAAAAGGCTGTTTCAGATAGAAAGGAAAGCACTTGGAAAAATCAGAAAGGCCGAACAGCTGAAGAAAATGAAAGAAAATAATGTGAAATACCGGCAGAAAGGTACTTATCATACATTGATTTGTATTTTGTTTCTAAATACAACAGAAAGTTATTGAAGGATTTAAACAAAAACAATGAAAATTTTGTTAAAAACAAAACAAAATAACTCTGTTATCAAAGTGGAGCATGAAACCATGGAGAAATAAAAGTAGAAACAGACTAATAGGGCCACTGCTGTGCAGTCCAGTAAGAGATAAGGATGGCCTGGGCTGGGATATGAGAGAGAAATGGAGAGTCAGAATGTTTGAGGCAGAACTGCTAAGGTTTGTGTGATGAACTGAATTGGGATAAGGGGTGTGTGTGTGTGTGTGTGTGTTTATGTGTAGAAGAAACAAGAATTGGGCTTGAATTTGAGTTCCTGGTTTAAACAACTGGATGAACAGTGATATCAATTCCTGATAAAGACAAATGGGAACATTAGTGAATCCTATTTTTCTACTCTTTGAAGTATTATTGCAGTTATTTCTCTAAGAATAAAATTTAAAGAGTAAATGGACCAATGAATTTAACTATGGTAAAAAGAGTTGCTAAGGAAGGAACTAGTAAAATTACCAAAAAGAAAAATAATCCAATACAGGGAGGATGAGAAAATGTACCCAATTTCCTTAATCACACAGACAGACAGACATTAGGGTTTACTCTGCTAAGGTTGTGAGTTTACTTGTTTCACATAAGTTACCACCAAGTGACTGACTTCAATTATTTCAAGTTTGTCACATACCTAAGCATTTTCATATATATATATGAATATATATATATGAATATATACATATATATTAAATCAATTCTATTCTTTTAAATCATAGTACTATTGGTATTTCCTGTTATAAACTAAGTTGTTCAAGAAAGGGTTATTTTCAGTATATTTCAAGCAGTAGGCTGTATTCAGTTAGAATGATGCAATTTCCTAGATCCAGGAATACCAATATAAGCCTATCATCTTGCAGTTTATGACAGTTCCAGATTCTAAGCAAGCTAAGAAATACTGGGAACAGAGATGGAGAATCTTTAAAAAGCAAATTCTAGAATCAAAACTTGGTGTCAAACACCTGGCAGTTTCTGAATGTATAACAACTCTCAAAAGTGTTCAATGGGGAAAAAATAGCAAATGTGTTCACAGCTTTCTAGGACAATTAATCAACAAACTGCTGTGTCAAACTAAAAATTAGGTGCCCTAACACCAGTCACTGTAACTGACCTTTTAATTTTTATGTACCTGAATTACATCAATGATTTTCTACCCTTTAGTAGCCTGTTAACTTCAAAAGACTCTCTCTATACACCAGGATAATTTTTAATCCAAAAACATACACATCATGGATGGAATGAAAAACAAGAGCATTTGAGAAATGAAGGAAAATGTATAAGAGTATTTTAAAAATACTTCACCCTCAGCTTCCAAATCTTTTGTAGTTAAGTTCAAATGAAGGTTTTTGTTTTGTTTTGTTTTGGTTTGTTTTTGTGTGTGTGCGTGCGCGCAGAAACATAGGTAAATAGGTTACATAGTTAAATTATATAGGAAAAGCATACAATCTCCTGTTATGAAGCTATAAGCACTTATTGTGTACTCTTTAATTCACTGGATGGTGCTAAAACTAAGGGGGACTCTTACTCAGCTGTCTCGTGACACTGGATACTATTTCCAATAAAACTCATTAATTGACTGTCCTCTGTACTACAGTATTTCTCCCCTAATGTGAGGGTGCAAAGAATGCAGACTTCCTCCCCAGGGGCTCCTTCTCTTAACCAATCTAGTATCAAAGCTCTCTCTAATAAGGACAGTTCACACAAATACGTAAAATAAACATGCTGTTGGGCCAAGAAAGCATTCATTTTTCTTACAGCGTTTATCAAAATAAAGTACCACATAATTTCCTGACTTAGAAAAAAAATAACATATCACTAAAGTCTTAAATTTTGAACAAGAATTCCATCGCCTTACTCCATCAAATTCACTCCAGTCTAACAAAGTTGTGTTCAATTATTGGGTGGAAAAGATGGACAAAGTCTAGCCCCAAAGAATTAAATTGTGTAATATTGCAATAAAATATGAAGCATGCATAGTATCTAATGATTAAAACTGACTCAATATTCTTTAATTCCATTTGTATTGTCTTTCATTCATAAGTACCATTCCCCTATCAAGATGGCCTGAAATTCTTATAAAGTCACCTGTTCTGTAACGTATAATATGTAAGGAATGTTTTTGGTGGCCTTAAGGAAAAAGTAATTCCCTTAAAGTATTTTCTTGAATATATTTTTTTAAATCTTTGGTGTTTTTTTTTTTACTTTATTTTTTTATTGTTTGAAGTATTACAAATAGTAGTACATATGCCTCCTTTTTGCCCTCCTTGACCCACCCCAGCCTCTTAATATTTTTAAAAGCTGTTTTTCAAACCTTCGTGACCACCAGTTTTTCCTCTCGTAAGTATAGAGATGCTACACATAATTACAATTACCATGGCTTCGCGTGAAGTGTCCCTTAAGTATGAAACTATTTTTAAAGGTGGGGAAACAGCTTATTCTTTCACACATTATCACGTGAATAAATAAAATTCTTTTTTAATGCATATTTTTGAGTCATGATTGCCAATAGTGCTGTTCCTTAACACAATAACACAATCATTCTTAATATCGGATGTAAATGAAAAACAGCTCCTTACCATGACAAGATATTCTATCTACCAAACAACAGGCTAGAAGTGGGGGACTCCCCCCTCCCAATTGCAATGAAAAGAGCCCTTGTTACCATAAACCAAATTTAATAATCAAGAAAAACCCTAATCTAATTAGAACTTTGCTCAATTTCTTCTGATGCCATCAATAAAACTCAAATGACTGACCATCTGAAAACTACAGATCAGCATTACAATACTGAGAAAAAGAAACCAAGTTCAGAATCAGAACGTGAAAGGGTCATTTATCACATTTTCAGTATCTACTGTTAAACTCTCATTATAAAAAAATGCATATAAAGTCAGAGTACATCACATGTACTCATATGACAACAGCCTATTGTTTTTCAGAATCCTAATATCAACATCACAGTCTAACAATCATTTTTTTAAAGTCTTTTTTAGATCTAGTAAAAATGAACAAAGAGCACAGCCACTTAGTGTATTACTAATTCTGAAATTTGCACTCAAGACTAAAGCAATTTAATCCAGTTGAAGACTGGCTGGATTAAATCCCCCAAAATGTTCAAGTGAGGCTCTCTTCTCAACAATAAAGACAATTCCAAAGTTAAACTAGACAGACAGGAGAAGGAAGAAAAGTAAAAAATTTGCCCCCAACAGTTGTTAGGTTATAAAGTTAGAGGACTAACAGTGAGTGGGGCAGCTCCCAAAGAACCCCTAATCCTCTCCCACCCAAGCCTCTTCCAAACATCGGAGGGGTTTAGGCTGTTTCTGATGTCCGTATGCACAGAGCAAGCACAGCGGCTCAACCCCGAGCCCGGGCTGTCCCGCCAGCCTCCGAAAGCCCCGCCAGAGCCATGATGGCGGTTAGTCTTCGGCTGGGAACCTCCCCACCGGCCGTCTCCGCCGGCACCGCGTCCATGTGCTCTTACCTTCCTTGGTCTGCGCGTTGGTGATCTGCAGGTCGCAGTCCGCGGCTTTCAGCTTCTCTCTCCCCATAATCTGCTTCTTTAGGTCGCAGAGAGAGATGTGGAGCCCATCAAAGGTGACCGTGTCATAGTTGAGTTTGGAAGAGAATTTATAATGCACACAGGACATGGTGCCTAAGTTCGGCGAGGAGACGTGGACACGCTCAATATACGTATATTTATAAACTTAAGAGCAGAATATGTACATACACAAAACACAAGACACCCAAGACCTAAGGCCTCGGATTAAACACCCCCTCCCACACAGGGGCGTGAGAGCCGCAATCCGGACCCGACCTCGGAATCCCTTCATGTGCAGGAGGGCGGACGAGGGCGGGAGGGCCAGGGGCTCCGCCAACGGGCACCGCGTCACCCGGCCGGGTCCCCCTCGCTCATGCTAGGGGCCGGCAGACGGAGCAGTCAGTCGCGGTCAGTCCACACGTTACAAGTCCGAGCGACCCGGCGGGGTCAGGGGTCCATAGTGCAGCCGCACCTCCCGGTGGCTCTCTCCGTGGTCTGGGTGACCCGGGCCCCGCGAGAAGGCCGCGGGGAGAGGGCCTAGGCCCGCAGTCCACCAGCGGCCTCTCGCCTCCTCCTGGCTTGCGGACGACCGGCGTGGCTCCCAGGCCCAGGCCCGCCCCCCCCCTCGCCCCGACTCCGGTTCCCCGAAGGCCTCGGCGCCGCGGCCTAGGCCCAAACGCGCGGTCGGCGGCGAACAGGCCTTCCTTCGCAGGTCGCCGTCACCCCCCGCCGCAGCCGCCAAGCCGGCAGCGGGCCTCCACCCGGCTCCGGGCGCGGCCTCACCAGCTGGGCCCCGCCGGCGGCCGGGGGGCTTCGGTGACCTGGCGCCGCCGCCGCCGCCGCCGCCGAGGCTCCGGGACGCTTCCTCACGACGAGTGCTCCGCGCTTCTCTTGCCTTCCGCTCCCGTCGCTTCTAGGCCCAGAATGACGAGCGGGCGACGACCAGGGCTTCCTTTATGTCCCGCCCCGCGCCGCTCCCAGGCCCTCACTCGGAGGCGGCGACACATCCACACCAGTCAGTATGGCGGACGCGGCCTGACTCCAGCGAGCGCCCACTCCGGGGTCTCTTAAGCAGGAACTGCACGGGCGGCGCCTGCGGGCGGGGCCGGCGTGCGCGCGTCGGCGGCGGGGGGCGGGGCCCGCGGCGTCACAAAGCGCACTCTTCCCACGTGACCCCGCGCTTTGTGACGCGGAGCGCGGAACCGGAACCAGCCGAGAGAGCGGAAGAAACCATCGGCCTCAAAAGGGGAGGGGGGGAGACTGGAAAGAGGGCCCACTTATAGGGCGGTTCTGGGAGGGGAGCTCAGATTTCAGCAGCTATTACCAGACTAGATTGCGCCACAAAAGGGGGTTCCGAGGGATGCCCGCCTAACTCCCCTTGCCTACAATCCCCTACTCTGCTGATTGTAAGTAAGTAAACATTCTGGTTGCTATGCAAGCACCCCCTAACTTAGCCTTTCAACAAACTCGGTACCCTAAGATAGTCCAACTATGAAGCAGCCCCGGGGTAGAATTTATAACCACTACCCTAAATTTTTTGGGGACACCTGTATTTTAGGAGGTGAGCACACAATGCAAGATTACAGATGTGTTATAGATCTGTAACTGATATCATTAACCACTGTCACCCCCAATAAATTTAATTTCTAAAAATTTCCATTAAAAAAAATGTTACTTGACCCTGGCTGGTGGCTCAGTTGGTTGGAGTGTCATCCCATACACGAAAAGGTCGTGGGTCTGATTCCTGGTCAGGGAACATACCTACATTTTGGGTTTTATTCACTGTCGGGACAAGTATGGTAGGCAGCCAATGCTCTGTCTCTGTCTCTCTCTCCCCCTTCCTCTCTCTAAAAAAACAACAAAAACATCTCTTCTGGTGAGAATTTTTTAAAAAATGGTACTTGGTTTACTGGGTTGCTATGAATTAAATAAATGAGTACATTTCCATTATTTAGGACCATGCCGGGTACACTGTTCAGTGTGTCAATAAATGTGATTCAATCAATGTCAGTTTAACACCAACAATAAATCCGAAGTGGTCAGCACTACCATTATCTCCAATTTATAAACGAAGGAACAAAAACTAGCAATCATGAACTTTCTGAATTCCCACAATCAGGGCAATGCCTGTTCAGTGCCAGATCCGAAATCTCATTTCTAATTATAAAAGCCGGGAACTGTGCCAATAATCCCCTCAGTGGATGAAATATTTTCCCTTGGAGCATGGGGGTGTTATTATTACATCTATAAAACTTATAACATAATAAACTGTAACACTATCACTTACGATGCGTGTCCCTCTTTCTCACTGAGCCGGTCATTGAGGACAAGGTCAAACGGCCCAGAAGTGGCCATGTTTGCTAGGGGCTTCCAAATCCCCACTCCAAAGCCCTCAGTGACTGTTCTCCGTGACTGAACTTGGTTTAAATCCATCAGCATCTTGTCAGAAAAGTCTTCCTAGGGCGACCTGATCTGCAATCATAGAGACAGCCTCGGAGATAGAACAGACAGCAGGCATCTGCTCTGAGAGGCTCCAACACTTCGGAGGTCAAAAAGTAACGTGGCTTCTGTGGCCTTGGTTCCGATAAGGCCTGTCTCCTGGGCCCGGTGTGGCTGCGTGCAGAGCGCCCAGTGCCTGGTTCCGTCCCCTGCTGCTGCTGTCTTGGCATTCCTCATCATTTTCATTTCCATTTCGCTCTGAGCTTCACAAGTTATGTGGCGAGTCTCAGTCAAATAGTGCCTTCCCCGAAACAGCAGCGGGGCTGGGGGCGGGGCATGGGAGATGACACTCAGTGGGCGCAGTTTCAGCTTTGCCAGATGAGAAAGTTAGACATTTGTGTACCAAAAGGTGACTACATTTAACACTACTGAGCTGCATGTGTAAAAGGTTGAGATGGTCAGTTTTACATATGTGTTTTTTAATAAAAGGACAATAAACACTCCCCAATGCTTTCTGATGGGGTTATGAAGACAGTTCCTGGCAGTGCCTGGCACAGAGGCACCAATGGAGTGCTGTTGGAAGTAAATCCAGAGGCCGGTGCTGGAGGCGCCTCTTTGAGGTGCTTCCCACGTGCATAAACGTAACACTACAGCTATGGCTGGCATCCGCCACGGCTTCCTTTCACCACGCCCTGTGCCACGCAGTCTTCCAATCCTCCCGAGAACCCAGTGGGTAGCTCTGCTCCATCACCATTTTATAAGTTTGGTAACAAGGTTCAGAGAGGCGAGGTCACGTGCCTGAGGTCGCACAGGAGCCCGGGCATGACATGGGCTGCTGGCTGGGAAGGGCATTCCCTGCGCACTGACTATGTTTACAGCCACCCACGGAGGATGAGCTCCCTCTCTGGGTGCCAGGAGCAAGCTGGCCCACTGCCCGATAGCCTCCCCATCCCTGCTTACCCCTGGTTATCTCTGATCCCCTGCTTTTGTCTGTCCCCATTTCCAGATTAAGTTCCGGGCGGGCGGGCACCTGGCAGGAGCCGGGGCACATGTGGGGAGCCCCGAGGACCCTTGCTCAGCGACAGGCCTGGGAGATGGAAGCAGGCAGAGGCCTTCAATCTCCCTCGCACTCTGGAAGGTCCCCGGAGGACGGGCCAATGGGGCACCCTTGCTTACATAGGCCTCTGCTCAGGCTTGCGCACCCCCTCACCTCCTCTGTGCCCCCAAGTCCTGGCCCTGGCTCTGTGCTGCCTCCTGTGTCGTGCCCTCTCTCCTTCACCCTGACCTGTGAACGAGGCGCCTTTCTCCGTGGGGCACAGGGAGCCCAAGGTCGAAGCTGGTAGTGATGGAGCTAGGCTTTGCCCCAGGGGGCTTCCCTTCCCTGCCAGGACCCCTGTGGTCCCACCTGTGCCTGTCTCGGCTATACCTGGCCTTGGGTCTGCTCTTGGAGAACACTGGATGCTGCTGCTGGTGGTGGTGGGGGTGGGGGGTATGAGAAAAGCATTCATTCATTCACTCATTCAGTGACAGCGTGTCCCTGGCACGATCCGGGCTCTCAGGGCCGCAGCGCACACGATGGCCTGGCTCTGCCAGCCTGGAGCTTCCTTCTGTGGAGGGAGACGCGGGAAGCAGCTAGACCGGCGGGCGAGGACATGGCCGCAGCATGCGGAGTGTGAGGAAAATGAAGCAAGTTAGCGACATGGGGCCTGCAGGGCGGGGGCGGGGAAAAGCTGGACCGTCAGGAAGGCCTCTGGAGGGGGTGACGTGGGAGCTGGCACTTGAATGACAAGTGAGGTGAGGTCCTAGAGAGGGAGGTTTCTGGGTGGAGAGAATGACAAGTGCAGGCGTCCCGAGGTGTGATGCAGGGACAGTCAGGTGGGGCTGAGTGCGGGTAAGGCGGGCGACAGGGCTTGCGCCAGAGGAAGGGCAGGGGCCACATCCTGTAGGATTAGCGAAGCCAATGGAACAACTTTTGACTTGAGAGAGCAATATTCTAGGAAGGCATTACCCTTCGGGACCACCTTTTGCTAATGTTCTGGGCCAGTGGTCGGCAAACTCATTAGTCAGCAGTGCCAAATACCAACAGTACAGTGACTGAAATTTCTTTTGAGAGTCAAATCTTTTAAACTTAAACTTCTACTAACGCCACGTCTTCAAAATAGACTCGCCCGGCCCGTGGTATTTTGTGGAAGAGCCACACTCAAGGGGCCAAAGAACCGCATGTGGCTCGCGAGCCGCAGTTTGCCGACCACGGTTCTGGGCAGTTTGAGAATGGGGTGGGTACCATGGCTTCTTAAGACCCCAGTGACTGCTGGGCCATAATACCCTTCAGCACATCCTGGATTTTGAAGAGGCGGGGAGAGCGGGGGATGCCGGGTGCAGTCTGTTTAAAAGGCAGAGGTGGGGTGACACATACCATGTGTGGCTCATAGTCTTCCCCAGGGTCACGTGACCAGGACTGTGGCTTCAGACAGGCGGGGAGAGATGGGCCCCAGGCAGACCCTGCAGCTCCGGCAGCCGCTCTCCCTGCCACGCAGGCCTGGGACAGGTCTGTCAGGAACAGGTTGGGGGTGACCTTGACAATCTCGGCTTGCGACTTGGCAGCGGGCCCACAGGGCCCGGGAGGAGAAGCCCTCCTCTGGGAGGCAGGAAAAGGGAGACTGGGCCAGGCCGGGCTGTCCCAGATGCAGAGGCCAGAGGGTCTGCCTCCCACGGCTGAGTGGGGCGGCTCCAGGCACAGTCAGGTTCGGAGCCACCGCCCTCGTGGTGGCGGGCGGCTGACAGCACAGGTGCAGGCCGCAGAGCAGCCTTGGCTCACAGCCCAGCTCTGCCTGGCACGACACGAGTGGGGGCACCTCCATCACCGGCTATTCCAGGCAGCGGGACCCCGGGAGCAGCGCCCCGAGTGCGGCATGGGCCGTCCTTGTGCTGTTCCACGGACCTCAGGCCCCCGGGAGGGCATCGTCAGGATCAGATTTACCACCTGAGCCGAGCTTTAGTGACCTTTCCGAGGGCTTACTGAAAGTGCTTCATTTGCGAAACAAAAAGGCAAAGCCACGCCTACCCCAAAAGCCCCTGAGCTGGGAGGCAGGAGGCGGGAACAGTGCCCTTACAGGCTGTCCTGAAGGTGCAACCTGGCAGGGAGAGGCTGAGGCAAAATTCCGGGCACAGCCACCCATCGGCCGGGCACAGCCACCCATCGGCCAGGCACAGCCACACTCTGACCTCTGGGGAAAACGAGCGCCTGAAGCGGCGGGCGCAGTGAAGCTGGGCAGGAGCGAGCGGGCTGGCTTCACCTGGGAGGGAGGGGCTGCCTGGGTGAGTGTCCTGTTTCCAAAGGCGGGACCATCCGGCCTGGGGGCGGGGGCGGGGGCGGGGTGCGCGGAGCTAGAACTCTGCTGGAATACTGCCGGGCTTACTGGCCGGAGAACCCGAGGACTGGGCTGCAGACACACAGGCCCTGCAAACTGAGCGGGGGGGAGGGTTCCTGGAAAGCAAGATCCAGGGAAGGGAGCCCCAGACTCTCTGGGACCTCTGCCCAGATCTCGGGTCGCTCTGCAGAGGAGCTGGCTTCCAGCGCCCGCACGCGGGAGGCGCGGAGGGGCAGAAGAGGGCGGTCCTGCAGCAGCTCAGCCTCAGCCCAGGCAGCTGCCCGCTTAGAACAGGACGCGCCGCCAGGTCCCGGGAGGCTATGAATAGGTAGTTAAGTGGAGGGCATAGTAACAAACTGCTTCCAACCTATATAGACATACATACATACATACATACATACTTGTATGTATGTACATGTGCACATATACATGCTGCATGCAGATGTACGTACAGGTCTATACATCTAGAATATTTCTGGAAGGTTGAAAGGGCACACAAGCTGGTGAGCGTGACTGCTTTACGGGAAGGGGAAATAGTATAAGAGGCAGAACCACTTTTGTCCCATTTTCATTTTTTTATATCACATTCATTGATGTATAATTTTCATACAGAAAAATTCACCCTTTTTGGTTTATAATTTTCTAATTTTTGGCCAACACATACCATCACGTGACACTACCACAGCCAGGATGCACAGTATCTCATCAGCATCCAAAATGTGTGCTCACCCATCCCCTCCCCAACCTCTGGCTGTCCCTCTGTTTTCTATTCCTACCGTCTTGCCGTTGGCAGTGCGTGGAATGAATGGAATTGTAGTGTGTTGCCTTTTGAATCCGACGTATTTCACCTGGCATGCTGCCTTTGACCTCATGCATGTAGTTCCTGCTTGTTTGGACTAACCTTCCACTGACGCACGTGAGTGTGTGTGTGTGTGTGTGTGTGTGGTGTGTGTGTGGTGTGTGTGTGTGTGGTGTGTGTGTGTGTGTGTGTGTGGTGTGTGTGTGGTGTGTGTGTGTGTGGTGTGTGTGTGGTGTGTGTGTGTGTGGTGTGTGTGTGGTGTGTGTGGTGTGTGTGTGTGCTGTGTGTGTGTATGTGTGGTGTTTATGTGTGTGTGTGTGGTATGTATGTGTGTGTGTGTGGTGTGTGTGTGGTGTGTGTGTGGTGTGTGCTCTAGCTGAATATGGGTTGTTTCTTGTTCTGGTGATTGTGACTAACACTGCCTTCAATTCCATGGGCTGGTTTTCATTTCTTCTTGGTTAGAACCGAGGAATAGGTGATTGGGTGCCTGTTTAACTTAAAGCCTGCCCAGCTATTTCCCGGAGTGGCTCCATTTTGCATTCCCACCAGCGATGCATGAGGGTTCCCGTGGTCTGGCCTGTCAGCATGCGGGCTGTCTCTTTTCCTGTGTGAGCTAGTGGGTATGTAGCAGCATCTCATGTGGTTCTCATACTAATTTCCCGAATAGTTGTTAAATTGGAGCATCTTGCCGAAAACCGGTTTGGCTCAGTGGTAGAGCGTCGGTCTGCGGACTGAAAGGACCCAGGTTCGATTCCGGTCAAGGGCATGTACATTGGTTGCGGGCACATCCCCGGTAGGGGGTGTGCAAGAGGCAGCTGGTCGATGTTTCTCTCTCATCGACGTTTCTAGCTCTCTATCCCTCTCTCCTCCTCTCTGTGAAAAATCAATAAAATATATTAAAAAAAAAGTTGGAGCATCTTTTCGTATGCTTATGCATCATGTATCTTTACAACAGCATTTTTGAGACATAATTCACATACTATAACGTTTACCTGGTAAACATACAATTCAATGGCTTCAAGCATGTTCATAGATGGGTGCAACCATCACTACTATCTAATTTCAAAACGTGGCCATCACCCCATGCCCATCAGCAGTTATTCCCATTCCCTCCCCCGCTTCCACCCGGTGCCTGGTGACTAACTCACTTCCTGTCCTGGTGGACATTGCCTATTCTGGACATATAAATTGGATTATACAATATGAGGTCTTTTGCATCTGGCATCTTTCACTTAGTATAATATTCTCAAGGCTCATCAATGTTATAGCATGTATCAGTAATTCATTCTTTTTTTAAAAATATATTTTATTGATTTTTTACAGAGAGGGAGGAAGAGAGATAGAGAGTCTGAAACGTTGATCAGCTGCCTCCTGCACACCTCCTACTAGGGATGTGCCTGCAACTAAGGTACTTGCCCTTGACCGGAATCGAACCTGGGACCCTTCAGTCCGCAGGCCGACGCTGTATCAACTGAGCCAAACCAGCCTCGGCAGTAATTCATTCTTTCTGTGGTTGAACGATACTCTACTGTATGAAAGTACTATTTTGTTTATTCACTCAAGATGGACACTTGCCTTATTTCACTTTTTGACTAGACAGACAACGCTGCTGTGGACATTCATGTACATGTTTTTATGTGGACACGTGTTTTCATTTCCCTTGGGTATAAACCTAGGAGTGAAATTGCTTAGTCAAATGGTAACACATGGTTTAACTTATTGAGAAGCTGCCAAACTGTTCTTTGAAGCAGCCATATTAATGCACATTCCCCAGGAACGTGTGCGGTTCTGACTTTTCACATCCCACCGGCCCTTGTTCTGATTACGGCCATCCTGGTGGGTGTGGGATGGTGCCTCACTGTGGTTTGGATTTGCATTTCCCCAATGACGATGCTAACCATTATTCTGTGTGCTTATTTGGCCACCGATTTTGCTCCTCTGGTGATTTAGCCTAGGTCTTCATCCCTGAGGGCTCTGCGCCCCTGGCTTCCCAGCCTAGAGGAGACTGAGGTTGCCGTAATTGCCTCTTCACAGCTAAAATTGGGCATGGGAGCACCACGGGCACCCCAGTAAACGCTCTGAGTTTCAGAATCCCTCTGTCTTCATCATGTAGCAGCGCTCCTATGCCCTCGTGCTAATGGGAGTCAGTGAGCTCTGCGAACCCAGGAGCTGTTGCGTTAGGCCAGTGGTTGGCAAACTCACTAGTCAACAGAGCCAAATATCAACAGTACAATAGAAATTTCTTTTGAGAGCCATATTGTTTTAAACTTAAACTATATAGGTAGGTACATTGTTATTAGCTTAATTAGGGTACATGGTATTTTGTGGAAGAGCCACACTCAAGGGGCCAAAGAGCCGCATGTGGCTCGCGAGCCGCAGTTTGCCAACCATTGCGTTAGGGCTACTGGTATAAGGAGCCCCAAACGGCCAGGCAGTATGTTTAGGTTTGATCGCCGTTGTCACCTGGCTAGGGACATCCCTCCTCTGGGAGCCAGGTCAGTGGAGCTTACAATTTCAGGAAGAGGAAACAGATTTTTAAGTGGGTCACTGGGAGTGCCGGTGGAGGGGCCACTGCTACCTGTTGGTTCTCAGATCCCTGCATCATAACTCGTGGGGACACACCACCATAGAGGAAATACTGCATCTGGAGGGACAGCCCTCTGGCCCAAGCCGTGCCTTTAAGAGGCCACGTCAATGTGCTATCAGTCAAGCAGCTTCTGAGTGATGCGGAGAGTCATGCCATGGCCATCTCTCCTCCCACATACAGGAAGTCTCTTAGTCTAGGATTTGTTACCAGGACGACCCAGTGATGGAAACTTAGACACTTTTTAAAAAAATATATTTTTAAAATTAAATTATTATTTTTGTGCATATACCAATGCCCCCCCCACCCCCCCGTACGTACCCTCCCCGCCCAGAGTTTTGTGTCCATTGGTTGTACTTATATGCATGTATTCAAGTCCTTCGGTTGATCTCTTATCTTCCCCAGATCTCCCCAACCTCCCCGCTGTAATTTGACAGTCTGCTTGTTGTTTTACTGTCTCTATATCTATCTTTTGGTTCTTCGGTTTATAATGTTCTTTATCATCCATAAATAAGTGAGGTCATGTGGTGTCTCTCTTTCATTGACTGGCTTATTTCACTCAGCATGATGTTCTCCAATTCCATCCAGGTTGCTGCAAACGATGAGAATTTTTTCCCTTTCTTATGGCTGCATAATATTCCATTGTGTAAATGTAACATAGTTTTTGGATCCAATCATCTGCTGATGGGCACCTAGGCTGTTTCCAAATCCTAGCTATTGTAAATTGTGCTGCTATGAACATAGGGGTGCATATATTCTTTCTGATTGATGGGAAACTTAGACACTTTGTGAGTCTTTAGAGGGGGGTGCTGAGCAAGGTGCTCTGGACAGAAAGGCCCACAGCCTGTCCTTGGGACCATAGGAACTGCAGCAGGGACAATCCACTGTCCCCTCCAGGTGGAAATGGTCCAATGCAACCAACTTTTCACCAGCGGGTCGGTTGGGTTTTTCTCGTGATGGCTCCATACATAGGGACAAGAGATGATGCTGACAGGCAAAATGCTTAGCAGCTGCAGTGCTAGATCAGCCACGGCGGCAGGGAGCTGTTGTTGGGCCTTTGCCGAGTCCCTGTCACATGGTTATTCTACTCAAGGACTCACAATGATAGCCCAGTGAGTCCTGCCCCACTCCGCTGGGCAAGTCGCCCTGTCCACCTAGTTCAGATGCTTTCTTTTGGAGGATGCTTTCGGTGGGCCTTGACAGGAGGCACCAGGGTGCTCTCCTGTGCCTTGTCCAGAGACACACCTAGAACTTCTGCTTCAAGATCTATCATTTCCCACCTTCTCCTTCAAGGCTCCTGGCCAATCACTGGAGCCGCTCACCACTGCCAGTAAGTCATGCCTGTCTTCTCACCAGGCTGATGACCACATCTACTGCTCTGTCCAGTCAGCCTAAGTTGCCCCTGTGTAGGGACACTGTCTTTTCAACTCACACCGGAGCATTGAGCATCCACGGACTTAGCTTTGGCCTTCTTATTCTCTGTGCTGTATGTAGGAAACCCTCCATTAGGACACAGAGGGAGAGAGCAGGGGGGTCTGAGCCACATGCTTGTATGGCCTGACGGAACCCTTTGGACCTGCTCAGTAACGGGCCTGAGTGGGCCATGGCCACTGCCCCAGGGATTTCTGTTCTACTTGCCCATTCTTAGGACTCAGTGTGTCACATGACAGCCTGCTCATGTTGGGAGTCCCATGGTTAGGTGCTTGGTCTCTACTAGGGATAGAGTGTGCTGGTGAATGTGTGGGCTTTGGAGTCAGAACTGGACTCAAGCCTTGGCTCCAGCACATTTTGGGTGGGCTGTTTGACCTCTTTATACAGTTTCCTCTTCCGATATGAATGGCACTGTAGGACGTGCTCACTGGGCTGTGAGGATTAGCTGAGAGGGTCATGTGACGTGCTCAGTGTCATGCCAGCAGGGTCCACAGTGAACAAGCCATACGTCACCCTGCAGCAATAGTGTGCACGAAGCGGCAGCCTCTCCCACCCACGTGACTGAGGGCATCCTGAGAGCCTGGCTGCCCGCAAGCAAGGCTCCGCACAAGGCTCCAAAGGTGCAGTACGAGGCAGTCAGTCCTGGTCAGCCTGCTTTTGCTGGGTGTCTAGTCCAGGTGGGAAGGCAAACCACCCCAAACTAGCTGGCTTTCCGCTGCGTTTCCAGTCACAGAAAAAAGAGCGTGCAAGTGAGGAGCAGGGGCCGCTGCTCTGGTTCTGACTCATTAGTCCCGGTCTTCCGGGGGGTGGGGGGTGGGGAGGAAGGGACCAGGTGTGCGTTGTTTTCACTCACCCCAAAGTCTAGCACTGTGCCCAACACTGGTGGCTCGAGCTGAATGGGGGCCACGTGTGACTTTGGGGAAGGCGCTCTAGGACTGAGTTTCCAGGTGTAAAAAGGGGTCACAGAATGCCTGTGCCGGTCCCATGATGTAGGGAAGGGCCTCATAACCAGGATTTTCTCTCTGAATATGTGACGATGGTCTCTCCAGCCAGGCACTATAAACAAGAGGGTTCTAAGCCAGCCAGGATTCGGTTAAAATCCACCCGTGCCTCGTATAAGCTGTGGACTTCCCCACGGGTGCAACTTCTCTGCGGATGAGCACAATTCAGCCTTGGTAAGCTCTCAATGAAAGCTCCTTGCTGGGTCCATTGACATTTGAGCTTCTCAATATTTGAGCGCATTTCCTGCTGAGTATTTTTTTTTTTAAAAGAAAAAAACCACAATGAGATATTACCTCACACCTGTCAGAATGGCTACCATTATAAATAAACAAATGACCAGAGCTGGAGAGGATGAGAAGAAAAAGGAACCCCCGTGCACTGCTGGTGGGAATGCAGACTGGTGTAGCAACTGTGGAGAACAGAATGGAGTTTCCTCAAAAAACTAAAAATGAAGCTGCCCTTTGACCCAGTGATCCCATTTGTGGGATGTTATATATATATATATATAGTCTTTCATTGATCCTCCATAGAGAAGAAGGGAGAGGGATAGAGAGCTAGAAACATTGATGAGAGAGAAACATCAATCAGCTGCCCCCTGCACACCCCCTACTGGGGACATACCCGCGACAAAGGTACATGCCATTGACTGGAATTGAACCTGGGACCCTTGAGTCAGCAGGCTGATGCTCTATCCACTGAGCCAAACCGGTTAGGGTGAGATTATATCTTAAGAAACCCAAGATATCTATCAGAAAGAATATATGCACCCACAGAAGCGCAATTGACAATATCTGGAAAGAGCCCAAGTGCTCATTAGTACATGAGTGAATAAAAAAGCTGTGGTACCTTTACACCATGGAATACTATGCAGCAGTAAAAAAGAATCTCTTACTCTTTGAGACAGCATGGAGGGACCTGGAGCGTATTATGCTAAATGAAATAAGGCAATCAGAGAAAGAAAAGTATCACATGATCTCACTCATATGTGGAATCGAAAGAACAAAATAAACTGACAAACAAAATAGATCCAGAGACATTGAAGTATGCAACAGATGGTGGAATCTCAGAGGGAAGGAGGGGAAGGGAGAGATTAACCAAAGGATTAATATGCATGTATGCATAATCCATGGACACAGACAATAGTGTGGTGAAGGCGTGGGGATGATTGGGAGAATTTGGGGGGAATTCAAAGGGGAAAAAGGTGGCTATCTAGAATACTTCCAGGAATAAAGATAAGTTAAAAACTAAAACACAAGACAGCTTTACCAGTCGGCAATAGTGAGCTTGCCATTCCTGAACTGGAGCAGTCCGGGCTGTCACAGCGCCATGGCGCCTTTCTCCTGGCAGAGCACACATGCTGGGCATCCCTCGCTCGGTCTCGGCCGAGCTGGGGAAAGACCAGGAGCCGCTTGTGTGGGCCCAGCATTTTCCATGGACAAGATGCCAAGACCTGTGTGCTTCAGGATGAGATTCCCTTCATCAGGCATTCCCTGATAGACAGACCTGTCACCTGTCCCATCGCGGTGTATGAAGTCACCAGCCCGGCACACAAACCCCGGAATTATTCTGTGAAAGCAGGAACCTTTCTAACCAAATCCTTTCTGCCTAGTGCTCAGATCATGAGGGTTTCTGCTGTCTGGGACTTTGTCTGCAAACAGCGGGAAGGAGTGTGGCCCAAGGGCTCCAGTGAGGGTGGAAGTACAGTGAGGGTCACTGTGGCTGGGCACAGATGGCTTTTTGACAAAGCGGCTTCTGGAAGGCCCAGCTGAGTTTTCTGTTTGGCCACTAGAGGTCAGGCTAAGCCCAAAGTTCAAGGCTACAGCAAGCCTTTCCTGTGTCTCTGCCTGCCCAATAGCACTCAGATTTTACCTCCAGGCTAAGAGGATGGGGACACCCACTGAGGGCAAATACATTGAGTTATTCCTGACAAATATTAGTAGACAAAAGAAAGACAAAACTGAAAGTAATAATAAGAATTTCTGGGTGTCACCTTCATGTTGGAAACTTTTATGAAAAACTTTACATGTATTAATCTGCTCAACGCTTATAGAATTCTAATGCGGTAGGTGTTTTTAGTTTCATTTTACAGATGAAAAGTTAGCACAAGCACATAAGTGACTGAGATGAGCCTGGGTCCAGGCCTGGCTGTTGTTAAGAACCAGCTGGTTTATTTCAGGTCACCATTTCGATTCCCTGTCAGGGCACATGCCGGGTTGCTGGCTTGATCTCCAGTAGGTGCGTGCTGGAGGCAGCTAATTAATGTGTCTCTTATCAATGTTTCTCTCTCTCTCCCACTCCCTTCCTCTCTCTCCAAAAGTCAATAAAACATATTTAAAAAAATAATATATAATTTATTTTTTTTTAAAATGTCATTACTATTTATATCCCTTATACACTTTTCCATCTTCACCCAGCTCCCTACCCCTGCAATCACCACACTGCTGTCCATGAGTTCTTTCTCTTTGTTTTTTTTGTTTTTTTTTTGCTCAGCCCCTCCACCCTTCTAGAGCCCCCAACCCAGAGCTATCAGCCTGATCTCTATCTATGAGGCAGTCTCTATTTTGCTTGCTAGTTCAGTTTGTTCATCATCATTTAATCAATTTATCATTTGAGGTTTCTTATATGTTCTATTTTTATTTATTTATTTTATTTATTTTTAAAAATAATATATTTTATTGATTTTTTACAGAGAGGAAGAGAGAGGGACAGAGAGCTAGAAACATCGATGAGAGAGAATCATCGACCAACTGCCTCTTGCACACCCCCTATTGGGGATGTGCCCGCAACCAAGGTACATGCCCTTGACCGGAATTGAACCCGGGACCTTTTAGTCCGCAGGCCGACGCTCTATCCACTGAGCCAAACCGGTCTCAGCTATTTATTTTTAAATGTATTGGGGTGACATTCTAATAATAAAAGGGTAATATGCATATCGACCTAACGGTGGAACAACTGCTTCCTGTGATGCACACTGGCCAGGGGGCAGATGCTCGGTGCAGGTGCTGCCTCCTGCTGGTCAGTGTGCTTCCACAGGGGGAGCACTGCTCAGCTACAAGCTGGGCTGATGGCTGGCAAGCACAGCAGCCCACCTCCATGGCAGCACTAAGGATGTCTGACTGCAGCCTAGGCCTGCTCCCCACAGCAAGCAGGCCTAAGCCATCAGTCAGTCATCCCCCGAGGGCTCCCTGACTGTGAAAGACTCCCTGCACCCCAAGTGCACAAATGTTGGTTAATAAAATTATATAGTTTTACAGTACCTCATCTCTATATTGCATTGTGTGCTCACCACCTGAAATCAAGTCTCCTTCCATCACCATTTATCCCTCCTTTACCCTCTTCTACCTCCCCCACCCTCTTCCCCTCTGGTAATCACTATTGTGTTTTTGCTTAATATCTTCATCTTTTCCACCCAGCCCCCAACCCTCCTCTCCCCTTCAGCTGTCAGTCTGTTCTTTGTATCTATGAATCTGTTTCTATTTTGTGTGTTAATTTTGTTTATTAGTTTCCACATATACTAGTAAGTGAAACCCTATGGTGCCTGTCTTTCTCTGAGTGGCTTATTTCAGTTAGCATGATGCTCTATAGGTCTACCCATGCTGCCACTAAGGGTAAGATTTCCTTCTTTTTAATGGCTGAGTAGTATTCCATTGTGTAAATGCACCACAGCTTTTTTATCCACTCACCTACTGATGGGCACTTAGGCTGTTTCCAGATCGTGGCTATTGTAAATAACACTGCTATTAGCATAGGGGTGCATATATCCTTCTGAATTAGAATTTTGGTTTTCTTTGGATATATTCCCAGAAGTGGAGTCGCTGGGTCATAAGACAGATCCATTATTAACTTTTTGAGGTAACTTCATCCTGTTTTTCTACAGTGGCTGCACCAATCTGCATCTCCACCAGCAGTGCATGAAGGTTCTCTTTTCATCCTTGCCAGCACTTGCTGTTTGTTGATTTATTGATGACAGTCTTCCTGACAGGTATGAGGTGATATCTCATTGTGGTTTTAATTTTCATTTCTCTGATCATTAGTGATGTTGAGCATCTACTGGCCATCAGTATGTCCTCTCTGGAGAAGTGTCTATTCAGGTCCTTTGCCCATCTTTTAATTGGATTGTTTGGTTTCTTGCTATTGAGTTTTATAAGTTTCAAAAATAAAATTTGTATATTAATCCCTTATCAGGTGTATCATTGACAAATATATCCTCCCATTCAGTAGGTTGTCTTTTCATTTTGTTGTTTCCTTTACTCTCCAAAGACTTTTTAGTTTGATGTAGTTCCATTTGTTTATTTTTTTGTTTACATTATCTGAGAAGATATATCAGAAAAAATATTGCTACAAGAAATGTCCAAGACTATCTATGTTTTCTTCTAGGATTTTTATGGTTTTGAGTCGAATAGTTAAGCTTTAACCCATTTGAGTTTATTCTTATGTGTGGTGTAAGAAGGTTGTCTAGTTTCATTTTTAAAAAAAATATATTTTATTGATTTTTTTACTGAGAGGAAGGGAGAGAGATAGAGAGCTAGAAACGTCGATGAGAGAGAAACATCAACCAGCTGCCTCTTGCACACCCCCTACTGGGGATGTGCCCGCAACCAACATACATGCCCCTTACCGGAATCGAACCCGGGACCTTTCAGTTCGCAGACCGACGCTCTACCACTGAGCCAAACCGGTTTCGGCCTAGTTTCATTTTTTTGATGTATCTGTTCAATAATTTATTGAATAGACTGTCTTTATCTATTTGTATATTTTTGCCTCCTTTGTCAAATAGTTATTGACCATAAAGGTGTGGTTTTATTTCTGGGCTCTCTATTCTATTTCATTGATCTCTAGGTCTGTTTTCATGGCAATACCATCCTGTTTTATTTACGATAGCCTTATAGTACAGTTTGATATCCTCCAACTATATTCTGTTTTTCTCAAGATTGCTGTGGTTATTTGGGATCTTTTGTGGTTCCACATAGATTTTTTTTAACATTTGGTATCAATGTTTATTTTTAATTTTTTAAAAATTAAATTATTATCTGTGTACATATCTTACCATTGCCCTCCCCTCCCATACATACCCTCCTTCTCCAGAGTTTTGTGTCCATTGGTTGTACTTATATGCATGTATACAAGTCCTTCGGTTGATTTATTATCTCCCCCAGATCTCCCTCCCCTCCCCGCTGTAATTTGACGGTCTCCTTGTTGCTTTACTGTCTCTATATCTATTTTTTGGTTCATCAGTTTATAATGTTCTTTATTATCCATAAATGAGTGAGGTCACCACACAGATTTTTGGAATATTTGTTCTAGTTCTGTGAAATATGCCATTGGTATCTTAATAGGAATGGCATTGAATCTATAGATTGCTTTGGGTATATGCACATTTTAATGCTGTTAATCCTTCCTATTCATGAACATGTTATATGCTTCCACTTATTTATTAGTATATCTTCTTCAATTTCTTTCTTTAGTGTCTTATAATTTTCCAAGTACAGGTCTTTTACATCCTTTGTTAAATTTATTCCTAGGTGGTTTTTCTTTTTAAATGCAATTGTGAATGGGATTGTTTTCCTTTCTGATAGTTCATTATTGGTGTATATATGCAACTGATTTCTAGATATTTATTTTGCATCTTGCTACTTTACTGAATTTATTTACCACTTCTAGTAGTTTTTTTGGTGGGATCTTTAGGATTCTCTATATGCAGTATCATGTTATCTGTGAGACTTCTTGCTCAATTCATTCTTTCTAATGCCTAGAACAGTGCCTGGCACAGAGTAGGTGCTGAAGAAATATTTGCTAATGGTTGCTTGACTCTTCTCACTGAGAATTACTTACAGTGGAAGTGTTCCCTCCTTTCTGTTCCCCACCAGATGGGCATGACTTCAATCATTTCCTAAGGACTATTCATTTAATTCATTCACCACCATACACTTGTGCTTCTGTTTTATGAGTTCTGGGACTATGACGAGGCATAAGGTACCTGCTTTTGGGAGACAAGCTGGCAGTTGTGATTCGGGTGTCTGCAGTTGTCCCCTGTGGGGTCACTGCCCATAGAGGTTCCCATTTGGAAGCGGAGCTCCTGTGGCCTCTTCTGCTAAGGAAAAGCAGCACGGGGGCTAGGCAGTCTCAGCAGGTGGTGCAGAAGTGTCAAGAGCGGGGAGCCTGTCTGAGGCTGCCCTGGGGGGTGGCCATGGGCAGCTGGGTGGAGTCTGAGCTCTTATTTGAATGGATGGGCAAGGAGGAGCTCTTATTTGAATGGAAGTGCCAGTTCCCTGCTCCAAGCACCCTGCTCAGCCTCTGAAGGTTGATGGCTACAGGCCAAGCACATGCTGACATTTCGCACAGCGCGTTAGATCCCAAATGCAAGTGAATGCTCTACAACCCAGTCACACCTGGAAGCTTCAGCTAATTCGGGGGAGTCTGGTGATGAAGGGAGGACGCCTCGTTACAAAGGGGCAGTGCTAGTCCCCGGAGGACCCTATCACCGGGGACCCAGCACCCAGCCATGCATTCAGAGTGTTCTGGCCCATTGAAAGGCGTGCAGGGTTGGCATCCTGGGGAAGGCCAGCTTTGAACCACGATGGTGCACACGTGAAAACCATGTGTACTTGACCCTTGTTTGCATGGCTATCAATTAGCAGCACGGCAGCTACTGCCGTCCTTACTGGACCAGAAAGGTGGCTTTCAGCTCTGAGGCTGTGCCGGGCTCACTCAGCAACATGACGGTTCAGTTGGACTTCCTAGGTGTCAGTCGCTATTCCAAGTCTTTATAGAAACGAGCCCCACTGCAGCCTCGAGAGGTGGGCACGTTAGCAGCCCCGTTTCACCGAAGGAGAAACTGAGGCACTCTGGTGTCAGCGCCCGGAGGTCACGCAGCTGGAGGGGCCAGGCTGGACCTGGCCAGGCCGTGCACGCTTCCTCCTGGAAGTTCTGAATAAAGGCTGTGGCGGCCCTGCCTCGCCTGCAGGATCACGTCTGCTTAGGCTTTTGATCTTAAAAATGGAAAATTGGCTCCATTATAAGATAACGTCCTCCCTAAGCGAATGGAGAGCTGCCCACGGGGTTGGGTGGGGGTGGTGTCAGAATGACAAGCGATGGGATAGATCACGTCAGTCCCGTCTCCTCTACGTTCACACCACCTGCTTGTCAGCGTGAGCTTCGGGCTGGGGTTCCAGGGACTGCGGCCAGCCAGGCCTCCCTCCGCAGGTGCTCTCCTCCAGGCAGTGCTGGCCAATCGAAACAATGCCAGTCACACATACCCTTTAAAACTTTCTAGTAGCGACCTTGGAAAGGTAAAAAGATGCCAGTGAAATTAATTTTAATGATGTTTAATTTAAACCAGTATGTCCAAATTATCATGGCTTCAACATGTAATCACTATGAGTAGTCATTACATTCTCTTTTTAGAAGATGGCTTTAAGTCCCAGGGCTATGTTTATCTCCAACTTCATCTCCGTTGGAGACATAACCTCTTTTTTTTTTTTTTTAATATATTTTATTGATTTTCCACAGAGAGGAAGGAAGAAGGATAGAGAGCTAGAAACACTGATGAGAGAGAAACAGCGACCAGCTGCCTCCTGCACACCCCCTACCGGGGATGTTACTGCAACCAAGGTATAAGACGACTCCCTAATTTTACAGTTAAAACATAGGTTTAGGCCTATATTCGCTATATAAGACTACCCCCCACTTCAAATAAAAGACGAAAAGACTTACTTTGCCATCAAGATCTGCAGGTAATTTTGTACAATTTTGGTCTTTTGCCCCCGATTTTCGGGTGACTTTTTTTCGTTTCAAAAGTCGTCTTATACGCCGGAAAATACGGTACATGCCTTTGACCGGAATCGAACCTGGGACCCTTCAGTCCGCAGACCAAGGCTTTAGCCACTGAGCCAAACCGGTTTTAGCAACATAACCTCTTTTAATAGAGAACCCTCCCCTGGTTTGCCAGTTATGGCATGTTTTACAGAAGGCTAAGCCCGGCCCAAGTTTGCTTAACACATGGAGAGTAGTACACTGTGTATTCATTCAACAGCCGCCTGCGGCAGACTTCCTAAGTTCAATAGTGTGCAAGGGCCTGGGAAAGTGGGAGCACCCCCCCCCCCCCTTGCAGAACAGGACTCTGGGGAGCTGCAGGGGTTCCCTCAAATCTGCAGCTGAGCGCTGACTAGCACAGGCCTTGAGGATGCCTCCCTTGGCCTGGCAGACCCCGAGAAGATTCACACAGACCTTACACAGAGTCAGAAGTTATTTGTGTTACCACCTGACAGAAAAGAACTAGCAGCACATGGACTATCAAGCAGGACCTTGAGAAAGCCATTGCCTAGGTGGCACCTGAGTTAGCGCTAGACTAAATGTCCTGGACTTGCCTCGCATTCTTAAGCAGTCCTCAGACAGTTCAAATCATCTCCAGTAACTTAACTGCATCTTCAAACCAAACCCCAAAATATAAAAGAGATACAGAAAAAAACAGTTCAGCATCTAACAATGTAAATTTACAGTGTTTGGCATTTGATAAAAACCGCCAGGTATGCACAGAAGCAGAAAAGCATGAGCTATAATGAGCAGAAAAATCAATCAATAGAAACAGACCCAGAAATGACACAGATGACAGAATGAAAAGACAAGGACTTTCCAACAGCTGTTAGAAAAACACTCCACATGCTCAAGGAGGGTGAGGAACGTAGGAGCCTGCTAATGAGAGGCATGCGAGCTATAAAAAAGGCCCAGATCAAACCTCAGCATCTGAGGATCTCAAGGAAACTCAAGCATATCTTGGCTCCGACACTGGCTGCGTAACCACAGGCAAGTCAACACACGTCTGAACCCAGCTTCCCTCATCTGGCGCATAATAGGGAACACATATTGACTGTTCTGCGCCAGACAGTCTTCTCAGAGCTTTCCACAACGAGCTACGCTGCTATTATCGCCCGCACTTTACAGAGAGGAAGGGGAAGAGGGAGGAACAGAGAGCCCAGGACTGTGCAGCTGGAAGCCCTGTGGTCCCAGGACTCAGACCAGAGCCCAAGGCCCAGCTTCCACACTATTCTCTCTCCTCTGTCAGACCGAGGAAATGTAATATTTGCTGCATAGTGCTTTTTTAATTTTAATTTTTTTAAAAAAAATATATATTTTACTGATTTCAGAGAGGAAGGGAGAGGGCGAAAGAGATAGAAACATCAATGATGAGATAGAATCATTGATTGGCTGTCTCCCACTGGGGATCCAGCCTGCAACCCAAGTTTGTGCCCTTGACAGAAATCGAACCCAGGACCTTTCAGTTTGCAGGCCGATACTCTATCACATCTGGGTAGAGCTAATTTTAAGTTCAGCTTTTTTGAGGTATAACTGACAAAACTGGAAGATATGTAAGTGTACATCATTGTGGAAGGATTCACTCCGTCTTTTTCTTTTTCCTTTTTGGGGAGGACATTATGGTCCCTCCTAGAGAACTCCAGTTACGCAGGGTGGGGTCCTTCACTGCAGGCCCATGTTCACATGCAAGCCTCAGAGCTTGTTCGCCTTACAGGTGAAAGATCATAGACTTTTTTTGTGGTTAAACCTGATAACCCCGTGAATGTGTTCACTTAGTGCGGCGTGTTCAAGGGCGGGGAGGGGGAAGAATTTTCAAGTTGCCTCAGAAGGGCTGGTGTGAGAGGTAAGGCCAGTAGGACCATGAGTGGGCATCTCACACTGCCTACCAGCCCTGGGGCATCTCACACTGCCTACCAGCCCTGGGGCATCACACACTGCCTACCAGCCCTGGGGCATCTCACACTGCCTACCAGCCCTGGGGCATCTCACACTGCCTACCAGCCCTGGGGCATCTCACACTGCCTACCAGCCCTGGGGCATCGCACACTGCCTACCAGCCCTGGGGCATCGCACACTGCCTACCAGCCCTGGGGCATCGCACACTGCCTACCAGCCCTGGGGCATCGCACACTGCCTACCAGCCCTGGGGCATCACACACTGCCTACCAGCCCTGGGGCAGAGGCTCGGAGCCACCGCCGGCCGGACTGCTTCCTGTGGGCACTGCCCCTTTCCCACGTGCCGCTGCCTGCCCCCTGGGAGGGGGAAGCGGATGAACACTTCCTCTCCTCCCACTCTGCCTGGAGTGCGTCAGGCAAACAGCTCAGACAAGCCGCCTGCAGGCTCTTTAGAGTCCTTTGCGCGCGCGCTCTCTCTCTCTCTCTCTCTCTCTCTCTCTCTCTCTCTCTCTCTCTCTCTCTCTTTTTCTCTCTCTCTCTTAAAAACATTTTATTGATTTTTTACAGAGAGGAAGAGAGAGGGATAGAGAGTTAGAAACATCCATGAGAGAGAATCATCGATCAGCTGCCTCTTGCACAACCCCCACTGGGGATGTGCCTGCAACCAAGGTACATGCCCTTGACCGGAATGGAACCCAGGACCTTCCAGTCCGCAGACTGATGCTCTATCCACTGAGCCAAACCGGTTTCGGCCTTTGCTCTCTTTTGAGTCACCAATCTTTTTGTTTTGTTTAAAGAGATTCTCAAGTCTCAAAAGAAGCGGCCCAGGCACGCGGTGCCGATGCCACAGGGAATCCAGGGTGTCCTGCGTGCGCTCTGGCAGACGTGCTGGTCCTGGGGGCTGGGAGACTCCGCTGAGCTCTGTCCCTGCACCAACACCAGAGGAAAGCAACGTCCCGCCCACTGAACCGATCGGAGCTGTCCTTTCATGAACCTGCTTGTTTGCATATGTATTTCTAACTTTTTAAAAATGTAGATTAATATTAATGTTGCATTTATTCCTTATAGCTCCTTTTATTGTTTCTTATTAGAAAAATAATAATGTTCCTTGTAGAGCATTTAGAAAGCGTAGGTAAATAAAAATAAGGGATCAAACACTTCCAGTAATCCTGCCAGTACGTGTAAATTTTGAGGTCTGTTTCCCCAATATTTAAAAAGTGCCTGTGACGAAATGGGGTCCCCCTTTTTAAAGCTGATGTGTCATGGATGTCTTACTCAGCCATTGCTTATTCTTCTGTAACGTACATTTTTGTGTGGCTTCATAATAAATATGAAGTCAGGCTACATTTAGTGGGAATTTCAGTTATACAACTTGAAATAGTAAGATGTAAAATATGGTTAAATCTCCCCTTATGGGCAAAATTTGAATAATGTGAATCTTGCTTTGCATTCATTTATTGTAGGGAATTTAATATTGTGCAATGTGAGTTTTGCTTTCTTTGAGGTCTTCAATGCACCCCTTGTATAAACATGACTGCATTGCTGCCATTTTTCAGCCTGTGTTTATAATGGCTACTTGGTACCCAGTGAGCTTCTTTGAAGGAAGTCTTTGCAAACGGCAAAGATGGTCTCTCCAGGAAAACTAAACTGGTCACAGAGCAGTAAGTGTGGGGCTAGCTTCTGCATCCTAGCTCATAGCCACCAACCGTGTTGCTTCCCAGCATTCAGCGCGGCAGACTCCGAGGCGGTCACTTCCCTGTGCCCTCGCCCCACGGCAGAAATCTATCTGCTCAACGGATGTGACTGTATTGCTAATATGGGGAAATCAATTCACCAAAAGGTGATTTCTGAGTGCTGGCAGCATAAGGAGAAAAAAGTTCTAGTCGTTGGCTCTCAATGAATTGCTGGTCTGTTTGATTTCATTTTTAAGAAACCCCATCCGCATAATGTTTTCAGAAGCTTGACCCAGGGAGAAGAGACTCTTGTCCCCACCCACTGATTTTTAGAAGAATGGGAGGGATGGGAGAGACAGGAGAGAAACACTGATGTGAGAGGGACACATCGATTGGTTGCCTCTTGCAGGATCAAGCGTACAATTCAGGTACGTGTCCTGGACCAGAATTGAACCTGCCACCCTTTGGGCTGCAGGCTGACGCTCTAACCACTGAGCAACCAGAGGGGGTGAGACTCTGACCTCTGGTCTTCATGTCTCTGGGGTCTACCAGTTCCTCCCAAGGCTCTGCTCATGGGAATTTAATACTGTGCAATGTGAGTTTTGCTTACCAGGATTTTAGCTGCCAAGCGTCATGGCCCCTTCCCCTGCTGCCTGCCTGACGCTGGCCGTATGGGCAAGCTCTCTGCAGCCAGTGGAGTCCTCACCCAGGATGGCGTTGTTCATGCATGTGGCGTGCGTGCACCCCGAAGGCCTGCGAGGAGGCACGCAAGCCGGTAGCTGTGTGTGCTCTCCACTCCCCGCCCCATCCCCCCAGGCACTTGTAGCCGTCCAGGCTGTCAGATAGGCTGTGGTGTGGTCGCAGTGCGTGAGGTCATGGGACCTTTCATTTACTTCATAATGGCCCTAACACCATTCATGCCACCTTTGTTACAGTATATTATTACAATTGTTCAATTTTATTAGTGATTGTTGTTAACCTCTTCCTGTGCACATTTTATAGCTTAATCTTCATCATAGGTGTGCATGTCTAGGAAAAAACACAGTATATACAAGGTTTGGTACTACTGAAGGTTTCAGACTTGGGGGTCTTGGAACCTATCCCCTGAGGATAAGAGGGGCAACTGTACCCGACAGCACATGGCTAAAGAATGGAGTAGTTTATTCTCTCTAGTGTGACATTTTGAGGGGAGTATTGCTGATTACTGGGATTGCTCTGATTCACAGGGCTTTCAGAAATGGGACCCTTCCATCATGTTGCTTTGTCATATACCAGTTCATTAACCTCCTCTGCATGGTCAAGGTTTCATCCTAAGGAAAGGGGAGGGACATGGAGGAGCCATGCCCACTGTTTGGGGTGTAAATGCACATCATTCCATTGGTAGGAACTGGATCACATGGTGACACCTAAGTGCAAGAGAGGCTGGGAAATGTAGTTCAGCCACATACTCAGAAAGGAGAGAATGGATTTGTGGGAGAACTACTACCATCCAATAGACTCTCCCAGCAAGAGACAAACCTCCTGGGCATCTGTCTGCACATAATGAGGTTATGCAATTTCTCTTTCTTGCTCCTCTTCTTATATCATATCAGTGGGTGATTGAAGAACAAGATATACAGGCAGCTGACATTTAGAATGCCAGCCTCATGGGCTCTGGAAACTTATTCATAAAAGCCTGTGTTTATCTTCTTGTTTGTGTTACCTGACTAAAAAATTAGCCCACAGAGCAGAGTGCACAGGGTTTAGACAAAAATTTCCAATGAGCCATGGCCAGTGTGTCTAAGTTAATCTGACACACTGAAGGGTCACGGGTTTGATTCCCAGTCAAGGGCACATACCTGGGCTGCAGATTCAATCCCCAGTCCTAGTCAGGGCACATACAGGAGGCAACCGATTGATGTGTCTCTCTTGTATCTTTCTGTCTCTCTCTCTGTATCTCCCTCCACCCTCATTCCTCCTTCCCCTTCCATTCCTTCCTTTCACTGTCTCTAGAAAAAAAAAATCAATGGAAAAATATCCTTGGGTGAGGATTAACAAAACAAAACAACAACAAAAATTTCCGAATGAGAAGCCCAGCTCCACTCTTATCTACCTTCTGTGTGACCTGGAGTGTGTTACTTAGACTCTGAGTTTTAGTTTGCTGTGAAAATTATAGAAGTATGCTGAGAGAACCAGGTGCAAATCTAGACAATTCTGCTAATTTATCTAAGCCTTGCTTTCCTGGAGAATGGGGTAATATTCTACCTCTCACTGGGACGTGTATGTTGTATGTTCTGAGCTTATAAGTCAGGGTGGGCTCCGGGTACTGAGAAATTCAGGAAGTAATCTATCTTTGGGCTCAACAGTATGAACACCCCACCTCCCTATTTCCTCTGTAGGTTGGCCTCATGCTCAGACCACCTTCACACAGTAGGGAGGGAGCGCGACAGCTTCCCTCCCAGACACCGCTTTACGTCTCATTGGCTCTGACAGGTCATGGTCCTGTCCCTGAGCTGGGGTTTCAGGGTGAGATTAGTTGATTGGTTTAAGCCAATTGGGCCCTACTCCTGGAGTTAGGGATAAGGTTACCCACAAACAATGTATGGGTAGTCACATAGTTCCTCCCAGGAAAATGGGTTGTAATTACCAGAAAGGCAGCCAAAACAACAGATGTCCACGACAGAAAATGTGTTTGAAGGATGAGTTAATTGGGCCTAATTATGGCCCAATTTTTATTTGTTTTTTGAAATTATGAGTTGACTCCTTCTGATGATGGATCAACTAATCATGGTCGCTGGCAGTTTTCTTTCATCTCCCTGTTGGTTGACTCCTAGAGCTTCCTCCTATTGCCTTGCCCACGCCAATGAATGCCTTCTCTCCCCACGTCATCGGCGGTGTCCTTCTGACCCACAAGCTCATCAGACACGCCCAAACCAATGGACTGAGGGTACCCAGTGGGAATCCATATAGTTTTTAACTTGCAGTACTTATCTTTGAAAGAGCAGAGAACTTTTTGTCTCCAAAGCCTATAATATACATATTAAGGCTCAGTATCAAATACTTTGGCAACAAAAAATTTATATATATATATATATATATATATATATATATAAAAGTTTAATATGTATAATTTCATTTAATATACATTAATATGGATAAGTAAACCGTTGGGTTTCAGTTTCTCATTTGTAAAACTTTGCAATAGAACTAGATGCTTTCTAAAGTTCTTTTTAGCAAGAAGGCCTTTAAGAGAGGCAGCATTATAGTACATCAACACAAATATGGCCAAAATTAATTATTGAGAACTCAACTCTGAACTCTAGCATATATGTCTCATTTAATCTTTTTAAAAAACATATTTTTATTGATCTCAGAGAGGAAGGCAGGGAGAGAGAGAGCAAGCAAGACAGAAACATCAATGATGAGAGAGAATCATTGATTGGCTGCCTCTTAGCACGCCCACTACTGGGTATTGAGCCCATAACTCGGGCATATGCCCTTGATGGGAATCGAACCCAGGATCTTTTAGTCCACAGGCCAACGCTCTATCCACTGAGCCAAACCAGCTAGGGCTCTCATTCCATTTTCACAAACCACTCCCGGTGTGAGCTATTAACACCCTCTTTAAATGAGAGGGTTGGGGATGGAGGAGGTCCTGTAACTGGGGCTGGGGTCCAGGCTGGGCAGGTCCTGGAGTCGGGGCTCCCAGTCATGTTGTTCCCCCTGCGGCTTCCTCTGGGGAGGAGAGGACACAGACTTTGGGGTCAGAAAGCCTTGGATTTGAATTCTAAATCCAGCAGTGTGTGTCTTTGGGAAACTTTCTTAACCTTTCTGAGGCTTATTATGATGTAAGATGGAAATAATAATCATGCTTTATGGGAAAGGAATTATAATTAAGGGAGTTGAGTTAATGGATGTAAAATGTTGGGCTTATACCCAGCGCTAAATAAGGGACATTTATCAGAACGTTCCACTACACTAAGCCAATTAATAGAAGGCTCTGCTAGCAGGCACAGGAGCACTCTGAGTGGGTGTCTGGCTTCTGAGTCACCACTCTGAGGCCCATCATAAGATGCTTGTGAATGTAATTGTCTCTGATAAAGCTTTGCCCATTTCACATGGACATGCATGCACTGACACAGACAACTGACAAATGATGGGACAGGAGCAACATCTCCCAAACACCCCCCAGGAACGCTGTCTTGCAAATGGAGGTGTTTCTCTTCTTTCAGTGACCTGGGCCATTTTCCTAGTAAGGGGAACCATTCTCTCTCTTATGGCTACAACATGAGATTCATTTTTCCAGGAAGCAGGCGAGGTGGAAACACCTGCTAGCACAGAAGGAGGACGGTAGGATGCGAGGGAGCTCTGCAGAGAGGGAGGGAGGGAGCAAGCCCCTCTGGCGGTCTGGGAGCTTGGACATAAGAGCAGAGAGGAGGAAGGACAAGGGGCGAGGTAAATGTCTCATCTCCCTCCTTCTGGATCAGAACTCCTGCTGGGTGGGGTAAAGGGCGTGGACTAGAAACAACCTGAGGCGTTTGGAGGGAATGGAGAGCAGGGGCCCTTGCCCCAAACCTAAGGTGACCAGATCATCCAGGTGTTGGCAGGACAGTCCTGATTTCTAACAATTTTTCCTGCGTCCCATGGTGTTTTAAAAAAGTCCCGATTTTTTGGAAAGAATCTTCCCAATGTTTCCAATCTTTCAAAAAATTGGGACATTTTTAAAACACTGTGGGACGCGGGAAAAATTGTTAGAAATCAGGACCGTCCTGCCAACACCTGGACGATCTGGTCACCTTACCCACGCTCCATTTGGGACCCTGGGGTGTGAATGCGTCAAGGGTCGCACCGTGTGGGGAGGCTGCATGGTCTGTGGGGCGCAGTATGCTTCTGTGGAGAGGTCCTGCATGGGGGTCTCAAATCTCTGTCAACCCCCTGATGCCTGGGAACAACCCAGCACCCCCTCCGCCACCACAAATAGAGACAAAGAAAGCAACGGGATGTGTTAGCTGTCCTTTGTGGTAAGGCCACAATGGCCCCGCAGCCGAGAGCTGCAGGGAGGATTGCCTGGGCTGGCAGATAACATTGAAGTCGCCAGCAAATCCCACAGTAAAAGCCACAGTGGGGCATGCCCATCTCAGGGTGCTGGCCCAGCCACCCAGGAACATGACCCAAGTGGGAGACGGAACATGAGTTCTGCCAGCATGGGTTTTGGCAGCTGAGGCCAGAAGGCGCTTTGGTGACCAGGCAGGAGGGCCGTGAAGGTCGTGGGGGACGCACCCTGAGGAGCAGGAGCATGTGGACCTGCCCCCACCCCCAATCAGGAGGACGTGTCTGATTTCCCACGCACCTACATGCCAGCTTTCGAAGGAGAAAGACAGCGCTGGCAGTAAATTTGAACCTTAAATTGGATTAAATATTTAACCAGAAGAAATTGAGCCAACTGGAGAGAGTGTTCCGAATGAGAAGTGAGCAAATTACATTAATGAGGAGTCAGGATTTTCCCAGCTCGGCCAGGCAAATTACTGGCCCAGTACACAAAATGCGTGCAAGGGGGAAAGAGGGGAGGGTTTGTCCCTCAGCTCAGCCTGCACCCTCTCCAATCTGGGACCCCTCGCAGGACTGCTGGTTTAGGCCCGATCCTGTGGGACATCCTTCTCACAACCTGGAACTACTGGATCCTAACTGCCCACCTGCCTGATTGCCCCTAACCACTCTGCCTGCCAGCCTGCTCACCCCCAACTACCCTCCCCTCCTGGCCTGATGTCCCCTAACTAACTCTGCCTCGGCTCTACTACCATGGCTTTATTCATAAGGACATCTGAAGGTCTCCCGGCCTAATTAGCATATTACCATTTTATTAGTATAGATTACGCTTTGATTGGTTGAACAGCCAACCAGATGACTGGGCACTTAGCACATTAGGCTTTTATTATACAGGATCAGAAAGCCCATGTTTTGCACACTGACTTGTATGCTGGTTGCCCTGATTTTAGTGTCTCCCTTCTCTCTACACAGCCATGTGTTCAGGGAAAGTGGCTCTCCCCCGAGGCTCAGAAACAAATACTGACTAGTTCACGCTGGTCCCTGGGCCCCGGTGCCTTGTCAGTGATTGGTTTAGGCATTGGCTTCCGCAATAGTCCTGCCCAGGAGATATTGGGACATCTATTGGGGGCATCTGGGAAGATTTTCCTCACGGAGGAGAGACACACAGGAAGATAGTTTCTAATCTGATGCAGGTAAGGAATGCAGCTGTAGCAGATGGCTTGGGGGCCAGGGGCCGGTTGGCTGAGGACTGGCAGACACATTGTGAGGGCAGAGTGGGAAGCCAGAAGGAAACTGGCTCCTTGATGATGTGCTTGGACCCCCTCCCTGCACCCTTCTATTTGAGATGAATGTCTGTCTGTTCCTTACAGCCAAAAGCAACCGGAATGAGGCAGCATGTGAGCGTGTGGATAAATTTCCCATGTTGCTACTTCTGTTTCATAAAGGTGTCCGTGTGAGTGTGAGAGGGAAGGTGGCGCTAACAGCCCTTAGCATTGACAACACCTGGATTTCTTCCTGCACACGCTGGCTCCGGACCGCGGAAGCCCCTCCCCCGCTGAGAGCACAGCTGCTCCACATGTTAGCTTCTCCTCCCACCGCCTTCAGTGCCTTTCCTAAGGGAAGAGATAAAGCCACGTTTGTTAATTCTTCTTGCACACGAACTAGAGGATCCCTTTTGCACTTTAAAAACACATCATTACCGTGTAAAAAGGCAGGGGAAGGGATTAACTAAAGGAAGTATAGGCATAGCTCATGGACAGAGACGATAGTGTGGGTTGGGCTCAAGGAGGGTAGATGGGTGGCGGTGGGGAGAAGGGCCGAGAAATGGGGGACATCTGCAATAGTGTCAACAATAAAACATTTAAATTAAAAAAATGTGGAGCTCTGGCCTGTTTTGCTCAGTGGATAGAGTGCTGGCCTGTGGACTGAAGGGTCTCAGGTTTGATTCCAGTCACGGGCACATACCCGGGTTTCGGGCTCAATGCCTAGTAGGAGGCACGTAGGAGGCAGCCAATCATTGATTCTTTTTCATCATTGGTGTTTCTGTCTCTCCCTCTCCCGACCTCTCTAAAATCAATGAAAATATTTTAAAATAAAATTTAAAAATGTGAAAAAATATGCTTCTAGAGTTGGCTGGTGAGTGAACTGGGAGCATCCAACATCAAACTCACTGCCAATTTTTGGCTTTTACTAGGATCACCTTTGCCTTTTGCTAATGGAACAAAGGAAGTCTTATAACATACAATTATTTCAGAAAGAAGTGGATTTTAACTGCTGAGCTGATCCAAGATATACGGCTCAATGACGAACCTGGCCCTCTTTTCAACATTCAGACTTCTCTCTGACTCTCCAATACTATCAACTTTGGTTAAGCCTATTTTTGCCACAATCAAATTGCATTTCTTGGCGTTTGCTCTGATCAAACTGTTTTAGGGTAATTTACTAGGTGGAGAGAAAGAGTGCGGGCATGAGGAAGAGAAGGAGAGCTAGAGGGCAGGAGAGATTGGGGGGGGGGAGATGGCAGTGTGGGGGGAGGGAAATCCTTTCAAGGACTGTTTTCATTAGAAAATATTTCACAATTTTATATTCAATGCAATACCTAAGCCATGTCTTTCCTTTTGGAAATGCTATTATGTCCTAAGGTAACTTCAGTGGGTGAGTTGGGATCTGGGATGGAAGACAAAATTGTCACTTCTTCAAATGCTTCAACTTGAACAAGCTCAGATATCTGTTTAACATAGGGTTCTTTGAAAAGGGTTTATTGGAAAATAGCATTTCTATGACTAAATAGCGTTTGGGAAAAAAATGACATTACATAAGAACAAACAAATGCACACAATTCAAACAAATATTAAGTCGTGTTTTCTTTGTGTCAACTAGCAGATAAGAATAATATTTAAATTCATAACATAGTAATAGTTATGAGTTCCTATCCAATATCAAAAAAAAAAAAATCATACAGCCGAAACTGGTTTGATTCAGTGGTAGAGTGTCGGTCTGCGGACTGAAAGGTCCTGGGTTCGATTCCGGTCAAGGGCATGTACATTGGTTGTGGGCACATTCCTGGTAGGGGGTGTGCAAGAGGCAGCTGGTTGATGTTACTTTCTCATCGACGTTTCTAGCTCTCTATCTCTCTCCCTTCCTCTCTGTAAAAAATCAATAAAACGTATTAAAAAAAAATCACACAAATGTTGAGTGGTTAACCACTCTAGACATTTATATATAACTTCTTCAGTGCACGTGTTTCTAGTCAGTGGTTGTTCTCCTTATTGTATTAGTTAATTATTACTGTGTAACAAATTATCCCATAAAAACAAATAATCTCAGTTTCAGAGGGTCAGAAATTTAGGAGTGGCTAACTGGGTAGTTCTGGAGAGAGTCTCTCAAAAAGTTGTAGTCAAGACATGGGCCAGGGTTGCAGTCATCTAAAAGGCGACTGGGACTGGAGGGCAATTGGGGGCAACCAGGCCTGCAGGGGAGGGCAGTTAGGGGCAATCAGGCCAGCAGGGGAGCAGTTAGGCGTAGATCAGGCTGGCAGGGGAATGGTTAGGGGTGATCAGGCTGGCAGGCAGAAGTGGTTAGAGGCAATTAGGCAGGCAGGCAGGCAGGCAGGCAGGCAGGCAAGCAGTTGGGAGCCAGCAGTTCTGGATTGTGAGAGGGATGTTCGATTGGATAGTGTACAGGCTGGGCTGAGGGACACTCCCCCCCGTGCATGAATTTCGTGCACTGGGCCTCTAGTCATTATATAAAGCTCTTCTGACAATCCAGTGCCTACCTAGAACCTGGGACATACTTGCCTTAAAGAAATGCTTGCTGCATGAATGGAAGAGTTCAGGTAAGGAATGTGATAATGGCACCAATGGGAGGAATTATAATGCCTATTTGTTGAGTTAGTAAATTGCATTGGCTATCCTTATTGAGGTACTGATCCTTCTCTGGAGGAGCCAATTACTGTCCCCATTTCAGCTGGTCAAATAGAGATGGCAAATATTGAAGATTTGCAGGCTATATGGTCATTGCTGCAACTGCTCAATTCTGCCATTGTAGTGTGTAAGGCCATAGACACAGGGAAATGAATAGGTGTGCTGTGTTCCAACAGAACTTAATTCACAAAACAGGCAGTTAACCAGATTTGCCCTGGAGGGCATCGTTTTTTTGAACTCTGCTCTACAGCATTCAGAAAGAAAGGGAACAGCCACAAGCAACATGTGTAACTCTAAAAAATACTGAATGAAAGAAGCCAAACACAAAAGAACCTTCCATTTATATAAAGTTCAAAAGCATGGAGAATGGAAACATGTTGTTTAGGAGAATATATTAACATGGTGAAATTATAAAGCAAAACAAAAGAGCTGATTATTTAAGAGGCCGGGATCCTGGCTCCCTCTGGAGGTGGGGAGGGAGGTATAATTGGGGGCCCACAAGGGGCGTCTGGTGCTGGCAATGATCTTCTTGACGTGGAGATAGTTTCCCAAATGTTCACCGTACTTGATGTGTTTAGTTACATATTTGTGTTTTACGCATAAAGAGTGCATTCTATTTCTCAATAAAATGTTAGGGGAAAATGAATATTATGAATTATGCACCATGCCATTAAGCTCCATTAACTAATTTAAGTTCCTTTTCTTTGGTTAACAAACATGAACCTTCATCCCTACGTCATTGTTATTAGTCAACTCGTTGTCATTCATCCCTGGCTGTGCACCAGAATCTCCAGTGGAGTGTTTCTCCCCCTGGCCCACCCCCCCCACCCCCCTGTGCTCCTTCTCCCCCCCTACTGCCTCCTCCCCCTCCTCCCCTGCCGCCCCTAATACAGACAGCTGAGCACCGCAGGAGATTTCGATGCAGCAGACCCGGGTCAGAGCTCAGGCCTGGCAGTTGGCAGAGGCCTCCCGGTGATGGTGGCGTGCAGCTGGTGCCGAGAGCCACTGCTTTACGACACTGTCTTGTTGCAGTTTTGCAGAGTGTTCCCTTTAGTCACACACTTTGCCCAATGTTCATCCAAACTGACAAGCTGAGCAATTCTTTAAACATGCATGTGCCTTGAAGTCAGGGATCCTTTGAGAAAAGAGTCTGATATCTCATCTGGCATTTATTCTAGCCGCCGTTCACTCACGCCTGCACGGAAACACCTTGAAACTCCTTTCTAGACACACTCATTTCCTCATTTTAGGCTGAGTGCACGTTCTTGGCTCCTAACAGCCAATCCCATCTCGGGTCCTTTGTCTGGCAGGTGGGCGGGCGGGCCTACCACCCTCGGGTAGATAAGTGCCTGTTTATCCCTCGCCTTTGTTTTCTGGGCTCCAAGTCAGCATCCTGTCATGAGAGAACAGCCCTCCCATCTTCTGCTGACTCATCTTCAGCACATTTACTGGAGAACCTTATCAGCAGCCTTTTCAGCAACGACATAAATTAAATGTGTGCCTCTTATCCTCAGTCTTTATTTACCCTCCCAGCGACCTCCGGGCGATTGCACATATTTCAGATTGCCCTGCTCTTGGAGGAAATGTGGCCCTTCTTCCCAATAGGTTTACAATCAATACTTACTAGTTTGTTCGCTCCGCTTCTGTGAAAGCCAGGGTACCCGTAAGCCCCTGTTTGTCCTGGACAGTCCCGCTATGTGCCTGGAATTGTTACTGGTGCTCCCTTTTACTTAAAAAAGTGTGTCGATTTTGCCGAAACCGGTTTGGCTCAGCGGTAGAGCGTCGGTCTGCGGACTGAAGGGTCCCAGGTTCGATTCCGGTCAAGGGCATGTACATTGGTTGCGGGCACATCCCCGGTGGGGGGTGTGCAAGAGGCAGCTGGTTGATGTTTCTCTCTCATCGACATTTCTGGCTCTCTGTCTCTCTCCCTTCCTCTCTGTAAAAAATCAATAAAATATATTTTTTAAAAAAAAGTGTGTCGATTTGGATGATGGGTTTTACGGTGACCTTATTAAATATTGAAGTCCGTGCAGTACAGTTGAGGGGTAACGAGAGGAAGAGCCAGAAGACCCCGATCTTCATTCCCAAGGCCGCGCGCTGGCTGTGTGGGTTTGATAATTATAAGCCCTCACCTCAAAGTGCGGTCTCCTGGCCAGCAGTAGCAGCAGTGTCTGGCTTGAAATGCAGATGCTCAGGCCCCATCTCAGAGCTGCTGCACCAGATTCGCATTTTAGCCAGACACCCAGCATTAGAACAATATCAGTGCATTCACCCCGCTCCACTGTAATAACAAATCCACAGGAGCCACGGAGAAGTACAATAAAAAGATGTGATCCCTGTGGAGTGACTTGCTTTTCTCTTTAGAAGGTGAATGAGTGGAATTTACTACAGAATTAAAGGGCTACCACACCCTGAGCTGTTGTCAGCGAGAGGAAGGTCCGTGCTCAGATGCAGTCCTTGGAGGAGGGCCGTCTTCACCACAAGCCGCGTGAGCAGCCGGCACCGGGGAGCCGGCCTGGCTTCACTGCCCAGGTGAGGGGTGCCGGGTGGGCAGCGAAAGCATCTAGTGTGTATTTTACTGGACGTGGTGTGTTCTCCTCTGGTCTCTGTGAGTGTTAGAAGTGCTTACTAATTACTCTCTGATAACGGTAACTTTTAAAATACTGTTTTAATGCTTTTCAAGGGTGCATCTCTAGTCCTCCGTAATCTTCGATCTAATGGGAGTGAATACTGTGCAGCAGGCAAACTGCTCTCTGAGAGTCTGGCATCTCCTTGAAATTATGTTTTGTCTCTAAATTAGAAATGAATTTCAACTCCTACTGAAAAACAAATAAAGAAATGTACTTGTTTAAAAAATCCAGATGCTGGCATGGTTTAGAAGATACTTAGGTGGCTTAGTTGTGATTATCGTAGAATTGCTCACTACACATTTTGACTTGCATGAATGCTTGTCCTAGCTTTGTGTTAAAAGTCCTCACACAAATTAAAATGGAAAGAAAAAAACTTGTCAATACCTGTTCTTGTCTTCTATTTTACCCATTCCCAGTCACACACCAAGATCATGTTTACCCATGCAGGAAAATATTGTATTACTAGAGACCCAATGCATGAAGATTCATGAAAGAATGAGCCTTCCTTCCCCTGGCACCACTTTGCTCCAGCTGGAGCCACTTTCCTGCCCTGCCTCCAGCAATTCAGTGCCTGTGTATGCAAATTAACCCACCATCTTTAGTGGGTTAATTTGCATACCCACTCCTGATTGGTTAGTGGGTGTTGTGAAGGTATGGTCAATTTGCATCTTTCTCTTTTATTGGTGTAGATATCCAGATTTCTGGTAACAGTAACACAGAAAAAGGCATTTTTATTGACTTGAGAAGAAGATGTTTTCAGCCACAGTGATACTTAAGGAGCACATGCACTGTGCTCTCTGGATGTTTGGGGGCCTGATAGTTACTGCTGTACATGGAAGTGTCCTATCCCCCCAAGTTCATGTGCTGTCTTGTCAATACCTGTTCTTGTCTTTGCCCTGTGCTGTGTGAGGACACAGCTGCCTTATCAGCCCCGAGTGTGCAGGCACCTTGGTCTTGGACTTGCAGCCTCTGGACCTGCATAAATTTCTGTTGCTTATAAGCCACCCAGCCCCTGGCACCTGTTTAGCAGCCCCAGTGGTCTAAGATGGTTACTCATTTGGCACCAGGTTGGTGACTTCAAACAGATATGCCTGTAGGTCTCACTCGCCTCCTGTGAAGCACCAGTGTCAGCTTCTGGAAGCCCAGATCGGTGTGAAGTCCAGGGCACTTGCCCCACCAGACACAGAGAGTCTGGAGGCCGAAGAGATGAAGAGCACTCAGCGGAGAGCACTGAGGGGGCAGAAGTAACCAGGAGCTCAGCAGTCAGGGCAGCAAAGGCAGAGGCCATGGCGGTGAAGAGTGGGCGGGCCAGTGGACAGGCAGCTGGTCAACAGCACAGTGTCCCGATGCCCGTGGTGGCTGAGCTGCAGCATGGGCACAGGGGGTGGAAAGGGCTAGAGCTGGGGCAGAGGCACCCCCAGGCTGGGTGGGGCGGCCCATCTAGTGTGGGGGACCCCTGCTTCGTTCTGAGAACTCCAGAGGCACAGAGGGAAGTGCCTCACCACTTGAGAGGTGTTGCTAGCCATTCTTTGGACAAAGGTCACCCTGTGGAGGTGGCCCTGCTGGCCAGGGGGAGATTGGACTTCTGCTGGCATGACTGGAATTGAAAGCAGTGACTAACCACTACCCCGGGCGTGGAGCCTGGAGTCCCCTTCTCATTGCAGCTGGTAAATGGCCAGTTGGATGGTGCCAGGGTGACTCAGTGACCCTGCTGGCCTTTGGGATGCCCCAGAGAAGGAGAAAACATTTGAAATCACTGGGACTTTATCCCCATTAGTCTCCATGGTGAGGGGACGGGTGCAGGGAGTCTACATTGAGCCAGGACAGTTTAGCCTGAGAGTTCCTCAGGAAGGCGAGGGGGGCATGTGATTTATAAGGATCTTTCCCACTATGCCAGGCAGGAAACCAACCAAACGGGCTTAAAAAGAAGACGTTGGCTCGAGCCGGTGAGGAGCTTAGGGGTATTTGGCTTAGGCCCTGAGGTGGGACTTTATCAGGCTTCCAGCACCCTTTTGTCTCCTGGCTCTGCTTTCTGTATGGTCACCCCATTCTGGGCTGTGAGTCGGGATGTCCAAGGTCTCAGCAGCCTCAGGGGGTGGGGGGGTGAAGGTAGGGTGATAGGGTGTGTGGAGAAATGGCCGTAGCTGATAAGGGCCACTGCGACTGTCAAGGAGACATAGTAAGACTGACCTCCAATGGATTGGTGGCTTAGAGCCCACTCCATCCAACAAGGCTACTTGTAGTAACCCCTAGCCTTGTTAATACGTTAGCATACTATACCAACACTCAGAGCCACAGATTGGAAAAGGAAAGCCCATATAAGCTCACAAAAAGAGAAGAGGTCTTCTGAGAAGTCTCCACCCCTTCTCCAGAAAAATCCCGAATTCCCTCCCCCTGATTGAATGTCCTACCCTTCCATTAAATGTACCTCAATAAAAGAAGTAAATCAGCCCCTACTTCTCTCCCCACCCTGCTTCTCCCTAAAAAAGAAGGAAAAAAAAAAGGAAGCCGAAGCCTGTTTGGCTCAGTGGTAGAGCGTCGGTCTGCGGACTGAAAGGTCCCAGGTTCAATTCCGGTCAGGGGCACGTACCTTGGTTGCGGGCACATCCCCCCGTCGGGGGTGTGCAAGAGGCAGCTGGTCGATGTTTCTCTCTCATCGACCTTTCTAGCTCTCTATCTCTCTCCCTTTCTCTCTGTTAAAAAAAAAAAAAAAAATATATATATATATATATATTTATATATTAAATCTATCTCTGTGTCTTTTCTCTTTATTTCTATTATTCTATAAATATATATATATATATATATATATATATATATATATATATATATGAGGGTGGGGGGCGCAAGAGGCCTGCGCCGGGTCCAGACCTGCAGCATTGGGCGGGGTCAGGCACTGGGGTTGGGACCATGCTTGCTTGGGGCTCTGCTTCGCCCCACAAAGCCTCTCCACAGCCCTTGATGGGCACATGCAGCCATCATCATCATCATCAGCAGCAGCAGCAGCAGCATCATCATCATCACATCAAACGGCCAGCCCGTAGGTGTGGCAAGGGTGAGGCCTGCTGGCGCACTGAGCACTGTGGCCACTGTGACTGCTGCCAGGACATGAAGAAGTTTGGGGGCCCCTCCTACCCCACATGCATTGAAGGGACCACACGACTCTTCTGTGATGGCTACAATCCTCAGAGCAAGACAAACTGTAAGCAGCTCCAGATTTTGTGCCTAGAGCACTCACGGGACCCCAAGTGCCAGCTGACGAGGTATGTGGGTGCCCCTTGAACGTGATGTCTTTGAGCTCACAGGTGAATTCTGTCGCCTACCCAAGTGACAGTGCACTGCCGTTTACCGCTGGGACGAGTTGCGGGGTGCTGAGGTGACTGGAGCCATGGGCGTGTGGTGCAAGCTGGACCAGCTGTTGGGGCAGGAGCGCGGCGTATGCACGGCTGTGACGAACAGGCAGGGCTATGGCCCTGATGCTCCAGCAGACCACCCAGCACCTTACGACCCCTCACCACCCACCTTCGTGCCAGCACGCCCGGGGAGCCTCTCGGGCGGCTCACATCTGAAGTTGTTCCTGTGCCGGGCCTGAACCCACCGCGGGTCACCAACTCCCAGGACGCCCAGCGTCTAGTTCAAGCATGTTTTGGGGCCCAGCCAATATAGCGAGTGGTATGTAAGGAACGTTTTAATATAAATTTTGTAATTTAATTTTTACAATATTCTGTTATACATAATTATTAATACTGAACTATAACGTTTGCTAATGACTGATTACTATAATCGTATTGCATTCATTTCCCTTACGCGCCTTACGCACACCATTTCTCTCCACTAACACTAGCAGTGAGTATCTTAGCAGCCGGTAGCCACGTCATTAGTCTTGGACTGACTTGTCTGGTGTGCACAACAGGAAATAGTTCACTTTCGGAGAACAAGCAAAATAGGTTTATTTGCTTTATGCTTATTAATTTGTGCAGTTATTCAGTGTCTGGTAAGTTAATGTTCAAGAAAAAACATTAATTTTTATTAAAATGTTAAATAAAAATAAAATATTTGTAAAATAAAAATAAAATAAAAAATAAAATATTATTTTATGCTAACAATTACTCATTTATTTTCAGCCCTTTTATTGATCATATTTCTATCAAAATAAACCTACATTTCTGTGAAAATTGAAGCTTTTGTTTTTTTCCGGCTACATACTGCGGGGGCCAAACATGGCGGGAATCTCCCTTTTCTACGTTCAGCGCAGAAAGAGAGATGAACAAACTGGTTCTAAGTGGAGGCGGCCAGGGATTGAGAAATAATAGAAATAAAGAGAAAAGACACAGAGATAGATTTAAAGCTGGGAGCTGGGTGGGCAGGAAGACGAGGAGGAGGATGATGATGTGACCCCTCCCAGCACATTTATTTTATACCCCCAATACCAGGAAGTAACACCAAAACTTACTTTATAAGGATCAAAGGAGTTTATTTGCATTCTTAAGTAGGCCCTGGCCTGCCTGAATTTATGAATCTAGACTTGCCCCTGCCGACATCTGGGCTTGATATGAAGGCCAAGCTGATTACACTTTCCTCCATCTTGGGGAAATGTGTATCCGAGCCTTGGCTCTGCCAGTTGTCTCCAACTCAGTTGGCAATTTAAGGAAAATGCCCATGTGCCTTCCCAGGCGGCCCTCTGCACACACACTTCCACCTTGTTTATTTGGCCTGCGTTAGCCTTTGAGTTTGACATGCTTGGCTGGTTCATTTCAGCATCCCAGATCAGCTCTCGTTCACTTTACAAAAGGATGACCCTAACCAGGATCCTGCCAGCCCTCTGAATAAGGGGATAGGGTGACAGCAAAATGGAAGTGAAGAGGCCTCCCCCTGCCCGAGAGGGACTCAGCGTCCTCCTGTCCTGGCTGTGAGAGAGGCCCTCTTGTCTGAAAGCTGAATTTCCAACCCCCGCCAGAGGCCTCACCTGAACCTAAGGGAGTTTGCGGGGCAGGTGACAGCCTCTCCCTGGAAATCTGCTCCTTGAAACCTTTGGAGACATGCAACCAAAACTGTCCCTCAACGACAACAAAGAAAAAGCGCAATCCCCCGAGCGGAGCCCCTGGGAGAGGCCAGCAAACCCCACATCCGTGCTGGGTGCTGTTGGACGAATCTTCACACCAGAGTCTGCTCTTTGGCAGAAGGAGAGGCTCAGCTTGCCTGAGTATTTGCTAATGACTTCTATGTGTATTCGGTCCTCTAGCAATTCTGTGAGGGGCTTCTTATTTCCCCACTTTTCAGAAAGGAGGTGGAGGGTGGGGCGGTGGCCTGCCTGGGATTGGAACTCAGCTCTGTCCTGCTCCAGGGAGGCAGATGGTGCACCTGTTGACAGCTGAGATTCCAGAAAGGTTCTGGAAGTGGAGGACAAGACTGGTTTTCTGTTGATTTGCGTTTCTGTTGACTTAAGGAGCCACACCCTGGATTCACAGGAACCCCAGGACAGAAATGGAGCCACTGGGGGTCTGAGGGTGTTTGCCGGGCCAGGTAATTTCCACAGGAGACTTCCCTGGGAAGCCGGACCGTGATCTAGCCGGGGCCTCCCGCCTTCTTCCGGGTCTCTGGTGTTGCTTTGTTTTCTGATTTTCTCCTCAGTCTTCCCCCAGACTCCCTTCCTCATGGTTACAACTTTAACTTTTTCCCTGTCACTTTTCATAGGGTGCCTTTTAAAACCGTTGTCTGGCCGAGACCGGTTTGGCTCAATGGATAGAGCGTCGGCTTGGGGACTGAAGGGTCCCGGGTTCGATTCCGGTCAAGGGCATGTACCTTGGTTGCGTGCATATCCCCAGTGGGGGGTGTGCAAGAGGCAGCTGGTCGATGACTCTCTCATCGATGTTTCTAGCTCTCTATCTCTCTCCCTTCCTCTCTGTACAAAATCAATAAAATATATTTAAAAAAAAAACACAAAAAAAACCCGTTGTCTGATTGTTGTAACTTCTTTGCGTTGATTTTCTTTGATTTCAAACCACACCTATTTCTGTCCTTCTAAAAACCTCTGGCTTGTTTGATTGGAATCTTGATAAAAGGATTATTGTATCTTAAGTATCTATCTAATTTTCTCATTTCCACCCCAGCACATTTTAGCATTTTACTTGCACGAAGCTTTTAATTGTTATTTAAATGCAGATTTGTATAAAGTAAAAAGATAAAGCTCTCCCTCCCTACCTAATCCCATTCCCTAAGAACCTTTGGGTGTCTGCCCCAGTCAGGTTTTTTCTCCCTTGTAAGCCAATAAATGGTGTAAACATATTAGCACTCACATTCTCATTGTTAACTAAAAATGAGATTACATTATCCTTGATGTTCTGCAGCTTGCTTTTTTTTTCATTTGTGATTGTTCTCATTTTAAACCTTATTTCTTGTCTTTATTTTCCCCTCTATAGATTAGATGGAATAAAATTATCATGCTCATGATTTATTCCATGTTTTATATTTTAATGATACCTTTAGAGGGTCATATTCTGCTGTGTTCCCCCTGTAGTTTCCCCTAATCCACGATCCCTTTGGTTCCAACAGTAGGAAAGGAAGCAGAGGAGACCTCTGGCCAGGGGCGGGCTTTTCCTATGGGAAGGGGGCACCTGACTTTGTCAGAGGCTGAAGCCTTGGGCCCCCAAACTCACAAGTTGGAGCTCCTCCAGTCCCAGTGTGGCCATATTTGGAGTAAGGAGGGAAGTGAGGTTAAATGAGGTCATAAGGGTGGGCCCAGTTCTGAAAGGATTAGTGCCCTTAGAAGAAGAGAAACCAGAGCTGGCTCTCCTGGTCTCTCTAAGTGAGGACATGGTGACAGGTGGTCTGTAAGCCTGGGAGGAAGTCCTCACCACAAACAAGTCCTGTTAGACCTCAATCTCAGTCCCCCGCCTCTGGAACTGTGAGGGAGAGACAGTTCCTATCGGTAAGCCATGCAGGCTGTTGTGTGTTGCCACAGCCGCCTGGGCAGATGAAGGCAGACTCTGACACAGGTTTGAGAATTTCTGTCACCTTCAGGGGCCTCGGAGAGGAGGCAGGCCTCATTATTATCCACTCTCAAATGAGTAATAATGAGGCTTGCATATTAATGAGGCCTGCCTCCTCTCCAGGGCCCCATTCTGGAGGCCAAGGATACAGCCATGGAGCGGCAGATGCAGCTCCTGCAGTGCCCACAGCCACGGTAGGCGTGGGGGCGTGCTGGCAGCAATGCAGAAAGGGTGCGAGACTCCCCACACATTTCCTGCTGCCCCAGGGTGACATGGGAGAGCCCCTGAGATGAAAGTACAAGGTAGTGGTCAGTGAAAATGGGGGGGGAAAAAAGGTTGCTGAGGATGTCCAAGGTACCAGAAAGAATTGTCGCCTCCCTGCCTTTTTCCGGATTTTCTAGACACAGTGGTTGATAGACTCCCAGACTCAGAGACACGTTAGACTTCCAGCCAGGCCTCGTCCCCGTCGGCCACAGTGCTTCTGAGATGGGTGGGTGGGTGCTGGAATTTCCTGGAGGACTGATTGAAGCATAACATTTCTGGGTCCCTCCCCCAGAAATTCTGGTTCTGTAGGTCTAGGTAGGGTCCAGGAGTTCCCATCTGTATCAAACTTCTGGGTGATTCTAGCTACCTAGTTCTCAGTGCAAAGCTCTGACCTAATGCAACATTTGAAAAATAGATACAGAGGTCAATGACTCGCCCAAGGTCATACAGCAAATCGGGAGAGAAGATGGACTCAAGGGTCTGAATTGGCTCCTGTAAGACCACGCACCCACTCCTGGACCCATCCCACTGAGGTCAGGGAAGGGGCCTGGGTCACAGGCCGCCTCTGGAGCTGCAGGCAGAGTCAGCTCCATCAAAACGACATGCTCTTAAAGGGAGAGAAGTTTGTTTCCCCATGAAAACAAGTAGAAATCAGATTGCCGTCGGGGCAGAAGCAGCACAACTTGCAGACCATACTCCACAGGGAAGGGCGTGGTGGGTGCCCGGACCAGATGGAGCCTGACCACAGGTGAGGGCACAGGTTCTGGAGGAGCACAGGCTCCCTCCGCGGGGGTGTGAGGAGAGGCAGTTGGCCTGGCCTGTGCCCTGCACACACCTCGCACGATGCCTGGTGGACAGCCCGCCTCTGAGTGGCGCGCAGGCGGCCTGTTGTAAGCCTGCTGGCACGGAACAGAACAGGTGTGGGTTAGGAAACGTCTTGGGCTGGGAGGGCTCTGTCAGCGGGTATTTGTCCTTCTTTCCTTTGAAGCTGAAGTTCTGGGAGAGGGTGTTCAGGAGATGGGCATTTGATTCCCATAAGACACGTTAGACTTCCAGCCAGGCCTCGTCCCCGTCGGCCACAGGAACCAGAGGCAGAGGTTGGGTCATTGAGCCAGGAACCAAGAAATGAGATGGGTCCCGGCAGCACGCACCCACCTACGCCCCTCACTCTGCCTCACTTAGCCACGGCCACTGGGCTCCACGGCCATGGGTTCTGGGCAGCAGGGTCCGGGGTGAGGCCCAGGGATCACAAGGACCTTCCGCAGGGATGTACCTGCTTGGGTTGGAAGGGCGGGTGAGACTAGCAATGCCCCTTCATGACGTGCTGACTCTTCGCTCAGCAATGCCCTGGAGAGACCGCCGCTGAGCCGGAGGTGAACCACAGGATCCACTTCACTCTTATAAATTTGTTCTGGGACCACAGAGGAGACATGGAGTGTGGGTCTGAGCAAGCCTCTCTCCTCAACGACTACCTCCCAGGATATGGCAACAAGGCCAGGAAGGCTCTGTTCCCAAGACTCAAATTGGGGTTCTCTAGGCACCAGGGCCCCTCACCAAAGTGCAAGCTCTGTGGACATCTGTGTTCTTCTGTCCCTCCAACCTCCTACGGCCATTTATCATGCATTCACATGTTTGCTCATTACCTCATTCATCCAACATGTATTTGCTGAGCGCTTAACTATCTGCCAGCCACTGGGAACCAGGCGGTGAGTAAATACACAAGGCCGCTGCTTTTATGGAGTTTACATTCTAGTGGCAGTTGCAAATCGGGGAACCAGACAACAAATTTATTCATTAATTCATTTATTCACTTGACATTATGGGCCATGTGTGGAAGCGCTGCACAGTGTCTGAAGGAGCCAGGCTACTCTGGGCGCAGGGTCAGGCAGGTAATTTGTGAGCTGGGAAGGAGCCGGCCATATGACAAGCCATCTTTTTGCTTCTGCTTTGCTCCCACGGCTTCCCTGCCTCCTAACCTTCTCCCTGGGCTGGTTCCAGGGTGAACAGCTGCCCACTGTGAGCCTGTGCAAACGGCACTGACTCTCCAGACAGCACTGTCCCCGGCGGCTCCCGCACACAGTGGCTGCTCCTTCTCCACACCCCTGCACGCTGGGTCAGGGGAGGGGTGTTGGAGCTCTATTCTTAGCACTATTTCCATGGCATTTAACACCCCCACTCCTTGAGACTTGAATTTCACCGCATTCTCCCCCTCATGCTGCTATTCATCTGCTTCCCAGACCCCCACTCCGTTCATGGGAGCCTCTGGGCCCCGGCCCACTGTCCTCATTTCCAGCCAATGCTGGCAGTCACCCCTGCAGGTGTGCTCTGGCTTAAGGGTGCTTTGACCTTGGTTCTTTTGAATTTCACCTCCACCCATTTCAGCCCTTTTCACAGATACAGCCTCAGCCCACAAGGCTCCATCTTAAAAATCTTAAAGTGCTACATTTCAGTCGAAACAGAGTAAAGCCAGGTTTCCCCAAACCCCATGGTTGGCAAACTGCGGCTCGAGAGCCACATGCAGCTCTTTGGCCCCTTGAGTGTGGCTCTTCCACAAAATACTACGACCTGGGAGAGTCTATTTTGAAGAAGTGCTGTTAGAAGAAGTTTAAGTTTAAAAATGTGGCTCTCAAAAAAAAAAAATTTCAATAGCTGTACTGTTGATATTTGGCTCTGTTGACTAATGAGTTTGCAGACCACTGTCCAAGCCCATTTCTCAGCATAGTGCCACGAGTAAAAGGAATACTGCTCCTCTCCAGAGAGCACAAACACTGCAGTCCTTACTCAAGGGGTCTTGAGACAGTGGTGGAGGGGCAGGTACATCACACAATAGGCCTTTGTCCATCCCTCTCCCCAAAGCCCCACATGTTATGGCAGTTCCCTGTCTCTTGTCCTTCTATCCTGCTCACACCTCCAGAATGCTTACTGTAGTTCTCCTGTTTTACTCACCCCTTTCCGTCTTTTAAATTTTTTTTTAAATTTTTTAAAATTTTATTTATTTCAGAGAGGAAGGGAGAAGAAGAGAGAGATAGAAAGAAACATCAGTGATGAGAGAATCATTGATTGGCTACCTCCTGCATGCCCTCTACTGGGGATGTGTAGGATTGAGCCCACAACCGGAGCAAGCGCCCTGACTGGGAACTGAACCGTGACCTCTTGGTTCATAGGTTGATGCTCAACCATTGAGCCATGCTGGCTGGGCCCCTTCCCATCTTTGCCTCCTTTTCCCAACTTCTTTTTCTTCTCTGCCTCAAATCCAATCTGTGGCTTTTAGATATACCTTTGAGCCTCAACAACTTCTGGCTCTTTACCATTCCTCTCAAGCTGATTCAATCCAAATCTCCAAGGTGCCACTTGAACCTTCATCTGGAGAAAACCACCCAGCCTGACGCTGGTGCCTGGCAAGTCCGGGGACCGGTGTTACCCCCTTATGTCTACTCAGCTCTCCTTCTACTTGTGTGAGGCCAGTCCCTTCTCCTGTCCCCTCAACACACACCCAGTGTGCCTGAGCCAGGCCATGTCAGGGACAAATAATGTTTCTTCCATCTTGTTTTTGGTGTGTTTAGTTTGAATTGGGCTTCTTCCACACGGAATAAAAGACTCCTGGCAAATAGAGTTAATGACCCCAAGGTCAGAGGAAGTCCTGGGGAGAGAGGAAAAACAATCTCTTCCGAAGGGATAGGACGATGGGAGGAGCTGGCGATTCGCCTTGGGGTTTGGTCTGTAAATTCCGAGCGTAAGTATGGCTGTTGGGAAGTACAGGCTGATCTCTTAGAGAATATTCTGGAAGACAATTGATGAGAGTAGCACTTCCTGTCTTTGCTCCACATCCTCCTTAGGCAAACAGAAGTGCCTGCAGTTTGAAATGGACAATCAGACACCGCTAACAGCTGCAGCCTGAAAACTTCGGTTCTTGGCAAAAGGATCCTGACACAAAAGTATTTCTTTGTGGAAAATTATGTATTCATCGGGCTCATTTGAAGCGAAATATGATTTGCATCTTAACTTCCTGTAACAAGCTCCACTTCTGAGGATTTCATAATGTCTGATTTTGTTGCACCAGATTGGTGGGGCACATGCTTTACCAAAAACAGTTTAAATTCAGGCCCAGGTTTTTCTTATTTTAAATAGCAACAGCTGCTAGGCATGGTAATTATTGTATTTTATCAAAATAAAGTCACCAAGTTGCTTCTGCATGCTCCTCGGAGCTGCTCTGCCGGGGGCTGGGGTCCTCAGGACGGTCTAAGACACCCGGCAGCGAGCCTCCATGGCTGGAGGGGGGGTCAGGGTGGGAAGGCTAAGAAATTCCAAGGACAGAGGCAGGAAACAGTCCTGCTGGAGGCAGATCCACTAGCATACTTCCCTCGGATACTTTCTCTTGCAGTGCTCAGCAGTTCCAGATCTCGGGAAGACTCAGAGGCTACGGGAGGGAAGGAACTAAAACACCAGGAATCAACTATGTACGGAGCCCTGCTGGGGAACACCATGGGTCACAGTGGCAGCCGTGTGATTGGTTCCTTTACGGAGAATTCAGATCATGCCATTCGGCTTACAATCCTCTTCCAGTGGCTTCTTACTCCTGTGGTCTCAACCTTGGCTACCCATTAGAATCCCCGGAGAGCCTAAAAACAAACAAACAAACAAACAAACAAATAACAAACAAACCCAACTGCCGGGCTTGCAGCCCAGCCCGATTATATCAGAACTGGTGGGGGTGGGGTCCAGACATCAGTGTTTGTTTAAAGATCCTGGATGACTCCGATGTGCAGTCAATTTAGGAGCCATGACCTTAAATGCAAATTTTTGGCCACAGCCCGGGCGGCCCTGACTGATCTCAGACCATCTTCAAACACTCGCCCTGTCTGAACTCAGGTTAAGTTCTGGTCTTTCATTCTTTGGTCTGCTTTCCACCACGGGACCATCCAACGTCCCACGTCCCAGAGGAGCCCCTGCGGTCTGGCCTCTGCCCACCTCGCCACTTCCTCCTGGACCCTGTCCTCTCCCACAAGCCTTCCGCTCTTTGTTGGTCCTTACATACCTCCTTCCTTCAGAACCTCTGCACCTGCAGTTTCCTCTGCCTCCTTCTGATAACATATTCTTTTCCTGGGCCCTCCCACACCCAGCTTACCATTCAGGCCCGAGGAGACGCCTTCTGTGACAAGCCATCTCATTACTGCGCTGTTTCCAGTGTAGCAGGCCCCGCCTGAAGTCATCTTGTTTGTCTGCTTCAGAGGTGTCTACTTTTTCTGCCAAGGGCCGTTTGGATATTTATAACATCATTCAAGAGCCATACAGAATTATCGACTTAAAAATGAGCCTGCTATATTTGGTCACACATTTCATTACCTCACCCCTAATGCCTTGGCAGGGTCAAACCACATATGCAGCTCGTGGGCCAGATGATCCCCAGCCCTGGTCTACTTGCTCTTTGCCTCCCTGGGAGAAGGTAAGGTCTGTGAGGTCTGAGACCTCCTCACTGTTCTTCAGTGCAGCTCCCAGAGGGCTGGCCGGGAGCACGTGTTCAGTACGTATTTGATGAATGACAAATGAGTGCTTGGTAGGTCATGTGACACATATTGGTTAAATGAATGAATGAATGACCTCATTTGATCCTTTAGACAAGAGGCAGTGTTAGCACTGATTTGCAGATAGATAATTCACCAGGGTCAGAGGTTAAGTAATTTTATTAAAGGAGGAGTAGGGTGTTGGGGGAGAAGGTACAGCAGACATGTTTGATTTCGATTATGGATTTTTGGTAACTCGCCATCGCAAGAACCGGCAAGTCCTTCATGAACTGGTGAGGACCTGTAATTAGGTGTTAATTGTGGGTCCCGATCTGATTTTCTGACCTTCAAGAGGGTGATGGGAGGGCAATCATATAATCACTTGAAAACCAGGGGAGAACCTCATTGTTTTGGGGTGCCGTGCTCTCAGCACGTCTGCAGGTGCTGGACTGGGAGTGGAGAAGTTCTCCCCACCTCAGGGACTTCCCTGCTGTTGACTCATAGCAACTGTCATCTGGTCTCTACAGAGCTCTGCATGCCACACCGAAACCAGAACGGCATGAGTCACAGTGATAGCCCCGCAGCCAGCCGCTGGCCAGCGTAGCAGGGCAGAAGGCAATGAATGTGGCTCTGGCTTCCTCAGTGCAGCTGGCTTCCTGTGCACGACTGATCTGGAGCCTTTGTCAATATGGAAATCAAGGGCACCCTGGTTCTCAGTTTTGCATCTGGGTGTAAAAATAACAACAATACTAGGTTGATATATTAGTCTGCTTGGGCTGCTCTAACAAAATGACACATACAGGTGGCTTCAGCAGAAACATCTCCTCACAGTTCTGAAGGCAGGTGGTCCGAAGTCAAGGTGTGAGCACCTTTGGGTTGTGCATGGCCATTCCTGTGTGTGTGTCCCCAAATTCCCTGTCCTTATAAGGAGACCAGTGTGTTGGATCAGGGCCCACCCTAGCAGCCTCATTCTAACCGAATCACCACTTTAGAGGCCCCATCTCCAAATACAGTCGCTTTCTGATGTCCTTTATCATTCGAATTTTGGGGACACATTTCAGCTCATAACAGGTAACATTTATTGAATGCTTATTGCACGTTAGCTTCATGACAAGTTATTTTTCAAACATCACCTCACATACTTTCCCCAAATGCACTGTAAGACCGGAACCCCAGTTTGAATCTAGCCTACGAAAACCTGAAGGGCAGTGAGTTAGGAACACTCGTAGGGACAAGGTTTGGCAGCTTGAGGTGGAAGAGAGTGGAGCCTCACTCCACAGTTGAAGCCTAGCGGTTGAGGACTTTACGTCTGAATTACCTTGAACTTGAAGGGCCAGCATCACAGCAAGGACTGCAGCTTCTCTTCCTGTAGCTGACCTCAGCTCCTCCTGGCCTGCGGCAGAAGGAGGTGACAGCTCTTCCAATTAACAAAGCTGTCCTGTGAGGGGCTTTCTCTGGTCTTGTCTGGGGTCCCAGACAGAAACAGAGAGAGCTGGCTCATTTCCCTGCCGGAGGAGCAGGGAGTGTGACTCACTGAAGGGCTTTGAGCTGAGCTCACTCTTGACAGAATCCCTCTCCTCTCTGGGTCCAGATGTCTTCCCTGTCAACCAAGCTCCCCTGGGAGGCACCGTCCGTTGCTTCTGGCTTTTTTCCCCCTTTCCCTGTGTGTTTGTTTAGCTTCTAAAAAGGGATTTATTGCAGGAGCCTCTGGGCACACATTCAAAACACCCAAATCACAAGGAGAAAGTTACCCAGACTCACATGGTGCCCATCCATGCAGAGATGCTCCACCTGCACTGAGGAGGGCTGTTCCCAAACCTGAAGGTCGGTGTTGTTGTCCTTTGCCAAATCTGAGCAGCCCGTGAGACAGGCTCAGAGAAACAGCCTTCGGGGGTGTGCACACCAGTGAGGATTATAACACGATGGTCCCGGGGAGGCTAACCCATCCCACACCCCTTGGTATTGCTCATGCTGAGCCTTCGGCTTCCTTTCAGTCCCTTCTCTGTGCCAAAATATGACAACTGTTTCTCAGTCTAAACTTGAGAAATCATCTGCTTTCATGAAGCATTGCTCCACTCTCAGAATTGACTCCTTTCTCCTCTGCACTGGTAGTGCCATGTACACACCGTTTAATCACTCGCTTAATAAAGGTTTTGTTCCCCAATTACTGGGCGCTGACCTCCTGTTCAGCCATGGAGAAGCAGTGGTGAGCACATGGCGAGGCGTGGGCTTTCTTGCAGCTTACTTTCTAGGCCAAGAAAACTCCCATCTGAGTATTTACCATTCCCCACTAGGCTCTGAGCTGTATTATCATCATAGTGGCCATCCTCCTCCTATTCTTTTTAAAAAAATATATATTTTATTTACTTTTCACAGAGAGGAAGAGAGAGGGACAGAGAGTCAGAAACATCGACGTGAGAGAATCATCGATCAGCTGCCTTCTGCATACCCCCACTGGGGATGTGCCCGCAACCAAGGTACATGCCCTTGACCGGAATCGAACCCGGGACCTTTCAGTCCGTAGGCCGAAGCTCTATCCACTGAGCCAAACCGGTTTTGCTCACATGGTGCCCATCCTCCTATTCTTATCAAACCCCTATCCCTGGCTCCTCGGATACCACTTACAGCCCACATGGCAGGCACCATGCATTCTGCACTCTGTGTACCACCCCCTCCACCCCACACAGCCCACAGGACCTAGCACTGTGCCTGCCACATGGTGACACTTGACTCATCTTTGCTGAATTTGGACACATCTGTATTGTTGTATTGGCTAATTCTAAAAGAGCCTGGGCAGATGATGTTCAGAACCCCAAGGGGACCCCAATAGGAATACCTTTTTCCTGGCTTCCTTACCTCCTATCTCCCAAACACATTCAAACACACACACAGGTCTGACTAGAGAAACAGGAATGACTTCCAGTACTTATCACGGAGGAAATTTACGCAGGAACTTGGTTGAATGGTTGATGGAGGAGATGACGGTAAGGTGTGGTAGAGTTCAAAGATGGCCACTAAGTCCCCTCTCATCAAGACATGGAGTCTACTTCTTGACCTCTTGAATCTGGGTAGATCTTCTGATGCCGTTGAGTCCCAAGCTTGAGCCTCAAGAGGTTTTCCCATTTGCTTTCTCTTTCTTGGAACCAGCTGCCAACTGAATGCGCCTGCGCTAGACTGTTGTTGGATGTGAGAGACACATGGAGCCACCACTGCCCCAGATGACAGCCAGCCAGCTTCCAAAGCGAAGCTCCCTGATGTCTTGGCAGCTGATCTTAGATGCATGAGGGGGCCTGCCGGGACCTGCAGAAGAATTGCCCAGCTGGTCCCAGTCTAAATTGCTACCTCTTGAATTGTGAGCTACAAATAAATGGTCGTTGTATTAAGCCATTAAGTTTTGGGTAGTTTGTTTCACAACAAAAGAGAACTGATTCATGAAGTGACCCAGAGGTTAGCAACAGCAGGAAGTCACTGCCATCCAAGGTGTAGACACAGAGGCAGGAGGCAATGTAATGGGCCCAGTGCAATCAGAGCACTCAAAAGATGAGGAATAGGACGTAGGGGTCCCATGGAGGCTTAGAGGCACAGAGGAGCTGGAGGAGAGGCAGTTGATGGAAGCAGAGAGGGGGAGAGGCAACCCGGCTTCTCCCTTTTGTCTGCCCCCCAGGCCTCTGCGGGGCTTGCCATCAGCTGAGACAAGAGCCTGAGATGCAGCTTCAGGAGTTGGCATTGAGCAGCACAGGCCAGAGCCAGGCAGGTCCAGGACTGGACCCGAGAGCAGGCAGGAGCAGCAGCACACAGCCTTTAGGAAACAAAAAAAGTGGAATTAAGGATTGAGCTTTCGAAACAGCACAGCTGCATCCCCATATTCATACTTGTTCCCTATTAGGAATTGAATTTAGGCTGAAAAATGAATTCTTGATGCTGGAAGGCGATGATTGCAAGTGTCTCAACTTTTGACATAACAGTCAATCAAACTATTATAAGACTTATTTATAAGACTTTGCACCCACATCGGCTTATCAAAAACACAAATCATCAAAACATAGCCAGAATGATGCTATTGTTAGGTAAAAAACACAGAAGTTATAACACACCAATTTCATTTTAATTCATTCAGCAAGCATTACCAGTGAAAACTTCTTATATGCCAGCTGAGCACAATGAAGGCTGACACCACAGACGCGCACACACATATACCCACAAATAATTTAATAAAGTACAAAAGTTGTCATTGAGGTACAATCAGAGTGGGGTGGGTCATTGTTCAGTTGGGTTTTGAAGAATTAGTAGAAATTCACAAGGTGGGGAGGGGACTGAAGTATAGCTTTTCAGGGGAGTGTGCAAATTCAGAGATAAGACACAGATGCCATATTTAAGAAACTAGAAGTACTATAGCTCAGTGTGGCCAAAGCACTGTGTATGGAGAAATGTGGAGACAGATAAGGCCATAGAAGTGGCAGGGGCTAGACCACGCTGGCTTATATGTCACATTGAGGAACTTGCCACTTATAGCCAATTGGGACACACCAACATTTTTTATTTTACAAAGTTTATATATTTTATTTATTTATTTATTTATTTATTTATTTATTTATTTATTTATTTTCTGAGAGGAAGGGAGGGGTAAAGAGAGAGAGAGAATCACTGATTGGCTGCCTTCTGCATACTCCCTACTGGCATGAGTCTTGATTGGGAATCAAACCATTACCTCCTAGTTCATAGATCGACACCCAACCACTGAGACACAGGGGCTAAGTAGGTCTTAAATTTTTTAATTGATTTTTAGAGAAAGGAAGGGAGAAAGGTGGAGAGAGAGAGAGAGAGAGAGAGAGAGATATCAATGCAAGAGAGAAATATTGATTGGTTGCCTCTCATACTGACCCCTGACCGGGATCAAATTGGAAACCTGGGTATGTGGCCTGACTGGAAATCGAATTGCCACTTTTTGGCTGACTCTCCAACCAACCAGGCCACACTGCCAGGGCTATATAGGATTTTAAAGAATTAAAATAATACATGTTTATTTTCAGGAGCTAAAAATGATATAAAAGGACAGAAATAGTCATGATTTCTGCCTCTTCTATCTTGCAGGTAACCAGGGAGAGGAATTAGGAGGGTGTCCTGACATACCTTGCTCGTCTTCAGGGTTGGCTGGCTTGCTCATTTGCTCTGGCTTCGATTACAAAAGCTTCTATAATATGCCTATCACTCTGCAACTTGCTTCTCCCCCTAACAGTATGTGGACATCCCTTCAGATAAGTTAGATTTAACTGTTTATTTATCCAACCATTCTCCTACTGGTTGGGCATTCAAATTGTCTGTTTTTAAAAATTACAAAAATATTGCGGCATGTCTCCTTGGGGATGAGTCTGGGTACATTGGGGCGTTCATTTCAGTAAAATAGATTCCCAGAGGGAAGATATCTGAGTCAAAAAATGTTTGCTTTAAAAAAAATTTTAATGGTGTGTCCAGATTACTTTTCTAATAGGTTGTAGCAATTCCTATGTTTCACCACTGTCAGCCAGAATTGAACATTATCACTGTTTTCTTTGAAAATGTTGGTAAATATAATGGGTGAAAAAAAGACTGTACTGGTTTAATTTGCATTTTCTTGGCTTCTACTGACACTGAGCATCTTAGCATATGTTTATTGACAATTTGCATGTTCCCTCATGTGAATTGCCTGCTCATTTTTCTGTTCAGTTGCCTTGTTGTTATTAATTAGTAAAACATCTTTGAATATTAGTAATTATTAATTGTTACCCACATCTTTGCAAAGGTTCTGTTGGGACATGGAAACTTCCCCCTCTCGTTTCTTCTGGCTGGTGGAATAAACAATGACAGATAAATGGAAGAAATTCAAGTTTTAATATGATTAAAACAGGGAATTCATATAAGCATGAAAATTTCGGACAGAGAGGCAAAATTATATCTATAATAATAAAAGCATAACAATGCTGAAGCCGGTTTGGCTCAGTGGTAGAATGTTGTTCTGCGGACTGAAAAGTCCCAGGTTTGATTCTGGGCAAGGGCATGTACATTGATTGCGGGCATATTTCCAGTAGGGGGTGTGCAAGAGGCAGCTGGTCAATGTTTCTCTCTCACCGATATTTCTAGCTCTCTATCTCTCTCCCTTCCTCTCTGTAAAAAATCTATAAAATATATTAAAAAAAATAAAATAAAAGCATAACATGCTAATCAGACTGGACAACCTTCCAGACAAAGCTGGGGCTGCAAAGGAAGCCTGGGTCCTGGGTGCCAGAGGGAAGCCAGTGTCAGCAGCTGAGGGAAGGGAGGCCTAATCTTGTACGAATTTCATGCATTGGGCCTCTAGTATCCTACCTAATAAAAGAGTAATATGTAAATTAACCATCACTCTGCTCCACGAGCCACACTCACCAGCCAAACAGAGCGAGTAGGCAAATAAACCCAACCAAGATGGCTGCAGCCACAGAGAACAGGAGAGAGGAGTTTCCCTGGCAACGGAGGAAGCCAAGCTTTCCGCCTGCCCTTGCCAGCCTAAGCCTCCACTCAAGGCTACAAAGTTTTAATTATAGAAGGTAAACAAATTCCAACAGAAATGGCTGCCGCTATGGAGCAAGCAGGAGGCTCCGCTCCAGGCTACAAAGTTTAAATTGTAGAAAGTAAATATGTCCCAGATACCAGGACCTCTGTTTGGGTCATCAGGGGGCATGGCCGGCCTGCAAACAACCACAGGCCCCTTGCACAGGCTGCCCCATGCCCCAAGGAAACCCCCACCCTGATCCGGGACACCCTTCAGGGAAAACCAGCCAGCCCTCACCCGTACACCAGGCCTCTATCCTACCTAATACAAGAGTAATATGCAGATTGACCATCACTCCAACATACAATATGGCTGTCCTCATGTAGTCAAAGATCCTGCCCCTATGTGGACACAAGATGGCTGGCAGGGGAGGGCAATTGGGAGGGACCAGGCCTGCAAGGGAGGGCAGTTGTGTGTGAGAGGCAAGTAGGGGAAGGCAGTTGGGAGGCACTGGGCCTTTAGTATGCATATAAGACCTTGGGTTAATCTCTTCTCACCCTCCCCTGTCCCCACTTCATTCTAGATTCATCCATCTGTTCCATGTTTCCATGTCTGTGGTTTCTGCTCCTGCATTGAAAGTCTGCCCCCTAGTGGTCAGTGCATATCATAGCTACTGGCAGCCACTCAGCCAGTCAGCAGGTCACTTAGGCTTTTATATATAGACTAGAGGCCTGGTGCATGAAAATTCATGCACTGGAAGGGAGGTCCCTCAGCCCAGCCTGCCCCCTCTCACAGACTGGGAGCTCTCAGGGGCAGGAGGCAACCTGGTGATCAGGGGGAGGCGATACCCCCATCACACCTCTGCTGCTGCCACTGCTGGCAGTGTAAGCCTCGGCCAGCCCTGGTTACCTACTTGGGTGGCCCTGGGCGGCTGGGGGGCTGAGGGGACTAGGGGACTCCGGAGGCAGGCACATGGAGCAGCCAGACCTGCCTGTGCCACGTCTGCCACCCCAGCAGGGCTGAGAGGACTGGGCCCCACCATCTTGTGGTTGTGGGCACAGTCATATTTGAGGGCGTGGTAGTCAATTAGTATATTCCCTCCTTATTGGCTGTGGGAGCCACCATCTTTGTGAGGGCATAATGGCCAATTAGCATATCTCCTCTTTATTAGATAGGATAGACAATTAGAAGCTAATGGAATTTGTGAAAATGGTACCGAGTCCCGTGTAGATTTCACCCAGCTTTTCCCAAGGGAGCATCTAGCATAACTAGCACAACCAAAATCTCATTTGTCTTTGGATGTAGTTTCTGGTGAATTTACAATGAACATATGGTGAATTTAATATCTGGCAAGATGAGTCCTACCACTCCATACTTTTTCATTATGGTGACGATTCTAATTTTTTATTTATTTAAAGTTTCAAATATTTTTAGCCACTTATTCCCCTGTCTTTCCCCCTAAAGAGCTCTCCTGAAATTCTGATTGCAACTCATTTAAAGTTTTATATTAGTTTGTTAATGACTGGCGTTTCCATATATCAAGTTTTCCTGCCCAGGAATACATTTCTCTCATGTTATGCTATGGGTCTCATGTTATGCCCTTACATGAGAATTTGGTTCTCTTCATGCAGCCCATGTGCCCTCTATGAATCATTTATTCATAGGTGTCTTACCGTTTTTTTCATAATAAATGATGCATTAATTTCCTATTACTGCTATAACAAATTACCACGGATCCAGGAGTTTAAAAAGAACAGAAATTTGTTACAGTTCTGGAGGCCAGAAGTCACCACCCACGGCTGAGCTGCTTCTGGAGGCTGAGGGAGACAGTCCCTTTTCCTGCCGAGTGGGGCCACCTGTGGTCCTTGGCTCCTGGCTCCTTTCTTGAATCATTCCTGCCTCGGCTTGTAATCTTCTAACCTGACTCTACCTCCCTCCCATCCGATCCCGATCACACTGGGCTCCCCTCATCACCCGGTCTTTAACCTGATCATATCTGCCACATTCCTTTTGTCATATAAGGCAACGTGGTCACAGGTTTTCAAGACCAGTATGCAGACATCTTTGTTGAGGGCAGAGCATTATTCTATACACCACAAATGGGATTATTATTTTTTTATTAGTTCCATATCTTACCCTTTACTGTTGGCATAAAGAAAATTTTTAATATATATTTTATTGATTTTGTACAGAGAGGAAGGGAGAGAGATAGAGAGTTAGAAACATCGATGAAAGAGAGTCATCGATCAGCTGCCTCTTGCACACCCCCTACTGGGGATGTGCCCGCAACTAAGATACATGCCCTTGACCGGAATGGAACCCGGGACCTTTCAGTCCCCAAGCCGATGCTCTATCCATTGAGCCAAACCGGTTTCGGCTGCATAAAGAAAACTTTATTCAGCCTGGCCAGTGTAGCTCAGTGATTGAGGATCAACCTATGAACTAGGACATCATGGTTTGATTTCCGGTCAGGGCACAGGCCCGGGTTGTGGGCTCGATCCCCAGTGTGGGAGAGTGCAAGAAGCAGCCAATTAGCGACTCTCTCTTATCATTGGTGTTTCTATCTCTCCCTCCCTCTCCTTTCCTCTGAAATCAATAAAAATATACTTAAAAGTAATAAAATAACAAACAAAAGAAAACTGTATTCATTATTGTATAAGTACTATCATCTATTTTACCAAAGTTTAATTATTTCAAATAGTTTTTGATAAAGGCTTTTGGGTTTTCTATTTACACAATTATATCACATGAAAATGATGTAATTTTGTTTCTTCTTTTTCCAATATATATAGGGATTATTTAATTAGTAATAAAAATAATAATGTATTGCATTAGTTAAGGTCTGCAAAGTAATGCCAAAAATGATGATTTTGACAGAAATGTCTTCAACTTCCCGTTATAGTTGCTGGTGGGCTTTTTGATAAATAATCGTTATCATTTTGAAATGGCTTTCTCTTTGGTATGTCGAAGGGACATGAGCTCACCAATGCTCTCGCCTCCACTGGGGACTATGCATTCATACTCTGCATCTTGGGGGTTCCTTTCAGTCACTCACTCAAACGAGAAAAAATCAGGCCAACTAAGTGCTTCCCCTCGGGGTCTCCTGGGTCAGCAAGACAGGGCCGTCCCCACCAAGGGCACCCAGGACCCAGTTTGATTGACAACTGTCTGTGGTCAATAGGCCAGGCCCGTTCGTCAGACTGCTGGATGCTGACCAGACCTCTTTGTCCTGAGGCATAATGATTAAGCAAGGGAGAGGGAGGTAGGTGAGTCAGGGCATGAGGTGATGCCCGTTTGAGTCATAAGAAAAAAAAAAGGAATTAAAGGCACATTAGAGAAAATAAGGTTTCTGTGCAGTGACAGTCTGGACTTCAGCAAGGAGTCCATGAAAGGAGAGACGGCATTCTCCTAACTTTGAGTTGTCTGTTGCTCTAAACTTCTGTTTTATTATTAGGATTGTTAATCTCTTCCTGTGCTTATTTATAAGTTAAACTTTATGACAATGCACATAAAACTCTCCACAGTTTGGGCATGCACTGGGGTCTGAGAGGGACAGGCCAGTAAGCCAGGACAAGCAGAACAGTTAAACAGCAGTTGGCAGTCACTTAGTGAATCCTGTCTTCCCTGAACCAGGGACAATTCAGAGTAAATGGTTGGCACTTCTCCTCCCCACCCAGGGGGTAAATAGCTGTAATCTCCCTCCTCAGGAAGACAGAGAGCAGAAATCCAATTAGTGCCAATTGCCCGCCACACCCAAGGACAGATGAAGTGAAGAGATAAACCTCATTTTGGCACATCAGCATAAAGCTCATGAATATTCTACTGAGATCCTTCCCTAAGACCTCCCCTAAACTGCCCAGCCTTAAAGAGAAACAAACAAACAAACAAACAAATAAATAAACTGCCCGCTTTAGAAGCCTTAAGTGGAAGGTGCAGTGCGCTCTCCCTCCCAGGAGCAGGCCTGCGCCTCCCCATCTCCTTCTCCTAGACTCTAGGGGACCCCCCTCAAGGCTTGAAACGAGGGCAGCAATGGGCAGCGCAGTTCGTCCTGGGCAAACCCCCTGAACCCCCTTTTCTCTGGCTTCTTAGTGAGCAAAGCAGCCCAGCCTCGGCTCATTTTCCCACCCTTTTTCATTTCACTGCCCCCAGCCTTAATAAACATCCTCCTGAAGTCACCTGGATGTTTTCCTGCACCAAGTCAAGAACACCCACACCTCCCAGGAGCAGACCTGCTCAGGGCCAGTCCCCTTTCCGGTAACAGAACGTATCCCCCACAGATATGAGGGATGACTGTAGTGCCTAAAACTAATCCTCTTGAGATGTGTGTGTGTGTGTGTGTGTGTGTGTGCGCGCGCGCGTGTGTGTGTGTGTGTGTGTGTGTGCATGTGTGTGTTTTGAGATGGGCCTGGAGTGAGGCTGATGGTTGGTGGCACTTAGAATCCAATATCCCCCCCATAGTTTGTTCTCCTTTAAACTGGAGTTAGTTTGACAACCAGACTGTGGCCAGCTAAGGGTGAAGTAGCTTTGGTCACCCACCAGAGGAGATAAAGTCCTGCCCATGACTGCAGTCATCACAGTTTCTCTGTGCTGTTCTCCTGGGGCCAACGCAGAGTGAGCACTGGGTTTAACAAGAGTCTTAAAAATGTCTCTTCGGCATTGGCCCCAGAAGCAGCTGACAAAAGCCAGGAAGGAAGTTAATAAATTAACCCCAAGGTCACACTCTTCACTGGACCTAGGAGCCTCTCTGGATTAATTACCATCATGATGGTCAGTGACATTGTAAAGAGCACATCCTATATAATAAAACCCTAATATACAATGGACTGAATGGCAGAACTATTGGTCACTATGACACGCACTGACCACCAGAGGACAGATGCTCAATGCAGGCAAAGTGGGTGCCAGCGGGGTCCCACAGATCAGCCTTGATCACTGTCCAAACCTAGGGACCCCACCCTAATTATTGGGAACAGTGTCTTAGATTTAAAAATTAAAACTTGGCAAGGCTACTCTAACACAAACAACAACAACAACAACAACAACAACAACACAAAACAGGATGATGCAGCGATGACAGGCATGGACTCTGGCTTGCACATTTTGTGGTTATCCCTGATTCTGACACTTATAGCTGTGCGACAAAGCCAATTACTTAACTTCTCTCTGCTTCAGTTTTTCCACCTATAAGATGGGGGAAATGGTACTACTGCATCAGAAGGTCATGTTATGTACTACTTTCTATAATCAGGGCAAAAAAAATGTAGCTGCCCATACAACAGCAAAATGTCTTTCACCTGTGGGAAAAGTATGGTCACTGGTGCATGCAGTATCCCAGATCGAGAGAAGGATGTCTGACTGCCAGTGTTGCCTGATCCATCTGGCCTGAACCAGTAGTTGGACATACCCTGAGGGCGCAGGCTGAGCAGAGGGACCTCCACCCCCATGCACGAATTTTGTGCACTGGGCCTCCAGTTTAAAATAAGGTCCAAGCCATGCAACACCCATGACATAAAATTCCCCAGACAAGCCACTACTCTATTCTCGCACCACAAATGTTCCTTTATTAACTTAATCCTGTGTTCCACAGAGTGATTAAAGCTCTATTAAAGCTCTTTTCTTTTCTTTTTCTTTTTCTTTCTTTTTTTTTTTTTTTAACTTTTCCTTCTTAAATACAGCCAACGGAGATCTTCCCCGGGTATGTTATTGGCTACAACATGGATTCTTCCCTCCTCCTGCACAGCAGGATTGCCCGGGAGCTGAAAAGGCTTCATTCCCAGGACTCACCCCAGAGATTCAGAGCTTAATTTGAAGCTTATCAGAGGACTCTTAACTATAGCCAGGGTTGAGAATCACTCATCCACAGCCCTTCCAAAAGGAGTTTCTCCCAATGCCTCTCTTGGTTCCACCTTTTCAAAATTCTAACCTGAGAGAACATCTGTGATGAAGGAAATGTTCAGATCAGGGCCTGGAGTAGGGTGAGGCAAGAGAGGTCGAGAGGGTGGGAACTGTAAGGAGGCTATTATTTTCCTGTGACCCCCTCCACTTGCATGGTCCTGGGAGTGAAAGCCTTACATTTTGAACTTTAAGTATGGTCTGTAATATTGCAATAACTATGTATGGTGTCAGATGGGTACTAGACTTATTGGGTGGTCACTTCATAAGGTATATAAATGCCTAAATCACTATGTTATACATCTGACACACAATATAATATTGTATGTCAACTCTAACTAAAATATTTTAAATTTTTTTAATTAAAAAAATTTTGAACATTGGGTGCCTTACCCTAATCTTGGCCCTGGTTCATATAGCATATGTCTTAAAAAAATTAAATTCTTTATTGTTTAAATGTTATATAAGTCTCCTCCCCCCCGGCCCCCCCCCCCATTGACCTCTCCCCAGCCAGTTCCACCCCTCAGCACATGCCCTCACCCCCCTACTGTCTGTGCCTGGTTATGCTCAGATGCATACATACAAGTCCTTTGGTTGATCTCTTACCTCCCACCCCCATCTTCTCTCTTAGGTTGGATGATGTTATTCCATCAGTTTATGTTGTTCATTATTTTCCACAAATGAGTGAGATCATGTAATATTTATCTTTCTCCTACTGGCTTATTTCACCTAGCATAATGCTCTCTAGGCCCATCCATGCAAATGGTAAGAGTTCCTTCTTTTTTACAGTAGTGTAGTATTTCATTGTATAGATGAACCACCATTTTCTAATCCACTCATCTGCTGATGGGCACTTACACTGTTTCCAAATTTTAGTTTTTGTAAATTGTGCTGCTATGAACATGGGGTACATATATACTGTCTAATGGATGTTTCTGATTTCTTAGGATATATTACTAGAAATGGGATCACTGGGTCAAATGGGAGTTCCATTTTTAGTGTTTTTTTTTTTTTTTTTTTTTTTTTAGAAAACTGCATACTGTTTTCCACAGTGGCTGCACTAGTGTGCATTCCCACCATCAGTGCACGAGGGTTCCTTTTTCTTCACATCCTGGCCAGCACTTGCCATTTGTTGATTTGTTGATGATAGCCATTCTGATAGGTGTGAGATGGTACCTCATTTTCATTTTGATTTGCATGTCTTGGATGATTAGTGACTTTGAGCATGTTTTCATATGTCTCTTGGCCTTCTCTATGTCCTCTTTTGAAAAGTGTCTATTTAGGTCCTTTGCCCATTTTTTGATTGGATTGTTTATCTTTCTTTTGTTAAGTTGTATGAGTTCCCTATAAATTTCCATATATGTATATATGGAAAAGGAAGGGAGAGAGAGAAACATTGATGTGAGAGAAAACATGGATTGGTAGGCATCTGTGTATTTTAAAAGCTCCCCAGGTGATTCTAATATGTAGCCAGTGTTGAGAACCAATGTGACAAGCAGTGAGCTACATCAGTGCTTCTCAATCTTGGCTGCACATTGGAATAACCTAGAAGCTTTAAAAAGTATTGCTGCCTAGGCCCCATCCATAGATATATGGTGCTAGTTGGTCAGGATACTGCTGGGCCTGAGGATTTAAAAATGTCCCCTAGATGATGTGGTCAAGGTTAAGAACCATTGAGCTAGGTGCTGGACACCTAGAAAAGATTTGTGAAGATGAACCAGGAATATTTTGTGCCCTTAAGTATCTTACTATGTCATGGAAGGCACCATGAGCCAAAGTTATGGGAAAACTCCAGGCACCTTGTTCTCGATCTGAAAGCTCAGACTTCAATGGCCTATTTTGATGCCATCCCCCCTCCTGCCAACTATTCTACCCAATCAATCCCAGTACACTTGCTGTTTGACCTGTTTACCTTTCCCATCCTTTAGTCCTTTAGTCCTTCTCAAGGGACTTCCCTTCCTACCTCGGTCCCATAGTCAATCACTCAGTAATACTCTCACCTATTTTCAAATCCTGTCTCTGACTTTCTGTCACTGTAATCCAAACTCTCCTCATCCATTCACCAAATCCTATGGAGTCCCTTCCTCAGATGGGTCCGCTGCCTTTCATTTCCACTGCCACTCTACAATTTTGGGCCACCACCATGAGACTGCATACCTGCAGCAGTTTCCCAAATGGCTTCCTAAGTCCAGCCATGTCCCTCTCCCGTGCATTCCCTGCAGCTGCGTGACTGGTCGGATATCTAATCATTACCATTTCACTTTTAAAAGTTACATACGGCAATTGTCCAGATCTATGAACTTTGACAAATACATCTTGTTATGAAACCATTCCCCAAATTGGGATACAGAACAGTTGCATCATCCCCCAAATTCCATCATGGTGCCACCTCTTACCCCTGGAAATCTCTGATACAGTTTCTATTCCTATTGGTTTGTGTTTTCCAGATTGTCATACAAATGTAATCATATAGTGTGTAGGCTTTTTAAAAAATATATATATTTTTATTGATTTCAGAGAAGAAGGGAAAGGGAGTGAGATATAGAAACATCAACGCTGAGAATAATTTGTTGACTGCATTCTGCAGTCACCAAGAGATTTAGCCAGCAAACCAGGTATGTGCTTTGACTGGGAATCGAACCAGGGACCTCAAGGTGTACAGGATAACCCTCAACCAACTGAGCCACATTGCCTAGAACAGTATGGTGTTTGAGGCTGGCTTCTTGCACTTAGCATATTGCATTTGAATTTTATTCAAGTTATTGTGTGTATCAGTATTTTATTATTTTTTATTGTGGATTAATATTCTATAGTGTGGATGGATGTATTACAGTTGGCTTAGCCTTTCACCAGTTTAAGGACATTTGGTTTTTTTCTAGATGGGTTACCACAACAGACCTGCTGTTAACACTAATGGACAGATCTGTGAGTGAATGCAAGTTCTCATTTTCTTGGGTAAATTGAGATTTCTGTGGTAAGTGCTTGCTTAACTTTATAAGAATCTGCCAAATTTGTTTTCCAAAGTGGCTCTACCATTTTGCATTTCCACCAGCAATGTATGAGAATTCCAGTTGCTGTACATCTTTGCTAACATTTATGAACTATTATTTATGTTCTTAGTTTTAGGTGTTCCAGTAGGTGTGCTGTGATATCCCATTTGTATAAATTGTAAGTTTGAGCATGCTCCTTCCCTGCTCATAACTGTCTGTACCTCCCGTTGTTGCTTTGGATAAAGCCTTCACTCATTAGCATGGCTTGGAGGAGCTGCTTGCTTAGTGGGGTCCCTGCTTTCCCCTGAGCCCAGCTGCTGCCATCCCGTCTCCCTCTTTGCATTTCATGCTCTAACCACAATGAACTACTTTTAGCAATCCCGATGCACAGCATTTTCCTCACTCTTTCATTTCCACTTTTGTAATTATCTCTGCCTAGAATGTTCCCTCTCTTCTCTCATCTGGGCAATTCCTACTCAATTCCCTGTCCTTAACTTAAGGGTCAATTACTCCAACTGTCACCAACTCCCTTGTTACACTCCTGTCTCAGCCTTAACTCCCATGTAATATTACATTTCCCCCTTCCTGGGTTTCAAAATTAGCCAGCATACTTTGCAGTTCTTCCCATCAAGTGAGCTTGTCTCAGCTCCTCTGACTACCTACCCATCTGTAGTTTTGTTTGTCCTGGACTCCTCTCTCACTGGGAAGATCACATTCCTTCTTCAGGGTAGCTCCTCCTCCTACCTTCCACCAACATGATTTAGTGGGTGTTGGGAATCAGAACATGCCCTGTTCATTTGGCTGTAGGTCATCAAGACCTGGTCAAAAAAATCAGAGCCTTCCTTACAATTTTCTAAATTAAAACTATGGGAAAGGAGTTCTGGTCAAGATCGCAGTATAGGTACTTACATCCTCCCATAAACATATCAAAATTAGAATTAAATTACAGAGCAAATATCATTCAGAATAACCTGAAATACAGCTGAATGGAAGTTATGCAAACTTGGGATTTAAAAAAGAAGCCACATTGAGATTGGTAAGAGGGACAGAGATGCAGAACTGATTAGTTCCACACATACCTGTGGCAGATAAAAATGGATACGGATATCTCAGCTGTAGAGGTCCCCCCTGAAGGAATGAGGGCATCCCAGCCCCAGCCCAGGTCCCCCTAGTCCAGGGTTCCAGTGCCAGGAAGAGAAGTCCTTATTACTTATTGCTGTAAAGACCAGTAGAATTGTAGCTTAGTGAGATGGAGGGCTGCTGGAGTCCCAGGGGTTCCTCTAAAAGGAACTGCATATGTACATACTCAGACTCACTCCCTATGAGCTGCAGCACTAGGGCAATAGCTTGAAATGAACCAAGGACATACAAGGAGAAACTGAATTGTTCAGCATCAGGGCAAGAGTTGAGTAGGGGGCAGCTTTATGCTGGAAAAAAAGTGCTGGCAAAGGCCATTATTCCTTTTCTGAGGCACCCCCTCACCAGAGTCCACAGGGGACACCATATCTGAGTCTCCATCAATTTGGCTAACACTTTTAGCTCTATTCTGGTGATTCCCTGGAGACCCCCACACTCACCTTGTGGGCCCAACCAAGCCATTTCTAGTGGTTTTCTATACAAATGGTCTCTCTTGCCTCTTGCCTCCTAAAATCTCTCAAACAAGCAGCATCTGGACTTTTGCTAAGTGGTCCAGGCCCAGCACTAGTGGCAATCAGCCTTGGTTTGCAGCTTGGCTTCTCCTGGGAAACTCCAAGCCAAGGAAAGTAGCAGCCATCTGCAGATTGCTCTTTAGATCATGCCAGGTGGCCCTAAGCAGGGCACAGGCATTGGCTGACTTTGCACCTCCCAGGAGGCTCCAGAGCTAGTGCACCCAGGGGACAGCTTCAGACCATGCTGGGTTACAACCCTACCACCTCCAAGAGTTACATACTCATGAGGTGGACTCAGTGATCACCAAAGCCCTATTGAAGCAAGTCCTGCTCCTTAGGCTTGACTCCTGCACATTAGCTCCTCTGTTGTAGTCACAGCTGGTTCTTGCAACTGATTGGCCTCATGGGGGAATGGGGCCAATCCCTCTCTGTGACACCAACAGCAATCAAAGCTCAATAGCAAACACAGCCCATGTAGGGGTGCATCTGGAATGCCTAGCTTGGGTGACTGGGGAGGCTGCACTACTGGGCCCTACAGGACATTGAGTACATAAAGCCACTCTACCAAGTGTGGGACACATAGCAGCTCTACCTAATACAAAGAAAGAAACATAGGGGAGCAGCCAAAATGTGGAGGCAAAGAAACAGGTCCCAAATGAAAGACCAGGAGAAATCTCCAGTAAATGAAATAAATGATATGAAGGCAAGCTAACTAACAGGTACAGAATTCAAAACAATGGTTATAAAGAAGCTCAAGAAACTTAGTGAGAACTCCAAGGGTCTTAAATAGCATGAAAAATTACATAGAAACCATAAAAAAGAACCAGTTGGGAATGAAGGACACACTAACTAAAAATGAAGAATAATTTATAGGCAATCAATAGTAGACTAGATGAAGCTGAGAATCAAAATGATTTGGACTATAAGGAAGCAAACAAAACATCTAATCAGAATAGCAAAAAAAAAAAAAAAATTAAAAATGTAGTTAGTGTTAAGAGCCTCTGGGACAACTTCAAGTGTACCAATATTCAAATAATGGGTATGTCAGAAAGAGAAGAGAGAGAACAAGAAATTAAAAACCTATTTGAAAAAATAATGACAGAAAACTTCCCTTACCTGGTGAAGGAAATTGACATACAAGTACAGGAAGCACAGAGAGTCCCAAACAAGATGAACCCAAGGAGGCCCACACCAAGATACATCATAATTAAAACGCCAAAGGTTAAAGAAGAGAGAATCTTAAAAGCAGCAGGAGAAAAGCAGTTAGTTACCTATAAGGGAGTGCCCATAAGACTGGTAATTTTATCAAGAATCGTTGCAGGCCAGAAGGTAGTGGTACAAAATATTCAAAGTGATAGAAAGCAAGGACTTCTAACTAAGATTATTATAACCAGCAAAGCTATCATTTAGAATTGAAGAATATATGAAGAACTTCTTTCTGTAATCTATAATAATAAAAGCATAATATGCTAATTAGACCAGACAACCTTCCAGATGAAGTTGGGGCTGCAATGGCCTGAGCCCCTTGCAGGAATCATGTGTATCAGGCCTCTAGTGTATATATAATGTATAATCATCAGGTGTACACCTGAATCTAATATAATATTTATTATATGTCAGCTGTAATTAAAAACTAAAAAATGAAAAAAAGAGAAAAAATTTATCACAAAAAATGATAAAAACAAACAAACACACAAAACAACTATGGGAAATAGGGCAAAGCTGAAAAGATTTGAGCTTGGCTACCACTGATGGCCATGCTTTTAGCGCCAGGGAGATAACAGGTCTAAAGAAAAGCAAGTACCACCCAACTGGTGTGTGTATGTGTGTTGGGGTGAGAGGGAAGTTGACGGTGGGGGTGGCTGGGAAGGTCATGAGCTAAATAGGAGCAGAGAGCCTGAGCTCCTTTGAGTTCTTGGTAGTATTGTCCATGGAGGCAGCTGCTTTCTCATCTTCCCAATGTTTAGTTACTTTGGCCAATAAATTCCTTGCTTTGCCTCAGTTACTTGAAACTAAGTCCCTTGCAATGATTTAAAGAACCCTCATAATACACAAGTCTTAGACAAATTAATTAAGGGGATGGGTTAAGGCATTCGGTAAAATTGGCTCATTTGAACAGCTCAGGTGGAGGGTTTGTTGATGACACCGGGGAGGGTCTGGCCTGGGCCCCAGGCTTCCGATGTACGAGAAAGCTCTCAGCCAAAAGGCAAGACATGACATGTATTCTACATCAGAGGGGAAAAGTGTCTAATGGGTTGAGAATAATTCAGATTTAATTACTAGGAAAAATGCCTTCTTTTCTTTTTTTCTCTTTATTCTTTCCCCTGCCTGATGCTTAGACAGCAGGTTCAGTAGATATTTTTGTTCCAGAAATTTGACTTGAGAAACAGGGAGCTGAGTCCTCAGCTTCCTTCGTGTTGGGTGTGAAAGCCGAGTGTTTTGGATGTGGGCAGGAAGGAGCGGCAGGTGCTCCCAGCTCTTCCCACTGAGCGCTGCCAGGCTTAGTGCCCACTGTGGGGCCTACGCTGACACCTGGGCCTTGGAGCTCATGGCCCATCAACTAGAAATTACAGGTGTGAAATGCTCCAACCCCGCAGGCGGTGCTGCCGCAGCTCTGTGGTTCTGCATCTCAGATAGGGCCTCTTCCCTGCTCAGCAATCCCATCACACGCCCACTGCACCGATTTCCAACCCCAGCACTCCCTTTGGGCCTCAGCACTCACTGTGCCATCCCCATGCCCCCATCCTCTGTCAAAGATGAATTTTCTAAATAACAGCTTTAATGAGATATAATTCATATACATAACATTCACCCTTTAAAATGTATAATTCAATGATTTTTAGTACAGTCACGAAGTTGTACAACCATAACCAGTATCTAACTTTAGAATTTAAAAAAATATATGTTTTTATTGATTTCAGAGAGGGAGAGAGAGATAAAAACATCAATGATGAGAGAGAATAATTGATTGGCTGCCTCCTGCATGCCCCACCTGGGGATTAAGACAGCAACCTGGGCATGTGTCCTGACAGGGAATCGAATTGGGACCCCCTGGTCCATAGGTTGATGCTCAGGCACTGGGCAAGAACGTTTTTTTAAAAATCATTTTTATCATTCCCAAAGGGAAGCCCCATATGTGCTAGCAATTGTTTCCCATTTCACACCTTCCCACGGCCCCTGGCAGCCACTAGCCCCAGCAGGATCTGCCTATTGGAACATTTCATATAAATGGAATCATAAAATGTGGTCTCTGTGACGGACCTCTTTCACTAACATGATGTTTTCAAGGCTCATTTATGTTTTAGCATGTGTCAGCCCTTCATTCCTTTTTAATTGCTGAATACTATTTCTTTGTATGGATATGTATTTGGTTTTTCCATTCATCAGCTTTTTTTTATTTCAAGAAAAATGATTTTAAATAGAATAATGTTACATGCAATAAACTTTAATATTTCAAGAAAAACTATCTTAAATCTAATAATGTTACATGCAATAAGCATTAATTCATCAGCTTTTTAAAAATATATTTTTAGCCAAGACCGGTTTGGCTCAATGGATAGAGCGTTGGCTTGGGGACTGAAGGGTGCATGCCCCTGATCGATTCCGGTCAGGGGCATGCACCTTGGTTGCGGGTATATCCCTAGTGGGGGGTGTGCAAGAGGCAGCTGATCGATGACTCTCTCTCATCGATGTTTCTAGCTCTCTATCTCTTCCCTTTCTCTCTGTACAAACTCAATAAAAATATATTTTAAAAAAATAAAAAATAAAAATATATTTTTAAGTTGATTTCAGAGAGGGAGAGTGAGAAAGAGATAAAAACATCAATGATGACAATCATTGATTGGCTGCCTCCTGCACACCCCCCACTGGGGATCCAGCCCTCCATCCAAGTGTGTGCCCTGACTCTGACTGGGAATCGAACCATGACCCCCTAGTTCATAGGTTGATGCTTGACCACTGAGCCATGCCAGCCAGGCTCCATTCATCAGTTGATGGACATTTGTGTTGTTTCCACTTCAGGGGTATTATGAATAATGCTGCTATGCACGTTTGTGCACAAGTTTTTGTGTAAACCTATTTCCAATTCTTTTGGGTGTCTCTCCAAGAGTGCAATTGTAAGTTACATGGTAACCCAAAATGAAAGTTTTTGAGCTAGCATTGAATTGCTAAGTATGGTATTTTGAGGAACTGCCAGGCTGTTTTCCAGAGTAGCTGTACCACTTTACAACCCTGCCAGCAATGGATAAGGGTTCGTCTCTCCACACCCTTGTTCACACGGAGAGTGTTGGTCTTCCTGATCCGGGCCACTCTTCTGGTTCAGTGTGGTGTCTCCTTGTGGTTAGTAGCTGCTGACTGGTGACTGGTGATGAGCGGCATTCCCGTGCTCATGCTCATCTTTCCATCTTCCTCTGTGAGTTTTGTCATGGCTTTCGCTCATTTGAAAAACAGAGTGGTTTGGGTTTTCTTGTCAGTGTATAGGGGTTCGTTGTGCATTTCGGATACTATTCCTATGACTATGTGCCGTGGTTGCTCTGTCTGTACGTGCAGGGCTGTGTTGAGATCAGATGCTGAGGACAGAGGCCTCCAGGGCATGATGTCCCTAACTCTCTGCCCACCTGCCCAACCTGAGCGGCAGCTGCACCCGCCTCGGGGCGTTCTCCTTGCCTCAGAGGAAGGAAGGTTTCTCAGGCGCAGCCTCCGCAGAGATCTTGCCATATGAATGAGTTACCACATCGGTGAGTTACCATAGGAATTGCAATTGCACTCTCTGTTCTCTACTCACACGTATTCAACATTTAGTTTCTTCCATTAAAAATAAAGTCAAGTGGGAGGAAGACAAGGGAAGATAAGGGAGTTTAAGTGGCTTTTTTTCCTTCTATCTGAGACCTTTTCTCTTTCTTCTTGGTGTTAACAGTTTCCACCAGCCATCTGAGTATTAAACTTCTTCAATTCATCTGCCTCCTCAGTGCTCTCAGCTGGCTGGCTTCTTGCTGTTAGCACAGGTTGGCCTAGTTGTTCTATCCCCCAGTTTATCACCTTGACAAGTCTCCTTCCACTCCCCCCGCAACTTCCTTCCTACCTGCTGACTTGGAGCTTGGAGTCCCTTTCCCCTCCCTCCCTTCTCTGGAGCGTCCCCTGCACGCTTTCCTCAGTTTGTTTATCTGCAGGTTATGTGCTGTCTGTTTCCCCAATTTCAGCTTTAATTTAAAACTTCTGAGCCACATGACACTTTCATGTTTTTCCCATGCTGTTATGGATTTGTCTCATGGGTTTGGGGGTAACAGTTATGAGCATTTATACTCAGTTTGTAATGTGAGCCCCTCACCAAGGGAACTTTTTAACATGCTACTTATACTAGTACCAGAGCCCCAGTGCACAAAATTCATGCATGAAGGGGGGTTCCCTTAGCCCACCCTATACTCTTTCCAATATGGGACCCTTTGGGGGATGTCTGACTGCCAATTTAGGCATGATCCTGGAGATTGGGCCTATACCAGCAGTTGGACATCCCTCTCACAATCTGGGACTGCTGGCTCCTAATGGCTCACCTGCCTGCCTACCTGGTTGCCCCTAACTGCCCCCCCTCCTCCCCGCTGGTCTGATCACCCCTCACTGCCTCTGTATGCCAGCCTGGTCACTCCTAACTTCTCTTTGCTGCCAGTCAGGCCATCCCCACCTGCTCCTCCCTGCCTGCCTGGTTGCTCCTAACTGCCCCACTCTGCCGGCCTGGTCACCCCATACTGCACCCCCCCCCCCCCCCCGTGTGGCCTCGTCGCCCCACACAGCCTGTTATTCAGTTATTTGGTCATCTCTCACTAACCTCCCTGCTGTCCTGGTCACCCCACATAGGCTGCTTGCTCAGTCGTGGTTGTTTTTTTTTTTTTTTTTTTAAATATATTTTTATTGATTTTTTTTTTTTTTACAGAAAGGAAGGGAGAGGGATAGAGAGTTAGAAACATCTATGAGAGAGAGACATGGATCAGCTGCCTCTTGCATACCCCTCACTGGGGATGTGCCCATAACCAAGGTATATGCCCTTGACTGAAATTGAACCTGGGACCCTTCAGTCCATAGGTTGATGCTCTATCCATTGAACCAAACCAGTAAGGGCACTTGTTCAGTTGTTTGGTCATCCCTCACTAACCCCCCTGCCAGCCTGGTCATAGGCAGCCATCTTGTGAGGGCATGAGGGTCAATTTGCATATTACTTCTTTATTATATAGGATATTGAATACAGAGCAGGGTGTTGATGCATTGTAGGCAGTTGAGAAGTTATTTGCAGAATAAATCAAGGTACTACTAGGTGGTAGAGAAGCTTCTAGATACTCTAAAGCCCCTAAACTATGCAAACAAACAAACAAACAAACAATCAAAAGCCCTACTTGATTTGGCTCAGTGGATAGAGGATCAGCCTGTGGATTAAAGGATCCTGGGTTCAATTCTGGGATCACATACTCAGGTTACGGACTTGATCCCCAGTTGGGGGCGTGCAGGAGACAGCCAATCAATAATTCTAATCATTTCTCTCTGCCTCTCTTTTCCTCTCTGAATTCAATAAAAATATATTAAAAAAAAACAAAGCCCCTACACTCCCACTCCCGACCACCATACTCCAGTGTTCAGGAGGGCGAGCTGTAGAAATAGATTATCTAGGGGACACTCAGTGAGTTACTCCACGTCCCTGGACCTCACTTTGCTCATTCATAAAAGGGGAATGACGATAATCCCCACCTGTGGGATGGCTGAGAGGATAATGCAGTCATGGGCATGAAGGGTTTAGGATGGGACCTGGTGAATGTTCTCAATAAAGGTCGGATTTGCTTTAATCAACAGCAACATATGTCAGATCTGAGCCATGTGATCTATGCTACTTGAGAGTCACCAGCTGTCCTCCCTCCCCCGAGTCACTTCCTCATTTACCTGAACTTTCTTTCCTCCACATTGCACCTCATTCCACCCCCTCAGCATCTCTGTGCAAAGTCTCTCCCTTCCAAGCAACCCAGAAGCTTGCCACAGTCTTCCCTTTAATGAGCCTTAATAAAAACCCGTAACCAAGCCGTCTTCACTGTCAGTAGGAGATGACTAAGCAATTAGCGTCCCTTACTCCATGCACCGGCATTTCTCTTGGGGCTCCAGTACCAATTAGGAGATGGAAGTGCGGTTTTGATCTTGTTTCCTGGTGGACATCAAGCACTGTGTGGTGAAATGCCTTCTCTGTGAGGGACCACCCGGGTGGATTTGAGAACACCTTTCTCTGGGTGGCTCTGGACCGGTGACATAGAGGGAACAATTTTGTAAGTCAAGCTTTACAGCGCCAAATGAGTTTTGTGTTGTAAGAGTGGCCATATGGATCTGTCTGCGCCAGGTTGGAAGGCATAGAGATATAAGTCTAAAGAAAGCGACTGACAAAAAATCATGGAGGATGCATTTCTGATAAATAAAAAAGCATCACATATGAAGAGATGCCTAGAAATGTAGAGGATGTATTTCCGGTGGGGAGAAAAAAGAAAGCTCATATTCATTTGGAACATTATTGCCAAATTATTATTTATTTAGTGAGCACCTACTATGTTCCAGTCACTCTTGTAAGTGTCAGATAAAACAGCCTTTGCCCTAACCAGTTTGGCTCAGTGGATAGAGCGTCGGCCTGCGGACTGAAGGGTCCCAGGTTTGATTCCAGTCAAGGGCATGCACCTTGGTTGTGGGCACATCCCCAGTAGGGGTATGCAGAAGGCAGCTGATTGATGTTTTTCTCTCATCAATGTTTTTAACTCTCTATCCCTCTCCCTTTCTCTCTGTAAAAAAATCAATAAAATATATTTTTAAAAAAAGAAAGAAAGATAACAGCCCCAAGTCTCCTCCCTCTGTTGCTTACATTCCACCTTATGAGTAGTGGGGAGCCAAGGGTCAGAGGAAAAGGTACTTTTGCTTGGCAGTTGAGGATGTCTGGAGATGAACCATGAACATGACTAGAATTCTTCAAGATGACTAGAATTCTTCAAGGTAGACTTGGAGGGTCAGATGGAGAACCTTGGACCCCTGATATCGGCCGGGAAGAGGAGTGGAGCTTGCAGAGAGGGCTGGGAGGCCCCCAGATCCCGAGCCAGGGCTGTAGCGCTGAGGGTGAGCAAGAGTCTGGCTACCTTGTTTGCTACTGAGAGGAGGATCTCAGAGGAGAGACGCTAAAGGGTTGGTGTGGACCCACAAGCAAGCGTGGCCTTGCTGGTGTGCTGAAGCCAGGGCTTTGGGACTGAGGAAGGCAGGATAATGCGTTGTTGATGGCCATGCCTTTGACTTCAGGCAGCCCTGCTGGGAGTGGGGGCTGCCCCTGCTGTATGAGACTTGAGAAGGGCCCCCACCTATCACCTTTAGAATGGCAGCAAGGCTGCTGCCGGTGTGTGGACTGAGCGGCTGGTATGTGCTGCCATTGTTACCACCCCGTGTACAAACCGTCTCCTGGTGCACAGCCTGTCTGGGGCGTGGCAGGGAGGAAACTTGCCTCTTCCTCAGACCCCACCCACCCAGGGCCCAGGCAGCTGTCCAGGGTTGCTCAGGGTCCACTGGGCTGGGCAGGCGCTCCTGGCTGCTGTCCTTGCACTTTGAGGCCTCTTTTCACTTTGTTTTTCAATATTTCCCAAAGCTCTAATTGCTATACTTCCTCCAATGTTTTTAATAAGCAATCAGTGAGTACTGCAATTAGGAGGGCCTGATTACCGTCGGCATTCTCTTTCTTCTCTTGTGGAACAGTCACAAATAAACCTTAATGCAGACCAAAGATACGCTCCCCTCGAAAGCTGTTTGTAATCATGATGGGTTATTGTCAAAGCCAGCAGGCAGCGGAGTCCTCGGAGGCACTGCTACATGCTCAGCCGCCGCCGGGAGGGTGAGCGGACGGGCGGGCGGTGAGGCGCGGGTTTGCAGGTGCCCGAGGAGGGCTGCACACAGCCACGGGCGTGTTTTAATTGGTGAATTTGGCTGATGAAGCCTGTAAGTCACTCCTTTAAAAATGTTGCCATGCAGCATGTGAATGGGCAAGTGTCTGAGTCCTGAGTATGCGCTGATGAGTTTTAAAGGTACACACAGGCCCATGTAACCACGCAGACCAGGATACAGTGGCCCCCTTATCCCCGGGGGATCCGTTCCAAGACCCTCAGCGGCTGTCTGAAACCGTGGAGAGCACCCAGCCCTGTGTGCACCCTAGCTGTCCCTGTGCTTATGTGCCTGTGGTCAAGTTTAATTTAACAGACTAGGCACAGAAAGAGATGAACAACAACTAGTGACAAAACAGAACTGTGGTGGGCAGTGAGGCAGACATGAGCAGCGCAAGCCCGGTGGGTCAGGTACAGGTCACCAGGTGGAAGCCCAGGTGCCTGATGGACAATTGTAGGTGGGACCTCGCCCCCACAGAGGCCTCTCCTCCCCGAGCCTGTCTCTGGTCAGGCCTTTCCTCCTGGCCTTTCCTCCCGAGAGGTAACATCTAGGCCTCGGTTCTATTTCAGCTCCAGGCCCAGAAAAGCAGCAAAACCAGACAAGTGACCCCACAGCTGCCCTCGGGACCAGCTGCATTGGACAATGACCCCCTGCCCTGCACCAGCCGGTCAGTCCGTGGGGACCACACCCCTGAAAGGCCACCCTGGAAAGCTGCTGGATGTCTGCTGAGCTCTTCCCGGACCTCCCTGACACCTCCATCCTCAGACCCGAAGGAGGAGGACCCTGCGTGCTCTCCCCGAGCGGCCTGGGCCTCTCCCTGCCCCGCCCCTCCCCCACCCACAGGGTGCCACCATCAGCTTCCTCACTCCCAAGCCCAAGGGCCCTTCCTCTGCCTCTATCACGTGTTCCCGAAGCCCATTTATTCCAGGAACCACTCCTCTGCCTCTGTGATTTACCAAGTCACTGCCCCCTTAGAGTCTGGGTCTCGGCTCTGAGTTCTTTCCCAGCCAGAACCAAGCACCAGGGCTGCTGACCCAGGCCAGCACGGGGAGCTGTCCCTACCCCCGCAGCAGAACAATTAGGGCAGTATATGATAACGGAGGTTAGTGAGCATCATGTTGTAAAATAAAGGTGACTGACCTGAATACCAGCAGGGACACTGAGACAGCCGATCAGATAACCCAGAGGGCTCCTCAGCCACTAGCTGGTGGGAAAGCTTGGAGACGCTGCACAGAGGGTGAATCCCATCCCAGGTGGGATGGATCCTTCAGCACATGGTTCAGGAAGGTGTGCAGTTTAGAACTTACACAGTGTTTACTCCTGGAACTTTCCACTTAATATCTTTGGACTATGGTTGACTGCAGGTAACTAAAATCACAGAAAGGAAAACCGCGGAGAAGGTGGGACAGCATTTCAAACATCTCGGACGGCTCTCCAGGGCCCGCTGTGGTGCTTTTAGGAGAACAAAGGAGATGAACAACTCTTGGATGTATCCCTGGGATGGATGAAAAGACAGACCTTCCTGGGTGCCTGGTGCCGGGTGGGGTGGTCCTGAGTGAAGAGCTGAGCCCCACAGGAGAGGCAGGCGCTCCCCTGACTCGTACTGGACGGCTGAGGTCGGTTGAAGGACATTCTGCACCACTTGGGCAGCAATGTGTGTCGTCGAGGAGGGGTGACAATGGGCAGGTGGCACACCAGGGCACAGAAGCTGCCCCCAGTCCTTCCCTCATTTGTCCCCCCACTCCGGAGCCTGCCAATGTTCCCAAATGTTCTTTCCTCAAAACCTCTCACTCTCCTGGGGAACCTGCCTTCCAAAGAACTGGGGTGGGGGAGAGGGAGGTAGGGCCTGGGCTCCCGCCGGCTTTGAGTTACTTTAGAGAATATGAGATGGATTGCTCCACTGACTCCTGCCTGATGTTGTGAAATGTTTGAAATCGAATACAGCTAATATTAACATAATCATTGAGGAATATGAAAGTGTGAACATTTCAGAGGCCTGATGCTATTTGGGCTAATTAAGAAAAAAATTTTTTTTAAATTGATTTCAGAGAGGAAGGGAGAGGGAGAGAGAGAGACAGAAACATCAATGATGAGAGAGAATCATTGATTGGCTGCCCCCTGCAGGCCCCACACTGGGGATCGAGCCTGCAACCTGGGCATGTGCCCTGACCGGGAATTGAACTGTGACCTCTTGGTTCATAGGTCGATGCTCAACCACTGAGCCACACTGGCCGGGCTTCTGGGGCTAATTAACTGAGGGAAAGTAACCCACACAGCACTGGAATGAGCCTGGCTGCTGTCAGTGCCTTCCGCTGTGTTCAGGGAGGACATTCCCCTCTCGGGGGTGGAAGGACGCCCTCAGCACACTGCCTTTTGTCTGTCCTGCTGTCGTCCAGCTGATCACTTAGCACGCTGCACATTCCCGACCTTCTAGCCATGATGTCGTGTGGCCCTTCCCCTCTGATCCAGAGCATTGTAGGCAAGCTGAGACACTTCACAGCACAGCCCTCCTGTGCATCCCACTGCGGACAGCATGGCGATGGGGGAGCACTGGTCCCGGGAAGGAGGGGAGGAGGAGCCAGCTCACTGGGCTCCCTGCAAATCAAGTGTCTCAGGGCATGAGGAGAGGTGCCGATTGGAAGGAAAGACTGCAGGATCTGAGTTTGAGACGCCCCCTCCCGAGATGGCTCTGCCGCAGGGCTGACCCGGTGTTCTGCCTTCTCTAAAGTGTCCAGAACCATAAGGGGACAGCCCTGCGCTGAGGGTGGCCACCGGCAGGACTAGCGTTGGTAACTTTGGAGCAAAGTCCCATTTATTAAGCACTCGCTAGGGGTTGGTCATGTGTTAAGTGTGTCGACACGAGAACGTCCAAAGCTGAAGAGAACTTTTGTGTTGGAGCCAAACTGCCCGCGATGCGGGAAGAGCTCAATGCGCTGCACAGGGGCAGCCAGCAGCTTCCCGGTGATGGTGCATCTGGGATGAAGGCGGAACGTGAGGACCATGACGTGGGGGGAGGGTGGCGGGAGGAAGGCAGGATGGTTAACAAGACGTTGTGGCCCCTCGGAGGCCTGTCACGGTGTGCTCACGGGGGCACAGGACAGTGGGCAGAGCACACCTCCCTCTAAAGAAGCTGTGTGTGGCGTGACCGCCGCCACGGCCTGCAGGGGGCGTACGGTCAGACCACCTGCGAGGTGACTGCATCGCTGGCCTTGCACATACCCCTGTGTCCGTCCATGCATGCACGCGGCGTTTTCTCATTCATCCTCGCTGCACTGAGGGAAGTGCCTTCCGTTGTTATCCCCACTCTGCACGGGAAGAGAAGAGAAACCTTTCCCATTGTCCCCGTAAGTTCCCTTCCTGGGACCCCACACAATCAAGCCAATGAAAGACAGGTTAACAGGAAAAGAGGCACACATTTTATTTGATGCGAATATTTCCATTTCTTACACATATGCAGGATTTCACAGAAAAAGAAGTGAGAACTCACAGAAGTGTTAGGTCTGAGAGATTATACACCATTTTAACAGAGCAATTCATTTTTCAAAAATATTTTTTTTTGAAGAATTGGAGAACATTATGCTGAGTGAAATAAGCCAGTCAATGAAAGAAAAACACCACATGATCTCACTCATTTATGGATAATAAGGAACATTATAAACTGATGAACAAAAAGATAGATACAGAGACAGTAAAGAAACAGACTGTCAAATTACAGCAGGGAGGGTAGGGAGAAATGGGGGATATAAGAGATCAACCGAAGGACTTGTATGCATGCATATAAGTACAACCAATGTACGCAAAACTCTGGGGAGGGAGGGCATGTATGGGAGTGGGGGGGATTGGTAAGGTATGTAAACATATAATACCTTAATAAAAAAAAGAGAAAAAATATTTTTCATTGATTTCAGAGAGGAAGGGAGAGTGAGAGTAAGATAGAAACATCAATGATGAGAGAGAGTCATCGATCAGCTGCCTCCTGCACCCCCCCACACTGTGGATTGAGCCTGCAGTCCCACCACCCGGGCATGTGCCCCGACTGGGAATCGAAATGTGACCTCCTGGTTCACAGGTTGACACTCAACTACTGAGCCACACTAGCCAGGCAAACGGGTGACACATTTGCAGCAAAATGACAAGACAAAGGAACATGTTTGGGCATGGGGGGCAGTAACTGTGGGAAGTGAACACTGGGGGGCACTAATGGGAGATACGGGCTATTTCAGTGGGATTTGTTTATGTCCAGTCAAGTTGGTGCCACCTCCAGGGATAAGAACTTTTTTTCCCCCCTGGTGCAGGAAGAGGAGGCGACAGTTCACAGGGGAATTGGAGCCCCGCCTCTAGGCAGAAGGAGGGAGGCCCAGAGCTTTCCCTGCACCTGCTGTTTTTGATTGCCTTCAGCTCAAAATGATCTTCATGCCCAAGGGCAGGTTTCCAGGTGGCAGGTCCGGACCCCTGCAGCTGAGTAAATGGCAGCAAAGAAAGGAACTTAACCTGAAATAAGCTCAGAGCAGGGACTTGAACTGGGTCTGTTTTAAGGACAGGGAGGGAGGGGCTACTGGCATCTGGTGGGCCAAAGCCAGGGATGCTGCTAAACATGCACAGGACACCCCCAGGCCCCCCCGCCCCCCCAAAAAAAGAGTTATCCAGGTTCAAATGTCGGAAGTGCCACTGCTGAGAAGTTCTGACTTCCCCCAAATTCCTCTGCTGCTGTAGGTAACCGTGACTGGCTTCCTTTGCTTGCGCCGGAGACTGGGTTGGCTTGTTAAGAGTTGGTTCATTAATTAACTGAAAACAGTGGGGCATCGGTGCTGGGACTGGTCTGATGTTTGACATCTGCCTAACTGATCTGGAGGAGTGTGTGGTGAGAGCTCCACATTCGCTGCTGACGCTTAGCTGTGCCAGGGAGTGAAATGCCAAGCCACTGGCGGCAGCCGCGGGAAGCTCTCGGCAGCCTGTGAGAGTGGGCAGGGAGTTGCCAAGGAAGAGCCTCAGTGTGGGCAAATGCAAGGTGCCGCACTTGGCAAAAACACTCGGAGCTATACTTGGAGGGAGGAAGAGGAGAGAACAGGAGAAGCAAGTGAATAAAAATGGAAAGAGCTCCTTGAGGGATTTCCAAACTTGATTCTGAGACTCACCCAAGCTCCAGCTAAAAAGCTGGGCCTTCCTGGGCTGCCCTTGAGCACAGGTCTGGGTGCTATTCCTCAAGCAGCTTTTTATTTTCTGCAGGAGTACAGACCCAGTTCCTTCAGATTTTATGATTTTCAAGAGAAATAAAAAATTCTGGCTCTTATGTATAAGTTCCCATTTTACCTTTTCTGGTAATTTCTTATTCTATATAATAAAGAGGTAATATGCAAATTGACTCTCAAGCCCTCACACAAAATGACTGCCACCATGTGGTTAAAGATGGCTGCCACAAGATGGTTGGCAGGGGAGGGCAGTTGGGGGTGACTGGTCCAGCAGGGGAGCAGTTTGGCATTGATCAGGCTGTCAGGGGAGTGGTTAGGGGGTGATCAGGCTGGCAGGCAGGTGAGCAGTTGGAAGCCAGCAACTGTTGTGAGAGGGATGTCTGGTTGCTGGTTTAGGCCTGATCCCAGGGACATCCCTTGAGGGGTCCCAGGTTGAAGAGATTACAGACTGGGCTGAGGGACACCCCACCCCCAAGAGCACAAATTTGTGCACCGGGCCTCTAGTTTTAATATAATATCAAGCTTATAGAAAAAATTGCAAGAATAGTGTAAAGAGCTCCTATACCCTTTACTCGGATTTACTGGTTGCTAACATTTTTCACATTTGCTTTATTATTACAACTTACCAATTTTTATAAATAGCCTATGGGTCGAGCTAAGCAAGAATTTGGACCCTGAACTACCATTTGGTGACTTCTGAAGTTCAGGCTCATTTCAGATGAGTTAAATAAGGATCTCCACAGTGGGGACTGGACATTTGTATTTCTTTTTAAAGATTTAAAAATTGCTTTTTAGAGAGAGAGGAAGAAGAGGGAGGGAGAAAAACATTGATGTAATAGTGAAACATCGACCGGCTGCCCCTTTCATGCCCCCTACAGGGGATCTAATACACAACCGAGGCCTGTGCCCTGACCGGGAATTGAACCAGCAATCTTTCAGTGCATGGGGCATTGCCCAACCAACTGAGCCACCCCAGCCAGCGCTGGACATTTGTATTTTTAAAGTTCCCTCCAAATGATGCTAATGTGTAGCTAGGCCTGGGACCACTGGTCTTGGTCCCTCACAGTAATGTCGTTCCCCTTATTGGTGCCTGGCTTAAGGGTGAGTCAATCTTGGCTGAGAGAGGAAGGCAGAAAGGTTTTCTTCCCTCTTAAAGGCACACAGGAAAGAGGCAGCTCTTTCTACTGGTTGTTGTATCTGGATATGATGAATACCGGCCTTAGGATGGAAAGGTTTCTGATAGAAAGACTTGGGTCCTTAAATTTATCTGAGCTACTAAATTATCTAATCGCAAGGAGGAGGCTTCATCTTGAGATTCTTTTTCTTTTTTTATTAGAGGATACATTTTTCTTAAATATGTGGCAGAAATGACTAGTCATCTGCCAAAGGTTCGTAGTGCCTTGTAGTACATAGAGCAATTACTTGGAATCACCTCTCCAGCTGTGGGTGACATGTTGGGTATTTCCTCCCTGGGATTAGATGGTGCCAGGTGACTCAGGCTCACTAATGGAATGTGAGATGAAGTGGGTTACTTCTGGGTCAAGGTGCTTAAGTTTTGGGGCTAGATCCTTCACTTTCTCACCGCCACCCCTGTCCTCCTCCTTCCATCTCGCCGGGGGGATGAGATGAGGACAACCCTGAGGCCACAAGATGGCAGAGATAATAGACAGAAACAGAGTGAGTCCCTGTAGAGCACTCAGCCATTGGCCTTTATGTGAACAGGAAATAATGGTTTTTATTAGGTTAAACCCTGAGATTTTGGGATTTGTTTGTTTTGACGGATAGCCTGGTGAATACAAGGTAGTTAATAGACTGGGTGTTACAAAACCAAAAGATTATTATTAAAAAAAAATCTCTATAGATGAAAGTATTATGTATGTCCCTCTTTTCCCCCCATTGAATCCTTCTAGCTTGCTTCTGCCCCTGCCCTAGGCCTTCACCATCCTATTATTCGTGTCCCTGGGTATGCATATCATTTCTAATAAAGAGGGAATATGTAAGTTGACCATCACATCATAACAAGATGACTGTGCCCACAGCAGAGTCAGGAATCCCGTAATATGAGATGGCTGTGCTCAGAGCGAAGGCCAAGTTCCCATAATGAGCCTTAACAAGTAATCAGCGGGGACCTGAGGCTGCATGGCACTGGGCCAGGGCAGGGGACCTGAGGCTACGCCCCCCTGCCCGGTGGGGCTTGATGGGGAGGGACCATACAGGGCTTGATGGTGGACCTCAGGCCATGCCCCCCACCCATGAGGCTTAATGGGGGACCTCGAGGCATCCCCCCTGTCCCAGCCCAAGCCAGGGGACCTCAGGCCGTGCACCCTGTGCCGGTGCCAGACGGGGGGACCTGAGGTTGCTCCCCCCACCTGGCGGGGCTTGACAGAGGACCTCAGGCCTTGCCCCCTACCAGGGCCAGGGGATCTCATGCCACGCCCTCCACCCTGATGCCGGGCCAGGCGGCCTGAGGTCATTGTGCCCCACCCAGCAGGGCTTTACGTGGATGGGGCAAGCTGGGTCTGGATCTAGCCCAATGCGGGTGGGGCCAGCTAGGTCTGGGTCTCACATGATTTCAAGGCACACGTGCGTGGGCAGGAACTCAACTCTGGTTTCCATGGTGTGCCTCAGACTCTGACAGGAGAAAGATTTTCATATACATTTTACTAATTTTCTTTCATCTCTGACACTTCTATTATAAAGAAAGGGCAAATAGCAATATTAAAATATTTCCTCTATTTAATTCCTTTTTAATGTACATGAATTTCATGCACTGGGTCACTAGTATGCATATAAGTTTTTTGGTTGATTCCTTCCCATTCACCCACCCTCCCCAACTTCCTTCTGAGATTCTACATTCTGCTCTAAGCTTCTGTGTCTCTGAATGTATTTATCAGCTTATTTTATTCATTTGATTCCACTTATGAGTGAGATCATGTGATACTTATCTTTCTCTGACTGACTTATTTCACTTAGCAAGATATTCTCCAGGTCCCTCCATGCTGTCTCAAAGGGTAAGAGAGCTTTTTTTTATTTTATTTATTTTTTTTACTGCTGCATAGTATTCCATGGTATAAATGTACCACAGCTTTTTTACCCACTCATCCACTGAAGGGTACTTGGGCTGTTTCCAGGTCTGAGCCATTGTAAATTGTGTGCTGTGAAAATAGGGGTACACTTGTAGAGGGCCACCTGGGAAGATAAATGGACATTCTTTAGATTGTTGCTGACTGGGCCAGGGATATTGGTGGAGTCATGTCAGTTGCACTCCCACCCTGGGAGTGCGGAGATGTTCTTAGTTCCTGGCCTGTGTTTGTCTGGGAGGAAGGAGTGGGTGGAACCTGAGGTCTCCCAGGCTCCTTGTTTTCCTGTGAAACCCCTTGTTGGATTGGAGTATAAATAGATGTGCTGGGTGGCTCAGGAGGTCCTCGTCTGCTTCTCCAGCAGAGGAGTTCGGCGGCCCTCCCAGCTCCCAGTTTAAAATCTATCTCTGTGTCTTCTCTCTTTATTTCTATTGTTTCTCAATCCCTGGCCACCTCCATTTAGAACCGGTTCATTCATCTCTCTTTCCATCCGGGATGCGGAAAAGGGAGATCCCCGCCACATCAGGTCCCTGCATATACTTTCTTTCTGATTTTTTTGTGTTTCTTAGGATATATTCCTAGAAGTAGGATCACTGGGTCAAATGGCAGTTCCACATTTAATTTTTTGAGGGAACTCCATACCATTTTCCATAATGGTTGCACCAGTCTGCATTCCCACCAGCAGTGTGCTAGGTTTCTCCTTTCTCCACATCCTTGCCAGCACTGGTCATTTGTTGATTTGTTAGTGGTAGCCATTCTAACAGGTGTGAGGTGATACCTCATTGACATTTTAATTTGTGTTTCTCTGATAATCACTTACTTTGAGGATTTTTTTCATATGTCTTTTGGCCATCCATATGTCCACTTTGGAGAAGTGCCTATTTTGGTCCCTTGCCTATTTTTCTTATTGGATTATTTGTCTTCTTTTTGTTAAGTTGTATGAGTTCGTTATGTATTTTGGATATTAACTCTTTATCAGGTGATTCACTGTCAAATACGTTCTCCCATACAGTGAGCTCCCTTTTCATTTTGTTGATGGTTTCTTTTGCTGTGCAGAAGCTTTTTATTTTGACTTAGTCCCATTTGTTTATTTTCTCCTTAGTTTCCTTTGCCCTAGGAAATATCCGTAAACATATTACTATGAGCAATGTCTAAGATATTGCTGCCTTTGGTTTCTTCTAGGCTTTTATGGTTTCCCGACTTACATTTAAATCTTCTTTACATTTTTAGTTTATTCTTGTATATGGTGTAGTTGGTCTATTTTCATTTTTGTGCATGTGTCTGTCCAACTTTCCCAGCACCATTTATTAAAAAGACTGTCTTAACTCCATTGTATGTTCTTACCGAGTTTGTCAAATATTAATTGAGCATAAGCTGGGGTTTCTGTTTTGTTCCATTGATGTAGAGAAGCTGTGTGTGGTGTGACTGCCGCCACGACCTGCAGGCAATCCTCCACAGGTGCAGCAAGAGGTTTTCCAGCAGAGTAGGGCAATTGCTTCTACCAAGAAGCTAATTGTTATTCTCAGTCTTTAAATGTGGCACAGAATGTGGGGAAGAATTTTTTTCAATAGGGTGGATCAACTGTATTCCCCCAGGGGAAAACTGCCTGGATAGCAAACATCTGCCCGGAAAGAGGATCTTCACAGTGTGAGGGAATGTCTCAGTACAGGAAATTGGGGAGTCTGCCTTCTGAGCCCCAGAGCCCCCAACTTTGGTTTCTGCTCACACAGCTCCAGCCCACTATGCCCTCCCTGTTCCAGAGCCCAAGGTGAGTGGTTGTGCACTAAATTTTGTGCATTGGCCCTGTAAGAGGGTGTCTGCCTTTCTAGCCATCTCTCCCCAACAGTAACCTTGCTGCTTTCCACAGACAAATATTATGTGGGCACCCATCTTGGTTTTGATGCTCTTTGCTAGGGGGCCCAGCTTGGGGATTAAACACCAAAGTTCTCAGTGGCAACCCCTCATAACTTAGATATCTTTCTGGAACTTCTGTGGGAGCCCAGCTAGCCCTTTCCCGCTTTTGCACCTTCTACTAGTCTCTATGTGGTCTCTACTTTCCATCCTTGTTTATCAGGGTTCTCTCCAGCTATTATTCAGTATGTTTTGTTTGTTTGTTTGTTTGTTTGTTTGTTTATTTATTTTAGTTGTAATTCCAGTTTGGTTCTGGGAGCATGTCTGTGTAACATCCACTTACTCCCAAAAAGATTCTTTTATCCCCTCTTTTCTTTAAAATCATTATTGTTGAGATTATTACAATTGTTCCTCTTTTTCCCCCTGAATAGCTCCTCTCCACCTGTTCCCACCCACCCCAGGCCCTGGCCACCCTATTGCCTGTGTCCATACGTACTGCATACATGCATATAAGATCTTTGTCTAATCTCTTCCCGCACCACCAACACACCTCCCTCCCCTCTGAAGATCATCATTCTGTTCCATTTCCATGTCCCTGATTCTATTCCATTCACCAGTTTATTCAGTTCATCAGATTTTTTATTCATTTGATTTTTAGATTCACTTGTTGATAGATATGTATTGTTGTCACTTTGTTGTTCATAATTTTTTATCTTTACCTTTTTCTTCTTCTTCCTCTTCTTAAAGAATATCCTTCAGAATTTCAAATATTACTGGTTTGGTGGTGATGAACTCCTTTAATTTTTTTCTTGTCTGTAAAGCTCTTTATCTGACCTTCAATTCTAAATTTGCTGGGTAGAGTAATCTTGGTTGTAGGTTCTTGCTTTTCTGGCCTGCATAGTTTCTGTTAAGAAATCAGCTGACAACCGAATGGGCACTCCCTTGTAGGTAAATAACTGTTTTTCTCTTGTTGCTTTTAAGATTCTCTCTTTGTCTTTTTCCTTTGGTATTTTAATTATGATGTGCCTTGGTGTGTCCTCTTTGGATTCCTCTTGTTTGGGGTTCTCTGTGCTTCCTGCTCTTGTAAGTCTATTTCTTTCACCAGGTAGGAGAAGTTTTCTGTCATTATTTCTTCAAGTAGGTTTCCAATATCTTGCTTTCTCTCTTCTTTTGGCACCCTAATAATTCAGATATTGGTAAGCTTGAAGCTATCCCAGAGGCTCCTCACACTATCTTCATATTTTTGGATTATTTTTTCATTTGCTCTTCTGGGTGTTTCTTTCATTTGGTGTTTTTTCTTCCTCATATTTCAAATCATTGACTTAATTCTCAGGATCCTCTAGTCTATTGTTGAATCCCTGTATTGTTTATTTCAGTCAGTGTATGCTTAATTTCTGACTGGTCCTTTTCCCTCCAACCCTCTCCCCCCACCCCCCTTTTTTTTTGGCATTCTCACTAAGATCTTTGAAGGTCTCACTAAGTTCCTTAGATGTTTCTAGAAGATTCTTGAGTAACCTTATAACTGTGGTTTTGAACTCTATATCCAGTAGTTTGTTTTCTTCCATTTCTTTAATTTGTGACATGTTTCTTTGTCTCCACATTTTGGCTGCTTCCCTGTGTTTGTTTCTATAGCTGCTAAGTCTCCTTGAGTTGACAGAGTGGCTTTGTGCAGTAAGTGTCCTATAGGGCCCAGTGGCTCAGCCTCCCCAGTCACCTGAGGTGAACACATTTGGTGCACCCCTTTGTGGGCTGTATGCAGTTTTGTTGTAGTTAAGCCTTGATTGCTGTTGGTGTTACTGGGAGGAATTGACCTCCAGGCCAATTGGCTGTGGGGACCAGCTGCAACTACAGTGGGAGAGCTGCTTTGCAGGAGACACTCTTATGGGGCAGGACTTGCTTCAGTGGGGCTTTGGTGCTTACTCAGTCTGCCCTTGAGTGTGTCCCTTATGGATGTGAAGAGTTGTACTCTGGTATGATCTGACACTGACCACTGGGTACACTGGCTCCTGAGTCTCCAGGAAGGTACAAAGTCAGCCACTGTCTGGGGCCACTCAGCAGGAGCTACAGAGAGATCTGAAGGTTTCTCCTCTTTGTATCAGGTTTGGAAGTGCCCAGATAAGACCCAGCTGTGAAGTAAGGCAGGTGCTGGTGGTGCAGGCCTTGGGCCTTCATTTGATAGCTTTGGGGCTCCCTGACCCAGCTGCAGCTTGTTTGACAAGTTTTAAGCTGAGAAATGACAGGCCATTCATATGCAAAAGCTGCTGCACACAGCTTGGGTGGGGTTGTATATTGGTGGGGCGGGATATCAGAGAATCACCAAGTCAGAGCAAGCAGCAATGGCTGCCAGTCAGCCCTGCACCGAGCAGGTCCCAGCACGGGAACAATGACCACTGTGCGTACCTCTTTCAGGAAGAAAGCCACCCCCCGAGTTTCTGCCCTGATGCCAGACAGTCCAGTTTCTCCCTGTATGTGTCTGGGTCCCCCAGAGCCTCACCTGGGCACTGGAGCTCAGAGCCAGAGGGAGCTTGTAAATTCAGTTCACAGTGCTGGCCTTTTAAGAGGAGAAGCTGCCTGTGTGTCACTCAGCCCCAATCTGCACTGGCTGTTATAGTCCGTAGTTCTCATTACCCATAGAGTAAGGTGACCAGACGTCCTGCTTTTGGTGGGACAGTTCTGATTTTTAACAAATCGGGACTGTCCCGCCAAAAGCGGGACATCTGGTCACCTTACCATATAAATGAATTGGCTACCTTTAAATCAGGTGCCATCTGTGATCCAATCAGCTGTGGTTAGGGGCTAGGTCGTACTCAATTCATGGTCATGTCAACTCGCTAGGTGGGGTCTTTCCCCAGCTCTGGAACCCTGGGTTGGGGGTCTGGTGTGGGGCTGGGACCCCTCACTCCTCCAGGCAGCCTCTGCAGAGGTGATCTCCCTCCAGATTACAAAAGCGGCCCACCCAGGTGCTGGACCTGCCTGTTCCTCACCTCCTACCAGTCTCAATGTGGTAGCCTCTTTACCTCTCTCCTTGTAGTTTTTCCACTCAGCCAACTTTTCTGCAGTTCTGGATGATAGTTGTTCTGTATTTTAGTTGTAATTTTGATGTGCTTGTGGAAGGCAGCAAGGACAGGCATTTACTTATGCCGCCATCTTGGTTCTCCCCCAAAATTATTACTTAAAGCATTAGAGAACGGCCCATGAAGTCCAGACCACCATGTAAAATGCATTTTTGTTTTTATTTATAAAGAGACAATCAGCTTTCCACAAATTTAAGCTGACATCAGGAGGTGGTTGCTTTCAGCCCAGTGTCCAGGCCTTGCCATGGGCTTTTTGTTGACTTTTATGTTAGGCTATGGTTTACGAGCCCTTAGACAATGCCACTTGGCTTCGGGTCCTGGTTTCTCCTCCCTCCCTCCCTCTCTCCTTTTCTTCTTTGCTTCCTTCTGATATTTGAGCATCAGATAAGTAGCTCCATGCTTGGCATGGAAGACATCAGGGAGAACAAGACAATTAGGTATACTGCTCCCACAGATAGTATATTCTAGTAAGTAACTGCCCTCCTCCCCCCCCAATAAAAATAAAACATGTAGACTCTTGAGCTATCAAGGGGAGAAATATGAATATACTAAAAAAAACTGAAGATCTACTTTCTACTTTCCAGAGTTTGTGAATGAAGGTTTCACTGAAGAGGTGACTTTTCAGCTCAGACCTGAAGGATGAGAAGGGGCCAATCATACAAAGAGATAGAAGACGTTTGGAGCAGCAGGGACAGCAGGTGCAAAGGCCCTGAGGTAGAAATGTGTTTGGCTGGATTAAAGAAATGAGAACAGAGGACACACAACAAGAGTGTAGGCAGTAAGATAAAAAGTGGCAGGAATAAAGTTGATTAGGTTAGCATAGTCCTGATAATGCAAGACTTTGGTGACAAAGGCAAAATTTTGGATTGTGTTTAGGTACAATAGGAAACCTTTGCAAGGCTGTCCTCTCTTTACCAGACAGTTTAAAAAAATAATAACTTCAGCTTGAGTTTGGGCCATTGTTGCTGCCCTAGTCCCATAACATCCTTATATCTTTTCTGTTCTGCTTCCCCTAGCCACTAGCAACTGCTTTCTGCATCTTTTAATTAAAATTTCCAGCAGAGATCACTGATTGACTCAGTTTACCTTTTATGTCCACCCTATAAATGAATTGGCTACCTTTAGATCAGGTGCCATCTGTGATCCAATCAGCTGTGGTTAGGAACAAGGTCATGCCCAATTCATGGTCATGTCCACTCGCTAGGTGGGGTCTCAGGGCCTTTGCACATGCTTTTTTCTTCCTCTACACTCTCTTCTTCTTACTTAGATAACTCCAATTCTTCCTCTAGTTCTGCTTATAAACGTCATGTCTCCTTTGACTCTTCACTAAAATTAGAGATCCCTGTGTATATTCCTTTGTATTCTGTACACTATATTTCCCCCTGATAACACCGATCACAGTTGCAAATGATGTTGATTTTTGCATGTACTTATTTAGTGCTTGTTTATCCTACTGCACTGAGAGTTCCATGAGGGCAGCAGTCATATCTATTGAGATATGGCTATTTCTGGCACATAGTAGGCACTGAATAATAAGAGCTAATTGGATGGAGAAATGAATGAATGAGTGAGTGAGTGAGTGAGTGAGTGAATAAATGATGAATGAATGAATGCCAATAAGCAAGGGATTATGTGGCCTAGGAGTCACTGAAGACTTTGTGGAAGAGAAAAGGCTTGATCCTGGTCTTGAAGAATGGGCAGCATTTGGAGAGAGCAAAGAAAACATTTCAGGCAGAAATGTCAGGGAATTGGGAATAAGTATGGTACAGCAGGGTACAGTGTGGGCACTGGCCTGATGGGAGCAGGGGTGTGTGTTTACATGATTTGGACAGTAAAATTGTCTAGATTGGGGCCCAAGCGGGAAAAATGTAAATCTGAGAACAGTATTAAAATATTATGGTAAGTACTGTTTTTGTGACCATTTTACAGATGGGAAGCTGAGGCACAGGGAGTTCTTGTGGCTGATAAATGCAGAGCTGGCACTGAACTCTGGGCAGACACAGAATTTGTGGGCTTTCACGCTAGGCCAAGCTGCCTCTCCCCTCCTGAAAGATAGAGACATGACTTGGCAAAAGGTCAGTTCTGGGGTGGGGGGAAGTGGGGGAGGACGGAGAAGCATATAAGGGAGACACATGGCTCTGGCCTCGAGGCTGGTGGCAGGAGACTACTGGCCAGAAACCAGTGGGCTGGGAAGGGAGCTGCATGGCATCTAGCTGTGGGTTTAACAATTGCCCTGCCTCGAAGGTTCTGATGAAATGAGAAAACTAGAGGCGTTCATGGCACACTGCTTGGCACATACATGGGGACCTGGTGAAGTGAATACTCCAGAGGCATTTGGAGGACCAGGATTGCCCAGAATCTGGCTGTGAGCTGGAGTGTTAATATGAATATCTCTAGAGGCCTAGTGCACAAAATTAGTGCACTGGGAGTGTGTGTCCGTCAGCCTGGCCTGCATCCCCTCACAGTCCGGGAACATTTGGGGGATGTTCGACTGACAGAGCTGCCTTGGAGGTTCCTGCCACAGTCGCTGTGCTCACCAGCCATGAGCCCGGCTTCTGGCTAAGGGGCGCTCCTCCTGTGTTGAGCAACTGCCCCCTGGTGGTTAGTGCACATCATAGCGAGTGGTTGAGCAGCCTTAGCATATCATTAGCATATTACACTTTGATTGATTGAATGGTCAACCAGACACTTAGCATATTAGGCTTTTATTATGTAGGATTTGATGCCGCCAGCTGTGTCTAGTTGAGGACTTTTCAAGCAAAGGCACTCTGAGGCCACTGCCAAAGCCTTGCAAAGACCAAGGTTAGCAGCTGTACATTTGAGGGTCCTTCCAGGGCTCAGGGCCTCCTTCTCCTTCCCCCCACCAACCCCCATCTCTGGTCTTTGCAGGCTGGCTTCATACCTCAGTTTCCAGAGCAGGCATCTCTGTACCATGGAATTTTTCTCTCCATCTCTGACCAACTCCCCAGATGCTTTGTTTTTGATAAACTTCCAGTTCCCAGAGCTGCAAGTTGCCTTTCCGACCTTACAGAGTTCATCAGCTACTCACTGCATCGCTAAGATCCCTCCCTCCTCACCGGGCCTCAGGCACTCTTCCCAAAGTGCGGGCGGGATGGGACCCCTGAGGTGCTGTGTGGCTGGTGTTAGAGACAGCAGACCCGGGAGAGGAAGTGACCCCTTTCCAGGCCGCCTCAGATCCTGCTGATCTGCCAGGGGAAGGTCTCCTCCGGTGTACGAACACCGTCAGCATCTTCCTAACACTTGGGCTGCATCTCTTTACACAGAGCAGCACAGCTTGCAGCTGGAAGATGGTGTGACTGTGTTGTTTCACTGTATTTCTTTTCCCAGTTACTACGTCTACTGGCAGTTACCTTTTGAGAGTAGTTCTTAAAGTTCAGTTCAAGAGCTAATTTCCAGAGAAACATTAGGTAGATGGTCATCGGTGTGGTGTGTGGACATGAAACTTCACAGGGGTTTGACTCCACCAGTAACAGGTTCGGAGGAGATCAGTCAGGTTGGAGCAGAGGCCGGATGGAAACACTGGCCCTGCTCGCTGGCTCCTAAGACGCGTACTGTGCTGAGCCTCTCCTCCCTCTCCTGCCAGGGTGGGTGATGGTTCCGACCACACACGGTGGTTCACAGGCTCAGTGAGGTCATCTGGTGGGTGTGAGTGCAGGTTGAACACAGGGACCCTGGAGTGTTAACACGGACTGTGCTGTCTGTGCCCGACAACCAAGTTCGCTGTGTGAATGGACATGTGACTAGTTCCAGGCCTCTTCTCCCACCTGGCAGTGCCATCTGGGCAAGCCGCGCCACCTCTCCGCCTCAGCTTCCCCCCGGTGAGCGGGGACACTGGGGAGGGTGAAATGGTGGAGTTTGTGTGCAGTGCTGGGACACAGCCTGGCACAAGCCCATCAGGGAAGTGTGAGCTGGGACCTAGCTCCGCCCCTGAGAGACTGGGCTCTTTGAAGGGAGAGTGCTGGGGTGCGCCCCAAACTCTAGCAAGTCAGTGTCGGTGGAGGTGACCGCAATTATTCAAAAGTCCTTTCCTTTCTCCCCAACAGCTCTGAGCCTGTGCGAGCACTCCCGCCCTGCAATGGAGAGCAGCCCCCTTGGCGATCTCCTCTCAACACTGCTTGCTGGGGACTGGATGCTGCCCACCCTCAGTTCAGGGGCTGAAGCCTAACCCCAATGTGAGGGTGTTTGGAGGTGGGACTTTGGGGAGGAAATTAAGGTCAGATGAGGTCACGAGGGTGTGGCCCCGGTGATGGGATTAGTGGCTTTGTAAAAGGAGGAAGGGCTCTAACCAGTTTGGCTCAATGGATAGAGCATCAGCTGAAGGGCCCCAGGTCAAGGGCATGTACCTTTGTTGGAGGCACATCCCCAGTGGGGGGTGTGCAGGAGGCAGCTGATCTATGTTTCTAACTATGCCTCTCCCTTCCTCTCTGTAAGAAATCAATAAAAACATATATTAAAAAAAAAAAAAGGAGGAAGGGAGAGAAAGAGTTGAAACTCACCCCCTCTCTGCCATCTGAGGACCAAGAGAGAAGGCGGCCAGCTGCACGCCAGGAAGAGGGTCCTCGTCAAGAACCCAATTGGCTGCTCTGACGGTGCAGCTGCAGACCTGTGAGAAATACGGCTGTGAAAGCCTCACGGTCTATGGGGCTCTGTTAGGGCGGCTTGGGCAGGCTTGTTCTCTCCCAGATCCATCCTAAAATCACATCTATACACACATGTGTACTTTACCGTGTGCTAGTCACTCCTGTGGTGTTTCATGTAAGCCTCACAACCCGTGGACAACAGCGCTGAGCCATGTTCCACTTTTAAGATGAGGAAACTGAGGCTTGAAGTTTAGGGGACTTGCCCAGGAACCTAGAGCTCCTAGGTCTGAGAGCCAGGCTTCGGGCCACATGCCCGCCCGGGATCCGGGTGACAGACACACCGACTCTGACATTGGTGGGAGCACCTCACTGGCCTCAGGAGGCGAAGGGACCGTCCTGCTGGCCAGCGTGCATCTGAGCAAAGCTGGGCCTCCAGCTCACCCGGCAGCCAGCTCGTGCGGCCCCCAGCTCACCGGGTGGCCGGCTGGTGCAGCAAGTACCAGAAGCAACGACATCTTGGCACAGGCAGTCACAGCAGAACCTTTAATCACATGAGTGCTTATTACAGGGGCTGCTCCGGGGCTCCGGCAGCTTTGATTTCTGGTCATGTTCTCTAACACGGAAAGGTGAATGCCTCCCCAGGGCCATGGCGGTGTGTCCTGAGGATGAGTGTGAGGGGACGATGGGGACAGCTGTGCACACGCCTGGGTCTGTGGGATCCCCCCAAGCCACCACCTGTGACTCAGTGAAGTCCCACTCCCAGGAGGGAAGGATGTGGAGGTTCTTCCAGGGCAGAGGGAGGAAGGGAAACACTCGGCACAGATACACAGAGGACGGCGTCCGGGATGGGCTTGGAGATCGGGGCAGCCGAGGGTCAGGACCTGGGGGGGAGGGGCAGAGTGTGGGACAGGGCTGATCCATTTGGTTTCATTCTTTATAAAAAATAATACCATCACGAGGACCATGCCATGCAACCTCAGCGACACCCGTGCCCCCTCCCCGCTGCCTGCGGAGGCGAGGGCCTAGACTGGCGTGGTGCGCCTGTTGGCCAGGTCGTTGTGCAGCGCCTCCTTGAAGTCTTTGGGCGTGGAGTTGTGGAACTGCAGGAAGGCGTGGTCCCGGTCGGAGTTGAGGAGGGTCCCCATGGTGATCTTGGAGGGGTCCCGGGAGAGGGTAAACATGGAGATGTCGGTGGAGGGGATGGCGTGGAAGCCTTTGCCAATGGGGGACAGGTCTCGGGACCTGGGCTCGGTGGAGCGGGAGCTGGACCGCCGTCGGAACCGGTACCTGTAGGGCGGCAGGCGAGCAAAGGTGGATTTCTTCAGCAGCTCCGAGTGCGACCGGGCGCGCAGCTGCTGGTGCTTCTCTATGTATATGTGCACGGCCACCACGCCCACGATCTCTGCGATGATGAAGGAGAAGGCCCCGAAGTAGAAGGACCAGCCGTAGGAGTAGCTCTTCTTGGAGTCGCGCTGCCCGGGGTCCCCGGCGTTGGCCGATATGTAAACGATGATGCCAATGATGTTGCTTAACCCTAAGAGAAGGGAAAGAAAGACACATCTTTTATAAGCCTCAGTGGTGACGTGCAGTCTCTGTATTGATGGGAAATGTGGGGTCACCGGGAGCGAGGGGAAGGGTTTGTGGGGCAGCTGAGTCTGCGGAGCTCCCCTGGCTGTCTTGGGCCTGAGCTCCAGCCCAGGTGGCGGCCTTCAGCTGAGAGTCAGCGGGTCCCACAGCCAGCGCAGCAGAACTCAGGGCACACGACTCCCCGGGAACCAGCTCACTCCATGCACATGCAGTCTCCAGCAGGAAGCCATGAGGATGGCAAATGAATGAGGTGCAGGTCCCTGCCCTTGAGCTCCCACCATTCATAGGAGAGATTGACGCTAATGCAATTAGAGCAGAAGACGGGATGGGGGGGGGGGGGGGCTCTCCCAGAGATATGGACAAACACTCGGGAGCCAAGGAGAGAGATGACTAAGCCGCTTCCCTCTGAAGACAAGGTGACATTCAAGCTGGCCCTGCACTGAGGAGGCGATGAGAGGCCACTGCCCATGGAGTGAGCGGAAGAATGACTTATGAGGCTCCAGCTTGAGTCATGGGGACACTGCTGGCATCTCGAGCTAAAATAAGAGGCAGCAGAGAGAACAGGCTTTGAGGAGAAGAAAGGAGAGGAGGGGAGGGGAAGGGAGAGGAGGGGAAGGGAGAGGAGGGAAGGGGAGGAGAAAAGGAGGAGAGGAGGAAAGGAAGAAAGGAGAGGGGAGGGGAGGGGAGGAAGAAAGGGGAGAGGAGAGGAGAGTGGAGGGGAGGAGAGAAAGGGAGGGGAGGAGAGGGGAGGAGAGGGAATGGAGAGGAGGGAAGGGAAAAGGCAGTGGAGGGGAGGAGAAGGAAGGAGAGGAGAGGAGGGAAGAGAAGAAGAGGAAAGAGGAGGGGAGAGGAGGAGGGAAGGGAGAGTGGAGAGGGAAGGAGAGGGGAAGTGGAGAGGGAAGGGGAGTGGAGGAGAGCAGAGGGGCGGAGAGATGTGGACACACAGAGGTGATAGCTGCCAGTGGACATGTGTGGAGCTGCAGCTGCGGTTGGGGACCTAAGGAGCTGTGGGGAGGAACAGTGGCTCCCGAGTCCCCTCCACAGGGTGCGGTAATGTGCAGGTTCACTGCTGCTGGAGCATAGGGATGGGGACATGGCGTTGTCACCCAGTCGTCAAGGTCCGCCACTTCGCGTCCCCAGGTGCCAGCAGCCAGCACGCGGAGACGGCCGAGGCGTCGGGGAGCCAGCTCTCTGGGGAGTGGTGAGAAGAAGCCATGGAGCCTGGGCCTGAGCTGAGCTTGTGTCTGACCCCTCCCTCCCATTATTGCTCCAAAGGCAGAATGCCTCTCTCTGCTCCTTTGCTCCAAGGGCCTCACCGGGGCCTCGATGCCAGCAATGACTCTGAGAGGTTGGCACATTGCTGGCATCTCCTTGCCTCCAAATTCAGACCACCCGCCGCGCCCCTCAGTGTCCTGCCAGCACTGGCTGGTGAGTCATCGTTGTCAGGGCCTTGTGGCTCTGCCCTCCACTTCCCGAGCACCCCATACTCTTCCCGGGGATCCCCAAGGTCTCCCCATGGGCCAGCACCCAAAAGGTGAAAGCAGGGCCTGCTCCATGCTGCAATTCTGCCCGGCTGGTGCCCGCGCACCAGGGGCTACTTCTCCCGCCTCCTGGCGTTACTCCGCACAGGCGGTCTGCGTGCAGGCGCTACCCCTGAGCTGGTCTCAGGGCGGGGTTGGCGCCGCCAGGCCAGCCACACTGCAGCACCCAGGGGCTGGAGGGCTCCTCTCCCGGAGGCCAGCGCGAGGGTGAGGAGGGCAGGCCCAGGCTTTCACATTCAAACGAACGTGAGTATGACGAGGAGGGAGCAGACAAGAAGAGAGCAGATATCTGAAGTGTCCATGGAAGACAGACAAAGACATTTCAGCTTTTCACCATGACCCTGACCCCCTCTGCAGCGGGAACACACTGGAAGCTCCCAATGGAAGTCTTGCCAGGAAAATCAAAGTTCAAAGAGAGGCTCAGAGGTCAGACCGGGTGAAAGGAATCGAGAAGCCAGGTGATATCAGGCACTTCTTGTGCCCGCCTCAGGCAGCCATGGCAGTGGCTGCGTTAAAAAAATCCCCTCTTGTCTACGACCATACCACCCTGAATGTGCCGATCTCACTAAAATATCCCCTCTCCCACGGGGGACAAGACCGAGGCAGAGAGCAGGGGAACTTCCCGGGCTGACACGGCCAGTAATGTGGTGGGGTGTGAAGCTCATGAGGAACCAGTGGTAACTGGGCATCACGGCTCCTGCTGCCCGCTGTCAGCTCCCTGCGGGCAGGGGCGAGACCAGTGTCACTGCTGAGGCCCCTCCCCAGCCCGGAGCTGAGCCCACAGCATGTGTGCAGGGCATATTTGCCTGTCGAATGAGTACACTGAGGTGGCATAAGAATGACATGGACCTGGGTATAGAAGGCAGCTCCTACGCATTGAGAAGTTACTGTGTGCTAGGCACTTCTAGGCACTTTACACCAGCACATTTATCCCCTCAACAGCCCTAAGAGGTAGAGCCATTATTAGCCCCATTTTTCAGATGAGGAAACTGAGGCACAGGAAGGCTAAGAGCCGTGTCCAAGGTCACAGAGCTGGAAGTAGTAGAACCAAAATCTGCACCAGGCAGCCCGGCCTCAGAGCCTGTGCTCTTCAGCACTTTGCACATAGTAGGTGCTCAGGGAAGGGCTGTTGATTGCTTGTCTGCGACCACAGATGGGTAGAATAGCTGAGCGAAGGAGAGCCTTAGAGAGTGCGAGTCCTCCGTTTTGTAGGTGGAAACCCTGAGTCTCTCTGAGTTCCCGGGGCGGGGGGAGGGGTGTGTGGGGGAAGTGGCCTGGGATTGACGCCAAGCTCCTGTCCTCCTCCCGCAGGCTCCCAGCTCCCTGTACTGTTCAGCTGGACAGCCCCGACACCTCCTGCTGCTGGGGACACGCCTCCCTAGCAATCCCTGGGGCACACAGTCAGGGTCTCCTCCAGCTAGGAAGCCCTCCCCTCAGCACAAGGCATCTCTTCTGGGCAGCAGGCGCCCAGGGCCTGGTGGGGCTGCCAGAGCCTAGAACGCGCCTCGAAGCAGCACGTGTCCCTGACTCTGCCAGCTGTGACCCTCTGTCCACGGCGTGTGGCCGGGCCCGCTCCTTTGGGGTGGCCACACCCTGGGGCAGGATGGCAGCTTCTGGCCTGTTGCTGGTCAGTTCCCGGAGCCTCAGGGCAGGAAGAGGTCCAACCTCCTTGGTTCACAGAGGGGACGCAGCAGGGAGGGACCGAGAGGAAGGTCTTACAGGGCCCGGGACTGTATCTCCGCTGCTTCGCCAATACTAGAAAGTAATATTGTGCTGCTTAGGTTCCACCCTATGAGGTAGGAAGTGTTATTATTTCCCACTTTACAGGCGAGGAAACCAAGCTACAGGGCGTTGGTAGCGTTCCTCCCAAAGCCACGCAGCTGGAGCCAGATCGCAAACCCAGGACGTAAGCGCCACCCTTTAAGCTCTTCCCACATGTTCCCATCCCAAGAAATATGCACATTATTGGCAAAGCGTGAGGTCATCACCAAGAGGCAAGCCCCGCCCCAGCCCCCTGCCTGCTCTTGGCTTTCCTGAAGCATTGCATCCGGATGGCATAGTGGGTGTGAGGTGGGGAGTGGAGGGGAGGAGGTGGAAGGAAACACAGAGGAAGGAGGAGATGAGGAGAGTGGTGAGGAAGGGAGGAGAGAGAAGGCGGAGAGCAAGCCCTTCCTTCAGCTGGTCTCTCATCCTCCTTGCCACCGTGGGCCCCGGTGGTCAGGACCCTGGCGGCTTCTGGCGCTGCTGGGCTTGCCTTGTTCCCAGGTGCCCTGAGCGGTATGAAGATTTGAGCCATGAGAAGCTGTGAGCAATCGTTAACCAGCAGACACAGACCTCAAAAGGCCAGAGCTCCTGTATGAAGAGGCCCTGCTGAGCAGAAGTTGGACATTTTCAAACACTCTCAGGCCCTGACTCTTAGGCTGCACACCATTCAGGCCCCCCGCCCTCAGTCCTGCCCACCCTGAGCGGACCTGGCCACCCTCCCGTCTTTCCTCCACGCCGCCCCTCTGTTCTGGTAAAGCCCGTGGGCCTCCTCCCTAACATGCCTTTTTGGGGGAACCCTGGGCAGCACGGCCTGGCCTGGCCCTGCTCGGGGGGAGTCTGTGTGGTGTCAGGGCGGCCGGGCTCACCTGCAGAGACGAAGAAGATGCCCGCGCTCAGGATGACGTTGTGCCTGCTGCGGTGGAACTCGCTGGCCGCCACGCAGAGCCCGCCGAAGAAGAGCAGCGTGACGCTGAGGATGGGGAAGACGCTGGAGGCCCGCACGGCCCCTGCGGAGAGAAGGAGAGGCCGCCTGTCCCAGCAGCCCAGGGCCCGCTGCACGGATGCCTGAGGGGAGCCAGCCCGTCCTCGTGGCCCAGACCGGTGCCTCCCCAGAGCCCGTCGCACCCTGAAACTCAGAGTCATCTAGCGTTGGGTCTGGGTTTTTGAGGAAGTCTGATGGGCCAGCGCAGCTACCCGGGGCTCCAAGCCTCACGCACCTCTTCCCACCTCCCCCCACCTCCCTTCCCTGCCTACCACCTCCCCTTCTCCTGGGGATGGATCCTCAGCTGCCCACTTCCTTCCCTGCCCAGCCAGCAAGCACAGCCGCTCTTTGCTCCTGGTGGGAGCTGGGCACGGGCACAGAAGCAGCAGGGCCCTCTGAGTGTCCCTGCAGGAGGGAGTGGCAGCGAAAGCATATGAGGCACTGTGCCAGGATGGCAGGTCGCAGCAGAGGGGGACGTTTTGTTTTGCCCACATTCGAACCAGGAGCCCGGATTTCATGTGGCACGGGGCCCTGCCAATGCCTGGCCTACCCAGTCCTGGGCTCCCATGGATCCCACGCCCACCACCAACACACCGGCCCATCCCAGCACACCTGCACTGGCACAGCACTGGGCGTGCGTGTGTGGGAGGCATGGTCGTGTGGTGCCGTCACTGCGTAGTGACCAGTCGGTGGCCAGCCCACTCCTGGCTGCCTCACACCGCACGCCAGCCGTGCTGTTTTTGCCTGTCGGCTGGCGTCCGCTCTGGATTTGTTTGAGCCCAGACCCAGGGGACACCTCAGTCCTGCCCGCCCTGAGCCGACCTGGCCACCCCTCCCGTCTTTCCTCCACGCCACCCCTTTGGTGGTGGCTTCCGAACACAAGGCTTCACTGTTCTCTTCCCCAAACTCCCGGGCTGAGCTGGGTCTTCCGGGTGGGGAGGGGGCTTATTCCCGGTGACTCACCCTTGGCCCTGAGAGGGTGGCCCGAGCCCAGGTTCTCTGAGGGCGTCTCTGGCCCACAGGGATGCCTGTGGACAAGCCTCCCGCTGCAGAGGGAAGCTGTCCCCCACCCAGCAGCACCCGGGAAGGAGGAGGTGGCAGAAATCAGTGCAGAGCCCTGTCCCACCACGTGTGGTCACACCAGGGCCTGCTGTCGCCAGCACTGGGGCCGGCACCCTGCGGGAACACGACTCTGACCCGGTGCGGCTGGGTCAGTGTCTCCAAAATTCTCAGCAGGAAATCCGTGTGCTGAACCCCTTAACCTTGGCCCCTCCCATGGCTCACGGTGAGCACAGGTGGGCCGTGGTGAAGACCCTGCCCTCCCAGAGGCCAGGACGTGTTTTGTGGAAAAGCCCTGGACTGCTCCCAAGAGCTGTGGAGCAGGTTTGCCGGTTGTGAGATAGAAGTCACAGTTTCATTCGGTCTCCAACAGGCAGACACCACAGTCTCATCAACAGGAAAGAAAACAGAAAAGCTCTGAGCACTCGGGAAAACCCCTCTGGGTGGGACTGTGAAGTCCTCTTTGGAGGGGTCCCAGGACTCTGTCATCCCCAAACGTGGGTCAAGCCACCTCTGTAAGCGTGGCCTGTATCCCCCACCCCAGCCTTTCCGAGCTGCTGGCAGAAATACACCCTCATAGGCCTTTGGGTAAAGGCTGGTACATGGATAAGGACTGAAAAGAGATAAGTGGTATGTTTATGTTGTAAAAATTAGCTTAAATGTGACTTTCTTTCAAATTGACCCCTGCACCACTCACATAGTTACGTGATTAAAGGCTCATACATAGACCCACAGCCCATCTGCAGACTGAAGCTAAAAATGATTTTCATTGTAAAAACATTCCCCTTGAGCGATGAGTTACACACATAATCTGAATAGGACAATTTCTCAAAGCTCTTGCTTTAATAACAGTTTTAAAAACACCACCTTGCATTTAACCCTCCCCTGGAAGTCCCCTTCCGGGCGAACGGGGACACATGCCCAGTGGAGAGGTCGTACTTCAATGACATTAAGTCCCAAGTTCTCCCGCTGCCTGGGTCAGTGTCAGGCCCATGTCTGCACCGGACCTTGCTATTGCTCATCTTACACAAGGAAAGGAGCTAATGCGTGGGGCTTCCTGATGACATGCTGGCTCAGTGAAGCGGGCGTGAGCTTATTTAATTGTGTGACCCTGTCAGAGGGTGACATTATAATCTCATTTGTGACGAGATAAAGAAAGCGAAGAGATGGAGAGATAGGCAGCTTGGCCCAGGTCCATCCCCACTGGCAGGGTGCCAGACGGGCGCCAGTCCACAGTGGCCAGCAGGAGACCTGGCTCTGAGCCACCACTCTCTGCCCCTCAGCGTGCTGCCTGTGGGACAGTCCGTGCTGTTTCTGGGAATGACCTTGGGACAATCCTAGGGAAGCACTGGCTCTGCCCTCGGAGGACTGAGTCAGAGGGGTGAGCTTGTGCTCCTTTACTCCCCCCCCCCCCACCTCGCCCATTAGCACCTGGGCCATTAGCACTTTTCCCATTAGCACCTTCTCCATTAACACCGCACAGCCCTCCGGGGAAGGTGCAAACTTGGCTGCCAGTTAAAGAAAGCCTTAGATTTCCTCCCAAGCAGACCACAGGCATCTCCGCGCTGTGACTGGCCTGCTTTATTCCGTTTCTTGTTCAGTGAAGGGAGAGACTTGGCTATCAGGCCCTCTTGGGCGTCCTGTCTAGCAGCAGAGGCCCCTGAAGGTTCCTTTGCAGCATCCATTCTAGGGGGAGCTCTGAGCAGCGAAGTCAGAGGCAGCTGGGCGACTCCAGGGCACCCTTCCCTCCTGGGGAGACCCGGGAATCAGGCAACTTACGAAGCAGATACTCAGATGTGTCCTGGTCGTAGTCAGCATCATCGGGGAAGTGGTCGATTTTCTTGCAGACCCCTCGGAACGCCCCTGTGGGAACAAACGTGGTCCTGAGCGAGGGGGAGGGACGGGCGGAGGCGGGGGAGCAGAGTCTCAGCCTGGTCCCAACCGGGCTCCTTGGCCCGTGGAGAAGCCCCGCCCGGTGTTGGGGCTGTGGCGGGATGTGCGGAGGTTGGCCCAGCAGCATCTTTCCTAGGGCACAGAAGGAGCCAGTAGAGAAAGAGACAGGGATTTTCCCTTTTCTAGATGACGCATGATCTTGGGATCCATTTAGAAGAGCAAAGAACTCTGAAGCCTACGCACTCGTGTTGAGGACTGTCTTCTCCCTTTTTTCCCAACCAGCGAAGGAACCAGGAAAAGGGTGCGGGACTGCACACAGAACTTACCTGCCCACCTCGCAGGCGCTGGAGCCGGGCATAGGCATTTTGCTTGTGCTCCCGGTGAAGACAGCACTGGAATTCCAGTCCAGATGTGCTGGCTCCTGGGGGCAGGTTCCAGGCCCCTCAGGAGTAGCCACTCCCCCAACAATGCTCACAGCCAGCACAGCCCCCCCACCTCCCTCCCCGGGAGAGACAAGCTGGCCCAGCTCTGAGGCTCACCCTTCTGAGGGCTGCACAGCTCTATCTTGGGAAAGTGACTGTCAGTGTTTTGCTCCCTTTCCTTTCCTCAACATCAGCTTGACTTAACTCATTGTGGGTGTTTGATAGTCGAGGTGGGTGTTTGTTAACTATCCAATTAACCGATCTCTGGAGGCAGCTAATGGCTCCACCAGTTTTTACACATGACAAACAACTTCAGAACTTCTCACCACAAGCAGCACGGATTGCGCAGTAGCATTCCAGTCCCTATCACGGAGGTCAGAGGTCGCATGGAGGCGCGGGGCAGGCGTTGTGGACAGCGGCAAGGTTTAGAGTCACACGGGGCTGGGCTTTTGCTGTGAGAATTACAGGAGGTGACATGTGAAGATGAGTTCATGGTTTGCAAAGCTCTGGGCATGTCAGAATAATGGTTGACTCAACGACGTGCTTCCAATGGGCCAGGCACAGAGCGGAAGCTGGCTTTCCTCCTCCACTCAGTTGGGCGGCCCCGGGCGATGGGCCATTCACAGGGACATTTGATGGTGAGGCCAGAAGACCACAGAGGGGCTCAGGCGTCACTGCGGGAGGTGGGGAATCTAAGCCCACGGTTTCCCATGACACTAAGGATGTAGATGTTATTATGATGTGTATTATCATCCTACTAGGGGCCCAGTGAACGAAATTCATGCACAGGGTTTGGGTGTCCCTCAGCCTGACCTGCACCCTCTCCAATCTGGGAGCCCTCAGGGGATGTCCTACTGATGGTTTAGGCCTAGTCAATGTGGGTGTTTGTTAACTATCCAATTAACTGATCTCTGGGGGCAGCTGCTGACTCCCTGTGGTTCTCTGCTTTCTGTGGACTTGCCTGCTTGATGCCACTGCAGGCCCTGCTGTCTGCTCTTTGTGGGGACCTGCTTGCACTTCACCACCAGGGCCAGGGACAAGCAGGGCCCTGCTGTCTGCTCGTTCACTGTGGGGGACATTTCTGCCCTGCCTCAGGCCACTTGCCTGCGCACGGGCTCAGAGTGCCTGGGTTGCAGGGATGCTCATGCCCCACTGCCGGCTGCTCTGTGCCTGCATGCATAGGACCGGAGTGGCCAGGAAGTTGTTCCAGGAACCCAGACGCTGCGGGCCTACGTGCAGGCATACAGGCTCAGAGAGGCCTGGCTCTTGAGGATGCCTGTCCCTAGGATGCAGGCCACTTGGCATTGGTGAGTGCATAAGTAGCCAGAGGCAGGAACATCCATTGCATTGCCATGCGATGCAGCGGATGTTCCTGCCTCGCCCCCAGCTGCCCCACCTGCTTGCGTAGGCCTGGCGTGGCTGGGGTCATTCCAGGACCCCAGGTGCTCCGGGCCTATGAGCAGACCTACAGGCTCAGAGAGGCCCGGGTCCCAAGGATGCCTGTCCCTGGGATGCAGGCCACTTGGTGCCATCCTGCACACAAGCAGCCACCCAGCCCCCAGCTACTCCACACCTGTATATGCAAATTAACCCATCAGCTCTGTTGGGTTAATTTGCATACCCACTCCTGATTGGCTTGTGGGTGTCACGGAGGTACAGTCAATGTGCATATTTCTCTTTTATTAGTGTAGCTACTATAAGGAGGCTTTGAGCCAGAAGCATCACACAATAAATGAGATGCACTATGAAGACATCCTCTTGGGCTCAGAACCAGGAAGAGGTGTCCTGGTGAAGAGAATAAAGACTCAAGGAAATTCTTGGGAGAAAGACAAATTCATAACTTCTTTCCTGATATTGAAAAAAGGCCTTTATTGTTTTTTCTTTAGACATTTGGGGTTCATTCACACGTCCCTGGTTGTTTTAAGCCCCCTGCCCTTCCAACGGGGTGGGTGTAAGCCGGAATAACCCACCTGTTGAGCGCGCACCAAATGGCACATACCATTCTAGGCACTTTACCTATTTTATCTTCTTTTTTTAATCTTCACCTGAGGATATTTTCCCACTGATTTTTAGAGAGTGGAAGGGAGGGAGGAAGAGGAGACAGACGGGGAGAGAGAGATGTGAGAGAGACACACTGGTTGATTGCCTCCTGCATGTGCCCTGACCCAGGCTGGGAATCCAGCCCGCAATCCAGATACACGCCTTTGACAAGGAATCCATCCTGAGACCCTTCGGTCCGCAGCCAACACTAACTGCCGGCTGGGGCTGTTTTGTCTTCTTCAGCTCTCCCATTAGCTGTGTGAGGCACCTGGTGGTCGGATCCCTATTTTCCAGAGGAGGAGACGGAGGCTTAGTGCAGTGAGTGCCTTCCCTGAGGACATAGCTCCCAGCGGCCCATTCCAGGGCAGCCTTCCCGGCTCCATGTTCCCGCCCAGTACTGTGCCTGCTCTCTTCCGCACGCGTAGAGCTGGAAGCAGAGCCCTTTACTAGGAGGCTTTGTGATAGTTTTGTGGTCCATCCACTATCGAACTGTACCAGCGGTTCTCCATCAGCCAAGCTCTTCCCCTGACATACGTGGGGCCCCAAGCAGAGGGAGTACAGTGGTGGTGTGATCACCTGTTGTCAGCTGTCTCACATCCTCCAGCAGAGAGTTCCTGGGAACAAGGGTTCAGCTGAAGATGCAATGTAAACTCTACTAAGACAGACCAGCCAGAGCCACGTGGTGATAAGGACCTGCGCGCGTGCCTGTGTCCGCGTGGGACCTGGGCCTCCCAAGGAGGCTTGAATGGAACCAGGCCTCAGAGCCAGCACACCCACAGCTTCCAGAGAAACATGGTCTGTTTTTCTCACAGCCCATGAGCCTAGAATGGATTTGCATATTTAGATGGTGGAGGGGAAAGTAAAAAAAATAATATTTTTTTCACGACATGTAAAAACATATGTGAAATTCAAATTTTACCGTTTGTAAATAACATCGTATGGGAAAAGCATCCCCCCTCTCCACAGTGCTCTCGCTGCAATGGCAAAGCGGAGTGGTTGTGGCAGAGATGGCGAGGCCGCAAATAGCCACTGTCTATCTAGGAAAACCTTGCTGATCCCTCGTCTGAAGCTCTCTCACCTGGGTGGTGGCAGACCCTGTGAGCCCGGGCCTTCCTGGGGCAGAGGACACGATGTGGGTAGCACTTCCAGGGCAGAGGTCAGGCACCAAGGCTTGCAGAATGGCATTCGGCCTGGGTTTTCATTTTATGTGCAGCATTTCAGTGCACCTTTTGTAAAAATTGAATATGCTCCTTTAGCTTGAACTTTAGGATTTGTCACGTGAAAGCTTGACCTGCAGATTCTCTTTAAGGAGGAGGTGTTCTGGCCCACGTTCCCTGGGACAACGACCCCTGCAGGCCCTTCCCCCCACCCCCTGGGCCGCCCCCAGGTCTGTGTCATCGAGGCCCCTAAGCAGATGACCTCTGGAACTCAGCCTCTTCCGCCGTCAGAGGGCTGAGGCAGGGGAGAGGCCCAGCGCCGGCCGCGCCCAGCGCCGTCCTCTGACTTACTCAGGCGCCAGCAAAAGCACTCACGCAGTTTCCGCCACATGGCTAGGAACTCGGTGAATTAGAGCTGTGACTCCCGGGATGTCGGTAGGTATTTTAGGACCGGAAGAGACACGCTGGTGTCGTGGTGGGTTTTAAAAAGCAACATAAAGGAAAGAGAAGCCGGCGTGTCCCTGAGGGTGACTCCACATGGAGCGAAGCCGCTGGCACCTCGTGAATGCCATCGACAGTGGCGGGGCCACGCGTGTGCGTGTAATCAGAATACCCACTGCTGGCATGTGTGTGCACTTCCCCTCAGGCTTCCTCTCCCCGAGCCTGCACACACATGGCTTATAAAATTGGGGCCATGCTGCTCTTCTCAGCTCCATATCCATCAGCAGCTCGGAGGGACGCAGGGGGTGGAGCTGCTGGTGCATACGGAGGGAGGGACCCAGAGTGACTGAGCGAGGCTGTGAGGACCCGGGCCGGGAAGAGGTTTGGGTGGAGAGAGCCAGCAGAGGCTGCCTGAGACTGGCTTGGGGGGGGGTGGAGAGGGGGCCTATGGCCTCATCCTGGGTAGAGACGATGGTGCTGATGGTTCATCTGTGGCTCGGGCAAGGGAAGCACACTTCCTGCATGTGAGGAAGGGTGTACCTTCTTAGATATTTCTTGGTTCTGAAATATCCCATTAGAACCAAGAATGAGAGACGGTGCCCACCACTGCCACCTCGGTGAGACCACGGCTCTACAAGCGCCCGGGAAAGAGAATAAGACTGAGTGAAGAGTTCAAGCAAAAGAGAAAGGAGGCTTTCCAGAGAGAGAAAGAGAGAGAGTGGCTACTGAGGAAGAGCTCAGTACGGTGACTTCTTACGATATTAAACTGCACAATGAGGCTGTAATCATTAAGTCATTGTGGGCCTGACATTAAAAAATAACACTTATTAGGCTATTTTTTTTAATGCAGAGGAATATTACAAAGAAAACAGGAAGCAGTCCATTATTCCATATTCAGATAATCTATGTAAAATTAAAAGAATATATGCACACAGTTAGAAAATTCAGTGTACAGAGAAAGCATTAGAAACTAAAAAGCATCTCCATCATCGCCAAAAATTCTCTCACCTAATAACTTAGTAGAGTGATTTTTGTTAAATGAATGCTGATTTAATCATGTGTAAACTGAGATCCGCAGGTTAATTAAAAGTTAATCAGAGTAAGAGAGGCATGTCGCTTTAGGCAACATGTGTGATGCTGTGAGAGTTGTCATTTGGGAACTCAGAGTGGCTCAGGCTGTTAGAGATGGAAGGTGGTTGGTCTGGGGGACAGATCAGTGGTTACAGGTGAGAGGTGAGAGGTGATGGGCTGTGACAATTGGGTGATTCAACCTTTGTCCTCTCCCTCCCTCTCTCTTTCCTTCTCTCCTCCCTCCTTTCTTCCACCCAAATGTAATGAGCACCCACAGGGTTCTAGGCTGTTTGAGGGCCTGGGACCCTGGTCCGCATGGGGCAGAGCCTACAGTCCGGTGAGCAAAGAAGTAGGACCGCTGTGGCTCAGGCAACATGGCCGGTGCTCACTGTGCATGAATGAGGGCAGGCGGTGAGGGCAGGCGGTGAGGGCAGGAGGTGAGGGCAGGCGGTGAGGGCAGGCGGTGAGGGCAGGAGGTGAGGGCAGGCGGTGAGGGCAGGCGGTGAGGGCAGGAGGTGAGGGCAGGCGGTGAGGGCAGGCGGTGAGGGCAGGAGGTGAGGGCAGGCGGTGAGGGCAGGCGGTGAGGGCAGGAGGTGAGGGCAGGCGGTGAGGGCAGGAGGTGAGGGCAGGCGGTGAGGGCAGGCGGCGAGGGCAGGCGGCAAGGGCAAGAGTCAAGGGCAAGAGTCAAGGGCAGGTGAGGGCCATTTTGAGCAGGGTCCCCGGGCAGACCCTTGAGCTCAGGCCTGAATGGAGGGGAGGGGCCGGTTTGGTGCAGAGCCAGGGCTTTAGTTTGAGGACCCGGAGGGAGGTCCGTGGGGCGGGGACCGCGTATGGTGGCAGTCTCTCCAGGCCCAGCAGCTGCCCTCCTAGCGTCCCTTCAGCAGCGGTCTCTGGAATATGCAGGAGGTTGGGTGACACAAGGACCAAGGTCAGTCCCCCCTTCCTTGGGGTTGGGTGACCTAAAGGACCCACGTGGTCCTGAGTGGTTTCCGAACAAGGGAGGCGGCAGGGCAGGGCAGCCTGGAAAATGGGAGCCACTGTCCTGGACGAGCAGTGCGCCCAGGCTCCGGGCTCCGTCTCCATCTCCTTGCCCAGCAGCTGGGCCCTGGGCATGCCAGCAGCAGTCAGGAAGCCAGTGCAGCTGCTCGGCTGTGAATTTTTACAAACAGGTCGGATTCTCACAATCTGGAAGAAATGTAGGCTGCTCTTCAGCAGGACATGTCTGACCATCTACAGGGACTGTGTGGTGCAGTGGTCACAGCATGAATGAGGGGGCCCTCAGGCTTGAGTTCAAATCTCTGCTCCCCCACTTGCTAACTTACTCAGGGATTTTGGCTGAGTCCTTTACTCCCCTGAGCCTTGGTCTTCTTGTCGCTAAAACATCAATGATCTGCAGGGTGTGGGGGAGTTTTCAGAGAATTGTTTAGGCAGTCGTCTGCTCAGATGTGCTCTGTGCGGGCTTTGGCTAAGGGCTCTCTGGGTCTTCTCACACCCAGGAAGCAGGCACCCTGCTGGGTGTAGAGTGGTGAGAGGAACATGGGTTCCATCTGCAGCCCCGAGGGGAGACCCCACGTCTGCAGTCTCTGGGGAAGGAGGGATCGCCGGCAGGGCCGCTCCCTGGTCCCCCCGAAGGGATGCTCTGGCAAGCAGCCCACACTGATGGTCCTGGAGCAGAATTCGGTGACTGTGGCACCAGCTGGCCCTACAAGGGACGCTGCTTCTGAGCAGCCTCGGTAGTTACCAGAGTGAGTGGGACACCCTTAACCCACCCACCCAGCTCAGCAACAGTGCCAGGATCTGGTCCAGCCCAGAAATATAGCCACACAAGGCCCAGAGCGCGACACCTGTCCCGGCCACAAGTCCCACTGGTGCGCCCACATTCCGGGCTCAAAGTCCAGCTCAGAGACCCAACCAGGGTTGCCTGGAACTAGGGCTCTGCGCCTGCAAATTGGGCCTGTGGTGAACGTGCCTTGAGAAATCAAGAAAGAGGAAAAGCATCACATTTGTCTCTGCCCCTGAGGACGTGGGTTAAGAAAGCAAAAGTAACTGCCTGACTGTAAGAATGTTTGAGGTCCTGTGTTATAGCAGGTTTTTATTATCATAGGATAAGGATTCCTTAAAACATGTTCTCAGCATGGCTGCATATGGAACATGCTCTCAGTGTGGCTGCACATGTTCATGCCCTCAGCATGGCTGCACATGTACATGCCCTCAGCATGGCTGCACATGGGAGATGTCCTCAGTGTGGCTGCATATGGAACATGTCCTCAGCATGGCTGCACATGTACATGTTCTCAGAGTGGCTGCACATGGAACATGTCTCAGCGTGGGCTGCACATGTACATGTCCTCAGCGTGGCTGCACATATACATGTCCTCAGCATGTCTGCACATGGAGCTGCAGGGTGGAGGGTGGGAGGTGAGTGGGAGAAGACGGATGCTCAGCTCTGCCTGAGGCTGTCAGTCTGCCAGGGCAGCGGGGCTCTGTGGCTCCCGGGGAGGCCCACCTGCAGCCATGACCGCAGCCTCCAGGCGAACCCACTAAACCGGCTGGTAAGTGATGAACCTCAGGACGTGCTTCCACCTTCACGTACAGTGAGTGGCCACTTATGGAACAGGGTGTTTGTCTTACCTTTCCTTCCGATTCTCCAGGGTGAACAGGAAAGGAAGCGCTGCTGCTTTTGGTGGGAGGGTTTTAATTCTTTTGACAAAATCGCGTGATGATGTGATGTGAAAGCTCCGCTCTCCTGGCTGGACTGAAGCGTGGCTTTCACAGTGGATCACAAAATGGGTCATTTTTGCAAAACACACTTGAGCACATCATCATTGTTCTCTGGGGCTTCACTAATCCTTTGATATTCAAATCCTTGGATGTGCCTATCACCATTCTGTCCGCCTATCACCATTCTGTCCTCGGTCCCTTCTTCCATTGCTAGCTGGTGTCCCCCGCCAGGCTCTCACTGCCCGTCGGCATGCACCCCACCCTGCAGATGCACCCTCACATCCCTTTCATGATGCCCTGTGCGCTGTGCTAGACATACAAGCTTGCTGTGCAGCGTTTGCTCCTCTTTGCATGGTGGCGATCGGAGCCTCTGGCCGCACAGACTGTGAATTCAGAGCAGTCGGTGGGCGGGTTGGGCTGGGCTGGGCGGCTCTGAGTAGAGGCCATGCATGCACACATCCATATCAAGATTGCATTTGCTGGCTTGTCCACGCAACCTCCATGTGCAAGGATTTGGATAGCGAAATCAGAGGTATTGAGGGCCCTGAACTAAACTTGGTCTCTGAGCAGGATGGGCTTGGGCTCAGCAATGAGGCTGCCACTCCTTATAAGAAAGCCAAGGAGGGAGCGGGTCAGTGCCCAACCCCAATTCAGCCTTTTGCTCCACAGACTGAGGTGGCCCTCCACATGCAGCAGCGTCCTGGCACGCAGGGCTTATCAGCGAACTGAACAGACGAGGTTCTGGATCCGCAGGCTGCTGTGTCCCCGTAGGGGGAGACAGACAGTATAAGTACATCATGGAACAAATGCTAATGTCAAAAGAAAAGGCAATTTCAGAGATTGGTAAGTACCAGGATAGCAATAAGTTCTGGAGAGAGACTGACTCAGGGAGGACAGGAGGGACAATCACGAGTCTGGGGGGACAGGGACAGCCTCTCTGAGAAGGCGGCTGGAGGGGCAGCATGAAGGCGCCCATGGGAAGATTCGAGAGGAGAGCTTTCTGGGAAAAGGGCCGCAAGTGCAAAGGCCCTGGGTCACTGTTAGTGCATTTCTGGAATCAAGAGAGATGCAGGCGCCTGGGGGAGAGGGAGAAGCAGAACGAGACCAGATCCAGGGGAGAGACAGAGGAGGGATGCCTTACCAGGCAGGCCAGAAGTCCAAGAGGGTTGTGGCGCACAGTTTTGGAGGCTGCTAAGCATGTGACGTGCAGTCTGGTTTATAGCTTTAAAAGGTCTCTGGATGCCAGGGCCTGGCGGAGGAGCAGGGATGGAGGTGCATTTTCAGAGCAATCACTGAGAGCCACAGTGACCCTTGGCAGACATTACTGGTGAGGGGGCATGATGGCAGTCCCGCCAGAATCCTGCCCGTCCCCTCAGGGAGAGGCCCAGGGGGAAAGTGTCCTGCGTGGACCAAGTGCGGGAAATCTACCAGGAAGAAGGGGCTGCAGAGCTCCCGGCCTCTGCACAGTCAGCAAGCCGGCTGCGTTCCGGGGGCCGGGGGTTGGGAGCCTTGCTAGATCAGCTCATTGGGTGGGTTTGGGGAAATGCTTTCTCTGGTCCTGATTATGTAATTCATTCATGTCCAGCGGAACACAAGCATAGCCCAAAACCCAGCTCCCAGCCAGTCCTCGAGCCTGGAGCCCAGGGCCCTGCCTGGAGCCCCGCCCATCTGAGCCCAGACCAGGGTCCGAGTCTGGTTGTATGTTCTAGGTCTCTTGGCTGCCTGGCACCCAACACAGCACCTGGGACTTCATGGGCCCTGGTGTGGGATCAACCAATCAGGCAGAATAAGCCCTGTGTTTGGGGTACCAGCTAAACAGGGGTGCAGGGAGAAAGAGAGGAGAACTTGAAACTAGTTGATATTTGACTTTTACAAAAGAGTATTCATTAAAATAGCATGGGAAAATTAGAGGAGTGTTGATTTTCCTCATTTAATGGCTTGGCATTATTTCAATGTTGGATTGTCTATGAGGGCGGGGTGGCTGTAATCATTTTAGTGCTTCTGAAAGTCTCACTTCTGCCTGGGGAGGCCGTACGGCAGGAGCTCACCCAGTTTCCAGACCACAGAGGGACCGTGGCCATGGTGGGACTCCGGGGAGAGGGCTGTGGCCTCTCCATCGCTGTGGGTATTTGGCCCCTGGCTGAGGACAGGCCAGGTGGGTTTGGGGTTTGCAGTGTTTGTACACAGTGATCCCCCTTATGTGAGCTGAAGTTGAGGCCATAGGAGATGTGTTTGAGGTCCCTCACCAACATGTGTCACACAGCCCTCGTACGTGGCCTCACATTTACGGGTGCCAGGGGATGGTGGTGTCCTTCCCAAACGCAGCTCTGCACACGGCCACAGGGACACGAGACACGCTGACATTCACCGCGCAACTCTGAGCCTGTTCCCATCACCAGACCCTCCACTGGTGCCCTACTTCCTGTAAGTAGCATGAAAACGGCACAATTACAGTATAATGTGTGGCGGTGTGGGGTTCAAATGATTATCATTATTTTAATAGATCTTATTTTTAGAGCAGTTTTAGGTTCACTGCAAAACTGAGCAGAAGGCGCAGAGCAGTCCCACACACCCTGGCCCCGCACCTGCACGCGTGCAGAGCCTCCCACCAGTAGCGTCCCCCCAGGTGGTGCCTGGACAACAGACAAACGTGCATGGACACCTCCTCATCACGCAGAGTCCATCGTGGACACTGGGGCTCACTCCTGCTGGTGCATCCTGTGGGCTAATACTGCCATGTATCCTCCGGGATGGTATCAGAGGAGTTTCACTGCCCCAAAGAGTCTGTCTCTCCCCCAACCCCCCCACCCCGTGCCCCTCACCGGGCAGCATTGATCTTTCTCCTCTCTCTATAATTTGTCTTTTCCAGGATGTCAGGCAGGTGGGATCACACAGTGTGTAGCCTTTGCAGATTGGTTTCGGTCACTTAGTCAGAAGCATTTGAGGCCCTCGGTGTCTTCTCATGCCTGACGGCTCATTTCTTGTCAGTGCTGGTAATATTCCACGTCTTGATGGACCGCAGTTATTTATCCATCACATCTTGGTTGCTTCCAGGTTTTTGTGATTATGAATAAAGCGGCCATAAGCATCTGTGTGCAGATTATTGGGTGGACATAAATACCAAGGGGGTTTGGGTGAATACCAGGTGCGTGGCTGCTGGGTCCCATCGTAAGAGGATGTTTCCTTTTGTGAGAAGCTGCCACCCTGTCTCCCCGCCCCCAGCTCCCGCCCAGCAGTGAGCGAGCTCCTGCGCTGCGCGCCTGCGGCCTGTGTGCTGTCAGGGCTCCGGGTTCCGCCTTCTGTGAGCTGCACATGTTATCTCGTTGTTTCACTTGGAGCTTTCCTGATGTCGCGTGACGTGGGGCATCTTTCCTCTGCCCACTTGCTGTGCCATATCTTCTTTGGTGAAGTGTCTGTTACCCTCTTTGGCCCATTTATTCATCGTTTTTTTTTTTTTTCTTGTTTAATTTTTAAAAATATATTTTTATTGATTTTAGAGAGGACTGGAGAGGGAGAGAGTAGTAGAAATATCAATTAGAAGAGAGAATCCCATCTAATAAAAAATTAATATGCAAATTGACCATCACTCCAACACACAAGATGGCCACCCCCATGTGGCCAAAGATGGCTGCCCCCATGTGTACATAAGATGGCACCACAAGATGGCTACCACAAGATGGCTGACAGGGGAGGGCAGTTGTGGGTGATCAGGCCAGCAGGGAAGGACAGATAGGGGACCCACACCTGCAAGGGAGGGCATTTGGGGTTGACCAGGCCTGTAGGGGAGGGATGTTAGGGGCAATCAGGCTGCCAGGGGAGGGCAGTTAGGGGTGACCAGGCTGGCAAAGGAGAACAGTTAGGGGTGACTGGGCCAGCAGAGGAGGGCAGCTGGGGGGAACCAGGCCTGCAGGGGAGGGCAGTTAGGGGCAACCAGGTTAGCAACAGAGGGCAGTTAAGTGTTACCAGGCCTGCAGGGGAGGGCAGTTAGAGGCAACCAGATTGGCAAGGAAGGGCAGTTAGGGGTGACCAGGTCAGCAGGGGAGGACAGTTAGGGGCAATCGGGCTGGCAGGGGAACAGTTAGGCATTGATCAGGCTGGCAGGGAAGTGGTTAGGGGGTGATCAGGCTAACAGGCAGAAGCAGTTAGGGGCAATCAAGCAGACGAGCAGTTGGGAGCCAGCAGTCCTGGATTATGAGAGGGATATCTGAAGTCTGTTTAGGCCTGATCCCACCGGGCAGTTGGACATCCTTCGAGGGGTCCATACTTAAGAGGGTGCAGGCTGGGCTGAAGCACACACCTTCCCCCCTGTGCACGAATTTCATGTACCAGGCCTCTAGTCACTGATAAGCTGCCTCGTGGACACTCCACAATGGGGATCGGGCCTGCAACCTGGGCATGTGCCATGACTGGAAATTGAAATGTGACCTTCTGGTTCATAGGTCAACAGTCAACCACTGAGCCACGTGGGCCAGGCTTATTGTTGAATTTTAAGAGTTCTTTATATATTTTGGATAATGGTTCTTTATTAAAAGTGTCTTTTTCAAATATTTTCTCCCAGTCTGTGGCTTGTCTTTATTTTCTTGACATTATCTTTCCAAAGGTTATGTTTTAAACCCAAATTTAGCACTTTTTAAATTTAAAAAATAATCCAAAAAAGTTTTATTTTATTTATTTATTTATTTATTTATTTATTTTTTGTGGCATCTCATCTTCTGAGCGCTCTGGGCTCAGACATCTGCCATCTGTAAACATGTCACAGAATCAAACCCACAAAACTGGAGCATATGTTTAAACTGTCTCTACAGAAAGCCACACTTTCTGACATTTTGTGCCACCCTAGAAAGGGGAGCATGGGGCTCCTGGACCCATTCCCAGCTGCCCTGGGCTGCTCATGCCAACCCCCACTGGGCAGCTCTGCCGGACACTCACAGATCAACTCCCGAGCACATCCATCCGGGGCCCTGACATTTACCCAGCGTCTCTTACTCTTCTATTCATGAAGCATGGGCGGTTGCCATGGCAACCATTAACTGCACCTGACATCTCGGAGCGGTTCTGGCGTTCAGAGCAGACACCACACTGGGGTTCAGTTCTGCAAGGTAAAGAGCTGCTGCCTCTTAGGACCCGTGACGTCGTGGTTCCTCCCTGCAGCTGGCTAGGCGGGACGTGAAGTGATTGATGGCCCCAGGCCATGAGCGGCGCACCTGCACAGCTGCACACAGGTTAGCTCACAGGCTGCTGCCGGCACAGGGCCGTATTGGTTTAGGGACAGAATAGTCATGGATACAGATCTGGCATACACATGTCTCAGTGAGCATCGGAGAAGATCGAGAAGGCTCATCTCAGCAGTGGTTACCGCTGGGGCCGGGAGAGGAAGAAATCTGAGTAGCAGATGGTGGGTAGCTTTTGCCTTGTAGTCTTTTGTTTTTAGAGTGGATTATGAATGAGTTTTACTGAGTTGGTTCCATTTCCCTATATTTTTCAAACTTAAAAATCTAAAAACAGAGGTAGTATGTAAGAAAATATTGAGCTGATCACTGTCTGGCACGGGTTGTGTTTTCAATACAAACGTCTGGCCACTGGAGGGGAACATGAGGCACCAATAGTGTGTCTGGGGAGGAACAGCCCCTTCTCTCTGGGGTGGGCAGCGCTGGGTCTGCGTGCCTCGTGGGCACCATTGACGCGACCGTGGTGTGGTTAAGAGCAGCCAGAATTTGCCCAGAGCCACCCCGCTTCCACCTGTACAGACTTCCTCCTGTGGGGAGCCCTGAGCCGCCTGCTGTAAAGTTCTCCTGAAGAGCCACGGGTGCCGGCCGGGCGGGGCCTGGCTCCAGGCGGGCAGCTGTGTCTGAGCTGAGGCCGGTGCTGAACACGAGCCAGCCACCGGAGGACGAGAAGGGACATCTGCCGGGGAGGCTGGAGTCCCGAGGCCCATGAGTCCTGCTCCTGGGCAGTGCCTTTCAGCCTCAGGGGCTGCAGAATCCCCGGGGCGGGGGCTTCCTTAAAGGACAGACTCCCCAGGAATCCTGGGTCAGCAGGAGTGGGGTGGGCCGGGGGTCTGCATTCCAACCTGCTCCCAGGAGACGCTGATGCTACTGGCCCACTCACAGTGCTCCCTGAGGGAAGCTCTACTTTCTAGCTGCCCCCACAGAAAGAAGGGGGTTCCCTAGCCCCTTCCTTCCACCAGGGGGCTCCCCACAGCCCCAAGTGCTGGGCTGTGCAGTCTGTCCTTCCCCTACCCCCCCTTCCAAATGTGCAAACACTGCTGATGCCCAACCAGGCTGTGTGTCTCCAAACCTCCCTGTGCCAGAGGCCCCCGCAGCCTGAGCGGGAAGGAGGAGAGCCCAGTCTGGCCGTCCTGCCTGCTCCCAGTGAACTGGCCTCCTTCACATTCTGCCGGTGGGCCCTGCTGGGCTGAGGAGCAACCCGCCTCCCATCCTCTGATTCCTCTGGGAGACATGGCGTGGGCATGTGTCTCAGGGAGAGAGCAGCCGGGGGGATGCCCCGCTGGCCAGAGCTCAGGCCCAGGAATCAACCTTCCTCTGCCCCTTGCTGCCCGTGCAGCCTTGTTCAAATTTCTCAGCATCTCCAAGCGTCAGTTTCCTCACCCGGAAAGCTGGGATGGCCAAGCAGATGAGCCCATAGAAATAAGCACCTAGCACGCCCTGGGACATAGGCCACGCTGTCAATAATGATGATGCTGGTGGCCAGGCAGCCTGGTGGGTCGCTTGTGGGACCTCTTCATTCACACTCAGTCATTTGGTCCCTCCCCGCCCCCTCTCTCCCTCCCTCCCTAGTTCCAGTCTGGGAAGCTGGTCCTACTTGCCATGCTGTCTACATCCTCAGCACAGTAGGAGGCACTTCCATCATGTCGTTCCATGCCTGTTACATGTGCATGTTCATCCTTATCTCATTGGTGAGGCCACTGCAGACCGGGGAAGTGGAGGGAGTGATTTCAGGGCTGAGCTGACATTGGAACCAGGCTTGTTGGTTCTCACTCTCGGGGGGCCACCCCATGGGGACCGTGGGGGAGGCGCACACCTGGGTGGGGCCAGCACGCACTCCCAGGACTGGACGCATACCGCCTGGATCAGGCTGTGGCTCCTAAGCGCGGGTGAAGTCTCGGGCTCTCAGCTGTGCTGCTGGGAGGCCGTCTGGGTCTGGGCAGGCGTCCAGAGCAGAATGAAGCCACAGATGGATCAATCAGTTGTTGCCCCAGGAGGGCCAGGCTGCCGCCGCCGCAGCCACGCTGGCTCGGTGGGCGGCCAGGAAGCAGGCCAGGACCTTCCCGCGGGAGCTCTGTCTCATTGGGGAGAGCTCACACTCACAGAGCGGGGCCGGTCGGAGCAGCAGCAAGTGCTTAGCGTGCAGAGGCTCCCAGGCCGGGCACTGCCGGGGCTGGAAGGAGAGGCCAGGCCTGGGCCTCGCCTGGGCATTGTGGGGGAAGCATGGGGCATGTTTCAGGGGCTGGCATAGCCCAGCCCGAAGGGGAGGGCTCTTGCCAGGGCTTGGAAAGGAAGGCGGTGCCTGCTCTTGATGCCCTGCCGGATGGATGAGACCCAAAGGGTTCCTGAGATCCCCCGAGTGGGAAGAACTCAGGTTTTAGCCAGCCTGGCTCGAACGCTGTGTGGCCTCGGGCCAGTTACTTACGGTCTCTGGACCTCCTTTCCTGCTTGGTGAAATAGATAGTAACAGTACGACCCCTCAGGCGCGCTGTGGCAATGGGAGACGGTGCCTGTGAGCACGCAGCCCGCTGTCCGGTGCCGAGTACACGCTCGGTAAGGCTACTGAGAGGGAGGGTGGCGCACAGAGGAGGAGGAAGCGAAGGACAGGCGTGCTCTGCAGCTGAGGAAGCACACTGGGAAGCCCCGGCCCTTCTGGGAGGCGGAGAAGACCTTCCTCCCGGAATGTGAGGGGGAGGCGGGGAGGCCTTGGCAAGTCCATTGGCCTGGCCCTGAGGAAGCGCTCGGTGCACTTGTTGAATTAATAGGTTCCAAAAACAGTTCTCCTGAGGTTGAGGAGAGGGGGGGTGCCGGGTTAGGAAAGTGCCAGCGTGAGCTGGGATGGCTGGGAGCTCCCTAACTGAGGTGTCACCTCCGACCTCCAACCTTCAGCCTTCGGGAAGGCAAGGCCAGGTGCATGCTGTAAGGAGCCCAGGAAGACCCGCAGCTCCCTCATGGGGCTCCCAGCCTCACCTTCTCCATCCCCTAGTGCTCAGAGCCCAGGGCTTCTGGTTTCTCCTCCTCACCACCTACCTGGAATGCAGGAGGCACCTGATGGCATGCAAATGAGAGAGGTGTGGAGGGGCAGGAGAAGCAGGAAGAGGAGAAAGAGCAGGAGGAGGAGGAGGAGGAGGAGAAGGAGGAGGAAGAGGAGGAGGCAGTGAGAGTCCTTGAGGGACTTTCCAGTCTCAGGATGGAGCTGCCACATGGCTGCTGGGAGTGGTGGGAACACAGGGACATATATATCTGTACTGCGAGGGCCGAGGTGGCCCACGCACGCAGAATGTTGCGATGGCTAATAAATCCCGGGGGAGAAACTGGGCTTTGGCTCAGACTGAGAGACTGTTTTCTAGATTCATCCAAGAGGATGAGGCTTTCTACCTTTTATTTTTATTTTCTTAATGTATTTTATTGATTTCAGAGAGGGAGAGAGAGGTAGAAACATCCATGATGAGAATCATTGATCGGCTGCCTCCTGCATGCCCCCTACTGGGGATGGAGCCCACAACCTGGACATGTGCCCTTGACCAGGAATCGAACCATGACCTCCTGGTTCACAGGTTGACATTCAACCGCTGATCCACGCCGGCCGGGCACCTTTCTCCCTTTAAACATCCTGGTGCGCTGGCCAAAGGTCAGTGCCATCCGGCACCAGGCCTGAGGCGTGCCCTCCCCTGGGCTGCCCGAAGACCAGGGCTCCACACCTCCCTGAGGGGCCAGCTTTGTGGGCACAGGATGGAGCAGGCTTATGGGTCCCAGGCCGAGAAGAATCTGTGCCTGGGTTAGCATACTGAGCTCTTCGCTGCCCGGGGCCTTAGCACACCTCCTCCCTCCGCCTGGATGTGTCCCCTCCACAGTCTCACATGCTGGCCTCACCTCCCAACTCAGGTCTCAGCTCAGATGTCACCTCTTCAGGGAAGCCCTCCCTGCCACGCCTTGATCTGACTCACTGGAAGATCACTCTCTGCTTTGCAGAGAAATCATGTAATGCAGCGTGTTCTTGCACTGTATTTACCTCCCCCCTCCCCAGGCGCCCCTTCATGAAAGAATGTGACTGTAACTCATCCGCTCACTCAGCGCCTTGTGTGAGGAAGTTTGTGCAAAACCAAGACGGAGAGTCCTGTGCGGGCCCATCGGGCTCAGAGCCCGAGCCTGACGCTTATCCGGAGGCCCTCACGCTGAACACATTTCATGGCCCAGTTTCCACAAAGAGCAAAGTTGCTCTGACAGGTGTCAGGAGGTGGTTAGAACTCTAGCTCTGCCGCTGGCTGTGATGGCCTGGGCAGGCCTTCCCCTCCCTGGTCCTCCCCCTCTCACAGCGCTCCTGCTGGGAGGAAAAGGCTTCAAGTTTGGCAAGGGATGTGGCACCAGGTCTCCTTTGTCCTCGGCCTTCCTTTTCTACCCTCACCGTGCCTTAGCCTTTCCTCTTTGTTCAGAGGCCTTAGCTTTGTGCACATTGGAGACTATAAAGTGGTGGTTGAACACTCATCAGAACCTGAGTCTATGCTTGATTTGCTCTGTGGTCTCAAGCAGGTTGCTTGCTATCTCTGTGCCTTAGGGCACGTCTGCAAAACAAGAACAACTCACAGAGCTGCTGTGAGCAAATCTAAGAATGTAGTGAACCCAGGGGCACTGAGTAAATGCTTACACATGGTGAGCAGTTAGCGTCCATCACTGAAGATGCTGATCAATTAAGTGCTAATGAGCTCAGGCCTGGACCAGGAGATGCAGGTCTGAGGATGGCGGCGTGGAGAGATGATGGGCAGACCTGAATGGCCAGCACAGTGTGTCGGTGGGCAGCTCTCAAGTGCAGAGAGGGCAGTGGGTATGCTGCCCTGCCCTGGCTGTGCGGGCACCGTCCCACCCAGGCCTGAAACAGTGGAGCAGGGCAGGGACTGCTCCATCAATGGCATGGCAAGTGCACTGGAGGTTACTCACCATCTAACCCCCCACGTGTGGCCATCCCACCTTGCCTGGCCTTCCTCCTGGGTCCCTGGCTCATTTGTTCACTCAAGCAATGTTTCCCGGGTGTCCACAGGTCAAAGGCCGTGTCCTCTGCCCAGGAGTTTGAGATGCAAATAAGTGTGGCCCCACGTGGAGAGTTCAGGGAGGAGGGGAGGAGGCAGCAGCAAGCCATTGCCCACAGATGCCGATGAGGGAACATGGGCCTCGCATGCACCACTGGACCAACGAAGGGAGGCCTCCCACCCCCGCCCAGGCTGCTGCAGGGACCTCCCCACCCCCTGTGCTGAGCGGCGCCACCCGCCCAAGAGCCGTGCGTCTGGATGAAGAGAATGCAGTGGAGTCTTTCCAGAGTGGGAGCCCGCCCCCCACGGCAGGCAGGTGTCTCCCCAGCCACATGTCCCCACAAGCCTTCTGGTACGTGTGGGGACCTCCTGTTTTTCCGAGAGGCGTGGGGAGAGGCGAGGGGCCAGGCCTCTGTCCATCTCTGTGTGCAGACCCAGGCCCGCTCACCGAGTCCTGGGAGCACAGGCGGGACCAGTGTCTCAGCCCGTTGCCCGAGCACAGACTGCAGAGAGGGCATGCCAGAGGTCCTGGGAGGGTCCTCAGGAGGGGCCTGCGTGTGGCACAGGGACAGGGAAGGGCTGTGGCTGCCACGTGATGTTCTGAGAGACCCCCACCCTGACTAGCCCCGGACGCGAAGCCTCTGGGGAGGCGGGTGAGCTCGGCCGCGTTCCTGGTCTGAGGCGCTTCCCCGTGAGGAGCTTGGCAGGGCACGGGCTGCCGCTGGGAGGAGGGGGCTGAGGGGAGAGCCCGCTGTGCACCCCAGCACCTGCCGCCCACGTCACACAGCCTGGGGTGCCCGCGGCTCTGCCACTCCGGAGCCTCACTTCCCCCTCTCTAAAGGGGCAGGGCTGGCACAGGGCGGAGTGTCGTGGAGGTCGTTGTCAGTGTCGCCTGGGACGGCCCCCGGTGTGTGAAATGCCATTGAGTTGTATGCCTCGCTGCATTTCTCTGTCAGCATGCCACACTTTCATTCTTAGAAAGGAAAAGGATCCTAGCCGGTTTGGCTCAGTGGATAGAGCGTCGGCCTGAGAACTGAAAGGTCCCAGATTCGATTTCGGTGAAGGGCACATGCCTGGGTTGTGGGCTCCTGCCCCATTGGGGAGACGTGCAGGAGGCAGCCAATCCATGATTCTCTCTCATCATGGATATTTCTATCTCTCTCTCTCTCCCTCTCCCTTCCTCTCTGAAATCAATAAAAATATGTTTAAAAAAGAAAAAGGTAAAAGCTCTAAGTATTAAAAAGATGATGGTACCCTTTCCCATGTGTCCTGAGAACATGCATAGGGACATACAACCCCCGGAAGTTTCTCTGTCAGCAGGGCTGACCGTAGCTTTGGTGCTGACCGATCCAATAGCGCTGTTGGGCTTCCTCTCTGCACCCACCTTCCCTTGCCCGCAGCGTGCAGTCTGTGAAGCCAGCCGCCGAGGTGAGGGGCTAAAAGCACCAGGTCCCGGTCTTCCCCGGAGAGGCGGCAGGAAAGCAGCCACTCACGCCAGGCCCGGGCAGCGGACGGGGATACCAACTGCCCCGGGGACACGCACAGGGCAGGCTGCCCGGCGGGTAGACAGGAAGGCTCCCAGAGAGGCTGACCTGGAAGGGGAGCCCTGGTGCTGAGGGGAACTTTCCGGCACCAGGGGCTGAGGAGGAGCCACAGATGAGAGCAAGGCCAGCTGCTGGCGTGGAGGAGAGGGGTGGACCCGAAGCCGGAGGGGAGCGAGGGGCAGAGCAGGCCCAGGGCGTTCTCACCCAGCAGCACCCACCCCCACCGGGAGCTTTTAAAGGAAGCACCAGTGCCTGGACCGCACCGGGCGGAACCGGGCCTGGTGTCTGAACTCCGCAGGTGACCCCAGTGCCGCCGGGCGGGGGACAGACAGGCTTGTCCACGTGCACAGCTCTGCGAGGGGGCGGGGCTCCATCCTACCCTAAGGGCTGAATGTGAAGGAGCTCCAGGCCCTGGCAGAACGTTAAGCCCAAGGACAGCACGACCTTATGACCTTACCATGCAGAAAGCGACCGGCGGGCAGAGCAGATGACGCTGAGGAGCAGCAAGGGGAGGCTGTGACCTCTTGCTTTCTTTGTTGTCTGAGCCCCTGGGACCCCGAGTGTGGGGTCACCAGCGAGTGATTGGACACAATCTGGAATCCCTCTCGGTGCCATCTCCCTAGATACTCAGGACCATCCCTCGACGGGTAACGCCCCCCAGTGATGACCTTCTAACCCAGACCTACCACAGAGCCTCGGGCGCAGAGAGCAGGCGCAGACCCAGGGAAGTCGAGAAGACCAGAAGGATACACAGTCGTTTTGCATTGTATGAACATGATCCTTAGTGTCTCCGCTCCTGTTTGCCACTAGCGGTGCCCGCTTGAGGGAGGCACAGGGCTGCATGCCAAGGCCAGTGAGGTCTGGTTTCCATGTGGAGACTCCATCCTGCTGGATGGAAAATAGGTTCCCAGCCCCAGCCCTCCTTGTGTGAAGCCTCAAACCCATCCCTGCAGCCCTGAGAAAAAGAGCCCTGAGCAGAGAAGAGTGCAGACCTCCCAGGACTGGTACATGTTCCCAGGGGCGGCCCTTCCCCCGCATCCTCCCGGTCACACCCCCTGTGCCCCTGCTGGGCGGGGACACCGCCCCCTCCCCACAGGGCGCCGCAGAGGTGCGCTGCTGCTGCTGCTGGCTGCTCCCCCGCAAATGCTGTGCCATGCCCCAGAGAACCCCTGCACCTCCCGGAACCCAGCTTCTCTGGGATCTCGTTGGCCAGTGAACGTGTGAACGTGTTTTGCAAGACAAAATGACCCGATGTTATGCAAGCTTTTTAGAATGTGGGACCCCTTTTTAATATAGATAGATGGTCATGGATCATTGAATTGTTATGCTTTTCCTATCAACGAGACAGTACAAACACGAAGGTCTCAAACTGGAATTCTGAAGCTCATATTCTGCCAGAGGACATACGCTTAACAGCGGTTTGGAAAGATTGACAATCACAGCCAAGGCTGACAGACTGCAGGGTTCGCACAAAAATCAAGATTCCTGGTTTCTTCCAAAATATCAGAAGATCTGCCAACAAGCCCCACTGGGCTGTAACAGACCACCATGTTACTTCCGGTTTGCCATGCCCCCGACCCCCCCCACCCCCCGCCCCGCCCGCCCCGTAACCTGGCTCTGTAGGCGCCTGTGCTTGTGACCTTTGTCCTTCCTACAGATTCAAGAGCCCATTGTTTGTCCCATGAGGCCTTAGATCCACAAGTTGAAAACAAACAAACATAAAAAGCTCCTATATGAGACTTAAAAGGACTTTGGAAGCCACTCAGATCAAAAGATCTTAGTCATAGCTCAAAAGAGGCCTCTACACAGAGAAGTAAATGTAGGCTTGAGCACAGCTCTGCACCGGAGCCCGTCCTGATGTGAGTGGCTGCATGGTGCACGCAGCCCGCAGCGCTTCAGGATACTGATCTCTCCAAGCAAAAAGGACTGCGATTCCCGGAAAGCCTGGGAAACGTCGTCCTAGGAAGTGTCATTCTAGCCTGTGTGCGTGCACCAGCTTCATTGAGACCTGGGCGGCAGCAAACAGGTTCAGGGCACACTTCTCCCCTCCTGGGCTACTCTCCCTCAGAGGAGTGCCTGGAAGCACTGTTTAATCAGGGCCTGTAGCACCCGCTGCCTGGGGGAGGGGAGAGAAGGGAGGGGAATGAGGTGGTCAGAGCGAGCCAGGTGAAAGTGGGTTAGAATTGGAGATAAGTGTGAACTCGTGGTTACCTTCATGTCAATACGAATAACTAACAGAAATAAGTATAGACCTGACTATGCAGATGCGTGAGGAGACGTGCCTCCATCCCCAAGCTCTGTCTGCCCAGAGGGCAAGGAGCAGCAGCAGCTGGGAGCAGCGAGCATAACCGGCATCAGGCCTTGATTCCCACTTCCTCTCCCTGGGACACTTGGAGAAACACTTCTTCCCCTGCTGGGCAAGGTGAGCCCCGAGCATTTTGTAGGTCAGGAAGTCAGTGTTCAAAACCCAAACCCATGTGGGCGTGTCCAACTGAGAAGGAGCCTGCTGACAGAGCCCCTAATGGCCAAAGCTGGAACTACGTGAGCAACAAAACAAAGAATGGAGCATTGGGTTCCAATCCAAGTATAAAATCCCTATCTATGAGCCCATACTGATAAACACATGAATGAATAGGGAAATGGGGGAGAATAGGCTGGCCTCCCACACAGAAGGATTCCATATGGTTTGTGCAGGTACTTCTTTCCCTCTGGGAGGGAAGCAGAACTCCCGCCTCAGTTGTGGGCTGTACAGGGCCACCTCCTTCCAGAGCAGCAGGGAAGGGGGTGGGGTAACTAATGGGGAGAAACCGGAAGAAATGATCCAGGCCACCGTCGGCAGCGATGTCACATGGCTGGCATGTGCCCTGGATGTGATGTGATGCCAATGGCACTTCCGTGGCCTCCTCAAAACCCCTGCAACCCCGATGTAATCATGCGAAAACTATCAGACAAAATCGAGTCCACAGTCCACAGTCCACAGGCCTAGCCTCTCTCAGAACTGTCAAGGTCACCAAACACAAGGAAAGTGAGAAACTGTCATAGTCTCGAGGAGTCTAAACACAACATGGGATCCCAGAACAGGAAGAGGGATGGGCAAAGACGAAGAAAATCAGACAAATTACGGAATTCAGTCAATAATCAGGAATCAACATCGGCTATTGGTTGGTTAGTTGGAACAAATGCAGCATACAGTGTAAGATTCCGGGGAGGCCGGACGGGGGTGCAGGGGTCCTGGTGCATCGTCACAGCCTTGCTACAGACCTAAAGCTATTCTACGCTAAAAGTTCATTTAAAAGCATGCTCATCTTTTTACTCGGGAATTTCAGTTCTAGAAATTCCACCATCAGAAGAGTAAGATGAATCTGTGCAAGAATTTATTTACAATGACTTGTGTGCGCCTATTGTTTTCCATTGAAATGAAAGCAAATGAAATCCTCAATAAGAGGGGGTTAACTAGGTAAATTATGGGGCCGTGTAACAGTGAAACGCTATCCGTCATTAGCGATGCGATGAAGCATTTGCTGGTGCAGGAAAGATAGTCACAACGCTTCGGTAAACGGAAAAGTACATTCGGGGTAAAAATAAGACACAAGTACTCAAAGTGACATTGTAGTTATGGGCTAAGGGGACATGCGGGTAGCTATTGTTACTTTCAAACTAATTTTGATTCTCTAAGTTTTCTGTGTGAATAATGCATTGCTTCTATCGTGAAAACAGAACGGTTATCAGAGGCGGGACCCTGACCATGGCCACTGACTGGTGTGGCCTCGGCGCGGTGGGAGCGCGCTGCATGCTCTCCGACCCAGGGCTCGGACACTGGCAGGTCCGCATAGGGCCGTCGCAGGGGGGTGGCTGGCTGGCAGGCTGCTGGGGAGCCGCTGGGAGAGCGCCTCCTGGGAGGAGTCACACAGCCATTGGACAGGGACGCCTTCTCCCTGGCCATCTCACTGAGTGCAGGGACATCTACCCGGGGTGGGAGAGTTCAGGAAACTGCCCTACTCAGCCACACACGCGCCTCAGGCATCAGAATGGGCGTCTTCACACCAGGCTCGCTTTACGTCCGAGGGGCGTTGTGAAGAGCGCTCTATTAAATGAGCAGGTTTGGGGAAAAAGAAAGAAAGAAAAGCTATAATATATATTTGTTGTTAAAGAAAAGAAACCCCAGGTCTCTGAGTCCGGCCGTGGACACCCACTCGGCCACAGGGACAGGGCTTTGGGGTGGAAGCTGTGTATTGCTTTCTCGGGGCCACTAGAGAGACAGGCGACGCTTCGCAGCGCAGGGTTTGCCGCTGAGCGCATGAGGCCCCAGGGCCTCGCAGAGCTCTCCACACAGCCGCCCCGTCCTCGCCCAGGCCTTCTTCCCCGGGGAACCTAGTCCTATCCCCGCCAGGCCGTCTTCCCTGGGGACCGCAGGGGCCTCAGCCACCAAGGGCTCCCGAGGGCCCCTGCCAGTCTGGGCGGCCGCGGGGCTGGGGGCCTCCGCACACTGGCTGCCTGAGCGAGAGGAAGGATGGACGTGCACCTGCTCCGCTGGCTCCGTCCTCTGGCGTCACAGTCCTGCTTGAGAGGACCTGTGTTCTGGTCGCCGGAGGCCTGGCTCCCTGTGGCTCTCGATCCCCCACTCTCCCCGGGCTGCCTGTTTCACAACCTGCTGAGCAGCTTCGGAACGAGCTGCTGCTCGGCCTCGGTTCCCGCGGGGCGGCAGGAGGGGCCAGGCGGTCTGTGAGGCCGGACTGAGCACCCCAGGCCGGCCGTGCTCTCGGGTCCTGTCCCTGTTTGAAGGGCCTTCTGCAGACCGGAGAGGACCGGCGACGGAACAAACGGCGGAGTCCCGTCTGGCCCAGGCCTCACCTCCTTTCTTTCGGAGACTCCATGGGCCCTGGGGGTGTTCGGAGGCTCTGGGTTTCGGCATGGAGGTGCACACACAGCGGTGGCCGCCGTGCACAGTGAGGAGCCAGGAGGGCAATGCTGGCTCCCTGTGCTCGGAGAGGGGGAGCAGAGCACGCGCAGCCCGGAACGCGCGGGCCCCTGCCAGCCCGCCCGTGCCCCAGAGCGACTCCATGGTCCCACAGACGACAGGGTGGCGCCCACGCTGCTCCTCCGTGGCTCCTCTCTCAGCAGCACTGGGCTGACCTTTGTGCGCAGCTGGGCGCCTGTGAGGAAGGGGCTTCCTCTTGTTTCTCAGAGAAGCAGTGACAGCTGTGGGGGCTGCACGTCAGAGCACAGACTCCTGGAAGGGGACCGAGGGGACTCTGTCAGCCAAACCGCCCAGCCAGTGGTGGGCGCCATGCGCCCCGCTCCTGGTGGCAGTCACCCCCGGCGGAAGGAGACAGGACCTGAGTGAGGTTCTGAGAGGGAAGGACAGCAGGAACTGGCGGCCTCTGGGAATATCTGACCTTGGCACCGAGGGCAGGCTGAGCAAGCAAACGCCTCCCCTCAACTCCCCCGGGGCGTGGTCATGTGACATGTGGTTCCGATCTGGTCCTGGCTCTGTCCCTTTCACTGTGGCCAGGGGGTTACTTAACCTGCCCAGTTTTCTCCCCTGTGAATGGGGAACAATGCTGACCCTCACCTCTCAGAGTCTTTGTCAGACCTAATGAGGCACAGTGTCCATGTGCTCAGAACAGCACCTAGTCCCTAATCACTGTGTCACATGATGACTGTCCGCTGTTCTATCACTCACACCCAACGGACCACGGCCTCTGGAGCCTGAGCTGCAGCCGCGATCCATGCGGGGAGAGGGGCAGAGGAGATCTGTGTGGGACTGCCGTCCGGGAGGCAGGCCTGGGGCCCGGAGGCAGGCCCCGTGGCTTGGCAGCCTGGAGGCCTGTTCTGAAGCTGGCATCTCGGGGTGCTGTGACACACTGCCGCCTCCAGGGAGCGCCACTGGGCTCCTGTTCAGGCTGCAAGACTGGAGAAAGCCGGACTGACCATTCTGACCCCATGGACAACCTGGAGGCTCAGGGACACAGCAGCAGACAGAACTGGACTTCAGCTAAACTGGCAGGAGCCGGTCCCAGGCTCGGCCTGGGCAGGCACTCCCGAGGACACGCTCCTGGGTGCACACTGCAATGACACCCTGTCCCCCCAGGGCAGGCGCGGGTAGTCAGCCCCCGGCCCGCTCTGTCCCTGCACCAGCCTCCAGGGCACCCAGCAGCGGCCATGGCGCATGCATACATGAAAGAGTGCTATGTGTTCTCACAACCTTACGCCTGGCATCTCGTTTCGTTCTCATCAAAGCCTGGGAGGAGTGCAGGGCGGGATAAACTGTCAGAGGACTCCTTCCTGGCAGCTTCCAGGCCTCAGACCCTTGTTCCTCCTACTCTAGCTCGCTGCCTCCTCAAAGTCTTCCATTTTGTTTCTCAGGGAGCTAAAGACAACACGGCTCTGTCGCCACCGTCTGCCGGACGTGTGGGGAGGGTGCAAAGTCATCTGGCCTGCGTGCGGGCGTCCTCTGGCTACGAAGGCAATTATCTCCTCCAGTGCCCCGGAACCCGCCCTCCCGCCGGCGGCGGACGCTGCGCCCGGCCTGCGGGCAGCGTCCATTGACGGAGCTGGGACCCGTGGCTTCAGCACAGGTGGCCGTGCTGGCTGTTCAGAGGCTGCTGGCTCAGCCACCTGGAGGGGAGACATTCTGGTGTCTTCTCCCGATATCCCCTCTGAGCTAAGAGTGCAGATGAGCTAAAGGGAGGATTTTACTACATCGATGCGTCTTCTCTCTCCTGCGCCTACCATGGTGCCCAGCCTGGGTTTGTGGGAAGAATACAGCTTTTCAGAGCAGCGGATTTTCTCAGAAGGGAGATAAGGCAGGAGCAGTTTTCTTGGAAAACGCATTTCTGCGGCTGAGGAGGAGGCTGGCGATCAGGTGGTTGCCAAGCTCCTGGTTGGGGGGGGGGTTTGCTTGTTTGTGTTCCACACGGGATGTCCCCGAATGGGTCCCGGAGCCCAGAAGGGTCCCAGAGCCAGAGGCAGGCGTAGGAGGGAGGGCGCCCCTCCCCAGAGCGCCCTGTCAGCAGGCTCTCAGACATCTGTTGACTGTCCGGGCATCACGGCAATCTTATCACCAACAGCAGCAGGACTGCCGCCATGTTCAGGGATGTGCTTTTCATTTTTATGATGAAATCAGGGCAGGTTCTGTTCTCGCTCAGGTACTTTCCGAGGTAGCTTCTCCAGCAGGGTGAGGGGAAAGGGGCATGAAGGGCCCTATTCTTACTCACTCTCCAGAGGAGGAGACCGAGGCCCTGAGAGTTCAAAGCAACTGGTTCAGGACTCGCAGCTTTGGGTGCAGAGGCCAGATCCTAGGCTGGCCGTGCGACTCCGGGGCCATGCTCCCAGCCGGCGGCCAGGTGGAGGCCCGGCTAGGGAGCCGGAGGCGGAGGCTCAGAACTGGAGGAACTGGGGGGCATCTAGTCTAATGCTTTCATGTTTACGGAAGGAAATGGGGATGGGGGGGCACGGGGTGGATGAGCCATGGGCAGAGCTGAGACTAGAGCTAAGATTCTGATGTTTTCAACAGAGAAGACTTGAGGAATTTCTTGACAGACCCAGAGCCGTGAAATCTAAGAGCCAAGGACTTTGACTTGGGCGGGGACCCACGTTCAGAGTGGCCAAGATGCCGAAGGCCAGGTCTGCACAGCGGCCACCCACACGTCGCCAGGGGCCCCGGTCTGGCAGGGGAAGGCCTTGACCCCCAAGTGGCTGAGTGGCCTTTCCTTTCCCCTCGGCTCTCAGGTCAGCCAGCCGCTCGGCTCGGCTTCCTCCCCAGCAACCGCCTTCCCGCCCCCCCCGGGTGGCCCTGCTCCTCACTCCGGGGAGTGCAGGCTCTTTCCTCTAATCCATTTCATGTTTCAGGATTTTTGTTGGGTCCTTTCTGGTGGTACCCAAATTTCTTAGGACTGACTCAAAGGAAAAAGCATTTTGTTAAAATAGCTGCTTTGCTTTTAAACAATGTGTCCTCCTACTCACTTTTTCTTTTTGGGAGGCAGAAACTGAATATAGATTTGTGGGAGAGAGAAAAAGAGGAGCCAGAGAAGAGGGGGAGAAGCGGGGAGAGGAAGCAGAGGAGAGGAGAGAGGCTGGGGGTGGGGGGCAGGAGTGCGGGATCTCACGCAGGACCTCCGGTTTCTGGCTGCAACAAGCTCCGACCTGGGACCAGGCCTTGTTTCTGTCACGAAGGAACCAGTGCAAGCTCCCTCCCTGTCCCGAAGCTCCTGGGTTCCTGGCAGGAAGTCTCATTTACCGCGGAGGAGGCCCCTCGCCCGGCCCTCATGGGGACTCGGGAGCAGGGCCTGCCCCCGGAGATCAGGCGCAGACCGCACTCAGGTGGTTCCTGGGACTCCGTTTCCCCACCGTGACTCCCCGCGAGGAGCAGATGGAGGACAGTTCATGCATATGCATATCCCTCCCTTCAGCGCTAAGCTTAGCTGCCACCTTGCTCATCCTGAATGCCTTCCGCCTCCGCACCAGGTCTCCGCCCCACCTGTGTCCAGGAGCCCTTCTGTCTGTCGCTCCAGCTCCCATGTCCGTTACCCCCAATGACCGCCCCTCCTGTGCCTGAGCCTCTCCCCACTGGTTCATCCCGATCCCAATCTGCCTTCCTTCAAAGTACATCCTCCCTAACCTCCCTCCACCACATGCTGCCTGCTCCTCGCCTCCATCCGCTCCATGCAGCGGTAGCTAGCACTCGGGCTGGGGGTGTGCTCAGCACGTCTTCCACATCCTAGTCATGTAGTCCTCACCCAGCTGTGCGGGGCTGGCACTGTCACTGCCTCTCTTCTTTTGTTTAACGGACGAGGAAACGGAGGCACAGAGAGGCTGAGTGGCTTGTCCCGGGTCACACAGCCAGTGAGTGGTGGCAGCAGGCCTTGAACAAGGACAGGTGGCTCCCTATCCCAGGCTCCGCACCACAGAGCCGCACAGCCCTGCAGCCCTTGCGCCTGCCTTTCCCTGGCTCTTTGTCCTGAGGAGGCCCTTTGTCTGTCCCTGCGCAGGGTGCTGTGCCCGGAGACTCGCCATCAGCCCTGCCCGGGGCACCGGTTTTATGGGAGGGAGACGCCCCTGTCTGACCGTGGCACCCAGGCCAGCGGTGCGCAGCTGCACATGCTCACATTTCTATGACTGGAGCTACTGCCTACTGAGCACACGAAGCGGCTGGTGCTGTGATGAAGACTTTACATGTATTACCTCATCTTTCCTTCAAAATAACCCTGTGGCCACAGCTACTTCCCTATGGTAGGCAGGAAGCTTGGGCCAGGGAGATGGGCTCTTTGGCACTGGGTGAGCAGGGAGCCCACATCGTCGCCGATAGGTCTCAGCCTGCGCTTTTCCTGTGAGTGAGCCAGCAGCCAGGCTCCCCCTCGTCCTGGGGCGGTGAGGAAGCTGGGTCTACAGGCAGCCTGGGACCCTCAGCCTGGGACCCTCAGCCTGGGAGCTCTCATCCTAAGAACCCTCAGGCTGGGAACCCTCAGCCTCAGGACCCTCAGCCTGGACACCCTCAGTCTGGACACCCTCAGCCTGGACACCCTCAGCCTGGACACCCTCAGCCTGGGAACCCTCAGCCTGGGAACCCTCAGCCTGGGAACCCTCAGGCTGGGAACCCTCAGCCTGGACACCCTCAGCCTGGGAACCCTCAGCCTGGACACCCTCAGCCTGGACACCCTCATCCTGGGAACCCTCATCCTGGGAACCCTCAGCCTGGACACCCTCAGCCTGGGAACCCTCAGCCTGGACACCCTCAACCTGGGAACCCTCAGCCTGGACACCCTCAGTCTGGGAACCCTCAGCCTGGGAACCCTCAGCCTGGACACCCTCAGCCTGGACACCCTCAGCCTGGACACCCTCAGCCTGGGAACCCTCAGCCTGGGAACCCTCAGCCTGGACACCCTCAGCCTGGGAACCCTCAGCCTGGACACCCTCAGCCTGGACACCCTCAGCCTGGGAACCCTCAGCCTGGACACCCTCAGCCTGGGAACCCTCAGCCTGGACACCCTCAGCCTGGAAACCCTCATCCTGGGAACCCTCAGCCTGGGAACCCTCAGCCTGGACACCCTCAGCCTGGGAACCCTCAGCCTGGACACCCTCAGTTTGGGAACCCTCAGCCTGGGAACCCTCAGCCTGGACACCCTCAGCCTGGGAACCCTCAGCCTGGGAACCCTCAGCCTGGGAACCCTCAGCCTGGACACCCTCAGCCTGGGAACCCTCAGCCTGGGAACCCTCAGCCTGGACACCCTCAGCCTGGACACCCTCAGCCTGGGAACCCTCAGCCTGGGAACCCTCAGCCTGGACACCCTCAGCCTGGACACCCTCAGCCTGGGAACCCTCAGCCTGGACACCCTCAGCCTGGGAACCCTCAGCCTGGACACCCTCAGCCTGGGAACCCTCAGCCTGGACACCCTCAGCCTGGGAACCCTCAGCCTGGGAACCCTCAGCCTGGACACCCTCAGCCTGGGAACCCTCAGTCTGGGAACCCTCAGCCTGGGAACCCTCAGCCTGGACACCCTCATCCTGGGAACCCTCAGCCTGGGAACCCTCAGCCTGGACACCCTCAGTCTGGAAACCCTCAGCCTGGGAACCCTCAGCCTGGACACCCTCAGTCTGAAAACCCTCAGCCTGGGAACCCTCAGCCTGGACACCCTCAGCCTGGACACCTTCATCCTGGGAACCCTCAGTCTGGGAACCCTCACCCTGGGAACCCTCACCCTGGGAACCCTCAGCCTGGGAACCCTCAGCCTGGACACCCTCAGCCTGGACACCCTCATCCTGGGAACCCTCATCCTGGGAACCCTCAGCCTGGACACCCTCATCCTGGGAACCCTCATCCTGGGAACCCTCAGCCTGGGAACCCTCAGCCTGGACACCCTCAGCCTGGACACCCTCAGCCTGGGAACCCTCAGCCTGGACACCCTCAGCCTGGGAACCCTCAGCCTGGACACCCTCAGCCTGGACACCCTCAGCCTGGACACCCTCAGCCTGGGAACCCTCAGCCTGGACACCCTCAGCCTGGGAACCCTCAGCCTGGGAACCCTCAGCCTGGACACCCTCAGCCTGGGAACCCTCAGCCTGGGAACCCTCAGCCTGGACACCCTCAGCCTGGACACCCTCAGCCTGGGAACCCTCAGCCTGGACACCCTCAACCTGGACACCCTCAGCCTGGGAGCCCTCAGCCTGGGAGCCCTCCAGGCGATTACTATAAGATACATGCTCAGACTCATTCTTGGCTCTGTTCTGTCCCTTTTTTTTTTTTTTTTCCTTCTTACTTAGTCCAATTTAAAAAATCCAACCTATCTTGCCTTGCTTTGGGTACTTAGAAACCATACTAAATTCTTTCTGGAACAAGGTGGATATGCATCTACAAATATGTTGAATATTTATTTTGAATTGCAGTAGGGCTTCTGACACATAGTAGGTCCTCATTATATCTATGATGGCATTTATTCTAAGTCAGGCATAGAAACTGGCCTCTCCAGTCCCCAGGCCTGGGCTTCCCATGGTTCCTAGCTATTACCCGGAATCTTTCTCTGCTCACAAGCAACAGCCCCATTCCTGCCTGCTTCTGATGTTTCCTAACACACTTTCCAGACTTAGTCCCGGCCGGTGGCTCAGTTGATGGGAGTGTAGTCCCATACATCAAAAGTTTGCAATTCCTGTCTCACATCAATGTTTTTCTGTCTCTCTCTCTCTCTCCCCCCTCTCTTTAAAATTCAATAAAAAACAAAAACATATCCTCTGGTGAGGATTTTTTAAAAAGGGCTTAACTCAGCCCATAGCAACCCTCGTAGGTAGTTATAATTCCCATTTTAAAGATGAGGAAACTGAGGCACAGAGGAACTAAGTAACGTAAATAAGGTCCTACAGTTCTAGGTGGTGGAATCGGACTGCGAAGGCCTGGCCTGGCTCCACAGCCTGACCCCGGGCAGCGGGCAGGGCGCCGGCAGAGGCGCTGGTGCCCTGAGGAAACCCTGTGTGTGTGCGGGCGGAGGGCGGCGGCGTGGACTGAGGGGTCCCTGCGGTGGAGGCGGGGGCGAGGGGTGTGGGTGCCGCCATTGTGTGGATGGCTCAGGCTCCCAGGCGCATCAAACCCTGAAGTGCAGGCTCCCACTCTTGTCAAATTGAACCGACTTTGCAGATTCCACTTTCAATCCTGCCAACTTGAAAGTTTTAGCATTTCAGCTTCTTCAGAATTATAAAAGCCTACAAATGCTAAGGTGCTTTTTTTAGAGTTTAAAAAAAATGTGTCTTTTCCCCACCATCACAAAGCAATCTGAAGCGATTTATTTTTTATTTTTTTTATTTTTTACAGTTTCTTGCCAAATGTGTATTTTTAAAGATTGCATTTGGCCAAAGACCAGAAGTGGGAAATTGGGGAGGACTGCTGAGGAGGTTCTAAGGCACATCCATAGCGGGGAGGGGAAGCTCCCCATGTCTGCTGAGCGCATGCTGCTTATGTCATCTCCTCTCTGCCCGGGCACCGGCAGCGTTTCCTCAGGACACCCACACTTCCGCTGCTGTGTCCCAGCGGACAGCGGGGATGCAGCCTGGCGGGGAGGCCTCCACAACCATCACAGGAGCCTGCTGGCCCTCAGTGGACAAGTCCCTGCGCCCACCGGATCCCGTGCCAGCTCCATCCCTCTAATTAAGTGTGTGTTTATGTGTCACAGACGCTCCCCCTGTGTGAATCAGCTCAATCATCGTTTTGCAGTGTTTCAGCCTCAGATTGCAAACACGCACCAACAAACAGGAGCCTCGCTTCCCAACGCGCTGGGGTGTGTGGAAATAGAGCCGCTCGCGGAGCGGGAGCCACAGATGTTCCCGGAGGCGCAGGCCGCGCCAGCAGCAGACGGCGTGCGTGGCCACGAGGCAGGTCGCATAATCTCACCGGGAAAGTGCCGCCCACGGGGTCCAGAGGTGAAGGCATGAAGATAGGCAGGATGGAACCTGGCCTTTCCTCCCCAAAGCCTGGCCTCTGGACAGCTGCACACCAGTGCCCTGGGAGCGGCCCAAGAAGCTGAAGAGTGAAATGTGAGCAGCTGCTACCAAGGTCTCCGCTCCCAAAGCTCGGGAAGAGGTGTCTCGAAGGAATCTGAAAGATTGGGCTCAAATCCTGGCTCCAACTCTTGGTAATCGAGTGCCCTTGACAAGTCACTTAACCTTTAGGGCCTTGACTTTCTCATCTGTAAAGGGGGATGATAATAGGACTTGCCTGCCAGGTCGTTGTGAGAATTAAGTGAGAATGTGCAGGCACAGCTCTTGGCATAGGGTTCACTCACAGCTAATGCTCCATAAACAAGACCCGTCTTCGTTGCATCATCATCGCCATCATCCCCTCATTTCTAGCTCTCCCCACGTTATCCTGATCCTACTAAGCGTCGTTCTTCTCCTCTGTACAACGGCAATGATGAGGCCTGCTTCAGAGCACTGAGTAAATGTTTATTAATTTCCAGGACAGTGGCCCACACACGGGCCCTCAGCTCTGTCCTGGAGCTCCTCCTCCTTGGGGTTTTGTCAATGACTCGGTGAGTCTGTCACGCCAGCAGATGACAGTTCGCGGGAGGTCTCGTGACTTTGCTGTGACAGTTGGGATTGCCGGAAAGGGCCTCTCTACGTGAAAACATGCCAGCCTGCACAAGAGGAAGTTCTAAATCTGGGTTAGAAAGCCCCAAGAGCAAAAACATGTTGCTCAGAATGGCATTTGGTGAGCTGCTCTCAAACAGCTTTTCCCCAGCCTTTAAAAAAACACAATAAAAAACCCCCCAGAAAGCTGGAGATGCGAAGCTTACACACTGAGGACTGAAAGATAATTTAATGACATAATTTTCAAAACAAGAACTATCAATGCAGTTGGAGACACATGAAAAAGCAGAGAAGAAGGAAAAAGTAGACGAAAAGAAAACTAAGCCATTGCCGAGAAACGGGTTAGCCCACCCAGACCTGGCTGGGAGTGACTAAGGCTCCAGGAAGCAAAACCCTCCAGAGAAAGGCCCCTGCAAACAGACACGCGGGGAGAAGTCGCACAAGAACTACGTTCAGAAAAATCCCCACACCGCGCAACCCACTCAGAGCACAGAGACCGCTTACCCAGCTGCCAGGACTCTTAGCAAAACATGACAAAACAACACACAAAAGGCAAACTGCAGACAAACGTCATTGACAGATACCCAGAAAATCCTCAGTGACATACTAGGCTTCCTATTTCAGCATTACATCATCAAAACTAAAGCGTGCCCCAAAGGATTTGTTATTAGGATGAATGATAGTTTGCTCACATGAAAGGCATTACACAACTTATCCTATTAACACACCACAGGAGAAAAGCTTGTAACCTCAACAGATATCCAATAAAGGAACCCGCCATGCTCGGTGACAATTCTGTTAACTAGACATGGATAGAAACGCAGGGGAAAGAAAACCCTTCAGCACCAGCAGTAAAACACCATCCTGCTGGTGAAACACGGAAGCAGTGGCTCACTTTAGAGGCGAAGGAGTCACCCAGGTGTTTGCTAACATGCAGATTACTAGGTTCACATGCATTCTGGGCTTTGTCCCTAAATCTGTAACCAAATTCTTGGAAACACGGTCTGCAAGCTTTACAACTGCAGTTAAGAGCTAGGCAGGGTGGTCTTTAATCACCCCCATCATTCAAGCCTATTCTCCGAGCTTCAGTCAAACAAAAGAGAAAAATTCAGTTCTATCTGTTATTTGCAGGTGACATGATTGTTTACCTGTTAAACCAAATGAAATTAATTGCAGTGAAATTGGCACCGATAAGAAAGTGCGAGCAGGGTACAGATAATTACAGCTCTAACCACTTAGAAAGTGTCCTGGAAAACCCCCATCTATTCACGTTAGTAATTGCAAGTATAAAAGCATATGCACAGGCTTCGATGGAGAAAATGGTGCAACTTCTGTAAAAGACACAGAAGGAAACATTAATAAATTAGAAATACATTATGTCTAAAATGAGGGAGATGCCATGTTCTAAAGATGTTGATTGTGCTCCAATGATGCTATGAATTAATTTTTACTAATATTCCAGTTTTTCTGGCAACCTGACAGAATGATCAGAAAATCCAACAGGGAAAATCAAAGCATCAGAGCTAAGAAGATGTACTAGTTTTAAGACTCTCAGAACAACAGGAAGATAGAACATCAGACACAGAGTTATAGGTGAAAAGGAAAGATTACAAAGTACAGAAAACAGACACAGATCTATTATATGTGTAGACAAAGGTCAGGATTCAACTCAATGTGGATGAACTATTTCTTAATTCACAAACTACTTAATTTGTAGTGTAAACATTTAACACAACACCATGTGCAAGTTCTTGGGATTTTCCTATCGATCTGCAGCAAACACAGGAGGGAATTAACATGGAGGAACAGAGGGTAAAGCTCTCAGGGTAGACCACCCGGAGCCCAGTAAGTGCCTCCAGGCCTGTGCAACTTCCAAAGCATTTACTGCCCTCCAGGCTGCATCATAAGGGGGCAGGGATGGGATCCTAGTCCTTCCTCTCCTTACTTCACGTTGGACCTTGAGCAAATCACTCCACTACCTTACCCTCAACTTCCTCCACAAAAACGGGCAACTGCTCCCAGGTCCTGCCTCTGTCAGAAGCTGGGAGGGAAAGTGAGCTCCTGTATGACAGCCCCCCGTCACTGTCCGGTGCTGAGTGACAGCTGACATCTGGCAACCTCACCCCAACGTGGGGCTAAGAGCGAGGCTGTGGCAGGAGACTGCGGAATTGGTACTGTGACTCCATCACTCACCGCCGGTGGGCCTTCCCTTATCCGTAAAGGGTGACACACCTCAGAGATTGTTACAAAGAGCCCACCTGCTGCTCTGAATCTTGCCTGACACGCAGTAACGAGAGATGGTGCCTGTTTGAGTAGGTGTCGTTGAGACCACCTGGACTGAATACTTCACTGAACTCAGTGAAGGCCTTAAAACTGGGTAAAGGTATAAGAGTCCAGTGACGGGGACAGAGATCTGTAAGTCCCTTGTTTAAAAAATTTGCCACCTACCAAGCTGGGGTGGTCTGCCTCTTTCTTCAGTCTCTTTGCCTTCTGTGTACAGGGGCCAGTGTACCAACCAACACTCATCTATTTCTCTGAAATGGAGTCCACAGAGAGGAAGCAGAGAAAAGAATGGTATGAGAAAGAGTATTTGTGGATCTGACCTCTGCATTAAGCCATCCACACATTTACTATCCAGTGTATGTGCCAACAGCATCCTCTCTCTCTCTCTCTCTCTCTCTCTCTCTCTCTCTCTCTCTTTCTGTGTGTGTGTGAGTGTGTCAATTAAAATTGGGTTTATGTCACTTGCAACTGAATGAATTCTAGATGATGCAACAGTATTATTGTATTATTATGACCTCAGACAAAATGTTCCCAAATTCTCCACAACAGACTGGGTCTTGCTAGTAGCAGAGACTCTGCACTTAGTCCATTTGCATCCTTAGTGTGTAGTCACGCAGTTGTAAATGATGAGCCTTCATCCGGGTGACGGGCATTCTAAGAATGAAAACAACGCTGCCCTTTTCCAAATTCTGGTAGAGAGAACAGGGCTAGAGACAAGTCAAGAGCTTCAAGCTCATGACCTTCAAGCAGCAGCCCCAGGGCTGAAATGGAAATTAGACGAAAACATCATTTCAAATTCCAAAAGGTCACCATTTATGAAAAGATTCTTAAACCGGATGATACATCAGAAATGAAAGGGAAAAAAGAAAAAGAAATGGAAGGAGAAGCGGCTGAAACAATGGTTGTGCACAACTTGTTTCCCACACCCCAGGGACTCTGTGCCCAATCAGTGGCCGTGGCCTCTAGCGGTGGCATTTAGACTTTAACGCCAGTTGACCTGTCACACAGAACCTCATCTGACAACCTCTCACGGGTTGTCTCTAATAGAATTAGCAGAGATGGGAATGGAACATATTTGACTGTTTCCTGATAAAAAAGTATAGCCATGCATATGGAAGGAAATAGGAAGACGCCCCTTATGCATTCTGGGTCGGTGCATCCAGGGGCCTCTGAGCACCCCCAGCCGACTGCCAGATGGGAGGCTGCAAGCTGCATGTTCTCCCCCTACAAACTTCCCACATGTAAAGGGCATCACTGTCCACCTCCAGGTAAAGCCAGAAACGCGAGTCACCTGCCCTCATTTTCCCTCACTGCTGACATCCACCACCAGGAAATTCTGTTGATTCCAACTTCTAAGCATCTCCTAAAGCAGTGGCCAAGGTCTCCTTCACAGCCACTTCCTTAATTGGGAAATCTGTACCGGCCCTGCATTTTTATATCAAGGCATTTTAACTGGCATTATACTATTCCTCTTCCAGTCCCTAGCCCACTGTCCTCGCCCCAGCCAAATGAGCCTCAGAGATAAAATTCATATCATGTCAGACTTTTACATCCCCATTCTGAACTCTCTAAAGGATCCCTGTTGCGCTCAGGATAGAGTCTAACTTATCATGCTTCCCATGGAACCGTGTGATACGGCACCTGCCACTCTCTGCATTCACATGTTCCCTAACCGTGCTGGTTTCTGACTCCGGTCTCATTTCTCTGTCATGCCGAGCTCTCTCTAGGTTCCAGACCTCTGTTCGTGTTGTTCCCTCTTCCTGGAACACCACTCTGCCCTGCAGTTCTCTAACTCCCCTTCATCCTTCAGCTTTTTAAAAAGTTGTCGTTTTTCTTCTGTAAGTCTCTTCTCAGGGAAGTGCAAGTGCCTAGTGAGTGGCAACTAGATTTGGCATAGCCGGGCCATTTGCTGAGTGGCCTCAGGCCCAGCACTGGCACCCAGTCTGAACTTGTATCAATCTGGGGAAAACACCTCTACCTGGTGACAGGCAGCTCAAGTATCATCAGAGGCTCTTCCAGTGACTGAGCCTGACAGGCAGCCGGCGGGCAGAGTGTGGAGGCAGATCTCAGGGGCCTTGGGACTTTTGCTGATCTGCTCTTGACCTGGTGCTGGTAAAAGCCAGCTTTGGTGCACAGCTTGGTCCTTCCTGCATACAGCTAGACCCAGCAGTGCCAGCCGCAAACTGTAGATGGCTTTGTAGCCCCAAACAGGTTGGCCAGGGCCAGCCACAGGCAGTGTCTGCCATTGACCTGCATCAGAGTCCCTCCAGAGGCCCCAGAACCAACACACCCAATAGCCAGCTTCAGACAACATCAGAGGAGGGCACAGTTAGCTTCATAAACAGCACATCCAAAGGTAGAAGATCTCAGCAGGCACCAGGCACTGCTGTTTCATGTGGTCAGCCCCTGCACAGCAGTTTATACACTGTGGTTGGGGTGTGTTCTCACAGTAAGCCAGCCTGATGGTCAATTCCACACACACATGGGATCAATAGCAATCAAGACTCAATTACAATGGGAGGGACCATAAAACCTATACAAAGGACATTCTGAGCACCTACCTCTGGTGACCAAGGAGATGGCACCATTGGGTCTCACAGGACACCTACTATGTAAGACCACCCTATCAAGACTGGGAGTCATAGCAGATCTACTTAATACATCGAAACAAACACAAAGAAGCAGTCAAAATGGGGAGACAAAGAAACATGCCTCAAATGAAAGAATAGGAGAAATCGCCAGAAAAAAATCACTAAATGAAATGGAGGCAAATGATTTATCAGATACAGAGTTCAAAAAAGTGGTTATAAGGATGTTCAAAAACTTAGTGAGAACTACAACAGCATGCCAAAAGACATAATAACCATAAAAAATAACCGGTCAGAAATAAAGAATACACTAAAAGAAATAAATAGTAAGTTGGATGAAGCAGAGAATGGAATTGGTAACTTGGAGGATAAGGTAGCAGAAAATACCAAAATCAGAGCAGCAAAAAGAAAAAAGAATTTCAAAAGTTGAGAATCTTTTAAGGGAATTAGGGACCACATGAAGCACAATGGCATCCATATCATAGAGGTTCCAGGAGAAGAGAGTAAGGGATCGAGAACCCATTTGAAAAAATAATGAATGATAACTCTCCTAACCCGGTGGATCAAACACACACACACAAGTCCAAGAGCACAGAGTCCCAAACAAAATGAACTCAAAGAGGCCCACACTGAGACACATCACAATTAAAATGCAAAAGATTAGACCAGTTGGACTGGCTCAATTAGCTGAGTATTGTCCTGTGCACTGAAAGGTTGCTGGTTCAATTCCAAGTCAGGGCACATGCCTGGGTTGCAGGTTTGATTCCCAGTTGGGGTATGAATGGAAGGCAACGGATCAATGTTTCTCTCTCACATTAATGTTTCTCTCCCTCTCAGCATGTACTCAGGTTAAAGACAAAGAGAGAAGCTTATGAGCAGCAGAGGAAGACAGTTACTTACAAGGAGCTCCCATAAAACTGACAGCTGATTTTTCAACAGAGACATTTCAGGCCAGAAGGGATTGGCATGAAATATTCAAAGTGACATACAACCAAGACTACTTTACCCAGCAAGAATATCATTCAAAATTAAAGGAAAAAAGCTAAAGGAGTTTGCTACTACCAAACCAATATTACAAGAAATGTTAAAAGGCATTCTTATGTTTTAAAAGTATTTATTGATTTTTAGAGAGAGATGAAGGGAGAAGGAGAAATAGAAACATGATGAGAGAGAAACACCAACTGGCTGCCTCCTGCATGCACTCTCCTGGGGATTAAGCCCGCAATCTGGACATGTGCCCTGACCAGGAATTGAACCGGTGATCTCTTGGTTCATGGGTTAACGCTCAACCACTGAGCCATACTGGCCAGGCAAAAGGTCTTCTTGAAGAAGAAGGAGGAGGAGAGGAAACAGAGGAATACAGTTAAGAATAAAACGGCAATAAATATGTACCTATCAATAATCACTTTAAATGTAAATGGCTTAAATGCTACAATCAAGAAATGAAGCAAAACCTAACAACAACAATAAACAAAAAACTTCATAGACATAGACAACAGTATGGTGCTTACCAGAGGGGAAGGGGTTGGGGGCAGATAGAGGAGGGTAAAGCAGGGATAAATGGCGATGGAAGGAGACTTGACTTGGGGTGGTGAGCACACAATACCATATACAGAGGATGTGTTGTAGGATTGTACACCTGAAGCCTATGTAATGTCATTAACCAATGCCACTCCAATAAATTCGATATAAAAAGAAAAAAAGCTGTTAAAAAAAGACACAGGGTAGTTGAATGAATAAGAAAACAAGATGCATATATATGCTGTGTACAAGAGACCCACATCAGAATGAAAGATACAGGCTAAAAGTAAAGGGATGGAAAAATATATTTTATTTATATTGAGAGAAATAAAAGCTGGGATAGCAATACTTATATCTGACAAAGGCTATTGTAAGAGACAAAGAAGGGCACTACCTGATGAAGAAGGGAGCGATCCAACAAGAGGAAGTAACCCAGGTAAACATGCATGAACCTAGGACAGGAGCACTTACTACGTAAAGCAAATTTTGCTTGGCAGAAAGGGAGAGAGTGCAGGAACACAGTCATATTTGAGGGCTTACCACCCCATTGACATCAAGGTGTAGGTCTTCCAGACAGAAAATAAACAATGAAAAAGCAACCTTAAATGACACACTAGATCACACGATTTAATTGATGTCTTCAGAGCCTTTTACCTCAAAGCAGCAGAATAGACATTCATTTCAAGTGCACATAGAACATTTTGAGAGTAGACCACATGTTGGAACATAAAACAAGACTCACACAATTAAAAAAAAATTGAAATCATATCAAGCATCTGGTCTGATGGTATGAAACTAGAAATCAATCACATGGAAAAAACTGAAAAGCACACAAAGACATGGAGGCTAAATAACATGTTGCTAAATAATAAGTGGGTTAACCATGAGATGAGGGAAGAAATAAAAAATACCTTGAAAAAACGAGAACACAAGAACCCAAAACTAGAAAAAGCAGTCCTAAGAGAGAAATCACAGCATTACAGGCTTATCACAAGAAACAAGAAAAATCTCAAACAAACAATCTAATTTTACACTTAAAGCACTTCAAAAGAGCAGCAAACAAAGCCTCAAGTGAGTAAAAGAAAGGAAATAAGAAAAATCAGAGCAGAAATAGACAAAATAGAGTCTAAAAAATACAAAAGATCAATTAAATCAAGAGCTGTTTCTTTGAAAAGATAAACAAGATTTACACACCTTTAATCATACTCACCAAGGAAAAAAAGAGAGAGGAGCCAAATAAATAAAACTGACACCAAGGAAATAAAAAGAATCATAAGAAAATATTACAAACAACTATATGCCAACAAATTGGACAAAATGGATAAATTCCGAGGAACATACAGTTTGCCAAAACTAAATCAGAAAGAATCAGAAATTTGAATAGACAGATTACAACTAGTAAAACTGAAGCAATAATAATAAAAAAAATTCCCATCAAGCAAGAGTGTTGGACTGGATAGCTTCACAGGTTAATTTTACCAAACATTCACAGAAAAACTAACACCTCAAACGATTTCAAAAAATTCAAGAGGCAGGAAGACTCCTGAGCTCATTTTATAAGACCAGTATGACCCTAAGTCCAAAACCAGATAAAGGCTTTGATAAAAAAAAAAAAGAACAATATTCCTGATGAACCTGACCCAGCAATACATTGAAAAGATCATACACCATGATCAAGTGGGAATTATTCCTGGGATGCAAGATTCGTACAATATCTGAAAGTCAATAAACATGATATATCACATAAAAATGAAGGATACAAACCACATGATTGTATCAATCAAAGCAGAAAAAGCATTAGATAAGATCTAGCACCCACTTATGATAAAAACTCTCAGCAAAGTGGGAACAGAGGGAACATAACTCAACATAATAAAGGCCATATATGACAAATCCACAGCCAGCATCATACTCAATGGGCAAAACCCTAAAGCATTTGTTTCCTTTAAGATTGAGAGCAGGACAGGGATGTCCCCTTCCACCCTCTTATTCAGCCACAGCAACCAGACAAGAAGGAATAAAAGGCACCCAGATTGGAAAGGAAGAAGCAAAAGTGTCACCTGCAGATGACATGATAATGTATATACAAAATCCAACAGATTCCACCAAAAACATTACTAGAACTGATTAGTGAATTCAGTAAAGTAGCAGGATCCAAAATAAATATCTAGAAATCAGTTTTATTTCTATGTACCAATAACGAACTAGCAGAAATGGTAACTAAGAAAACAATTCTATTCAGAATTGCATAAAAAAAAACACACCTGTGAGTAAATTTAACCAACGATGTAAAAGACCTGTACTTGGCAAATTATAAGGAAGAAAGTGAAGAGATAAGTGGAAGCATATACTATATTCATGCATTGGAAGAAATAACTTCTTTAAAATGTCCATACTACCCAAAGCAATCTATAGATTCAATGCAATTCCTATCAAGGTACCAAGGGCCTATTCACAGAACTAGCAGGAATATTTCAAAAATCAATGTGGGACCACCAAGACCCCAAATAGCCACAGCAATCTTGAGAAAGAAGAGCAAGTTGGAGGAATTATGCTACCTGGTATCTAGCTATACAAAAGGCCATCGTAATCAAAACAGCATGGTACTGGCATAAAAAGATACACATAGATCAATGGGACAGAACCAAGGGCCCAGAAATACACCCATGCCTCTGTGGTTAATGAATATCTGACAAAGGAGACAAAAGCACACAGTGGGGTAAAGAGAGTCTATTCAATCAATATTGGACCGCTATGTGCAAAACAATGACACTTTCTCCCACAGAAGGGACAGATTCTCATATCTGCTCCTGCCTGTACTCCGCTAGCAAATGCTGTTTTGTCTGGAGAAAACCCAGCTCAGACGAATCTGTGGGTAGCAAAGAGGTGTTTGAATGCCTCTGAACAGAACTGTGGCTAGTCTTCCTTGATACACCAAAACTGGACAAGCAGATGACATGATAATGTATATACTAGTCTTAAAGTCCAGTTGCCATGTGGACTCTGAAACCAACCTAATTAACCTTGGTGCTTCAGTGCATTCAACTCCGCTGTTCCAGTCCGCGTTGGGTCATCCTCCCCCCGGGGTCATTTTGTGGTGCCAGGCAGCGGCTGTTTGGAAATGATCGGTTCACTGAGGCACACAGGTCTGTCACGTGCTGAAGACCTGGCGCTCAGTTTGCCAGCACATTCCATCCCACAATATTTAAAATATGACACTTGCTCATAGGAGCAGATAGAGGCAAAACTGTGATTTTTCACTTGAAACTTTGAATTTTATCTTTGGCAACACATACTGTCAGCTGCTTTTCTTGAAGTGACGAGCTCTCTCAGCTCCGTTTGGAGAAGAGGCCTGCCAGCTCCCCAGGCCTGAGAGCCGCCGTTTGCCCATGGACTGCTTGTCCGGGTGGCTGTGGTGTTTTGCGGGGAGCAGCCGGCCCCGCTCGCAGCTCAGCCACGAAGGCCCTGCTGGAGACCGTCCTCGTCCTCGGCACCAAGCCCAAGGGCTTTGGATGCACTCCCCGTTTTGTTCAATGCGAGGTTGGAGATTTACTAAAATCTAATGAAATCAATGCTTTTGTACTGCTTCACCAAGGACTGTTCACCAAAGCAGCGCTTTCTTCCCTCTGGGCGAGTCCACCTGGGGCACTGCCCCTGCTCCGTGCTGTTGCTCTGACTCACCAGTGCCAGTGCCACACAGTGCGAAAGGCAGCTGCACCTCAGGACCCCATGGCAGGGCCTGGGAGGGGTCCTCTGACCTCCAGGGTTAACAACACACTCTGAGAACACTGGGCTGTGACATCAGCATGAAGGACCTCGGCTTTCAGAGCTAAAAGACCTGGACTTGCATCCTGCCTCTACCACTCAGTGCTTTAAAACTTGGGACCGTTACTTCTCTGAGATCCAGTTGCTCATCAGTGAAATGGGTCTGATACCCCATAGGCTCTTGTGAGAACCAAGTGAGCCAACGCAGTAAGCACTCAGTGTACACTCACTGTTGCTACTTCCTAAGTGCTAACAGGCCCAGGCATATCACACCACAGACCCGAGGCTGGTCTCCTGCAGGTCCCATCAATGGCATGTGCTGGGAAGCAGACTTGCAGAGAGGCGTGGGGACTAACGGAGCCAGGAGCCAGGAGCCATGCCTGCACGATTCCTTGTTGAGGGCAGAGAATGCAGATGGGCGGATCCTGTCCCATCTGTTTATCACAGGAAGACGGGGACAATCAACACCAAATTAATACTCATATGTGGCAGGCACATTCGCTACAGATGAGGAAATGGAGGCACAGACAGGATAAGTACCATGCCCGAAGTGGCACACTCTATGTGGTTCACCTGGGGTTTGAAAGCAAGCAACTGACTCTAAGGCAGAGTTCTTAGCTACCACCCTGTACCAGGAGCAGGAGAAAGGAGGGGCATTTCCCCAGAAGGTCCCTTCCCCTCCACACAGCTCATGTAGCTACACAATCAAACAATGATCAGTGGCTTCAGAGTTCAGAATTGATCTGTAGTCCGACATAGATGTTAGCAAAGTCATAGAGCAGAATCCCAATGGAATGAGTCTGACAGTGAAAAGGTAAGAACACAGGTCATGGACCGAGGTAGGCAGGCAGAAGGGGAAAGTGGACATCTGTACCCCATAAGGTGGGAAGCTAAGACTGTCTACCCAAGGTACTGGCAAAAGAAATAAGGATTTATGTTATTTTTTTAGAAATTGGAAAGGTAATCAATGAAGGGTGGGGTGAGTTTGCTAAATCCTCACCTACTGTGGCAGGAAGTCAATGGATTATAAATCAAGAAATGAAGGGCAAACATATTACTTAGAGGTTTGGATAGAACCACCAGAGGAACCGCGCCAGGAACGGTTCACTCTGAGCGGAGGACGCGGAGTGAGGATGCGGGAGCACCGAGGCGAAGCTTGTCATTAAAACCCCTTCTACAAGGCCTGACGCTTACACAGCGTGCATGAGCAACATCTAAATAAACGGTAAGATAAAAGCTTTTGATCAAAGTATGACGTTTTAACTTGAAGAGAAAGGTATGACCTCTCTAATCTTTCTGACTTAGTAGAGCAGAAAACTAGGGCAATGAGATTTATCAGATAATTACTAAACTGGCAGAGCAGCCATTTGGGGGTGAGGAGATGAGCCAGTAGTGAGGGTGGAGGGGAAACCTTGCTTTGTCTTTTTTTGTTTTAAAAATTTTGATTGAAATGTGTTTTGTGTTACTCTTATATTAAAAGTATTTTCATTAAGAAATACAATAGGGAAACTATGCCACTCAAAAGAAGGTGACAGAAGTTAAATACCCAGGAGTTTTTTAAAAAGAGAGGGAGGGCGCAGTCACTCAGGGTGTCTCCCTGGTCTCTGAAGGCAGGCTTCCGGCCTGCCCCTTCCCTCTGCCCGAGGACCAGAACCCGGGAAGCTGGCTCCCGTTCCGCTCCAGCTCCTGCTCTTGGGAGATCAGCTCGCCTCTGTGGACCCTACACACGCTTGCTTTTCTGTGCATTTGGCAGGAGGGTTCTGAGCACCTACTGTAGGCCAGGCGGCCTGGGGACACGCTGCCCTGAGGGCCTTTCTGTCCAAGGCGCCTCCCGGCAGCCCCCAGGCCCAGGAGCATCCTGCACCTCCGCTGGGTCACTCCTCAGTGTCTTCCCTACACGTCTGAACTTCCCAGAGACAGGAGCGTGTCTGCCGAATACTGTGTCTAGCACATAGTAGGTGTTCAGGAGGTACCTACAGAGCAGGTGTCACAGGCTGAAGTTGTCCCCAAAGGCAAACCACACACTCCGCACCCCCTAAGGCTCTGCAGGCTGGGAAGAGCCTGGGGAGAAGATGCATGTGGGCGGAGCAGGCTGGAGCCTGAGCCGGGAGGCCGCCAGGAGGACAATGGCCTCAGACTCAGCGCCGGCCTCCCACACTGCTGTCCTGCCTGTGCCCGTCTCCCACGTAAGACACTAACACTGACAACGGCCGCCTCGTCCTCGGGGAAGGACGACAATGGCCAGGAGACGCCGTGCAGCTGGCTGGTCTTGGAGGAATGGGGCAGGGTGAGGCGAGGCTGAGCGGTGAAGCTGGGGGAGTGGGGTCACAGGAAGTGCCCTTCTGTCCAGGAGCGCAGTTGAGGGGGAAGGCTGGGACATGGTGACCTCCAGAACACGTCCCTGGGCCCAGTCAGTCCTTACAACTTCTTTCAAGACCTGCCGACCGGCGCCAGGGCCTGGGCTTCTGTGCCGCCCCCCCCCATCTCCTAGCCCATGGCTCCTGACTACCCCCCACCCTGCACACACACACACACACACCCTCACCTCTGGCTTCTGCTTTCGATGCTCTTCTGCCCAGAGCCACCTGGGTGGCTCCTCATCTCCCCCACACTTTGGTTAAAGGTCACCTTCTCAGGGGACCCTGCCTCGGCCACACTGTTTACCATGTCACCCTCCTTCCCACCAGCCCACCCTCCTGCCTGAGGCCTTTGGCGAAAGCCCAGGGCTGGGACTCTGCCTGGACCCTTACCTTGGAGGGTGGGGGGTGGGGTGGGGAGCTCAGACCTTAGTGTCTCTGGGACCAGCCCTGCCATCTCCCCTGCAGAACACTGATCCCGGACTGGACGCACATCATGGCCTCTTGATCTGATCTTTTTACTTTTCTCTAAACACGAAGAGCTCTTGGAGTGCAAGCCAGCGTTGTCTTGGGTGAAAAGTACTATTTTGAAAAACCGGACTAACTTGCTAGGACCTATTTTAAGGCCTTTTATGCTGCTAAACTGTTCCCCGGCTCTGCGTCCTGTCATTGGGAAGGGGGATGAGTTGCGGTGAGGACGCATCTCTATGAGCTGCTCTTTGCCCAAACCAGTTTCCGCGGGGACGGCAGTCTTACACTGGAGAGGAGGTGGCAGACCCCGATTCTCAGCATCGCTTTGACTTAACTGGTCGGTGTGATTGCAGTTCAAAGCAGCTGCACAGATGCGGAATAGGACATGCTGCAGATGGACAGGTAACGAGCTATGGAAGACGCTAGAACAGAAACAGTGTCTGGTGGGCGCGCACAGTGTAACCCTCCTCTCCCTCTGCAGGGCTGCACCAGACCACTAGCCATTCCTAATCGAGGCTGTGGGACTCCTCTATGTTATCTTTGAGGAAAAGATGGAAAATAAGGGATGGAGAACTAACGTTGAGATTTTTAAAACTATGGAGTCTGATGGCCCCGAGCTGCAGTCTCCTGTGTCACCCACAGAGCGGCAGGGACCGCAGAGATGCTTCCGAGGGAGGTCTGTAAGCACCGGGACCAAAGAGCTACTGCCAGAGGTTAGGGGGGTCGCAGAGTTCAAGGTGAGTGAGTGACCTCAAGAAGCACATTCAGTGCATGTCCCCTGGGCATGTGTCATGTGCCAAGGCTCTGGCTCTAGGCTGAGGTCCTGGGAGTGTGGCTGAGAAGCAGCGTTTTGATGGTAATGAGCTAGTGGACAATGCCTCTCTGCAGTGTGCAGAGGAAAGGGGGGTAGATGGTGTCAGGGCTTGCCTGCCCCATGTCCCTCTCAGCTGCCCATGCCAGGACTGCTGAGACCACGGTCACAGAGAATCAGGCCTGGTGGGGCGTTGGTCAAGGCAGGTCTGATGGTGTCCAAGGTGGGTTTGGCCCTCTGAGCTCTGCACTGGAATCGGCTGCAGACCACTAAGCCAGAGTCACCAGACAGAAACCTTGACCCCTGCCTGACACAGACTCTAAAACCCAAATAAGTCAAATGATGGTATGCCCAAGTTCAGTCCTCAGGTAGTGGGGCTGCCACAAACCCCATGGCACCCCAGGTTTGCAGCTCCCCGTCCTCATGTAGAGTTTGCCCGAATATCCGATAGTGTGCTCACCTGCCAGCAGTCAGACTTTCTGGGAAAGAAATGGTTCTAAATTCTAGTGATCAGTGTTGCCTTTTCAAAAAAAAAAGTATATTTGGTCTCCAGTATATATTTTAAAATATGTTTTTATTGACTTCAGAGAGAAAGGGAGAGGGAGGGAGAGAGAAACATCAATGATGAAAGAGAATCATTGATTGGTTGCCTCCTGCACGTCCCCTACTGGAGATTGAGCCCTCAGCCTGAGCAAGTGCCCTTGACCGGAATTGAACCCAGGACTGGACCCTTCAGCCCGCAGGCCCACGCTCTATGCACTGAGCCAAACTGGTTAGAGCCAGAGGTGCTGTATTTTTGCAGCCTAGTGCCAAAACATCTAAATCTAGTTAGTTCTGTCATTTCTTTCCCTTGACCTTGCTTCGTGGATTTGGAATAAAAATTGGCAAAGGTTGGGTTTATTATTTTTCATAATATTTCTAGCTGAGTGGTTCAGAGTCAGTGACTGACAGGAAAGACTGCAGGAAGCGCAGGGGACTCAGCCGCATTTGTTTATCCCAGTGCCTGGGGCGTGGCAATGACAGCAGCACAGGTGGGGTGGGGTCCCAGCTCTGCCTCCTTCCAACCACGACCTCTCTGGCTCTGTGCTTCCTCCTTTGTAAACGGGGGGACAACAGAAGTATCTACTTCCTGAGAAGGTGCAAGGATTGGATGACTACTGTGTGTCAAGTGCTTACATGTGCCTGGCATGTACTGTGTGCCTAATACACCCATAAATAAATACTCAGGGATTAGCCTAGAAGTGGGTGCTCACAGCTTGGCCTGGAGAAGGTGTTTATTAAGTGCTAGCTATTTATCACTTCTGTGCTTCCTAGTCATCTCTTCCTGGGATTCTCATGGCCCATCCTCTCCTACGGCTTCTTTGGAAGCAGGTGAGCACCCACATTGGCGTCTCACCTGCTTGCTGATCCCAGGAGGAAGGGAAGAGCTCCCCTGGATGGGGCTTCCGAGCAAACCCAGGAAGCAGCCTGCAGGTGCCTTGCAGAGAGCTCTCAGAGCAAGAGCTTCTAGTCTCGACCTTGCTTTTTTCCTGCATCAGCTGGGAGCATGACTCCGGAGACCTCCCCGCGCTGGCCTGACCCTGACTTCCCCTCCTCGGCGCTCACCGCTACTCTGCCCCTGCCCAGAAGGAAGTGCCAGTGCTCCTCAGGGTTCTGTCACATTCCGTCCTGTGTCCCCTGGGTTGCCTCTGACACTTCTGCACTTTCATGTCTTCAATTACCACCTGTGTCTGGGAAATATCAAGTGTCATTTCAGCCTTCACCTTTATCCTATGCTCTCTATCGGCGATTCTTCACATTTTTGGAGTGTGAGAATCCCTCCATGGAAGTGCACACTCACATGTTTTTCTTGAAGTCTCATGAGCATATGGAGCCCTACGCACAAAACTACTAGTACATGGAGCCTCGATACCAGCTCCTGTGGTGGCCTCACTCTCCCCTTTCCCTCAGCAGCTGTGTCTGCTGGTCTACCTTTAATCTCTTGTGTCATTTCCTTTTTCTGCCATCGGAACATTGCCTCCCTAAGCTTTCTTCTCTTCCCAGCCCCAAAAGATGTTGTTTCATGCCTATTTGGTCAGGGGCTGGAGACCATTACAGAGAGGGGGTTCATACTGACTTTCAACTTCTCAGAAAAGGGCCCAGGACCCTGAGCAGAGAACTGAGAGAGAGAGGTCTTAGGAAAGAAGAGATAACACAACAGAACACCTGATCAGACGAAGAGTCTCTGAGAAAGGCGAGAAAAAGTGTGGTTCAATGCTCTTGGAAAAATAAAGGACACTTCCAGAAGTAAAATGTTATTATAAATTTCTGCAATAGCTGTCACACTTCTTCAGTGGCAGTAACTAACTGTTCTAGGCTCTGCAGGCTGGGCAGAAAACTTGGGGATACTAAGTAGGTATTTATGAAATAGGAAGCAAATTCCACACATGTTTTAATGGCAACATTCAAAATTATAGGTGCTGAAATTTGAATTTCTTATTTCTGTGTGTTGTGAAATATTATTTGATATTATTTAATTTTTCAACCAACCATTAAGAAATGTACAACATATTCTTAGCCTGTGCACTGTACAAAAATAGGCGATGCGCTGATTTCTGTGCATGGGCCAGAGTTTGCCAACCCTGAGATGAATGTCTCACGTTCTCCACAGAGCTGAGTCTCACACTTCCATCATTTCAGAGGCAAAGCATGAAGTAGGTCCTGTTTATTTGATGAGTCTCAAATTAGTGGCGTATAAATGTGTCACTGTCCTATCTTTTGACTGTGTTATATCCAACCCCTCATTTCTTCAATGATATCTTGGGCATATTTTATAACTTTCCAGCCACTTTTGGTTGTTAAAACTTCCAGTTACATGTCTGATTGCAAGGTTGTATCCCTGACCCTCCCTCTCTTACATGCTGGCAGCTTTGGCATTCTGTGCTGGGGAGCAGGGAGCAGGAGGAGAAAGAAAGCCACGTGTCACTCGGCTGGGTGAAGGTGCCAGCCTCTGTGGTTCACTGTTGCCGCTTCCCCAGCATGCGTTGATGGCCAGGGCTCTGTGTGGCAGGAGACACGTGCCCTGGTTAGCGGAGGCCCCGGGGCTTTCCCACTGCCACCTTCTTCTCTGATGTGGGCCATTTGGGTCGGTCCAGGCTTTTCCATCCCCATTGGCTCCCACCACTGACAGCTCAGGGCCCCACACTGCTGAGCCCGTGGTACCCTGTGAGCTTTGTAAAAGGCCCTCCTCCCTTTGGACAGACTCCCTGTGGACCAAGGTGCATGGCTTGGGAGTGGAGCATGGGATGGCTCTCAGCCCCTGCGGACCCTAAGCCCAGCAATCCTGGGCAGGGCAACATCTTCGTAAACGCCCTGCAGCCCTGGCTGGGCCTTCTTGCCTAGCGGGTTGCTCTGTTGGGTGGAGCACTGACAAGACGGCTCAAGCTCAGCCATCCATTATTGGGCCCCCTGAACTCCCAGCCCTCCCCATTGCGAACAGGCGGCCTTACTGCCAGCCCTCCCTCCGCCCTGGCGCTTCCCTCCACGTCGTGTGAAGTAGGCACAGGAGCAGAGGGGCAGCCGTGCTGCCTAAGAAGCATGCAGTCCAGGAATGGCATGCCATCTCTTTCCCAGGCACCCTCGATCTTGAATTCTTCTTAGAATCATCGAGTAACTAAAGATATGGGAGGAAGGACAGCAGTATGAGATTGCTGACATCATTTGTCTTAGCCAGTGGATAGTGTCTAAAATGACTACTGGTCCACACATTATGTAGAATATGAAGGAACGAAGGGACCACAAGCAGGACTAGGACAAACTGTTGAGAGCCCTTGCTACTCTCATTTTCTTCTCTTGCAGGTGAGGAGACTCGTGCTTAGAGGTTAAATGACTTCTGAGGTCTCACGGCTCGTAAATGGGGCACTCAGGTAAGAACTCGTGTCTATCTGACCTCAGAGCACCTGCTGTCTGGCATTCCTGTGGTCTCTCAGGAACGATGAAGGGCCCTGTGCTCCTACAAGGCCTGAGAAAGTGGGCTCTGGCAGAGTGGCGTGGACGGGGGAAGGAAAAACAGCATTGGGTTTTGTAAGCTTCTCTTTAACCTCAGAAGCATTGGTTCACTGGGGGCACTTCCACATGTCAGAGTATAATTTTCAAGTTGTAAGAAACACCATTCTCTTAAAATGCACAGGGAATTCATGTCATGTTTTATTTAACACATCGGCGAGGGAACCAGCAGAATGACAAAGCTGGTTCAGAGGTGGATGCTATATATTTTTTTCATTGGAAGTATTCCGAAATAAGATAGCTAAGTTAGATATAAAACTGATTAATGTCCTAGAGGTTAGGCAATAAATCCACAACATCTGTGTTTATCTCCTCTAATGAATAGAAATCATTTGGGTCTTTACTGTATCTTCTGGAGCTTTCTACAACTCAACATGCAACTGCAGTTGGGCTTGCCTTCATAGTAAAGCTCAGTCAGACAGTGTGACTTTCCCCGAGAATCAGAGGGCTCCGTGGGTAAGCTTGTTGGACTCTGCTCTCTGAGAACATTAACAGGACATACCATCTTTTTGCCCCATTTCTTGTTTTATTTCTTCCTGATGCATGTTGGTAACCCTCACTGGTCACCCAACAATGGAATGCAAATCACTTGCCTTTATTCTAACAAAATTTCAATGGTGATCAGAAATCTCTTCAGGTGTCTACTTCCTAAGTCCTAGAGTCAGAAGGTAGGGGGCCTAGATAGAAAGAAGACGAGTAGCTTCTTTCCACCCATGATGACTCATCTGGGAGTAAGATTCCAAATGTTTAAACACCAGGAGGACACAAGACCTGCCGATCAGGACAGATGCTTCCACAGGGCTGGAGCTGGAGCACGATGGCCTTGCTGGGCCAGGCCTTACCCTTTATTTGATGGGTCTTATAGATGTCTGGGAGGATCCAGAAAGGACTATGGTGGGGTTGTGAGGGCGGGGGAGGTGATGGTGGGGACGGGGGACTTAGGCCAGGAGCTGTTTACCAACAAGTAGGGAAACATTTTAATAACATGTATGGCTATACTAACATGTTCTGGTTGATGTTAGTCAAGCTCACACCCTCCAAATCCTGCCACCATGCCAATCCTGACCCACCCCCAAGCATACTACTGGCCATCTTTCCCATCCTCCCCCAAGACTCCAGTTCACTTCTCTCTCTCTTTTATTTTTTAAATATATTTTATTGATTTTCTACAGAGAGGAAGAGAGAGGGATAGATAGTTAGAAACATCGACGAGAGAGAATCATCGATCAGCTGCCTCTTGCACACCCCCCATTGAGGATGTGCCCGCAACCAAGGTACATGCCCTTGACCGGAATCGAACCTGGGACCTTTCAGTCCTCAAGCCGACACTCTATCCACTGAGCCAAACAGGTTTCAGCTCACTTCTCTCTTCTATCTGCCTCTTGGGCTTTAGGGACAAGGATGGACAGTGCAGGGACAAGAGCAGGGTCAGGGATAGGGAAGAGAGTAAGAGGGTACTGAAGTATTCTGTACCCATGTCCAGGGGAAGGTACAGCATTAGATCAGGGCCAGGAGCACAGAATGACTACTTGATGCCATTTTTTAAGCTCTAAGGATATAGCAGTGCCACCAAAAGGCAAGAATCTTTGTCCTCTCGAGTTTACAGTCTACCGGGGGAAGCTCGGAGACAGGAGCAGTGTACATCAATGCCTGTGACAGCACCTAGCACTGGGCTGAGCACATAGGAAATACTCAGGCAGTGCTCTGTCCCTCCCTCACCCCGGCCCAGCCACATCTTTGCAGCTTCCCCGAGGCTTCTGAGCACATCAATAACGCTGGCACCCCATCTGGCTGAACAAGTCAACCATCTGGAGATTTGGAAATATGGGGGAACTTCTAATGATGGGCTATTTTTTCCCTAGTTTTTCAGCCAGATGTTTGATGTCATTCAGGCCCATCTGTAGCAGAAATAGAAGTTTATTGAAACACTTTTCCATAATTTTAATTTCCCTGTCTTAAAATCCTAAGTGGGCTTTCTTTTCTTAGTAGGAAATTTTTCTAATGCATCAAAAGAGTGATCATTGACTAATGAAGAGCAATTCAGTAATCAACGGTAAAACCATAAGAAATTTGAATTAAAAGGACTGGCAGCCCAGGGGTCAAATTTAGCTGCAGAGTAAGTTTGATTTGGCTGACACCATATTTTTAAAAAGTTGACCTAATTGCCCACGTTTTAAAAATCAAAAGAGTTTCTATCTGGCATTTAAAAATTTGAATTATTGAACCAAATTGGTACACATTTCACCAGGGTAAAGATCAACTTAAACTACGTAGTAATTGTCCCTTATATGGGGCTCGAGTGCCCCAATTTGCCACAGTCCCCACTACTCTCTATTGCCCCACACTGAGACGAAGTTTGTTACCATACCTCTTCTTAAACGCACTGTTACTCTCCCCGCCACCCCCTCATAGAATTGGAGTAAGAGGACTGTGAAATGCCCCTTTTCACACTTTCCATCATCTGCCTGGTCCACACGGAAATTTGGGTTTGATACACCTTAATCTAATCTGAAGCTCCCATTTTAGATCTGCATAAAGCGAGGTCCAAACAAGGAAAAGAACATACACAACTGACGTAACACTTAGTGACAGAAATGGGATTAGCTGCCGGGGCTCCTCCCCCCCTAGGCCAGTGCAGTGTTCTTCCCACTATCTACGCACACTGCTCTGATGGTACCGAGGGCTTCACAGTTTTCCCAGGGAGAGCGGCACGTGTCACACAGTTCCCATTCACATTCGCACATGCTCCTGAGAGCCCGAGCAGGCTGGGCTCTGCTCTGAGTGCCTAGCATGCTTTCCAGATAATGAGCCAGGCGTTGGCTTTGGTTTCTCAGTGTGGGTGTCTCCACATGGGTCGATGGCTTTTTCATTCAAAGCATGTCCTTTGCTGCGTCTGAGTTTGCGCCTGTCTGGTGGCTCCTGTGCCTGCAGACGCTGCACAGGCACGCTGGGTGTTCTGGGAACTGGAGTGTCTGAATGGCAAGGCCCATGGATCTGGGCGTCCTCACAAGCTAAGTGTCCCTGCCAGTCGCAGCCGGTCCACCAGAGCATGAGGTAACGCTCTCCAGACAATGCAACCTGGCTTAGGTGCAGTAGCAACTGCTGAGTGGAGGTGGGTGACCCTGGGAAAGTTACATAACTTCTCCAGCCTCAGTTTCCTCTTCTGTAAAATAAGGGTGATGATACTAATACCTATAGCGTGGAGCTTATTTGAAGAGGAAAGTTAATTTTTTAAAATTCTTAGAACAGCCCTAACACCTAGTGAATGCCAGCATGACATTCTGGTGGGTGATGGAAATGAACCCTTGGAACACAGACTCTCTGACTCCACAGTCACCTAGGCCCATTGGAGTTACTGAGTCACCTTGCCCTTGACTTGATAACTGCTTGGAGGACTTTTAGAAAATTCAGACTCCAGCTACCCACTGCCAACCTATGGACGCAGAGAATCTAGTTGTGGGGCCTGATAACCTATTCTTTTAAAGCTCCTTATGTAATTCTGATGACCACCCAGGTTTGGAAGCCATGGATGCACTTGGATATCTTTCTGCTATTTGAATACTTTGGTGGTGAGCAACTCATAGCCTCTGAAAGCTCCCCATTCTGCAGGGGACACATTTTTATATTGAGGCCAAACCTGTTTACCTCATGCTCCCACTTCTACCCCCTGGAAACCACGCAGAACACTTAAAATCTCTTTTTCATATGAGAGCTCTGCAGACATTGCAGACAGCTGTCATATTATTACCGAACATTCTCTTCTTTTGGACAAAATGGCCATAGTCTCTCATGGGGAAAAAGTATGGATGAACCGACTCTTCTAATTTGTGATATAAAAAAATGAGTAACAAGACCCCATACCCTTATTATCCTTCGACACTTAAAGGACCAGGAAAAATGAGGATGTTGAGGCTCTGGAAGGCAGCAGATACCCAATGGGAGGTGGCTGTGCACCTGCATTTCATCAGCATGGCTCCGTCTGCAGCACGTGCCACGCAGAGGCCAGACACTCCAACACTCCCTGTGGTCAGTACATGAAGGCAAATCTTGGCTTCAGTTTCAGCCAGGCCCGTCTAGGTGATGGTTATATGAGTGTACACATAGCTAAAATTTCATTGTGATTCATGAAAGTTTATGTGTCTTACTGTATTTGGTACTTCAAAAATACAAACAAAAATGTAGCTGGACCAAATTTTACAGAGACTGCAACCAATTTTCTCAAAAGAATTCACCTGATCAAGGGCATGTCTTAGATTCACCAAATCCCACTGGATTCAAATTCTCACAGAATGCCCGGATGGGGCTCTGCTTCCTTGTGCCAACTGTGGGCAGAGAACATGATGCTGGAGAAAAGAGAAACCATCAGCTGAGAACTGCTGAGGGTTCCGGAACCCTAGGCCCTAAAGGAGAAATTGGTGTTTAATTGTGCGTTCCAAGGTTCAGTTCCTAGAGGCAGAAGAGTCGGGAATAACTGAAACAGGGTCTCCATGTGCAGCATCGGTTGTAGTCTCCAATTTTATATGCCAGCCCTGGAACCATGTAGGCATCAAAATATCCACAGCTTCACAAGTGATAGCTCAATTCCTTATTGTCCATATAGGAAAGCAAATTATAAAATTTCCCTTAAGTAAATGACTTCACCAAATGCAACCACAAACAACCACAAATGTTAGCTTCTTGTCAATATTTAGGAAAGAATTATTCTAGAATTTCCATCAGTACACTGGATACAATATGGGCTTTAGGTAGTGACAAGTAAAGGCCACTTATTCCAAATTAATAATTTCCCAAAATAATAAACAGAATTGAGAATGGCAAATGTCTTAAGGTCATACAGATAATTTGCAGCCTCACTCAGGCATTCTGACTTCACACACCGGGATCCTTCTTGCATTTAAAGGATTCCTTTCCCACCTGGACTTCCCACCAGTTGCAAATGTGAATTGGAAACAGACCCAGTTGTAGTTACTCTTACAGGCAGGAGAGCAGTTGTTCAGAGTGTCGGGACATGGGAAGAAGGCCAGGGAATGAAGCAATATTACACCAGCAAGTGATGTCATAGCATGACTTCCTAAGCGGCTGACATAAATGCAAGTCTTCAAGAAGCCCTGGCAAGTGCCAGCCAGTGAGAATGCAGGCTGGAGGACCAATGATGAGCAGGCAGAGGGAGCATATAGGGAATCAAGATTCTCTTACTCATCACTGTGACAAGCTTCGCAGGTTCCCTAGAAGCCCAAGAAAAAACTCCCTTTTAACCCTTCAGTCCAGGGCCTTCCCTCAGGCACAGAGACTCCAAAGCTCCGATTTTGTTCTCTTTCTGCTCTCTCCCACCGACACCCAGCCATAGCCCAGTGATGCTGAGACTGACTCCAGTGCAGTGAAAGCAAGTTTAATAGTGAGAAAGGCTGCCCAAGGGCTTGGCATTCCAAAATTGATCTGTCCTTTTCATCATAATTAAGCTGATTCTCAATTTTTAAAATTAGAACTGACAAGCTCCCATTCTTGGAGAATCAATCTTATGCAAATATCATGAAAACGTATCTGTTGGATTTGGGGGAGATTTAGGAAAGAAGAAAGCTGTATACCAAATACCAAGATTTCGCTTTTGTTTTGATCCCCAAATAATAAAATGTATATTTATAAGGACATTTTCTTAAAGTATGTGTGTGTGTGTGTGCATGTATGTGTGCATGTGTGTGTGTGGGAGGGTTCATATATGTTAGCCTGGAACTGGTTGGCAATGGAAGTTCATGAAAATATCTAGTGAGACCAAACTCATAAGGAACTGGTAAGACTATGTTGAGAAATAAGGAATAGCTTAGAGTGTATCAGGCTAGGTCAGGGGGTCTCTCTCCCTCTCCCTCTCTCCAGATCCCCCACTGAAACACAATTGAAGCAGAGCCAAAGACCTCATCTCAAACCAGAAAGCAAAGCAATGCACAAAATGATTCGAGATTTTGTATTTGAAGACTTTTCTTAATTGCAGAAGCTGCCTAGGTTGCTACAAAATCTCATCTCATGAAGCTTATACCAAAAACAATCAATAACATCCAAACCCTTCACCCCACACCACATAGCATTAGTCTTGCTGGGAACAGTCTGGACACCTGCACCTTCTCAGCAATCATCGGAACCATTCTTTTCTCCCCACTCATTGCTTCTGCCTCCCCCGAGCCTCCAGTGGAATATTAAATATCAGAAACTGGATTATTATTGAGAGGAATTTGCAAATACCTTCCAGGCAGCAGGTCCTCCACAGCCCCGAGTGTGTCATTACTTCTTCATTCTTCCTGCTGGTTTCATTATCACTTGTAGATTTAGTCCTGCACACACCTCTGGAATACAACCAGTAGTCCGTGCCCACCGCAATGGTCATTAAACTAAAAGCTGCAAAGGCTCCCACAGTGGTGATCAACATCTGGATACCTCTGTCACACATCCTCATAATTCTTCATGGTATTCTGGATGGCTGGGGGAAGAAGGGGAAGTTCAATGCCGGAGGAAAAAATCACCCTGCAGCTGGATAATCTAGAACTGGCTTTTTCAAAATTTCGGGTCTCCGTTTGTCAGCATCCACGGGGACTTTGGGAAAGCTGGGGTTTCCTGTCTGGAGCTGTCTCCGGTTCCCTGGTTCGCCTATGGCCCTCGGAAGGGTGCAGGCTCCAGGGGGTTGGTCCACATCACTGCTGCCTTCTGCGGGTCCCTGGGTTCCTTTCATTCCTCAGGAGATTGGTAAAAACGAGAGTCTGTGCAAGGCATGGCTCCGGAGCCTGGAGCTGCCAGTTCGGCTTGAGATGAGACTGGCTCCTCACAGCCCCGGGAGACTCAAGGCGAAGAAATCCAGAGAGGTCTCTGTGTGTGCGCGCTCGCGTGTGCGTGCGTGCATGTGTGTGTGTGTGTGTGTGTGTGTGCGCGCGCGCGCGCGCGCGCGTGTGCTAGGGGTGAGGGCGGATAGCAAAAAATAGCACTGCTGGGAGGCGAGCCGCTGCGAAGAGTGTTCACTGCTTCCCCTGCCTCCCAGGAAAGCTCTCCGCCTGCTGCCCACACCCCCGCTCAAACTGGAGAAGACAGTCGCGGGGCGGGGCCGGCGCTCTCAGTGGGGCAAAGGCCCGCGGTGCTGAACGGACAGCTCCCGCCGCCGCCCCGCCCGCCGCCGTAACGCCCGGGCTCGGGTCCGCGGTGCTGAACGGACAGCTCCCGGCCTGTCAGTCCCGCGGCTGTACCCGCCCTTCTGGCGCCAGGGCTGCAGGAGGGTCTCCTCCCGCGCCTTCCCTGGCCGTTTCCAGGATCGGTCTAAGCAAGCCCACGCTCCGCTCAAAGTTTGGGGAGCTGGGGCAATCGGAGCCGGCTCCTTGCACTGCAGCAAAGCCCGGTCCCCACCCGCCTCCCGCAGGGTTAAGGAGAGGGGAAGGGGAAAGAAGCCCGCAGCGCACGCTGGCGCTCTCACAGCTCGCATCCAGCGAGTCCTGACCTCCCATCCCCACCCCCACCCCCAACCCCACCAATGAGCCAGGCAAGTTTGCCTTTTGCTGCGGGCTCCGCTGGAACCCATTGGGAAAGACCAAGTCTTAAAGGGACCCGAGACTCTGGGCGACAGTTCCAAGGCTCACTTGGGCGGGCAAAAGGTGTTGTCACAAGCACATCTGTGTATAGTCTGTCTCCATTTGGTTCCCACAAAACAAGCAATATGTCTACCCTCCTTTCTCTGGAGCGCTGGTTTACACCGGAGACCACATGTTCAGATCAGACCTGGAACTGTTCATATACATATGATCATGCATTCCTAAAAGAGAAAAGGCTAATTGTATAGAAACTCTGTTGCACATACATCAGGGGTTTTGGGAAAGGGGTGTTAAATATTGATCTCTAAATCTATATTTTAACAATCCTACATTGTGGGGCGGGGAGAGGGGGGGATGAATTCAAGGGGGAAAAGTCTCAGAAAACATCAGATTCCTTCCAAAGGTCCTGGATGTTCATTTGTTAACATCTTTGTCTACGTTAGACCAGAAGGCAGGTAAAGTTAAGCCTGCTTTCCTTGTTAGTCCCAAGTGCAAATGCTATTTCACATCCAAAAGCTAGCGAGGCTCTCCCTCAGAAATAGTCAATGTTGCAAAAGACCAGATTTAACCAGCTTTTTGTTACTACACATTCTGGCATATACGTGAGCACTCACTGAGTTAGCTAAAAACAGTCCACAGAATGCCCTTACCCCTACCGCTCCCCCACCAGCACCATGGCCTGATGGGATGGATTCCCCCAGGCCAGTGTTTGGAGCGGAGGCTGCTTGGGTCATTTCTGCAGTCCCTGAGATGAGTCCATAACCAACTGTAATGTTGGAATGTTATTTGACAGAAGTATAATGGGAGTCAATCATAGCCACATCTGTCCTGCTGCCCTCTGGCTGTCCAAGAGCAGCAGCAGGTACGGAAGAGTTCTCAAGGCAGCTCACACCTTCTTGGTGACTTTGCTACTTGTCTTTGGTGCTCAGGTCACTTGAAGTCTTGATTCTTGCTTTTAGATATACATTCAAGTTCATGATAGGTTTGAATATATAGTCATGGTACAATTATGTTTGCATGTTTACTGGTGCTGAGTTCAATTTAATTTGTGCATTCTGAGTCTGTTGTAGAACAAGCAGGCATGTAGATATGGCTGTGCCTGCAGCAGTGTTGTGGGCCATGTGAATATACTTGCTGTAAATGCATAGCTGTTTGCATGTGTGGGTGGACATGCCTGGGGCTAGGTATAGTGTGGGCTTGTGCATATGATTTGTGGGCAGGAAGTAGAAATATTTTAAAATTTCCACATAACCAAAATGAATGATAGGAAATGGAGGAAGGGTATAACAGGGCCTTCTTTAAGGCCCCCTCCTCCCCCATTTTTTTCTACAGGCCTGGCCAGTTTTGCTCAGTGGATAGAGCATTGGCCTTTAGACCAAAGAGTCCCAGGCTCAGGCAGGAGGAAACCAATCAATGTGTTTCCCTCACATCGATGTTTCTCTCGGTCTTTTCCTTTCTCTTCCACTCTCCCTAAGAAACAATGGAAAAATATCCTCAGGGGAGGATAAACAACAAAAAGCCACGTGTAACATAAGGTGAAACTGGTCTTTCCTGGGAGGGTTATTAAACATGTGAAAAATTCCTTTCCCCCTCTCAGAAACATAAATCATATGAATTAATAATAGTAACCAAAACAGCCATTCTAGGAACCATTTGCTTCTTTCCTTGCTTCAGTCGGGATGCAAAGGGTCTTTTTTCAAAGCAGGACCATGTAGATGAAAGAGCAGTGGGCTTGGGCTTAAGGCTCCAAGCACCCACTCACAGACCCACCGCCCACTGACAGCAGCTCTTGCTCCGCCTCCTCACCTGTCACTTAACCCCAGGCAGGCGAGGCGTGGTGCCCCAGGGGTCAGCAGAAGGAATCAGGATTCCAGGCAGGACCATGTGGAGGGGGGGTGGGGGTGGGCCAAGGGTCAGGAGCTCAGGCAGATGGCGGTAGCAGTGCTGAGTCAGGAAGTGCACACATTTTCTGAAGGAGAGGAAGGGACACATGCAGAAAGAATGGAGATTTGTACTGAGCCTTTGCCCACAGGGTGTGGGGAGCCCTGAACTAGGACCCCTGACTGGAGCGGGCATGAGGAGGCAGGGCTGCTGTCAGTGAGCTCCTGAGGATGCCTCCCACTCTCCAGGGGGTGACCTCACCCTCTCATTCAGCTGATGTGTAGGTGTTTGTACACATAGGTGCCTACACTGACTGGGCTTCTACATACCGGTAAGCCTAGATCCAACTGCTGCTTCACCACTAGAGGGCTCTTTCATCAGCAGTCAGGGACCCAAGAGAGTCAAAGCACTCTGTCCTTGAAGTGATGGAGCCAGGCTCTTTGTTTGCTGATGACCTTCTCCAATCCTACTTCTGAGGCAGGAGACTGGGAGGCACTTAGACAGCTTGAAACTACATTTGATTCTCTTACTAAGACTTCTCTGCCCGCCCCCGCCCCCCCCCGTGCCCCCACTGGACTCTGAGCTGGGAGAGTGGCTGGCATAGCACCTTTCTGCAGTTCACCCTCTCAGAGTCAGCCTCATCTCAAGAGGGTCAGTGCCCCCCGAAGTATTTGAGGGAGGAGTACTGGCAGCTGATTCCATTCAGGAAATGCTTCTTGAGTGCCTACCATGCACAGGGCCTTCTGCTCAGTGCTTTGGAGAATGCAAGGACATGGCTCCTACCCCCCTCGGAGCCCAGTCTGCAGGAGGGGACATTTTGTTAGTCCATTTGACTGTAAATAGCAGAAACTCACTGGAGCTGGTTTAAGAAATTGGGGGGTTTGGTAGAAGGATGAGGCCATGTTTTAAGGAGCTTTAGGACAAAGCCACCACCAGGCCTCAGCAAGGAGCTAAAACCAGGGAGGAATGCCATTTTCATCTCTTCTGGGTTTTATATTTTTAGTTGAGAAAATTGTTTTGCCTTCTCTACTCTTCAATACTCAGGATGTAAGCTAGGCTTTGAGTTTTTACATCATCTCTTTCAAGATACCCATCCAGACCAAACAGGGAAGTTTCCATCACAATAACAAATGTCTTGGAGAGACACACTGATTGGCCCCGCTCGGGTCACGTGCCATTTCCTGGCCCAGTGCTCCCAGCGCCAGCGCCAGCATCCTATAGTGCGAGGTGGTGTCAGTACCAGGCCCTGGGGGGCTGGGGAAGGGGAGACATTGCTCAGATTAGGGGGGTTCCTATGCCGCCTCAACTTGGACGGTGCCATGGGCTCGGCAGAGCAGCGGGACCAGGAAGCAGGAGGCTTTGGGAACTCTGCTAAAGAGGAAGTGTGCTGCATGTCAGTGGTGGCACTTCACCAGCCTCACCAAGGCCTGTGCCCTCCTTCCCAGGGGCACGGGTTAAGAGAGAAAACTCCTCTGAGGGAGAGGCACCCACATGGGTGCAAGGGAAGGAGATGGTGACAATCACCCAAGAACTTTTGAGCTCCTGTCGCCAGAGCAGGGAGGAAGCTTCAAGGTGGGAGGAGGGGCAAAGGGAGGGGCAACCAAGAGGACAGCCAAGAGGTGCAGCCTATCTAAATTGCTGATGAGGGCTGGAGGTGGTATGTTACTGAACACCACAGAGATAGAGAACCAAGGGATGAACTAAAATTACCTACAGCCAGGTGTGGGGGGAAGTGAGCTAAGCTAAGACAGAATGGGTCCTGTGGTCTCCTTTGGGGAGAGGCCTGGAGTGGGAAGGAGGCTGATTTCCTTACAGCTCCTCTGATCCATTGGAGTTTTAAAAGCCTTGCGCATGTATCTCCTGAAAAATCTTTAAAGTCCATAAAACCGAATGGACACGGCAGCAGGCCCCGGCTGTCTCTCCCAGCCCTCCTGCTTCACCAACTCAGATGCCAGGCTCACCCGGCCGGTGCCTGTGTCTGGAATGCTCTTCCCAGAGGCATTCTTCTAGCAAAAAGGTAACATTTATCCGAAACCCATTGCGAATTTACCTGAAAGTTGCTGCCATGGCTGTCACGGTTCAAGTCCTCACTTCATTGGCTCTCACCGGGAGCGGCGGCTCTCCGGAATCCTCCAGCCGCTGCCCTCCTCAAACAGCGCCGCTGCTCTCAGCCTCTACCTCGGCGCCGCTTCCCTCCCAGAGTCCGCCAGTGCCTGACATCACCTCGGCACACATGCACGCATGGAAACAGGCTCACATATATGTTTGCATGCTTCTTGCCATCTCCCCAACTAGAGCAAAAGAAAGAACCTTTTCCAAGAAGAGTGGTTTGTGTTGCCACAGTTAAACCATAGGCCCTGAGCAATGCCGGATCCAGAGGGCCTCCATTAACATGCACGTAACCAGGTGATGGCATATTTAGTCACGTGTCATACTCTGAGGTGCTGGCAGATCAATCAGCAAGCAGGACGTTGTTCTAGATCAGCTGGAACTCCCCGTCTGATGGCGAGGACGGGGATGAGTAACAAATAAGAACCATGGCGATGACTGTGCTGGTGTCTGAAGACTCCCAGATCCCTTTACTGGTCGGTCCCTTGCAGCCCTAACCCTGACCTCCCCGCTCCCACGGCCCTCGGCTGCCCCTCCTGGGAGATCTGCTGTTGGCTGGTAGACGCTGCCTCCCAGCCTGCGGTCAATGGGTGTCCGTACAGGGGGCTGTCCTCTTGCCAGAGGCAGGGGGCCTCTGTGGTGCTCTAGTCTAGAGCCCTCCTTGGGTCAGGCCACGGCAAGATGTTACCTGGGACCCGCTGTTAGACCCTGCTGTCCCCGCAGGTCTCAGCACCAGCGCGCAGCAGGACCACATGCAAAGCTGGCTAACCCCCGTGTGGAGGGGGCTCTGAGCATTCTGTGCTTCTAGCCAATCCCCCGGAGATGCCTGTCATGCCCCTCTGAGAAAATGCACTGCCCTTCCTCCTGCCGGTCCCCACTCCCCTGTGGGCTTTCCTCAGGGGCACGCCTGTGACGCCCCTGCCCAGGGGACTCCACCTGGAGGGAGGACGAGGAGGCTGTGACACGCTTTGTGGGGAGCGCAGGTCGGGCAGAGCGTCACTGAGGGTCGTGGAGAGGGCTTTGTAGAGGGAGTTCCACTGAAACTGGACCCTTAACGGTGACCAGCCAGGTGAAGAGCAGGAGCAGCTGCAGGACTGGCAGGTCCACGCCCTAGTGAAGGATGTGTTTGAGGAAATACCAGAAGCCCAACATGGCTGCAGTGGAACGTGGGCCAGGACGGCGGCTCTCCGTCCTTGAGTATTATGTACTCAAGACATCAGGTTGCCTATTGGCTTTTCCAAAGAGTGATGTTGCCACATGATCCCTAAGCTGGATACACAGCAACGTGTGAGGATTAAACCCGAAACAGGAAACCCCTTTCGATCCCCAGCCCCATAGGAAGCTTGTCTTCCCAAATCCACCTCAGAGGAGCTCAGGGAGAGAGATGACAAGGAAGAACCTTCAGTGGGCAGACGGAAGGGGAGGGAGGTGCAGGCCAGATGTTGCTCAGAAAGGGAGGGAGGTGCAGGCCAGGGAGGATTCTCGCGCTGGCAGGAAAGACGCCCCCTCCTCTCCCCCACTTCCTCCTGGCAGAGCAATGGCACTCCTGCCCCGCTGGGCTTGACAGTGAAGGCTGTGGTGCCTCAGCTTGTTTTCAGAAGGATCTCTGGTGGCCTGTGTGCCCTCTCTGCTATTGAAGGAGGCAGGTACATAGTCTTTAGGTCAGACCTGTTGAAGAGGACTGCCTGTTGACCAGACCAGAAATGCCAGGCTCACCCAGCCCGGTCCCGTGTGACTGGTGATGGCTGCATAATGTCATGGATATAGTTAAGCCCCCAGCATGGGTCTCTGTGGCTTGTCTCCGTTGGGGAGGTGAATATGCTCTATGCCCGGAAAGCCATTCCCAGTGAAGGCCTGGGCTGTCGCAAAGATCCCAGCTGCTTATCCAATCGCCTCCATTTCTTCTAGCAAATGAAGTGGCTGGGAGTTCATTTTGTCTAGTTGAAAGAAAATTACTTTTTTTTTTTTTTTTTTTGTCTTCCTTAAAGATAAGGGTGCCCTATAACAAATTTCTGATCAATGAAGTATAAATAAAAGTTGTTTTGTGAACAATAGCCAAAAGGTAAAAACAGCTCAAGTGCCTACCAAGAGATGAGGATTGGTTGAACATCTACACCAAGTGGCCAAATTATTATGATCTCTGAATGCATAATAATCTGTCCACTCTGTGTGTATGTATATATATATTAGAGGTCTAGTGCATGAATTTGTGCATAGGTGGGGGTCCAGCCAGCCTGGCCAGGAGGAGGAGACCTGGGCGGTTGGCCAGCCTGCCTGCTGGTCAAACTCCTGGTTGAGGGGACAATTTGCATATTAGCCTTTTATTATATAGGATATACACTGAGTGGCCAGATAATTATGGCATTCAGACATCATAATAATCTGGCCACTCAGTGTATAATAATAAAAGTATAATATGCTGATTAGACCAGACGTCCTTCCAAACGTTCTTCCTGATGAAGCTGAGGCTGCAAGGGAAGCCTGGGTCCCAGGTGCCTGCTGGTGGCTGCAGGGAAGCCCCAGTTCCGGGTGCCAGAGGGAAGCCAGTGCTGGCATCTGGGGAAGGAAGGCCTACTTTTGCACAAATTCCATGCATTCGCGCTTCTAGTCTATATATATAAAACCCTAATATGCAACTAGACCAAACAGTGGGACAACCGAACAACTGTCGCTATGACATGCACTGACCACTAGGGGGAGTTCAAGGAACATGTCGAGTAATGGCCGCAGCAGGATGATGGAGCAGGTGAGTGTGGGTGCCAGACCGAGGTGGGGCAGCAGTTGCTGTTATCGGGGCAAGCTTGCATCCATTGCCAGTGTCAGATCCATCCCTTGTACTCGCTGCTCGTGCCCAGCACCAGCCCTGATTGGTCAGTGCCATCAGTGGATGTAAGCAGTGGCTGACAGCCCTGATTGCCCCTCAGGGCTTCTCCATCTCCCCCTGCTCCTGAGGGGTGATCAGGGCAGCAACTGTCACTCACACATGATGATGGTGACAGCTCCACTCACACCCACTGCTCATAACCAGAGCTGGTGTTGGAGCCACTGCTCGAACCCGTTTCTGGCGCCCAGCACCAGTCCCAATCGCTCTGTGCTGTCAGTGGGTTTGAGCAGCAGCTACCAGCCCCGATCACCTCTGAGGGCTTCTCCACATCCTCCTGGTACTGAGTGATCAGGGCAGCAGCCGCAGCTCCCACCCACTGCTGGTGCTCCCAATTGCTCCGTGCTATCAGCTCATGGGAGATGCGGTGGCAGGAGCAGGGCTGCCGGCAGACAGGGGACAGAGGACCATGGTGGGAAAGGCCAGTTAGGGGCACAGAAGGTGGGCCACAGTTCCTTTTAAGGTGTATGAATTCATGCACTGGGCCCTTAGTATGCCATATACATACAGAAGAACTTTACTCAGCCATAAAAGAAATGGAATTTGAACACATGCTACAACATGGATGGACCCTGAAAACACTGTACTAAGTGAATTAATCTACACACAGAAGGAGAAACATGTGTGATTCCCCTCATAGGGGAAATAAGCAAATTCATAGAGACGGAAAGTAGATTCACTATGATCAGGGGCTGAGAGGAGATGGGAGTGGGGAGCTGTTGAAAAATAGCTCAGGTTTTGTTCAGTGTGATGAAATGTGTTAAAAATGGACAGTGATGGCCTCGCTGGTTTGGCTCGGTGAATAGAGCATTAGCCTGTGGAGTGAAGGGTCCCGGGTTCGATTCTAGTCCAGGGCACATGCCTGGGTTTCAGGCTCAAACTCTAGTTAGGGGGAGGGGTGCAGGAGACAGCCAATCAATGGTTCTCTCTCATCATTGGTGCTTCTATCTCTCTCTCCCTCACTTTTCCTCTCTGAAATCAATATATATATATATATATATATATATATATATATATATATATATATATTAATTGACAGTGGTGATGGTTACATAATACCATGGATATAATTAATGCCACTAAATTATACACTTAAAATTGCTAAAATGGCAAAATTTGTGTTTCACATATTTTATAATGAAAATAGGGGAGAAAAAGTTTTCCTCTGGTCTGTAAAGTCTCCTTTAGGGGCTGTGACCATACTCTGCTTGCACCTGTATTGCTTTGGCCTTCTCTCTCCTCTGCCCCGACTGGAACTCAGAGCTGGGGGTTGGTCAGTTACCTGTTACCGTGAGTGACAAGCTCATGGGTAAGTGGCTGAGAATAAAATAAAATTGGAGAAGCTTGAGTGTCTAGTAGTATTACAGAGCTGCCAATTCAGGCCAGGATGGATTATCTCAAAAATTATTATTATTATTATTAGTAGTAGTAGTAGTAGTAGTAGTAAAATTATCAATCACATGACAAAAATGGACTTCTTCATTTACTTTACCCTTTTCAAGTTTAGCAGCTGAACATAATTCCCAATTTAAATGAAGAGAAATGAAATTAGGGAGGTAACCTGGCCATGAAGCTTCTAGTCACAGCTGACAGAAACCCCAACTCAAAGTGTCTAAGAGAATCAGAAGCAGCCGTGGTGCATGTGACAAGGTGCCAGCGGAGGGGCTCCTGCGGCCGGCCGGGATGCTCCCCTCTCCGCCTGCCCCCTCTGCTCCTGCTCCAGAGCAGCCTGGTGTTGGAGACAGGGTGTAAGCTGACAAGGTCCTTGCATTCGAGGGGGCTAGCAGGGCTGGCCCCCTACCCACACAGTTTTCCCAGACTTGTTTGGATGGCGACTATCAGTAGAATGAGAGCAACCTTGCATGGCTTGCCAAGAAGTCTGTAATTATTTACTGAGATTTGCTGTACCAAGAATTTGTCCTTCTGCTCTGTCTCTCCCCTAGAGATTAAGAGGAACAAAGAATATATTCCTCTTGACAGACTTCCTATTCAGTGTTTTGGTGTATAAAAAGCATTATGCAGTTAATAAACCTGCTACAGTCGGTCAATGGCTACCTGTAGTCCTCCCGACCCCGCTTTCCTGTCTTTCTTTTCTCAATTCCCACCTCCTTACCTCAGCCCAGTTCAATGGTCAGGCTGGCCCTGACAGCCTGGCTCTCAAGCACCAAGAACTCCTGGCTCGATCCCGCTGACCCGAAAGGAAAGGGGACATTTGTCCACCAACAGGTGCAGTCCATGTCCCGGGGCTGGTTTCTCACTGACCCATTTGGCTCGGACCTACCTGGATCCTGGTGGCCCGGAAATGAGTCCCGGAATTCAGGTCTGGGCTGCCTTCTGTCCCTAGATGCACCAGGAAGGCCAGTCTCACCTTAACCCGCGTGGACAGAGTGGGCAAAGGACTGATGCTCTACAGGAATTTGAGGGAGATCTTACCAGAAAAATGACTCCGTGGCAGAGAGTAAGAATAACAGGCGTCACTGTGCACAAGCGTGTCAAGGCCTGCGGGCCCATTAGCCAGGTCAGATCGTTCAGTGAACATCCATCGGGCCCTGTGTGTGCCCTGAATGTGGAGCTGAGCAGCCAGATGCTCTGCCTCTGAGGAACTGACCTTCCAGGGGAGGGAGACAGGCAGTGAACGTGCAGCCCGCCCCACCACGCAGGTACTGGCCTCCGCCGTGAAGACAGTCAGAAGGGGGCGTGGGTGGGAGGGGGTGACATACAGTGCTGGCGGCACCGGGGCTGCTGGAGGTAGGTGGACAGAGGGCATCTGAGGAGGTGACTGAGTCACAAGAAGCCGGTGGTGGAGTCAGCCCAACGAGGACCAGGGAAGCGGCCCCGGCAGAAGGGTCAGCAGGCGCCCTGCTGTTGCAGGACCGAGAGGCTAGTGCGTGGGAATCTTAGCAACAACAGGAAAAATCTTAGCCAGTGAGGTCAGAGGTGAGCTGGGCGGGCTGGGCAGAGCTAGTGGGCCCTGCACAGAGTTCTTTACTTTCTTCATTAGCATTTAAAGCCACCACACAGCGTTAGTGGGTGGGGGGCATGATTTGATCTATTCTTTGGAAAAGCCACTCTAGCCACTGAGTGAATAATGGATCTCCAGGGGCAAGAGGGAAGACCAGGAGATGCTCTGGGTCCAGGTTTGTGAGGGACACGCCTTTCTCCTGAGGTGGTGGGACCCGAGAGGTGCTGTTTGTTTGTTTGTGGCGCTTGGGGTACTTCCGAGCCTGGGCTCCGCTCCAGGGAATGCAAACTGCTGCAGAGAAGACGATGACAAGGAAGTTCCTGTTCTTTGGCCCCAGCCTGCCAGGCAGATGCTCTGCTGCCCACCTCATAGGCCAGAACGTGAGAGGGGCACTGGCCCTTCCCAGGACCTGACTGAGAATCTGCGAAGGGGAGACCCCACATGGTGTCCTGCGCAGCCTGGCCAGGAGCACAGGAGAAAGAGCCTCAGCCTCCTCCAATCCAGAGCAGTCTGGAAGAGAAGCACCGGACACTGACCTGGCGCCTGGCGGGTAGCACGTGCTGGTAGAGAGGATTTTGGAGTCAGTGAGTCCTGGATTCAAGTCCTAATCTTGTCACTTGCTGTGTCACCTTGAGAAAATGACTCAGCAGCTCCCTTCTCATACATGAAAGAAGGGTACAGTAAGAAGACCTGTCTCTTTGGTCAGTAGGATCTGCTTGTTAAATAATGGGGAGTCCGTGCACTACACATTCGTGCTAACATAGGGCCTGGCATGTATGGGGAGCTCAATAAATGCCAGTGCAGCTATGAATAAAGCAGTGATGCCAAGGAAGCGGCTCTCCTAATGAGCTGCTGTAATCTGCCACCTTCAGGCTGACAGCCGGCCAGCGATTGCGTGGTCTGTGGCTTTTCGTGCGGCGTGTGCACTAGCAAAACGAAGTGACCCAAGAGGCGGTGAGAAATCCAAAAGGTGTCATATTGAGAGATGAGATAAACACCCCAGTAACAGCTAAGAGGCTTAAAACCATTTTGGAAACCTTCCCAAAATCAGCAAAACAGGATGTGGCTCAGGGCTTTTTCTATCGGCTGGAAATGGTGGCTGAAGCTCCAAGAACCATAACAATAAGCAGGAAGCATTTCCGCAGCCTGAGCAGGGAGCTGGGAGTGACTCCCCGGGCTCAGGGAGGGGCTAGGCAGTCCTGCCCCTCCCTGGGGACTTCCAGCTGGATGTGTGAAGAGTGGAGTTCAGTGAGGTGGGGACCTACCAAGCCCTGAGCCCAGGCAGGAGGGGGCTTTGGCTCTTTGTCCCATCCCCCGGGGGGAGGAGGGGCAGCTGGCTCCCACCAGGCCAGTGAGAAGAGGACCGTCCTGTAGACGCTGGAGGGGTAGGGAGCTGCTGCTCCCGCCGGTGCCTGCTAGCGATTGGGCTGGGGCTGTAGAAACACTTTGGATTGAATGTGAGGTGCAATATGGATTTCAACTGAATTGTACTGAAAATAACTTTTTATTATAAAAAAATTTCAAACGTTGGAAAGTGGGGAAGAAGGTTGAGGAGGGCAGGACAGGGTTAACTCCTGACTCCATCTTGTGCTATGTAACTGGACCCTAGCCCTCACCCAACCAATCGGAGTCAGCCAGAGCAGTGACCTCACCACCCCTATAAATCTTTTGTTCTAGAGAAACTTGCCCCCTTCCTCCACTGCTGCCTTGGTATGTGGGGGGTGAGCCGAGCTACTGAAATAAAAAAAGACTCTTTTGCTTTTGCATCGGACTCGGCTCCCTGGTAGTCTTTTGGGATCACAAAATCTGGGCATAACAAGGTGCAGTGGGGATGGAGGTGCAGTGGGGAGGGAGGTGCAGTGGGGAGGGAGGTGCAGTGAGGAGAAAGGTGCAATAAGGAGGGAGGTGCAGTGGGGAGGGAGGTGCAGTGGGGAGGGAGGTGCAGTGGGGAGGAAGGTGTAGTGGGGAGGGAGGTGCAGTGGGAAGGGAGGTGCAGTGGGGAGGGAGGTGCAGTGGGGAGGGAGGTGCAGTGGGGAGGGAGGTGCAGTGAGGAGGAAGGTGCAGTGGGGAGGGAGGTGCAGTGGGGAGGGAGGTGCAGTGAGGAGGAAGGTGCAGTGGGGAGGGAGGTGCAGTGAGGAGGAAGGTGCAGTGGGGGGGAGGTGCAGTGGGGGGGGTGCAGTGGGGGGGAGGTGCAGTGAGGAGGAAGGTGCAGTGGGGAGGGAGGTGCAGTGAGGGAAGGGAGGTGCAGTGGGGGGGGAGGTGCAGTGAAGAGGGAGGTGCAGTGGATGCCTCACCCACCCTACCCACCGTGGGCTACACAGTCAGGACCACGCCCAGCTCGTTCAGGTCCACGTGCCTCTAGCTGCCCTCCCCACTGCTTATTTCAAATCAAGTCCCAGGTGTCATATGCTCCCGGTTTGGGCTTACTGCCTCTGAGTGAGTCCTAATTACAAAATTACCGTGTTTACTGCAGAAGCTGACCAGAGGGTCCTTGGTGCCACCCACTGTCTGTTCTACAGCCTCTGGAACATGAATTCCACCAGGGCAGGCATCTTTCCATTGTAGTCACTGCTCCACCCTTGGACTTAACACCTGCACAGCGCCCCTTTAGCGCTTGGTAGAAGTTTGTTGGGTAAATAAAGTGTTTTTCAAAGCAGTTCAGCCTTCCTTTACCATAACTCCTCAGGCACCCAGATTGAGGTAGGAAATGAAGTCCTATTTTATCTGACTAACTGGCTCGCCTCAGAGCCCACTGCCGTTATTCTGCAGAAACGTCCCACCCTGAGGACTGCTAGGAACCGCCTCTCCCGAGAAGCAGTTTCCACAATCATCACGGGCCACGGCGTGGAGGTGCCTCTGGTCCTGCTGCTCCAGCGCCGCAGGGACCACGCACACCGGCCGCCCACAGTTCTGAGCATCCCATACTGCCGGGCCACGCTCACCGGGTTGAATATTTGCGAGGCTCTGTATTGGGTGTTGCCCACATTCCCACCAGCAACCAGGCAGAGGAGAGCAGCGTCTGCGGCTTTGATGAGGCAAGCCTGCTTCGTTTACCGCCGTCCCCGGCCCCTGCCTCCTGCCTGAGGCCTCTGCATGGCTCCAGTGGGGCCCCTGGTGGCAAGGGACAGGGAGGGACAGGGGCCACCAGCTCCCTCCAGTTGGTGCAGATGATGAGCTCACCCAGACCACCTGGCCACTGCCGTTTCTTTGACTAATTTCTCAGTTTCCCCCATGGCTTTGCATCTTACATCTTTTAATTTTTATTTTAAAATAATTTTTTTGGCTATATATGTTTCCTTATGATATAATCTACTATAGGCCCGGTGCACAAAATTCATGCATGGGGGTGGGGAGGGGTGTCCCTCAACCCAGCCTGCACCCTCTCCAATCTGGGACCCTGGTGAGATCGGGCCTTAAGCGGGCAGTTGGACATCCTTCTCACAATCCAGAACTGCTGGCTTCCAACGCTCCAGTGCCTCTGCTTGATTGCCCCTAACCACTTCTGCCTGCCAGCCTGATCACCCCCTAACCACTCCCCTGCCAACCCGATCGATGCCTAACTATCCTCCTTTGCCAGTCTGATCACCCCTAACTGTCCTCCCTTGCAGGCCTGGTTGCCCCTGACTTCCCTCCCCTGCTGGCTTGGTCACCCCTAATTGCCCTCTCTTGCTGGCCTGGTCACCCCTAAACTACCTTTTCTTGCCAGCCTGGTCCCCACCAACTACCTGCCCCTGTAGGCCTGGTCTCCCCAACTGCACTCTCCTGCAAGCCTGGTCCTCCCCAACTGCCCTCCCCTGCAGGCCTAGGTCCCCCCCAACTTCCTTCCCTTGCTGGCCTGGTCTCCCTCAACTGCCCTCCTCTGCTGGCCTAGTCACCCCCAACTGCCCACAACTGCCCTCCCCTACTGGCCATCTTGTGTCCACATGGGGGCAGCCATCTTGTGTCTTGGAGTGACAGTCAATTTCCATATTACTCTTATTAGATAGGATTTCATCAAAATTTTCTCATGGATCAGTATGAAGTCACACATACTGGTTGCTGCATTTTAAATTTGTTTTTCTTAACCATAATCCTGATTTCTCTTATTCTTTATGGTGTCTTGACTGTCTCCCTCTTCTTGATGAGGTTAGCTAAATATTTCTTTCTTTTAACCCCAACGCCATCCAAGATCCACTCTGAATGTTGTCTCATCCATATCATGTTGAGTGTAAACTTTTAAAGCTTCAAATTACACAGGTGGCAGCCTTCTATTATTGCCAGTAAGAATACAGCTTTACTCCTGGTTTTATATATATATATAAAAGAGAGAGAAAGAGAGAGAGAGAGAGAGGAGGGAGAGAATGTGCACACATATATAAGGTTGGGCAAAAATAGGTTTACAGTTGCTAATCTGGAAAAAGACGTGCGGGTTCTGATGACACAGTCACTGCATTAGCGCTCAGGAGAAGGTCGCGGTGGCACAGGAGCCTACTTTGGCCAGCCCTGTGTGTGTTTGTATGGGAACAAGGGAGAAAGGGGGGCAACATAGATAGTAGGTGCCTGGGACCAAGTGACCATGTTGCCTTTTCCCCTGGATCTTTGTCTAGTAGACTGTCTGTTTCTTTAACATTTATTTATTATTTTAAATTTCTCACCAAGGATATGCTTATTGATTTTAGAGCAAGGGGGAGAGAGAGAGAGAGAGAAAGAGAGAGAGAGAGAGAGAAAGAGAGAGAGAGAGATATCAATTGGTTACCTTCTGTATGTTCCCCAATTGGGGCTCGAACCCACGACCATCTGGTACACCGGCCAATGCTCCAACCACCTGAGCCACTCCCACCAGGGCAGTTTTAATTAACTTTTAAATTACTTTATAATGCTTCATCATTTGGATTTTACATTGATATAGAGTGTAAGATGAAGATTTAATCTTGCTTTATTTATCCCCCCCTCCAAGTGTTAATCAATTGTCCCAGCATCATTTACTGAATATTTCTATGACACTTTTATTATCTAATAAAGTCAGGCGCATGAAAGACTGTCGCAGAGCTGTCTGCTCACTTGATCTATGTTTCCATCCTTATGTACTCTGCTATTTTAATATGTGAAACGTTACAGCCCATTTTAAAATCTGTGTTTAGCGCGTCCTGTCCTCATTCCTCACCTTCGAGTTGTTCTTACTGCTCTGTCCATTCGTCTTCCCTGCGGAAGAATTGTTTGAAATTCAATTTCTCTCCCTTCTGGCAAAGGAAAACAAATACTGTAACAAATATAAAATTAACATATATAAAATTACTTGTTCATTAGGATTGCATCAAACCCACATTTTCCAGGAAGAAGCGACATTATTAAACAATCATTCTTTAATTCCATCCATCTGATTTTGCTTTAAAACCCCGTGGAGAACCTTTGCTCGTTCTTCCTGCACATTCTGCACTCCCCTCCATTTAAACGCAGTGGAGGCTGGATTTGAATCCACTTCCGTTTGCGAGTGGAGCCTGACCTCACCTCTGCTACTTTGTCTAAGGTCAGACTGTACCTTGAAAGAATTTTGGTAATTTTTTTTCCGGAAGAGCATCAGTTTCATCAAAATGTGCCTGTTTGCTAGCATTGCACTGTCCTTTGACTTTCACTGCCTCTTCCAGCTTCTTAAGTTGGACACTTCACTTAATTTCCTTCTTTCTCTTTAAATGAATGAAAACCATTAAGGTGGCTCTCTCCCTCCTATGGCCCCTGCCCTCTCTCTTCCTGAATCCATAACCTCGTCGCTGTCACTGGGGCTCCTCTGTGTCCTGTCGCTGAAGAGAGACGCAGTCACTCCGATACCTGCGCTCCGGTTGGCTGACTGGCCGAGTGGCTCAGCTCTGGACGGCGGAGGCCCAGTCCAGCTCCTTCCTAGCTTGCTGCCCACTCCTCAGCCTGCACCATGCAGGCCCCAGGCCACCGCCTCTCCCTGGCTTGGTCTGTGGAACAGCCAGAAATGACACTTTGAAACTATTTTTATTTTACATTTTCCCATCACCATTTATCCCTTCTATGCCCTCTTCCACCTTCCTTTCCCACTCCCCAGCAATCACCTCACTGATGTCCATGTCCGTGAGTTCTCTCTCTGTTTCTTTTTTGCTCAATCCCTCCATCCTCCCCACCCCCTGAGCTGCCTGCCTGTTCTCTGTCTATGAGTGTGTCTCTGTTTTGCTTGTTAGTTCACTTTGTTCATTAGATTCCACATATGAGTGCGATCATATGGTGCTTGTCTCTCTCTGACTGGCTTATGTCACTCAGCAAATGCTCTCCAGGTGCATCCATGCTGTCACAAAGGGCAAACTTTCTTCCTTTTTACAGCAGAGAACTATTGTATTACATAAATAGCTTTTCTATCCACTCATCTGCTGATGGGCACCTGGGCTGCTTCCAAATCTTGGCCATTGTAAATAACGCTGCTATGGATATAGATAAGGGTGCATATATCCTTTTGAATCAGTGTTTTCGGTTCCTTCGGGTAAATTCCCAGAAGTGGAATCTCTGGGTCATAAGGCAGTTTCATTTTTAAATTTTTGAGCTAACTTCATAAAATTTTCCACTGTGACTGCATCAGGCTGCACCCACCAGCAGTGCACGAGGGCTCCCTTTTCCCCACATCCTCGCCAGCACTTATTGATTTATTGGTGATTCTGACAGGTGTGAGGTGACATCTCATTGTCGCTTTAATTTGCATTTTTCTGATGATTAATGACATTGAGCATGTTTTCACGTCTCTTGGCCCTCTGTATGTCCTCTTGGGAGAAATACATATTCAGGTCCTTTGTCCACTTTTTAATTGGGCTGTGTATTTGTTTCAGTGTTGTTTTATAAGTTTTACATACATTTTGGATATTAATTCCTTATCATTGGTGTCTATGTTCTCCCATTCAAAGGGTCATGTTTTCATTTTGTTGATGATTTCCTTTGCTGTACAAAAACTCTTTAGTGTGACGTAGTTCAATTTGTTTATTTTTTTTTTGTTTCCCAAGGAGATATCTCAGAACCCATTCTGCTGGAAAATGTCTTGGGTTTTACTGTCTATGTCCTCTTCTAGGGTTTTTATAGTCATCAGCAGTTTTGAGAAAGAAGAACAAAGTTAGGAGAATCACACTACCTGATATAAAATATTCTACAAGGTCATAGTAATCAAAACAGCATGGTACAGGTATAGAACCCAGAGATCAATGGAACAAAACAGACAGCCCAGAAATAAACACACACCTTTATGGCCAATTAACATTTGACACAGGAGCAAAAACATACAATGGACTAAAGACAGTCTTTTCAATAAATGGTGGTGGGAAAATTGGACAGTTATATGCAGAAAAAAAATGCAACTAGACCACCAATTTACACCACACACAAGAATAGACTCAAAATGGACCAAAGACTTAAACATTGGACTAAAAAACAGAAATGATACTTTAAAAAGCTGACCAGGTCGTGTCACTATGCTATGTTTTTCAAAAACTTTCCAGTTTCCCACTTCTCTAAAACAGACCACACTTGCAGTGGGCATTAAGGCCTGTGGCTCCGGCTCTCTGCTCCTGGCCTTCACTTCACACCCCCTCTTTCCCGTTCCTTTGAGGCTGGTCTCCTTCTGTTGTTGTTTCTTGAACCTGCCAACCCCTTCCTGTGATCACTCTGGCTTTCCACTCCGTGCTTGGCTGCCCAAATGCTGTCTCCTAGATCACGTGGCCACCACCAGCTGCCCGCCACTGCCTCCCAGCAGCGCCCAGTCAGCCACAGGGACTGGTTCCGGCAGTCTGGTTCCTGCCGGCTGCTGCCTCGCTGGAGTCTGGGTGAAGGGCCCTCCCACCCCCGCCCCCTGTCCTCTTCACAGCACCTGTAGGCCTGGCACAGTGCATGGCGGCGGCTCGTAGGAGCTCGGTACCTGGGTGTGCGGTGAGCGCGGTGCGGGGCCTCGCTGTGCTGTGGGTGTGCCTCTGCTCAGCCAATGCCGAGCTCTGCCCAAACCTGGAAACCGCAGTGCTGTGGGGGCAGGGGCCGGGATGGAGGGGGGGGGAGGATGAGGGGAGCAGTGCACAGAAGAATGCAGACATAGGGAGCCGAGATCCGGCTTTGCGGGCTGTCCGTCCGTCTGTCCATCCGTCCGTCCGTCGGTCTGCAGACAAGTCAGACAAGTCAGGCAGCCGGTTTCTAGTTTAGTTTTTTGATCATTTTCTCACAGGACCTAATTCACACTCACTGTCCTGGTGTGAGCATCTATCAGCTCTCGTGGTCCTGGGCCTTGCGGAGGGGCACGCACCCTGGCTGCAGGCGGGGGGTGACCGGGGTGGGGTCGCCTCAGAGGCTCCCACTCACAGGCGGTCGAGGCTGGTGCTGGCCGTGGCTGCGACCTCCACAGGGGCTCCTGGTGCCCATGCCATGGCCTCAGCGGGGCCCGTGGCCTCAGCGCAGCCCTGTGCCCGGGCATGCGCCAGGAGGAAGCCCTCCGGATGCTGACAGCTTTGGCCTGACTGCGCCCCACCTGCGCCTCAGAAGCCGGCCCACCTCCAAGTGCCAGTGCGTTCTACTCTTGATGCGACGGCTGTGGAGGCTGCCGGTGGGAGGTTTAGGACCGCAGTCCCCTGGAGCAGCTGCTGTCTGCATCCGGTGAGTCTTCACTCGTCCGAATGCTCCGAACATGCACGTCAGCCCGCAGCGCCCGGCTCTCGGTGTGCTGGAGTCTGGAGGCCAGTGAGGCTTCCTTCTGGCTCTGTTCCTGTCGCCACCGCGCTGAGCTCCGTGGGCCCGGCCTCGGTCATGCGGGGGACGGAAGCGTAGTGCACTGTGAGCGGATGGGGGCGCAGTCCCTCCCTGTGCGGCAATGACTGCGGAGCCCCACTCCCAGCCCTGCCTGTCACAGCGGCTCCATCCAGACCCAGAGCTGCTCCTTCCCGGGGGGAGCAGGCCTGGGGTCGCCTTGCCGCGCCCTCACCTCCGGGACCTGAGTTCCACCTCCTCCCTCCTCGCAGCTCTCCGGGAGCCCCTCTGCGGGCTGAGCCCCAGGCTGCGGGGTGGGGGACATGGCCAGGACACACTGTCAGTGTGGGCGCAAACGTTCTCCCCCAGAAAAGCGGCTTGAAGGCATAGACTCGGGGACAGAAGGTTAAAAATAAAGAGTGGTCACGTCAGGTTAAAGCGAGGGACCGCCGGGGCCGGGTCTTGGTGGCGGCGTGTGGAGCTCACGCCCCAGAGCCCTGGTTCCCGGACCGCCCAGGTGCAGGCCCCGGCACCTCCTGCCTCACAGCTGTGGCTCAGCGTCTGAGGTCTTCACGTTTCAACTGCTTTCCGGGTGAGCCCCCGACAGGGATTTTAAGTTTCCAGCGTTGGATGTTTTTGAATTGGGCATTGGCTCCCAGTTATCCCCAAGGCTTCCCGTGATCTGAGAGCAGCCAGCTCACCGACATCAAATATTTTCCTGGCTTCGACAGACATTCAGATCCGGTTTTGATCCCACTGAGTTAGAAAAGACGAACTTAGACCTTTCCTGATCTCCCGGGGCCGGAAAACCCACACGCAGCCGCCCACGGTGCTCCCAGAGTGGCTCCCTCTTAACCAGCCGCAGCCGCAGCCGTGGCCCTGGCCTTGGCAATGGCAGCCCAGGGTCCCAGGCCTCACCCGCTGGCCCCAGGGCTCACCCGCTGGCCCCAGGGCTCACCCGCTGGCCCCAGGGCTCACCCGCTGGTTCCAGGGCTCACCCGCTGGCCCCAGGGCTCACCTGCTGGCCACAGGGCTCACCCGCTGGCCCCAGGGCTCACCCGCTGGCCCCAGGGCTCACCCGCTGGCCCCAGGGCTCACCCGCTGGCCCCAGGGCTCACCTGCTGGCCACAGGGCTTACCCGCTGGCCCCAGGGCTCACCCGCTGGCCCCAGGGCTCACCCGCTGGCCCCAGGCCTTACCCGCTGGCCCCAGGGCTCACCCGCTGGCCCCAGGGCTCACCCGCTGGCCCCAGGGCTCACCCGCTGGCCCCAGGCCTTACCCGCTGGCCCCAGGGCTCACCCGCTGGCCCCAGGGCTCACCCGCTGGCCCCAGGGCTTACCCGCTGGCCCCAGGGCTCACCTGCTGGCCACAGGGCTTACCTGCTGGTTCCAGGGCTCACCCACTGGTCCCAGGGCTCACCCGCTGGCCCCAGAGCTCACCTGCTGGCCCCAGGGCTTACCTGCTGGTTCCAGGGCTCACCCACTGGTCCCAGGGCTCACCCGCTGGCCCCAGGGCTCACCCGCTGGCCCCAGGGCTCACCCACTGGCCCCAGGGCTTACCCGCTGGCCCCAGAGCTCACCTGCTGGCCCCAGGGCTCACCCGCTGGCCCCAGGGCTTACCCGCTGGCCCCAGGGTTCACCCGCTGGCCCCAGAGCTCACCCGCTGGCCCCAGGCCTTACCCGCTGGCCACAGGGCTTACCCGCTGGCCCCAGGGCTTACCCGCTGGCCCCAGGGCTTACCCGCTGGCCACAGGGCTTACCCGCTGGCCCCAGGGCTTACCCGCTGGCCCCAGGGCTTACCTGCTGGCCCCAGGGCTTACCTGCTGGCCCCAGGGCTTGCCCATTCTCCAGAATGGCTGCTGCTGAGGTGGTTGCTCGTTGCCAGTGACAGAGCATGGGTTTAACTCGGGAAGCAGAGAGGGTGGGCGGGTTGGCGTCCCCAGGGCCAGCCCTCCAGCATTCAGCTCTGGCCCTCGGTTTCCGACCAGCTCTCTCAGGTGGCTTCTCGCCTCCCCAGCCAACAACAGCCCTCTCACCAGCCCCTGTCAGGAGAGAGAGCTTTTCTGTCCCAATAGTTTTAGGTTAATGCCCAGGACACTAGTAAGAATGAAATGGCATAATCACGTGGGAACCAACCGTTGTGGCCAGAGGTACCAGGTGACTGCTCATGGTGACACCGGGTGGGGCAACCCACCGAGCCGCCCTGACTGACTGCAGGCGGACGGTGCCGCCCGGAGCAGGGCGCTCTCCCCAGCACGCGGACCCTGGGACACCTGCCCGCAGAGACGTCACCGCCTTCCTCACCAGCGTCAGCGGCTTGAGATCCCCACGCAGGGCGAACAGGCCTGTCGCTAGAATCTGAGCATCCAGCAGAAGGCGCCTCCCAGCCCAAGCTTCTAGTGGACCCCTGCTGGTGCTGCTCCAGAACCCTTCCCTTTTCCCCTTTTTTAAATCCCACCGCTTTCCTCCAGGAACCCCCTTTGCCAACCTGATATTTACTCTGTGGTCCAGGGAATGAAGTTAGAGACAGGCAGTTAGGTTAGGCCAAGCTGCTTCACACCCGTCCTCGGGAATGTTGGAGGAAATAGCTTCTCCCGTCACTGCTGATCCCTGGCCAGGGACAGCAGCTGGGCATCCGGGGCCACAGGAAGGTGAAGCCACGGAGAGCGCTGGTGGAGGCGGAGGGGGTCGCCTTCTGAGGCTGAGTGAGTCTCGGGGCCCACGTGTGCCGAAGCCAGACAAACCAAGACCCTTTAGATTACTGAAACAAATAAGTGATCCTTGTATTTTAATTGCTTCAGTTGGAGGTGACTGAAAAGGGTCCAACATACACTTTCACATCGAAGCAGGTGTTGGGTTCCAGAAGGCAGAGGAGGGCACCTGGGCTTCCTGCTTTGGGAGCAGGTGCCTGAGGGCGGGGCCTGGGCAGCGTCCAGAGACACTGCTCCTGAGGCTCCGTCCTGAACCTGGGCCCTGCAGGCACTGCCCGGGGCTTCTCTTCGCACCCGGCCCAGTTACCCCATGTTACCCCATGGCCATTGCGAGGAGTCTGCTTCCACACGTCTCTCAGCAGAAGCCCTTCTGGAAGGATCGGCGTTTTAATGTGGGTCTCACCAGTAAACACACAGGCAACAGCATTCATTCGGCCTGCGTTCAAGCCCTCCCTTGACTGCTCACCAGCTGTGTGACCTTATTCCAGTTTGTTGGCATCTCTGAAACTCAGTCTTCTCATCTGTAAAATGGGTGTAATAACACCCCGATCCCAGAGCTTCATGAGATTACAATGACCTTAACACTGATGGGAATCTGTTCTTAACTCACCGAAACCTGGTTACTGTCAGCGTTACCAAGCAGACTGCGCCCCCCACTGTGTCTGCACAGTCATTCGGAGCCTCTCCCTTTGCTGTGCTCTTTCTTGCTCGGGGACGTTAGCACAGTGGACCCACCACAGGCCATTGACGTTACCCATCAGTTTGTAAGGGCCAGGTAGCAGGTCAGAGCACAGACTGGACTCTGAAGGGTCTGGGTTAAAACCCTCCCTCTTCATGCCTAGGCAGACTCGAACCAATGGCTCTGTGACATAAAATGGGGATGATAGAAGTAGTACATGTCTCATTGGGGTTAAGTAAGTTAATATTACTATAGAATGTTTTTTAAAATTAAATTTTATTAATTTTTTACAGAGAGGAAGGGACAGGGATAGAAAGTTAGAAACATTGATGAGAGGCCCCCACCTCAGCTGCCTCCTGCACATACCCTACTGGGTAAGTGGCCGCAACCAAGGTACATGCCCTTGATCAGAATGGAACCTGATACCCTTGGGTCCACAGGCCGACGCTCTATCCACTGAGCCAAACCGGTCAGGGCTAGAGTGGCTCATGGTCACTGCTTGGTAAGGGTTCATCATCTATGTGCTTAACGCACGTCAACTACACAGCAGTGGCCACGGGTCCGCTTCTGGTGGACACAGCAGCTCTGAGTACTGACAAGGCTTTGCTGAGCTCTGGTGGCCGGGGTCCTCTCGTGGCCCTGCTAGGCCCAACGCCGCTCAGCAGTGGGCGCCCTCAGAAACACGCGTTCTGGTGATAGCTCTGGACATGCCAAAGTTTTGTGTGAGGTTTTAAAAACATTTATGTGGCTCGAAAAACATGTGTGAGGGCAGCCTGCATTGGAAGCAGGCTCTGACACCTGCAGTGCTGTGTGGGCAAGTTACCTAACCTCTGAGCTTCACTCCCTTCGCTGGGGAAGGCATCGGTAATGCCACGGCACAGGGCTGGGTGAGGATTAAGCGAGTGGATGTCATAAAGCCCCCGAATAGGGCTTGGCACTCTGCACCTGTAAATTAATATGTGATGAATGTAACGTCCAGCTAATAAACCCTGAAAACGGAGGGCTCCCAGCACCCTTAGGATTCTCCTGGAAGAGCCAGAAATGTGTGCCACTGATCTTGTGCGCCAGAGGTTTCCTGCTGTGGCCGCCTGGCCTGACACCTATATCAAATGGACCTCTTTCATTTGCTTCAAACAATTAGAGCCAGTGGCCCACATTTCATATCAAATCTAGACTTCAGCCTCCCCGGGGGATGGGACACGGCCTTGCTGGCCACACCTGCAGTGTCCCCAGAGAGGGTGCCACCGAGGCTCCCTGTGGAAAGGCACTCTCTCTGTCAGGAACTCCGGCGTGCAGCATCCGTTTCCCACTCCTCAGAGGCTCAGGCACTGCCTGACCCGCCGGGCTCACTAGCCATGAAAACAGTAGCCAGCACATGGGAAACATGCTACGTTCCAGGCTCTGTCCCTCAGGCTCCGTCAGTCCTAAGGGAGAAGCACTGCCCCTCCGTCTTAGGGTTGGGAAGGCGGCTAAGGAACTCTCCAGAGCTGTGCGCTCATGGGTACTCGGCAAAGCTGGGAGCTGAGAGTGCAGAGTCCGGGTTCTAGCACCTGCCATACTCCAAGGAGCCCTTCATTCCAGCCCCGGTGAGGCTTCTCCAGCTGCGTGATGAAATGGGCCGCGTTGAGGGTATCGATACTCAGTTCTCAGGGCCACACTGGCCACCAGCTGTGTTACAGAGGCCTGAGGTGGTGACTTAGTAACCAGATGTTTGATTTTCCCTTTGCCTTCTGCTCCGCCGGGTTCATCGCTGATACCAAGGACTGTGCCACTGAGACTATCAGCTCCTGCTGCAGGCAGTGCCCCCGAGGGAGAGTTTCCTTCCCCTCCCCCCACCAGTGCCTCCCAGTTCTGCCCCTCCGCTGCACGGCACGGGGCACATTCTGCCCACCCTTTGCAACCACAAACACACCCTCCCCAGGTGGCCCGGTTCACTCTCCACCCACACTGAGAATGAAATCCAGGTGACAAGGCCCTGCGCTGGGCTCGCACCTCTTCCTAACCTGTGCCTCTTTCCAGTCCATATAAACCCTCGCCTGGCCAGGGAGCCCAGGACGCTTCCACGGAGCCTGCAGTCACTGAAGGAGAATCCCCTCCACTATCCGCACAGCCATTCCAGCAAGACTCCGTCCCGCGTGCCTTCCTGGAGTCTGTCAAACAAGGCGTCTTCCTTCCCTCTCCTGGCCATCACGTCTCAGGATAATATTTGAAGATGTTGTTGCAAAATACGATTCGCCTTTTATTCCAGTCTGACTCACAAATTCATGAGTGACTCTCGTGAATTTTGAAGAGAACGTCGGTACCACATGGCGGCTTTTGAGAGAACGCCCAACAACTGCTGTCAAATGCTCAGCGTTTGAAAACGAATTCCCGGGAGAAGAACGGAAGTGAGTGCAGTCCGTCCGTTCTCTACAGCTCCCGCCTCGCTCTGCAGCAGGAGGCACGCAGGCTAAGCCCGCGCAGGCGGGGACCGCCCGGGGGCTCTCTGTCCTCAGGCCTGAACATTCCAAGCAATGGCTGTCTTCTGGGGCCCCCCAGGAGAGCGGCACCCACAGAGGGGGCCCTTGCTCTGAATTCCAGCTGGTGGGGACCCTGCTAGGTGAGGGGCTTAAACACCAGCATCCCTGGCTATCAGACTGGCCTTCTTGGTTTCTTCTCATCTTGTTTCCTGGGAGGATTGGGAGACAGACCCCATCCCTGACCCCACATGCCTGGCGGCACCCCCACAGTGGACGGTCTTGGTTCCAAATCACATCAGATTCTGGGCTGTGAGCTGGGCCCCCACAGGGTATTAGCTTCCTGGAGATGCGCTCACAGAGGACCACAGACTGGATGGCTTACATGACAACTTTCATCCCCTCCGCTCTGAAGCCAAAGGTCCACAGTCAAGGTGTGGGCAGGGCCAAGACCCCCTGGCAGCACTAGGGCAGACCGTCCCTTCCCTCTGCCAGCTCCTGCCCTGGCAGCATTCCTCGGCTGTGGCCGTGTGGCTCTCAACTCCCTCTTCACAGCGCCTGCTCGTCTGTGGCTGTTGCCTCCGCTGCCTCTCTCAGCAGGCATTCGTGATGGCACTTGGAAGCCACCTGGATGACCCAGGTCATGTCTTCAGCTCCAGATGCTTGATTTATTACATCTGTGAGACGCTTTTCCCAAATGGGTGACTTACAAACCCCAGGGTTAGGACTAGCCATCTGGGGTGGCCTTACTTCCACTTGCTCCACCAGGTTTCCCTCACCCTCTCCTGACTCCCCTCCCTGCCCGTCCGGGCCTCCTCGCTCCAGGAAAGGCACGCACACCCAGTGGTCTCCACAGAGACTGAGCGGGGACGGCTGAAAGCACCAGTGTGGCTGGACTTGTTCAATCAGTCCCACTCCTTCTCTGCCTTTCGTCTCCTCTCTGTGAGGACAAGGAGTAGAGGGCAGCCGCACCCCAGCTGTCTTGGTGCTGAGGCAGAGGCCTTTGTGACCCGTCTGCTCCTCCTTTTCCCTCACAACCATGGTCCCTGACGTTCATCAGCTCATATCCATCCTCACTGCTTCCAGTCTGTGGAGAGACAGACTAACGGTTCTCCAAAGACATCCATATCCTAATCACTGAACCTGAATATGTCACCCACGTGGCAAAGGGGACTTGGCAGAGTGCTAGGATGATGAGCTAGGGAGGGTTCCCCGGGTTCCTCGGGGGTTGGGGGGTCCAGTGTAACCACAAGGGATGTGGGAGGGTCATAGATAGGAAAGATGGGACTGTGACAGGCCACAGTGATGTGCTTTGCAAAGGATGGGGCGGGCAGGCCGTGAGCCCAGGAGCACAGCGCCTCTAGCAGCCGGGACAGGGAATGGATCCTTCCCTGGAGCCTTCGGGAGGGGCCCGCTCATGGACACCTCGACTCAAACCCCATGAAAGGGGTTTCAGATTTCCTGCCTCCAGAACTGTGAGAGAATAAGTGTGTTGTCGTAAGCCACACAGTTTTTGGTCGTTAGTTACTGCAGCAACAGGAAACAAATACAGTGTCCAACGGATTCTCATTGAACTGAGGACGGTGTCAAACTTCTTCCAAGGTCTGCAAATGCCTGCAAGATCTCTGGCCCCACGTTCCCACTGGGCCCCGTGCTCACCGTGTCCTTGCGACCTGGGCTAAGTTTCTGATCTCTTGCAAGCCAGGCCTCACACGCTGCCCTGATGTCCCTCTGCTTGGAATGCTTTACTCAGGCTCCTTGTCATTGAGTTCAAACCATCACCCTCTCAAGGAGACTTCTCTTGAGCATTCGGGATAAACATCTGTCCATCCAGCCATGCCCGCCTGCAGCTTCCGCCCCACGACCTCGCTTTGCCCTCTCCAGGGTAGGAGGACCTCTGTGAACACGTGGTTCACTGTGTTTAGGACGGTTCCTCCAGGACATCAGTTGCAGGAGGGCCCATGTTTTATTCCCCTTCCGGAACAGTCATTGGACCTAAAGGGAGAACTGCTGAATGAACAGATCACATTCATCCTCACTCAGGTCTAAGGACCCCGCTGCACTCGGGCTGCCTGACACCGTGTCCACCTTTGTAGTGAACAACAAGCCCAGGTCTGAGCCCGGGCACGAAGAGAATGGGGCCCGGCGGCGGCATTTCTCTTTGGTGCCCTCCCCTGAGCATAATTTAAAAGCATCCCCCTTCTCCCTGCTTTCTCTGTGAGCCCTACTGGGCCTTCCACTTACAGCTCAGCAGCCTGAGTATGACCTTGGGGGCCAGCATGCTCAGGGCTCCTCAGCTGGAGCTGCTACCGGTCCTTCGGCTTTCTGCTACTCCACGGTGGCCGAGATGCTGCTCACATTTTAGGGGCTCCGGGACACTCCTCTGTTTGAGACCAGGGGCCTTCAATCTTAAGGGCTTAGGAAGTGATGACTTATTTCTGTTCATGAGGAGTCTGACTCTTCTGGTCTGAGAAAAAGTCATTTCCCTTTGGATCAATGGCATCAGCCTGGTCACCCACACCAGCTCGGAAACTCTGGGTCGGAGAGGGGATGATGGCAGTGTCTCCTCCCCACTCCACTCCACTTGATCTGGTGGGTCAAGATGGAGCACATTCACTGGACACAGCGCGAAGACCACCTTTCTCTCCCAGCGCTATCCCTTATTATGTCTTTTGGAGGACGCCCTTCGCACCACAGCGCAGGCAGCTTCTGACGTGGCTCCCCATAGTCTCTGCCTTGCCCCTTAGTTCCCGTGCAATCCCTTCTTCCTAAGTGTGGGCTGGGTTTAGTGACTTGTTTGTAATAAACAGAATTCACTGTGAAAATGAAATACTGCCACTCCTGCTTCATCCGCAGAAGAGTGGAACTCCCATCTTGCTGATGTTCTCACTGTGCTGCCACCCTGGCTTGTACACTCGGGTGAAGTGAGCAGTCACTTTGGAGAGGCCCACGTGGTGAGGAACTGAGGGCAGCCTCCAGCCAAGAGCCGGTGAGGAGCTGGGGCTCTGGTGGAAGGATTCACAAGGGATTGAATCCTGTCAGCAGCCATGTGAGTGAGCTTAGAAGTTGAGACTGTAGCCCTAGCCAACACATCGGATGCAGCTTCTGAGGGACCCTGAACTAGAGGGCCCCCACTGTGCCTGGAGTCCTGACCCACCTACAGAAACGGTGAGCTAATAAAAGTGTCTTGTTTGGGGTAATCTGTTAATGGAGATCAACAACCCGCACAACACCTAAGAATCTTCATACAATTCAACCCATCTTAGCAAATCTTCATTTGCTAGGCCCTGTCCTCTATGCATTTACTTGCCGCTTGGACCTTGGGAGGAAGCGTGTCTAACTGAAAGCAGAATTGAATGTTCTTGCATCTCTTGTTCAAATGCCATTTCATTCTTACCCTGACACCTGGCCCAACTTGGAAGGCCAGGCCACACACCAAGGAGAAGAGCATTCATGAGACAAGATCCATGGTGGACAGAGTGTGGTTCAATCATCTATCCAGGACGCTAGAGCTCGAACCTCTATTGTTTGGGGAAATTAGGATTCACTTTGGGAGCCTGCATTGTTTGTCTAGGAAATGATGAGCAGCAGAATCCCATGTAGGTCAAAGCAATTTAACCTCAAAACCAGTGAAGGTACAGGACCGGAGAGATTTGGTGTTGGGCTTTTAGATTTGGTCCCCATTGGTCTTGTTTTGCACTCCTCCCAGGTTTCTGCAGCATTTAGCTCCGTGGGGTTCGGAACAGAGCCATGGCAGGAACAACACCCGAAGGTTTCAGAATTTCGTCCTCCTTGGTTTGAGGAGCCTCCACTTCAGCTCTCTAGTCGGCTCTGGTTGTCCAGGTGACAAGCCTGAACTCTGGCACTGGGTCTTTGCGTGTTGAGTCTGAAGAGACAAGTAAGAAGATTATCTTCTGGTCACTCATGTGGCTTGTCCATGGGGACCCCCAGGAAGTTCCTGGCAATTTCTTTGCCCTCCGTTTTATTTCTTTACCCCCCCCCCCCCAGTTCATGAACAGGCCCACAGATGGACTGTGCAGCAGATACAAAAAGGCCACACATTTTTCTACCCATGCCCATTCGCCTCTGCAATGTGTTTCTGCAGTGCCCCTGTCCACAAGTGGAACCTGTGTCTCCACCATTTGGCTTATGGGGAAGCAGCAAACACGACAGAGCAGAGGCTTGGAAAGTGCTCATGCACTAGGCTTTGCTCCTCATTGCTATTCTTTGGGTGTCCTTAGAGCCACCGATGAAGACCCAGCTGCAACATACAAGAGCATTTGGGGCAGAAACCAGTCCTTGCAACTGAGGCCAGCCAGTGTGTGTAACACTATACATGTGAATGTGGTCAGCCCAGGCCATCTATCATCACTGCCCTTCCAGCCGACTGAGGAGACACAGCAAGTCCATCACAGATAAGCTGGGGTGGCCAGACCAGAAAAACCGCCACTGTGAGTTACATAAATGGCTATCTTAAGAGACACTACGTGCCGAAACCGGTTTGGCTCAGTGGTAGAGTGTCGGTCTGTGGACTGAAAGGTCCCGGGTTCGATTCCGGTCAAGGGCATGTACCTTGGTTGTGGGCACATCCCCGGCAGGGGGTGTGCAAGAGGCAACTGGTCGATGTTTCTCTCTCATCGTTTCTAGCTCTCTATCTCTCTCCCTCCCTCTCTGTAAAAAATCAATAAAATATATATATATATATATATATATATATATATATATATATATATAAAGAGAGACACTACGTGTTGAGGAGGTTGTCACTCAGTACAGATGACTGACATAGACTTCTATTGTGTATATGTTTCTGCCAATGCATCCTCATGGTGTATTTTGAGTCCCTGAAGGCAAAGGACTATGAATCATCAGTTCACATTTAAGCCCCTGCCCTTGGTGGTAGCTTGGCAACGAAACAATGGCGACCTCTGTGGACTGACTGACTCAGTCCTTTTCCCCATTCTCAGCATTGAGTACCTTTAGGGCAGAGCCCACCATTTAGGGAGAGTCACCATGTGGCTTGCTTCCTGAGCACCCACCCACCTCGTTCCAAGAACAGTTTCCAGTTGTCGTTCAGAGAGCTGTCCCCGCCCACCTCCATCCCTGTGATTTGGGTGGCACTCACCCAGTTCCAGATGCCCTTCCAGGTGTGTGTAAGGCAGTCACTAAGACGACACCCAGAGTCCCACCACAAATGCTCCCCTGTGTAGTCCCCTCCCCTTCAGTGAGGGTGGGGGTTCTTGACTTGCTTCTAAAGAACAGAAAACAGCAATATGATGGGGCTCCTTCTGATTTGAGTGGCTTCTGGCTTAGGCGCTCTCACTTGCATCATTCAGACCTGGAAGCCAGTGGCCATGGCCAGAGGCACCCATGGGGATGCTCTCTTTTGGGGAACTGAGGCTGCCCAAGACCATGTAAGTGAGCAGGGACATACATCCCATCTCCCCCCAGCTGACCCTTCATGTGTGACTGCAACCCTGGCCGACAGCCTGACTGCACCCCCAGGACAGGCATTGCACCAGCTAAGCCGCACCGTTTCCTGCCCACAGAACCTGAGAGGTAATACATATTTGTTTCAGAATTTTGGAATAATTTGTTACACAACAATATATACGACTTGGGTCTGGCCAATCAACCCCCACCCCCCCCCCCACCCCGCCCTTGCTTAGTGCTTGCCAGGTTGAGCCAATCAGAGTCAAGTGCAGAGCTTTATAGGAGTCGTCCCAGGAGGCAGAGGGGCTGGGAATCCTGCAGTCTTCTTGTCCTGGTGAATGGACAGTCCTATACTATCTTGTCACTTTCCCCCCAGCACCCAGAACTAGGCTGGGCTCAGAGCAAGTGCTCAATATTTGTGAAATGAAAGTCAGGTTTATATGCAGCGAAGGGAGAAAATATGAGGGGCTGGCATGAAATGGGGGGGAGTCAGAAGTAGCATGGCTACTTCTTGTATAATATTATCTTAAATGGAACATGTCATCCAACACTGATAGAAAGCCATGTGCTTTTGTTTCCTAAATGTGATGCGCAGAACACAGTTTCTTCTGTAAGTTGGCTTTGCTCGATTTTAATTGGCAGAGTTTCTACAATTCCGAGGATCAACAGATCCGCCGTCTCCCCAGTGCTCTGCTGCTGGCATCTTCTGAGGAGATGAATACACTCTGTGGAGTCACAATGTCCATGGGGGGTCAGGTTTGTCCTTTTCTGCTACCTGTGCTGCGGGCCGGATCGCTGGTCTTTCGGAAAGAAGCCTAAGCATGACTTCATTCAGAGGTGGCAGGTGATACCGCGATGCAGCGATGTGCTCGCTGCTGCCAGGGAGATGGGCTCCTTACCATGCCAACAGCATCCAGAAGAGCCGCCTCCTCCCTGGCCTCCTTGGACAGGAGGAAAGGACATGTGCCCCAAGGTGGTTTTTGTTGTTTGTTTGTTTTCTGAAGATGCTAAGTTAGGAGGAAGCAGTGAAAGGTAAGTAATTTTACAATGACATCCTCGAAAACCACAGAAAAGTGGTGTCGCTATGGCGCCAGCAGCCTCCTTGCTGACTTTGTCACGGCTAGAATGACATTTTCATTGTCTACTTCGTGCTTGAGGATTTAATACATACAAACCGCATTGACTGGGTGATTGAGCAGAGACTGTGATTATGGGCACAGAAAAAAAAAATGAGGTCACGAAGATTGTGACTCTCAAATGTCTCACCCTCAGATGGCTACAACAGCCAGGTAGGTAGGTAAAAAGTATAGGCAATAGGGCATGGTGGAGACTGTGGTAAAATGAGTGCACACATTGTTCTTTAAGGAGACAGTTCTGTCAAATTATTTCCACATGGGAACCAAGGCCCAGTACTGCCAGTCTTCTGATTTTTTTCAAGTGACTCTGAAAGCCCAGAAATTTAAATAAAATATCACATTTAAAAAAAAAATGTTGACAATGACAACAATTAAATAAAATGTTATGTATGTGGAACAAAGCTCATGTTCTGGCTGCGTTAGACTATGGTTCTCCAGTTTGCAACTTCTGTACCGGAGTCTATTTCAAAGCAGACGTGGTAACAAGAGAGTTTGCATCTATTAACTCAGTTTAATCATGTCAATTCTTAAACAAAAATTTCCTCCAAGAGACAACAGTTCACAGTAACTGCAAAGCTTACTCACAATTTTTAAAAACACCAGTCATGCTTAGCATTCAAAGAAGATACTGCAGAATAGCTGTAAAAACTCCCACTAGGAACACCAGCTTCTGATTTTAAAAATTACAAATACTGAAGCATTTTGGTATCAGACACAGTAGTTTTGACAATGTCTGTTCATTTGATGAGTTTCGGGAAGTTTGGAAAACTGTTCCTCTCTACTTGGATAAAGCACTTATTCTAAACTAAACATTTTTCAAATGTAGAAAACAAACTAGCAAGCTACACATACAAAGAGAAGCCTCCGGCCAGCTCCACACGGAACGCCGGCAGGAGCACCACGGTCTGGAAGACGAATCAATGCACACACTCGGCATGGAGTCCAGCCGCCACGCTCAGCGAGGAGCGGGCGCTCACCTACACGTTAATGACAAACTCTGGGTTAGTATAGGAGAAGCCGGCAAACTCATTTTGGTCCAAGTTCATGATGAAGAGTTTGTCCGTGGGCGTGAGTTCCACAGGCTGTCTGGTGAACTCTTTGTCGAAGTTGGAGGTGTCTCGCTTGTCTCTCTGCCAAATGGAAAGCAGACACGTTAACACAGCACAGAGGGCAACGCGACCGAGATGGCCAGCCGCCGGAGCTGACGACCTCTGGGGCAGGTGGGGTGCCCCGCAGAGAGCACGGGCGACTGCCCAGTGTGCTGTCGCGGCCTGTGCTGGCTTTGGAGAGAAAGCATGCAGCGTTTCTAAGGGAATGAGACACCGGGTTTCTTTGAGGCTTGTCATAAAGCGGGGTGTGCTCTATTTGGGGCTTTGAGCTGAATTGAGTTGGGAACTGCTTCTCGCCGTGTGTGACATCATAGAGTCAGTCATTGGGTGGAGTGTCCCATAGCACACCACCCCATGTGACCCCTGTGGCCAGAATGACCTTCCTGTAGGAAGGAGGACCGCTGCACAAGCAAGCAGCTCCCCACAGCAGAGTGCTGTGGGAAAGGCGGCCACTGCTTCAGAAAGGAAGGAGCGCCCTCACCCACACTCCCTGCGGCAGCCCAGGTGAGCCCGAGAGAGTAGGAGCCCACCACCCCACCACCGGGGCGGGCCTGCAACCAGAGGGCTCTCCCAGGGCGATAGAGCCTGTATCTAGTGACAAACTACAAGAAACAAAACCCAAAGCTTAAAATCAGGTCTGCAGGGCAGCCTTAAAACAAGCAAAAGTCTCTTCTCCTAGTGAATCTGGCATTGCTTGGGATGGAGAGCAGGCAGGAAGCCCGGTTCGGGGCGGGTTTCGCCAGGGAGGAGTGCAGGCTGACTCCCACATCTGAGACAGGCCCTGGCCTTTGTCAGCCCGCCCTCTCTTCCTGTCCTCACTACCCACGGGCAGAGGGAGCTGGAGTCTCCCCGCCCCTCACGCTGTGACCTGTGAGAAAACCAAGGCACGGGAAGGTGCGGTGACTTGCCCAAGACCACCCAGCGGGTGAGTGACGTTGCTGACCACACTGCTCCGTCAGGCCTCGTCTCAGTCCCTCTGACTAGGGAGCGAGCCTGAGAGCTGGTTCGTCACAGGACCACCAGGATGCCACTGGCAGAGGCTCCATGGTAGAGGAGAGGGTCAGTGAAATGACTGACCTGCTAACGTTGACCAATCACCATCCAGGTTTTAGGTGCAGCCTCCAATGGGCACCGACTGATAAGGATTTCTCATTCCTGGGCTCATGCCCTTTGCAAAAGGCCCATTCACCAACATTCCCCTTTATGCCACTCCCCTGAGATGGAAAAAGCATCCCCACGGAGGTCCCACCTCCTCTGGCCATGTGTGTGGCCGTAGGAGTGAGCAGGAAATCAGGGTACACTTCAGTGTGTGCAGCACGAGTGCAACGGCTGGAAGATGCCCATGGAGCTGTTCTCTGGATGGGCATCTCCTGCCTCGCTCTACCCTCTGCTCTGGCCCCTCCTGCCTGTGTCCCATCCTGTCTGTCCCGGGCTCTGCCTGTGTCATGCCTGTGTTCAGAGAGAAGCTCAAGTGCACTTCTTCCTTCACTCCTGCCGTGCACGCCCCTCCGGGCCCACCCCACACTGGGCGCCCTGATGATCTGCATGGCACTTGCTGCAATCGGAAACGGACTTCTGTGGCCACTCTCCAGGAGGGCGTGGCCTTGGCTTGTTTCTCACCATTGTGTTCCCAGGGCCACCAATGGGCTCGGCACACAGCAGGTTGTCCACACTTTGTGGAATGCATGCATCCACGAGCGAAGGCCCCATTAAGGATGAGCCTCTTCACTTTTCCCTCCTTACGGTGCTCCCCAGCCAGAGCCTTCCCTCTATAGCGAAACAGCGGGATTGGGGCCATTGAGCCATTGGTGTCTCACTGTCCATTTGGAGCCCCGGGGGAGCCCCTTCAGGCCTGGGTCTCATGGGTATATGGAGTAAGGCTGGGGCTAGAGGGCAGGCAGCTGCCTCCTTGCAGGGCTGTTCTGGTAACGCCGTCCCCACATTCCCTTCCCTGCCTCAGCTTCCACAGAGGGTCCTTTCCCACCAGCCCAATTTTGAAAGCCCTTCCTCCTTGAGCTGGTGACTCGTGCTGCTCCAAACAGCCACGTGGCCCGAACAGGGCTTCCGCTTCGGACTTCATCCCAAAGGCCGGGCTCCACAGACAGTGACCCTGGGTTTCAGCCTAGAAGCTGGGAGAGTGGCCTCTCTGTTGGGACAACTCCCGAGTGGACAGGCTCGAAGCCCCATGAGAGTCTCACTCACCAACGAGGCTGTGAATCCCACTGGCCTGCCGTAACGTCCCGAGTCACGTGATCACAGGCCTCTTTCTTGGAAGAGGGCCAGTTAGGAATGAAGAGGGTCTTGGATCCCGGCGGACAGCTAGCTATGGCCGACCTGTTTCCGTTTCTTTGGATTTCCTGGCTTAGTTTTTCATTCTTCCTACTGTTAGTTTTTTTGGGAAATCTCGGGCTGTGTCAGAGGTACCAGGCCTGTGCAGTGGGGCTGTGTACTGTGGGACGGCGTCCCCTGAGGGCCAGGAAGGGACTCTGAGTGAGACTCGGGACTCAGAACTGAGTACAGATCCAGGCCCTCGCTCCACATGGTGTCTGTCTGCTCAAGTCCCGAGACCCACCTTTGTTTTAGCACAGGCACAGTGCTGCTGGCTTCTAGAAGGAAACCCGCCCAGCCGCCCTGCCTCCCTTCCCGCCCGCGCTCTTGAGGACTGGCCCAGAAACCCGCTCCCAGGGACACGGCTGCACCTCTCCTTCCACTCAAACCGCGTCCTACAGAAAAGGCCCGACCTCTTGAGGACTCGGTCTTTCTTCCCAGAACTTCCCTGACCAACCCAGAGACTGCTACCCTCGGCTCTCAATGTGCTTTCCATGGCTGCATCAAGACTGCCCTCTGGATGGCACCCTATGCTTCCCCACGGTGCTCATGCCACCCAGCGTAAGCCTTGTGCTCAATAAACGATGCTGGTGACTGCACGGAGGGCGGAATACACGCACAACAGGAAAAATGAACGAATGGCTTTCTTCCCGGATGAATGTGCAACATGTCCCCGGAGACGCTGTGCGTGGCAGGCTCACCACCTGGTCTCTGGTGCACAGAAGTGTTGATGGAAGAGGGAACAGTGGGCTCTGACTCAGGACTCGGCTCCCACAGGCTCCTGCCAGCCTTGGCCAGGCCTAGGGCAACGGAGGCTTGGGCTTGCGGTCATATATCTGCAAGCTATCAAGCTTCTGGAAAATAATGGCAGCAATTTGGGAAATGTTGAGCACAGTGTACATGTACAGTATATTCTTCCTATCTATCATCTATCCACCCACCCACCCGCTACAGTAGTCTCTGGAGTGTCTTGGGTCATTTGTCAGCCACGCAGTGTTGCTCATGGTGTTTTCCTTCCTGAGAGCATATCCAGGAAAGGACAGGTCGGACCTCAGCTGACCTGCCTGCTGGTGGGCGCTGCTCCGATGCCAGTTACAGAGCAGAACGCGTCTGGTGCTGAGTGTCAGGAGCCGGTGTGCGTCCCAGTTGGCTGACCTTGGGCAAGTCACGTCCTCCCTGCAGATGGTTTCCCCAGCGGCTACGTGAGGGGTTCTGCCCCAATTTCCCTCCCCTCGCCTCCCAAAGATCCCTCTGAAACTCAAGTTTGCTTTCCCCGAGGTCTAGATTGCTACCGCAGGCAGCCGCCGGGCGGCCCACGGCTGGCTGTGAGCGGCAGCGAGAGGCAGAGGGATGAGGGGCAGGTTTTCCTAAAGATGAGAAGTCTTCGAGGATTTTGTCAAGTTCCCTGGACGGTCTCTCAGAAGCCCTGGAGCTTCCGGAATCACCCAACTGGGGATGAGAATCTCTTTGGGCCTGAGAACAGTGGAGGCAGGGGATGGGGAACCACTGCTGTCCTCATCGGTTAGACAGAAATGGGGTTTCTCCTGCCACGGGCTTTCCTCGGGCTCCTGGGGCCTCACAAGGCTGCTGGCTACAGAGGACATTTAGTCCGAGCTGGGAGGAGCAGCGATTTTGGTGAGAAAGTAAAGAGTGTGGGCCATGCTCCTAGCAGGCCCCTGGTGTGGGCTGCGCGCTCTGGGCCCTGGTCAGCTCTCCCCACCCCACAACAAGCCACCAGGGGCCTGACCGGCCACAGCCTGAGCCTCTGCCGGGCTGAGCGCGGGCCTGAGGTTAAGCTCTGGGTTCAGCTCCTCCGTCCTGAAGCCTCGGAGGCCCACTCTGCAGTCTGGGTCCACATTTTTCAAGGCCGTTCTCCATGAAACTCAGCTCCTGTTTTTTTACTACTGCATCTCAATGCTAGAAGGAAAATGGCACATGACACATCCAGATACAAACGGACATTCCACAGACATCTTGTGAAACCGCCTCGGGAAATGGCGTCTCTCCCCGGGCACTTAGCCTGCTACCCAGCCCCGTCTGCGGCCCAGGCGCCTGCGGGCCCGGAGCAGGCTCCTTTGTAGATCCAGGCTGGCCACGTGGTCAGGAACGTTTGGACACATTTTTTGAAGCATGTAGTTACAAAATGAGTTGGTTTTTTGTTTGTTTGTTTGTTTGTTTTGCATTTGAACAACAACATAAATAAAGCCCCAAAGCAAATAAAGTTTGAAATGTGATGTGAATCCCGGTCCTGGGACCGTGCGAGAGTGACCATGTCTCTCAGGAAACGGCAAATGCCCTTTCCGAGCAGTTTGGGGGTGAGGTGAGCAGGGGCGCATCAGGCCAGAGGTGACAGCACTGAGGTAGCACCCAAGCTGGTTGCCTTTTGACCCCTTGAGGTGCTTTTAGGTAGAAACTTTGTAAAGGCAGTTTTACAAAGGACTTAGAAGGACTTAGACAATCTTCTTTACTTCGAGTTTAAAAAAAATTTATTTGTAGCATGTTCTTTTCAGAGCACGTGGTGCCTCCGAGGCAGAAAGAACAGAGAAATTGCCTCTGAGGCCAAGCAACCAGATCCTTGGACACCAGCCAGGCTCCGGTGCGAAGCGGGGGCCGCTAGCACGCGGCCATCCACTCCCTGGGCGGAAGAATCGAGACGGGGTGGTGGAGGGGCAGACGGTGTAAAAGTGGCCATGCAGGAGAAAGGAGAAGAAAGCAGGCATTTTCTGTCCCCACTGGGTCTGCCTGGCCGGCATGCAGGAGGACCGCGGGGAGAGGACTTGGCAATGAGCTAATTATGCAGCCTTTTGGACGGGCACCTGCATAATCCCGCCTCATAGAGACGCTGCAAACCGCTGAGGACATTTGGGTTCCGGGACATGGTCAGTCTCATCAGCAAATAAACATGGATGCGACGCGGCAATGAAAAGTATGTCACCATGATGGCCGTCGAGCTCGAACGACAGAAACGAAGGACGGAGGTCTACACATCTACTTAGCTCTTGACTTCAGCTTTTAAAAATTCAGAGTTAACAAAGGAAAATCCTTCGAATTCTGACTGGTCAATATTCCTGATGACTTCCTGGTCAGGAGGTGTGAGGACGGGTGGATGGCGGGTGAAAAACCGGTCGAAGTTCTCAGCATTGCGCCCGCACTATGAGGGGAAGAAAAGAACTTGTGGTGGGTGAAACAACACAAAGCAGGGAAACAAAACCGGATGTGGGTCTCTCCGTCCCTTCCCGTCACCACCTCACAGAGGCTGTCTCAATGACCAGAAACGAGAGCAACAGAAAATGCAGAAATCTCATGACCTTCAGGAATGCCCTTGGGCTCCTGACCTTCCGTTTCTGTAGCTGGTGAGCTGCCGCGGAGTCCTCCGGGCAGTCAGGAGCTTGTGGCGGAAGCGTGAGATGGCGGGGCTGCAGGCATGAGCCATGTTTCTCACCACAACCCCCCTCCCCCAGCCAGCCAGGCTCATCTATGGAAAGAGATGAATTAAGGCACCGGAGATGTTTTATGTGGCAAAGGCTGCAAATGGCCGGCGCATACGTCACCAGGAGATGTCGGTAATTCACAGCAGGTCCCTCAGAGTGCGGTCCGAAGGCTCTCAATCAGGGACAACGGACATCCCCTAGCCCAGCAGGTACCGGAGTTTACCAGCTCCAGCCAACAGAGACTGATCCCACACCTGGGTGTGGTGCCCACAGCCTGGCCCCCACGGGGCCCTGGGCCTGGATCGGCCTTTAACGTCCGGTGTCAGGAGTTGCAGCCATCTCTCTCCATCGGAAGGGAGGGTGTGTGTGTGTGTGGGGGGGGAATGATACAAACCAGAGCTTGGTGAGACTCTAGAGAAAACCATCGCCTTTTCTCACCCACCCTGCGGTCCTTCTATGTGCAAAGGTCCCTGTCCGAGGCAGTTATAACACCTGTGTGTGCATGTGGTATAACACATGCTAGTTCACCCCTAACGAGAAGGGAGAAGTCACTAAATCTGATGTTTGTTCAGCAGTCAAGCCCATTTGCACGCTGGCTCAAGCCATGTAGTCCCAGCCTGGGAACACGGCGGTGGCAGCAGTTGAATTATGACAGCTAACATCCACTATGCCCTCACTCTGTGCCAGGACCTAGAACCCTCTTTACATGCAGGATCTTATTAACCTCCCAGTGACTCTACGAGGAGGGTTGGTTGTCTTGCTCTGGGCCAGAGGAGCCATGGAGGCCAGGCACACCGCAGCGCGGAGCAGAGCTGCCATGCGCCCGGTCTGCCTGCCTGAGGGCCCACCTTCGGCTCCATTTTACAAGAACGGCCGACGGGCTGGCACGTTGCCGAGTGGTGTGGTGGGGAGGAGGGAGGAGAAGTCAGGTGGGGACGATGAGGTCTCTGGTTTGAATGAGAGAGGAAGGGAGGGTCAGAAGGAGGACATTTCTGTTTGGGACGCGGTGCCTTGGTGGGCAGGGAGGCTCTGGGAGATGAGGGGTGGAAGTACAGGTGCTGGGGACAGGAGGGAGGTCCTGGAGAGAAGTTTTCAAAGGGAGAAAAGGGAGGGTGCGGAGGAAGAAACCCTGAGCAGTCTCCAAGCCAGGCCCTGGCACTGCGGTTGCTGTGCTCACACTGCCTTTCGCACACATCGCCGCCCAGGTTAGGTACCTGGTTCGCACGGATCCGTGAGGAAACTGCCCCTAACGCAGGGCGGTGGAGTGGAACCAGGAGGGAGAACACCAGGCAGGCTGGGGGACGAGAGGAAGGACAACAAAGGGCATTGCTGTGGCAGAAACACCTCCGAGAGGCCAAGCAGGGAGGCCCTGACCGGCCCCTGCATCTGGCGGCGGGAGGAGGCGCCGGCAGCTGCCCACCTCCCGGAAAAGGAGAGAGCTGAGCAGGACGGAGGGCAAGCTCCTGTCCAGCGCTCCAGTCGGAGCAGAGGTACCTGGGCGTGTGCAGGGACCGAGCTCGGCAAGGCTCTGTGGGGTTTGGGAAGAAGGAGGCCATGCAGACATGGGTGCGAATCCAGGCACCGGGCCACTAGCTGTGCAACTCCAGGCGTGTTCTTTGAAGGGAACCAGCCCACCTCATTCCGCTCACAGGGTGTGAGCGCAGTGACGGGAGACAATGCGCGTGCCCCCCACGCCGTAAGCGCCGTAAGCTCTGGTCTTCTCGTCCCCACTGCAGTCCCTCCGGGGAGACACGCACTGCACGGGCGCCTCCAGGACGGAGGGAAAGGTGGTCACTCCCAAAGGCTGCGTCAGACTGAGAGGGTGTTATCCCGAGCTCACTGCTCCCGCTTTCCGTATCTTGGCTTCAGTCCTCAGAAAATGAGAAGTGACCCCGCCGCCCCCACCATAGCATGAGATCTAAGGAATGGTGCGCTGGCGATGGGGGAAACGCCAACACAGAGATGGGCCCCGGGGTCAGAGCAGCGTGGGCAGGACTCCTGTCCAGATTCTCCCTTTATCCATTTTCTCAGCCAAGAAATATTTACTGAGCATCTATGTATTGATCATGAACTATACAAAATCCCTACCTTGTGGGCCTTATATTCTACTACAGGGGAGGAGGGGGAGGGAGGGAGGCAACCAATAGATGGATAGATGATTGTAAATAAGTGTTTTAATGCTAGAAAGAGGTAAGTGATACTAAGAAAACTAAAGCCAGATCCAAGATGAAGAGGGAAGACAATGCCATTTCGACAATGCCTGAGGACCTGAGCTGAGCACGAGCCTCAGTGACAGGAGGGAGGATTCCCTGGACGTGGGAGGAAAAGCATTCCAGGCAGAAGGAACTGCAGGTGCAAAGGCCCGGAGGCAGGAGTTCGCATGGCAGAGCCACCACACAGCAAGGAGGCCAGTGGGCCAGGCCAAGGGCCCAGGGGGAGGGCTTGGAGAGGGCTCCAGGAGCCAGGCCCCAGACCTCGCCAGCCACGAGGACAGAGGGTTTCACGCCCTGGAGGCCCCTGAGCGCTGCCCGCGGGGAGGGTGGGGGGACAGTGAGGCCGTGAGGAGCTGCTGCAGCGATGCGGACAGGAGACGCGGCGGCCGAGGCAGGTGGTCGTGGGGCGCCGGGAGGTGCATGAGGTTTGGGGACCTGCTCTGAACTTGGAGGTCACAGTGTCTGCTGATGGGTTGGATGTGGGTGAGAGGGAGAGAGGACTGGACAGTAACCCCAAGACTTTTGGTCAGAGCTCCTTAGTGAGTGGGGCCCATGAGGGGCAGAGCATAGCTGGGGGGAGAGTGAGCTTCAGTTGCATTAAGGTGAAGTTTGAGTCCCGTGGAGACGTGACAGCAAGCGGAGTCCCCAGCTGCCGTCGGGGACTACAGGGAGCAGGAGTGGGACTGATGGCAGAGGTGCGGAGGCAGGAACGGTGGCATGGTTCTCAGGAGAGAGGTGGTGGCGAGAGTGGTGGGGAGGGAGGGGCAGAGGGGATGAGGTGCCCACAGGGATCAGGGGCAGAGATGGCAAGTTCAAAGGCAGACAGACCTGCAGTGTTTCTCTTGGCCTGGGCGTGGGGACCCATACCAGGAAGCATGTTCACTGAGACACAGAGACTTCAGAGGCCATTTTTCTTTAAACCATCCATTTCCCATCGAAAGCAGAAGGCTGCTGCTTTGCTGGGTCCCCTAGAGGGTGTGATGGGAAATAGGAAACAGTTCCTGGCAGCTGGACGGCCTCCTCGCCATCGCTGCCCGCGGCCTCCGAGGGCAATGCAGGGAAGAGGCAAGGACCGGGCAGGCCGGGGCACCATGCAGGGTGCGTGATGTTCCTGCTGACACAGCTCAGGGCTGGCAGATCACAGCCCCCTGGGTGCTGCCGTGGTTTGACATGGAGCTGTCACTGCCTGTTAGCCTCAGGAGACGGCGCCCTCCGGAGGCACAGCTGGTCGGTCCCTCTGCCTGCTGGGTCCAAGCACAGGGGCAGAGTGGACACACCTGCTTCCTGCTCCTGGCGGGTACTCCATCCCTGCTTCGCTCCCCAAGAAACCCCAGATGCAGCCCCGGGGCTCCTGAGCAGCGATGGGGCCAGAGCGGGTTACGTAAACAGATGGTGCTCCTCCGGGGGGAGAGGAAGCGAGGATTGCGACTTGTTGGATCGTGCCGCCCTGAGTTTGAGAACCTAGACAGCTTGAAACATTTGTCTGTGAGCTGCTCCATGTGACCGTTTTTCTTCTTCTCCGATTCTCTCTAATTTCTGTTTCATTGTGTTAATAACAGCTCTGCGTCTAGCTGTCAAACGAGGAGTTGGCAAAGGCCCAGCAGCCGCGGGATCTTTCAGACTCCAGCCTGGATATGTCACGGCTTCCATCAGCGGGAGCTGCTGCTGCCCGAGGCCCACACTCCTGAGTGGGGCTGCCGGGACCCTCAGGACCTAGCCTGACCATCCCTGTGTGTGTGTGTGTGTGTGTGTGTCCCCGCACACCCTGCTCAGCTGTAAGGAACCGCCAGCGCCAGGAGCCCTCCCTCACACACCCTCTCTCCTCCAAGCCTTTGCCAGGCTGTCTCCTCCCAGAAGCAGGGCCTCCGACCCCAGCTGCCTCCTAGGCAACCTCGCTGCCTCCAGCAGGGGGCGCTTCCTCCGGAAGGCCTTTCCTGGACCCTCCTCGACTCCTGGGCTTACCCATCAAGACAAAGGATGCTCACCAAGTAACTGTTAGAAAGGAGAGAAGATTGAAAATCAACTATCGACTAATAGGGAATAAGCTTAAATAAATAATGACATGTCTATTTGATACATGACCATGCAAAACCCTTTTAAACATTAAAAGAAGACAGAAGAATATTAAATGGCATCGCTCCATATAACAGTGCATACAATGTGTTACCTTTCTGTAAATTATGTACACAAACGTGTGTGTAATATCTGTATGCCTGTCATATACACGCTCACGGAGACTGGGAGGCTTCCAGATTGGTTCATTTTCTCCTTCATCTTTTACTAGAGGCCCAGTGCACGAAATTCATGCACAGGAAGGGTCTCTAGTGGCTGCTGGCTGCTGGCAGCTCTGTGCTCTAGTGAAGTGGAATCATTTCACAGAGCCTGGCTGACCCACGTTATTGTTTTTGCAGTAAGTAGAGTTATTAATAACATGAACAGAGCAGCCGTTTTCTTGCCTGGTTCTGCTGTTCCCTGTGTAAGTCCCGGCTCTGTGCTGAGTGCTCCCAGTCACTCTTTCCGCATTTCCTTCCCCCCCTCCAGGGGCAGGTGCCTCACTGCCCGCGAGGGCACGCACGTGGGCGGGCGGCTCCTGGGAAGAGTGGCCCCCACCTCTTGGCCAGCTTTCAGCTCCTGACGCCTCGGTGTTCCAGTGTTTGTCCAGACTCCCCTCAGAGTCCCATGCTCCCCCAGCATGTGACCGTCCAGCTACTGTCCAATTCAGGCTGATGGCTTCTGTGCCAGGGGACAGTTCAAGGTTGTGCACCTGGCAAGTGATGGGAACTTACTAGCCTGGAAACCTGCCCATCAAACCACCCCTTGAGCCTGGCATGCGGCTTTCCCATCGGGCTCTGTGGGCGAGTGGGCGGGAAAGACAGCAGAGGCTCCAGGCTTTCTGTCCGGAACGACTCTGGCTACTTGTTAGTCATTGAAGCACCAGCCGGTACTCGGAGGCCGCTCTCTGCACACACACACACACACACACACACCGCGCCTGGCCGGGGTCCCGCATTCCGGAGGCCGCACGCCTGGCTCCACCCGCAGTCATGCATCCTGGCTGCCAGCCTCAGAGTCAAAGCCACAAGGAGCAAGTCGATTTGCATCTTGTAAAGGCCCTTCGGTGAATTACAAAAGGTGTGACTGTGCCACTTACCCGTGGCAATATTTTAAAATAGATGTGAAATCATTTAAATTGAAGGAACACTTGGTCTTTTCCTCTGCGCGGCAGGTGCCATTGGATGGAGACCTGCTCTCCTGGCGGCGGTGGCCAGACCCTAAGAGCTCCGGGCGCTGCCAGATGCGCAAGGCGGCAGTGCTGCCTTCCCAGCTCCACGTCCCCCACCCCACCTCCCCACACCCCACCCCCGGTGCACAGAGCCCGCCCCGCCTCCTGAGTGGCTGCGGGAAGGATCCGGGAGCACTGGGAGCACTGGGAGCAGTGCCTGGCACAGCGGGAACGCGGTCTGTGTGACAGCGGAGGTACCGTGAGAATTCCTTTAATCCCAGTTCCCGAGAGGTGCTGCTTTTCTGAGCGTGTAGGGAGTGGGCAGATTCTGGTCTTAAATCACTCATCCCGTCAGCTGGTCAGCCTGCGGAGCCAGGCTGCACCGCGAGAATCCATGCTAACCAGACCCAGGGACCGTGAGTGCAGTTCACAAGGCTCCGCTAGGCCACGTCCTGGCCCCTGCAGCACCGGCTGGGCAGCAACAGACAGCAGGGTCACAGCCTGTCCACGACTGCGCCCTGCGGTCCCCCACCAGCACTCCCCCGTGCACACCACCACCCCCACATGCCAGCACCCACACTCAGCCTGGATGAATGGGGCAGAGGCTGTCCCGCAGCCATGTAACGCGGGACACCCTGCTGAGCGGGAGAAAACAAAGCATTACTACCCCCTCCAACTCCCCAGCCCCCCTCCAGCCTCCTCCCCCCTCCAACCCCCCAGCCCGCCTCCAGCCTCCTCCCCCCTCCAGTCTCTTTCCCCCTCCAGTCCCTCCCCCCTCCAGCCCCCTCCAGCTCCCTCCAGCTCCCCTCCAATCCCCACCCCCCCTCCAGCCTCCTCCCCCCTCCAACACCCCAGCCCCCTTCCAGCCTCCTCCCCCCTCCAGCCTCTTCCCCCCTCCAGCCCCCTCCCCCCTCCAGCCCCCTCCAGCTCCCTCCAGCCCCCTCCAGCCCCCCTCCAGCCCCTTCCAGTCCCCCTTCAGCCCCCCTCCAACCCCCAGCCCCCTCCCCCTTCCAGCCCCCTCCAGCTCCCTCCAGCCCCCTCCAGCACCCAGCAGAGTGACTGCAGTGTCACCTCCCAGAGCCAAGCGCTCACTCAGTTACACTCCAAGCACCTGTAAGCCTCAGCCTCATGCTAAGCACTGCCGTGCGACCGTGAGGACTGTCTCATCCTTTACTCTCATCAGAAAGGCACACTTGACATTGAATCAGCAAACACATGAGTTTGCTGGGACACTGGCACAGGGTCCCCACTCAGAACCACGGGGCCTCCGAGAGGGGGCGTTCTGCTCACTCCCTGAGGGGAAGTGGCGGGCCGGGGGGCGCTGGCGGAGGCTGGCACCCGCGGACTCGGTGGACAAAGCCAGAAGGAAAGACAAGCAGGCAAGAAGCTCAGAAACGCGCTTCCCTTGGGGGAGGGCCACGGCTGGACCTCTGAGCCCTCTGCTCGGAGCCGGACACTGCTCTGGGCGGCGGAGAGCTCGGGAGGGGCTTGAACCCAGAGCCACATCAATGCGCATCCCCTTACTCTGCACCCTGAACGACACCCGAAGCCAGCGTACTCGGGGCCAAAGGCAGCACGGCAGCCCTGGGAGCACCTTGAGGCCGCCATAACTTACCCCACGGCCGCACTGTCCGCAGCCTCCACCGCGTCCGAATGCACTCCTGCCACTGCCCACTGTTCCTCCCCCACTCTTACTGTGCGCGAGTCAGGAACAGCCACAGACAGACTGCACGCGTCTCAGTTCCCACGAGGCGCACGGCGCTCGGCCTGAGCCCGGGAAGGTGTGGGGAGGGGAGGTGTGAGATCCCTAAAGGGGCTCCAGGCTGGCACGCAGACATGAAAGGCACGTGCTCAGCTGCGTCAAATGAGTGGGCGTATTCGTGATCATCATTTCTGATTCAGTCCAAGGATCGAGGCCAGTGCCTGCCCCCCCCGAGGGCTGAGGCAGATGTCCCAAAGTGTACGTGACAGTCCCTGCTGGGCCCACGCCAGGGATCGGAAGGCACTGGCCGCCGAGGGATCCTGTTGACCATCACTGACGACTGCACCCTTTTTCACTCCCCACAGGAACAGGAGCTTTACCCTTTCCCAGCACCTTCTGTGGGCCAGACACTGGGCTGACCTTCTGTAGTCATTATTGCTTAGCGGGAATCGTCAAAATAGTGGGCCAGTGAGAGTGGACCCGGTGGGAATATCCAGAACCAATGGGAACGGACTAAATGTCAGCCGGCTGAGCAATCACCCCCCAGAGGCCGCAGGCTCATAATCCACAGCCCCAGGCGGCTTATGGATGTATTCTATTTGGCTGAATTGTGTTTAATTTTTAAAAATTTGTTGCTCAGCTGGCATGGCTCGGTGGTTGAGCATCGACCTATGCACCAGGAGGTCATGGTTCGATTCCTGGTTACAGCACATGCCCCAGTTGCGGGCTCGATCCCCAGTGTGGGGTGTGCAGGAGGCAGCTGATCAATGACTCTCTCTCATCATTGTTGTTTCTATCTCACTCTCTCCTTTCCTCTCTGAAATCAATAAAATATGTTTTATAAAAACAAAAAATAGAATCTGTTGCAAAGATATAAAAAAAAAATGGTGAGAGTTCACATAAAAAAGCTGACGAGGACGGAGCAGCGTGCGCCTGCCTCCCCGCACAGGAAACCTCAGGCCAGGCACAGGCAGCCGCTGCTGCCAGGCTAACGGGAAAGACTTCCGCTGGCCACGGGGAAGGAACACCCGGGAGCCGTTCCGGAAGCTGGCGCTCTGCGGTCGGCCTCGGGCCCCTCCCCTGACCACACTCCCATTGCCCGCCTGCCTCGGAGGCAGCTGAGCTGTGACCCAGACAGGGCGGGAAGCAGGTCCTCCTCTGACAGATTCCCTCCAGCCACACTCCCGGCCTCTGCTGGCTCCGGCCTCGACTCTCCCTCTGCACGGGAGTCACAGCTGAGGGCAGCAGCTTCCAGGGGCCCGGCTCACAGGCCCTGACCTCCCGGTGGTGCTGACCCCGAGGGGCTGGTCGGGAGGCCACAGGGAAAACCACTGCCCTACAACCAAAGCCTGAACCCCATCGATGCTGCGTTCAGAGCCGGGGGGACGAGAGCGATTGCACTCTTCCTCTGGCCCACGGAGGCGGTCCCCGGCCTGAGACATCACGAACGTCCCCACAAAACTCCAGTGACGTGTGTCCACCTCCAGTTTCCTCAGCGGACACCCTTTCTTCTCTTCCAGGCCACCCTTTGACCTCTTCCCAAATGCTGTGACAACGGCCACGCTGCGGTCTGTGACCTGCAGGCCCCTCTCCGGCCGCAAGTGGACAGACGGACACTCGGAGGAATCGCATCAGCAGGACACAACGCTGCACCCTCAGAGAGGCTGCGCCCGAGACACTGACACTCATTACCCGCTGCCCTGTGCGGGCGCACACTGAGCGCTCTGTGCTCAGACAGCCCTCGCTGTGCTACAGAGGATGAGCCGAGGACTGAGGGGCGCTCACCATCCACGTCCACCATCGCTGGAGTCACCAAGAGTGCTGGCCCGCTGTACCGCGGAGAGCCAGACACTGTCAGGAATACTGAGCTCAGTCCTGTGTGTCTTAGAGGCGTATTGATTACCCGGAGGACAACAGGCACTTGGAGGTGATGTCATATGGGACATGCTTGCAGATACATGTATGTATTAGAGTGTGTGTGTGTGTGTGTGTCTCGGGAGGAGGGGGGCTTGCAGGTACATGCATGTGTGTGTGTGTGTGTGTCTCTTGGGAGGAGGGTGGACTTGCAGGAACATGTATGTGTGAGTGTGTGTGTGTGTGTGTGTGTCTCTTGGGAGGAGGGGGGACTTGCAGGAACATGTATGTGTGAGTGTGTGTGTGTGTGTGTGTCTCTTGGGAGGAGGGTGGACTTGCAGGAACAAGTATATGTGAGTGTGTGTGTGTCTCAGGAGGAGGGGGGCTTGCAGGTACATGCATGTGTGTATGTGTGTGTGTGTGTCTCTTGGGGGGAGGGGGGACTTGCAGGAACATGTATGTGGGAGTGTGTGTGTGTGTGTGTGTTATGTGTGTGTGTGTGTCTCGGGAGGAGGGGGGCTCAGCCTGGAAACCTCAAGATTCGGGAGCATAAGTCCAGCATCTGCAAGTGTCTGGAGGACACTCTGCAGAGACAGAGGCCCTGGGTGATGCGGGGACCCAGGGAGGCAGTCCGGGGGGCTGATGGGAGATCCACAGAGAAGTCTGCAGCCATCAGGTCCAGCGGGACCGGCTGCCTGCGGGGCCTGCCTCTGAGCACCAGGTGGTGTCCAGAGGGAAGCGGGACTCATCAAGGCTGCTGTCTCCTAATCACTGGGACGTGAGGACTGGGGTGATGAGAGGTCACTGGGAGACTTTGTCAAACCACCTGCCCTCTGCCCCTGGCACGCTATGCCTCCGCCAGCCCCCAAAATTAATGAAATGTGTCCCATTCCCATGTCATCATCTTCACACCCGAGTCCCTGACCCCGTCAGCCAGTTTCTATGACAATGTCTACGTTCACTCTCAGCCTCAGGCGGCAGTTTTACAGCCCCCAGGAACGCCCCGGGTCTCCTCGCCCCTCAGCCTAACAAGGGACATCCCCCAGCGGAACGTCCGATCCGGCTCACCCGGCGCTGGCCAGCAGCCGCGGGCCTGTGGGGACGGAGCCCCTGCGTGTGCAGGGGAGAGCGGCCTTCCTCCTCCTGCCACACGAGCTCTGGCGTCTGAGCGGGGCCGCCTCTGTCTCATTCCTTCCCTTTGGGGGAGCCCCTTGTTTACTGACGGAGACGGTGCGGGTTTCAGAATTAAGTTTACATATTGCGGAGACACACAGCGTGACCTTTTCCGTGGCAGCATGAAGAGACGACGCCGGCAAATGGGGGGAGAGCGAGGGGGAAGCTGGGTTCTGGCCCGCACCTGCGGGGGGGCTGAGCCCACTCGCCAAAGCTCGCGCCCGGCACGCTGCCAGAGGGGGCCGGTCAGCCACCGGACGGATAGAACAGCCTCAGTAGCCACCGCTCCCCCCTTTATAGAGGCCAGGCTGCGTGGACGGAGTCCATCTCCTGCCTGAGGCTTCGTACAGAAAGGTGAGCGGCCCACGGACCGCGGCCACCACACCCCGCCTCTGAGAGCAGGGGCGCCCAGGGCGGGAGAGAGCGTGGGTATCCCTGCGGCCAGCAGCCAGAGGCATCGGCTACTTACGGCTTTTGGCTTATACGGGGGCTGGATCTCTTTGCGTTCAAGCTTCTCCCAGTCAATGTACCGGAAGAAGGCGTGCTCCTTGATGTCCTGCTCGCCCTCGGGCCCGCAGCCCAGGCGTTTGCCCGGGTGCTTGGTCATCAGCTTCAGGAGGAAGAGAAAGGTGGATTAGTGACCCCCGGGGAGCCACCCGAGGCACAGAGCACTCTGCTGAGGAGTTAGGGGAGGAAGGACCTACAGAGCCCCAGCCGACACGAGCACAGGGTGATATCCCCGGACACTGTAACTGGGGAAAAAAGACTTAAAAAAAGAGCCCCAACTAATTTCTTGTTGCCATTATTGTTAATCTTCACCAGGATATTTTTTCCATTGATTTTTTTAGAGAGAGTGAAAGGAGAGGGGGTGAGAGAGAGAGAGGGAGAGGGAGAGAAAGAGAGAATCCATGTCAGAGAGACACATGGATTGGTTGCCTCCCGCACGCGCCCGGCCAGGGTGGGGATCAAGATACGTGCCCTTGGTAGGCTGACGCTCTAACCACTGAGAACACCACCCAGGGCCCAACTCTAATTTTTATTGTTTGCTTTTCATCCCAGCAAAACTTCTCTGGCCCAGGGCTTTATGCCAGGAGGCCCGACAATAGTGCCTTCGGGCTGCTCGTCCAGAGCGAGACCCCTGTGGTTAACCGAGGCCCAGATTCAGGCTAGAAAGGTCACCAGGATGAACGTGGGTTCCAGAATCAGATCTATGCAATCACCGCTGCAGTGATGAGAGCAGTTCCGTTCTCTTCCCCGCTCCGCCCACCACGAGAAGGCCGGAGCTGAGCCCTGGCCGCGGCCACACGCAGACAGCGCTGTATTTCTCAGCGAGCCTCGTGAAAGTGGCAAAGCAGAAGGAAATGCTCGTCAAATGGGCCCACGTTTCGAGTAATTACTTCCTGGAAGCTCATTAAGCAGTCCAAGCCAGCCCGGCTCCTCTCCCGGCTCACACCCCCCCCAACTCCGCAGGGGCCTCCTGTTAAATTATTTCTCACACCTCCATGTTCCGCCCCGGCAGTGCTGCAGGGAGTGGATGAATAGCTGCTCTGAGGCTAAACCAGACAGACTTCCTCCTGTGCCAACCAGAGGAGCTCAGAACCGTCTCCCCTTGCACTTTGGCACGTGCAGAGGGTGGGCGCCAGCAGTGGTGCTTTTTAACAAGAGGGCATCAAAATGCAGCCCTGGCCGGTCGCTCAGAGTTTCACCCTCGGACTGAAGGGTCATGGGTTCGATTCCTGGTCAAGGGCACGTACCTCGGTTACAGGTTCGATCCCAGCCCCAGTCGGAGTGGGTGCAGGAGGGAACCCGTTGATGCATCTCTCACATCAATCTCTCTCTCCCTTCCTTCCTCCCTCCTTCCTAATCTCCTCCCTCCTTTTCACTCTCTCTAAAAATCATTGAAAAAATATCCTTGGGTTTTTTTGTTTATTTGTTTGTTTGTTTTTTTAAAGAGATGAAACAAAAGTGATTGAGACACACAGGTCCAAAAAGCTTCCAGCCTTGACCAGCACACCCCCGACATTTTCTCCAAACAAAGCCACGCATGCTTAGTGTTAGCCACACCCATCGCTATGGCTGCTGGGTCTGTGCTTCAGACCTCGCACCTTCCCGGCTCCAGCCTCTGGGCTCCCTGCCCATTCATTCCACACCAGGCAGCGCTGTGCTGGGCCGGAGGCTGGAGCCCCCAGCAGCGAGATGCTGCTCCAGACGGCCTGGAGGGTGTGTTTGGGAAATGAGAAAAAGCGCCCTTGCCTCCTGAGGGGGCAGGTCGCCAGGGCTTGGGGGTGGCCAGGGTTGAGAGGTGGAGCTCAGTCAGGCTCCCTCCTCCGCCCTCGGAGGGGCACCTGTGTGTGGAGGCCCTGGCTTCGAGGAGCCACTCACCCCTTTGCAGATGGCCACGGCCTCCTTGGACATGGACTTGGGGTAAGCCACGTTGTGCTCCATGATGGACTGGAAGAGTTCGTCCTCGTCCTCCCCTTCGAAGGGTGCCTGTGGGACAGAGGACAGGTGGGCGAGCGGAGTCCTGCCTGCGCCGCCCGGACCAGCAGCCCTCCGCCCCGGCCCACGGGAGCCAGCAGCCCTCCGCCCCGGCCCACAGGAGCCAGCAGGACCCCACCCCGGCCCACGGGAGGCTGCAGGGCTTCCAGCGGGAAGAGGAGAAAAATTGGCCAAGACTAGAGTCGCCCCAAGGCATGAAGTCAGAGAGGCTTAGACTGATGAGCGGGGATCCAGCGGACACTCCTGTAGGGAAGCCACACACATGGTGGTGGGAGGACTATTCCTACAAATCGCTCCAAATCAATTACCTGCCCGGCCAGCATTTCGTACAGCAGGACTCCGAATGCCCACCAGTCCACTGACTTCCCGTAGGGCTGGTACGCAATGATCTGCAAGACAAAAGGCCGCCCATCAGGGGGGAGCAGGTGCTGCGGCCGGAGACCGAACACGCGCCTTTGCAGTGAGAGTGGACGGCCATGGGGGGGGGGGGGTCACCTGCCTACTGCGAAAGGTTAAACGGACTGTCCCCCTCCCCGGTGCAGGCCCCGTCTGAGTCGGTGGGCAGGGAGCTGGTGTCAGCAAGCTGCTTCTGCCCACGGGAAGACAGTCTCCCGGGCAGCGGGGGAACGCCTGTGCATGCCACGTGGCCTTTCGAGTCCCTTGCTATGTGCTCTTTTCAATTTTAATACAGCGAGTGTAAACTTTTAGAAGAAAAACTGCATTTCTCATTATAAAAGGAATAACATTTATACAGCAATGTGAATGTATTTCATCACTACTGAACTGTACATTTAGAAATAGTTAAGATGGCAAATTTTATGCTTTTATTTACCAAAATTTAAAAATTTTAAGTGAAAAAACGTAATAGCATTTATTAATATTTTACTATATATTTTAAAATATAGATAAGTTAAGAGAATCCCATTAAAATAACCCATAATCCGCTCTCCTCTCCTCTCCTCTCCTCTCTCCTCTCTCCCTCCTTTCCTATCTGAAATCAATAAAAATATACTTAGAAAAAAATAAAATAACCCATAATCCTTTGTGGAGAGAAAAACTTACGATTGATATTTGGTCTATTTCCTTCTAGATTGTCTTCTATGAATACAGATTAAACTCTATGTCTGTGTGTTTCACATAAACATAAATACTTTAATGTATGAAATATTAATAAAGTACTTTTTTCACTTAAAATTTCCATGTTAATATTTCTATGTAAACATACTCATATTTAACTTTATATAGTGTCCCACTGACTGACTGCAAAGCCTGTCTTATCAGTTCCCAATGGGCTAGGTTTCCTCCGATGCTGCAGTTCAGACTCCTGTGACTGGGCATCCACACATTTGTCCGACGGAAGGTCCCTCCCTGTTTAACAGACTGCATTATAGGTTTCTACGTACAGCTTCTCAAGTGCACAGATAAAGTGTTACTTTAAAAAAATAAATAAAAAGATGCATTCTAGAAGCAGATTTTGAGGGCTCCAACATTACACACAGGTTTCAGGCTTTGATACTTATTACCAAATTGCCAAGCCCTAGTAGTGTCCAGAATACCTGTGACCATCCACATTTCTGATAAGGGTGTAAAACTCTATCAGAGGGGTTCAGAGGTGACAGTGCAAAGGTGAAAGGTCAAGGTCTGGGCAAGCAGTCCAGACTGTGGGTCCCGACTGCTACTCCCAGGTGTGTCACTTACCTTCTTTAAGTTGTTTCCTCATCTACAAAAGCTTATAACAGTATCCACGCCGCAGGGTTTTGTGAGGATGTGAGAGGAACGTGTGCCTTCACATCTCATGCCCTCACAAGTTTGTATTACTGGGAGGGCCTGGAATTCAGGGATTGCTTATGTTGCTAAATGAGTGCATCTGAATACACTGGGCCCACCGGTCCAGCGCCGCCTGCCACCACAGCTCCCACGCGGGTAGAAATGCGCTCGTGCATTAGCACCAGGGGACGGGGAGCTCCGTGGGGACTCCTCACTGAAGTGTCTGCTCACTTGTGAAGCACGTCACCCCCACTGGATCCCCAGGACAACCCAACTCAATCCTTTCACCAAGGAAAGGAGCCAGAGGCGGGCCTGCAGCTTGCTCCTTGTGCATTATAGAGGGGCCACTTCCCCACCTGAGTGCGTGTGTGTGTGTGTGTGTGTGTGTGTGTGCGCGCGCGCGCATGTGTGATATAGACTAGGTTCCTAGGAGAGGACCTGCTTTGGTGAAAGAGAATGCACATTTTAAATATTGAGCCACGTTATCAGTTACAAGGGGCCTCCAGTCACCTGTTCCATGTCCGGTGACAGAAAAGCCTAGGATGCTGGCCACACCCTCAGTTCCGTTCCTTGGAGACCAAGAGCAGACTGTACATACAGTATCCTCTCTGGGCACCAGAGGAAGGAAAAGTGTCTCCTGGCACAAATGTCTGTACCATGACGTGTTGGGAAACTCATTCTATAACTGACGGTCTCCTTCGGGAAGAGGAGACTGGAATCCGACCTTTACCCTTTCATTTGTACATTCATCACAGGAATGAGGCCAGGTCTTCCCAGGCTCAGCACACCTGTTGCCTCCTGCCTCACATCAGCCTGGGACCTCTCCCACCTCACAGACATTGTGATGTCACAATAGGCAGCTACCACATGGCCATGAGCCACAGGAGCCTGAAGGAGGACTTTGCTGGTGTGCGGTGGATGGTTCTGCTGAGTTTGATTAAGCTTTCTCCCAAACCCGGTCGGTGTATCTGGGCCTGCACTCTGAGTGTGTGCGAGCGAATCTGCATGTGTGATCTGTAAGGACTGGCAGCTCAGAGGCCGGGGCTCTCCGGGCAGCACCGGGTGGGAGCAGCGCGGGCGGGAGCCGGGCCGCTCACCTCGGGGGCGATGTAGTCCGGAGTGCCGCAGAAGGTCTTGGTGGTCACCCCGTCCCATATGTTCTCCTTACACATGCCGAAGTCGGCGATCTTGATGTGGCCCTCGGAATCCAGCATCACGTTGTCCAGTTTTAGGTCGCTGTTGTGAACATAAGAATGTAGGGACTTAGTACACGTTGTTTATTTTAAGTCACCCAGCAGCCACTCACGTGAGCAGCCCTGTGCTCGGTGTGTGGGGGGCAGAAGGAAGTGTAAGCAGCCCTGACCCTCCAATGGCTGATCAGCTAGCAGGAAGGTCGGGAAAGGCCCACACACCCGTGTGCTGCTTTTTCTGCGCAGCCAACTGTGCCCAGCTCCTTGCCAGGCCCAGCGAGCCGCCGGGAGGGAGAAGACACCCCCAGGATGCTGGATGCTAATGAAGGGCAGAGGTCAAGGGACACCTCACAACGGACGTGTGTAACCTAAGAACCCCTTGCATTTCAAAGGAAGAGGGGTTTTTCCCCACAAAATTGTTATTTTTTAATATGTTTTTATTGAGTTCAGAGAGAGGAAGGGAGAGGGAGAAGGAAAGAGAGATAGAAACTTCAATGATGAGAGAGTGTCATCGATTGGCCACCTCCTGCACGCTCCCGGGATGGAGCCCCAAAATGCCTTTTATGTTAGTTTTAATTGAGTTGCTGTCGAATTTTCAACCAAAAGAATACAACGTGGACACATATGCAGGCGTCTCCCACCTGTATTGGGGTAAGCTATATTGGGTGCTGTCCATGGTGCTACCCCTTTCCAGCCTTATGCTTATGTACAAACTGGGGTCCCTGCATGCTAGCTCAGAACTTAGGGAAATTCGCCGAAACCGGTTTGGCTCAGTGGACAGAGCGTCGGCCTGCGGACTGAAAGGTCCCAGGTTCGATTCTGGTCAAGGGCATGTACCTTGGTTTCAGACACATCCCCACTGGGGGGTGTGTAGGAGGCAGCTGTTTCTCTCTCATCAATGTTTGTAACTTACTGATCCTATCTATAAAAAAAAAAAAAAAAAAAAAAATCAATAAAATATTTTAAAAAGAACTTAGGGAAATTGGGCTTTGCAGAAACATACTTCGCCGAGAGATACCGGTGTACATGTCTGGTCATCAGGGACCCATGACAGCCCCCTTCTCTGGACTCCAGGCCCCCACAAAAGTAGCTGAAGGGATAAGATCTTCATGTTACAGGACAGGGGCCTCAGGAGCCACAGGCCTCAGGGCGGAGGATCCCCAGGATACTCGCTGCACACGGGCGTGGTGTGAGAGTCTTCTTTTGCTCAACGTGATACACCCTCATCTGACTCTAAGTTTGGCAGGAAGGTTCCCCCTCGCCCCAACACCCCCAGCACGGTCTCAGAGAGGTAAGTCTGACATACCTGCTCACCTCTTCACTTAGGTTCTAAGTAAAGGAGGGAGCTTTGTAACATTGGAAAAGACTGTGCCGCCATGAAGGCAATCTCAAGGACATTAAGAAGCCACACGCGCTGTCATGTAGTTTTTATAGTTTTAATTTACCAATTTCAAAAACTCTATCTTAACTGAGATTCTTTCATGTGAGCAACAAAAGCAAACTCTATTTCAACCTAAAAGGATGTTTTGAAGGGGATGGGTAGCTCATGGAGCCTGAGGAGGCTGAGGCCCAGGACGGAGGCCTAAGTGCAGCACGGAGCTGGCAGAAAAGAGCCCTCCCCCTGAGGCTGCCCCCGCACAGACTCGCCCTCCTTCCATGGAGCCCTAGAGCTGCCCTCTGCTTGCTGTTACTAACAACCACTTCCCCTCTCGCCCTGGAACTAGGTGTGGCCAGTTTTGAGGGCCAGCCTCTGCTTCCTTGGCCATTAACTTCTGATTCAAGGTCTCGGCCAGCGTGCCAAGTGCCAGAGCCTGGGCTGTGTGCCTGGGCTGTGTGCCTGGGCTGGCTGGGGGTGGGCGGGAGCCCCGCTAAGAGAACGCTAAGAGAATATCTGTATTTTAAATCTGCACAGTGGGAGGTGGGCTCTTGCTACACAAATGCTGGGCTCAGATGCCAAGTGACTTAAAGGGATAATGAATGGCTTCTGAAACCAGCTGAGGGAGCGTGGAGGAGCGTGCACTCAGGGGAAAGAGCTTTGGAGTGAAGCATGCTGAGCACCAAGATGCTGACCTTGGGAATTTACACCCTGAATGGCTACGTCCTATCTCCCACACCCCTAATCCCACTGGAAGCCTCACCTTGATCCCAACCCAGTGGGCAAAGATTCTTATTTCCTCTTCGGGGTCTTCCCCTGGAATAGGATTTTCTTTAAGAAACCTGCAGTCCCATAGTCCATCCCCCAGCAGCCTGAGTGCTGTACAGGGTCAGGCTCGGAGGTCACGTGAACGGAGAAAATCAGACGAGCAGTCACCCAGCCCTGCCTCAGGGTAGGCACAGGGAGTCACTGGCTTCGATTCACGGCTGATGTTATAGAAGATGTGTAGCTGCAACACCAGCATTGCCTTCGGCACACCAAGATGCAGGGCCATGACGGCGGCGGGGAAACTGAAGCTTCACAGGTCTGCGTGGGCAGTGAGGGTGAGCATGGCGGGATGACTACACTACGTGCAGTCCACACTATTATGCCCTCATTCCTGTTGCCCCTACCCCAGAGCACCGAGCACCAGATGCAGCCTCTCCTCTCTGACCGCCCTCTGACACTGGGAGTAAAGGGTGTGGGGCTCCGTGTAGTCAGGACAAGATCGTCTCTCCACCGCTAGACTTCATGCCACCACTTCCTGAGCGGTAAGCCAGGATCTGCAGGCTTCTGGTCAGGCCCCACCTTCCATCCCTCCATCCATTAGCATCCACGGGGCCTGATCCCTGTGAGCGTTTTAGTCCCGATCCTTCGGTTGCTTTAAGAGGTCCAGGACTCTGAGTCCTCCTAACTCTTCAGACCCTCATCGCACGCCATCTGCAGAACGGCGGGCACCACCCCACCCTGCACACCGGGCCCTCTCCCTGCTCGCTCTCCCTCCACAGCACTGACCGCTGCTCCACGACCTCGGCCTTGGTTCACGCGCCCGCCCCCACCACCAGAGTCTCAGTTCCACAAAGCAGGCCATTTGGCCTGATTTTTCACAGCTGTACCCCCATCACCATGCTCGGCAGGATTCAATAGGCCCCACACATGGCAAGTGCCCTCCGGAAGCCCTGCGCCGCCAGCCCCTCTTGTGTGGCAGCATCCCGGCCGGCACTGTCTGTGCGGTGTGGTCTGTGTGGTTGTGAGAACTGCACACCCCGGACTCACGGACAAACAGCAGCCGCTCCGCCGCCTGCCTCGCATGAAGTGTAAGGTGGTCTGACTCATGCAGCTGTGAACACACAGTTGCTCCCAAACATGGGCAAAAGCCAAGTCCCAAACCTAATCCTGTCTTCCAGGGGAAGCTACTAGAAATCCATTTCTAAACTGTGATTACATAGCAAAACACACAACTCGTTCCAAAATAATATGATCTTCCACGTCCTGCCAACAAGATGCTTTGCTTGCTCCCCAAATGTGCAATTGTGGGGTCTCCAGGCAGGAGGAAGTGCTGGGCCCACTGCTGAGCCTCCTCTCAGAGCAAATGGCCTCGGGTTTGCAGGGCAAACCAGCCCTGGGGGCAGAGGGCAGGGACGTCTGTCACCGCACGGAGCTGCCCGAGCTTTGCCAGGGCCGTGGGCGACGCTGCCTCCGCCTGGTAGAGCACATGCCCCGGTTAGCCTGGGAGGACTCCGCTCCATCATGGAACCGATTCTAAAAGTGGTTAAAGAAGAGGCAGGGAAGGGAGGAGCGAAGGCCATGCGGGGAAGCACGCAGCTCACGTACCGGTAAATGATGCCCTTGCTCTGTAAGAAGAATAGGCCGATGGCGATTTCTGCAGCGTAAAATCTGAAATAAACAAAAGCCATGAGAAGTTCAAGGACACCATGTGCTTGGCAGCTCTCAGAGTTTAATACAACATTGAACTGGGCGTAGGACATCAATGCCTGTCATGGATGGCCAGCCACCCATCTCATAAAACAACGTACGGGTGTGGATGGGTGAGAAGGGTGGAGAGAGCCGCCCTGAGGATGCACTGGAGTGGGCAGAGGGTCAGCAGTTGCCTAGTGGGGAGGAGGCCATGGATATGGTGGACTAGCCAGAGAAGGGTCGGTTTAGAGCACACCAAGTTAAAACAGCTTAGTAATAGCAGCTGCCATCTGTGGAAGGCTGGCCCTTCACCTCGCATCATTGTGGGTTATTATCTGTTTCAAATTTAACTACAATCTGGTGGGTTCTACTATTACCTCCTGCTCCTTAACTGAGAAAACTGAGGCTCAGTGATATGAAATAACTTGGCCAAGTTCTACAACTGATAAATGGTAGGCCAGGGTGGGAGAGCACTTACTGAAGGCGGTTACAGCACAGGGCTGGGCAGGGCTTTGGGCAGGTGTGTGTGTGTGTGTGTGTGTGTGAGAGAGAGAGAGAGAGAGAGAGAGAGAGAGAGAGAGAGAGAATAGGATTAAGGCCTATAGTCCACTACTAGAAGTTGAAGAGAGACAACCCTGAGCTCACACTGCCATGGCAATTGTGCCACAATATATGAGTGGCAGGATTTGGAAGCAGAAGAATGCAACTCTACCAGCATATAGTGGTCACAGCCTGGGCAGGGAAGAGGACAGGGCAGGGCTGAGCTGAACAGCAGCCTCTGGAATGACAGGATGGGGCCCTGAAGGAGTCCTGGGGGCTTGATGAAGGGCCATGAGCTCTTAGCAGACGCCCTAGGCGAGCTTGTCAACCCACCACATGTCCCCAGGGAAATGCAGAGGAGGGCCCTCACTTACACAGCGTGAGGCTCCTTAAACCGGCCAACCTGCTGGATGTGGTACATGAGGTCACCGCCGTTCACGTATTCCATCACAAAGTACAGGCGGTCCTGGAAGAAGACAGCAAGTGGCCCATCAGCACCAGCATTCCTAGGGTTCCAAGAGGACAGCAGGGCACAGCGGGAGGCATGGCCAAACACCAGGATGCCACCAGCCTCCAGCGGTCTGCCTTTGTTCCCCGCGGGGGTGGTGGATGGGAGGGCGGGGAGGGGTGGGGTGTTTGTGTCACTGTAAGCATGCAGGTGAGCACAGGTGGTGCAAGAGTGTTCCTTTTAGTCAATAACTTTATGTTCATTTGTATTGACAAAGACATAGCACAGGAGTCTTGGGATTTAATAGGCATTATTTAGAATAAAGCTAGTTTTAGTAAAAAGTAGGCAATATTAAGTCAATCTTCTATTACAGTTAGCAGGTGGCCTATCAAAGCTCCATGATGCCCCCTTCTATGAGTTTCACCTCCTGGTCTTCACATCCTAGGTAGTCCTTCCCATGAGGACAAAGAATGACTTGGTAATCAATAGGATAATACAGTAGCTGACAATGACAGACAATGACAGTGTGGGACTTCCCAGACTCGGTCAAAAGACATGACAGTTTCCACTTTGCTCTCCCTTCAATCACTTGCCCTGGAGGAGGCGGCTGCCATGGCCCAGGGACCCCCTGCAGCACCGTGGAAAGGGGCCCTCGGCAGAGGACGGGCTTCCTGCCACAGCCAGCACCCCTCCCGCCCCGTGAGTGGGCCACCATAGAAGCAGCCCCTGCAGCCCCAGTCAGACCTTCAGGTGATGCAACCCCAGCTGGAGACCACCATTTTTAAAAAATTAAATTTATTGAGGTCACATTGGTAAATAACATATACAAGCTGCAGTGTCCAACTGTATAATACGTCATCTGTATATTGAATTGTGTGCTCACCACCCATAGTCCAGTCTCCTTCCACCACCATATATTAGGCCCCCTTTTGCCCTCTTCAATCCTCCTCCCCACCCCGCCCCCACATCCTTCCCCTACGGTAACTACCATACTGTTCTCAGTGTCTAAGAGTTTGTTAGTTTTGTTTCCTCATTTGTTGCTTCCTTTTTTATTTCCCACATGAGTAAAATAATATGATTCTTGTTCTTTCCTGTCTGAATTATTTCTCATAGCATGATAAAGACCTAAATATAAAACCTGAAACAATAAAATACATGGAAGAAAATTTATGGGCCTTGTTCTCAAAGAGAATTTTATGAATTGACCTTAAAGACAAGGAAAGTAAAAGCAAAAATAAATGAATGGGACTACATCAAACTAAAAAGCTTCTGCACAGCAAAAGAAACCATCATCAAAAGAAAAAGGCAGCCAACTAAATGGGAGAAGATATTTGTGAATGATGTCTCCTATCTTTATAGCTAACATCTAAAATATATAATGAACCCATACAACTCAACTACAAAAGTAAACAATCCAATTAAAAAATGGGCAGGAGCCCCAAACAAACACTTTCCCCAAGAAGACATACAACTTTCATCTGAGACCCCAGAGTCAGAATCGCCCAGGGAAGCCATCCTTGAGCTCCCAGCATGCATCACTCCTTTATATCATACTAGTGGCCCGGTGCATGAATTCATGCACATTGAAAGAAAATTAATTAGAATTTTTTTTTTTTAATATTACTATTCACCCTTTCTCTAAAGTAGAAGTGTCAACCAAATTCACGATTGACAATGACAGATCGAAACACATGATTGGTGCCAGATAAGAGTTTTATATAGAGAGATAAATTTGCTTAATAAGACCTGCTTTCTGAGTTAGCTAAACTTTGTCCAGCTCAGTGAAGCACTCTAACTTCTTTCAGGTAATTGTCAGCAACACTGCAATAAATATTAACATGAAGCAGATTATTATTATAGATCATGAAGGGAGAATAAAGATAAAATATTTAACTGCAGCAGTGTTTGACTATATTCTGTGCAGTGAGAAAACCTGAAGTGATTTTCAAGGTCCACCATTTCTTACTTCTTTTCAGCAAGGTCTAGTTTCTAAACTTTCTAAATCTCTGTTTTCCAGGTAATGAAAAGAAAAATAGGATTTCACCAAGTCTCCTTTCTACTTACTCCAGGATTTTTGTGAGGATCAAATGAGATGAGGCAAGGGAAAACACTTCACAGACACTTGGTTAAAGTGTAAAATGTTTCCACTTGGCTATAAAGCAAGTCGTGTTCCTGGGCTGAAGGAACTCCAAGGAGACTAGTCATTAGGGAGAGGAAGTCAAGCATTGCAATGTGACATCAATTCCCAGCACCCACAGCCACCATTTCTGAGCTGGGCTGGTAGTGAACTGCATTTTGCGCCATGGGGTCTTGGCAGGATTGGCTGTGATTTGGTGGGTTGTCGCTCAGGGTGGTGGCAGAGTGGTGTTCTACTGGGGGAAGCTGAGTGTTGCTTTGTGGGTGCCAGGTCCACTGTGCCATTTCTCTGTAAATGACACAGCAGCTCCTGCATTGAAGTCTGCCCCCTGGTGATCAGTGTGCATCATAGCGACTAGTCAGCCAGGAAGGACTAATATATTTTATAAATATATTAGAGGCCTGGTGCATGAAATTCATGCACTCAGAAGGAGTCTCTGAGCCCAGCCTGCACCCTCTCACAGTGTGGGAGCCTTCAGGGGATGTCCAATTGCCTCAGAGGGGGAGAGGCTACTGCCACCACCACTGTGCTCTCCAGCTATGAGCCCAGCTTCTGACTGAGCGATACTCCTCCTGTGGGAGTGCACTGACCACCAGGGGGAAGCTCCTGCGTTGAGCATCTGCCCCCTGGTGGTCAGTGTGCATTACAGTGACTGGTCCTTCTGCTGTTTGGTTAATTTGCATATTAGCCTTTTAGTATATAGGATACATGATCAACTTAATAAAAAGTGAAAGGAAGGGGTGGAAATGACCAGCATGCTCTACAGAGAACTGGGTGTAATTTTGTGAAACGCACTTTTATGTTATATTCATATATGTCAATATGGCTGGGTCGCAATGTAAAAGGTTTGCAGTCAAAAGTTGCAAAGTTATTGTACAGATGGGGCTGCAAGACCAGGCGCAGGGGTCATGAAGCACTCAAGGGCAGGACAGGGCAGTTTCCAGTTCTGAAATCTATACAGGATCTGACATCCCTTCCCACTACTCTCTAGCTGTGTGGCACTTCTCCAGTCCTCTGCTGTCTCTTCACTTGTAGGTGGACTTTGCTCGCCTGCCCCACAGAGACAGGAGCGTGTCCACGGGACGTTGACTGTGCAACAAACCTGCCACCCACCACTTAAAAAACTCCTGAGAGTGCACCGAGCTCCATCATCAATAACACCACAAGCGCATGTGTTAAATGTGTACAGAGTGCCTCATACGGTGTTTCCCCGAAAATAAGACATCCTCCAAAAATAAGACCTTTAATTATCTTTAAGTTTTAACTAGGCATGAAAAGATAAGACATCCCCTGAAAATAGGACCTAGCGCAACTTTGGGAGAAAAAATTAATATAAGACACTGTCTTATTTTCAGGGAAACGGGGTAGTTAGAATGACAAAATCATGAAATAAAGCTATCATCCTGTGAGCACTAAAATGTGACTGAGCTGAGTGCTCTACATGTGTGGTCTCACTTACCTTTCTAACAACTGAACATGACCAGTGTTACCATTTTCCCACTCCCCTTCCCCTTTTTGTAATCCTTACCCACAAATATATGTTTTTATTGATTTTAAAGAGAAAAGAAGGGATCAAGAGAAACATTGATGTGAGAGAGAAACATCTCCTGGTTGCCTCCTGTACGTGCCCAAACTGGGGATCGAACCCACAACTGAGGTATGTGCCCCGATCAGGAATCAAAGCCACAACCTTCTGGTGTGCAGGACCACACTCCAACCTCCCGGCCTGGGCCCATTCTCCCTTTTGAAAGACATGAGTGTTGAAGCTCAGAAAAAGTAAATAGCCCACCCAAGTTCACATAGCGTCTCAGCTGCAGATTCAGGATTTGAACCCAGGCAGATCGGTTCCAGAGTCAATACATGCGACCTCTTAGCAGGTGCCTCCTGGGTGAGGTTCTGAGCTAGACACCGCGTGCTGCATGGTATGTCATCCCCTCCGAGGGGTCCGGCCCAGGGGGAGAGGAGCTGGCAGGCCACAGGGGAGGAGTCCAGGATAATCGATTACTTGGAAACGCCAAAGGACTTCCTCAGAGCAATACTCCTTTACCCTCTCCACATCTCCATGAGGGCCAGAGAGCGAGGCAGCGCCCAAGGCACATGTGATGTGCAAAAAGGTCACATACAAGTTAGTGGTGGAGTGGACACCGCCAGCCGGAACTGCTGACACCCGATCTGGTTCTTGGGACGAGGGGGGTGGGTTGGGAGGGGGGAGAGGAGGTTTGATAGAAAATAGGCTTTAAAATAGCATCTGTCTTTGCTGCATGTTGAAAGAACCAAAACACTTGATTTTAAAACTTATTTTTAAAGCTAGCAGATGGCATCGGCCACGGAGAAGAAGCGAGGGAGAGATTTCACTGCTTCTGCTCGGAAGGCCTCCGCTGGCCCTGAGCGCACAGCCACAGTCCCGCCTCGGGCTCTGGGGGCCCTTCTCCCGCGAGGCGGATGCGGGGAAGCCTGAGGCCCACCAGCTGGGACTTCACCGCATCCGGCTTGGCACACCAGGGCTCCAGCTACCGCACCTCACGCCGGCATCTCGCTGTCCCTGCATTTTCTGAGCAAACACTATGCCAGGCGCTCTTCCGCTGCCAGGGGTGCTGCTGGGGGTAATCTGGGGCCCCTGTGAGGAATTGCCCAGGCCCGTGGGGAGACCAGACACATGTCCCCATGGCAACCCTGCCCAGACGGGGTGAGTGAGAACTGGGGCTGGGCTGTGGATGCACATGTTCCCGCTATCGCTCCGTGTTGTTTAATGTGTGTGTGGAAACAGAACAAGCACGGGAAGGCCCTGGTTTTATGGCTCTTGCTGCTGAGGGAGGGAGGATGCATGGAGCTACAAAGGAGGAGGGACAGAGGGTGCGGCCAGGTGAGGACGAGGGGGCAGGCGCCCCCACAGCCACTGCCCCCTCACGCCCTCCTACGTCTTCACCGGGTTGCCTCAGCCACAAGAACTTACTTAATTTTAATATATTTTTATTGACTTGCTTTTTAAAAACTTAAACACAATTATCTTAAAGTTTTAACACCTCATATCAAAGCCATAAATGGGACAATTTGTTGTTTTTGTAAAAAATAAACACACGTCTGGGGCCTCTGGACGCTATGCTCCATCCAATCTGACTTTGGTGCCGCGATCCCGGAAGTGACTGATTTTTACAACAAACGCCATTTGCCTGTGAGCCCCAGGCTCATGGCCCACTCAGAAGTAAGGGACATCAGCACTTGGAAAACGCCATTGGCGTTTTTGGTTTTCTTATCCTCAGCTGAGGATATGTTTTATTGATTTAGAGGACGGTGGGGGAAGAGAAAGAGAGAGAGAGAGAGAGAGAGAGAGAGAGAGAGACTTCAATACTTCAATGTGAGAAACATTGACTGGTTGCCTCCCATACTCAGCCTGACCAAGGATTGGACCTGCAACCTAGGTATGTGCCCTGACCAGGAGTCGAACCTGAGATCCTTCGTTGCACGGGATAACACTCCAACCAGCTGAGCCACTTGTCAGGTGGGAAGTGAATGTTAGACCTCGTATGGAACATTTGTTTTTTCAAGTCATACATTAGGTGTCAAAGGAAAAAAGTGAAGAATAAGATACAGAGAATTTCAGTTAAAATAAATATACAACAAACTCAAGCCATCATCTAAAGTAAAATGTGATAAGAGTAAATGAGAGGCACAAAGAGGGACCTCTGGGGGCTTCCACCACCCCTGCCTCCGAACCTCACGTAATCACTCCCTCCTCAGTGACCTGAAAAACCGCCAAGCCCCCACTCTGGCTGTAAGTGACGCTGAGGTCTAAGATCTTTCACGCAGCCCCCGGCGGCGGTTTTGATTTGGACCGATTTGTTGCACCGAATGAAAATCAGAGGCTCCATGCTCCACTGAGCATGGAGCCAAGGCCAGCCTGGCTCTCTCCTACTTGCTCCATTTTCCAAAGAGGACTTGCCACAGTTCAAAACTTCAGCCCTCATCCTCAGGCTGATGAATCCTGACTTACTCGTCTCTCCTCCCCCTCCCTCCCGCGCCCCGGCCGCTCCAGCTGGCGGCAGGACGTTTCCACGTGGGTGTTCCCCTGTCAACCGCAATCCAGCCTGAAAGGCAAGCTCACTCCCTTCCTCCGCAGACCAGCCCGTCTGCTGGCGCCCAGCGCGCGTCTTCCCGCTGCCCTCCCGCCATTGCTGTTCCTCTTCATTACACAGGCCCTCGTCCCCTGAGCATTGGCTTTGGCTCATTTTAAGTCTCCTTTCTCCTTCATCTCTCACATTTAATCAGAAAATAAGTAAAATCAGACGTGTTTGTGCCCCTGCAAAGGGGTTGAACAGAATTTCCCAAATCTGGAGCATGGAGATGAGGCTGGTCTGATTTAAAACAGGACTGACTGGGTGGCATGTGCCGAGTTCACATGGGGCCCAGGACGGGGCAGAGAGGGAATCATTCCTCCCCCAAGACAAGGGGAAGAGGGATGTGGCACCATGCCCGTGGAGCTGCCGGGGGACACCGGCCACTGTTCATAAGATACCACGGACTGAGAAAAGCAACTGCGTGGGCAACTCTCAGAGCACGCACCCGGCTCTAGGGAGGGTGTGGGAAGTGTTTCCCCATTGACTGGTCTCTGATGGTTTTCCCTGCCGGTGAGGGAATTAAACCTGCGTGTCCACTGTGCCTCACTGCTCAGACCTACCTGCTTCCCTGGAAAAGCTGTGCAGTGCTGTGCAGCTGAGTGACATGAGCAAGTCCTGGGTTCAAGTCCCAGGTACATGGCTCCCCATGCTAAGAACCTGCAGATACTTAAACTTCTCTGCCTCCCTGAGGGGCAATGGCAGCTTCCCCTTCATCGGGTGTTGCAAAGACACATCAGATGAGTCACGTCAAGTTCACGCAGACTCAGAGACCTCGCAGGCCGTGGGCCACACAGCTGTTCTTTCCTCTGCATTCCATAGCCTCTTGACATTCTCAGAGTCGACTAACTGAGGCTCCTCTGACTTCTCCAGCTTTCAAAGCCTTGACCGCCGCATAGAGCGGAGTTCTCAGGGGCTGGACCCCTCTCTCTTCCTTAGATCCTATGGGCCTTTGATTACCGACGCCAAGGCCACCGACAGGAAGGCAGAGAGAGCCAGGCTGGGTCTCTTCCTGCTCAGCCCAGACTCACATGCCTTGGTTGCATGTTGGGGTCTTCTCTTGCACCCAAGATTCTCCAATGGCTTTGGCTGCCTAAAGCCAAACTCTCCCGGCGTCTCTTTCCCTCCATCCCTCACCGAGGGCCAGGGGCATGCTACGGCGGGCTGTGTCCAGCTCCAATTCGGTGTCCCTCAGCTCAAGATGATGTCTGCCATCTGACTTGAGAACCAACATTCCTCCCCTGTGGACTCAACCCTTTTTTAAAGGTTCCCACCAAGGCAGCAGCAGCCAATTACAGCTGATTACACCAAGAATGAAACATCTGACCTGCACACACCATCAGATGTCCTGTCCTCTAGGAATTGGAGCCCAGGGAGCTGGGTAGGTAGGCAAACTGCAAGGGGCTAGGAAAGCCATGTTGCCATGAGCAGGAAGAAACACAGACAAGGAGGCCCGGCCAGCGTGGCTCAGTGGTTGGGCGTTTACCTATGAACCAGGAAGTCCCAGTTCAATTTCCGGTCATAGCACATGCACGGGTTGCAGGCTAGCTCCCCAGTATGGGGCGTGCAGGAGGCAGCTGATCAATGATTCTCTCTCATCATTGATGTTTCTATTTCTCTCTCCTTCTCCCTTCCTCTCTGAAGTCAATAAAAATATATATATTTTTTTAAAGAAACACAACCAAGGAGACAGAAAGCCCTTCCTGGGGCTCAGCCACATCTTTGCCTTTGAGTTGGTTCCTTCCACTAAAACCCCTTTATTAACATAAGAAAGTCTGGCCCTGCCTGGTGTGGCTCAATGGATAGAGTGTCGGCCTATGGACTGAAGGGCCCTGCATTCCATTCAGGTCAAGGGCACATGCCCGGGTTGCAGGCTTGATCCCCAGTTGGGGGCATGCAGGAGGCAGCTGTTCGATGATTCTCTCTCATCAATGATATTTCTCTCTCTCTCTCTCTCTCTCTCTCTCTCCCTTCCTCTCTGAAATAAATAAAAATCCTATATAACAAAGAGGTAATATGCAAATTGATCATCACTCTAACACACAAGATGGCTGCCCCCATGTAGATACAAGATGGCTAGCAAGGGAGGGCAGTTGTGGGTGATCAGGCCTGAAGGGGAGGACATTTGGGGGGGACCCAGGCCTGCAGGAGAGGGAAGTTGGGAGTGATCGGGCCTGCAGGGGAGGGCAATTGGGAGGAACCAGGCCTGTAAGGGAGGGCAGGTGGGGACAACCAGGCCTGCAGAGGAGGGCAGTTGGGGAGGTACCAGGCCTACAGGGGAGGGCAGTTGGGGGTGACCAGGCCAGCAGGGGAGGGCAGTTAGGAACAATCGGGCCATCAGGGGAGCAGTTAGGCATCAATCAGGCTGGCAGGGGAATGGTTAGGGGCAATCAGGCAGGCAAGTAAGCGAGTGGTTGGGAGTCAGCAGTCCTGGATTGTGAGAGGGATGTCCGACTGCCCGTTTAGGCCTCAATGGAAGTTGGACATCCCTGGAGGGGTCCCAGATTGGAGAGGGTGCAGGCTGGGCTGAGGAACACGCGTGCACATGCACACACACACACACACACCCATGCACAAATTTCGTGCAAACGGGCCTCTAGTGTGTGTATAAAAGAAAGTCTGGAGGAGGTGTGCTCTGTTTCTTGCAACCCCCTCTGCTGGCTGAGACTGCTGCCCCAGCTGCCTTCTGCAGCGCCCTGTGTCAGACCACCTCCTTGAGGCTGCTACCAGCCCAGAGCCCACCTAAGGCACCAGGACTTTTTGGACATTCAAGCCATCAGGGGCCAAATCTACAGGTGCAATCATCTCTATCTCCCTCCCTGTCCCCTACTGCATTCTGGGTTGATGTCCCTCCCAGCATGCCTTGCAACTAAGTTCTTATCGGGCCAAGACAGCAAATTTGGGAAGTAACTTTTATCCTTCAATGACTCATAAAATCTAATTCTATTTTTTTTTAAGAAGTGCATATGTTCAATCAAAAAGAAAACATTTAAAATAGATGTTTTGCTAAGGAGGCTTCACTGCCCGTGCCCACTGGCAGTTGGGAATTTTCGTGAATGTGGCGGCTGACAACTGCCTGGGGGAAACCTAATACCCTCCTGTCCCCGCAGCAAGGTGCCCCAGCCCAGCGGGCGGCGCAGCGCCTCCGCTCACTGCTGCCTGCACTAAGTACAGCACCGCTCTTAATCCTGCTTACCGGCCCCTTATAAACTGATGAACCAAAAGATAGATATAAAGACAGTAAAGCAACAAGCAGACTGTCAAATTACAGCGGGGAGGGTTGGGAGATCTGGGGGAGATAAGAGATCAACCGAAGGACTTTATACATGCATATAAGTACAACCAATGGACACAAAACTCTGGAGAGGGAGGGCATGTATGGGAGGAGGGGGACAATGGTAAAATATGTACACAGATAATAATTTAATAAAAAAATAATAAAAATAAAAAATAAAGACGATGACCCACGTGCAGAGCTACCAGGCGTCACAGCCCCCGGTTTCTGTGCCAGAGGCTCACGCTTACCCCATGTACTCGCTCAGAACACCTCCCCGAGCCCGTCTGCCTGAGGCCAGTTCACGCAGTGAGCAGTCTCCAAGCCCTCACGCCCTCAGGGCGGCTTCTGAGTCTGGCTGGGTGCACGCAACACTTTGCAAACTGCTTTGTGACAGACGCTTTCCAAGACACAGAAGGTCACTGGTGACCTCCCTAATTCACACCAGCGTTTTGGTTGGTCGGCTCTTCCTGGTCCTTTCCATGCACATCTCCCACTTCCTCACGTGTAGAATCATCTCTTAAATAAACGTACCTCCTACATTTTCCGTTAAAATTGTGTCGTGCCTGTTTGTCAAAGGTTTCCAATCCAATCCTCTAAGAACACATCTGACAGAACTCTGCTTTTCCACACCAGGTTTTAGGCATTAAATTTGCAACATTTTAAGAATGACAAAAGGCGCTTTGTATATCAGTAGAGTCTTTGTTCTCTTTTATCTATTTTAACCACCTTAAGGTGTTGTGTGTTTTTTTTAATAGTACTAAGGATCTTTTATCTTCCAGACAAATATCTAGCAAGACAAATATCAAATTTGCAGCGTTACAGCAGGTTCCTTATTTTTTAAAGGAAGCTAACTCATAAAGAAATTCTGAGCACAAAACACAAACTGACAATATACTCCACAGTGGCCTTCGCTGCTCCTGTGCGCTTCCCACCGAGGCCCCAAAGCACGGTCCTCCTACCTAGGGAACTGGCCCAGACACTGTCACGCCGGCTCCATCACCTCCTCACTACTCACTGCCTCACTGCCTCACTCCCTCACCGCCTCACTGCCTCACCCCCTCACCCCCTCACCCCCTCACCCCCTCATCGCCTCATTCCCTCAATCCCTCACTGCCTCACTCCCTCACTGCCTCACTCCCTCACTGCCTCACCCCCTCACCCCCTCACCGCCTCACTGCCTCACTCCCTCACCGCCTCACTGCCTCACCCCCTCACCCCCTCACCCCCTCACCGCCTCATTCCCTCAATCCCTCACTGCCTCACTCCCTCACTGCCTCACTCCCTCACCCCCTCACCCCCTCACTGCCTCACCCCCTCAATGCCTCACTCCCTCACTGCCTCACCCTCTTACCCCCTCACCCCCTCACTGGCTGCTAAAATGCCAACCTCAGCAGGAAGACCTTCCGGGTCCTCCTACCTTAAGCAGCATCTCCGTGTCCCAACCCAGCCGCCTCAGCCGCTTTGCTCTGTTGCCACCGTGGCTTACGGCCACCGTGGCTTACGGCCTCTCTGTTCGGTCCTGGTGCTGCTGTCCCCCCGCAGTGACGCAGCTGAGTCCTGAACCGTGGATGCCAGCACATAACACTGCATTAGCCTCTGTCCATCGCAGTGCTGGTCGGACTCTTAGGGACAGGGCTCTAGAGAGCCCGTCTTTCCAGCTGGGCTGCCTCCTCCGGGCACCGGTCTGGGATGCAGAGAATGTGCGGCTCCAGAGGGTAAGCGTGAGGCAGGGACCTCCTGGGAGTGGGGGGCCTCCCAGGCTAACAGCGGCTCGCTCCTGTAGATGCTCCTTACACTTTACATCGCTCCCTCATCGACCTTTCCAACAGTGCCTGGTCCCTGCGGGAAGTAGGGTCCTCCCAGTGGCACTTAGTTTTGGGGACCTGAGCCACGCAAGACGAGCACTCGCTGCGTCGCACGCTCTGGGCTCTCTCGGCCCAAACCTCTCTCCCCGCGCCCCCCACTGAGAGGACACCTACTCCACACCCCCAGGCCCACGCTCCCATCCCGGAAGCACACACTGCCCAGCCGACAGGAGTGATTTCAAAGTTAACGTATCGTTTCTAAAACAGTCAGTTACAAAAGAAAACATTGAACTTCTGCAAATATTCATCCCAGGTGACTGGTTTCTCAACACGCAGCTGAAATGGAAAACCGCTCCACAGGCCCAGCCTCGCCTAGAGACGAGGTCTCCATCCAGTCCATTCACCACACCGAGCCCTTCTCCCGTGGACCCCGCCAGGCAACTTTGGGACCACCGGAGGGAAAGGGAAGACGGGAGGGAGGGGCCTAGAGGCTGAGGGTCTAGTCTGGTCCGGTCGGTCGCAGCCCCCACGTGCATTCCTGAGGCCTCAACTCCCCAGGTTTGGACTAGAGAGCACGCCCTTCCCCAGCTCTGCCAAGTCCCCGTATGACGTGAACCACTGCTCTCTGACTGTTTTTCTTTGCACCAACTCCCTTACTCGGACATTTTATTTTTTAAAAGCAAACTTGAGTCACCTTTGGAGCATAATAATGAGCCAACTCATGGAAACTGTTCAACAATGGGACGGATCCAGCATTCATCCTGCCTTTCCCACGTGAACCACACCCCTGGGGAAGCAGGCACAGAAGAGGGCATCCGAGCCTTTCTATTAAAGGATTCAAACCAGCAACTGCAGGAGGGGCTCTGCCCCCTCCATCCCCCACCCCGCTTAGGTGTGGAGGCCACGGTCTGCTTTAAGCAGGGACAGGCTAAGCCGTTCGTACAGGGCGTGCTTGCTCAGAGTTGGAGTCACAGTCTCAGAGGCTAGTGCACAAATGTCCCCTCTCAGGGGTCACAGCTCTGAGCTCACACCTAGGGGTCCTCCGAGGGCTGTGTCCCCAGGAACCCCTCCTCCAGGGAGGTCCGTGCCACGTGGGGAAGGTTCCGGACCCTGGCAAAGGGCCCGGAGGGCTGCCCACGGGGCACATGCCCCAGGGGAGCACATCTCTCAGCACCCTCCTCTGGCCCCAGGGTCCCTGCCATCATGGGAAACACCGGGCGTCTCTGGGACAGTGTTGGCCCAAACGCACTGACACGTTGGAGGTGGAGCACCCCCCCCCTCCCCCCGTTACCATGGTCTGGAAGCAGGAGTGCAGCTGGGTCAGGAAGGGCGGCTTCCCGGGCAGCGCCAGCACCCGCTTCTCCACCATGGTGCACTCCACGTCGTCGTCCTGGATCACCACGTCCTTCTTCAGGATCTTCACGGCGTACAGCTCGTCCGTGCCCTTCCGCTCGGACAGCATCACCTGGGGAGACACAGCAGGAGGTTGGGTGGGGCTCGGACTGGGGGAACTGTCCATCACAGCCTCCCCGGCTCTGTCCACTGGCTTCCACTGACACTGAACACCCGCAGGCCTCACACTTGCAGCGGCTCCACCCACCACAGGCCGGTTCCAGAGCAGCGGCCACGGAGCAGTCCCTTCGGGATGTGGGTCAGCGCCCAGCCACGGGGCTAAGGTAACCCCCCGAGGGCAGGCATGTTTGCCTGTTTTGTTCCCTGGTGTAACCAAGACCCTGGCATAGCCCCTGGCCCATAGTAGGTGCTCAATAAGTATTTGTGGGAAGAGGAGATTCCTGATCAAACGAAATATGGGGCTCTCGTTCTCTTATTCTTTTAATATTCATCACGAGCCTGTAAGCTCGGGAATGGCAATGAGCCGGCAGGAACATGCTCTGACTTTGTGCTCCGGAGAGGGGGAAAGACCTCAGACATGATCACAGGACGGTGAATGGGGTATGTCAGTGCCTCTCCTGTCGTCCTGGGGCCTCCATCCATGCAGCCTGTCCGTCAGGGCAGGTAATCACTGGGGTGGCTCACGACACATCAATATGGCCACTGGTCGGGGCTGTGCCAGAGGGAGCCGTGACCAGCAGGTACCATTCCCTAGGAGCCTCTAAGGAAGAACCTTCTGATTGGGCAGTGGACCCACTTGGCCATAGCTGATTGGTAGATGGCCAATCTAAGTTGAGCCAATCAGATTCTCTCCCTAAGAATTTGCAATTAGGAAACTCCAAGCAGTTAGTCCTGGCCCTGGGAGAACACAGAGCTGCTGACAGTGGTTCCTTTCACCACCGTGGGCGAAGAAGGACAGAACGGACGTGTGAGGAGGAGGAGGTCGGACGCCTCACTTCCCAGCTCCTGATTCAAGCCTCTCAGGAGGCTCGGTTATTTCCCACTAGAAACCTATCCCTCCAATAAAATCATCCTTCTCATTTAAATTAAATCAGTCTGGCTGCATTTATGTTTCTTAGAGAGCCTACAAGACAAGTTATTGCTGGAATAGCTCAAAATCTTAATGAAAATAAAAAATTCAGGAAGCCCCTTAACACAAGGCAAATTCCTTTCTTTTTAAAAAAATACATTTTTATCTATTTCAGCAAGGAAGAGAGAGATTAAGAGATACAAGCATCAATGATGAGAAAGAACATTGATCACCTCCTCCAGCACACCTCTCACTGGAGATTGAGTCCACAACCTGGGCAGGTACCCCTGCCCGACTGTGACCTCTTGGTTCATAGGTTGATGCTCTACCACTGAGCCACACCAGTTGGCGCAAGTTCCTTTCTTTATAAAGAGACAGTGCCTCAGGCCTGCAAACTACCAGCACAGGGACTGGGAAAGGATCCTAACTGATAAACTCAGATGGTGCATCTGAGAGGCAGGCAGGCAGGCAGGCATTCGGGATCACCAGGCCACTAATTTGGCCCAAGAGGATCAGTGAGGTGCCATGAGCTGAGGTGGGCCTGGGAGAGAGAAGCTGAAACCAGGTGTGCCGGCTGTGGGCCTTCAGGGGACCCCCGCCCATGCCTCTCATATTAGGGAGCGGCTTGTGGACAAGGCTGGGTGGGTGCAGGGCTGGGGGCTGACCCGCTGCCAGGCCTGTCCCCCCCTCTCCTTCAGGGTTCCACCTCTTTGAGGGACCCTGCTCTGGAGCCGGCTCCTGCCTGAGTGCCACCCAGTCACTCGGAAGACCGGCCGGGTACTTGGGAGAGCTCAGTACTGCGCTTGGCAGGTGCCATGCCTGTGTCCCCACCCCCGCCCCCATCCCTGCTGCACTGGCCATGCTGCTCACGCCCCTGACTCTGTTCCTGCAGCTGCACCTCGGATCCCAGGAGGTCTGAGGCAGGGCTTGTGCGCTCCACACCTTCCATCAGAGCTCTGAGTACAGGGCCTTCCTGCCAGCCAGGCCCCTGGAGGCCTGGGGAACTGGCAAGAGCCCCAGCATGGCACTGAGCATGGGAGCGAGCAGGGCAACACAGCCCGCCTGCTCTGCCCGGACAGGCCACCCTCCGGAGGGGGTCTTGAGAGGATCTGGGTACAGCGGGTTACAAAGTAAAGGTTAGCTTTGGCACCCTCCTTTGGCAGGTATCCTAACAAGCTAGTCCAAGTAAGACTGAGATGATGACATCACAGAGTCTGATCAGCTGGAAGCTGATATCTCATTAGAACCTTAAAATCACAGTAGGAACAAGTTCTGCTCTGGAATCATGAGTTCAAACCCTAACTCTATCATGCACTTGCTGTGTGATCTTGAGCAGGTTGCTCAACCTCTCTGAGTCTCAATGCCTTTGTCCTTACAGGGGCGTAACAATAGTTCCTCCCTCATGTGAGCAAGTGACATATGCAGGCACAGCTCGGTGCCCAGAAACACAGCAGCCCACTGGTACAGCGGGAGCCTAATTATGAGATTAAGAGGGACGTTCCTACTCCTGTGAGATGACGACAGACAGTGGACCAGAGCACAGACCAACACTTCTGGCATCTGTCTCAGGAGGTCCTCAGGCAGAGCCCGGAGCCAGAGGAAGGCCGTCTAGTCTGCCCAGAGGTGCTGGGCAGGGACCTCCCAGAGGCGCCAAAGGGCTCCTGCGGGGCTGCATGCCCGGCACAGACGGGACTTCCTGTGGGATCAGCAATCCGTCAGTCAACTTCTACAATCCCAAATTGGGGAGGGGTGGGTGGCTTCCAGGCCCCACAGGCCGTCTTTTCTGGCATGGAGATTTGCCAGGGCCCTTCTTCAGACCAGGCAGGGGCAGGGGCTGGCCTCCGCCACCCTCCCGAGAAACAGGCCTGGCACGCAGGCAGGAGCTGGACGTGGGGCGAGATGCAGGCAGCAGCCCGTTAGCTCACAGGGCACGTGGAGAGTGACACAGACAGAGCTCCATGCACCTCCCGGCTCTCCCAGCTAACGCTCTCCTCCCTGCAGGGTCCTCATGTGGTCTGGGCCGTCTTTTCCAGCGTTGTGAAGTCATTTTTATCTAGGTCCTCTTGGAGACCCTAACTTCAAATCTCCAGAGCGCACTCTGCCATTCAACCCCGGGTCAGATTTCCTAAGCACGTCCATCCACTCACACGTCACAATGACCGAACAGGAAGTCGTGCGGTTTCGGGGATCCAATGCCCTGCCTCTAGCAGCAAACAAATGAGCAGCCTGGAAATGACCTCCGGCCTCTGACGGCGCTGGAGCGGGCCTGCGCAGACTGGCTGATTGAAGAGGCGCTTCGGGAAGATTGAGAAGCGGGGGAGCGGGAGATGCTAATTGGGAGTTAATAGCGTGGATCTGGGCGGGCTGACTGCTGTGTGGACGCGACTTCAAGCTGACTAGACACAACCGAGAGCAGCTGCAGGGTGCCAGGCGCAGCGTGGCCTTTTGTGAGTGATTGTGGGAGGTTTTCTAAACGTAAAACAAACTCCACAGGGTTATACACTGCCGACTCCAACCACCTAACATCTGGGGAAGGCAACACCATGGAGACGGAAAACGCCCAGCGGCTGCCAGGGGTCAGGGTGGAGGAGTGACAGGTAGAGCAGAGGACGGGGCACTGGAGACACTCGCTGACACCACAGGGGACCCTGTTGTTATATCCGTCCCCACGATGGGCGCCACCAGCCGTGACCTGAGGTGCATGTGGACTCTGGGCGATGACGAGGTCAGCGTAGGGCTGTCACTGCCATGAGTGCACCGCTGACGGTGGGCATGGGTCTGTGCAACAGATAAACCGTTTTGAGGCCGGAAGTCAGGCTGACGGGTGACACGCTTTAAGTCCTTTATGTGATGTCATGTCAGCTTGGGTTTCATCAGGTTGGAGTTGGGCCGCTGGCAGAGCAGGCCCCGGGGAGTGAAGCGTGGAGGTGCTTTGGCCTCCATCCCGCTCTCAGGACTTGCTTTTGTAAAGCAAATGTCTCTGCACCCCCACCCCCATCTCCCAGTCCCCCCAGAAATGACTCGCAGCGATGGGGGAAGGAGGAGCGGGCAGGAGAGCCAAGCCTGGAAGGAGCTTCTGTGCTTTATGGAGCAGTTCGGTTGGTCTAAGAGAAGCGTTTCACTGTTGATTGGGAAACGCAGAAGAACGACCATCTCAAAACTCTGGCTGTGTCACTTCCAGCCACTGGTGCAGGGAACTGGTAGGACAGAACCGAGAGGCACCAATTCCGGGTTTTGCCGTGTCCTTGTGAGCTCAAATCAATGCTGCCGACCCGTGTGTGTAGTCTATCTCCTTTGGCTCATCTGCTCTGTTACACACAACGAGGCAGTTAAAATAAACAGATTTAACGTCACTGTGTTTACATGGTCCTGGGTTAGAGACCACTAACTGATGCCTTCAGGAAAGAAGATGCAGTGAAGTGCGCAGGCCGCCCCGCATCCATTTCAACATAGAGCTACACCCAGGAAGCCCGGTCCCGCAATCTGCCCCGCCCTGTGTGCCAAGGCTCCCTGCGGCTGTGGTGCGGGTGCAGGTGCGGATGTGGGCGGTGTGGGTGCGGGCAGGGCTGAGCTGTGAGCAGTGTGGCCTTGGCCTGCGGGCAGGAGCCAGCTGCGGGTGTGAGCTGCACCCCCTGCTGGGCTGCAGGCTCCAGTTCCACCCTCTGCTCTCCGGGCTCCTCAAGAAAGTGAAGACAACAGCGCCCCCGCCCCAAGGTCACTGCAGATCCCATGAACGGTGCATGTGACACACTGAAGACACGTCCTCGGGGCTCAAAGCCCATCACCCGCCTGCGGTGGTTCCAGGGAGGCCGGTCCATAACAGGAAGGGGACGTTGAAAGGGGAGTTGCAATAAGCGAGGCTCATTTATTCACATTCACCATCCACGTCTGCACGTCCAGCACACGTGCCCGGCGCTGGCTGGCCACTCCCTCCAGGTTTCCGCTGTTGGGGTTGTTTTAGGTGATGGCCGTGCTGGCGGGAGTCAGGGCCTCATCGCAGAGAGCTCCGAGCCTCTGAACCAGCTCGGGGCTGCAGGCGAGATGGCTGCACGGTGAGTGCAGACCTGACAGCTCAGTGACGGGACCAGGGGCCGGGGATTACCACCTGGGACAGTTTCCATGTTGACGGCACCAGCTGGCCCTTCAATGAAGGCCCAGGTTTAACTTTGGATTGTTTTCCCCAGAGCCAGACTAGAACGTTTTAAAGAACATGCGGACTTAACCCCCGTGTTTGCCACCCGCGTTCTAGTCCCCGGGCCAGCCTCCCTCAGGACTGGGTGGAAAGTGCCCCCGCCTCCCCCCCCCCCACCTTGGCCAGTTGAACCACATGTCCCCTGAGCCACCGCTGCTCTTTCCTGGGACTCAGCTCTAGGTGCTCTCAGGCCGGGACAGATGCTGAGAGCCGAGAGCAGCAGACGTGGGGGAGGTGGTGCGAGGCAGGGCCAGAAGCAGGGTGACAGGCTGGGGCAGGACAGACCGTGGCTGTGGGGCTTCCAGAAGCCCTCACCCCCCCCCCCACGCACGCCCTGCCCTGCCCTTGGTCTGGGAGACACACAGAAGCATGCCGTGTCCTCCCAGTGAGCGGCCCGCCCTCACTGTGAGCCCCAGGGTCCTGGCACCTCCCTTTCGTTATTCTATTGTCTCTGTTGGGAAAAGGGACCCTTAGACCTTCTTGCCTGTCATTTACGGCGTGCTCAGGGCCAAAGAGCCGAGCCAGCCCGGCACGAGAAGGGCCCGGAAGAACTGGCAGAGGGAGAGGGCCTCGCAGGATTTGGGGAGATGAGTTGGCAAAAATATGCAGCAATCAGAATCGCATATGAAAGACTGGGGCTGGGAGGAGCATGCTGGAATCGGGATGGGACCAAAGCGAAGACCGGAAGCAAAATCAGACAGCAAATGTGAACTCGTCCGGGGGGGGAGTGGGGGGTGGGGGTGAGGGGGTCAAGGCCCCAGCAGCAAAGGCTGTGAGCTTCTGCGAGCCTGTGATCCAGAGCTTCCCGGGGCGGGGGGTGGGGGGGGGGTAGGGGGGAGCGGCAGGCAGGGCACAGCAGGTGATGAAGGGACAGGCTTGTCTGCAGGGTTATAACCACGCCAGATATGAACAGAAATGTAGCAAAAACACTTCATGTTCTTACAAATACAATAGTAACTGAAGGTCCAAATTTTCATTGTGAGTGTAAGATCTTAAGACAGTTTTCCATAAAATGTGGTACCTGTACCATGAGCAAAATTAGTTTTAAAAAAAATAAATTCTCTTAAAGCACACTAAAATCCTATATTAAAAGCCTAATATGCTAAGTGTCCAATCGTCTGGTCATCCATTCAACCAATCAAAGTGTAATATGCTAATGATATACTAAGGCTGCTCAACCACTCACTCTGACATGCACTAGGGAGCAGACAGTCGACTGGTCAACTAGTCATTATAATGTGCACTGACCACCAGGGGATAGACACTCCAATTGATAGGTTAGCTTGCTGCTGGGGTCTGGCTGATCAGGACTGAGCCCCTCCCCTGCCAACCTCCAGCGTCTCTCCCCGTCCCCAATCATGCACCAGTGGCGTCCCTCAGCCTGACCTGCACCCTCTTGCAATCTGGGCAAAGGGACAGACCCCTCCCCAAGTGCACAAATTTCATGCACCAGATCTTCAGTAAACATATAACAGACATATCAAGCCTGTGGTTTCACCAATATTACTGCTTTGGGCAATTCTAAGAGCAAGAGAGGAAGTCTTCCCTAGCCGGGTTGCTCAATTGGTCGGGGTCTTGTCCCATACACCAAAGGGTTGAGGGTTCAATTTCCAATCAGGGCACATACCTAGGTTTTATCTTCAATCTCTGATCAGGGCATGTACAGGAGGCAACCCATCAATGTTTCTCTCTCACATCAATGCTTCTCTCTCTCTCTCTCTCTCTCTCTCTCTCTCTCTCTCTCTCTCCACCCTGTCTCCTCCCCCCCCCGTACTCCCCCCCACCCCCATCTTTCCCTTCCCCTAAAATCAATAAAAACATATTCTTGGGTGAGTATTTTTTAAAAAGGAAAATAAAAGGAAGTCAACTACATAAACTTAAAGAAAATATTTAAGGTGATATAAAGGAGGCATGTATATGGCAAAAAGTAGACAGGTGCATGAATAACAAATATTTAGGAAACTTGGCCAAGGCTCTACTCAACCTGTTGCCTGTGAATTTTGAGCTAAAGGAGTTGGATCAGCACCTTGGAGAGCACACGCACTGAGCCTGGGAGGGCCGCAGCCTGCCCCTTGGCCTTCTTAGGGACCCTCGGGCCCTCAAGCACTGAAGAAGGCTGGGCTTTGTTTTCATTGCTCAGCTGCTGATTTTAGTGCTTCTTAGATGCATACAGAGCAACAGGCCCGGATGGGACTTTTTGAGATGATAAATGTAACACATGAGCCCCAGCTTCTAAAGGGGCTCCACTTTTTCCTTTCATACACTAACCTCCTATTTGATTCACCCCCAGCTTATGCTGTGCTTCAGGAAGGCAGCGCTAACCCCTGGAATGTTCCATGATTTGAACACAAGGAATATCACTGGGAGGGGGAGCTTGAAGTCTTCTGCATGTGGGTGTGATAGATTGGGAGTCTTAAAGGGGAAAGCAGAAGGTCTTTGCTGTCCCCAAGAAAAACTCCAACAGCAGCTGAAAAGCAGAGCGTGTAGCTGAGAGATTAGCTTCCCTTGCATGAGGGAAGGTCATGCAACTAAGTTCTCTCTACCAGTGGGTCAGCAGAAGCGACAGGTACCATTTCCAAATTAAGACTTTTCAGAAGCAAATTGAACCTCCTCCATACTCTCTTTCCCCTCTGCCTCTGAATGAAGACAGACAGAACGAGGCCATAGGCATGAGATGGAAGGAACCTCGGTCCCTTAACCACCACGTGGAGAATGTGGGCGAGGCCAGAAACACCCACCTGGTACTGATACATGAGTGAAAAGGAAGCTTCCATGGTGTCTGACATGGCATCTGAGCCAGTACACATGGGGCGGGGCGGGGACGGGGGTGGGAAGAGGGGGTAGCTACAAAGGAACCTAGTGCCCTGGCCACACCCAGATCAACCAAGCCTGGCTGGGCTCTGACCAGGAAGAGACCTCCACGCGCTCCGTCCCCGGTCTGTGTCCAGCCAGTCCTCCAGATATCGCTCGAGTCCCTTCGGCCTGGAAGCCTTCTCTGCCTTCAGCAAGGCTACCCCTACTCTGTAGGCCCTCTCAGCATATCTGACTCAGTGGCACATCACATCTGTGTGAGTTTTTAGATTAATACGTACATCCCCACAGGGTTTTCAAAGTACATGTTTTACAAAACTCATCGCTATACTTATTTGTGTCCTTCGTTGTATGTAAATTTCCTCTTAAAATAGTTAAAAACAAATACTGAATTCTGGTTCAATGATATGCATGCTGAAGAGTTTAGGGAACAGTGTACCAACATCTGCAACTTGCTTTGAAATGCATTAAAATGTGGGGGGTAGAAGCTGCCCTGGGGTGCTCTCTCCTTTAAGGGGTGTGATCTATCTGCCTAACCAGACTGCAAAATGTGAAACTCGGGCATATAAATATAAAGCCACATCCATGTAAAACCTCGGTTGGCAAAACTACTTGTTTTGAAGGATCACAGAGGTTTTGTTACCCAGTTGTTTTCATGGCATACTGTTGTAGTCATTTATTTGATGCCATATCCCCAGTCTGAAACTGAACTTTCAATTATTGTAACAGTTTCCAAGCAGACATATCATCTATACTCGCTCATTCCTTCACTGCTTCCCAATGGCCCGCTCTCCCATCTCTCCACCCCCTCCCCCAGCCCCAACCCTTTCCACCAGGCCCTCTGGAGCTTCCATTCCTCAATAAAAACCTCTCCAACCTACACTGTTAACTTTGGAGGTACAAGGCTAAGAATAAAAATGTACATTTATACTTTTTAAATTAACATAGAGACACTGCAAAGATGTAAACTAAATGAACAAAAGTGTTAACCTATGGAGGGCAGTAGCAGGGTGGGGCCATGAAAAGATGCAAACTTGGGTGGGAGCAAGACTTCAAAATAGTTACCCTTTAAATATTATTTTAATGAGGAACCAGGGATGTATTGCTTGCTAAAAATATGATTAAAAAAAAAACTTTCCCAAAGCCTCATCCAATTAGAACTCTTTATTTAGGCCACATTCTTCCATGTCATCATGGAAACCGCCCCAACTTTGGATCCAAATGCCTCTGTTCTTAGCATTTTAAATCTCTTAACCACCTCCATTTGTTTTTCAGCCCCAGGCCTCCACACTCCTTCTTTCTCACCATGTTACCACCTTCCTCCTGCTCTGACTTCCTCCCAGCCCGGTCTAGACACTGTCTGCATCTATTTATCTGTTCCGCTTTTACTGACAACCTGCTGGAAGTGGGCTCCCATGGATCTGCACTGGGCATTCCTCATCCCAGAATCCTTACTTCCCTCATTACTGTAAAGTCCTCCCACCATCCACGTCTCCACATCTAGGCTGCTCAGAGCTGCTGGCAAAGAGTATGCAGTGGGTGGACCACGGTCATTACCAGCTTCTTCCTGGGTACATGGGACTGCTCAGCAACCCTATTGCATGCTCCTGCTCTCAGCACCCATCCCATGAGAGGCTGTTCCTGCGTGGGTTAGACCCCCACCCAGGCCCAATCCCCACCTGGGCCCCAAAGAGAAAGCCTAGCATTCAATCTCGGCCCTGACTCAACGCCATCCGCAGGCGCTGGGAGTACAGTGGTGAACATGACCGAGAAGGTCCCTGCTCTTGTGCAGGTCAGATCTTAGGAGGAGGAGAAAGACAAACCAATACAAGCAAGAACAGTAGCGTCAGGTGATGGGTGCTAGGAGAGTTAAAGTGAAGAATGAATGAGTGGCTCTATGGGGAGGTGGTCAGGGGAGGCTTCCCGAAAGAGATGACATCTAAGTCGAGTTGGGAATGACAAGAAGGAGGCAGCCATGCATCACAAATCCTCTAAGGCAGAAGGAGCTTTGTCTGTTTCACAATCCCAAGAACCACCAAGCAGAGTGGGTGGCAGGAGGAAGAAAAGGAAGTCGTTGAGTGGGGTTTATATCAAGAGCCATTATTAGGAATGATGTAAGCCAACCCAGCCGGCGTGGCTCAGTGGTTGAGTGTTGACCTATTGACCAGGAGGTCACAGTTCAAATCCCAGTCAGGATACATGCCTGGGTTTCGAGTTCGATCTCCAATGCAGGGCATGCAGGAGGCAGCTAGTCAATGATTCTCTCTCATCAAAGATGTTTCTATTTCTTTCTCCCTCTTCCTTCCTCTCTGAAATCAATAAAAATATACATTAGAAAAAAAGAATGATGTAATCCACGACATAGTGTAGACTTTATTCTAATTGTGAAGAGATGTCATTGGAGTGTTGCAAGCAGGGGAGTGCCTTGACCTAATGTAGTGTTTTAAGAAATGACTATGGCTGCTACATGGGAGGGGTGGAAGCTGGAAAGAGCGAGGAACCTCTGCAGCAGTCCAGGGCTGCACACGGTTAACACAGGTTGCATCAGGGAGTGTGGAAAGAAGTGTCAGTGCACGGTGTGCTCTGGGGAAGCAGGTGCCAGGACTCACCAGCTGATTCACAGCTGGCGTACAACCAGCGTGAAGGCAACTCAAGGATAACTCATATCTTTACTTAGGCTACTGAGATGGGGAAGAAACTTGTATTCTTTGCACACCCACATTCATGGTATGAGATTTATACTAGACATATTTTTGGCACAAAAGCATTTAAAAGGCTCAACACAACACTAAACAAGTCGGGAATACTTATGATACCATCTCAAGTTCAGTAAAACATTCTCTCCAGGCATCTATAAAAGCATCCAGAACCACTCTACAAGGCCTTCAACTGTGCGGCTATATGAAAGGAATTGTCTCCATTCTTGGCTGCAAGAGTGATCGTTTCCAAAAGGCAAATCTGATTGTGTCACTTTTCTGCTTAAAATCTCTCAAGGCTCTCCACTACACTGTGAGTAAAATCCAAAGTCCCCAACCTGGCTCATAAGGCTGTGCATGACCAGGCCCTGCCCATCTATTCAACCTCACATCCTACTACCTCCCTCATTCATGACATTTTGGCCCCAACTCCTTCTGATGATACCTAAAATGTGCCGAGCCCTCCCTACCCCAGGATCTTTGCACATGGTGTTCTCTCCTAGCTCTTTGAATGTTTAGCTCATTCATTCTCATCCTCAGGTCTCAGTTTGTATGTCACCTTCTCAGACACATGTGTTTGCCTTTTTAGTAATTTTTCTCTGGAGCAGGTATGACCATCAAACCACACTGTACCTTGCCAAAGCTGCCTTTCCCAAGCACCATCAGGAAATTAAAATCACTCAGCTTCATCCGGTCCCTGTTCCCATTGTTGTCAAATTTGGCTATGGTGTTGATAGTTTTTTCTTCTGGAGTCTTGGGTGTCTGGCCGATCTTGGCCCTCTGGAGGGGGAAACAAAAGACACATCGTTAAGGTTTGACGATGCCTTCATAGGAAGACACATATAGACATTCCTGCCACTCACACAACCCTGTCCCATGAAAACCATGGCCAACATCCCACTCTGCAAGGCCAGAACCTGGAGGTCATCCTTGGCACCTCCATTTCTCTTGGAGCCCTCACATCTCACCAGGAGCAGTCACCTTTTCCTTCTCTCGGCCTCTAGAATTCATCTTCTTTCCATCTCCACCAACATCACCTGCCATCAGTTCTCACCTGGACAGTCACCTTGGTTCCCTCCACACTGGGCTTCACATGCAGCTAGAGCAAGTTTCCACTTCCTCGCACCCAACCGAGTCACCACCTGCTTAAAATGCTTCAGTGGTGACTCCTTGTTAGAATAAAGACCTTGGAGCGTGTACTGGCCAATTTGGCCCAGCATGATTGGGCCCTACCTGCCTCTCCCACCACATCACTCCTTGAGTGCTTCTTCCCTGCAACCCAGCTTCATCCTTTCACCTCCCACCTCAGGACCTTTGCACGTGCTCTTGCTTCTCTATGGATGGTTATTCTTTCTCCTTCCTTCTTTTGTCAACTTAGTTACCCCAGTTTCACTTCCTCAGGCAAGTTCTCCTTGATTCCCTGTGTCTGAACTAGGTATTCCTATTTGCTCCCTTCATTCATTTCACCTCCCATTTTTACTGGATGATAACTGGCTGTTTACTTTTCCCCCAGGCACACTGAAAACAGTGGGGGCACAGACTATGTCTCATTCTACATAGTTTCCCTGACAACAAATATAGTTTCTGGTTAAATGGATAAATGAATGGGTGAGGCCCATGTTTGTCTTCAGTGCAGTGCGGGAGGGACCTGCTTTTGTGAGGAGTAAAATAATGACTCATATGGCAGCAAATGCTCTGGAACAGGGAGAGATAAGATCTGCAGCTACCAGGGCCTTGTTACTGGATTGCTTCTAGGAGTGAGAAAATTGTGGCATTAAAAGCTCAGCTTAGAATCCCAACTCTGGCAGTGGACAAGCTATGTAATCCTGGCTCACAACACTCGTCCTCCAAACACCCCAGATTTTCCTGTCTCTGTCAGAGAAACAGGAAAAGGCCACAGAAAACCTGGCCCCTCTTCACCCTCTTATTTCAGCCCCTTCTCGCCATGACCACATGGCATCATTGCTGTTCTCTGAAAGCCCCAAACACATTCTTTTCCCAGGGCCTTTGCACTTTCTGTCTCCTGCACCTGGAGGTCTTTCTCCAGAGCTACCTCACCTCTGAGAGAGCTCTCCCCCCAGTGCCTGACATGAAATAGTTCTCAGCAACCTTCCTCCCCCTTATTTACTTTTTCTTCATTTCTCTTATCACCACCTTACAAACTAGATATGTACTTGTTTCTTAACTTATTGTCTTTCTCCTCACACTAGAACACAAGATCCATGAGGACTGCCCACCTCCACAGAGAGGCACTTACTTGCATTTGCTTTCTAAATCTCAGTCCCCTTCCCAAGAAAATTAGTTAATGACATGAGATAATGTATCACAACATTCTCAGAACCATTCCCGTCACTTTATAGATGCTCAATGGATGGTAGACATTATTATTGTTGCATTACTCACTTGTCTTTATTAGACAAAGAGGCAACAAAAAGCTTTCCATGGGGTTTAATATCAGGGAAGATTCATTCACTCATTCAAGAAATACTTATTGAGTGCCTGCTACATGCCAGCTATTGCCCTAGATTCCAAGGCTCCATCAGGGAGCAAAGCAGATACAGATGCTCAAAGAATTTGCATCCCAGCAGGAATTGGGTCCTCTGCACAAAATGTATTTAGGAGTTATCCAGATGAAGAATTTGGAGTCAGCAGCAGAATGCCTTTACTGAGCCAACAACAAGACACATTCAAAGGACTAAAATCTGGCTGGAGCACTGAAGGCAAGGCAGACGTGGCCTGGGAGGCAGCCAGGAGCTGAGAAAGCCTTGCACACCTTCAAGAAGTCTGGGCTGATGTGAGCAAAGCAGGATTTCACAGGGCCCTGGGGAGAGCACTCTGAGTTTAGGGAAGGGACTCAGAGGAGGCCAGTTTGAAACCTTTAAGAAGTGACTGCAGTCATCACGGTGAGAAACGGCAGGCCTGACTCAATGTCTGCAGTGTGGAGGGAAAGAAGTGGGAGACAGACTTCAGGGACCGGGTGAGGGAGGTCAGGCGTGAAGGAAGCTCCACTTCTGTGTGGAGCGCCTGGGAGGTGGTGGCGCTTTTCAGTGAGATGGGAAGGGGAGAAAGGGAAACTTTGGCGTGTGAGTGGAAGCGGGGAAGAGGTAGATAGTCTGATTTCAGTCAGTGAGATTCCCCCTTCCTTCGAGCCTTAAAACTACCAGGTGTAGGGCTTCTTTACAGGTGGTTCCACCAGCATTCTGCTTGTCATGCTGACAAAACATCCACCATTTTTTTGTTTTAATGTCTTAAAGGTTGAGGTGGATAGAGTGAAATGCATAAATCTTAGGTGCACTAAGGCTACCTTTTCACGTCTGTGGCTCAGAGGCCTGGAACATGGCGCTCACGGGGAAAGCGAGCACTAGAAGCGCTCGGAGCAAGGACTGAGTTAGTGCTGTTTACAGCCGCGCAGGGGAGAGTGAAAGCACTCGGCAGTTTCTGGGCTCCTTCCGGGTGACTAACGCCTGTCCTGGTGTAAGCTGGCTGCTCGGCCACCCCCACCCCTAAAAGGAGCTCCGCCGGCCCCGGACCCAGATGTGGACGCAGAAGGCCCTATAGATGCTCCGACCCACACGCAGCCCTTCCCGAGTCCGAGCACTCTGGGGGAGCTTTATTCCAACGGGGAAGCTGACATCTGAGTGCTGTGATGCCAGATGCCATTCTAAACGCGTTATCTCAGCCAACCCTCCCGCAGCCTATGAGGCAAGAAGTGCCAAGTTCCCAGTTGACAGCTGAAGAGTCAAAAGCTCAGAGATATCAAGTAACTTGTCTACAGTCCTCAGCAAGGCAGGGGCAGAATTGGGGCTCAAAGCCAAGCAGCCTGGCTCTGAACCCCTGGTACAGAATGGCTCCGCTGCCTGAGGTGGCCCAGGTGTCCTGCAGGGTCAGGTGGGTCACTCCTCTCCGCGGTGCATGAGTACACAGCCCACTGGCAGGGCGAGTGGGAAGTGCTGGCGAGTTACTCCCCTTGAAGCAGCCCTCAGCCGGGAATGGAAGGGAGCGGGTGGACACTTCAGCTTCCTGCCCCTCCACTGGGAACCTGAGCACGCGTCCAGTTCCCAGCAGACAAACCCCAGTGGCCCACAGGGTACGTGGCTGATAGCATGTGCACTCGGCCCCTGCTTCCCGCACATCCCTGCCCCCCTGCTCTGCATGCCTCTGGGCCCTCCTCCAGAGAAACTGCCTTCGCTCAGCCCTTACTGTCCCTGCTGAGGGCCCACGGGGCAGGGCAGTGAGCAGTGGGGGTGTGAGAAGGCCTCTAGTCCTTACAGTCCCTGCTGGGGGCTGCGGGGTGGGCAGTGAGCAGTGTGGGTGTGAAAAGGTGGCAGAACCTCTGGGCCTCATTGGGGAAAGGAACATGAGGCTGGGGATGGCATCTATCATTCAAAATGAGTAAACTCGACGAGTTAATGTATCTAAAGCACTTAAAATAATTCACGGCACACAGTCCGCATGTTTAAATCTAAAAACTCTAAGAGATTATTTAGAAAAATCCCAAAAAACCCATTCTGAGCACCCAAAGTGGTGCCTTCCCTTCCCTGGCCCATTGGCAGGCCCACAATCAGAAACAAGTCCACCCAGAGCCCACTCCGACCTTCTGAAATGGACCACATGTGGCTGCTGCACCCCACACACCCAGCTTGACTTTACCTCACTTGCAATTTCCAGATCAGAGACCCGAAAATAATGTCTGAATCATTCTGGTGCTAACTGGTTATTGCACAGGGATTACATTTCTCAAGTTCAAGGTCGGCTGAAACTCCTCTGTGTGTCTGAGGACACCTTCCAATCTGTCAGAAACACGTTTTAGGCAACAGCTCTGGCCCCAGTGATGATAACCCGGCACCCACAGCGCGCGGGCTCCTGCCGGGAGCCACAGACGGAACAGCCGTCCTTCAAGCGGGAACTGGCCTGGCACGTGTTCTGCTCACGTCGGAATGTGTTCCTTGGGTTCCTTCCACCCGAGGACAGCAGACATCATCTTGCAAAATGGCGACTTCATTTTACTCAAGGAAATGCTGCCCTAGTGTTCTGTCACCCCAGTAAAAATACATCTTAACAGCAGCAAATGGACTCATCTTCAGGTGAGGGAAGGAGAGAGCAATGGTCTCTGCAAGGACTGCTTTTATCAGACTGTGTCCAGTTCTCAGCTCTGCTGGGTGGAAAGTCCGCCCATCGGCTCCTCTGGCCTTGACCCAAGTGTACAGGAATGACCCCAGGTACCAAGTTCAGCTTAAGCTCAAGGCCAGCGTGCTCATCCCACTTGTTTCCAGGAGAGGATATCCCACTGGGTTAGGACCGCCCCCACAGGCCAGGTTGTGCGGAGGGCACAGGCTCAAGAGATGGGTCAACACACCAGTGCTATTTCTGTCAGATTCAGGGGAAAACTAACGGCTCCTGAAATAAAAGGCAAACTCCTCGCTAAGGCCAGCACAGCCCTTCTGGACCTGCCCCCCTCCGCAGCCCTGCCTGAGCTCACCTCCGGCTCTCCTTGCCCTCCCACAGTGCCTGGTGGTCGGCCTCAGATAGCGGCTGCCCCGCCCCGTGCTGCCCCACCACAGGGCCTTTGCACATGCTGCCCTTGTGCATGGCGTGCTCCCTCTTTACTTGGTAGCTCCTGCTGCTGTTTCCTCAGGGACACGGCCCCCATGCTGCACGGCCCTCCACGTCCCCACAGTGCCAGGCCTCTCATCCAAAGGACGTTCCCTGGCTGCATTTTTTTGTTTGCTTGTGAGGTTTCTGATGGATAGCAGTGGTGGCGACCTATTTTTCTAGCTATGCTGTACATTTTTTCAGTCATTAAGCTGTCAACTCTTATCTAAAATTGGTAAACATGAACAAAATCATGTTTTCCCTCATGGAACAACTTTAAAAACCCTCAGTGCACAAAGAATGAAAGGACTCAAGCCCATCTTCCCAAAATGCTTTCTCTGTGAAACTGGGATGTATCTACACCCAGGTGCTCTCAGGCAGATGGAAATAGGGTCTACTGGGCCCCGCAGAAGGAAAGGGGTTTGTCGGAGGCAGAAGCAGAGCCAGCACTAGAGCCCAAGGTCGGGGCCAAGGTCAGGGTCCTGGTGCTTTGGAAGATACGCCCACAGGCATTTCATGGAGCCCCCAGCACAGTCAGTTCCATTTTCCACACGGCACCACCTCCCAACACCCAACCCAGACTCTGTCCCTCCGCAAACCTCCCGGCTCAGCCTCCAAAACACGCCACTGCTCTGCCGCTGTGTCACCATCACCCCGGGCCGACCACACCCCAGAATGCCTGGCAGTGAGCGAGCACTTCCCGGAAAAGTCTAAACCGAAGGAACACAGGGAGACAGGGTGGTGGCCTCCCGAGGCAGGAGCCTTTAACGGAGGTCCTGGAGGGTGAAGAGCAGTTTTCTGGGCGACACCATGGCAAGGCCTGGCATTGGGGAAGGCCGCTGGGAACAGCGCCAGGAACAGGACAGACAGCACGGGGCGGCCCCCCGGCTCCCCGGGGCAGGCAGGGGACCGCTCACCTCAAACTTCTGCCGCAGCTCCTCGTTGCCTTCGCCTCCTTCCGGCGGCACGGGCACGTTGAAGTACTCTCCCTCCTCCTGGCTCAGCAGCTTAAACCTGCGGGCAGACAAGGCCAGGACACATCTGTGACTGCGCAGCCGTGTCCCATCGCAGAGCAGGGGAGGCGGCCTGGGAAAGCTCTACTCCAGCATGCTGACGGGTTTGTCCTGGGGTGTGTGTGTGTGTGCCCGTGCGTGTGTGTGCGTGCATGTGTCTGTGTATGTGTGTGGTCTGTATGTGTGTGTCTGTGTCTCTGTGTGTCTGTGTCTGTGCGTGTGTGTGTGTGTGCTGTGTTTGTGTGTGTCTGTGTGTCTGTGTATGTGTGTGGTCTGTATCTCTGTGTGTGTGTCTGTGTCTCTCTGTGTGTGTCTGTGTATGTGTGTGGTCTGTATCTCTGTGTGTGTCTGTGTGTGTGTCTGTGTGTCTGTGTGTGTGTCTGTGTCTCTGTGTGTGTGTCTGTGTATGTGTATGGTCTATATCTGTGTGTGTGTGTGTGTCTGTGTCTCTGTGTGTGTGTGTGTCTGTGTATGGTCTATATCTGTGTGTGTGTGTGTGTGTGTGTCTGTGTATGGTCTATATCTGTGTGTGTGTGTGTCTGTGTCTCTCTGTGTGTGTGTGTATGTGTGTGTGTGTGTGTGTGTGTGTAGCCAGGTATGATCTATATTTTTGTAACTATTCTATGGACACCAGAAAATGTGTACATTCTGTGCTTACAGGATGTAACATACTCTCGTTCTCTCCCCCCACAACTGTCTTAGTTATATCACTCAATACAGCAAGTTGGCACTATTGTTTGCCCGTTGGGGGACTTCTGTTCTGGAAGCGCTCTGAAGGTCTGTGCCACGTTCCCGTCCCTCTCCCGGCACTGACGCCCTCTCCTTTCACGCATGCTGCAGCGCGCTGTCCTGGCACGGGGCACGCGATGACTGCCCCCCAAAGACTCTAGCGGAACAGATTCCCTCCGTGGCTAGGGGCACCAGTCCTGGAGTCGGACCCCATCTCTGTCCGAATCCCACCCCTGCCTTTGTCTCCAGGACTCATTGGGTCAGCTGGTTAGGCCCTCAGAGTCTTGGCTTTTCTCATCTTTAAATGGAATAAAAGCCTCTTCCTCGTAGGATCATTGTGAAGGCAAGACATGATGACACACGAAAAATGAGCCGAGTCCTGGCACTTAGCACATGTTGAGTAGCAGGCACCTTCATCGCATCACTGATAGTGACGTCATTAAGTAAACCCGATGCTCCCATTTCCCTGACCATCAAGAGGTCGGTGAGAGGAGATGGGGAGGGAAAAGGGCACCGGCAGGCAGACACACAGTCAGTAAGGGAAGATCCGCAGCGCCTCTCCCGAAGGAGGCCTCCTAACCAGTCTTCCTCTCCATCCACAGACCATCCCAGGCAGCTTCTAACATCCGGCTCGGTGATTCCAGGCCGAGGCGCCAGCCAGGCCTCCACATTTCATATTCAATCTCCCCTTCAGAGTTCCCACTGATTCCAAACGGAAAACAAACAGAGAGAGCACCCATGTCTTCCAGAAGTCAGAAGGGTGCCCTGACACAGCAGAGCTTCTGGAAACCTGCACAAAGTCAGAGGAAGAGGCATGGAGGGGGACCTGGATATTATCAACTAATCATTTTCACTAAATTATTTCTTTTTTAATAATAAATTCACTTTGAAAGGATGCTTGATCTCTCTTAGAAACGAGGCCAATGTCACTGGTTTCAAGGACCAGAGACTGTAAAAACATACCCATATCCACTCAATGGTGCCAAGTCTACGCAGACGGTAGAATGAAGGCTCGGCGCCGTGCCACCTCCTCGTTAAAGCAGTGGGTGAGCAGCAGCCCAGCTGTGCCAGCCCTGCCTCCAGCGAGGCCTCCGCCAGTCACTTAGGGGCTGTCCTAGTGACAGAGCAGCTGTCCCAGTGACCCAGGGCTTCTAACCAAGTCACCCCTGTTTTACCGAAGAGTGGCCCCAGAGCCTAGCCGGTGGGACGCTGGCATTTGGATGCGGCAAGAAGCCATGGGTGCTTCCTGTGGTGAAAGGTGTGGGTGTGGGAGAAACCTGGCCTGTGTGGGTGCGGTACCATCGAGAGTCCCAGGAGGCACTGGGGTCTGCCCACGGCTGAGAGGGCTCCTGTGGGAGCAGCTGGAAGGAAATGAACACGGAACCTGCACACCTGAGGAAGCAGAGACAGCTAGAACGCAACGTGTCAGAACTGGGAGAAGTCCCTTCCCTCCAGAGCCTGTTTGTTGTTTTAATTTTTAACTTTTTTAATATATTTTATTGATTTTTACAGAGAGGAAGGGAGAGGGATAGAGAGTTAGAAACATCAATGAGAGAGAAACATCGATGAGCTGCCTCCTGCACACCTCCTACTGGGGATGTGCCCGCAACCAAGGTACATGCCCTTGACCAGAGTTGAACCTGGGACCCTTCGGTCTGCAGGCAGACACTCTATCCACTGAGCCAAACAGGTTAGGGCTGTTCATTGTTTTTAAAGCACAGAAGAGGTTAAGAGAGGAAAAATACATTAGCAAAGTGTTCAGCTGAAATTCAAAGGCCACAAACCTACAGGAAGGGGGAAAAGAAGCGCAGACTTGATACACAAACCTCAGAGCCGATTGTTTGGGGGGAAACAATAATGCAGACGAACCTCTGGGACATAAGAGGAGGCGAGGAGACAGCGTAAACAAGATGAGGAGCCGAGGAGAACGGGACTCAGACGGACTGGCGGCCAGGCAGCTACTCTGCCGCCGGAGCCCCCCGCTGCTCTGCCGCCCAGCCTCCGTGGAGCAGCTCCCTGCTGCTCAGCGGCCGATTCCTCCAACTCCCGGTCATGTCAGCCTTCCTCCTACTCACACACACCCCGGGCCAGCGGCTCCACCTCCGGGTTCCCCTGTGACCTAGGGGAGCCCTGACAAAGTCTCCTCATGAGAATCCTGTTTTAACCATTTGTGCTTTAAGGCTTCTGATCATTTTCTTTTCTTGTTTGCCTGGGCTCTGTCCTCTTGGCTTGTCTACTCACGCCATGACCGCTCTCTGATTTTCTCCTCAAGGCCTACCCCTCTGGAACCAGCTCTGCGGAGCACGTCTGTCAACCCACATGCCTCCCGTGACAGATGCACAGACAGCCAGTGCCTACAGAGTCTGAGGAAGCCCTGGCCGGAAGGAGGAGAAACAAGGCATTTGCAAGCGGGTCCTGGGATCGGTTCCCTTTCTTGCTAAACCAGTTTGAGTTTGATTGACTTTCACTGGTAACGGAAAAGGCCCCAGGCCACTCAGAAATGCGAGGGTTTCTCGTCCAGAAGCAAGAGCTGCAGCTGCCACTCTCCCACACTGACAGCACACATGGGACCGTCTGCCTGGGCGCCTTCACCCAGACAGCTGGCTGCCCGGAGGCTGCCCAGCCTCGTTGTTGGGAATACTGGCAAGGATTTTTTGCCTTAGGAAGGGACCAGGAAAAAGCCCAGCCGAAGGAGACATGCTACTGCCCAGCCAGTGAGTCTCAGGCGTGGCCCCAGTCCTGGGAAGGAGACTTCTTAAAGGGGTCCAGGTCTGGCCGTGGTTGCGCACATCTGGGGGGTAAATTGTGAGGGCTGCTGTAGCAGCCATGGGGCCAGTTGGGTCACATAATCATATGAAGTGGGGCTGGTGTAAGACAATAGGGAGTGGTGGGGACTGTGGCAAATACTGAATCCTGTCTAAGGAGACATTAACGCTTCAACTGTTCTCATTGGATTGGGCCCAGTGTGCCCAGATTTTCCTGGTTTTTCAAGACCTACGTCCAGATTTTTATGGGAAGTCTTGACTTTTAAAATATTGGCAATTAATTCTTTTTCTTTCTTTTTAGCACGAGGACCAAATAAAACACATCTGTGAGGGCAGTCAAATCTCCAGCCTCCACTCTGATTCTGGGCCGGGACTGCACTGGCAGGAGGAAAGGGCAGCAGTGCGGCCCGCATCTGATGGGCCTGGCTGCCCCACAGCTCCCACAGCAACCCTCCTTACCAGCCGTCCACCCCCGCCTTCTGCAGCTCCGAGATCCCGAACGACAGCGAGCCCATGAAGTCGTTCCGGCTGGTCAGGTCCCAGTCCCAGATCTCCACGGACAGCCTCCTGTCTTTGTCCGATTCCTTCAGCTGGCTGCAGAGAGAGACGGGGGGTCAGTGCCGGCGGCCGTGACCTCGCAAGCAGATGAAACATGCAGGAGGGCAAGGCCCGAAGGGGGCCCTTTTGAAGATTACAAGCTGTTGGAAGAAACCTATCTCGTTTCCACCCCGGGAGCAAGGCCTTCCTCTGTCTGACAGCCTTGGCTCAGGGAGGCCTGCGCACTGGGAGGCGCAGTCCCAGCGACTCCTCTGCCTCCCTCTGTCTCACCAGGGCTCGTGGTGGACAGAGTCACTATAAGGAATACAGTGTTGCCCTGACCAGTTTGGCTCAGTGGATTGAGCGTCGGCCTGCAGACTGAAGGGTCCCATGTTCGATTCTGGTCAAGGGCATGTATCTTGGTTGCGGGCACATCCCCAGTGGGAGGTGTGCAGGAGGCAGCTGATCAATGTTTCAAACTCTCTATCCCTCTCCCTTCCTCTCTGTGAAAAATCAATAAAATATATATATTTTTAAAAGAAATACAGTGTCATTGTGTAATTGTGTGGGTGTTAAGCACACATATGGGTTATAGGAGAGGCTGGGGAAATGGCTGGAGAGCCTCACAGGTGCTGGCCTGGGGGAAATGCATATTCTGAGGCCTCTCCCTGGCTGAGGCGGAGATGGGCCCCGAGACTGGCTTTGAGAGAGGAAAGAGGGGACGAGGCTACCCTCAAGGAATCATGCTTTGAGCCCCCAGCCTCTCAAGTCACTGTCAAAGGCTGACTCCCCACCCCCACCTCCCCGCCCCGCCGCTGTTTGCTGTGGGACATGGGGCACATTCTGTAAGCCCCTTTGGCAAAATGGGCTGAAATGGCCAACGGAGCCAGGTCATTTATACGGTGCTTGTTATACCAAAGTATGTGCTCAGTAAGCATAGGCCAATATCACTGGCTCCTGTTGGCCCAGGCGTGGCGATAAACGATCCCGGGTTCTCGGAGCACCGGCCAGGGAAGACCCTCCGTGGAAGCCATCAGGAGCGCCCAGCGGGCACAGGCCCAGCGTTTTCCATAAACTCAGCCCTGGAGAGGTTAGCACCACGCCCTACAGGTTTGTGAGACCCTGAGCTTCCCACAACTTGCCTTCACCTAGCAACGCATCACACAATTTTATATGCCACCCACTCCCCACACCACAGACATTCTCAACTCTATTAAAAAAGTGGGCTCAATGTCTACTTGGCTTGCAATGCAAAAATGCAGATGGAAGGGGGGAAAAGGAGGAAGAAAAGAGTAGGAGAAGAAATGGGGGAGGGGAGGAAGGGGGAGGGAGGGAAGGAGGAAGGGAGGGAGGAGAGAGAGAACAGCTGGGAGAGGAACTCCCCATCTCCGGGGCCACCCCCCAAGTTGGGCTGCAATAATTTCAACTTACAATCTGAACGTTTCGTTCCACTCGGGGTTGAGGGAGCACTTGATGGTCTTGGTCTTCTGCTTGCTCTCGCTTTTTGGGTCCGGAATGAGTTTCAGCTTCACGTAGGGATCTGACAGGCCATTGGGGTCCATGGGGACAAGGTTTTTAGCATCTCTGACTGGAAAGAGAGAAAGCACTCTCAGCATGAGGACTGTCAGCGCCCAGAATGTTTAAGCACCAGCGGGCAGTGGCTGTAGAGCCTGTGGGGGGCTCTTGGCACCACACTCCCTTAATGGATCTTATTTCATTAAAATAAAACGCACGCGAAGCGAGACGCGCTGACGAGATAGGGCTCTGCTCTGCATTGGTAAAATGGATTGCTGACTCTCTCCACTCTCCCCTACACCCCTAAGACTGGTTGTCCCCTCTCTGAGCGTGTTTCCACAGAGGCCACGGGAAGGCGGGCATTTTCCAGTTAGCACCACGTTCTCAAGGCTCCTCCGTGCTACAGCAGCAGCGCTGTCCTTCCGCTGACTAACAGCCCGTGGTATGGATGGACCACCAGCTCATCACTCCTCTGCTGACCGCATTCGGCTGTTTCCACCTTTGGCCTTTGGGAACAGGGCTGCTATAAATACATGTGCAGCCTGACACAAAGGGTCATGTGTTGTATGAGTCCACGGATATGAAACATCCTGAACAGCTCATTCTCATACACAGAAAGCAGACTAGCAGTTGCCAGGGCCTGAGGGTCGTGGGAGAATGGTGAGTGACTACTGAATGGGTGTGTGGTCTCCTTTACAGGGGATAAAAATTTCTTGGATCTAAACAGAGATCCATTTTTTAGTAGTATGTTATGTGAATTTTACTCAAGTCAAAAAGAAAGAGTTAGGAGAGAAAGAGTTGTCCACAAAATCAAAATACACCCAGGCAGCACCGTACCCAAAACTCAAGCAGTCCCCCGAGAGGAGGCTGGAAAGATATTGCCTTCACCCTCAATCAAGAGCACTGCATAAAGGCTATAAGCCAGCCGAGAGCAGGGGAGAAGCAGAGGGTAGCAGTGCAGGTACTGGCCACATTAAGGTGGAATACAACATCAGGCTGGAGGAACAGGAAGAAGAGCATTAGTCACCAAGGGAAGGAGATGAGAAAATGGAAATGGTGTAGATCCTGTGAGTTGTACAGATCTTAAGGATACAATGCCAACCATCTCACTTATGAGAGAAAAATCCAAAGTAATATATTGGGTTGAATTAAGCTACCTACCAGAAGGCTAATATATAATGACTCTTAGCAAGAATGCAAAGATGGTTCAATCTTAGAAAACCTACTGTTAAAATAGACATCATAGCTACAAGGCAAATGGAAAACCACAGATCGCTGCAGTTGGCTAGATATAGCTGACTTCATTCACAGAATAAACACTATCTGAAATAATCGCACCACAGTTCGTGATAAATGCAATCCCTTAAGCTCGGGAATGAGACAGATATCCATGACCACTGCCATGATTCAACACTGTTTATAACTGTCCCAAAAGTGCAATAACACATTAAATCAGAAATTTGCACAGGAGGGGGTAAACCACCCCATTTCCTCCTGCATTCTGTGCTTCCACCCATCAGCTACTTCCGACCTGGAGCTTGTCATCCCAGGAATGACACCACTTTCTCAATTCAGTCTCAGTACCCTCCCCCATCTTACACCTCATTCCTGCACCGGGAGCAAACTGTTTCCTTTGATTCAGTTCCATAGCAAGTCCCTGTGTGTAGGCATTCTTCTAGGCACAGGGGACAAAAGGGACAACATACGATGTTGATCCTGTCCCCAAAGAAGGCATAAAACCAAGTTTATGCAACATTAAGTTGATTGCTAATGGCACAGGAGCCAGTTTGTACAGTGTGTGAATTCAGGGCTGCAGGATGCCAGAATCTGCATCTTCCCTACCATTTCTTCACATCCCTGAACTCAGCTTCGTGACTGATAAAATGGAGGTAATGCACCACTCATTGGTCGTTAGAAGAGTGCAATCAGATAAAGAATATACATGTTTGGCTCAGAATCTGGGGCCTAGGGAATAGTCAATACATGCTAGTTATTTCATCATTTTATTTCATTATTTTATTATTATTCACTGCCTTCCCCCCTGCACTACATGTGTCCATTTTTATTAGATTTAACCATTTCTGAATGAACTGATGTGAAGCAGTGGTTTCTCTTCCTGAGAATATGCATCTGATCTTTGCCTCTGACCCCTTCCAGAAGTGCCTTTCAAACCCCGGCATGCAGCGCAGAATCCCACACCCGCCCCTCATCCCCACACCCCTCCTCTGACAGACTCCCATTCAGTAAGTCCGGAGTGACCTGCTCTCCTGCTTCTCTAACAAGAGCCCGGTGATGCTCACGCACGGAGCACACGGTAGGCACAGGGCAGACCTGGTACAATTTCTTAGGATGCCGTGCAATCTCCCCACAGAGCAGGATCTCCGCCGGTGGCCACAGAATGTTCAACACCCGCAATATCTGACAGCTTCGCCGGGGCCACTGCCCTCTTTTCTCTTAGACTGTCACATAAAAAAGTGACAACAGCCAATGTAACAATAGCCAGCCAGTGTGAAAGAATCAAAATTACACCTATTTTTTTGTCAGGTAGGCACAAACTATGTAGTATGTTTGGTGAGCTGCAGAATATTAGTAGCTGGTTCATATGCCGTGGGACAGAAAGGTTGAAAATCGCTGCCCTAGAACACAGCCTCCTCTCCTGGGCCTTCTAAGAGGCCTCGCCCTGCCAGTGGCTGGGAGCCAGGAGGACACATCTATCCAGTTGGAAGCTGCACAGACAGGGCCGGTATCTTCACTGACAAGGTCAACCTTTATCTTAACTGAGCCTATCTGTCTTTTTGCATCTATGATAACATACCCTTGAAATGTCTGAGTAACTTCCCTTTTTTCAGACCCGTTGGGGCACAACCTGATGTGCCTGGGCACCAGAACAGAGACCACCAATTCCTTCATTGTAATCATGTAATTGTGCCTGTCCCCACCTAAGCATGTGTCTATCATTTTACCTTTTATCCAATCCCAGGGGTTTCCACAGCTTTGCTTTCTCCCACCTCTCTAGTCTATCACCAATGAATTTCATGTAACCCACCTATGTCCCTCCTTTGATTGCAATGTATAAAAATAGATGAGAAACCGCCCTTCTCTGGAGCATTATCCCAATCTGTAGAGGTTCTGCTTCCTGGAGTGTGTCCATAGTTAGGCTCAAAAAAAAAAAATCCTTTACCGGTTTTAATGTTTTTTTTACATTAACATCACTAACGATGATCTTCGAACTTCTCTGAGCCTTGTGGCCCTGCCTCCAAAATACGATAAAACCTCAGAGGCCACTGGCCGGCCACACACCGGCCTGTCCGGGATAACAGCCCCGGTCTGTATCTGCTGTCCTTTTACTCTCAGGAGCCCCAGTTTGGAGGGTAAATTATATGGTTACCTTGATTATCAGGGTTAAGGTAGAATGTGAAGCACATGGCAGAGGCTTAACAACGGTGGCTTCCTTTCTCCTTTGGGACTTTAGATCTCAGTGTATAACTGTCACGATACATCTCAGGGCTGACGAGTGCCCCTCCGATGTGATCTTGACACAAATGAGTTTGGAAGAGGCAGCATGAGAATGACAGATGACCTGCAGCCAAACATGGTAAATCCATCCTCATCCTGGCCCTTCTCCATTCCAATCCAGCCAAAGAAAGCCCCGCCTGCCCAGCACTTCCTCTGCACAGCCCAGTCATCCTTTATTTTCAAACTACAGTTGACATTCAGTATATTTTATTTTTTTAATAAATCTTTATTGCTCATATTATTACAAATGTTCCTCATTTTCTTCTCCGCCTCCATTGCTCCCCTCCACCAGGTTCCCACCCCACTCTCTGCCTTTTCCCCACCCCCCATTGTCCTCATCCATAGGTGCACAGTTTATGTTCAATCTCTTCCCACACCCCGAAAATCGTCAGTTCACTCCCCTTCAATACCTCTGATTCTATTATATTCACCAGTTAATATTGTTCATCAGGTTTTTTAATTCCCTTGGTTTTTAGTTTCACTTTTTTAAAAAAAATATATTTTATTGATTTTTTACAAAGAGGAAGAGAGGGATAGTTAGAAACATCGATGAGAGAGAATCATCGATCAGCTGCCTCTTGCACACCCCCTACTGGGGATGTGCCCGCAACCAAGGTAAATGTCCTTGACCGGAATCGAACCTGGGACCTTTCAGTCCGCAGGCCAACACTCTATCCACTGAGCCAAACCGGTCTCGGTTCACTTGTTGATAGTTACGTATTTGTTGTTCATAATTTTTATCTTTATTTTCTTCCTCTTCCTAAAGAACCCCCTTCAGCAATTCATATAATTCTGGTTTGGCGGTGATGAACTCCTCTAGCTTTTTTTTATTTGTGAAGCTCTTTATCTGGCCTTTGATTCTGAGTAATAGCTTTGCTGGGTAGAGTATTTATGGCTGTAGGTTCTTGCTATTCATCACCTTAAATATTTCTTGCTATTCCCGTCTGGCCTGCATGGTTTCTGTTGAGAAATCAGCTGACAATTGTATGGGTGCTCCTTTATAGGTAACTACCTGCTTTTCTCTTGCTGCTTGTAAGATTCTCTCTTTGTCTTTTGCTCTTGGGATTTTAATTATGATGTGTCTTGGTGTGGTCCTCTTTGGATTCCTTTTGTTTGGAGTGCTGTGCATTTCCTGGACTTGTAAGTCTATTTTTTTGCCAGGTGGGGGAAGTTTTCTGTCACTATTTCTTCCAGTATGTTTTCGGTATCTTGCTCTCTCTCTTCTTCTGGAACCCCCATAATTCTGATGTTGATTCGATTGAAGTTGTCCCAGAGGTTTCTTACACTATCTTCAACTTTCTGGATTCTCTTGTCTTCTTGCTTCTGTGGAGGTGTGTCCTCTGGCTCTTTATGTTCCAAATCTTTGACTTGATTCTTGCAATCTTCCATTCTGTTTTTAAGACTCTGTATAATATTTTTTTATCTCAGACAATGTATTCTTTATTTCTAGTTGATCACTTTTCATATTCTCATAGGTCTCGTTTATTTTATCAGCCTTTTCTAGGAAATTCTTGAAAAACCTTATAAGCGTGGTTTTGAACTCTATATCCAGTCGTTTTTTGTCCTCCAGTTCTTTAGTTTGTGATCTGTGTCCTTGTCTTGGCATTTTCGCTGCTTCCCTGAGTTGGTAGGGTGGCTTTGTGTGCTAAGGTGTCCTATATGGTTCAGTGGGTCAGTCTCCCAGTTACCTGAGGTGGACAATCTTGGTGCCCCCTTTTGTGGACTGTGTGTACAGCCTTGTTGTAGTTAAGTCTTGATTGTTGTTGGTATCACTGGGAGGAACTGACCTCCAGGCCAATTGGCTGTGAGGATCAGCTGTGTCTATGCCAGGAGACAGCCTTATTTGACTAGATTTGGAGAATTTCAAAAGTCTCTGTGCTCAGCTTGGATGGGGCGGAGTTTCAGGGTGGAGCCTACAGCTTTGGCTTCTGTCAGTCCCCCCCCCCCCCAGTGAGGTTCCTGAGTTTCAGTGTTCCTCAGTATCCTTCAGTACTCGCTGCAAGCACCTCTGAAAGAAAGGTGCCCTTGAATTTCACCCACTACCAAACAGTCTAGGCTCTCCCCCAATGAGCCTGGAACTGGGGTTCAGTGCAGTTGGAAGTGGGGGTCAGAGCAGTCTGGAGCTTTTGTGTCCTTCCCGCTAGGGCAATCCAGCAGCACAGTCAACAGTCTGTCCTCTGCGCACAATGTGCATGCCTCCGGGTCTGCCTTTTGCCACTCCCCTGAGTTTCCACCTTACAGCCCAGACTCCCTCCTTATGTGTCTGGTTCACCAGGGTCTCACCCAGAACTGGGGTTCAGCACAGTCCAGTATGTTTTTGGTATCTTGCTGTCTCTCTTCTTCTGGGAATGCCACTTGGGAACACCAGCCAGGCACTGAGCCTCCCCTCCCTCTCCGGCTCCGTCCTCTCCTGGTGCGCACCGTGTCTCCATACCTTAGGCTTTTACAGCTCCTCTGATTTTCCTCCTGGTTTTCTCTTTCCTTCTAGTTGTAGAATTTCCAGTCAGTCAACTTTCCTGTAGTTCTGAATAATGTCCATTTTGTATTTTAGTTGTATATTTTAGTTGTATTTTTTTGAAATTATTGTGTGAGGCTGCATTTAGGTGTTTACCTATGCCACCATCTTGGTTTCTCCAAAGAGCTCCTTTCCGACATTCAGTATATTTTATATTAGTTTTCGGGGTATGGCATAGTTAGACACTCATACACTTTACCAAGCGTTGCCCTCAATATTCCCAGTCCCCAACTGGCACCATGAGTAGCTATTTATTACAATGTTATTGACTATGTTCCCCACGCTGTGCTTTCCACGTCAGACCGCATTGTAACTGCCACTTTGTACCTCTTAATCCCTTCACATTTTTTATCCAACCCCCCAACCCCCTCCAGTCTGGCCACCGTCAGTTTGCCCTCTGTATCTATTATAGTCAAGCCTTGTTTCTCAAACATCTCCCATCTCGAACAATTCAGTTCTCCACCAAGCTGTCCACAGAAAAAATGTCTCCGTTTTCTAACCAAACTCGGTTTCCTGACCGCCCTTTCAGGCTGACTCGCAGCACGACAAAAAGCATCCCAGGCAACAAACCAAGGCGAGAACACCTTTGTTGATGGGGAAAAAAGGAAGAGGTCTTCAGAGTGCTGATGTTACAGGGAGTGTGAAAGAAGCCATGACCAAAGGCGGGTGAGGAGGAGAACACCTGTTGTTGATTTGGATAAAGGAAGAGCAGTGAGCCAGTGACAGCAAGATGCGCGTGCTGACCTGTGAGATGGCCTGGAAGGAATGTAGAGAGTGGTTCCTTTAAGGCTAGTGGTGGATGATGTCATGCATTTAGGAAAAGAAGTGTTTATTTATAGATTAAATGGGTGAATTCAATTTACATTATTCTTATAGGAAAAATGACTCAGGTTTTCAAACAAACCACTTCTTGAACAGCCTTCTGGAACGAATTAAGCTCAAGAACTAAGGTCTCACTGTAGTTTGTTTCTGTTTTGTTTCTTCACTTGTATTTTAGATGCAACATCCAAGTGAAATCATATGGTATTTGTCTTTCTGTGTCTGACATTTCACTTAGCACAATATCCTCTATGTCCACCCATGTGTCATAAATGGCAAGATTTTATCCTTTTTTTTTTTTTTTTATAGTTGAGTAGTATTCCACTCATCTACTATGGGCACTTAGGTTGCTTCCATATCTTGGCTATCTACACTAATAAAAGAGAAACATGCTAATTGACTGTACCTTCAAGATGCCCACCAGCCAATCAGGAGTGAGTATTCAAATTAACTCAACAAAGGAGGCAGGTTAATTTGCATACACAGGCACTGAGCAGCCAGTGCCAGGCAGGATGCTTGCATTGTTGTCATAGCAACAATGCAGGCGTTCTGCACCACCCTAACCACTCGGGGCCTCTGGGCAGCATGGGAAGGTGCCCAGATGATGATGATCTCTTGAACACATAATAATCTGGCCACTCAGTGTATATCCTATATAATAAAAGGCTAATATCCAAATTGTCCCCTCAACCAGGAGTTCAACCAGCAGGCAGGCCAGCCAACCACCCATGTCCCCTCCCCCTAGCCAGGCTGGCCAGACTCCACCCATGCATGAATTCATGCACTCAGTACAGACTAAGTGGCCAGATTATTATGCATTTAGAGATCATAATAATCTGGCCACTCGGTGTAAATTTTAGATTCACTTTGTCCATATCAACCAAGAATTCTGCTGAGATTTTAATTAGAATGTCATTAAGTCTATGGATCAATCTGTAAGAATTAGCATCTTTAACTATGCTGAGTCTTTCCATTCTTTAGGTATTCTTTGATATCCTTAAATGTTTTGTAATATTTAGCATACAAATCCTAGACATATTATTTTTAGATTTATATTTAAGTATTTCAAAATTTTAAAGTTAAAGTAAATGGTATTTTTTAAATTTTTGGTTTCTAATTGTTAATATATAAATATAAAATTGATATTTTTTTGTGTGTTGACCTTATATCTAGCAATCTATCTAGAGTCACTTATTAGCTCTAAAAGGTTTGTTTTGGTGGTATTTTTTTTATTGTGTGTGCAGATTCTTGTGAATTTAAACATAGACAATTATGTTTGATTTTCCTACCCAATCTATATTTCCCAATCTCTTATTTCTTTTTCTTGTCATTGTACTGGCGAGGTGTGCTGGTATGATGTTGAATAGAGTAGACATCTTTGTCTTGCTCAATAGCTTATAAAGAAAGCATGCAGCCTTTCACTACTAAGTATGCTAGTTTTGTTTACTTTGGGTTTTTTATTTTGTTCTGTTTTTGTAGATGTCCTTCATCAGGTCAAGGAAGTTCCCTTCTATTTGCACTGTGCTGGGAATGTTCATAAAAATGGGTATTAAATTTTGTCAAATGCCTTTTCTGCATCAATTCATATGTTCCTGTGGTTTTTCTTTCTTTAAATTATTAACATGGTGATTGCACTGATGGGGTTTTGATTATTGAGCCAGCTTTGCATTCCCCAGAAGAAAACTCATTTAGTTGCAGAGTATTGTTCTTTCTACATAGTTCTGGGTTGGATTTGCTAGGGCATTGTTGGAAATTTCTATTTTTTAAAGGGAGCTTTATCTATAATTATATTGTTTTTGTCTGGTTTTAGTATCAGGGTAATGCTAATCTCACCAGTATGTTAGAAAGTATTCTTTCTTCTTCTATTTTTCAAGCATCAGTATTATTTCTTCTTTAAATGTTTAGTAGAATTCCACAAGATAAATTTTATTTCAAGCATTTTTTTATCTGGCTTCTACAAATTTTGATATGCTGTAATTTCATTGGTTCAAAACACTTTCTAATTTTCCTGGAGACTTCATCTTTGGACCTTGGATTATTTAGAAGATTGTTTTAATTTTCACATTTTGCAAAGGGCTCTGCTTCCACAGTTTTAACTTCCAGCTGGATACTCTTTACTAAGCCTTATAACATTGCACACAGCTCTCCGCCAGACAGCTTGTACTGGATGTACAATAAATGGGACCCTCTAAACCAGTGGTCGGCAAACTGTGGCTCGAGAGCCACATGCAGCCCTTTGGCCCCTTGAATGTGGCTCTTCCACAAAATACCATGACCTGGGCAAGTCTATTTTGAAGAAGTGCATTAGAAGTTTAAGTTTAAAAAATGTGGCTCTCAAAAGAAATTTCAATTGTACAGTTGATATTTGGCTCTGTTGACTAATGCGTTTGCCACCCACTGCTCTAAACAAACCCCTTCATAGTCTTAGAAAATGTCTTATTAATATTATTCACTATAAAAATAGGTCAAATGAGAAAAGCCATATATTATCTTTTAAAAATGACAAAAAGGCAAGTGACAAAATTCAGTAATCATCCTTTCTCTTAACACTTAGAAGAGGATTGGAGGGGTGCTTTTCTTGGCTTAGCGACTGTATCCAAGGCCTTCCTCAGCGCCGGGTAACGCTCAGCCTGTCAGGTTCCATTAGGGCCGCCATCACATTCAGAGAGCCTTCCATCACCACGTACTGAGCACTGTTCGGAAGCACCGGCCAGTGCAATTACAGAAAAGTCCTAAGAGGCTTAGGTGCTGGAAAAGGAGACAAAATGAGCTGATGTGCTGTGGCCTGTTTCCTACAGAAACTCCCCAATGGCTCTGGCAGGTGAGTGGCACTCTTTCCCGTTTGCAGCCCAGGAAACGCTTCCCATTTTAAACCCTGGTCATACGGTGGGGCTTAGGATGAGAGGGAAGTATATAGTCTCAGTTGAGCATGAATCACTTTTTTGATCAGCAATGTAAATGCTCCTGTAAATCTGTGAGAATGGACCGGTGGCACCCATTGGTTATCGGAAGACCAGTCAGGTGCACATCGTTCCAAACAAACTGGAATTGGACACAACATGCATGTCCCCAAGGCCCAGTCCCTGACTCCCAGTCCCGAGTCTGTCTGTCACCACCATCACCATGCAGCTTCTGGGCTCTAGAGTCCACTAAACCCAGCTGCGTGTCACCTATTCTCTGGTTCCCCTGGTCACTCTGTGCTGCAAACGCTCACTGGGACTGTCCACCCTCCACCCAGGAAGTCCAGGCTGCTCAGCTCTGTGCTCGCCTCCCTTTGACATCTCACAAGCCAGTCTCAGCTCTACAACAGGGTGGGCAATGTCCCACCTGCGTTGGGGGGAGGGGACCACGGATGGTGCAGGGTGCAGGGCTGGAGGCAGGAAGAGAGAGCTCTTCAGACCCCTTGGAAAGCAGACGTAAACGGCGCATGAGCACCTGCTCCCGGCGGCCCGGGTCTCTCCTTAGGCCCAGGACAGATGGTTTGGGAGTAAGACATCCAGCACGCCAGCATTATTCTTGTCTGGAGACCTCCTCCAGCCTCAGGCTGAGAGGAAACAAGAAAGACGAGGCGATGGCTTCTTTGCCTCACTTCACAGGACCACGCGGGCCTGCGGCCGGCCTACACCTGCGTCCACGCCTGCGCCGAGCAGCAGCAGCAGCAGCAGCAGCCCTCTTGGGCGCTCAGGCCTCGGGCTGGCTGCCCCCGCCTTTGGGGCTGCCTCACAATGTGATTATTTGTAGAGATGAGGCGTCAACACTAACATGGGCCCGGGAGCTGCAGACTCTGCAGAACCGCTCCTGGCAGCTTAATGCGGACATTCAATCAGAGCTGTCGGCCATGGCTCGGCGGCTCCCGCAGCCCAAGCAGCGGGGCCAGAAGCGCCAGCAGCGGCTCAGTAAGTGATGGGTTTAATTTCCCAGGCTGGGACCAGGCCCCCCTTCTCCAGAGAAGCCTGCATGTTTTCAGTGGCTCCCTGCTCTGACCACATGTTTTCTCACTGCCTCAGTGGCTCCCTGCTCTGACCACATGTTTTCTCTCTGCCTCAGTGGCTCCCTGCTCTGACCACATGTTTTCTCACTGCCTCAGTGGCTCACTGCTCTGACCACATGTTTTCTCACTGCCTCAGTGGCTCCCTGCTCTGACCACATGTTTTCTCTCTGCCTCAGTGGCTCCCTGCTCTGACCACATGTTTTCTCTCTGCCTCAGTGGCTCCCTGCTCTGACCACATGTTTTCTCTCTGCCTCAGTGGCTCCCTGCTCTGACCACATGTTTTCTCTCTGCCTCAGTGGCTCCCTGCTCTGACCACATGTTTTCTCTCTGCCTCAGTGGCTCCCTGCTCTGACCACATGTTTTCTCACTGCCTGAGTGGCTCCCTGCTCTGACCACATGTTTTCTCACTGCCTCAGTGGCTCCCCGCTCTGACCACATCACTGCATCAGGGAATGCTGCCGATTTTTAAAACCCCGACAGCCACACTCTCACATCATGTCCTCCAGGCACTCAGCAAAGGGCTGTCACATGAAGATGAGTTTTCTATTTCTTTTTCTGTTATTCCCGAAAACAAAAGAAGAAAACATCTGTTAGGAGGAGTCCCAACAGAGGACTGTCCCCTTTATGCTCTGTCAGATCTTCACAGGAGCACGGAGCAAGAGGGGAGGGTTCCTGCCAACCGTCCATCCTAAATGGACGGAGGAGGAGGGAGAGGCAGGGTGGGAGGGTGGGTGGGCAGATGGATGAATGGATGGACGGTTAAAGCCATGGGTGTGTTTTTTCCTTATTTTTTTCTTTTTTAGGTTTTAAAAATATATTTTTATTGTTGATAGTATTACAGATGCCTCCCATATTTCCTCCTTCCCAGCCCCTGCCCCACCCCAGGTCTTCACCATGGGCTATGCATATTCTAGCTAATAAAAGAGTAATATGCAAATTGACCATCACCCCAACACACAAGATGGCTGCCCCATGTGAACACAAGATGGTCGCCACAAGATGGCCAGCAGGGGAGGGCAGTTGGGAGGGACCAGGCCTGCAAGGGAGGGCAGTTGTGGGCGATCAGGCCTGCAAGGGAGGATAGTTGGGGGCAATCAAGCCTGCAGGGGAGGACAGTTAAGGGTGACCAGGCCGGCAGAGGAGGGAAGTTAGGGGCAACTGGACCAGCAGGGAAAGTAATTGGGGAGCACCAGGCCTACAGGGGAGAGCAGTTGGGGGGGGACCAGGCCTGCAGGGGAGGGCAGTTAGGAGCAAATAGGCTGGCAGGGAAGCAGTCAGACATCAATCAGGATGGCAGGGGAGAGGTTAAGGGGTGATCAGGCTGGCAGGCAGAAGCGGTTAGGGGCAATCAGAAAGGCAGGCAGGCGAGCAGTTGGGAGTCAGCAGTCCTGGATTGTGAGAGGGATGTCCCACTGGGTCCCAGATTGGAGAGGGTGCAGGCTGGGCTGAAGTACACCTCCCCCCCCCCCCCATACACGAATTCCATGCACTGGGCCTCTAATAAGTACATTAAGTTCTTTGGTTGATCTCTTCCAGCCCCCACCCCACGTTGAGGTCAGGTCTTACTTTGTTAGTCAATTCATTTTGTTCGCTAGATTCCACAAATAAGTGAGATCATGTGAGATTTGTCTTTCTCAGTTTAAAGCCATGGATTTTAACAGCGGAATTCTGTCACTGGAGGAATCTGTCATCCTTCCCACTTCTGAATTGTAATTTTAATAAATTCTTCATATGTCAAGGCCATCGCAGCATCTACGGGGTAGTGCCCTTTTCCCTCCCTCTTCACCACTGCACACTCATATTCACACATTCACTCACACACACAGACACACATAGACACTCACACTCACACACACACTCACACAGACATACACACACTCACACACACAGGCACACATAGACATTCACACTCACACACACACTCACACAGACATACACACACTCACACAGACATACACACACTCACACACACAGGCACACATAGACACTCACACTCACACACACACTCACACAGACATACACACACTCACACACACAGACACACACTCACACACACAGACACACATAGACACTCACACACACACACACTCACACAGACATACACACACTCACACAGACATACACACACTCACACACACAGACACACACTCACACACACAGACACACATAGACACTCACACTCATACACACACTCACACAGACATACAAACATTCACACGGACATACACACACACACACACACAGACACACATAGACACTCACACTCACACACACACTCACACAGACATACATACACTCACACACACAGACACACATAGACACTCACACACAGAGGCACAATAGACACACACACACTCACACATATACACAGTCACACATACAGACACACATTCACACAGACATAGACACACTCACACATACACACACACACAGACACACTCACAGATAACTCACACTTACACACACATACATAGACACACATTCACACTCACACACACAGACACACACACATTCACACAGACACACACACTCCCACAATTTACACACAGACACACACACTCTCACACACACAGACACTCAAACACACTCACACACATATACACTCACAGACAGACATACACACACAGACACACAGACACAGACACACTCACACAGACACACACACAGACTCACACACACAGACATACATATTCACATACTCACAGAAACACTCACACACACAAACACATACTCACACACTCCCAGAAACACACACACACACACACACACACTCACAGACACACGCTTATATTCAAAACACTTCCAAATGGCATCACCCGGAGCCCAGTGAACGGCACAGATGGCACCCTCCCCATTGAGCAGGCCTTGGTGGCCCTGGATATGCCCAGTGGCCACCCCAGTGGAAAGGTCAGAGAAGACCCGGGGCCAGCAGGACGGTGGGCAGCCCTTCAGGCGGTCACAGCGGGTACAGAAGACCGCTGGCGTGTTCTGGAAGATGTCCTAACCGCACTCAGACGCTCAGGCCAGCCCGGGCTGCTGCTCCCCCGCCTCTGCCTGCAGCGCCGCGCAAGGCGTAGGGAGCACCTGGGACCTGCCATGGGCGGTGCTGCTGCCCCTGGGAACACCGTGATACTCCTCCCGAAGTCCGGCCACGCACTGGCTCTGGGGCTGGCTGACAGATGGAGGGTTTAAGTCGTGATCTGACAGCGGAATTCTGTCACTTGTGCCCGGAGGCCTCCCCCGACCCCACAGCTTGCCTTGGGGGCTCGCCAAGGTGTAATAAGGGACAAAGGTTCAGATCCGTGGCTCTGCAGTCCGGAAGCTCACTCCACCTTCCTCCCCATCAGCCTCAGGCAAAGCAGAGCCGGCAGCAGAGGCCAGCCAGGCATCCCGCCAGTGAAAACGTCTGCTGCCCGCACAGAGCCCTGCACGTGTGGCTGCTGAGCGTCTGAAAGTGGCCATTGTGTCGGAAGAGCTGTTACTCAGCTTATTCACCTTCATGAGTTTACGTGTGAACAGCCACGCGTGGCTAGAGGCTGCCACTCCGCACAGCACGGCGTGGACAGCTGCGTCGGGCGCCATGGGCCGGGGACCTCACCCCTCCCTCCAGGCCCACCTGGGCTGCAGACAAATTAATCTCCTCAAAGCACAGATCTTATCGTGTCAGCCCTGCGCTCAGAGTCCTGTGACTCACCACTGCCTACCGGATTTAAACCCCTGTTCTTTCTGTTCTTTTTTAGGAAGCAAAAAGATGATTTATTCCAACATGTGCTAGAAATAAAGATTAAATAATAATAGCTAGGGACAAATAGCTCTCCCTGAGCCGAGCACTGTCCTAAGCGCGCTCCGCGTTATCTCACGTTATCCTCACAAAAGGCTCTGATGTGACTATCCCTGCTCTCCCCATTTTGCTCGTGTGGACACTGAGGGCTGAGGAGCTTCAGTGCCTGGTCTGCGTCACGCAGGTGGTGACAGCAAAGCCAGCATCTGCGTTCCGGTTCTCTGGCTCTGAAGACGGCCCTTGACCGTGGCACGACACTGCCTCTCAGAGCCGTGGGCGCAGGCTTCCCTCCGAGGGCGCCTGCTCTTCCATCTGCAACTGCAGCGTCCGTCCCAACACGCCACTGCCCTCCCGTAACCAGATGCCAGGGAGAGCACAGAGCAGCACCCTCCGCCTCACAAGGCACATTTGGCATGTGGGGGCGAGGGAGGGGCATGATGGGGAAAGTATTGAGCTTTAGACTTAAGACATTTAAAAAATGGCAAAAATAGCCCTGGCTGGTGTGGCGCAGTGGTCAGAGCATCAGCCTGCACACCAAAGGGTCGCAGGTTTGCTTCCCACTCAAAGGCATGTACCTGGGCTGCAGGCTTGATCCCTGGCCCCAGTCAGGGCACATGGTGGAGTCAACAAACTCATATGTCTCTCTTACATCAATGTTTCTCTCTCTCTCTTTCTCTCTCTCTTTCTTTCCCCCTCCCTCCCTCCCTCTCATGTACTCTTTCTAAAAATCAATGGAAAAAATATCCTCGGGTGGGTGAGGATTAACAAACAAAAAATGGTAAAAGTGTCTAAGGCAGGTGGGATGCAAACGGATGAGCAATGGGAGGTGGGTTTTGGATTAGCAAAGGCTCTTAAATCTAGGACTCACATCCTGCCCTTCCTCCCCCCGCAGGGCTGGAGCTAGTATAGCCAGCAGCGGTACCCACCGGGCGGCACGCTGGGCCTGGGGGTGCTCCGAGCTCCCGCGGGTGGGACACAAACCCCGCGTTGCTGCAGCACAGCCAGGGTCCCGGCGAGGGGCTGAGGAGCCGAGGAGGCAGAGGGCACTTGGGGCATCGATCGTAGTCCATCTGGTGCTCCCCTCCTCCCCTCCCCCTGCCGGGACGAGCAGCCGGTGGAGAGTTAGTCCACAAACGGAATCAACCATAACACTTCTTGGCAAAGGCGTGTCTACCCCGAGGGCATTTCCCATTTCATGTGAGACCATGGTACTAACTCTTCTCTTAAGCTGCCAGTTATATCACCACGTGGACTGCCACCAACTTCCGCTGACCCTGAAGAGTGAGGGTTAGAGGCACTGGCACCCCGGCAGTCAAAAATCCACATATAACTTAGGATGCCCCAAAAGTTGGCTGCAGCCATCCCTCGGCACAGGTGAGCACCGAGGATAAAAGAGCAGATAATTCCAGGCTCAGTGAGGGGCCGGCGCGGGGACTTCCCCCAGGGAGCGGGGGGAATGACAGCGGGAAGGAGACAGGGTGGCTGGCTCGCGCTCATGCACAGCAGGCTGCCTAACAGCCGGCTTGCTGTGTGACCTCAGGCCAGTGTTCCACCTCTCTGATCTCAGCTGTTCGCTATGAAAGGAGACTGCTGGGTATCTCCTCTACCTGCACACTCCTCTCTGCAGCTGAGAGAGGGCAGAGCCAGGGAAGGAATGCCAGTCTACTTCCGCACACCCAGGTCTGTGCATGGCCATGTGACTTGCTTCTGCCACCGGCACATGAGCCGTGTGACGCGGAGTCCTGGGCGGAGCTTGTGGGATGAACTTGGGGTAGACAGCCAGTCCCGGCAGCTCGGCCTGCGTCCAGGATCGCCCAGTTGGAAGGTCAGTGTTCTCAAGGCCGTTTAAGCATGTCCCAGGCTTCTAGCATCTGCCACCATCAACACGGAGCTCAAGAGCCGGGCCCGGGAGGTGTCTCAGAGACTATTGCTGAGAAAGGCTTAGACCTCAGAGCCTCAGTCCCACCTGAGCCACACAGGGTGACTGCAGGTCAGAAGATACGGACTTCAAGCCAAAGGCCTGCTCCCCGAAAGGCGGGTGGGGTCCCTGGGTCCCAGAGCACGCAGCTCAGCTCCTTCAGAACGGCGGAAACTGGCGTGCATGGCAGGGACCGGAGACTGAAGCTATTTTTCTCGAGGCTGCCACCAGCAAAACACAGCCAGCTTGGCGGTCCCAGCCAAGCCTGCGGCCACCAGGCACGCGCCGAGGGGAACGGGAATCAGAGGCAGAGGCCTGGTGGCAACCGCGTGAGCCCTGGCTCGGTCCGCGCCCCTGCAGGACGGGCAGCCTCCTCCTGAGAACGGGCCCTCAAAACCGGGTTCATGGGACAAGGCAGCCGTCACAGCGTCCCCAACAGGGGGCACGTGGGGCGCCCTCCTGCACCCCTGCCCCCCAGATGCTTCTCCACACACAGGACCACGAGATGGCGGGCGGCAAAGCTTCTTTGAAAACCACCGAAGTGCGCGACAGCATCACTAGTCACACAATCCACCCCGAGCCACGGTCCCCCGGGCCGAGGACCGGGCTTCTCGGAGGGTCCGCTCGGCTCCCAAAGAGCAAAGCGAGTGCGGGACCCTCAGGTCCCTGCGAGGAGCCCTCCCCAAGGTGTCCCCGAGGGGGGCGGGGGCGGGGCGGCTCCTCTCCAGGCTTCGGTCACCCGGGCCGGTTCCCGCCCACCACAGCAATGGGACCTCCACGTGAGGGCACACAGGGAAGTTGCCCGATCCATCCCCGTGAGCAGTGCCAAGATCCTCAGGCCTGTCTCCCGGGGAAAGCCCGGCGAGAAGGCACAGTGAGGGAGCGCGCCCTGCTGCGTGTGCCAAAGCCCCTTCGAGGCCCAGACCTGCCCGGCACCAGTGACCGCACCAGCGACCGTGCAGAAGAGACGCCCGCCCTCCGGCCGCAGACCCGCCCTCATGCCCCTGCCAGACCATAGAGGGCAGCCCTGTGTGTCCTCCGAGAGCCGTCACCCACTCCCGCCACCCGAGCACCCACCCGAGGCCTGCCCACGTGTGTCCCCCATGCGAGGGCTTCCTCCGAGGGATGTGTGTAAAGATGTCACATGTGTGTCTCCATAGTACTTCTCTCTTTAGAACATACTTTATCGTATCCCAGTTGTTTTTCCCGCTCATTGTCTCCACTAACATGCAGGTAGAGGCAGCTGGGAATGTCTGTCTGTCCACCACACTACCTTGGAGCCTGCGACATGGCCAGCACCACTGCAGGTGGCCAGGAAGGGCCTGTCGGCCAGAGAAGTGCTGTGAACGAGGCTTGGACTGAGCCGCTCTCACGTGCTGCTGAGCACCTATGCCCACACCCACGCAGTCAAGCCGGGTTCTCCCCCCATCCCCCGGCCATGCCTACAGGACGGGAGAGCGAGCGGGCCCAGCCGGGGTCGCAGCCCGTGGCGAGAGGAGCCTCCTGCAGCCCACACCGAGGAGATGTGCGTCTTCCCGCCGCACGCCGAGTGCTTGTCACACAGCGAGAGCCCCGGCTGGTGAGGCGGTGCAGGTCAGAGGCCGAGGTCCAGGGTTCGCTCCGGCGCCCGCCCCGGCAGCTGTGCGGGCAGCTTCCCCACAAAGCCCAGGGAGCCTCGGTTACAGGAAGCAGAAGTCAAACAGAGACACAGTCTAAATGTTCGGGTTGCTGTGTCCTTGCAGCATGCCTCTTCTTCCTTTTTTTTTTTTTTTTTTTTTTTTTTTTTTTTTTAATTTTTTTTATTGAATTATTATCTGTGTACATATTTTAACTCCCCCCTCCCATACATACCCACCCTCCCCAGAGTTTTGTGTCCATTGGTTGTACTTATATGCATGTATACAAGTCCTTCGGTTGATCTCTTATCTCCCCCAGATCTCCCTACTGTCCCTGCTGTATCTTCTTCCTTTTTTAACAAATGGCCCGTGTAGAGTCTTTTCTTCTTTCCCCTCCCGGGAAGTTATTTACGTTTATGGGCTTCTTTCGGGAAATAGAAATCAATGTTGGAATGCAAGTGATACATTTACTCTCCCATAATGAAAGCCGGAGAATTGAAGGCCCCAGGACAACCTCTGTGCGCAGTGCCGAGCGTGCCCGTGTCTGTGTGGGCGGTTTGTAAATCGCCGCGGCGGCGGCCGGTGACGGGAAATCGCTCACGGAGGACACGGAGCCCCTGCACCAGGGGCGGCCTGGGGGAGGGCGGGGCGCCCCCGAAAGGCGGCTGCACACCCTGCTCCGTGGTCACACTCTGGGAGCGGAGCGTCGGGGTGCTCCTGTGAGTGTCCCAGCGACAGGTCCGTTCACCGATGCACAAATGATTAACGAGCATTTATTACTGCCCAGACCCGGTGACACGGCAGTAAGCGAGCCAGACACAGCCGGCGGCTTCAGCAAGCTCACGGTGCAGGGACCTGCACACAGAGGCGAGGTGGTCAGATCGGGCCTGGGAGCGGAGCTGGGTGGAGCCGAGCAGGGCTGTGGGGTGCCCCTGGGAAGACCTCCAGGGGAGGAGGAAGGAGGGTGACGGCAGGGCGGCTCCCAAAGGTGTCGGCCCACCCATCCGTCAGGCGTGCCCCCAGGTGCGAAGGGGTGGGCTTCGGTGCCCAGCCCCCACGGGAACCCTGGCCCTGTGGGGGGGTGGCTGCCCCTGGAAGGGCACCTGGCAGGACGCAGCTCCCTGGCAGCCCTGGAGCTCGGAGTTGTGAGGAGCCACCGCCCTCTGCCTGCAGAGGCGCCCAGCCCTAAAGGGGTAGGCACACACAGCACCGCACCTGCAGGAGGCATCCTGGGACGTGGGCAGGAGGCTCAGAGCTCAGCCCAGGGGCCTAAGGGACCAGGGCCAGGGTGTGTCACCGTGGCCTCTTCCACACGGTATGTATGACAGAGCTTGGTCAGAGTTCACTAACCTGTGAAGGCCCTGCTTCATCTCTCTCCTCCCTCCTCCCTCTCCTCCCTCATCCCCCTCCCCCCACACTCCAGGACTGAAGCCCCTGCCTCATCCCCCTCTCCCCCTCCCCCTCATCCCTATACCCTAGGACTGAAGGCCCTGCCTCACTGCCCCCCCGCCCTCCCCCCTGGCTAGGACTGAAAGCCCTGCCTCACCATCCCACACCCCCCACCCACCCCCTGCACACCACCTGGCTGGATGCGGTGAGCTGTGTGCTCTCCGCGTCAGCCAGATGAGAAGCTGGGACTCGGGCGGGGACAAGGCCAGGACCCCTTCTGTTTGTGAACCCTTCTCCCAGAGACCTCAGCCCCTCCCTGCCCCCACACCCCCCTGCCCACACTGCAGACCTGAGCCCGTTCCGCCCCACGTGGCTCCTCCTCCAGCTGCCCCTCCTGGCCCCTCCTTTCCCAACCCACGTTCTCGCAGCGTCACCCCACTTCTCCCCACTTCCTCCGCGGCAGCCGGGCCACTGATCTGCTGGCCCTACGTCCCGTGACTGCTCCAGCGACCGGTTTCCCAGCCTGTGCTCCGCCTGTGGGCCACACCGGCCTCTGTGGACTCTGCCCTCCCTGCTCCCGGGACCCTCAGCTCTGCGGCCCCCTCTTCCTCCCAGAGCGCCACTTCCTCTGCTCCTCCTGCTCCTCGTCCCACCAGCCCTGCAGGGCCCCCTCCCAGGTCCCACCACGCTGCCTCCCGCCGCTCTCATCGACAGGCCCACCTTCAGCTCGGCCACTTGATCCGGACCCCCCGCCAGCTCTGTTTGCCGGACCCTCCCTCAGCTCCGTTTGCTGGACCCTCCCCTCAGCTCCGTTTGCCGGACCCCCCCCCCTCAGCTCCGTTTGCCGGACCCCCCACCAACTGGACACAAGTCACCATGGAGCCCACCATCTCAGACTCAGCCCAGGCAAAATCCTGACTGTGTGTCGCACCCACTATCTACATCCTCCTGAGCACAAATCATACTTACTCCCTGACTCCCCCGTCCTCCCTAGTCCTCCCCCGACCCCGTCCTCCCCCCCAATTCTCCCCCATTCCCCCATCCTGCCCATCCTCCCCCGTCCTCCCTGTCCTCCCTATACTCCCCCATCCTCCTCATCCTCCTGTCCTCCCCCATCCTCCCGGTCCTCCCCATCCTCTCCATCCTCCCTGTTCTCCCTATCCTCCTCCATCCTCCCCCATCCTCCCTCATCCTCCTCATCCTCCCCCATCATCCCCCATCCTCCACATCCTCCCCCATCCTCCTCATCCCCCCATCCTCCTCATCCTCCCCATCCTCCCCTATCCTCCCCCATTCTCCCTCATCCTCCTCATCCTCCTCGTCCTCCCTATCCTCCCCCATCCTCCCCCATCCACCCCTATCCTCCTCATCCTCCCCCATCCTCCCCTGCCCTCCCCCATCCTCCCTCATCCTCATCCTCCACCATCCTCCCCTGCCCTCCCCCATCCTCCCTCATCCTCATCCTCCACCATCCTACCTCATCCTCCTCATCCTCCCCCATCCTCCCCTGCCCTCCCCCATCCTCCCTCATCCTCATCCTCCACCATCCTCCCTCATCCTCCTCAGCCTCCCCCATCCTCCCCCGTCCTCCACATCCTCCCTCATCCTCCTCATCCTCCCCCATCCTCCCCCGTCCTCCACATCCTCCTCATCCTCCCCATCCTCCCCTGTCCTCCCCCATTCTCCCTCATCCTCCTCATCCTCCTCGTCCTCCCTATCCTCCCCCATCCTCCCCCGTCCACCCCCATCCTCATCCTCCCCCATCCTCCCCTGCCCTCCTCCATCTTCCTCATCCTCCTCATCATCCCCTGTCCTTCCCCATCCTCCTCATCCTCCCCCATCATCCCCCATCATCCCCTGTCCTCCCCATCCTCCCCCGTCCTCCACATCCTCCCCCGTCCTCCCTGTCCTCCCTTATCCTCCTCCATCCTCCTCATCCTCCCATCCTCCCCCATTCTCTCCATCCTCCCCCGTCCTCTACATCCTCCCTGTCCTCCCCCATCCTCCCCCATCCTCCCCCATCCTCCCCCATCCTCCGCTGTCCTCCCCACCCTCCCCCGTCCTCCCCCATCATCCCCTGTCCTCCCCATCCTCCCCCACCCTCCCCCATCCTCCCCCATCCTCCCCCATCATCCCCTGTCCTCCCCCGTCCTCCCCCATCCTCCCCTGTCCTCCCCATCCTCCCCTGTCCTCCCCATCCTCCCCTGTCCTCCTCATCCTCCCATCCTCCCCCATTCTCTCCATCCTCCCCCATCCTCCTCATCCTCCCCCATCCTATCTCATCCTCCCCCATTCTCCCCGTCCTCCCCATCCTCCCCTGTCCTCCACATCAATTTATTCTCACCTGCCTATTTCCTGTCGCTTCCTGAATTTGAATGTTCATCTCATCCATCCCACCGACATCCCTCTTCTCTAGACCAAGCCTTGGCCACCCCCTACCACCTGCCGCTGACTAAGGCCCAGGCCCCCATCTCACTCCGGCTCAGCACACCCTGCACCGCGCCTCCACGCGGGGCGGGCCTTCGCTCCTGTGGCTGCTTCCGCCCCAGCCCCCCCAGGACCCTCTTGGCCGCACTCACCCTCCACTCGCAAACGGCTGCACCTGCCCGTGTGGTGGGTGCTGTGAGCGTGAGGTCGGCTCTGCCCTCCCTCCCGTGCAGGGGGCAGGAAGGAGCAGAGAAACAGGACCAGTGCATGTGGCTGCGAACAGTGTTAGAGGGAGCGGGACGGAGGGTCTGGGGGGGTTCACAAACAGAAGGGGCTCCTTTGGAAAAGGGGGGGCTTGTGAAGGAGACGCTGGAGCGGAGCGGACAGCTTAGGGCGAGGCTGGGGCGCCGAGGAAGAGCGAGGGCCGGAGGGAGCCGAGACCACAGCACACATCACAGCAAGCGGACCGAGAGAGAGGAGCTGGCCAGCGAGTGGTTGGGAGCACCGGCCTGCTGCTCCCCCGGGGTGCCCGGGGGACCTGCTTTCAAGTGAAGGCTCCCCGAAGCCTGGAGCAGGTAAGCAGGGGAGTGACATGGTCCAATCTCTTTTAGAGTGCCCCCCCCCAAAATGGGTGAGAAGAGGACTTCACAGGGCAAAGGCCCATGAAAGCCGCCTTCCTCTCCCCAAGCACAAGCCGGACAGTGGGCCCGGGCTGGCCTTCCGCACCACCTCTCAGACCCAGGCCCGTCAGCCACCCTCCCGGAGGCCCCGCCTCTCAGACCCGGGCCCGCCTCTCAGACCCGGGCCCGCCTCTCAGACCCAGGCCCCGCCTCTCAGACCCGGGCCCGCCTCTCAGACCCAGGCCCCGCCTCTCAGACCCAGGCCCCGCCTCTCAGACCCAGGCCCCGCCTCTCAGACCCAGGCCCCGCCTCTCAGACCCTGCCCGCCTCTCAGACCCAGGCCCTGCCTCTCAGACCCAGGCCCCGCCTCTCAGACCCTGCCCGCCTCTCAGACCCAGGCCCCGCCTCTCAGACCCAGGCCCCGCCTCTCAGACCCAGGCCCCGCCTCTCAGACCCGGGCCCCGCCTATCAGACCCAGGCCCCGCCTCTCAGACCCAGGCCCTGCCTATCAGACCCAGGCCCCGCCTCTCAGACCCAGGCCCCGCCTCTCAGACCCAGGCCTGTCTTCCACCCTCCAGGAGGCCCCGCCTCTCAGACCCGGACCGCCAGCCGCCGGACCGGAGGCCCAGCGGGCAGCGCAGCTGCTAAAGAAGTCTGTGGACAAGACAGTCCAAGCGCAGGAGCTGCTGACCACCACCCTGTCTAGGGGCCTGTAGCCCAAACCCCAGGAGCGTCTCTGGAGCTGATGGCGGCAGACGGTGGCCGCCAGGGCAGTGAGCTGCCAGGAAGCCTGGGGCGGCCGCAGGGAGGGAGGGGAGCTGTGGTCTGGGCAGCTGGAAGGAGCAGGCTCTCAGGGCTACGTCGCAGGTTCAATTCCTACATCCTCCAGTTGCCACCGTGGCTGAGGGCCTGGCTGCAGACTCAGACAGTGGGCCCAGCCGGCTCTCCACCGCCCGCCGTGGGCCTGGGCCTCAGTGGCACCCCCGAGCCCGCCCACCTGGCCGGGCGCTAGTGTAGGAGGAGCTCAGCATCCTCGCACCCCGGGGCCGGTGTTCACGCTTGTGCTGACATTTAGAGGGGCTCTAATGACTGGGTCCGGGAGCAGCACGCACACCCACAGAACAGGAGAGAGCAGCAGAGACGCGGAGCGTCCCCTGGCCCCGTGACTGCCCCGGGCACCCACCAGCCTCCAACAATTCCCTGCAGTTCGAGTCACTTCGCTTTTCTCAGCTCAAAAGGCCACTTGGGTTGGGATGTTGTCAAGTTACAGGTGAAGACAGTGGGTTGGACAAAAGGAAATAAAATCAAAGGATCATTGATCCTCAACTGGGGGGCGGGGAGACAGGCTCTCCAATCACACTCCGAATACCTGCAGGATCCATTCTCCAGCGGAAATAGGCACCTGGCAGGGCCAGGGGGGCCACGGGAGCCCCAATCCAGCCATCCATGGCTGCCAGGAGGAGGAGGAACAGACAACAGCCAGTTCCCGCTACCTCCCTCCCTCCCGCAGCCTCGGAGACAGCAGGCAGCGGACATAACTGGGCACTGACAGCCCGGGAAGCTAGGTGCCTCCAGCCTGCAGCCACCTGCGTCTGCGGCCGTGGCGGGAGCAGCCGGCTCCTGCCTCATTAGGAGGCCGTGGGTGCAGAACAGATGAAGGGACTCTCCATGTTCTGGGCTCCTGGTGAGGCCGGGACAAACGCTCCCAGAGCTGGACCCCAGACCCCTGTCAGGCAGACCCTCATCTGCTCCCATCTGCACTGCATACTTCACAGGAGCCCGCTCTGTCACCGGTCAGGCGGGAGGTACGCTGAGGCAGAGGGGGTGTCTGCACACAGCCCACACAGCAGCCTCCGCCCTCCGGGAACACAGGCCTCCGTCAGACCACAGCGGTGCAGACAGATGGAGACCACACTATTCCGGGACAGAGGGCCAACTAAATAAAGCTGCGGTTACATCATGCACAAAGGCAGACAGAAAACTCCAAGTATTTCCAAGAGACCGCGGTGGAGCGATTCGGACCAGCTGCGTGCCCGTCCTGAACTAGGAGTCCAGCGGCACCCCCAGCACACCGAGGAGCCGGAGCGGGGGGTGGGCTCCCCGGAGACCTTTCCCTCTCCCACGGGCTCCCGTTCGGTTTGATGGACACACACCCCCCTCCTTGGCCAAGCTTTGCATGCTATTGGTTGAAAGCCGCAGCGCCCTTGGAGGACAAGCACTGCCCCTCAGTACAATGTGGGCACTGAGATCTCTGTACGAAGGCACACGGTTCAAATCCCGGTGCTGGCACTTCCTGCCGTGTGACCACGGGCAAGTCATTCCACCGCTCTGAGCTCCAGTGTCCGTGCTGCGTGGCACGGGGCGCAAGCATGTGGCTCAGAGGGATGGGATGGTGCGGTGCGTGTGAACGTGCCTGGCACCACGCCTGGCACCTCTTACAAAACACAGAGTCGTGAGGTGCTGTCTCTAGTTGAGGAAACAAGAAGTGAAGTTGGGTGTTTGTCACTTAAAGGAGCTGTCAGAGCTACCGGAGCCAGGAGAATGGGTTCCCACGCACTGAGGCTGCCATGGCAACCCAGCACCGTCCCTCAGATCCCTTACAGGGAATTACAAAGCCCTCAGTGGCTGCCTCCGCCACCCTGCCCTCCCACCGAGACACCCAAGCCTCCTGCTGCCTCTCAGGCAGGCTGCGCACGCTCCTGCCGCAGGGCCTTTGCACGGCTGCTCCTCGGCCTGGAGTGCTCTGCCGCCAGGAGCTGCAGGGCCCTCCTCCCGCTCCTTCAGGGTCTCAGTGCCTCCTTCCCGGCCGCACACCCAGCTCTGCAAGTCCTGTCCCCGCCCAGCCCTCCTGCTCTGTGTTCCTTTTCTCCTCGACCTGTGGGGAGACTGCAGTGACCTTTCTCCTGCCCCCCTCGCCTGCTGAGTGCCCTCCGCCCCCAGATTCCTCAGCTCCGCTGCCCCAGTCCCCCCAGCACACTTAAGGAGACAGGGGGTTGCATGGTTAGGGGTTCGGCCCTGAGTCAGAGCCCAGGGTTTGAATCCCTGGTCTGGTCTGTCACTTTCAGCGGTGCGGCTTTACTGAGCCGTTTAGCCGCCCTCCACTGCAGCCCCCTCCCCCGCTGCAGCCCCCTCCCCCGCTGCAGCCCCCCTCCCCCCGCTGCACCCTCCCTCCCCCCCGCAGCAGCCCCCCTCCCCCCCGCTGCAGCTCCGCCTGGAAAATGGGGAGAAGCTGCAAGGCTGGAAGCGTGGGTCACCGGAGCCCCCTGAAGCAGTGCTCAGTGTTGGCTGCAAGTGAGGGCTCAGAAACCGAGGCCCCTGAACCCCTCGGCTGGTGGACACCTTCTCAGGGGCGGTGGGCGGGGCATGTAGCCAGAAGCAGCCCAAATGCCTGCCTCCTGGGGGAAGACTGGATGCACCTGGGGGGGGGGGGGGATGCGGACACAGCGCAGAGGCCTCCTGAGGTGCCCACCCGGCCTCTGCCTCCCGCGGGCAGGGTCTCGGGAAGCCGGACTTCCCGCCCAGGAAGCCCGTGCCACATGGGCCCTTGGGGAGGACACAGAGAGGCCACACACCAGGAAGCTGCACATCTGGCCAAACAGGCCAGAACCAGCCAGGAAGCTCAGAGCTGGGCAGACCCACAGGGAACCAGGCTCTGGCCTCCGGCCTCCCCTGCTGCTGGGGACTCCCCACGCTCGCACCAGAGCCCAGCGGCGGCTGTGACAGCAGAGAGAGGACGAACTGGATGGGGTGAAGTCCCTCAGCCGCATCCATCCACGGAACTCAGCCATTGCACAGCCATGTGGGCACGTCACTCCATTACACGTTACCACAAACGTACAAACAAAACTGCAGCCAGGTTCTGAGCTCCGGCTGATGCTGCAGCGTTCAGGGACCATCACATTTGAGGGCATCGGGAAGGGGATGGCTGGCGGTGGAGAGCCAGACGCAGGGACACTGATGAGGCTAGTGTGGTGGCAGAACCGGGCGGACACGTGGAGTTCATGGTAAGATTCGTTCGACACGGCGGCATGTTGCACATTTTTTATGTTGGGGGGGTATTAACCAGAAATGTCTGACCCCCACAAGAGCTGGGTCCTGTGCCCACTCTGTGACGGGTGGCCTGGAGAAGCCCCCTCCTCTCCCTGGCTCAGGGCCTGGGAGCCGCTTTAGCTCCCCTCGGCCACGCCCCCCCTGCGTCCACAAGGTCTGAGAACTCATCACGCGAGCCTTTGGGGAGGCCACTTCCGAGGCAAGACTGCCCTCTAGTGGCCCAGGAACAGCCTAACAGGAACATTTTCCAACCATTGGCGCTCCACTGAGCAATCCTTTGAGATATTAACACAACAGGAGTATCACCGGACAGTTCCCCTTTCCTCCCCTCTTTTCCCCTTTAAAGCAGAAGCCAGCTGGTGGGGCCGTGGGGCGGGAGGACAGGGTAGCAGGCAACCAGTGGAAAGCCTTCAGGACCCTTTGGCTCTGTGCTCCAACCGCCCCAACGCAGGCTTCCAGCAGGACCCACGTGGAACACGGGGGTTTGTGGATGCAGCGTCCGGAAGAAAAGGCCAAGGCAGAGGAGAGAGAGATCCCCAGGGTCCCGGGGAATTGGCAAGAGCCCAGATTGTGAGGCCCGTCCCGTGCTGAACCCACGGGCCCAGAACACGCTGGGCAAACCTGGAACCGGAGTTAATGCTGCTGCATGAGCAGGGGGGGGCCGCCATTCTGGGGGGGGGGGGGTAGCCGCTGGGCGCTAACAGCCTCCCCTCCCCTGCCACTCGGCTCCCAAGCCTTCCAGCCTGAGGCAGAGTCAGCGTAAGTCTGTGGACCATAGAGCCAGGCTGCCTGGACTCCAATCTGAGATCCACGCTCACTGTGTGAGTCCTGGGAAGGTAACTGGCTCTGTGCCTCAGTTTCCTCGGGTGTAAAAGGGGAATATGATTGTTAAGACGACTAGCAAGTTGACCTATGTAAAGAACCGGGCATGTAGTAAGTACTCAGTACACATAGCGAGCACTATTGTTCCTATTTGTCCTGACACAGTTTGCCCATCCTGACAACTCCCCGCCTCTCGCAGACGCAGCCCGTCTCGCAGACGCAGCTCCAGACAACTTCTGGGGCTCCCAGGGGAGGACCGCAGTGTGGTCGCATTTCAACTTAATGAGGCTGTGAGCTCCCTGAGGGCAGAAGCTCATCTCACTGCATTAGGTCCAGCCTGGTACCCAGACCCTTCCTGAATGGATGGATGCCTGGATGGGTGGGTGGATGGATGGATGGATGGATGAGATGGGTATGGATGGATGGATGGGTATGGATGGATGGATGGGTGGATGGATATGAATGGATATGAATGGATGGATAGATGGATGAATGAATATGGATGGATGGATGAATGAATGGATGAATGGATGGATGCATGCATGGATGGATGAATATGAGTGGATGGATGGATGGACAGATGGATGAATATGATTGGTGAATGAATATGAGTAGATGAGTGGATGGATGGATGGATGAATATAAATGAATGAACACTCATTCTTAGAGCCCATCTTACGCTGCTACCTATAACAAGCCACTTTCTCACACTGGAAACACCTAATCACTCCAAACTACCCCACCTCCCACCTCACCCCTCAGTGCAGTGTTGAAGAAAGGGAAGGTGCAGCCCTCAACCTGCCCCAATGGCCATCAAGAACGATGTCTCTTTGGTGCGTTCTTGTTCTGATGAGTGAACCTCACGCTTGGAAAGGACCTGCATACCCCAAGCCGGGAGTCTTTCCGGGGGCGTTCAGCTAAGAGAGTGCGCACGGAGCACACGGACTGGAAGCCCCAGAGAAGCTCAAAGAAGGGCGCCTGCAGCTCCGTCAGGAACCCACTCCTGTGCGTGTGATCGTGGCTGTGAGCTGGGGTGGAAGGGTTTGCAGCGGGCTGCAGTGGAGATGGGGATGGGAATGACGGATGCCAGTTCTACGTTAAGAGGGAGATACTGGGTGGCAAAGGATTAAATGGGTAAGGACGTGGGCTTCATCAACTCCCCACCTTTGACCCGGGCTTCTGAGCCGTATGGCCGACTCCTGTACCACTGGGCACCACGATGTCCATACATCCTTACATGTCCCACTGCTGGGCCTTTCTCATCTTTGCACCACGGGAGCCAGGGGAGTCCTAGCTCTAAGGTGGATCCTAGACCCAGTAACACTAAGGCTGACCTTGGACCTGGTCCGTAAGATTCTCTGCATGTACTCCTTCCTATGAAGATAGTGATGTGAAATGGAGGAGGGGTGAACTGCAGCGCTTGACGGCAGGGCGGTGGCTGGGGTCGCCTATGAAGTCTTCCACTCCAACATGCCATCACCATCCTCCGGTCCTACCCACCTATCACCACCCTCCCATCCTACACCCCTATCACCACCCTCCCCTCCTACACCCCTATCACCACCCTCCCCTCCTACACCCCTATCACCACCCCCCTCCTACACCCCTATCACCACCCTCCCCTCCTACACCCCTATCACCACCCTCCCCTCCAACACCTCTATCACCACCCTCCCTTCTACACCCCTATCACCACCCTCCCCTTCTTCACCCATATCACTGTCCTCCCCTCCTACACCCCTATCATCGTCCTCCACTCCTACGTCACCACCCTCCCCTCCTACACCCCTATCACCACCCTCCCCTCCTACACCCTTATCACCGTCCTCCGCTCTGACTTGCCGGTCACCAGTACGGAGTGATGCCCATCACACCAGTGGCCAGAAGACCACGCAGCAGGGGCAACCCGCCTGCTGTCCTGGAGCTTAGAGCTTGTCAGAAATGGGGCACTACCCAGCAGACAGGAAGCTGGCACTGGCACAGGGCGGCTGGCAGCAGAGTGTCCATGACAGACTGGGGGTTGGAGCTCCAACAAGAGTTTGGGGAGAGGGAATTGGGAGACTGAGGGCCCTCACAGAATAGCCCTCTTGCCCGAGGAGGGTCTGACTGCGGGGATGCTGGGCCCCACCTCCGCATGGGGCTCCACATGGGGCTCCACATGGGGCTCCACGTGGGGCTAAGGCCAGTCTCTGGGGGGGGGGGGGGACACCCTCCCACTCTGCCCCTCCCTACTTGGTGCTCACTCCTCGCCCCAGGGGCAGCCCCAATGAGTCACCTGAACAAGAAACTCATCTTGCCTCTATTTTTAAAGAACTACAGTCAAAGCATCAGGCTCTTCCATCACCAAGCCATCGCAAGCCCGTGCCAAGGACTGGCTGTGCCTGGAGAGGTGACGGAGCCGCAGCCAGGCACCGGGACCGCCCTGTGCATGACTCCAGGCGAGCTGCTCAGCCTCACGGAGTCTCAGTTTCCCCTTCTGTGTGAGCACCAGCTCTCCCTCCAGACCACAGCACGCGGACGGCCACCGGGGGGCAGCAAAGCTGGTGGCTACCTTTAACGCGAACCGAACGCTGAGCATGAAAATACCCGGCCCCTCACTTTCCTGCTTTTTAACTGATTTTAGAGAGCTTGGAAGGGAGAGGGAGAGAGAGAACCACCCATGTGAGAGGGAAGCATTAATCAGTTCCTGCTCCAAAAACCCCGGCCAGGGACCCACCTGCAAGCTGGACGTGTGCCCTGACCAGGAACTGAACCAGGCACTTTCGGTGCGTGCGGTGATGCCAACCCACCGAGCCACACTGGCAGACTCTGCCCCTCACTTTAAAGGAACCCCAACTTTCCTCCCTCCTCCCCACTTCACTTGTGTCCCCCCCAAAAGATATGTTCAAGTCCTAACCACAGCACCTGTCAATATTACCTTATTTGGAAGTAGGGTCCTGGCAGATGTAACCAAGTTAAGATGGGGTCATACTAGAAAGGGTGGGTCCCTAATGCAATGGCTGGTGTCCTCAGAGGAGGCAGTGTGACGCAGAGACACACAGGAAGGAATGCCAGGAGATGATGCACGCCGGACTAGGGAATCCCAGAGGCTGATGGCAGCCACTGGCACACAGGGAGGGGCACCTCCGAAGAACCAGCCGCCCCCACTGACCCTTGGATTCAGACTTCCAGGCTCCAGAACACTGAGAGAACAGGTGTCTGTCCCATTCAGCCAGTGTTTCCCAAAGTGTGGTACGCGTACCCCCAGGGGTACAGGAAGAGTTTGGTGGGGGTATGCGTTGCACCGGAGTTTGGTGGGGATATGCACTGCACCGTGCTTAGCTGCGCCTAATTCTACGTTCTCATGAGTACGAGGGGTACTCAGCTTTACGAAAATTATAGAAGGGGTACACATATGTCAAAAGTTTGGGAAACACTGCAGTAGGCCATCGGTTTGTGGTATTTTGTAGGGTCAGCTGCAGGAAATGAGTATTCATAGGCAGATACTAGGATTGCCAGAGCAATATGGAATGAAGGCGAAGACTTTGGCCTTGACTTTCAAGGATCACTGCACTGCATTAGTTGGATCAAAGACTCGCCAAGGAATGCCCATAGAGAAAACGTAGCTAACCACAGAAGGAAAAGCCGGGGGTGTGCAGGGCGCTGGGATAGACAGTGCCCGGGCACAGCGCACTCAGGGCCCAGCAGGCCCACGGGACCGCGTGCACGCACCGCTCAGCCTGCCGCCGGGTGGTAGAATCCTGCTGCTGCTTACCCAGCGGAGGCTGGAAAAGGAACGCTGTTCCTGTGGATGCTTTTCACGGCGACTGACACATTAAACATTCGGAGTTTAGCTATTGTGTTATTCTCACTCTGCTCAGCAATGGAGTGAGGTCATGGAAGCAAAACCTTTCTGAGCCTCAGGGCTCCATAAAATGAGCATAACAGGCATGCACAGGCCGCTGTGAGTAATGAAAGAGATAACATAATGGACATGCAACACGGAGCCAGCTGAAGGGGCACAGCGTGCGGATCTGATGCACCTGTAGACTGCAATACGGCTGCTACCCTCACGTCACGCAACTATCACTTCTTTCCTGTCGTGGGTACAAGGGCTGGACCTTAGGCCATCGTGACGACGGTGTGAGCCCGATTCATAAGCTCCAGCCACGCAGACGGCCCTAACAGCTGCAAGGTCCCTGTACCATTCTGAGCCTTGTAGTTCCTAGAATAGGACAGTAGATGGCAGCAGGGCCTCATTTTTTGCCCCTTCACCCAAGTGCGTAGTCCTGGGAAAACCAGCTACTTGTTACTACCAACTGCAGGCTGGGTCCAGAATCCCCAAGTGACCCGGTGGGGTGAAGTCCGCCCCTTGCCTTCTTTTTTAAGGAGAAAGCAATTCAGTGGGTGCCCACCGGATGTCACAATCCCCAGCTTAAAACTGGGACCAGCACATCAGATCATTCTGGGCCTCACAGACCAGCTTTTGCAGAATCAGTCTCTTTCGTGATCAATTTCCTAAGTTACCAAGTAATCAGACCCTAATCACATTGGCTAGCTCTAATGTCCCACCCAAGGCCAGTCAGAGCTGGTTTCGCCTCGGCTTGTGGCTGTGTGCGTCCAGTGGGCCTCCACCTCGCCCGAGCTTCCTGGGGGGCCAGAGGTTCTGGGGGGCCCGTTACCTGAGTGACGGACACCTCGCTCTCTCGCCCCCAGTCCCACCGCACCTCCCCAGCCCTCTTCCCATTAGAGCATAGTTCAGAAGATCCAAAGGCATGGAGGAGGGAACAGGGACCAGCGTAGCTGCGGTCGGTGCCAGAGAGAAGTATTTCCAACACGGGAAGTCCCGGGCCCCACCTCACCTCCCCAAGGAGACACCCTTCCGGTTTCTCATCAAGTCCAGCACCCGTCTCTGCTGTCCTGATAAAGGAGCCACGGGTGCCCACTCCACAGACACTGAGGGTGTGGGAATGGGGGGGGGATCCTGAGCTCCAGCCCCCAGTGCCCAGACGTTTCTGGGTGCAGGAGCAGGAGCAGGTGCAGGGCCCTGCCCATCGATGATGGAAACAGCCCCCCCTCCCATCCCCCACCCCCTGCCACCCCCACCCTCAACCCCACCCCTGCCACCCCCACCCCTGCCACCTACCGAAGACGGTGAGGACGGGCCCCTCGATGTGCGCCCGGATGTAGATGCGGCCGCGGCGCTCCGTGTGGTCCGTGCCGCAGAGGCTGGGGACGTTCATCACGCAGCGCTTGTGCACGTTCATCATGCAGGCTGGGGTGGGCGGAGTTCGGGTTGGCGGGGCTGGTGGCAGGCCTGTGCCCCCCAGGCCCGGGGCTCCTTCCCGCCTCCCTTCCAGGCGGCTGAGACCCCCCCAGCTTGGCCGCAGCAAGCCCACCCCCTGCTGGGTCACAACAGGCTTCTCCAACCCACCCACCCCACCCTGAGGGTCAGAGGAGGTGGAGCTTGTCCAGCCTCCCGGAGGCTAAGGGTGCACCCCACCCCCCACCTCCACACCCCCCACGGTCCTGAAGCCAGAGTCACTGACTTCCTACCAGGTGGCAGTAACAAGTGAGGGAAGATGTGCATGGGGGGACTTGGCGAAGCTGACAGCCCAGCACCTCCAACTCCAACACAAGTGGGGGTGGGGGAGACAGGGGCCTAACGCCCCAGCAGCCCTCACTCCATCATAGTGGGGGTCGGGGGGACCCTAACACCGCAGAAGCCCCACTCCAGCACAGCAGCGGGGCCGAGAGGCCAAGGCTTCCCTCTGGAGCAGACGAGCAGCCTGGTGGGCATGCCTGGCAGGCGGTGCGGCCAGCCGGCGGGGCCCCGTGGGAGCCAGCGTACTTACTGTCACACTTCATCCCCTGGTGGATGAGCCCGTACAGCAGTGACCCACAGTGGTCACAGAACGTGGGGCTGGAGTAGGTGTGGATCTTGAACTTGTGCTTGCTCCGGGGGTCCTAAGGCCAAGAGAAGACAAGAGGCCAGCGTCAGCTGAGGCGGCCCTCTGAGAGTCCCTAAGAGCCGCTGAGGGCTGAGCCCCCTCCTCACGCCTGTCAGGACCTTCGCTGGAGTCTGGTGACCAGGGGCCGAAGGGGCCAGTGAGGGAGGAGCGGGCTCCCTGGTCGGTGGCAGCACCCGCTGTGCCTGCGCCCGGGGCCTCCGTCAGAGAGCCCAGCCTGCGGGCCCGCCTGCAGCAAGGGTCCCGGGCAGCAGGCACAGTGCCCACACGCCGGGTAGACCCTGCACTCACTCCTGTTCCCCCTCCACCGCTCAGTGAGCCTCTGGAGCAGGGACTCCCAACGGGGGGTACCCCACAGGGCAGTTTGACCCTTAAGGGGGCAATTCGAGAATGAGCTATTAACAGCGCACGTTTCGCCATATGTCTTACGGCTCCAGGGGCCTCGTACACACTCTATAACATATTAGAGGTCCGAGGCATGAAATGCGTGCAAGGGGCTCGGCCCTCCCAGCCCCGGCTTCGTCCAGAAGGTCGTCCGGCTGTCCGGACTCATTAGCATATTACACTTTTATTATTCTAGATATGCTGAAAATTTATGCATTTCAGTTCTCCATTATATGTTTTGAAAGATTACTTGCTTTTATTTCATATCACTTCATATTATTTTTTTTTAACAATTTCTTAGTGATTTCTTCCTCAGTCCATCCACTGTTCTTTCGTCCTTTCATTTTTCTCTTTCATGGGTGCCATATTCTTTGGAAGCTTGTTTAGACCAAGTTCATGGCCGTTTAGGCTTCCTCCACGTGAATAGGAGCTCGCTTTTTGAATAAGAATTCTATGTCATGGGGCGGGGGCCGTGGGGGGAGCATCAGGATGTTGGAGGTGCTTAGGGGGGCCCGGCCAATAGAAGGCTGGGAACTGGTCTAGAGTGACCGCAAACCCACGTCTGGGATGTGGCCACCTGCTGGGACTCATCTCCTGCAGAACAGGGTTCAAGGTCACACAGAGTCCGCAGGCCGTGGTGGAGACTGCTGGTTCCCACCAACACCCGCTCTTCCCTTCATAACAGAACCTGGAGTCGAAGCAGAGCTCAGGCCCCCAGGAGAGACCACTCCCCAGCCGCCCTTGCAGCTGCGGCCGGTGGGGCCAAGCTCTGGCCAACGGGACGTGTGCGCGGCGGGGCCCACCCCCTTAGGAGAAGGTGCGCACACCGGCCCTGCGGGCCCTTCCCCTCCACAGCAGCCGGAGGACAGTGAGGACTGGAGTGACCACTCTCCCTCAAAGCCATCCTCGCTAGCCATGGGCTGCGTCCCTTTGGACAGACCCTGAGAAAAACCTCCTCTCTCCTCAGTCTCTACGTCCAGGGGCCACTCTCACAGCCTGTACCCATTCCCTCACTGCAAAGCAAGCTCCTGAGGGCTGCTGTTGTGTTTGGCACAAAGGAGGAGCTCGGTAAATACTCAGAGAGCAGAGCTCACCGTGAGTGAGCTTCGGCTCATGCCTGGAGCGGTTTTCAGGGACAGCCAGCCATGAGCTTACTTAATCGTAAGTAACCTAACCCCTCCCCCTTTCGTACGAGGGACTGGGGAGTGGGGGGGCCGGCCGCCAGGGACCAGTTGGAGAGCCGTGGTGGCAGCTCGGGCTGAGACCACCACTGAGCACTGAGAGCCCTGCCCATGCCCACGCTGCTTAAGGGAATGACGAGGCAGAGCTGTGCCGACACCGGAGGCAGCCCGGAGGAAGGGGCCAGTCTGGCAGGGAGCCGGGAAATTCGCCCACGGTCCACGCGGAGACTGTCAGTGGCTCCTCTGCCCTCCGTTCCCCTGACTCAGCTTTGCAAGTGCCAACTCCACCCTCCCCACAGTCTCTCAGACACCCACAGTCCGAGCAGGCCTGCCCCTCGCCTCTCCCGCCGGAGAGCTGGGAATACAGCCACACGGTCCCCAGGATCCGCGATCCCAGGAGGCCCTGAGGGACCCAGTGCCAGTCCTGCCAGCGCCCCCTCCGAGGCGGGCACGTCTGCACTGGGAGAGGCCCCGCGCCTGGACACAGGCCACTGGTAGGAAGCTGAGGTTTGGTCCAAAGGCTCCGTGGACGTGTCTGGGACGCAGGCCTGGAGACAGGCAGCCCCGGCTGAGGTGGGCTCCGAGGAAGAGAGAGGAGCAGAACAACGTCACACGACCTCTGCTGGCCCTGGTTCAGTCCCCTGGGGACCTGCCCTACAATTCCACCTGAAGCCCCTGTGGCCTCTAAACATCCTCCTTCGTGCATACGCGATCCAGGTGGGCAGGTGGGCAGATGCTGCTGCAACAGGGCGGGGGCTGGGACTTAGGGCCTGGGTTCAGGCACTGCCCACGGGCCAGACAGGAGGGAACAAGGCCGGCTGTGCTGGGAGCTCACTCTGTCACTGCCGGTCACAGCGCGGTGAGGGGCCAGCAAGGGAAGAGGGTGGGGAGGTTGGAGGGGAGGCCCGATGGGCCCAGGGGCTACTGACCAATTGGTGTAAGAGCATGTCAGCGCTTTCACAGCTGGCACCCTATGCCAGTGGGCCGGTTAAACGCCAGCTCTGTCTTTGACCAAAACACCTCCCCTCTCCCAGCTCGGAGGGGCCCGCTGACTGCCCTGGGGTCCTGGGGGCCTGAGGCAGAAGCTCCCCCTGTCCTGTTTTGATTCCATTCAAAGATACAGCACCACCTCCACCTCCTCCCTCCCGCTCCTCCCTCCCCCATCTGGTTCTACACTCAGATCTGCGCCCCCTGCGCGCCCCCCGCCCCCACAGCCTCTGCATCGTCCCCATCCCCAGCCTGGGCCTCCTTCCCGCTCAAGGCCACGAGCTGGAGCCCAGGCTTACAGACCGAGCCTGGAAACAGGCTGCATGTGGCCCAGATGGTGCTTCTTAAAAATTTGACTTGATTGATTTGAAAATATTTAAAAATCGTGAAATGTCAGCTCAAAAAGTAAATTTCTGGCTCCTTTAAAAAAATCAGGCAGTGGCAACACTGACACACGGCTGTGGGCTGAGCAGCGGCCATCCCCTTCGGGGAAGCGATTCGCAACCCAGTTCTCCACAGTCCCCACCTCTCCCTATTGCCTCACTCCATGCCGGCCTCACTTCCCTCCGCCCGGCCCCTCTGCCCGACGCTCCGGCCCCTCTCCCCACAGCGCACTGGCCAGAGCCAGCCACAGGGAGCACACGTCCTCCCTGAGCCCGCTCCCTGGGCTCAGGCCAGAGGCTCTCAAAAACGGGGCCGGGGCCACCACCTCCCTTTCGCAGCATCACCCCCTGGTGTCCAGGCCTGGGCATCTCCAGCCTGGAAGCAGGGCCACAGAGCCCGAAGTGACCCCGGTCCCGCTGTGTCCTGTGGCTCAGGCCCACCGGGCTCTGTCCCGGGTGAGCGTGGATTTCCATTTCCTTCCGCTTCTGCTCCAGAGTCAGGAGCCTGATGAGTGACAACAAGGTGGTGATCACCTGCTGTGCCTTCTGCCGCGCCTGCACTGAGCACGGCCGCTGCCTCGCTCATCCCGGGCCCCGGTCACGTCCCAGATCCTCACTGATGGGAGGCAGTCCAGTTCTGGACTTCCAGGCGGCGGCTGGGCTCAGGGAAGGAAACGGTCCGAAATCTCCCACAAGGCGGTGGGGAGACAGGCATGGAAGCCGTGTGTGGGCTCCGGAGAACACCTGGCCGCCCCCCGCTCCCCAGAGGGTCCCGAGGAGGACAGATGCAGCACCAGCCAGTGACAGCCACTGGGGTGCCCTCCGCCCACCCACAGCCAGAGTCTTCATGGTGAGCACCCGAGCCCCCACTGAGCATCTCAGGACGCGGCCTGAGTGCAGACACAGCAGCTCAGGAGGAAGCAGCACAGGCCAGAAACAAGCCAAGAAACCTTGACACGGCTGCGCCCAAACCTGAACGTGTCCCTCTGTGCGGGGCCGGGGGCCTGCTGGGAGCACTCCTCCCGGTCGGCCTGCCCACAGGGGCTGCCCTGGCTGAGCTGGGGCAGAGCCGCAGGAAGAGGCAGCCAACAGAAGCACCAAGGCGGGAAGCCTGGCAGCGTCGTCGGGGTTCATTCAGGCTGTGCCACCCCCTCTGCTCAGCGCAGCAGCCCCTGCAGGCCCTCCCAGGCCCCCAGGAGGCGGAGGGGAGCCCCGAGAATCATCCCGGACAGGAGGGAGGCTGCAGCACAGGCTCTGGAGCTGCTGTGTAGCCTCAGGCAAGGGACGCCCTCTGAGTCTCGGGTTCGGGCCAGCAGAGGGGGATGGGAGCCAGGCCATCTCCGAGATGACCGAGAGCCATGGTCTGTGGCCCGGCTGTGTACCCTGTCCTGTGGTTTGGGCAGCACTGCGTTTTAACCCAACAGGCCATTTTTACTCAAATCCAACGATTTTAAGATAGAACTCTGCGAGACTGTAAACTCGGGAATTCAGTGTGCAGTTACATTTCCCCACTGCACCTGGAGAGGACGCGGCCGCCTCGGTGGCAGTCAGTGTCAGCCAGGCTCCCCGCGCGGCGGGAGAGAGCCGCTCCCGCTGGGCTGGGCGGGCCGCCTCCCGGGCACCCATCTTCCGCCACTCCCACCCATGGCTCTCCCACACCCTCCCCCTGCCCGGAGTTCACACTGGAGGCCACCCCGCAGAGGAGTGGGCCGTGCACTGCTGCTCCTTGGCGGAGAAGGTCTATGGGCCCGCGTCCCCAGCCACCCAGGGGGGTGGGGGGGGAAGAGGGAAGGGGGGCTGGCAAACACAGCGCGGCCCACAGAGGGACCAAGGTGCACATGGAGAACACGGAAGCACCGCGTGGGGTGGCATCGTCATGGGTGTATTAGTAAGTGAAACTGAAAAAGGAAAAGGAACCCAGGTGCAGGAATGTGCAGGCCTCATGGTACTGCTTTTCATGAGAAAGTGAGAAGGCACGCAGAGGGCACGGCTGGCAGTCCCAGCCCAGCACAGAGGACACGGCACAGAGGACACGGCACCCCCAGCCCTGCACAGAGGGACACGGCACCCCCAGCCCCGCACAGAGGGACACGGCACAGAGGACACGGCACCCCCAGCCCTGCACAGAGGACACGGCACAGAGGACACGGCACCCCCAGCCCTGCACAGAGGACACGGCACCCCCAGCCCCGCACAGAGGGACACGGCACAGAGGACACGGCACCCCCAGCCCTGCACAGAGGACACGGCACCCCCAGCTCCGCCCAGAGGACATGGCACCCCCAGACCCGCACAGAGGACACGGCACAGAGGACACGGCACCCCCAGCCCCGCACAGAGGACACGGCACTCCCAGCCCCGCACAGAGGACACGGCACAGAGGACACGGCACCCCCAGCCCCGCACAGAGGGACACACAAGGAGCAGCGGGGACGGGTGCCATCCACACCCGTGAGGGTGGAAGCCGTGCCTCTGTCTGGATGCTAAGCAGCTCGTTGGACTGTTTTTCTGGAACCACAGAACCGCAGCAGGTACCACTCCGCCGGCCCCAAAGTGCACAGAAAACGCCAAGAATCCCCAGGCGCGGGAAAGCATGTGGGCTGAGGCTTGTGAACATGCAGGGAGTGTAATGTTAGAAGCTGTGATTACACTGTGGTTTGGCCCCGGAGACGGAATAGAGCTGATAAGGCTGTGTCAGCGCGCACGCGTGTGTGTGTGTGTGTGTGTGTGTGTGTGTGTACACGTGCCTGGTAACCGTCTGCTCCTGTGTTTGACCCGCCACGCCTCCTTCCAGCCCCACTCCTCAGGCAAGCAGCTGAGGATTCCCGATGAAGGACAAGCGTTGGACCGACATTTCCGTGAAGCTTTAATCTGGGTTAAAATGGGCACTGGAGCCACCATCCCCATCCGGTCAATCCACAGCCATGCTCACGTGTAGCACAGCTCTGGCAGGCAGCCATTGGCTTCTCCCTTTCAAATGTCAGCCTCTTGGTGTGGAAACGGGGAGTGACCACAGCATGCCCAGCTCCTCCGATGAGGAGGTTCGGTGAGTCCCTGCACGGGGCAGGTGGAGTGAACAGTTAACAACCACTCGGTGTGTCTGTCGGGAGCTCTTCCACAGCCTTTGTCCGGGCTTAAACTCAGGCTGGTCTCTTTCTAAATGGTTGGCCACAAATTTTCTCTGGTTCCCCTTTTCCTTCCTGTGTGTCTCTGCCGCTGCAGTAACTGCCTATAACTTCCTTCTCTTACTGCTTCTTTCTGCTCTGAAACCATTCTTTCCTCGCATACCACGGCAGCAGGCGCGCGGGGAAGACCTGTAATTTTCTTGGTGTGTAGTCAGTTGTAACAAAGACTGCAGATCTGAGAGGCCTCTTTTGTCCTCCGCTACTTCCTCGCGAATCCTCGTTCATTTTTAAATCTCTCTTATGCTCCACTGATCTGCCTCTCGGTTCCTGCCGCAGTCCCATCCTCGTTAAACACGGCACAGGTTTATAATATCACCCAGAAACATGCATTCTACCCACCCACCCCTCTGCCAGCATTACTGTCTGCTTTCAGAACTCCCATGGTTATTCTCACCCACACATTCTTCAAGAATATACTGGAAATGCCAACAGTTGCCAACCCTAGATCTTGTTCCTTCTAGAAAAATCTCCACCTGCAGCACCAGCTCAGGGGACAGCAGTGTGTCTAACCTCATGCTGATGGACTGAGGTCTGGTCAGTGACATGTAACGTGTAAAGGCTGAGCTGGGCCCAGCAGAATTCCCAGCAGGCACCTGTGCGGTGCCAGTGCTGGGTGCCGGGTGCGGGAGCCAAGCTGGCGGTAGGTGGTGAGGGAGGTGGGGGACAGCGTCAGGGCTGACAGCCCAGAAAGCAGAGAGACGGACAGTGTGGCTCAGCACAGCGGCCCTGAGCCAGCTCTCCTGAAGGCAGCCCTGGGCTGGAGCAGAGTCCTGGCCACGAGGCCTGCTGGGCACGGCCTGCCCCCACCTCAAGCATCTGAGTTGGTAACTCCCCCAGCCCAACGCCCACCAGCACACCAGGGGAGACTGAGTCACAGCCGCGGCATCCACTGCTGAGCCTCCCATCGGTGCAGAACCCCCTCGGGGAGCAGGGAGCCCTCGTGCTCTCAGCACACGGAGTTTCCTTCTGGAAGGCTGTGTGCGTGTGCGAGCCAGCCTCAGCCCTCGGCCTGCAGATTCAGCCCCGTTGATGCCAAGCTCACCAGTCTGAGAAGCTGCCTCCTTTCCAGCAGGCGAGGCCCAGGCTGGCCAGGGAGTCCCGCATACAGCCGCCCCCGGCCACGATCCTGGACCCTCCACACTTCAGCCCCCTCTCGGTCACCAGAGATAACACCATATCTACTCCTGGGACTGTTACGGTGCCTGCATTCCTAAAACCTTAGAACAGCTGCTTGCAGGGAGCAGGCACTCAATGCACAGCAGGCCCTCGGCCCCTGTCACTCAGTGAATTCCTGCCGACCAGGCATCTATGTCTACTGAGGTGCAACTTCCCCCAATAAACCCCCAGCATGCTCCCACTTCTTGAACTTCAACCTGCATTTTTCTGCACCAATTTCCTCCACTAAAGCAACGAGCCATTTGTGTGTTTATCATTTATTCACCAAATAATCGCCAAGCACCTCACGTGGTGAGGCGCCAGATGAACAAAGTCAGATATGGGTTTGCCCTCCTGTGCTCCCAGGAAGAAGACAGAGAAAAAAAAAAGAGGAAAAAAAAAAAAAAAGCACAAATAAATGTATACTTGCAAGTGCTGGGAAGTGGGGCTGAGAGGGTTTGTAGCGAGGGATGTAGATGGACAGAAAGGTCGGGGAGCCCTACCTGCAGAGGTGAAGTTTGAACTAAGATCTGAAGGATGAGGTGTAACTGGGGCCCAAGCCACCTGGCTGGGGCTCTGTGAGCAATTCAGCTGCACAGGGTCCTGCTTCAAGCCAGGACCTGGCTGGCACCACCCCCAGTCCCTCCTCTACCCTCCCCACCTGCCTGGCTCCCAGCGCTGCCTCAGCCCCCCTTCCCTGTCCCCAGCTCAGAGCCCAAAGCCATGAGACCCCAGCCCTGTGAGAGGAAATTTAGTCCAGGGCTCATAATAAGACTTCAAAGCCACATGGTCAAATGCAATCCCAGCTCTTGCTTCCCAGTCCTGGGCCTTGAGCAAGGTGCCTACACGCCATGAGAGCCTCATTGTCTCACCTTTAAATGGAGACAGAGGCTGCCCTGTGGTGGGCCCTGCAGAAGAGCAGCCCACATTGCAAGCCCAGGCTGCGAGGGACTGAAGCCCAGCTCACGGATTTCCCAGCTGTGTGACTTTGGGCAGTTTGCCTAACCTCTCTGTGCTTTAAAGTAAAAATAGTAATCGCATTAAGTCCTCACAGGATTATGAGAATGTAATGAGTTAGTGTTTGTAAAAGGCTCAGTGCAGTGCCTGGCACTTGGTGAAATACTACCCAAGTCCCTGCATGGCTGAGTAGAAGAACCATTTCTTCGTTCTAGATTTGCAAGGATTAGCACCATCGTGACGACACTGTGCTTGCTTAGCCCAGGCGGGCATGTAGCACCTGAAGCTAGCTGAGAGCGAAAGCTGCATCTGTGACCCGGCAGCCACTTCCAGGAACTGAGCTCTGGTCTCAGTTCCCCCTTTAGAACACAAAGGGTGAAGCTGGGCATTCCCAGGGGGCTTTCAATGCTGACAACCGGGGCGGTCCAGCTGCTCACAGAGCGCCGCCCCTCCCTGTGAGGCCACGGTGTGAACCTGTAGCTCCGAGTGCACAGCAGTGGGTTCAAGGAGCGGTCACACTGCAGCAGATTGCAGCTCCCGTCAGAAACAGTCCTCAGTCACCGCAAAGCAAGCACTCACCCGCCCTGCCACCTCTGCTCCCCGCAGCAGCCAGCAGAGACAAGAGACATGGTTGCCCTCCTCTCCCTGCCGAGGGGGCGTCGCCCAAAGGCAGGACCAGGGCACAGGCGCTGTGGGCTGGACTTCGGGTGCAGAGCATAGTGCCAACTCCCTCTGCGTGGACGCCATCGCACACCCAGGTCTGCCTTTCCGAGGAGCAGAGAGGCCCTGGGGAGAGAGTTCTGTGCACACCCACGGCCACCTCTCCCTGGGCCCACGTGCTCCAGTTTCCGGAAGAGCTGTCAGGGCCCCGCGCCATGTGCAGCTGTGAGGGACTCAGCAGCCGCAGACGCGCCCACCTTCAGGGATGACAGTGGTGATTATTGCTACACAGCCAGGCACTGCGCTGAGCTTTACACACCATTAGCTCATCTGACCAACACTGCAATAAGCTTATTATCCCCTCGTTTCCAGGGAAAAAACTGGAGCACAGAGGAGTTAATAAGTTGCCCAAGGTCACAAGCTAGTGACCTGGATCCTAAGGTTGGGCTCTTTGTCACATGTCACACCCTGTGATGTGTAGGAGTCAACCAGGCGTCTGAACCCTGGACACACACTGAACCCACTGGCGGCTTGGGATCAGCCAGAGTTCTGATCTCGCCTGCTTGCATTGGCCCCGGCACCAGTGCCTGGTTATAAAACCCCAGAGATAATCCAGCTGTGCAGCCAGGGCTGAGACTCACTGAACTCGGGGGAGACTCGCTGGACGTTGTGGCCTGGCCGTGGGCAGCATGTTCAAAGGCCTCCTGTGGGAGGACTGCTGGAGCCAAGAGTTAAAGAGGAAAGCTCAGAGCAGAGAGAGGCAGACATGGCGGGTGTGACCTATGAACCAAGAGGTCACAGTTTGATTCCCGGTCGGGGCACATGCCCGGGTTATGGGATTGACCCCCCAGTGTGGGGTGTGCAGGAGGCAGCTAGTCAATGATTCTCTCTCATCATTGATGATTCTATCTCTCTCTCCCTTTCCCTTCCTCTCTAAATCAATACAAATTATTTTTTTTAAAAAACGAGGACAGAGGAATGAATGGGCCCTCAGCACACAGGACAGGGCAGCCATGTCATCTCTCTTCCAAAGGGGGGCACTGGAGAATGACGTGGGCAGAAGGCAACAGGATTCCAATGCAACGGAATAACCGGGTTTGCTCTGGGCACGCTTGGCAAAGGGGTGTGCGATGGCCCTGCTCAGAAGCCCCGCCAGAGGCTACACCATGGCCATGTGTTCAGCAGCTGCAGCGACGTGCTCACATCTGAGCGTCAGAAAGACGACTCGATAGCAATGTGGAAATGACAGGCCGGCGAGACAGAGAGGAGTCGGGGACTCAGGACGGGAGGCTGTCGGCCCAGGGCAGTTGAGTATAGTCTACATGGCATTTAGGGTGAAGGTGAGGGTGAAGAAGAGGGTAGCAGTATATCGTGGTGAGTAAGAGCAGACTCTAAGGCCACATCAAGTTCAAATCCAGAGTTGGCTTATTAGTCATCTGAGTTGGCGAGTTGGATACCTTGTCAGCCTCAGTTTTCTGCTCTATAAAACAGGCATAGAAAAGTCTCTTTCTCACAGGGTGAAGATGCCATGAGTGAGTGTATGTAAGTCACTGGAACAGCAGCTGGCATGCTGGGTGCTACATAAGCATTAGCCATGATGACTATGTCGGAGGTGCAGTAGAAGGTGCAGTAAGCAGGTGAGGAAAGTCTGGGAGCCTGGAGGAAGAGGCCCCACAACTTCCCGTTGCTCTGTGGGGCTTTGGGGATTCCATTATGGGGCCAAGAGGGTCAAGACAGAAAGTTGCATGAGGAAGGGCTGAGATGCAGAAATAAGAAACAGAACCAAGACCTGAGATGAAGGCCAAGTATGAAGGCAAACGCAGGCTCACCATCCTGTGTGCAGCAGACATGTATACAAAGCCAGGCACCGCTTTCAGCTCTTTGCATCTATTCATCCCTATGAAGTAGATTCCTTGTCACCCTCATCTCGAAAATGAAGTGATAAGAACGGAGAAGTTAAGAGACTTATCCAAAGTCACACGGCTAGTAAGTAGCAGAGCCGAGAGGTGAGCGCAGGTGCCATGGTCTTAATCAACACGCAAAACCTGAACCTGAGCCCGCACGTGTCACCCTGCCCTCACCCAAACACCAACGGAAGGTTCCAGAAGGCAGTTGTGAAGATAGAAGACCATACTTCAGCCCAGAAGTCAGGGAGGTGCCAAGCAAATGGCAGAAATGCTCCCAGCTGTCTCAATGCAGAGGAAGGTGGGGCCTGGCTGGAGGGAAGGGCAGCCTGGCTGGATTCTCCTGATGGAGAAGAGTTGGCGCGGCCACGTCTGGCGTTGGGGACTGACCATCCCAGGACGCCGCGGCGAATCTTCCCAGGTGCCCCCAGCTCTGGTTCCCATTCCTCCGCCAGCGCCAACACTTGTCTCGGGTTTGTGTTTAAATGTCACCCTAGCAGGTGTGGGTGAGGCCTCATTGTGGACTGACCCCATGTTCCGATGCTTGGCAACATCACAGTTTCAGGCACCTGAGGACTATTCGCATGTCTTCTTCGGAGAAATGTCTGTTCAAGTCCCTAGCCCATTCCGAGGCCCCTCAAAAATTAAAACGTGGAGCTGCCATTAACCCAGCAATCCTGCTTCTGGATATTTGTCCACAAGAGTTGACATCGGGGTCTCAGGGAGATTCTAGCACTGCGGCACCGAAACGTAACACACAGCAGCAGGTGGGAGCAACCTAACCGGCCATTGGCTGGCACGTGGCTACTGAAAATGGGGTGGATACACACAACAGAATACGTTCAAGCTTTAAGAAGGCAGTTCTGCAACACGGGCCAACATGGATGGACCTGGAGGACACTGTGCTAAGTGAAAGAAGCCAGGCACAGAAAGACTGCCTGACGCCCTTCTATGGGGATCTAACATTGTCAAACTCGCAGAATCAGAGTGGAAGGGTGGGTGCCAGGGGTTGGGGGGAGAAGGGAATGGGCGGTTACTAGGCAACAGGCCTGAAGTTTCAGGTAACGTTGAATAAGTTCCAGATCTGCTGAGCATCGTGTCTACAGCCAACGACACTGCACTGCACTGCACTGCACTGAGGAGAGGCGGGTAGAGCTCCCGTTCTATGTTCTTTCAAGTAAAATAAAACTGAGCAGTTCAGTGGGGAGGAAAGCAGGTCGCCTGCTGCTGACCTCGAAGGCCAGGACTGGGCTAGGGCCTGGGAGGCAGTACCGAAGGCCTTGGGGTTCTGGTTGTAGAACAAGGTTCACTGTGTGGGAATTCACCAAGATGAGCATTCTTCCTGTACAACAGTCTCAAAAGCCATGTGACCAGCCCAGACTAAAACCAGAATCTTTAAATCCAAATTCCAAATTCCTAGGAGAGGGAGTGGGGCCTTTCAAGCTTGAGGCTGGGGTCCACCCCAACAGACCGAGGCTGTGGGGTCGCAGGTGCATCCCTGGAAAGGCAGTTCTCAGAGAAAAGGGGTGTCTCCTTCAGTTAATTTGAGCAGGTGCACAGGGCTGAGGTTACAAGTCTGGGGTATGGGGTAAGAACGTGGCCTGGGCCAGGCTGAATCCTGGTTCTGCCACTCACTGGTCATGTGATCTTGGGTAACTTGGTCTCTCAGTGCCTCAGTTTCCTAATCTGTAAACTGGGTATGATAACAATGGTACTTACTTACAGAATGTAATTAAGAATAAAGAGTATTATTGTAAAATGCTTAACAGAATTATATCTATGAATGCTGGCTCTTGGATGTTATTATTAAGAAAGAAGAAGAAACACTTGAAAATCCCAGAATCCAAACCAGTAGAGGTGAGGGAGCTCCAGGAAAGTCAGAGACAGAGGACACCTGGAAGTGAGGCCAGGTGGGCCCAGCGCCTTACACACACCCCTTACACCCACCCCGCTGCCTGCATTCTCTGTTTCCCCCAAATCTGCAGGCTCCACAGGCTGAGGTCGCTGGGAAACTGTCCATTCAGGCTCTGAGGCTGGTCCCACCCCAACTAGGAGACGCCAAAACAACTGACAGGACAGGACACCTCCACCCCGCGGGCCCGCAGCCCTGCCTGCTAGGAGGGGCGGGCGGTTTCCATCCGCTGCACATCATGCGTTTGCTGCTTCTCCCCAGGGGAAGCTCTGCATCTCTGTGCAGCGGGGACGACGGGCTGGGAGAAGCAGTGGGCTACCCTGCACAGGCATCGTTGGCGCGTGGCGAATGGGAGCAAGAACCACGTGAATTCGCTTCACAGTCAGGAAGCGCATTTACCGCCTTACCATTAGCCTCTCCCGGCCAGCCAGCCTTGGGAGCTGCCTGTCTTTCCGTTCTGTGGCAAGAGGATGGCTGCACGCTGTGCGGGAGACGAGGTGGGTCCTGGCAGCCCCCTCCAGAGGTCACGGGCCACGGGCGGTAATGCAGCAACTCAGTGACTCAGCAGCCTGTGCAGGCGGAGCACACGGTCTTCCTGCGGACCAGCTCCCTCACTCTCCCCTGACCCCCGCCGAAGGCACTGACTCACGCAGGAGGAGTGGAGGCAGAGAGGGCAGTCACTGGCCCACGGTGACTCAGCCAGTTGGCGGCAAATCTGGAATTCACACCCAACACCCATAGAATGTTCCCTGACGCTGATTTCCAAACTCGGCTGCCCATCACAGTTACAGTTCTGGCCCTCATCTGTGTCCAGGGGCGGCCAGGTATAGCAGGATACCCTAACCATCGAAAGCTTCAGCTGTCGGCATTCTGCAAGGAGCTTTCGAAATTGCAGTGACACGTGCTGCGTTGACCTGTTCAGCGTCTCCGCTTCCTCTCTGGCAGGAGTGCCTCCATTACCCTTCGCCGATCCACGTCCCTGCCCAGCGTGCTTAGTCTCGGAGGGGACACCTTAAGAACATGAGCTCCGCCAGACCATCTCTCTCCTTCTCGAGCTTTAATTCAGAACCAACGCAACGTAAGAACCCAAATCAGACACGGCTGGTGTGGCGATTCCTGCTTTCCTCCCGTTCTCCAGAGTTCCCCAGACTCTTCCCAACACGGCCTTCCTGCCTGAGGGAAGCCGAAGTGGGTTCTGGTGTAGGCAACCCAGCCACACTGAGGGGAAGATCACCGTGTGGGCCAGCGGCCTCACCAGTCGGGGAAATGTGGTGTCTATCAGGTGTCCACCTCAGTCAAGACCTAGATGCCTCCACCAGCCCAACGTCCAATGTGTAACCGCCGCACAGCATCCAGCCACGTGGTTCCCTGATTTCCATAGCCTGACCTCGGCCGTTCCCAGAGTGTTGTCAGCATGACTGCTGAGGTGGTGATCTCCACGTTAGCTAATCAGTGCACACACCCTGCAATAATCCCCCAGCAAACAGGCCTAGAATTCTTAGGTCAAGAGGGATTAGGTTGAGTAATTCTTTGCTCAAAAAGGTCATTAAGGCTTTTGAGACACATTGGTAATTTTCTCTTCAGAAAGATTATACTAATGTACACACTCACTGGTAATATTTTAGAATGAATTTCCCTTCCCCCTTTGAGTCCCATTTCTTTTTATATTATTACTAAAACCATGTTTTATATTTATGTGTGTCTTGTGGTATTTCTTTGCCTCTCTTATTTTAACCACATCCTAAATTTCTCTTAGACTTTGCTTGGAATTGTACATTGTCCATCCAATCTGATGGCCATTGCCTGCGGATAGAGACCTTCACCTCATTTCCATCGTGAGATAATGGACACTCGACTTCCACTTCTGCCATCGCAATCTATACTTTCCAGACCTTATACTTCCTTGCTGGCTTATTTTGATCTTTATTCCTATATTGTTCTTTATTGATCTTTATTGTTATATTGGTCAAAATTTTATTTGTTACTTTTATCTCTGAGTTGTTAGAGATAAAAAATAAAGTATATTTGAACCAATGTATCTATGCCAAGAATTAAATAGTATTAAATATTTTATTTAGGATTGTTCATCTAGACTAACAATTTTCAACTGGTGTGCTGCAAGAATTTTTAAAACCTGCAATATCTGACTATTTACTATTTAGTCAGAGACACTGATCTCTTTTCCCTTAGATCAGTGATTGGCAAACTGCGGCTCACAAGCCACATGTGGCTTCTTGGCCCCGTGAGTGTGGCTCACAAAATACCATGGCCTGGGAGAGTCTATTTTGAAGAAGTGGTGTTAGAAGAAGTTTAAGTTTTAAAAATTTGGCTCTCAAAAGAAATTTCAATTGTTGTATTGTTGATATTTGGCTCTGTTGACTAATGAGTTTGCCGACCACTATCTTAGATAGTCAAATTAAAAAAAGATGACAGCAGTCAACACAAGAGCCATCCAATGTCAATGAATCAAAATTATACCTATTGTCTTTGTCAGATTGGAGATATATATATATATATATATATATATATATATATATATATTGGTGTGAGCAGAACTTTAGTAATGAGTTTATGTACCATGAAATGCAAAGGATTGAAGAATCGCTGATCTAGACACAGAGTTTACTATAGTTTGCTTTTTATGCCAACTTTATTAGGCTATGCTGGTTAGTTATAATAATAAACTGTGGTAGCTATTGATTTTATCAGATCATCAAAGTTTCCCACCCCTCTTCTCATATGCACTGCTCTCTGAGCTAGGCCTGATGACCCAGGCCAGACAAATTATGAAAGTGCATTCTCCTAACAGAAGAGGACCAACAACGAGAAGCCTTGCCTGAAACTGATTCTGAACTCAGAGTAAGACAGCCACTTCTACCATTCGGGCTTTTATCTTTCCAACAGGTCAATCATAACCGGGTTGATAGATGCATTGCAGACATACCCTGTCTACAGTAGGAGCAAATGAGGCGATGTCTAGGCAGTCCGAGTCCCAGCAGGAAACAGAAGGCACACTCAAATTAAAAGAGCCTGAGAAAGTTTTTGGAGGAGAACCAAGATGGCGGCACAGGTAAATGCCAGTACTCACCATCTCCCACAACCACATCAATATTACAACTAAAATACAGAACAACATCATTCAGAACCACCTGAACTCTAGCCGAAAGGAAACCCTACAACTAGAGAAGTAAAGAAGAAAGCACATTGAGGCTGATAGGAGGGGCTGGTCCAACACCCATGTGCAGCATTTTATAATCTGGCCGGATATCTCCAAGGCCTCCCATGAGAAGCAGAGGGTCCCCATATCAGAATCCAAGACCAGGGTTCCAGAGCTGGGAAGAGAAGTCAGCGTAACTTTGGGCTGTAAAAACAAGTGGGGATTGTGGCTGAGTGACATGGAGTCCTAGGTGTTCCCCTTAAAGGTCCCAAGCATGAACTGACTCGACCCAGTCCCTCTGATCTCCAGGGCTGGGCAGTGGCTTTGGGGGAATACAAGGACACATGGAGAAAAACTGGACTGTCTCGCATCAGGGCAGGAACTTAGGGGTAGCTTTTTCCCAGATAGGGATGCTCATAAGGGCCATTATTCTTGTGCTGGGATCTCCCCCATTGCAGAGCTGACTGCCAGACATGTCTGAGCTTCCATCAGTATGTCCCACACTATTCACTTCCTCTGGTGATTCTCTGAGACCCCGCCCCATCCAATTTGCAGTGGCTTTTCCATATTAATGGCCTGTCCTCACTCAGGTTTCAGAATTTCCTAAAATCTCTCAAACTAGCAGCAAGTGGCATCAGTGTACCCCAACCCTATCACTAAGAGGCCCAAGACCCAGCACTAGCACCAGCCTGTTTTGCTTCACAGCTGGATCTCTCCTGGGCACTTCCTAGCCCAATACAAGTAGCAGACATCTGCAGATCTCTTTGTAGCTCCTGCTGGGTGGCCCTAGGCAGTCACTGATTTTCCACCTCCTGGGAAGCCCCAGAGCCAATGCACCTTGGGGATAGCTTCAAACAATACTAGATTATAACTCTACATATCCACAATCAACACACTCAAGGGGCAGACTCAATGAGCACCAAAGCCTTACTGATGTGAGTCCTGCTCCGTGGGAGTGTCTCCTGCATGGCAGTTCTTCCATTGTAGATGCAGCTGGTCCTCACAGTCAATTGGCTTGTAGGTCAATTCCTCCAATTCCCAGTGATGCCAACAGCAATCAAGGCTCAACTACAACAAGACTGCGCACACAGCCCAAACAGGGTGCACCTAGAGTGCCAGCTCAGGTGACTGGGGAGACTGACCCACTAGGCCTTCAGGATACCTACTACACAAGGCCGCTCTATCAATTCAATAACAGCTTTACTTAATACACAGAAACAAACACAGGGAAGCAGCCAAAGTGCAGAGACAAGAAACATTTTACAAATAAAAGAAATGGAGGCAAGCAAACTACTGGATACAGAGTTCAAAGCAATGGTTTTAAGGCTACTCAAGGATCTTAATGAGAGCTTCAGGAGACTTAAAGAGAGCTTCAAGGGACTTAGAGAGACTTTCAAGGATCTTAGTGAGAATGTCAAAGATATTTAAAAAGACCAGTCAGAAATTAAGCATACACTACTGAAATAAAGAATAATTATTCTTTAGAGTCTACAGTAAAGGATTCCAAGAATCAAATCAATAATTTGGAGTATGAGGAAGCAAAAAACACCCAATCAGAAGACCAAAAATAAAAAAGAATCCAAAATATGAAAATAGTGCAAGGAGCCTCTGGGTCAACTTTAAGCATCCCTACATTTGAATTATAGGGGTGTCAGAAGGTGAAGACAGACAGCAAGATATTGAAAACCTATTTAAAGAAATAATGACAGAAAATGTCCCCTACCTGGTGAAAGATATAGACTTACACAACTAGGAAGCATGGAGAGTCCCAAACAAGAGGAATCCAAAGAGGCCTACACCAAGACACATCATAATTAAAATGTCTAGGGTTAAAGACAAAGAAAGTATCTTAAAAGCAGCAAGAGAAAAGCAATTAGTTACCTTCAAGGGAGGGCCCATATGACTGTCAGCTGATTTTTCAACAGAAACTATGCAGGCCAGAAGAGAGTGGCAAGAAATATTCAAAGTGATGAACAATAAGAATCTACAACCAAGATTACTTCAGCCAACAATGCTATCATTTAGAATTGAAGGTCAGATAAAGGGCTTCACAGACAAGAAAGAGCTAAAGGAGTTCATCACCACCAAGCCAGTATTACAAGGGCATTCTTTAAGAAAAGGAAGAAGAAGAAGAATATGAACAATAACATGCCAATTAATACATAGCTATCAACAAATGAATCTAAAAATCAAAATAAACTAAAAAGAAATCTAGTGAGCAAAATAAACTGATGAATAAAATAGAATCAGAGGCACGGGAACATGGGTCAGGCTGAGGAATCTCAGAAGGAAGGGAGGTAAGGGGGCGAGAAGAGATTAACTAAATATCTTATATGCATACGTGCAATACCTATGGACACAGGCAATAGGAAGATGAATGCCTGGGGCGGGGCAGGAACTGGGTGGAGGGGAACAATGGGGGGGGGGACATCTCTAATACTCTCAACAATAAAGATTTTAAAAGGAAAAAAGAAAGTTTTCATGGAAGAACGAGTTATAGAGCTATGGGCATGGTGTTGGGAAGCAAGAGATGAATCATGTCTTGGCCATAACCAGTAACTCACAAATAAAGGCTTCAAAGCACCTGGACTTTGGGGATTTCCCTCTCTTGCTGTGCGTGGAACTCTGAGCCCATTATGTGGATGAGCTTCCGGGGCCCCACAGGAGAAATGAAGTTCCACCAGCCTGCCAGCCTTCCGTCACGCCACTGAGGCGGTTCCAAGAGACCGTGATAATGTGATCAATAATACGAAATATTATTATTCATCCCATTTCTGGCCCACAGCTCCTAAAACCCTAGGGATTGCCTGTAATGACAGGAATGAAGGTGTCTTCTGTTATGTTAATGAGGTGACTTTTAGAAAGGACACTTGGATGGGGGCTGGCTGCCAGAGGAACCATGGGATTTCAGGGTTGGAACTTCCAGTCCCAACCCCTGACTTCCGGCAAGGGAAGAGGGTCTTAAGAATGAGTTCAATCGCCCATAGCCCAAAATTTAAATCTATTGTACTGATGTGATGAAACCTCCAAAAAACCCAAGAGGACAGGCTTTGGTGAGCACGTGGAGATGTGGGGATAGTGGCACAGGCAGAGAACACGGAAACTCAGGGCCCCTTCCCATAGACCGTGCAGCTCTCCCATCGGGCTGCTCCTGAGCTGTGTTCTTCCATAATAAACTGCTAATCTGGTGAGCAAATTGGTTTCCTGGGCTCTGTGAGCTGCTCTAGCAAATTAATTGAATTCAAGGAGGGTGTCATGGGAACCTCTGATTTAAAGCCAGCCCGTCCGAGGTAAAGGTGAAACCGTGGGCTTGGAACTGAGAGCCTGTTTGGAGGGGGTCGCTGGAACCTTTGATTTGTAGCTGGGTAATCAGAAGCACAGGTAACAACCTGGGTTTGCGATGGGTGTCTGAAGGGGTGAAGGGACTGAGCCCCCACCTGTGGGGCTGATGCTGTCTCCAGGGAGGCAGTGTCAGAATGAACTGAATCACAGGGCACCCAGAGGTGTCTGAGAATTGCTTGGTGCTGAGGAAGCCCTCCCTCACCCACCAGAATTGGTACCAGACCCCGGTTAGTGGTCCTGCACCAGCCAATCCTGAGAGCCTGGCAGAGATCAGCCACCCAGGCCAGGCCAGGCCAGAGGAGTCCCCCACGCAGAACAGACCCATGAGAAATATTAAGTGACTCTGGTTTTTAGCGACTGCATTTAGGGATTGTCTGTTACACAGCGAAGGCAGCAGACACAACTGGCCGTGAGAAGCACCTTGCCAGCACTGGAGCCTCCATTCCAGGGCGGAAGCCCACGTCCCAGAAGCTCTTCTCCCATCCCCGCATCCTTCCCGCGAACTAACCTCTTTTTCTGCTCCTCATGAGAGTTGGATGCTCTCGCTTTCAATTAAAAAGCTCGTGAAGCCTTACTCTTTCTCTGTGATCCCATATGGTTTAAGACAAACAGAAATCCTTCATTCCTCTAAAGTTTAAAGTAATTTCCCCGTGAAACCTATTAGACTGGGGCTTTGGGCGGAAATCATTTCTTGGGCAATGTTCTCATTTCTGTCTTGATTATTCCCCGATTCTGGTTTTCAATTTCTTCTTCAGACAAAAGTGGCAATTTAAAATTTCCTGGAAAATCATTCATTTCTACCAGATCTTCAAACATATTAGCATTTATCTACATACCCTTTTAAATATGTAAATATAACATATCCTTACTAAATTTCCTTCTACTTTCCTTTTATTAAATATTCAACATGGAGCACCTTTGTAAATACTTCTCCATGAAGCTGGGCCTGACCAAGAAACACGAAGGGTGCACCCCGTGTGTGTCCACCGCAGGGAACTGCCGTGTTAGTGATGGAGCCAGCAGGACCCAGGGCATCAACAATGGATTTTATCCAGCACCTTGATTATATATCGCTAGAATTACTTCTAAAACCATAAAATATTGAATAAAGCATTTTTATAAACCTAAAGAATCCTTTTGTCATACCTGGCACAGAGCCCCCACTCAATAAATATTATTATCAACTCCTCCTCTGAGGCAGGTCAGAGGGGCCTCTAGCCCTTCTTGAGCTGGAAGATTCTCCTCCGGGTAGTGAGAGAGTGAGAAACCACTCGTGCAGTGCCTCCCCTGTGCCAGACACTATTGTGGATGTGGCTCATCAGTCTCTTCACAAGGCCACGTGGGACCCTCTGAACGGCACCAAAACCTGTGCATCTGCCATGACGTCAGAGGTTCTGCTCTCAGTGGCCTTTCAAGTCAACAAGATCTGCAGTAGGCTTACCGGAGAGCCTTCCCTCCCAGGAAGAGTGAAATCTGCTTCTCCACCATCCAGCGGGACACTAGCAAACACAATGCACAGGCTGAAAAGCCCTGTGCATTGGGGCAGGCTCCTAGCTCTTCTTGGACCCACCCTGTGAACAAGCCAGAGCGAGCCAGCTGGAGGGCACAGACCACATGGAGAACCACAGCTCCCAGGCCAACAACTTGCTCACTGCCAGTCCTGTGAGCCGAGCCGTCCTAGATCATCCAGCCACCAAATAGCCAGCAACACAGGAGAGACTGAATTCTGTGCCCAGGGCAAGGGACTCATTTGACTTACCCTAGTCCCAGCCTTCAGAGACAACTCCTCTCTCTCTTGTTCTGAGAAGATCTCTCTGGAGGCTGTGTATGTGGACAGCATTATAAGTGATGGGCACTATAAATGATGTGTAACTCTAATGTCCATACATGCTGCTTGAAATGGTCCAAGAGACAAAGGGATTGAGAGCTCCCAGACAGGGAAGAGACCAGGAACCAGGAGGGTATTGGCAGGTGACCAGCCAGAACTCTGTCATGGAGGTTCTTCAATGGGGGTGCCCATATATGTCGATTCCCATTGGCATTGACTACCTGGGTCAGTAGTTGAGCTCACTGGGACAGTGCATGGTCCATAAAGTTCCTCAGGCGGACTAATGTTCTGTGTCTTGGACCTATCTGTAGAAGACAAGGTTCTACAGATAGCATGTTCCTTAGCTCAGGCTGGGCTTGGAAGAGCAGAGGGTCAAGGGCAGAGCCCAGCACGTTCCTTTTCCGTGGATGGAGACTGTGCTTTACTGCTCCATGAACTTGCCATGCCAGCTCTCCAAGGTCACACAGGAGGAGGGCACTCCTCCAAGCCTGCGTGAGCCTGAGGGGCAGCCAAAGAGAGCCTGACCAGGTTGGTGCGCAGGTGTGGACAGATCTTTAATCATGCCTCTGATCGTGGACCAAGAAAGGTCAATGAACTGGAAATCAAATCAATTCAGCTGTCTGGACCAATTCATCATCCTTGGTGCCAACCAACCTTCTTGGAACTGTGCCCAGAGATGGGATCATCCCAGGTAAGCTGCCAAATCCCGAGCATGGAAGCTGCAGGGTGCTTCCTGCTCTCCCCACGCTGAGGTGATGGGTGGCTGCGCCGTGCCATGCATACAAAGAGGGATGCTGCCGAAACCGGTTTGGCTCAGTGGTAGAGCATCGGTCTGCGGACTGAAAGGTCCCAGGTTCGATTCCGGTCTAGGGCATGTACATTGGTTGTGGACACATCCCCGGTAGGGGGTGTGCAAGAGGCAGCTGGTCGATGTTTCTCTCTCATTGACGTTTCTAGCTCTCTATCTCTCTCCTTTCCTCTCTATAAAAAAAATCAATAAAATATATTTTAAAAAACAAAGAGGGATGCCTACCCCCCATGGGGCCGAACACTGCCAGGAAGCACTGCCAGGTGGCAGCAGAGAACCTGCTCAGTCTTCCTGCTATGCCATGGACCGTTTCCTTGCTGCCTGCTGTCATCACCTCCTCCACACACAGCTCTTGCCAGGTACCAGGCTGTCTTGGGTGCTGTTACTGATATTTACACATGGGATGCTCATAAAGGCTATACGGTAGGGGCCCTTATTTTATCCATCTTTAGCGAAGGAACCTAAGGCACAAAGGTCACACATATTTGAGCCTGTGAATGCTGGCTCCGTGGTGTGTGATTTCTAACCAGTTCTCAATATTTCTTCCCTAGTTTTCTTCTGAGAGACCACCTCTCCTTGACTCTAAAATTATGGGATAGGCACAGGGCCCTCCTTTCCAGGAGCAGACACAAGACAGATCTGGCCAATCAGCACAGCCATCCTTCTAGTTGCATGTGACCCACGGTCCAATGAGACTTCAACTCTTCTCTCGGGAGCTGCAGCCATAAGGATACATAAGAAGAGGGGCGCTGCAGCTAAAAAGAAACAGGTCCCTGAGGTTGAAACCAAGACAGGAGGACCGAGCCGAGACATGAAGAAATAGAGTCCTGAGGACCTCACATCTGCACCCGGATCCAACTGTCTGAAGCCAACCTACTCCTGGACTTTTCAGTTTCAGGGACAAAGAATTCCTCTTTCACATAAGCCAGTTTGAGCTAAGTGTCTGTCTTAGGCAACAGAACAAGTCAACAAATACAGGAGTTGGGAAAAGTAGGTTTACAGTTGTTAGTACGAAAAATAATACAATTATTTATATCCTCTCTAATAAAAGAGAAACATGCAAATTGACCATACCTTTGCTACACCCACAAGCCACACCCACCAACCAATTAGGGCGAGTATGCAAATTAACCCAACAAAGATGTCAGTTAATTTGCATATCCAGGCCAGAGTGAAGACTGAAGACAGCATAGAAAGAAGCCAATCGCTGCAGAAGGGAGCAAAGCTGCAGAGAAACAAGTAAGCAGGGCTGTGGAGAAGGAAGGGAAGCAGGCGAGGCAGTGGAGATGGCAGCAGGAAGCCCTACTGCAGGAATCTTCCTGCGAGGGGCCTCTAGTGTGTGTGTGTGTGTCTGTGTGTGTGTGTATGACCCTAATATGCAAATAGACCAAACAGCTGAACAACCGGTCACTGTGACATGCACTGACCAACAGGGGGTGCACGTAGGGCATGGCAGGCCACAGCAGGATGGTGAAGCAGGTATGGCAAGCTCATGGGGCGCCAGATCAAGGCAGGGTGCCAGTCGCTGTCATGGGGCGAGTCTCTAGTGGTTACTGAAAATTCTTTGCTCCCACACGCCTTGGTCCCGCCTGGAGCTGACTCCTGCTGCTTGCTCCCGGAGCCAGCCCCGATGTCAGCGGGTGCGAGTGGGGCTGGAGCCGTCAGTACATGGAAGCCGCGGCAGCAGGAATGGGGCTGCCTGCAGACAGATGACCGGGGTCGTGGCAGGAGGGCTTGGGAGGGGGCACAGAGGATGGACCAAGACTCGCCCCTGTACCTACTGGAGCCTTGCAGCCTACAGTTCCTTTCAAAGTGCATGAATTTGTGCACAGGGCCCCTCATTAATTAATAATACAAGAGTGAACTCTTTCGTGTACTCCAATTGTAACGCAACTTTGCCCACCTTCACAGACAGACTGTGGAAACAACACCCCTTAGCTGCTCCTGAGTACCCAGCCTCCATCTGCAGGAACATTCAAGCAACAGAATGGGACCAGGCTACCCCCCAAACATCCCTGCTGGTTTGCCTGGGGATGAGAGAGCAATTGCACTAGAGGGTCAGGGAGCATGATCTGAGGGGACTTGACAATTGTCCCTCCCACCTTCGTCTCTGCAGACAGGCCAGCAAGGACTGTTGGCTCCATGATGCTTAGAGTTCTTAACCCCAAGTACCAGTTTCCAGGCAGAGCAACTGCAGCATGAGCTCTCAAGTGTTCATGTTGCTGTGGCAACAGAAATGCCTCTGATTTGCAGGGACGTGGTGGTAAGTGACTATTTGTAAGAGGTTACCAAGAGTCAAAGAAATTCAATGCCATAAGGTGGCCACCACTCTGAAGGCAGATGTCAGGTCTAAGTGGGTAAGAATAGGACCAATAATGGACAAAATCCATGTAGAAAATTCTGGAGGGTGAACCAAAACAGGACAAATAAGAGAACTAGGGTGACAACTGCCCAGTGGGTACCCTGGATGCAATTCATTACTGGGCGGTGGAAGGCTGTACATGGTGGGAAATCCTCCTGGAGAAGTTTAAGACTTCACAAGTCCTCGTGCTGAGCATCTTATCGCACATACACAGTCTGGCATCAGAAACTCAGGGTTGGCTCATTAGCTTATCAATGTCACGGTGACTGGGGTTCCTTCCTCTCTGCCATACTCAGCATGTCAGCCACGCATCCCTCACCACCGGAAAGGAGTTAGCACAACCACAAGCAGGACGAGAAAGAGATATCCTCTCTTATCAGAAAGGACAGCCCTGCTTAGAAGCCTACCCAACTGCCGCTCCACACCTCACTGGGCAGAATTCGGTCACATGCTCATTCACTAGCCACAGAGCTGTGGGAAAGCAAGTTGCCAGGCATCTCAGCTCCTAGCATGAAAGATGCCTGTGCCAGAGAGTGAGGGCCACAAATGGCTGCCGGGAGGCAATCAACAAGGTACCCAAATTCAATAAACTCTTACAGGCCCTACCCAGTTTGGCTCAGTGGACAGAGTGTCAGCTTGTGGATCCTGGTTCGATTCCAGTGAAAGGCATATACTTGGGTTGCAGGCTCCTCCCCAGCCCAGGCCCTGGTCAGGGCTCATGCAGGAGGCAACCAATTGATGTGTTTCTCTTACATTGATGTTTCTCTCTGTCTTTCCCTCACTCTTCCACTCTCCCTAAAAATCAAAGGAGAAGTATCCTCATGTGAGGATTAACAATAACAACAAAAAACAAAAAACTCTCATACCAAGGGTTCTGCCGTACATAACCTTATGGTATCCATATCATCATTCACTGAACATGTTCCCTAAATCAATACACCTTTGGTTTACCTTGACTTAGATAGGAAATTTTACATCCCTATTACAAAGGCAAAACCACTACTAGATACATTTTTCCAATCCACGTTAAAATAAATTCGTAACGATTGAAGCAAGAATTATTTGCCTGCTTTGCCTAGGAGCATCCCTGGCCTCTCCCGTAGTAGTCATACTGTGGGGTGCATAGTTATGGGACAAAGTCATGTCCTTCTCGTTCCTGGGCCCTGATATCAGCATTTCCCTAGTGAAGAGCCACCAAGGGCCTGCATGGCAGGTGCCATGCCTACCACCTTTCCCCAGCGGTGGGAACAGCTCGGTCCCGCCCACCACTCTCCAGCTGTCAAGACGAGAAGACATTCATGAAACTTTTACATAATCTTGTTAACCAATGTCACCCCAATAAATTTAATAAAAATTCGCAAAGACCTTTAGCAACATCACCTTATGAGAACTAGCTGGTTTCCTGTACAATCACACCCCCGCCCAAAATGTTTTGTTTTTTTCCATTAAAATGAAAAATGTCCCAGAGGCTATAAGGACCTCTATGTGCCTTGGCACGAGACCATCCCCACTTCTTTATTCACAGGGTCCTCACTCACGATGACCATGGACAAAGAGAGGTGACCAGTGCCCGTTACTTACGTCAGAGGCTGGACCCTTGTCGGCGCCTGGGCAGGAGAACGTGACAAATTCATGGCACCGCTTGTGCACAACAAAACAGCAGACTGCAAGAGAAAATAAGGGGAGGAGGCGGGGAGAAGGAGAGGGAGGAAGAGAGGAGAGGGAGAGAGAGATGGTTAAAACCTGAACTTCACGACAAGTAAAGGCTTTATGGCAAAGTAATGCTTTGGCTTCTGCCCCTATCCTAGCTGAAGTCAAACTGGGTACACTGATGTTAGGTCTTTCAAACTAGTTAACTTCCTAAAGTAACTTGGTCCAGAAGATTACATATACTCCACATCACATTCCCTGAGCATCAGTTACATTGCCGAGTTTGGGAACAGAACGCTGTTCCTTAGATCGGACACCGAGAAGCTGCTGGCATGCATCATAACACACAAGGCTCATAACACACAAGAAACACGTATACATAAACACTAGAATGGCACATAGAGAGAGGCAGGTCATAAAGGGCATGTGGAAACAGAGGAGCAGGAGACCCGCCCCATCTCACCCAGGAGCAATGCTCAGCAGGTGGAAGAGTGGGAGGAATAAGCTGTGATGTTTACACTACCAAATACATACACACATATTCTGTATTTGAATTTGTCGAGTTAAATGCATCAGTGCATGGCTCTGCTATTTAGGGATTGTGTCACTTGGGCAAAGAGGAAGTCAGAGAATGTATACAACATAACACAGATTTTTTTTTTATTCATATCTTCCTTTGTAGTTTTGTTATTCAAATCACCTTAAACAAACTCTAGACTGTGGGTTCCTGGAGGACAGGGCCCATGTTAAAGGAAGAGCATCTTCCTTTTCTAGTTTATTCTATTTTTCAATAAGAATTTTACATTCAGTATTACTTTGTATTATTTTCAGGTGTACTGAAGGTTGCCAGAAGGAAGGAGGTTGGGGAATGTGTGTATACGGGGAAGGGATTAAGAATTACAAACTCGTAGTTACAGAATAGTCACACGGATATAAAATACAGCATAGGGAATATAGTCAATAGTGCTGTAATAACTATGCATGGTGTCAGATGGGTGTGAAATTTATCTGGATGATGACTTAATAAGTTATGTAATGTCTAATCATTGGTTGTATACCTGAAACTAATATAATATTGTATATCAACTATAATTGAAAAATAAAAAATTATTTAGGCCCCGACCAAAGATAGCCAAGAAGGCGGTGTAGGTAAATGCCAGTACTTGTCACCTCCCACAACCACATCAAAATTACAACTAAAATGCAGAACCACCATCATTCAGAACCACCTGAAACATGGCTGAATGGAAGTCCTACAACTAGAGAAGAAAGCACATCAAGACAAAGGAAGGGTGGAGGCGAGGAACAGGCTGGTCCCACTCCCACGTGTGGCATGTTTCCAATCAGGAGGGATGTTGTGATGGCAAAGGCCTCCCATTAGGAGCAAGGAGTCCCAACCCAACAACAGCCCCTCAGCCCAGGGTTCCAAAGCTGGGAAGAGAAGTTCCCTAACTTTGGGTTGTAAGAACCAGCAGGGACCATGGAACAGACTGATATACCTCAGTATATTCCCTGAGCATCAGTTACATTGCCGAGTTTGGGAACAGAACGCTGTGGGATTGGGTGACAAAAAGAGATAAGCCAATGAAGTTATATGCATACCCCATAGACACAGGTAATAAGATGGTGAAGTTGGGAGGGGGGCATAGGGAGAGGGTCTCGAAGGAAGTGGGGAAAGGCAGAAAATAAGAGATATTTGTAATACTATCAGCAATAAAATGTACATTAAAAAAAAAAAACAAAAACAGCGGGGACTTTGGCTGAGTGACACAGAGACTACTAGAATCTCAGACAGTTCCTCTCAAAGGAACTGAGCACAAACTTACACAATCCCACTCCCTCTGAGTCCCCAAACTGGGCAATGGCTTTTGGGGATCAATGGACCTACTTGGAGGAACTGAGCTGTCTGGCATTGGGGCAGGAACTCAGGGGTGGCTTTCTCCCAGATAGGAGTGCTTGCAGGGGCCATAGTTCTTATGCTGGGACCTCCCCTGTCACAGAGCTGACTGGCAGCCATATCTGAATTTCCCTGTGTGTCCCATACTGCTGGCTCCCTCTGGTGATTCCCTGATACCCCCACCCCATCCAATTTGCAGCCCCACCCAAGCTGTTTGCAGCAGCTTTTCCACATGAATGGCCTGTACTGACTCATGCTTCAGACTTTCCTAAAACTAACTCAAACAAGCAGCAGCCAGAGTCAACATGCCCCAAACCTATCAATAAGAGACCTAAAACCCAGCATTAGCCTTAGCCTGTCTTGCTTCACAGCTGGATCTCACCTGAGCACGTCCTAGCCCAATACAAGTAGCAGACATCTGCAGATCTCTTTGTAGCTCCTGCTGAGTGGCTCCAGACAGTGGATGACTTTGCACCTCCTGGGAGGCCCTACAGCCAATGCACCCAGTGGACAGCTTCAGACCATATGAGATTACAACTCTACACATCCACAGCAACACAATCCAGGGGCAGACTCAGTAAATACCAAAGCTCCACTGAACCAAGTCTTGCTCCCTATGGGTATCTCCTGCACAGCAGATCAATTCCTCCAATTCCCAGTGACACCAATAACAATCAAGGCTCGACTACAACAAGACTGTGACACCTACTACACAAGGCCACTCTACCAATTCCAGAAGACATTAACAGCTCTACCTAATATACAGAAACAAAAACAGGCAAGCAGCCAAAATGCAGAGACAATGAAACATCATCCTATCTAATAAAGAGGGATTATGCAAATTGACTGTCACACCGTAACAAAGATGGTTGCACCTACAGCAGAGGCAGAGATCCTGTAACACAAGATGGCTGCACCCCAGACTCAGACAGGAGGAAGATTTTCATATATTTTTTACTAATTTTCTTTCATCTCTAACACATCTATTATAGAGAAAGGGCAAATAGCAGTATTAAAATAGTTCCTCTAATTAATTCCCTTTTAATGTGCACAAATTTCATGCACCGGGTCACTAGTATATTATAAAAGACCAATATGCAAATCAACTGAACGATGGAATGGCTGGTTGCTATGATGATCACTGACCACCAGGGGGAAGACACTCAAGGCAGGAGCTGCCCTCTGGTGGTCAATGCATTTCCACAGGGGGAACACCACTCAGCCAGAAGCAGTGCTAAGGAGCAGCAAGCTCTGGCTGGTGAGCACAGCATTGGTAGCAGGAGCCTCTCCCACCTTCGCTGCAGGTGGACAGTAAGGAGAGAAGGGTCCCAGACTGCAAGAGTGATGTCTGACTGCCAGCTTAGGCTAAATCCCCTGTGGGAATATGGCCTAAGCCAGCAGGCATACATCCCTCAAGAGGTCCCAGTCTGTGAGAGAGTGCAGGCCAGGCTGAGGGACACCCCACTCTACCCTCCCACCCCCCACTGCCTTCAGTGCACAAATCTCATGCACTGGGCCTGTAGTGTTACAAATAAAAGAAATGGAAGCAAGAAAACTACTGGATACAGAGTTCAAAACAATGGTTATAAAGTTACTCAAGAATCTTAATGAGAGCTACAAGGAAATCAAAGAGAGCTTCAAGAGACTTAGTGAGACTTTCAAGGATCTTAATGAGAATGTCAGAGATGTTTTTAAAAAGTCAGTCAGAAATTAATCATACACTAACTGAAATGAATAATAATTTATTGGAATTTGACAGTAGAGTGGAGGATTCCAAGAATCAAATCAATGACTTGGAGTATGAGGAAGCAAAAAACACTCAATCAGACCAAAAAAAAAAAAAAATCCAAAATATGAAGATAATGCAAGGAGCTTCTGGGTCAACTTCATGTGTTCCAATGTTTACATTATGGGGGTGCCAGAAGGAGAAGACAGAGAGCAAGATATAAAAAACCTATGTGAAGAAATAATCACAGAAAATGTCCCCTACCTGGTGAAAGAAATAGACTTACACATCTAGGAAGCATGGAGAGTTCCAAACAAGAGGAATACAAAGAGGCCCACATCAAGACACATCATAATTAAAATGCCACGGGTTAAAGACAAAGAAAGAATCTTAAATGCAGCAAGAGAAAAGCAATTAGTTACCTACAAGGAAGTGCCCTATAACTGTCAGCTGATTTCTCAACAGAAACTATGCAGGCCAGAAGGGAGTGGCAAGAAATATTCAAAGTGATGAACAGCAAGAACCTACAACCAAGATTACTTCACCCAGCAAAGTTATCATTTATCTGTAAAGAGCTTCATGGACAAGAAAAAGCTAAAGTTCCTCACCACCAAATCAATATTAGATGAAATGTTGAAAGGTATTCTTTAAGAAGAGGAAGAAGGAAGAAGAACAACAAGAATATGAACAATAAAATGGCAATAAATACATAACTGTCAACAATTAAATCTAAATATCAAAATAAATCAACAAGAAATCTAGTGAACAAAAGAAACTGATGAATAAAATAGAACCAGAGGCACGGAATATGGAACAGACTGATGAATCTCAGAGGGAAGGGAAGCAGGAGGATGAAAAGAGATTAACTAAATATCATATATGCATACATGCAATACCTATGGACACAGATAATAGGAAGATGAAGGCCTGAGGCTGGTCAGGAACCTACAGGCAGGGGGAGAAGGGGTAGAAAGGGACAACTGTAATACTCTCAACAATATATATTTTTTTTAATTCTCTAAAGTCAGCCCTAACTGGTTTGGCTCAGTGTATAGAGCATCGGCTGCGGACTCAAGGGTCCCAGGTTCGATTCTGGTCAAGAGCATGTACCTTGGTTGCAGGCACATATGAGTGTGCAGGAGGCAGCTGATCGATTTTTCTAACTCTATATCACTCTCCCTTCCTCTCTGTAAAAAAATCAATAAAATATGTATTTTTTAAATTATCTAAAGTCAAAAATAAATACATAAAAGCTATAAAATTAAAAACATAACTGCAAGAGGGAAAAAAAGTAGGACAGAGGAGAAACTTAAATACTCAAAGAGATTTAAGAAACATATAAACTAGTGGAATATGTGGGTTTTTGATCCTAATTAAAGGCAACAACTAGTTCAAAAAGTATGAGATAATGTCAGGAAAAACTCCTTCTGATGATGTGAAGGGATTATTATTATTACTAATATCAGGCAGAAAGAGTGAAAGAGAAAGATTGCCAACAAGGAAACAGAAATAATTTTATCATCAGATTTCTCATTAGCAATTGTGAATTCTTGAATATGATAGAGCAAGCAATATCTTCAGAGGTTAAGGAAAATCCATTTTGAACCTACAAAACATTAAAGTAAAAGTACAAAAGGAAGACATTTCCAGAGCACAAGAACTTAGAATTTTTACTTCCTACAAAAAAAGTATGTGTGTGTGTGTGTGTATGTGTGTAAGTGAAGAAAGGAGATGTAAGAAATAGTGGTGAGAGACAGACAGGTCTAGGAGAGAGGAGGGGTTGGGTGGAAGGGCTCTGGAATGTGTGAGGCCCCTGTCTTCCTCGCCAGGAGATTACAGGTACTAAGAAAGGCCCCATGGGATATTACAAGCTTGAACATGTGTGTCAACACTTGAGAATAAGAAGAGAAAGATATGTGTAACTTGCAGATCACTAAAAGGTAAAACTGGACAAAGAAAACCATCAACTGCATTTCCAAAGAGCCCCACCCGCCCAGGTTTCCATAAATATCACTCGGTGAGGTTTGTTTGTTACTTTTATATGGCATCACTTGCATTTCAAGCTCTTTAATCCTCTGGAATTCCTGGGTATCTGATGTGGCATGGGACTCTAATTTGCCATATTTTTCCAAGCGGCAATCAGTTGTTCCAGCATCTTTTATTGAATGATTCATCCCTTCCTCGCTGATTTCAAATGCTGGCTTAACCAGATGCTAAGTAATTCTGCATTCTGGAGTCTGCCTCTGGGCTTCTGCTCTGTCTCTGGTCTGTCCGGTAATACAGCAATGTAAGTTCTAATTACAGTAGCTTCATAATGTATTAATCCAGGCATCGGTCTTCCCTCGTTATCCTTATTTTCAACATTACCTATGTTTACTGTTCCGAATGAACTCTGGAATCAGATGGCCAAGCTTGTTAAAATACCAATGGAATTTCTACTGGAATTGTATTCAGTCAGTCTCCCCACCCCCCAAAATTTATTGGAACTTTGAGTGACATTGTCTTACATTTAGAAATTACACTGAAGATAACTGACACTTTTACATCAAATCTTTCTATCAGGAATCAGGTGTCTCCTGGTTAAAATCTTACTTTACATCTCTAATAAAGGCTTTAATATCCTCGGTAGGTGCCGCACACTTCTCCTTTGTGTTATCTGAGGGACCCTCCTTTTTGCTATTGTGATTACTAATATTTTTCCAGTTTGTTTTCCAATTGGCTATTATTTACAAATAGGAAAGCAATGAGTTGGCAGTACTGTATGTTTATTTTGTAAGCAGCTTTTAAACTCATTTTTCTGAGCCTTGTTTCCTTTGAGTTTCCCAGGTAGAGAATCATAGTATTCCACATAATATTTTTTTTCCTCTGGTAGGAATGCCTTTTCTTTTACCTTTGCCACATTTTACACCTAGAACTTTCTGGACAGCATGGGATAGAGGTGACAACAGCAGGAAGTCCCACCCATTGAGCCTCTGCCAGCTCTACCTGTCCATCACTGTCTCTCAAATCAGCTTTGGGAATTTATATTTTTTCTTGGAAACTGTCTGTAGTGTCTTCCATTATAAGGTTAGTCTCCCTCTTTATTTTCTCCCAGGTCTGTCTTCTCTGTTGTCTATTTTATTATCCTATCATTTTAAAGAAGCAAATCATGGATGTATTTTTCAGTGCTACTGGTTTTTTCCCCCAACTTTATTAATTGCTACTTTTATTTCTCCTGCTTATTACATTTGTCCTACCTCTCTTATTTTTATTCCTTGCATTATTTACTGGTTAGGAATGTTTTAAGTTTCTAAGTGGTCTATTATGGTTTTCATTTCTCCTTGGCACAGAACTACTTATGAAAGTTGTTACTCGCCCACAACCCCCATTTACCAGAAGTTGCTGTAGTCTAAACCTTTCTTCAAAATATCAACTATGATTTCATTCATCCTTATTCTCTGTGAGGGAGGGAAGCAGCTCGTCTCTAGCTACCCTGGGTCTACCACACTCTTGGCACATAACTGATATGTGGTAAATAAGTGTTTGGTGAATGAATGAATGAGAAAATGAATGGCATTAGCCACAGAAAAGAAAGAAGCCTGACCAACCTCACCATAGATGAGTCCCTGGATGGCCATCCACAGCACCATGGACAGGGATGGCCGCACACGCCACTGGCCGGCAGCCAGTAGCAGAAAGAAACCACAAGAGACATCAGTGGCCGGTGACCTGACTCCACCCCACACCCGCTGCAAAGGAGCAGGGAGCAGACTTGTGAAAGACAATAAGCTTCTGGTGCAGGCACTTCCTTTACACGATGTGCTTCTGAGAAGCTGCAGACCAAATTTCCCATTAACTAAAGCACTTCAAAGAAAAGCAGTAAGGCTGGCTATTTAAAGAAACAAACTAAACCTTTCGTGATACAAATAAACACCCCCTCGTTTTTGTTTGGCAAATTCAGGGTAAGACCAGCTTTTCTTAAATAAGAGGCAACATTTCCTGACTGCGGGACCTGTGCCAGGTCCTACCCGTAGCAGGTGCTGGCGGGAGCCCCGAGTTCCTAGAGGCCCGGCTCCCGCAGCAAGTCCTTGCTCCGCAGAGCGAAACCCACAGCCCACCTCCATCCAGCCTGCCCCTTCCTCAGGTCCGCACACGGGGCCCCAGCTCAAACGCCTGGCGTTCCGGTGGGAGAACACGTGCTCGACCTGTTTAACGGGAAAACTGCTACTCAGCTCGGCAGAGAACGAGCCCACAGCCAAGCTCCATCGCCTGCTGTCCCTTTTCCAGGCTGAGATGAACCCCAGGCCGGCGTGGCAGTAGCCCAGCGTCTCCCGCCTCCCCGGACATGCCGTCCTCACCGCGGGAGCGTGGGACCAGGTGTGACTCTGGCACCTCGCATGGCAGAATGGGCTTCGCAGGTGTGATTCAATTAAGGACCTTGAGATGGGGTCATCCTGGACCGTGCTGTGGGCCCAGAAGAATCACAAGGAGCCTTGTCCGAGGGAGGTGGCGGGGGTGGGGGACTTGGAAGCGGAGGGTGGGGAGCTGCACTGCTGGAGAGGACGGATGCTGGCGGCTCCGGCAGCCGGAGAGGCCTGGGCAAGGAGGGCACCCCTGCGACGCCTTGCTTCCAGCCCCAGTTAGACAGCTGGCCTCCTCCGCACGGCAAGGCCAGGCACCTCGTCACCGAAGCCGCTCGGTGCGGGCAGTGGCCCAGCCGCCCTCGGAGCCAAATGGACCAGTCAAGGCGCCAGAGCACAAACCACAGTCACGAGTCTTGGGGAGTCTCTGCCCCAAGAAAGCACGGGGACCCCGACTCACACCACACTGCACCCCACCACCCCCTCCCCCCCATTCCACCCACCACCACAGCACAGCCACTGCATTCCGGAAAGAACTGTCAGGCCATCAGAATCCTATTGTTTTTTGTTTTGTTTTTAGAGTTGGTCTGCCTTTCACCCTGTCTCTCCGGGGTCTCAGTGGAAAGCTGACATCCCTGGGAAACCATCTTTGCCCCTAAATCCACATCACCCTGCAATGGGACCTCTGGGTACCTGGGTGAAGGACAGGAGGGCCCTGCCTCTCAGGCCCAGCGGGCCGGCCCCCGGGTCAGGTGGGCCGGGCTAAACCACCCACTTCCTCGGCCTCTCCGATTCTGTTTCCTCCTCCAAAGTGGCGGTCACAGAGCTCCCACGGGACAGCCATGCCAAGCGCCTGGGCGTGCACCAGAGCCGGAGCCATGTGCACACCCAGCCTGGCCGCCTGGGAGGACCTTCCCCATGCGGAGCCGACTCCGTGTCCAGGCGCAGGCGGTGCTCCCCAGACGCCGTCCCGAACCCTCCCCATGGCCACGGCGGAGTGGCCGGTCACCGTTTCCACCGACCCTGCCTGACCCCCCGGCCGCGCTGCCTGCCCTGCCAGGGCTCTCCATCCCGGGCCCGGTGCCGGGCAGACAGGGACGCTGGCGCTCCAGGAGTCAGTGGCAGCCTCCACGTCGGAAGCAGACGTGTCCCCGGAGCCTCGGCTTCCACAGCGCAGTTCCCCGTCCAGCTCACCGCCGCCCCGAAGAACGCTCCCCGCTTCCCTCGCCCCCCACGGACCCGTCCTTTGCCAGCATCTCTCACGCCGTCTCCTCTGAGCCCTCCCCGCATTCCTCCCGGCTGCCTCGGCACCCGGACGGGGTTTGCACTAAAAGCCTTAACGGGGCCCAGCTGGGGAAGCAAAGTGACGGTGGACGGCCAGTGTCACGTGAGCGTCATGGGATCTGTGTTGTGAGTGAATGCACAGCAGCAGCAGGACACACAGTCACTCCCCTCCTGGGGTTGGGTGGCCCAGCTCTGCGGCCGACCTGCCTTGCGAGCTCTGTGACCTTGAATGAGCCCGCTGGTCTCAGTGCCTAGTCTGTGAAATAGAAATGATAACAGGACTTCCCTCACGGGGCTGTTAGAAGGGGTCAGTGGGCTGATCCCAGCACATGTGTGGACACAGCCAGTCCGGATAGAGGCTAAGTTTACTCCACGCTATCCCTACCTCTTCTCTGCCAGCCGGGGCCGGCCCTCCCTCTGAAGCAGTGTCGTTGCTGCTTCCTGCGCCAACGGTCACCTCTGCCTGCTCCCAAGCGGCACCGTCCAGGGGGGCTGCCACCAGCCACAGGGGCCACATCAATCACACTAAATAAGACTTGGCTCCTCAGTCACACTAACTCACTGCAAGTGCTTCATAGCCACGTGGCGCTAGAGACCATGCCCTGGACACGCGTCATGGAAAGGCGGTCAGCTCTGGCCAAAGAACCAAGTTCAAGCCTGTGCTGCACCCACGCCAGCACAGCCGTCCCACTCCACGGCCCCTCGCCTGCTGGGTGGGATCTGTCCCTTCAACAACATGTTTTACTCCTTCCCTGGTGTGTGGATTTGTTCCACAAACATGGAAATGCCCACATGGGAATGTCATGTGCAGACCACATAGGAGCCCGGTCTCCAGCCAGACCGACGGCCGGAGGGGAATAAAACAACACATTCCATAGGCTGAGCCAGCTCAGCAGCCCCGCCGGACAGGGTCTGCTAGCCTCCTCCAGCCTCCCTTACGCCTGTGCCCGTGAAGAGGCCGGGGTGGCGCGGCCAGGAGGTGCAGCGGGGCCCACTCCGCCCCAGCCCACCGGGAATGACCGCCCTGCCCCCACAGCTTCCAGTCTGTCATTCCCTGCAGGAGAGAAGGGAGAGAGCAAGCTTCATTTGTTTATGGAGAGTGAGCTCTAGGGAGAGAACTCAAAAGCAATAACCTTGAGGGGTCAAACAGCCACAGAATGTCCCCATGTTTGTTTAGTTAATAAGAGAAAGCGGTGGAGCCAGAGAGGTGAAGAAGTCCTCAGAAGGCAATAAACCCCAAGAAGCAAGGCGCCTGCCACCACCACCCTCTGCTGCACCAGCCCTGGGGGGCGCGGGCAGACGGCCGCTGCAGACATCCTGCTGGCTGGGGTGGCACGTGGGGCCTGCCCTTGACCATGGGGCCTGCCCTTGACCCCGTGGCCTCCCACTTTCAATCAGGCCGCAAAGTGGGGGCAGCAGGACATAATGACCAGCCTAGGAGGAAACCAACATCCCTTCATACCTTCATTCACCAGCCATTTCAGCCACACCCAGACGCCGGGGGCGGCCGGGGGGGGGGAAGGGGGGGGCAGAAAAAGACATGAAACCAAATGGGGGACAGCTCTTGTTTCTGCCTGAGCAGCATCCATCCTCTGTGCTCCTCCTTTGGGGGTCACCCTCTCTGAGCCCATTCCTGTGGGCCGGCTAAGGCCACCCTCGCCCGGCTCCCCAGACATAAAGCCCAGGCTGCACTGTATGTGCAGGGTGGGCGTGTGGTTCAAGCCCACCGTGAGAATCAGCGTCAGGGCTTGTGCCGGGATCTTCAGGAGAGAGGCGCCCTTCCCGGGAGTGTTGCTAAGCTGCAGGGAAGCGGGTCTGCCGGCTCCGTCTTCACGGAGGGAAGGCTTTTCTGAGAACGAAGCCAGCAGAGCAAAACAGAGCGAAGAGGTGTCCGATGACCGCACCCGAGCACCTGCCCCACCGGGCCTGGGAGACCCCGCGATTTTCCTGCGAGCGCACAGACCCCTCTTTAAATAAACCCACTGAATGGAGGGTCTGTCTCTGAGACCAAAGACTTCTGACTCACACGCCAAAGGTGAGAAGTTGGAGAGTGGGCAGTGAGGGCCCCCTTTCCTCCTGTGTCTCCTGTATTCCTATAAATAAACCGCTTTCCTTTTTTAAATGGGGCTTTCGTATTAGGAGCGCTCAATCCGATCGGCGCTGGAACAGGAAAGCTGTGATGCAGCGCATCCCACCTCCTCATTTCCAGATGCACAGCCTCGTAGACTCAGCTCATCCAGGAGCCGCTCGGTAAGAGAAGGCCAGGACACAGACCTGAAGGCCGCCCAGCCTCGGGCACCTGTGACTGGGCTTCTGTTCAAGGCGCATCTGCCTGCCAGTGAGTTCGGAGCGCTTCACCCCGCCTGCCATTCCCAGCTCCTGTTCTCACTCCTGAGGGCGGGGCCACACAGCACAAGGCCAAGTCCTTTCTTGACATGACAGAGTTCTATCCACCAACTTGTGCTTCTGAAGCTAGGGGTGGCTTGAAGCCCAGAGACAAATTCAGGTCGATCTCAGTCCCCCAACTCACTCTAAAAAGCAAACAGAAAGCTTGGTCCTTACTCTGCACGGGCAAGGGGCCTGCTATGTGACTATTGCAAAAATCGCCAAATCAAAGACAGGCCCCTGGAGACCCGGAGATGGCAGGGCGGCTAGTGGCTGTGCCTGCCCACCCACCCCCTTCTTCTGGAACTGGCCTGCTGATTCTCCTCTGGGAGCCGGCCTTCCTCCGCAGCACGCAGTCCTGGTGGGGCTGTCGGTCAAGGTGCGCAGCCCTCCTGGATGAGAGGTGGCCATGTGATCCAAAATCAACCAATCACGCTTTTTCTCCTGCGAATTTGCTTCTTGAATCAATGGTGTCCCCATGGGAAGGTGGCCCATTAGTTCCTGCCACTCAATCTAAGAGCTATTCTGGACCCTGTACTTTCTAAGGCCTGGCATTGCATGAACAGAACCCTGTACACGCCCCTTGATTTTATAAGACAACCAGACGCAATTTCTGTTGCTTACAAGAACCTAACAACCTTAGACAATTTAAAGACACCTGATCTCCGAAGCTGATGTCCTTGCCACCACATCCCTGAGAGTCACCAGGCTTCTCACTGCCCACTCCGCCAATCTAATACTAGAAAGTTCTTCTGGCTGCATGTGGGCTTCCCTGTGCCTCCAGGTTCCTGCCCTTAGGGCTTCGCCTTCCTTTCCTGGTTCCGCCTCCTGTTCCCTCCACCCACACCTATTGGAATTCCTCAGATTCTGTCCCAGGTGCTGATCTCCTCACTGTGGACTGTCCTCAGGCCATCTTGTCAACCCATAAGACTTCCCACTCCGTTCATGCTGCAGACGCCCACATCTGGTCTTCTCCCCGGAGCTCCACGCCCATCCAGTCACCACCTACCTCAGTACCACCATTTGGACATCAAACGAACCCAAGTCCTTGTTCTTCTGTTTCACTTCTCAGGATGAGTCGGCATCACTCTCCCTAGGAGCCTCCAATTCCTCCCTCACCACCACTCCTCACTTCTAATTGCCAATCCTGTCAAAGCCAACCTCAGATTATCACTCAGAACCAGCCAACTTCCCTCAGAAAGAAGGCAGCCACAATGCCCTAGCTGGTTTGTTGCAGTGGATAGAGCGTCGGACCATGGACTGAAGGGTTTGGGGTTTGATTCCGGTCAAGGGCATGCATGATTCCTGGCCCTGGTCAGAGTGCATGTCTCTCTCGCATCAGTGTTTCTCTCTCTCTCTCTCTCTCTCTCTCTCTCTCTCTCCTCTCTCTCTCTGTCTCTGTCTCTGTCTCTGTCTCTCTCTCTCTCTCTCTGTCTCTCTCTCTCTCTCTCTCTCTCTCCCCCCCTCCCCTCCCACTATCTCTAAACATCAATGGAAAAATCTTCCTGTGAGGATTAATAAAAAACACAACCCACAGCCACTGTGCGTTCTCTGAACCCGTTTACCTGACTTTTACCATCCCTCAGATCTCAGACTAAATGGTACTTCCTCAGAATCTTCCCTGACCCTCTAGCCGAGGAAAACAAGACACATTCCTTGGCCTTCACCTCTCCAAGCCACTTTATTTTTTCAATAATAAAATGTGAATAAAAAGAGTTCCTAACTATGCAACCTAGCTGTCCATCTATAGATGAATAAATAAAGAAGATGTGGTATATTATAGAATATTATGCAGTAATAAGAAAGACTAAAACCTTGCCATCTGTGATAACATAGATGGATCTAGAAGGTATTATGCTCGGTGAAATAGCCAGAGAAAGACAAATTCCAAATGATTTCACATATATGTGGGGTCTAAAAACAATACAAAACAAAAGAAGTCTCTAAAAACAGAGGCAAGGGGTGGTTACCAAAGGGAGGGGGTGAGGGGAGGATTGAAAAGGGGAAGAGGATATAGTCAATAATCCTATATAATAAAAGGCTAATATGCAAGTCGACCAAACAGCAGAACGACCAGTCACTATGATGCACACTGACCACCAGAGGGCAGACGCTCAACACAGGAGCTGCCCCTGGTGATCAGTGTGCTTCCAGGCTCACGGCTGGCAAGCGCAGCGGCAGTGGATCAGGTCTAAGCCATCAGTCAGACATCCCCCTGAGGTCTCCCAGTCTGCGAGAGGGCACAGGCAAGGCTGAGGGACCCTGAGCCCCGAGTGCACGAATTTCATGCACCGGGCCTCTAGTATTGTAATAATACATGGTGACAGTGACCACTGGAATTAGTGGGGCAATCACACTATATGGCATAAAAGTATCAAATCACTGTATAACTGAACCAGTATTAAGATTGTAAGCCAACTATATTTTAAAAATTTAGAAAAAGTTCCTACTCATAGAGTTGCTGAGAGTTTAAATGCAACAACATATTAAACACTTTAATAGAAAAATAAGCCTAACACAATAACTGGCACAAAGTATGTTCATCATAAATATTAGCTATGCCCTAACCAGTTTGGCTCAGTGGATGGAGCTTCAACCTGTAGACTGAAGGGTCCCAGGTTCCATTCCAGTCAAGGGCATGTACCTTGGTTGAGGGAACATCAACCAAGTAGGGGGTATGCAGAAGGCAGCTGATCGATGATTCTCTCTCATCTGATGTTTCTAACTCTCCTTCCCCGCCCTCCCTCTCTGTAAAAAAAAAAAAATCAATAAAATATATTTTTAAAAATAAATATTAAATAAATAAATATTAGTGATCACATTTGTTCTTGTTATTACTAATAATAGCTTTCATCCCCCAACTGTTACGTCCACTGGGCAGCAGAACCACAGGCTCTGGTCACACCCACATCCCTAGTCTCAGGGCCCTCCCATGACTGACGGTGCAGATCTGAGGCCAACAGCCATGCCTCCCCATCTTCAGGAGCTTCCCCCCCAAAAAAAACACTCCCTTCCCTCCCAGTACATCTGAGCCTTCAGGACACAGCTTCCTCACCATCACCCGGTGCCCGGAGGCGCAAGAAAATCAGCAACACGTCCTCCTGCTGAGACTTGCCGCTTGCTTTCTTTTCTATTTGACTCAGTCACTTGACGGTAGAAAATTTAAGTCCAGAAAAACACTGGGCGGAAATACATAAAATGTTGACAGTGGCGATAGTTATCTCTGGTTACAAGAGCCTCGGGGTTTTGTTCTTCTTCTGAGATTCTGTGTCTCCCTAATATTCTAAAGTAACAAAGCAAACTGTCAGCTCCCCAGGCATCATTCAATATAAGAAAACGTGCGTTTTGGATGTACAGCTCGGTGAGTTTGACAGATGCATGACACCTGTGTGATTACCATCACAGTCAGGACACAGGCCCTCTCACCACCCCAGTTCTCTTTGCCTTTTTACAATCAGTTCCCTCACCCCCCTTCTCCCAGCCTTGGGCAGCTGCCAATCTGCTCTATTACTCTATCAGAGTTTTCCCAAAGTGTGGTACGCGTGCCCCCAGGGGTACGGGAAGAGTTTGGTAGGGGTACGCGTTGCACCGGAGTTTGGTGGGGATATGCATTGCACAGTGCTTAGCTGCGCCTAATTCTACCTTCTCATGAGTACGAGGGGTGCTCAGCGTAACGAAGATTATAGAAGGGGTACACATATGTCAAAAGTTTGGGAAACACTGTCTAGATTAACGGAACCTCACTATGTATATTTTGTCTGCCTTCTTTCACTCAGAGTAATGTCTTAATTATTGATTACAGTTGCCAATATCAGTATTTAGTTTTTATATATGGTTATCCTAAAGTTTGTTTATCCATTCATATATTGATCAACACTTGGGTTTTTTCCCAGGTTTCTGGCTATTAAAATAAAACTGCTATGAACATTTATTTATGTCTTTGTGTGGGCATGTAACTTAACTTATGTTGCTAATACCTAGAAGCAAAATGTCTGTGTCATCCGTTAACTCTGTGTTTAACTAAAAAAAAGCTGCCAATGTTTTCCCAAGTGCCACTTTATTTTTTAGAGCGAAAACAATCCAATACGTTATTTTAATGGGTTTACATGCCCGTTGGCGTCTCAGCAGGAAATGGAATTCACCCTGGATGTTCAATTAAAGGCACTGACAGCTAACAGCCACAGAGAGCTGCTACCACACCTAGGCCGGCGGTTTCATCTTGTGAAATAATGTCCGAACCGCCGGAGAGCTGGAACCGAGGGAGAGGGCACCTGCCGGGGCTGCCACTCCCCGGCCAGAGGGGGAACACCTCTCCTCCGGCCTCCGGGCTCCGCTGCTCAGCCAGCAGGGGCCCGCCTCCGGCAGAGGCCAGGCAGAGAGGGGTGGTCCCAGGCAAGGCGTGGGATAGAGAGCAGACACTGTCTGTCCTCAGAGGAGGCGAGAGAAAGAACAAGGAGAAGACTAGCAATGTTCCCAGAGTCAGCACTCAAACCGACCTTTTGGGCAGACACTTCTAATTGCTCTGCTTCTAATTTCAAGGACTCAACAGCAGCGCAGATGCTTGATTGCGTGCTTGCTACAGGGGTCCCCCTTGTCCACAGGGACAGGTTCCAAGCCCCGGGAGATGCCTGATCCACCTGCTTTCCACAAGTTAGGGTTAAGGCTACTTAAGAGTTAGGGTTAAGGTTAGCGTTAGGGCTAAGGTTACTTTGCTCCTACAAAAGACCTATATTATGCCCTGGCTGGTTTGTCTCAGTGGATAGAGTGTTGGCCTGTGGACTGAAGGATCCCGGGTTCGAGTCCAGTCAATGGCATATCCAACCCACGCCTGCACGCTGGGGCCGTTACTGAGAGGAGGACCTCGTGAACACGGCACTGTGACCCCAGGGCAGTGGGTCTGACCACGGAGGTAGCCACGGTGACGGAGGGCAGAGTGTCTGCAGCGTGGACCGCGCTGGCTCCGGTCCCGAGGACCGAGAGGGCCTTGCGAGATCTCGTCACACTGCTGAGAATGGGCTTACGTTAAACTCACCAGCTGTGTATTCCTGTCACTTTCCAGTCACACTTTCAGACTCAGCGTATGAGTGATGGAAACCACAGGTAACCAAGCGCATGCTGAGTGTGTGCGGGGTTCTCCCATGCCACCCTCCCCACAGCCATGGCAGGAAATCTGCTCTCCGCCCCCTTTTCCGTGTGAGAGAAGCTGAGGCCTTCAGATGCCCATGAAACCTGCCCAAGGGACTCCGAGTTGGTCGGCCCTGACCACTCCTACGGTGCTCTCTCAAGGTCCGAAGGCTGGGCGCCAGTGCTCCCTGTGGGCCGGCCCAGCACTCCTGCCCCGGCTCCCGTTTGTTGTGAAGCTACTGGGAGAATTGGACACAGCAGAGCGCCCGCAGGCCCCGGTTTTGGCCTCGGGGTCTCGTCACAGATCGCTAGCCTCGCAAGGACAGCAGCAGGCCCTGTCCCACAGGGAGCGGGCGGCTGAGAAGACCCCGCGCCTTAAAGCACCTGCCAGAGATTCAAGAGCTGGAAAGAGGCAGCAGGGGGATCTGCACCCAGGCCACCCGTCTCCAAGTCACACTCTGCCCTCGGGGAATAGCAGGCAGGGTGACAGGTATAAAGGTGGTGCCCTCGCTCCCAGGCCCACGTTTCCGCAAACATGCAGTTTGGCTCCAGTGAGGGGCCTGTGTCAGCAGCAAAGCCGCCAGCTCCCGGGACCGGCTCCCAGGACCGGCTCTGAGGTGCTTCCCTCCTTCGCCCAGTGTTTCCGCCCGCAGAGCCCCAGCCCAGGTGCTGCCCTGGGACAAACACCTGCTCAGCTCCTGGCGTCCTCACTGACCTCGTAGTTGTGTCTAGCTGGGTACTAACAGGAGCTTCTCCCCTTGGGTGTCTTCTCAGAGCCAACTGAACCTGTGGCACCTCTGCTGGTTCCCGGGAAGCCACGAGGTCTAAACACAAGCACACGCAGCCTCCAGCCCGAAGGCAGCGTTCCCGTCACGTCTGCACACCCGTCACTCTGCCCTCAGCCTCGTGCACTCTGAAGCCCTCTGCTTGGTGCTCGGGGCAGGCCCTGTTTTCACGCCGGCGTTGGCACCGCGGGGAAGGCACATGTGAGCCAGGAGGCTTCAAAAATAGCCTGGAACTTTGCAAGGAAGGGCCCGCAGCGGGATGACAAGCAAGCTATTCTGCATGACAAAGCCCGTGTCCCAGAGGCAGTACAAGCCCACCCTTCCCCACGTACACACTCACCCGTCAATCATCCCTGAAATAGCCTGCCCGTGGGAGGACGGGGAGATAATGCTGTGATCAATGAAGCTCGGAGCGCTGGGGGGTGGACTCCCCCCAGGGGAGGGGTGGAGGAGGGGCGGGGAGGGTTCTACCGCCAATAGGTCAGTTTTGCTTGGAGTTAACCCACTGAGGTAATAAATAATGATGACAAAGAAAGGGGAGGAGGAAGAGGTGGTGGCAACAATAGCTAGCATTTATTTTTTTAAATATATTTTATTGATTTTTTACAGAGAGGAAGGGAGAGGGATAGAGAGTTAGAAACATGGATCAGAGAGAATCATAGATCAGCTGCCTCTTGCACATCCCTCACTGGAGATGTGCCCGCAACTAAGGTACATGCCCTTGACTGGAATCGAACCCAGGACCTTTCACTCCCCAGGCCGACACTCTATCCACTGAGCCAAACCGGTTAGGGCGTGCTAGCATCTATTGAAGGCAACAGCAACCACAGCCTACTATGGGCCTGGTATTGTTCTAAGCTCTTCACATAGATCACCTCACTTAATGCTCACAGCCATGAGGGAGAATTGCTGGCATGCCCATTTTTCAGATGAGAAAAACGAGGCCTGAGAAGTTAAGTAACAAAGAGCCTCAGCTCTTACCTGCTGCACCTCCACCTCATACTCCCCCAAAGGCACTACCCCGGTCCCGCGCGGGGAGGGAGCACATCTCTCGATCCTAAAACTGTGTGGGGAGACAATGCACAGAACAGCTTTCCTGTGGGTCCCAGGGACCAGCTGAGACCCCAGAGCCTCCGCATCATGGACCCCTCACTGCCCCTGAGTGAGAGCGTCACCGCCAATAGCCTACTGAGCTAGGCGGCCTGACACCCTCTCCTTCCAAGATGAAAAGTCTGAGTGTGTGTGTGTGTCCCGTGCTGGCTGCCCTGTCTCCCCGGTCCCACACGCCTGACAGCGGGGTCTGGCCGGAAGCATGCTGCAGAATTAATCTGGGGCGGCTCCTCCCCTCTTCCCACCTCCATGTGCCTTTGGGAAGCAGCGTCTCCCTCCTGATCTTTCCTCCCGGAGGTCCTAAGTGACACCTCCCTCAGCTTCCTCCACGGACGCCCCCAGCGAGCTTAGCTTCCCGCTGGGATGCTGACAGACCCGTCCCATTTCCCCAGGAGTCACCACCCACTCTCCAGCGCCTCCTGGGGCGAGGAGTGGCTTCAGCTAGCGTCCTAATGTCTTTTCCCCAATTCTAGTCCCAATCCTTCCCCCGCTCTCCCTCCGGCCTCCGCTTTCACACGCTCAGGCAGCACAGCTATTCATTCTCGGCTTCCAAGCGGCCTCCCAGCTTCCCCCTACCCACCTCCCCGCCCCCCCGCCCACAGCCCTTCTCCACAGCAGGCCACCCCAGCCCCCGCGCAGTGACTACAGGAAGCTACCTGTCCTCCGGGCACGGGGGACTGAGCCACGGCTGCTGCCCAAGGAAGGGTGAGAGCAGGAAGATGCGCGCTCACAGCCTCAGCCTGCCCTGCAGATGGCTGGGTTTGAGATGCCCCAACTTACAGTGTGGGGTTTAAGGCAGGCAAGCACAGCCCTGCTAATGGGAAGTGAAAGCTTAGAGGAGAGAATAATAACCAGGACAACAGTGATGACCACAGTAGAGCAGGCAGAGCGCCAAGCAGCTCTGTGTTCTCCATGCTGGTCCTTTGCTCTCACCACAGCCAGTGGGGGGTCCTGGGCAGGAGAGGAAGGTGGGCACAGGCCTGGGCAGGAGAAGAAGGTGGGCACAGGCCTGGGCAGGAGAACAGGGTGGGGGACAGAGAGAGAGCTGCTGTCCGAGGTCTGCATGGCCACAGGCGGGGCAGGCAAAATTCAAATGCAGGCCGTCTGGCCCCACACGTATAACAAGTGTCCACGGGAGAATGCAGGAGGCAGAGCCAGCCAGGAAGGCACTCGGCTTCAGCCTCAGCCTCAGCCTGGAGACCACTCCCACTGAGCAAGGAGGTCTGAGGTTCGCAGCGGGAAGCAGGCCCATTGGAGTCCGTTAATGCCCCTCCGCTCCCTCCGGGGGAAGCCACTCTGAGGAGGTGCCCTGAGGGGCCATCGAGAAGGTGCCCGCCTCCAGGGCCTTCTTAGTTCTGCTGTCACTGGCATCCAGCACAGACGGCGCCACTCACACTCACGTGGCCAGGGCGAGCCCCGTGCACCTCGCTGGCCTGCCTGCACCACGGGCCTCAGCACAGAGCCCGCGCCCCGCGGGGCAGTAGGCGCTGCTGCTGGAGGCGGGGCCTGCGGGCTAAGCCACGTCTGGCTGCGGTGGGGAGCGGGCGGCCCGGCTCTGCATTCCGGCAGGTTCTGAAAGGGGAGCGGTGGGGGGCAGTGGGGTACAGAGGAAGGTTTGGGGGCACAGGCCCCAGCTCCACACGTCCTCCAGCTGCACACCTTCCAATGCGGCCTGTCCCCTCCAGCCCCGCTTCCCCCTCTGCCCAGGGAGCTGGGCCAGCGTGCATGTTTGCTCACAAGTCATCTGCCCGCCGTCCTCTCCTTGCTGGCCAGGCAGGGGCCGAGGGTGCATTCTGCAGGCGCTGCCCGCAGCACCGGCCTCAGGGACGGGACTCCACAGGCGGTCCCGGCCCCGGAAGGGATTCTGCCAAACCCGGCCCGCTCCCTTGGAGACCGCAGTTCTGACTCTGAAGGTCGCTGAGCACTGAAGTCATGGTCCTTCCCTGTCAGCACGGAATAGCGGCGTTCCTGAACTTGTAGCCAGTGACGGGACCAGGCCTGCAGCTTCTTCTCCGAGGGCAGGAGAGCAAGCACTTCGGGCTCTGCAGGCCACGCAGCCAGGGTCCCAGCCCGGGGATCCATCCTTGTAGCACAAAACCACCCACAGCACAGACACACGGGAGGCAGCGGTCACGGCGCGTCCCCACCGCCACGTCCCACACTCGGAGCCGCACGCCACCGCCGAGCGACTCCCACCCAGGCCAGCCTGCAGCCGGTCTGCGGGGGAAACGCCCACAGCTGCCCGCACACTGGGAAGGGGGCTAGTGGAACCCGGGGCCCGAAGTCCTTCATTCCATTTGACATTTGCTTAATTAAAATTAAAGTTTAAATCTGTGGCTGCCATATCAAAAGTGAGGCTGCCGGAGCGTGTACCCCTCAGAGCAGCCAGGCATGGACCCGTGTGGACTAGCGTGATGGTGACGGGGAGATGGCAGCGCTCAAGCCAGGAGCAGCGCCGAGGGTGACCTGTTCCGTGGCTGGCGAGAGGGAGAGACATCATGTAGAGATCAACGACATCTAATTGAGACAACAGGAGGGGAGGGGACCGCTGTGGGTGGCAGCCCCAGGGCAGCCCTGGGAGCTGCTGGGAAACAAGCCCCTGGCTAACCTAACCAGCTCTGCCCCAGGAGGGCTGCCACCCTCCCCAGATCAAAAGACAAACGGGCCACCACACTCCACACCTTCCTGGCCCCCCGGGGACCTCAGAGGAAGCCACTCCCACAGCGGGCGCGGCCCGAGCCCCAGGAAGCAATGGCTCACTGCTCCTGATTGATGGGCAGCAAAGGAAGCAGCAAAGTCTCTTTCTGTTTGTGATTTTCAAAAATGAAAGTTTCAACTCTGTTTCAGATTCTGCTCCAGCCTAATGAGTTACCATCTGTTGAAGGCTTATTGTGTGCTGACACTGGAGAAGGTAAAACAATATTAGCAGCAGGTAGACATAACCTCCTCTGTACAGGCTCAGTGCCTGCCGTGTGCCAGGCCCTCACAGCAGCTCGGTAAGGCCGGGCTGTCCTTGTCCCCATCACAGAGATGAGGGGCCTGAGCCTGGGCGGGCGGGAACTGGCCACGGGCTCACAGGTCAGGACATGTGCAGCCTGGATTCAAACCCTGAGCTGTCAGCCACTGGCCCACGCTCATCACGACAAGTCTGGACTGATCTAGATGTGACCAAGACAGGATGGAGGTGGCCAGGCCCAGATGGTAAGACAGGGACAGACAGGCCTCAGAGACTGAGTTGGAAGCACAGTGAGGACACCTAACCCGGCCTTGGCAGAGAGGGCTGATCAGGGTGGAGGTCCCAGGGGAGGGACTTCTGAGCTGAGGGCCAATGGTAGGTAAGGGGGCACCAACCTCAGGGAGTGCCCAAGAGCTCAGAATTAAAAAAGTATACAAGACGTCCAGAGAGGGCGTGTCGCATACGAAGACCTAGAAGAAGCGCCACGTAGCCGGGAGCCAGGCTGGGTGGGGGAGGGGAATCTGGCGGCACCAAGGATGGAAAGAGGAACGGAGGGAAGACTAGGTGAGAGGTGGCCAGGGTGGCGGCATGCTGAGCTTCCGGTTTGGTGGCACAGCCGAATGGAATGCCTAACTCTCGGGGTGGGGAAGCCGAGGTTATAACGAGGCAGAGAAGGGCAGAAATACAGAGACAGAGGCAGAGGAGAGCCAGGCTCGGTGTGTGGACAGCTGTTGCTTCTGCCCACCCAGCATCCATTCCTTCAGATAACAGCACCTTGTGTTTCTTTACAAAACCATTTCTACCGACGCTTGGCCCTAATTTGGCTCCAAGGTTGCTGAGATGGCCCAGCCTGGCCAATGGGAATACATCTCCTGGCCCCTGGGATTGGTGTGGGGAGGTACACATGTCCCAAGAAGGGCCAACAAGAGCGATACTGAACACTTCTCCTGGGATTCTCAGGAAAAAGGCACTCCTGCTCCGCTGATGGAGTCAAAGTGATGGAGGATAGATTTGGACCTACCAGTTGCCACAGTCTCATCAGAGAAGAAACCGCGAGAATAAAGCAATGCAGAGAAAAGCAGAGTCATGATGTGGACAGAGTTAGTGGGCTGATCATCCTCTAACACCTGGATCACACCTTACCTGAAGGCCGTGCGACCCAAAGCTCCCAATTATGGGATCCAATGATTTATTTTTATTGAAACTAGTTTGAATTGGGTCTTCTGTCATTTACAACTGAAATACTGAGACTGTAGGAATGCCTGAGATTGGGTGACCAAAGAAAGGAGGGCCAGTGAACGAGAAAGAAGAGCAGCCGTTGGCAGTAGAGAGGGAATCACACCAGGTGTCACAGAACCCAAAAGAGAAAGAATTCTGAGAGACCGGAAAGCCATCAGTAGTGCCAAAGGCACAAGGAGGATGACGACATGGAAGGCCATTGGATTGGGCAGGCCTTGAGCCGGGCCCTGTTTGGGACACCCCAGAAGCAGGTCCCGAGAGGAGGACTGAAGTCCGGGGCACACCAGAGGGAGGTAAGATGGGAGGAAAGAAAGCCTAGGAAGGCTGTGTTTTCAAGCAGGAAACCATGGCAACTGGATGGGGAACACTAAGAAACACAGCGCTGAGGAGTTCTCCTCCAGCTCCCTCAGATACTGCTTGGGGCCACCCCGGGGGGTCAGGGGCACTGAATCCCCGACACCCACATTCCAGCCCAACATGCACACGGACAGAGTGAGCCTATGGCCAGAGCAGCCACGGGCGAACAGGCGCAGGTCCCGCCAGGTGGGCAATGCGGGGACCACCGGCAGCATCAGCTGCAAGGCGGTGCTTCATGCCACGGCGCCTCGGGGTCCGTGTCTGTGAAGTGGGGGATCACCCAGAGCTGCTGTGAGGATTCAGTGACGATAAACCGTGTCAGTCCTCAGCCCAGGCCTACGGACATGCTCACAAACACGTGCGGCCATGGCTACTTCTGGTGGCTTTGGGGAGCGGGGTCCATGCGGGGTCATGGGAAGCAGGACTGGTGAGCTGGTGCCGTGAGAAGGCAGAGCGTTACTGTGAGGGAGCACCGCACCAGGAGACGTGGGTCGGGTAAGTGATCGTCGCTAATATCCTATTTAAACAGCAAGCAAACGTGTGTCTATTTGTGTGCGAAAGTCCCGGATTTAGCAAGAAGGCTCGGTGCCAGGCGCTGCGGCCCACCCATCCCTTTGTGAGAACATCATCACTCCCACAGCCGGAAGCAGAGCGGCAGCCATGCGCTTGCTCCATCGCTTTGGTCCTGCCCCAGAGCCGCATCCGTGAGCATTTCAGGCACAGCGAGCAGAGAGGCAGAGACACTCGGGAACTGCCCATTGTGTCAGCTTCTCGGCTCTCAGAGCTCCCCCTTAGAGACGCCGAGGTGGGTTTCAGCGGGAGAATGGCCTGTGGCCAGGCAAACAGTGACGTCACCACAATACTTCCTGTGCACACACACCAGCGTTTTCAGAAGGTCCCCCTGGTCTCTGCCACGATCCTCAGCGAGCAAGTGATGTGTCTGAGACTTCACTGTGTGACTATTTCAACAACATTTACACAGAATGAGGCAGACACTCTTTATGTGTTTCACACACATTACCTTTTTTAATCCTTATAGCAACCATGTAAGGTACGTTCCATTGATGTCCTCAACTTGCAAATGAAGAAAATGAGGCACAGGATGGTAAGTGACCTGGCAAGGGGCACACGCAGTAAGTGGTAAAGCCAGGGTTGGAGCAAAGGCAGATGGAGTCCCGTGTCTGGCCCTAATCACCACTCTGCTACGCTCAGGCCATGAGGGAACCTCAGCACTCCCAGGCCCTGACAGCAGATCGGTCTGTTCTGTGGGCATGGGTACGGCAACGCTTAGAATAGTAAAGGGGGAGGAGGAGGAGGGAGGAAGGAGGGGGTGAAGAAGGAGAGGGAGGAGAAATATCAGTAGCCAGGAATAGCTAACACTTACTGAGCACTTCCTACATGCCACGTCTTGCTAAGTAATAACAAGTCCCAACAACAATCAGATCAATGCTAGGTGGCAGCACCATTTCACAGATGAAGAAACTGAGGCCCAGGATCTATGTGAGGCTGTTCAGTGGGAGTGGGAGAGCTGGTGTTTGAAGCCGGGGCCGCCTGACTCCAGGGCCTTTCCCTACTAAACTTCTGTGCAGGGACCTGCAGGTGAGAACCAGGAGCTTGGCGCTGGGGAGAGGGCCATGCGCTGTGCGGCTGGCTGTAGGCCCTGGTGGCGGCCAGATGGAGGGGAGAGGAAAGAGGTGCCTTGGGGCTAATGCAGAGGGTGGAACAAGCCCTGCAGTGAAGGGTGGGGAGAGGGGCTTTGCCCGGAGACTGGGGCTTTCCAGAGGGTCTGGGAGGGGCGCTTCGGCGGAAGGAGGCAGGAGGCAGTGAGATTTTGTTTTTATAGTGTTTTGCCTTCTCTCTCCTGGGACACCTGAGGGTTTGGGCGGGTTCTCAACTTTCTCAAAACAATAAAAATAAAGACACAGAAAGCATTTCCTTCCCTTTTCTCTACTCGTCCAGAGCTTACTAGGTTTAGCCCGCGCATTTACTGGCTCATCACCAACTCTACTTGGAATAAAAGGTGCGGGTCTCCATCCCCAGCCGCAGCCTCCTGACACGCGCTTCTAAACGTCTTTCCCCATTCACTTCTGCCTTACCCAAACTGGAAACCACTGTGCATTTTCTGCTGGCTCTATTTTACCAGTGCCTCTTAGTTAACTAAGCAAGCCATGATCCATTCTCTTCTAAAAGGTTATGTTGTTTTTATAGAACCAGAAATGTCTAATCTGACCCTTTATAGTGTCTGGGTTTCCCTCACTGGAGGCACAAAGAGCTACGTCCCTAACATTTCCTTTAACATTCCTTCTTATTTTTACTTCAGTGTCTTTATTCTGTAATTCACCCCACCTATAATTTATTTTTGCTAAGATGTGAGTTAGGAATCGAACTTGGCATCCATCCACAAGGCCATCCAATTATGCCAGCACCTTTTATTAAATAAACCGCTCCTCCCCACTGGCCCAAAATGCCACCTTTTAATATGTTAAGTTCCCACATTTCCCAAGACCCATTCAGTCCCTTCATGCCACAGCTGGAAGAATTTCTGCAATTATTTGAAATCTGTTTCATAGCTTAACAATAGGTATTTTATCTTTTAAAAGCCTCTGAGAGGCACTTTCGTGCATTGTTGGTGGGTGCTTAAATTCGAGAGTAATCTAGCAGTACCCACTATAATGGAACATGTTCACTCCCTTGGCCTAAAAGCCCCACTTCTAGGAATTATTCACAGACACCCTCACTGAAGTACCCAAGGATGTTCACTGCTGCATTGCTCATGTTTTTTTGTTTTTGTTTTTTTTTAAATGCAAACAATCCAAAGGCCATCAATAGAATATCGGTCAAACAATAAGTATAAATAAAACCACAGATATTTGCATTACAATTCATTAATAGTAGCAAAATAAATAATATGGTGGCTACCATATTATGAAATACATTTAAAAGACAAGTTACTCTAAGTAAGGTATTGATATAGAATAACGTCCAAGAATTAACAAGTTAAAAATTTGGTTATAAAAAGTATTTGTAGGATCTGTTTCATTTTTGTTAACTGGTTACATGCTTATCTGTCCAAATAAAAAAATTCACAGCATAGTACATACCAGTGTTAAACCTGCAGCCTCTGTACAGTGCAGACTTTCTACATACATTGCAGTTTACACTGATACATTCTCGTGATTTGAGGTGACAAAAACACGATTATATTTGGTGATAAAAAAAAATACAAAAGTAGAAAATAGCCTCTGAATCAAAGTGATTATCTGAAGCTCATATCACAAGAAGTCAATGTAGGAGCAAAGGTCACATTGCAAGAAAGATGCTTCTTTTCGTGTGTGTGTGTGTGTGTGTGTGTGTGTATTCCTTTCAGAGAGAAAGGTAGAGGGAGAGAGAGATAGAAACATCAATGATGAGAGAAAATCATTGACCTGCTGCCTCCTGTACACCCCACCCCAGGTATCAAGCCCGCAGCCCAGCCATGTGTCCTGACTGGGAATCAAACCGTGAGCTCCTGGTTGGTTCATAGATTGATGCTCAACCACTGAGTCACGCCGGCCGTGCAGGAGGTGCTTTTCTGCCCTGGGGTGCAGAGGCCAGCTGGCCCCTCTGTGGTAGCGATCAAACCCACCTCGAACTGGCTCTAGCTGCTTGGTCCTGGTCACCCCACATCTACCATGTTCCTTCCCTGAGAAGCCCCGGTCACTCATGGGCAGGGCAGAGTGACAGAGACAGGTCAGATGGCACCTGCAAGGCTGGCGCTGGTGGCGGGCGAATGCCTCTCGGGCTCCTGAGAGTCTAGTAGCGCACGGCGCCACGAGCACACAGGCCGGCCCCCTCCTCCCCCAGCAGGGAGGGCTGGGCCCGGCACTTACCGCCCCGTTTGCTTACGTGATGTCCAGGCAGCTGTGACCATGAGGGCTGTGATACACAGAAAACATCCCCACTGCCCGTGGACACAGATCCCCGGACACAGAGCGGTGGGGCGGCCTCGGACACTGCTCTCTGCAGGAGATGGGCACAGAGTGGGGCCATGTGCCCTGCTGGGAGCAGCAAACAACGGAAGCGATCCAATAGCGAAGGCTGGGCACCACAGTGTGTGGAGGGCACAGGCCGTCATAGGAAGCGCCGTCCAGAAACTGAGCCTCAAGCAAGACTGATTCCTTACCATAACCAGCGAGCGGCTGGCGCTGATTAAGTGCACCTTATCCTGAGCCTGCCATTGCTCTAAGTGCCTTCCATCAACTCATGGAGTCTTCAAAATAACTATGATGTGGGTATTTTCTTCCCAGTTTACAGAGAAGGAGACTGAGGCCTGAAGCCAGCCCAATATCACACAGTAGGCAGTGCAGCTACTAGTAAGTTGACCCTGTGCTACAGACCAACTCAGAATGTGTGTGCGCATCACTGACAACTCTCCCGGTCCCTCCTTCTTCCTCTCACTCGCTCATCTACCCTGGCTCTCGTCAGCGGAGCTGGTAAGTCACCCCCGTCGGAGACGTCCTGCGGGAAGCACCTCCACTGGGCACTGCAAGGCCAGGAGGCACACAGCAGCTGCAGGCCCACTGCCCCTCCCACCCCCTCAGGAAACTGCTGCTTGTCCCCGAGGCTCCTGTCACATAAAACTACCAGCTCAAGATCAGAGATTGGCCAGGGACCCCCACTCCCCTGGCCTCCTGCTGCCGAGCACATATCTCCCAGACGGTGAGTCACCGACATGTGTGTCCCCTTGGTCCTTCCGAGGACTCATCTCCTGTCGTGTCCCACTGCCTCTGACTGTGCTCCTGGAGAGAGCGACTGTTCGTCCTCTTCGGTGCTAAAATCCCAGAATTCACTGTAGTTTCACATATAAGTAGGTGCTCAATTGACAGCTGTTATATAATCAGCTGGCTGGATGATGGGATGGACCATGTGGGTAAATTTTCCATACTGCATAGTGTAAAACCCACCACGCAAGGCCTCTCTCAGGTGGAGAGCTAAGAAACATGAGCAGACAGTGCAGGGAGCTGGAATCTGCATGGAGAGACGTCCATAGTCCCGGCCCTGCCCTGGGGGGACCACGTAGCTGACGAGACCATTCCCTCCACCCCACTCCCCCCAACACACACACACACACACACACACACACACACACGCCTGCAGGGAAGCCCCACCCACTTCCCACACACGCCTGCAGGGAAGACCCCCCCCCCAATCTAAGGTAACCCAACATCTTTCCTCTTTGACCGGAAAAGTCCAGCTGGCACTCAGTGACATGTCATCACATCCTGGGCCACACGGAGCTCAGGGCCAAAGACATAGCTCTCAGACGCAGAAGTCCAGCAAAGGGGACACTTCAAGGGGCTTTCTAAAGTGCTCAGACCTCACCGGGAGCGACGGGAACTATCAGCCAGACAGGGAGCAGCGGCCTTGGCTGTAAAGGGGCCTCCACAGCCCTCACTGCTGCCCCAGAGGCAGCTCTACTGCACCCCAAGTGCTGTTTCCTCAACTCCCGCAGCCCGTGCCCTGCAGAGCTGGGTTCAAGCACATTAGACACTGGCTGGCTCCACTTGTAGATTGGCTCAGCTCACGGTAACTAACCTCTCCCAAGTCATGGGGTACCCCCCAACACACACACACACACACACACACACACACACACGCACACACGGCTCCAGCCACACTGAATCCAGGCACTGCCCACATGCATCCTGCTCCCCACTCCCAGCCTTTGCACATGGGATTCCCCGGCCTGAGGCGTTCTTCCCCCAATCCCTGTTTGCCTTGCTAACTGTGTGCACTTGTCCCTGAGTCTCAACAGGTGCCACCTCTTCCTGGAAGGCTCCCTGACCTACCCCCAAGACCTGAACAAATGTCTTCTTATACATTTTCAAATCGCCTGCCGGGCCCCGATTGTGGCATTGCCACTCTTTTGCAAGCCTGTGTACACCAGTCCTCCTAGTGAGGCCATGAGCTCGTGAAGGAAAGACGAAGCACCACTCACTGCTGTGACTCGAGCACCTAATGTTCAATGAACGAGCAGAGCAAATGAGCAGAGGAATGAGAGTGGGCGCACAGCACAGGCCCCGCCTGCTGGCACCTCCCTGCCTGCCGGAAGGTCTTCACCCGGCCACCCCAAATTCTTGAGGCCACAGAACGAAAATCAAGTGACCTCCAAAGCAGTCACCGGCAAGTGGAGCAGCAGCTAAAAGCAACGTAATTTCTAGCAGGACAAGGACCTCCCAGCAGACAACCCTCAAGGAACGCCAGCCGGCCCTGAGTGCGAGGCCCAGCACTTGCAGAGCTGCCACGGGGGGCGCCCAGGGCCGCCGGGAGGGCTGCCATCCACTACCCTGGGCAATGGCTGGGAACAGCCACTAGGAAAGGACAGTGCCCACCCGGTCAGGAGCCGGATCATCCGCATCTTCTCTTCCAAAGCTGGGCACTGCTGAGGCTTCCACACCTCAGCCACAAGCCGACTGGTGAGCGTTCCCTGAGAGACGGCTGAGTGGTGGAGCCTGGCTCTGCAGAACCGCCGGGCGCTGGCCCTCACCTCTGAGGCCCTCCGCGAGACGTTCAAACTCTGTGCCTCCGAGAGCCCGGGGGTAGCAGCACCTTGCAGGCTGGCGCGATGGCAAGCGCAGTAACGCACACGGCAAGCGCAGTAACGCACACGGCAAGCGCAGTAACGCACACGGCAAGCGCAGTAACGCACATGGCAAGTGCAGTAATGCACAGAACACTCAGTGCAGGACAGCACAGGCGGGAGGCAATAGCTAATGCTTCTTGGTGCAGGCTGCCTGGACAGGGTTACGGCTCACCGGACTGCACTGCGACTTAAACCATGGCCTCCTCGCCTGCCAGTCCAGGCAGCGCCGGCCCTGCCCTCACAGCTCCTGAGATCTGTGTACACAGCGTTTCCATGGCAATAACCCGCTCCACAAAAGGGCCGGTCAATATTTACTATTTCTCACACGTGTCAGGTATTTGGGTCTAAAATTGAACCGGCATCTCCGCGGCTTTAGAAAATGACAGGGGAAACCAAGCCTTGGGGACAGAGCAGAGGGACACGGGGCGTCACGTGGCCACAGGTGACAGGCCTTCGGAGGCTCCGCGCACAAGGATGCCCCTTCCCCAAGCTCCACCGCTCCAGCCACCCGTCCCCCACAGCAAATGCAGCACACTGCGGGTTCTTAGCGCCTGCACCTCCTCCGCCCCCCAGCGCAGCGCCCACACACACAGGTCCTCCGAGGTTCCTAGCGCTCGGTCACACATTCACAGAACATGCTGCCCCCACCCCCTCCCATTCGGTGACAGCACAGCCTCCTGGGCCTGCTCGGAGGGCGCCCAGCAGGAAGGGCTGCTCGCTCACTCACAGGAGCTTGGAAATGTCAGCTGAGGCAGCAGAGCCCTGACTCACGTGGCTCCCGCCCGCTCTCTGCCTCTCTACGGGGCGGCCACCCACAGCTTCCCATTCACTCCCTCATTACGGCACCGAACCAGTACTCAGAAAAGAAAAGGAGAAAAAAATAGCTCATTTGGGCACAAAACTGTGCTCAGCCATGCACTGGTCCAGAGGAGCCACACACAGTAAAGTGCAGTGCTGGCCCAAGTGTCTCTGCGAGACAGACAGACAGACAGGCGGGTGAGAGGTGCTGTCAGAGGAGGGGAGCCCAGACCACTCAGAAGACTGAACACTGACTGTGAGAGCATGAACGTCTGCATGACAAAAGAATTCAAACAAAAGGAGAGACACAGGACAGCCCGGGGTGGTTTTCAACATACGTTTTCAACATACGTCAACATACGGGACGAGTGCTCACCATATACACAGCCGATGACTGTCCATCAGTAAGAGAAAGCCACAAAGAAAACGGACCAAGAAATAGGAAGCAGGGGTTCCCAGAGAAGGAAATAAGGAATGGCAACAAGCAGATAAAGACATTCCCAGCTTCATGGCCAGCGGGGAAAAGCAAATTAAGACAGGATATTTTCCTCACCCCTAGACTGGCAAAAATTGGGGAGGAAAATTCATAATTCCCAGTGTTGGTAAACCTGCGAGTTGGGTGAATGATGAGTGAAGAAGTGGAACTATAGAGAAGCACCCCTGAGTGAGGGGACAACTCTTCTGCTCCTCCCGGGACGCCCACCTCCCTGCTCTGAGTGCAAGTAGCAAAGGGTCTGGAGAGGCACTGGGGACAGAGCTGGCAGCCAGGGGCCAACGGCTCCTTGGATGATGGCCACTGTGGTCCTCACCAGAGGCGAACCAGGCACACACTCGGTTCCCCGGCTCCCCGTGGCAGGCAGCGTGGGGATCAGAGGTATGTGAGTGGTCACTGGAGAGCAGGCAGGAAACAGGCCAAGGGACGAGGGCCATGGAGATCAGGAGGTGCCTGCGCCCAGTAACCCCGCAGGGAAAAGGCACCAGGCCGAGGGGCCAGATGCAGGAGGCCCTTTCTGCTCTCCCATGACTGGCATAGCCATGTCGCTTCCTGTGTACCAGGCACTGAGCTAGGACCTGTGGCGCCTCCTCTCTGCAGCCGGCTTCACAAAGGAACCAGAGAGGCTAAGCAGCGCAGTTCACGATGGCAGCACTGGGATTCGACCTAGGACTGTCTGACCCAGGGGCCCGGCTCTTCCCACACCACCTGGCAGTTAGCTGGCCCAGTACCAGGAAGTCAGCTCTCAAGGAGGAAGTCCCGCCCACCGGTGGGGTGGGACTGGAGGTAAGTCTATCCACCCAGAGGAAAAGCAGGAGCGCGCTGGGGATCAGTGGGCCAGATGTCCCAGCAGGGGCTCAGTGTGGCCATCTTGGCACAGAGATTCTGGAACCTGGGTTACAGCCAAGCTTAAGTGAGTGTGGATGTGCCCCACCATCCTCCCACCACATCGTTTCTCCTAGAGGGATCAACAAAAAGAAAAGCTTCTCATCAGACAGCTGAGGTTGCTGCAAGCAGAAGCAGCAAGGAAGCAGGCAGACCGGGAGGCCACATCTGCCCGCAGCCAGGCTCCTCAGGGCATCATGAGTGGTGGCAACATTAGGGACTGGTCCCGGGGCCCAGGTAAGAAAGGAGCGGGAAGCTCTGGGTCCTGTGCCAGCTAAGTCACAGTCCAGAGTCAGCTTTAGCTGGACCTGTTTGGTTCTGACAGCCCTAGCCCTCACAGAGATCTGCTTAACAGTGAGGCAGTTGACTCAAGCTCGGTGGCCTCCATTTTCTCATCTGTGAAGTGGGGGCAGAGTGGTGTATTTCTAGGGCGTGGGTTAGGGCTGTGGGTGAGGGTGGAGGAACCACCACTTAAATCAAGTTTGCACCCACTGGACCACACCTCTCTCTGCCACTAAATTGGAAAGTATGAGAGCGTGCCCGCCTACATCTCTGTCATATCACCAGATGTGTGGTTCATTTTATGCATTCAATAAACATTGCTTGAATCATTAAATACGAGGTGCTCAAAAATATTTTTTAAAGAAAAAGAGATGAGAGGTCAGAAGAAATGAAAGAAGGTAAAGAACGGGAGAGGAAGAGAGGAAGCTGGACCCCAGGAAGGTTTCCAGCACCTGAGAAGCAGCTGCGGTTGACCAGTTAGCCAGTGCGCCTCCTTGGCACTTTGGCCAAAGGAATGTTAACTGTCTGTCCTGGTTGACAGGACGGAGTGCTGTCATCAGCAGGCGATGGCTGCCTCACTCTCTGATGGGTCCCAAACTTCGTTTACTTTCTTCTCTGAGGAAGCCTTGGAGGACAGATCTCTTTCTCCTCTGAGTTCCAACCTCATTCTTCTCCCTGCAGCACCCCCCTGCAGGCTCCGGAGCATGCAGACACTCATGGTCCCTGGTCTCACACAGTGCCCCTCTGAGTCAAAGCCAAGTGTCTGCCTGATTCCTGTGCTGGAATAGCTGCCTCTGTTACCACTCCTTGGGGAGAATGTGTTGCTGGGCCTGGATGCAACAAAACCTGCACCAGGACGACACCTGCACGAGGACAGACACCTGAATCAGGACAGACACCTGCACCAGGACGGACACCTGCACCAGGACAGATACCTGCACCAAACAGACACCTGAACCAGGACAAACACCAGCACCAGGACAGATACCTGCACCAGGACACATACCTGCACCACACAGACACCTTCACCAGGATGAACACCTGCACCAGGATGGACACTTGCACCAGGACAAACACCTGCACCAGGACAGACACCTGAATCAGGACAGACACCTGCACCAGGACGGACACCTGCACCAGGACAGATACCTGCACCAAACAGACACCTGAACCAGGACAAACACCAGCACCAGGACAGATACCTGCACCAGGACACATACCTGCACCAGACAGACACCTTCACCAGGATGAACACCTGCACGAGGATGGACACTTGCACCAGGACGGACACCTGCACCAGGACAGACACCTGCACCAGACAGACACCTGCACCAGGACAGACACCTGCACCAGACAGACACCTGCACCAGACAGACACCTGCACCAGGACAGACACCTGCACCAGGACGAACACCTGCACCAGACAGACACCTGCACCAGGACAGACACCTGCACCAGACAGACACCTGCACCAGGACAGACACCTGCACCAGACAGACACCTGCACCAGACAGACACCTGCACCAGGACAGACACCTGCACCAGGACGAACACCTGCACCAGACAGACACCTGCACCAGGACAGACACCTGCACCAGGACAAACACCTGCACCAGGACGAACACCTGCACCAGGACGGACACCTGCACCAAGACGGACACCTGCACCAGACAGATACCTGCACCAGACAGAAACCTGCACCAGACAGACACCTGCACCAGGACGGACACTGCACCAGACAGACACCTGCACCAGACAGACACCTGCACCAGGACAGATACCTGCACCAGGACGGACACCTGCACCAGACAGATACCTGCACCAGACAGACACCTGCACCAGGACAGACACCTGCACCAGACAGACACCTGCACCAGGACGGACACCTGCACCAGACAGACACCTATACTAGACAGACACCTGCACCAGACAGACAACTGCACCAGGACAGACACCTTGCACCAGGACAGACACCTGCACCAGGACAGACACCTGCACCAGACAGACACCTGCACCAGACAGACACCTGCACCAGGACAGACACCTGCACCAGACAGACACCTGCACCAGGACGGACACCTGCACCAAGACAAACACCTGCACCAGGACAGACACCTGTACCAGAGCAGACACCTGCACCAGGACAGACACCTGCACCAGACAGACACCTGTACCAGGGCAAACACCTGCACCAGGACAGACACCTGTACCAGGGCAGACACCAGTACAGGACAGACACCTGCAACCTTGACAGACACCAACAAGCACCTTTCCATGCCCTTGAACCCTCAACAAGATGTGGCGCTTCGAACATGAGCTTTGGGGCCAGGTGGTCTGGATTTGGCCCCTGGCTCCTCCCTTCCAGCCGTGTGGCCTTGGTTAGGTGAGTCCACTCTTCATGGCTCCGTCCTCCAGATGCACCTCCCTGAGTGTCTGTGAGAAGGAACTGAGCTAATGCACGGAGTGTGGACACAGTCAGGATTCTGGCTGGGAACAGCAGGACCCTCTAACCACTATTAGCAGGGCGCCATGGCCAGGAGCAACATCGAACCCCCAGCACAGAGCTGTCCAGGGGAGGAGCCCTGCCTCCACTCCAGGGTCCAGACGGGCAGCCTGCACCACAGACTCACCCCGGACAAATGCCATCAGCAGTCTTCCCACAGCTGACCGCGCCTCCCCTCCGGGAGGGTCACAAGTGTCCGCTCCTTCTCTTCACCAGCAGCCACTTCACACCGCGGCCAGGATGCATCCGATGGGCATGCCCAGGTCTCACGTGTGTGCTCGCTGCCAGGGAGGCAGGCGAAAGGGTCTGAATTCTGCTTTAGAGAGGCATGGGTTGGCGAAGCAGAAAATTCCCAAACATAAAAATAGTATCCGAGAGTGTGAGGCCAGAAGTGTGACACTGTCCCCCGTCCGCTCCTGGCACACAGTCTGGCACATACCTGCTCAATAAGTAGTGACTGCTCCCAAAGCAAGGAGGTTCCTGTGCGACAGAGTCCCCTTCACCGCCCGGTGCTGTCTGTGACCTTCCGCTGCGTCCTTCCCCCTGTCCTGAGTCCTAGCACTGTCCTCCACGTGCCATCTGCCACCAGGCTCCACTACGGGCCCAAGTGCTCCACCCACAGCTGGAATCCCAGGCTCATGGAGCCTCTGGGTGCCCCTGAGGAAGGTCACTCTGTCCTGCTGTCTTGTTTTGCAAATGTAGAAATTGAATCCAAAAGAGGGGAAGGGTGTGGCAAAGGTCGCACAGCTAAGCCCTGGCAGAAGCAACACTAAGGTCAAGGAAATAAAAAGGAGAGGAAACCAGTCCTGACTTCCCACAGGGTAGTGCTGCCTGCAGCCAGGCGCCCTCGCAGGGCTGAGTCTGGGACCAGGGATACCACACTGCGCTGTGAACATGCCCTCGGAGCTGGGGAAGCCAGAGCACAAGGCGGTCAGGGCGTCCCAGCTCCTGCTGCTCCAAGTGTGGTCCCCAGACCAGCAGCAGCAGCACCGCAGGCACCCCCTCCCGGCCGCACTCACACTCTGCGCTTACCCAGACCCCCCGGTGGGTCGTGTGCACATGACCTTTGGCGAATGCAGCTCTAGTCAGTCCTAGCACAACGAACTCCAGAGAAAAAGGCTGCTGAGTCAGCACTGATGTGCACAGGTGTGAGGTGCCGCACTTAGAGCATGAATCCTCTCACTGAATCCTCTTACCAGGGCCCTTGAAGTCGACTTTCAGGGCCCCATTATAGAGACGAGGATGAGAAAGGAGGTGCAATTCACCCTTCGACACCGGGTCCACCTGGCCACACACCTCTCCTCATTCTTTGGATGGCCACTGATGTGACTGCAATAGCAAAGCTCCCCGGTGATGCCTCCGGCCCACACTGTCCTGGCAGCAGGAGCCAGCCCCGTCGTTCTCGAGTGCCTTACGAAACTCACCCCTTGACCGTGGACAGCCCAGCAAGACGAGCAGAGAGGGCATGGGCCTTTGAATCCATTCTGCTGCTGCTCACAATAGCGACGCAGCAGTTAACACCCGACCTCCGCCTCCCCATCTGTGAGAGAGGAGGTAGATTCCGGTTCCACGAGAGGACGTCACGCACAGGACGCTGTGTGGGGACAGAGCAGGGTGACGTCTTCTTGCTTTCGCGTTGCCCTGCCCACACACACTCCTCCTCCAGGGCGAGCAGGACCCAGCGGAGCCAGCGTCACCTGGCAGCTCCACGTCCAGGCTGCCACACGAAACGTGCCACGGTGAGAAATGTACACCGTGGGAACCAGCAAGCATCCCCCCAGGCGCTTCTGCTGCTGAGCAGAGCCGAGTACTAAATATATATCAGCAGGCATTTTCTCCATCCCTCCCTGACCCACAGAGCGGACGGACCTCCCCCCTAAGATCCTGCGGCTCCTCATCTGTGCTTCCGGAGAGCCGAGCCCACTCTGCAGCCGACCCCAGAGAAATCCCCCAGAGGGTCCTCGCTCACTCAGCGATGCCTCTGGGAGCCCTGTGTGTCCACGCTCATCCTGCCACCCGCCCTGAGGTGCAGGCACTGGCACCTTCACCCATCATGTCGGAAAAACAGTCTTCACAGCTCTGACAAGTGGGGTAAGTCCCAAAGATGGCGGGGAAAGGATCACACACCATTCCCTGTCTCCCCCTCAGTGGTAATCACCTCCTGACGGCAGGAGAGCCTTCCCCCACACTCGCCCGCGCCACCACACTGAGCAGGAATTGCATGAATAAAGACCCCGTCTTCCGTGTCCTCACGGCCAGAAATGTCAGACTCCTGGGCACCTGCACAGCCAAAGGCTCTGCCATCTGGTCACGCCGTGATGGAGCTGCTGCCCATGCCCCTCAGAACCCCCCTCTCTGCCCTGCACTCCCACCATGCTCCTGTCTTCCTCACCCCTTCGCCCCCTCAATCCCACCATGCTCCTGTCTTTCTCACCCCCTCACCCCCTCAATCCCTCCATGCTCCTGTCTTCCTCACCCCCTCACCCCCGCACTCCCACCATGCTCCTGTCTTCCTCACCCCCTCACCCCCGCACTCCCACCATGCTCCTGTCTTCCTCACCCCCTCACCCCCTCAATCCCACCATGCTCCTGTCTTCCTCACCCCCTCACCCCCTCAATCCCACCATGCTCCTGTCTTCCTCACCCCCTCAACCCCGCACTCCCACCATGCTCCTGTCTGCCTCACCCCCTCATCTCCTCAATCCCATCATGCTCCTGTCTTCCTCACCCTCTTACCCCCTCATCAGCACCCTCTCACTGACCCCTCAGGCTCTTCTCTCTCAGTCCTTCATTCTCTCCTCTCGTTGCTTCTCACTCTACAACAAGGAGTAGGGATGGAGATAAATCAGACGCTCCTTAAGATGCTGACATGCAGCTAGTCAATTCACATTCATTTCGGTGAATGGGCTTTTGCAAGACTGATCTAGAGCTGCATCAGGTAGCACCCACGAGAGGTCATGCATGGTGACGGAGGGAAATGACTCAACCTCCAGAGTCTTGTCCATTAACACCTTTCTGACCCCTGCATGCTGGGCGTCCCTCCCCGGCCATCCACACAGGCGTCAGCAAGAGGGGCCTGGAGGGGAAGACAGGCGCGGCCACCTGCACCTCAGCCCCGCCCAGGCAAACCGGCGCAAACACACCCTTTGGAGACCAGGCCGTGGCTTCCCCGTGCGCCCTAACATTTCACTTCAGTGACTCACGCATTTGTCACTCCGACTCTCCCACAGCAGAGTGAATTTAAAAACCTAAAGATTTAACTTTTAAAAAGGTTTAACAAGTTAATTTTCTAAATTTAAAATGTTTCAGAAAGAAACAACCTACAGAAGGATAATTTTAAGCTATATCAAAGCTCAGAGATGACATCATGGAGTTTTAATTATAGAGACTGAGGCGATAGAGGTTGCAGGCAGCCTTTTGGGCACACCGAGAATGTTCACAGGAAGTTGCTACTATGATGCATCCCACCTTCTGCACATCCTCACGGTCCCTGAGACTGTGTGGAAAGCGAAAGCAAGCTTTGGTGGCAGCGTCCACTTCGCATCTCTCTCCCGCAGGACGAGTCTTCTAAGAGAATATGTGAAGATGCAAGGAGACCAGACCAGACGCATCCTGAGTCCATGGATTCATAGGAAACCACGCTGGACCTCAGAGCTCACCCCCTCCCCCGGGACTGCCTTCCTCCCATGCTGGAAGGACACGAGCTTTCACTCGAAGGTCTAGCATAGTGCCTGGCACCCCGGAACCCACAACCAGTGCTGGGTTTGCAGACATTCATGAGGAAGATGTGGCAGCCATGAGGCCCAGCGGGGTGGGCGGGGGGAGGGGTGGGGCTGCCCTCCAGCCACCTGGCATTCCCCTGGCCTTCCCCTCGAGAGCTGTGTGGCTGGGTGGAAAAATTTTAAATCACTCTATTCAATAACTTCTATAAAAATACATTCCCTATTTCTGAGATGGCTTATGCATCTCAGAAAGGTTTACATTTTTAAAGACACAGTCTGTATATTCTATCTGCTATTGATGTATAAGGTTTATGTGTATGTAACACATTAAAATAAAACACATTCATGCATTATGGTCTTTGCAGCAGTGCCCTGAGGTAGACAGCACTTTTTCTTTTCTTGTTTTCAGCTTCAGGCTGGTTACCAGTTTCCCCTGCAGCCAAGCTCGGTGGCAGCGAGGCCTTGAAAGGCACGCCCACAGCATCCGGCCGTCTTTCCTCCTCACCACAGCTCCGGCTTCTCCCCTCCGCGCCGCATCCCACTCCCAGGGGAAGCAGGAAGGCGGAGGCACTGCCGCTGCCCCCAGGAAATGGTCCCTGGGACTAACACCCTCCTCTCCTAAGGAGAGAGCAACGCTCAGACCCACACTAGGATTCCTCAAACTCTGGGATCTACCCTTGGCTTCCTGGTGTGTGTGTGTGTGTTTGTTTGTTTGTTTTATTGATTTCAGAGAGGAAGGGAGAGGGAGGGAGATAGAAACATCAATGATGAGAGAGAATCACTGATTGGCTGCCTCCTGCACGCCCCCTACTGGAAGTCGAGCACACCACCTGGGCATGTGCCCTTAAGCAGAATCGAACCCGGGACCCTTTAGTCTGCAGGCCAACACTCTATCCACTGAGCCAAACCGGCTGGGGCCTTCCTGGTGTTTTTAGAGGGACGAGGAAATTAGCCAAAACAAGGAAGGATGCAGAAAAGGACTTAACTTTAGTGAGTAGTGAGATGATGGTCCCTTTCACCCCACCCACCCCCAAAGGGAGTTAGTGCTACCACACCCTGGCGCGGCTTGCTTTCCTCAGTCTGTGGGCAAGGCTGTGGAGGCCCTGGGAGTCACCCTCAGGTACCATGTACAGACTCTCAGGGACCACTGTACAGACGAGGAGGAGAAGGTGAGTAACTAACTGGTTGACGATCAGACTCAGGAGAGAAGATTACATGGAGAAGGAATGCAGTTGCTGCCACATTCTTCTCCGACTCCGGCAGTCCACACTCGGGGCCGCGCGTCTGTGGAACCAACAGGCCCGTGGTGAGAACCGCCTCAGATGCCGACTCCGCGCTGATGGCACTGAGACCTGGTGTGCTGAGTGCTGAGATGGTGTGCTGAGTGCTGAGTGCTGAGACCTGGTGTGCTGAGTGCTGAGATGGTGTGCTGAGTGCTGAGTGCTGAGACCTGGTGTGCTGAGTGCTGAGATGGTGTGCCGAGTGCTGAGTGCTGAGACCTGGTGTGCTGAGTGCTGAGATGGTGTGCTGAGTGCTGAGTGCTGAGATGGTGTGCTGAGTGCTGAGTGCTGAGACCTGGTGTACTGAGTGCTGAGATGGTGTGCTGAGTGCTGAGTGCTGAGACCTGGTGTGCTGAGTGCGGCTCCCTTTAGTAACCACTCTCCTGCAGACAGGGCAGGGGCGGCTCGCCAGCCCGCGGTTAATACTCACGTGGCCCCACTTCCTCCTGGGAGAGGGCCGCCGCTCGCCGCCTCGGCCAGGAGCGCAGAGAAGCTGCCGGGGAAGGGAGGTGGCAGCAGGGGCAGGGAGGTGGCGGCCAGGACCAGAGGAATAACTTTTCCATGATGTCACCCAACTAGCTAGGACTGCAGAGTCTCAGAAAGCTATTGACTGTGGTCAATATGTCTTTGTAAATATCTCCCCTACCCAACTGTCTCATTAGTACAGGCACCAGCAGTTTCCAACTGATTCCTTTCGTTTCTAAAGTAAGTAATAAGGTCACCTGTGCCCAATGTTGATTTGGCGTTCGTTTTCCCAATACATAATTACTGCTTATACCTGTTCCTTTCCTTGTTTCATTGACTAGAACATCCAAAACAATAACAGATAACAGCGTTACTAGCAGCTAGCATATTTTTGGCCACTAATTGGCCACAGACAGTATTTATTATGCTGAGAAAGTGTATTTTTATTCTTAGTTCTTTCTCTAAGAGTTTTCACTGCAATGAATATTAAAATTTTAACAAATGCTTTTTTGGCATCTGTGAAGACGATCATATTTTCCCTTTAACATATTGATGAGCTTTATTAATAGACTTTCTAATAATAGGCCATAACGTCTTTCTACAATGAACCTTTCTTGATCGTGATGCATTATTCTGCTAACATCCAACAGATTCCATTTGTCCAGGTTTTACCCGAGATTCCTTCCTCTGTGTCTGTGAAATGAGACTACCACTGTTTGGGTGTTATGTGTGTCGAATATTTGTGTGTGTATGATGCTAGGTCAGAGGAAAGACCTGAGACAGTTTTCCTCTTTTTAAGGGTCTAGAGAAGTTTTTTTTTAATCAAAAGGATCTGAAATTTCGAAGCTGCCCAAGTGCCCATCAGTAGATGAGTGGATAAAACAGCTGTGGTACATCTGCACAATGGAATACTACTCAGCCGTGAAAAAGAAGAAACTTCCCCTTCCAACAGCATGGAGAGCTGATGAGCATGATGCTCAGTGAAATAAGCCAGACTGAGAAAGGCAAGTACCATCTGGCTTCATTCAAATGTGGAACCTAATGAACAATCTGAAATAACAAGCAAAATAGAGGCAGACTCACAAACTGAGAGCAGGTTGATAGCTGGGGGAGGGGGCTGAGGGAAGGTTAGAGGCTGCACGGGGGTGGGGACTGAGCAGAAAAGAAAAAGGAAGAGAAAGAACTCATGGATCTGGACAATAGTGTGGTGATTGTGGGCGCAGGGGCGGGTGTGGATGGAGACGGAGGCTAGTATAGGCTAGTGATGGGAAAAATAAAATATATTCGCTAAAAAATAATAATTAAAAAATACTCAAAAGATCGCTTATCCTGGAGGTGCTGTGCATGGGTGTGCAGACCGTGGCCATTTTCCTCTTTGCTCTTGGTCCAGGCCGGGTCCCGGGAGCCGCCGCCCGCAGCCGCACGCACTCGGTAAGCGGCCTTCAGGGGGCACAGCCCGCCCCGGCGGCACAGACTCGCTGCCACGAGTGCCCCACAACCTGAGAGCCTTACTCCCTGGCCGTTAATAAAAACCTTTCTGACCCCTGACCTTTTATGGGAGACAATGGGGCACTTGTTCCCTAACATTTTCCAATTTTATACCAAAATTAGCATTCGCTGCATTGTACAGAGCACCCAGCGATGGGCCAGCGCGTGCATGTGTCGTTTCGCTGAGCCCGTGCCATCCCTGCGCTGTGGCTCCCTCTTGGGGGAGGCGGAGGCTGAGGGAGGTGGGCCAGCCAAGGTCACAGGCAGCTGGAAGCTCCCGCACTGAATGCCATGCGGTATCACGTCCTGTTCCACGCTGTCCATCTCCGCACTCCTGGTTCGCATTACTTGCTCATTTTACAAACATTGGAAGTTGCCACATATATTTATTTTGTAAATGTGTCATGTATTCATTTTTACCACTATTTAATATACATCCATTTTTATATGCGATTAATCATAAGTAGATCTATTTTACCGGCTTTTTGTTTGTTTCACTTCACCCTGTCCTCTAGGACTCCTTAGAACTAGCTTTTTATTATTCTGATGCTATCCCTGCATCCAACTGCAAAATGTTCCCCATCCCAGTGCTGTTTCCATCCCAGGCCGCCCGCTTCCCCCGGGCTTCCCGTGAAGAGTCTCTGGCCCTTTCCTCCTGAATGGAATGCTTTTCAATTGATAGTCTTGCTTGGTTGTTTAATATTTTAAAAAGTATTCAGGACTATGAATTTGGGATATTTGATTAGATGCCATCTCATAAGTTGTGATCTATGATTTATTTGCTGTAGTAAATATTTTTTGTTAAGCTTTTTATTTTGAGATCATTCTAGATTTCCGTGCAGTTATAAAAAAAAATAAATAAGACAGAAATCCCATGTGTCCTTCACCCAGTTTCTCCCAAAGGTAACATCTTGCAAAACTGGAGCCCAGTCCTAGCTGTTTTGGCTCAGTGGGTAGAGCGTCGACCTGGGGACTGAAAGGTTGCGGTTCTATTCGGGTCAAGGGCACGTACCTCAGCAGGTTGGATCCCAGTCCTTAGGGAGGCAGCCAATTGGTGTGTCTCTCTCACATCGATGTCTCTCTCTGTCTCTCCCCCTTCCTTCCACTCTCTCTAAAAATCCATGGGAAAACATCCTCAGGTGAGAATTAACAAAACAAAACCAACTGTAGCACAGCATTACAGCCAGCATACTGACTTGGCCACGGGGAGGATGGCGGACGCCTCCCCAGGCTCATCCCTGTGGCCCTGGGAGCCACCCCACTGCACTCCGCCCCTGCCCACCTCTCCCCGCCTGGCAAACACATGTCTGTTCTCCAGTCCCGTGATTCTGACACTTCACAGATGTTATATAATTGTCATCTCAACCACACAGTACATAACCCTTGGCAATGGCTTTTTTCACTCGGCATAATTCTCTGGTGATTCAGCCAGGTTGTCGCATGCATTGATAGTCCGTTCCTTTTTATCATTGTCTAGTATTCCGTGGCGTGTCCATAGCATGATTGGTTAGTCACGTACCCACGGAAGGACATCTGGACCCTCCCGGCGTCTGGCTGTGATGAATAAAGCTGCAGTGAGCATGTGCAGAGGAACCTTTGTGTTCGTCTCAGTTTCCATTTCTTGGGGATAGATACCGAGGAGCACAGTCCCCAAGTCACAGGAGGCAGGACAGTGAGGAGCGAGGGAGAGTCCTTGACAAGTGCAATGAGGGAAACTGAGACAAAATAATGTCCTCAATTGCACTCACTTTGGGCCTTTGTCCTAAATCCATTCTGTTACGTTCATCTCTGAGCTTCCAATCCCACGCAGTCCTGACTCCTGCAGCTATAGGATAAGGCTTATTTCTCCCACTTTAGTCTTTTTCAAAACCATTTTAGCTAGTCTGGCCTTTCATATAAATTACAAAGTATTTTTGTTGGGATTTTGGTAGGAATTGCATCAAACCTGTATATCAATTTGGAGAAAACTGGCATCTCTTGTATGTTGGGTCTTCCATGTTCGTTGCTGGTATATAGAAATACAATTTATTTTTGTATGTCTATTCTTGTCTCCTGCAACCTTACCTAAATCATTAGTTTTAGGAGACGTTGTGTATGTGTGTGTGTGTGTGTGTGTGTGTTTACTGTCCTTGGAATTTTCTGTATAGATGAACATGTCATCTGCACATAAATCCAGTTTAATTTCTTCCTTTCTTATCTGTATGCCTTTTATTTCCTTTTCTTCACTTATTAGAGTGTTTAGAACAGGCTAGAACACCCATCACTCGGCTGCATACATCCCAGGTTTATTTAAAAAAGTGTTTTAAGGTAAGTGTTTTATTTTTAAGTTCTTGAGGTTTATAACCTTTATTATTCACTTCTAGAATTATTTCTTCTTAATAAGAGAAAACCAATCACATTTTATAATTAAGTCTTTCACATAAAAGACACTAAATTAAGTAAATTTTCCTTACTCTCAACCCCCTAACTCTCTACTTTCCAGTCCCATTAACATAAGCTGGAAATTTAATCTCAAATAGATTACCGGTAACATTCTTTTTATGCCATATTACCTTTCATTCACAAATATTTTTTACATCTGCCATCTATTTTACTTTATTATCGAGACCGTGTTTTTTACCCTGGCACGCACGTCTCTCCAGAGGGTGCCAAGACTTTATTTTTAGAGCAGTTTAAAGTTCACAGCAAAACTGAGGGAAAGGTGCCGAGATTTCCCGTGTCTTCCCATCCCCACACCCGCTCAGCCCGCCTTCCCGCCTCCGCCACAGGGCACGGCGGCTGCACCTGAGGGACTGCTGCCAAGGAGACTGGCAGAGCTCCTCTGGGCACAGTTTATGTTTAATTACTATTGTGCTTAATTATTAAGTTTAATTACGTTTATCCCAGTTCCTCTGTGCCATGCTTCTCCATTCTGAAATCCCTAATCCTGGATACTCTGAGACAGAGAACACCATCAAATGACTCTGTCATCGGTGGTAGGTTTCCAGAACCTTTTTATATCCGAAACCTATTTTTCCATTGCTTCACACATTGATGACAGCTTGACTGGGAATTAACGACGTAGATTATCTCGCTCCCCTGGAAACTCAGCAGACGACGCTGCATTGTCTTAAGTACCATGATTCTCACTGCACACACCCCCCGTCGCCGCCAGCGGACAGGTGCAGCATCTCCCTGGTCCTGCTCTCCTCCCACTCCGGGACGGCCAGGCCCTTTCTCAGGCCCACGCCGGAGGGCGGGACAAGGCCCATGCCTAGGTGTCCAGGGTTCTGCTGACCAACGCTGCTCTGCCCCCTTCCCCACCTGGCTGAGCCCAGCAGACACTCCCCCAGGGCTCCTCCGGGCTCCCCGAGGCCCTGGCCACGCAGCTCACGTCCAGCCGCCCCAGCAGCTCCTGTGCTGACCAGGGCGGAGCCTCTGGCCACGCCCTCCCCGGACTGCAGGGGCAGGATGCGGTGGCGGGAGGCTTCCGGGCCTTTTACAGCACTTCCTGAGCAGGGAAGCTGGCTTTTCACGTGGGCAATCAAGTCTCTCAGTCTCGGAGTGGGGCCGTGGGAGAGGGACCAAGGGGCTCTCTGCTGTTTGCAGCCAGTCTTGATTTCATGAGTGACGCCCGGAGTGCGTGGACACACCCCGTCCACTCCCTCGCAGGGACGAGGGGTCTTCAGAGCTCGCCGCCTGCGCCCCCACGTTTGTCTTCCCAAGTGTTTGAGGGAGAGCTGGGAACGCTGCCTCAGGGACTGATAACCAGACGCGGCTTCAGCCTTTGCCCAGACGGTCCCCTCAGGACCACAGAGCTCTCGGGGGGGAGGGCAGGGCAGATCCCGCCTGGGCGAGCCGAGTGGCCGGGCCAGCACGTGGAAGGCTGGCTCCCGGGCATGCTCCCAGCTCATCCCTGCAGCGGGGCCTCTCCCGGCAGTGCACCAAAACAGCATCGGCCGGAGCTCACTGAAGCGGCGAGGCTCCGCCCCGAGGATGCCAGAGGGCCCAGGGTCTGCCTTTTCACCAGACATGGGGGCGGGTGCATGCAGGTCCAGCCACAGCCTGACAACTGCAGCTCCAGAGCACCTCCCGTCAAACCACCAGCCGGAGCCTGCCCACCACGCCTGCCCCACCACGACTGCCCACCACGACTGCCCACCACAACTGCCCACCACGCCTGCCCCACCACAACTGCCCACCACGCCTGCCCACCATGCCTGCCCCACACGCCTGCCCACCACGCCTGCCCCACAGGCCTGCCCACCACGACTGCCCACCACAACTGCCCACCACGCCTGCCCCACACGCCTGCCCACCACGCCTGCCCACCACGCCTGCCCCACACGCCTGCCCACCACGCCTGCCCCACAGGCCCGCCCACCACGCCCGCCCACCACGCCTGCCCACCACGCCTGCCCACCACGCCTGCCCCACACGCCTGCCCACCACGCCTGCCCCACACGCCTGCCCACCATGCCTGCCCCACACGCCTGCCCACATGCCTGCCCACCACGACTGCCCACCATGCCTGCCCCACACGCCTGCCCACCACGCCTGCCCACCATGCCTGCCCCACACGCCTGCCCACCACGCCTGCTCACCATGCCTGCCCCACACGCCTGCCCCACACGCCTGCCCACCACGCCTGCCCACCATGCCTGCCCCACACGCCTGCCCACCACGCCTGCCCCACAGGCCCGCACACCACGCCTGCCCCACATGCCTGCCCACCACGCCTGCCCACCACGCCTGCCCACCATGCCTGCCCCACACGCCTGCCCACCACGCCTGCTCACCATGCCTGCCCCACACGCCTGCCCCACACGCCTGCCCACCACGCCTGCCCACCATGCCTGCCCCACACGCCTGCCCACCACGCCTGCCCCACAGGCCCGCACACCATGCCTGCCCCACAGGCCTGCCCACCACGCCTGCCCACAGGCCTGCCCACCATGCCTGCCCACAGGCCCGCCCACCACGCCTGCCCACAGGCCTGCCCACCATGCCTGCCCCACAGGCCTGCCCACCACGCCTGCCCACCACGCCTGCCCACCACGCCTGCCCACAAAGTGCGCCCTGTCCGTGTCTGTTTAAGCAGAAGGAAGCTCACTTTGCACTGACACAGAAAGATCTCCATGATGGGGCGAGGGCAGTAGGGCGTCACTGAAATGTGTGACAAAACCAATGTCACCGCTCACCACACCGGAGCTCCCAGCTCCTCCGGGCGTCGGCAGAGAAAACACAGGGGGGAACATGACAACAGCAGAGCTGGGGAAAGAAACTTCTGGAAAGATACCCAAGAAGTGGGAAGTGGGTGGATGGAGGATAGAGGCGAATAAGGGATTTTAAAACTATATATACTTTCTCCTACTTTTCAAACCATCATTACAAAAAATACATAGTGTTTTAAAATACTAACATTTTTTAAAGAGATTTTTGATGTGGAGGAGGGATATACTGTATATGCCCAAGGCTGGTATGATTTTTTTTTACTTTTTTTTTTTGAGAGAGAGAGAGAGAGAGAGAGAGAGATCAATGTGAGAACAAAACATCAATGGAGCCCACAACCCAGGCACATGCCCTGACTGGGAATCCAACTGGCAACGTTCCGTGCTCAGGACCACACCCACCAGCTGAGCCACTGGCCAGGCCAGGCTGCTGAGGTTCCACTTGGCCCTCACGCTCCTCCGGGCCTGGGGCTGGTGTGTCCACACGGGCCCTGGGCGCAGGTGCCGGGAAAGGAGCCTGGGCCCGCACTGTCTGGCTGTGGTGCATCGGCGACGCTCAGGCTGCCTGACTCCTGCGGCCGAGAGGAGGCCCTGGTTCCCCCGTCCCAGCCAGACTGGTCTCACTGGTTTGGGGCAGGGCCTGGTCAGTCTGAGGTGCAACCGTAGTGCGATCGCCTAGTTTGTAATCCGAGTGAGGAACAGTCCTCAGGAGGCTGTCCGGCCGGTGCATGGCCAACGGTTCCAGACGGGGCTGCGCCCACACAGCCCCTTCCCGTCCCCGGTCTCGGCACCCTCGGCAGGGCTCCGCACCCACCAAGGCCCAGAGCCACTCTGTCCAGGAAGTAAGAACTCTGTCTTCTAAGTGCAACCCAACACTTCCTCCTGCGAGTGTGGCTCACACTCCCCGTGCCCACTTCTTCCTCCTCTGTCCTCCCAACCCCAGCCTCCATCAGAAACCACCTCCTCTGTCCTCCCCACACCCCCAGCCTCCATCAGAAACCACCTCCTCTGTCCTCCCCACACCCCCAGCCTCCATCAGAAACCACCTCCTCTGTCCTCCCCACACCCCCAGCCTCCATCAGAAACCACCTCCTCTGTCCTCCCCACCCCCAGCCTCCATCAGAAACCATCTCCTCTGTCCTCCCCACACCCCCAGCCTCCATCAGAAACCATCTCCTCTGTCCCCCACACCCCCAGCCTCCATCAGAAACCACCTCCTTTGTCCCGCCCACACCCCCAGCCTCCATCAGACTCCACCTCCTCTGTCCTCCCCACCCCAAGCCTCCATCAGACACCACCTCCTCTGTCTTCCCCACCCCCAGCCTCCATCAGACACCATCTCCTCTGTCCTCCCCACCCCCAGCCTCCATCAGAAACCATCTCCTCTGTCCTCCCCACACCCCCAGCCTCCATCAGAAACCACCTCCTCTGTCCCCCCCACACCCCCAGCCTCCATCAGACACCATCTCCTCTGTCCTCCCCACACCCCCAGCCTCCATCAGAAACCACCTCCTCTGTCCTCCCCACACCCCCAGCCTCCATCAGAAACCATCTCCTCTGTCCTCCCAACCCCAGTCTCCATCAGAAACCACCTCCTCTGTCCCCCCCACACCCCCAGCCTCCATCAGAAACCACCTCCCCTGTCCTCCCCACATCCCCAGCCTCCATCAGACACCACCTCCCCTGTCCTCCCCACCCCCGCCCCCCATCAGAAACCCCCTCCTCTCTCCCCCCCACACCCCCAGCCTCCATCAGAAACCACCTCCCCTGTCCTCCCCACCCCCCGCCTCCATCAGACACCATCTCCTCTGTCCTCCCCACACCCCCAGCCTCCATCAGAAACCATCTCCTCTGTCCTCCCCACACCCCCAGCCTCCATCAGACACCACCTCCCCTGTCCTCCCCACCCCAAGCCTCCATCAGACACCACCTCCCCTGTCCTCCCCACACCCCCAGCCTCCATCAGAAACCACCTCCTCTGTCCTGCCCACACCCCCAGCCTCCATCAGAAACCACCTCCCCTGTCCTCCCCACACACACAACCCCAGCTTCCATCAGACACCACCTCCTCTGTCCTCCCCACCCCCAGCCTCCATCAGAAACCACCTCCTCTGTCCTCCCCACATCCCCAGCCTCCATCAGAAACCACCTCCTCTGTCCTCCCCACATCCCCAGCCTCCATCAGAAACCACCTCCCCTGTCCTCCCCACACCCCCAGCCTCCATCAGAAACCACCTCCTCTGTCCTGCCCACACCCCCAGCCTCCATCAGAAACCACCTCCCCTGTCCTCCCCACATCCCCAGCCTCCATCAGACACCACCTCCTCTGTCCTCCCCACCCCCAGCCTCCATCAGAAACCACCTCCTCTGTCCTCCCCACATCCCCAGCCTCCATCAGAAACCACCTCCTCTGTCCTCCCCACATCCCCAGCCTCCATCAGAAACCACCTCCTCTGTCCTCCCCACACCCCCAGCCTCCATCAGAAACCACCACAGGAACAGGGGAGCACGGGGCTGGACGGTGGGGCCTCTCCCTTCCCCGGTGCTGACCCCGGTGCACTCGCTGACCCCGGTGTGCCCGCTGACCCCAGGGCGCCCGCTGACCTCAGCGTGCCCAAGGACCCCAGTGCACCCACTGACACCAGTGTACTCCTAAGAGGGGGAGGCATTGGCAAAAATGTCATCTTGCTTGCTGTGTGCAAGGCTCCCCTTCCACCAGACACTGTGGCCTGTGCCCACACCGCCTGTGCAAACACAGCCGACACCTGAGCCATCTGCCCATCACCACACCAGGGCGGAGCCTTGGCTGTGCTCGGACTCCAGACTGGGAGGTGAGGACTCACTGTTCTGCCAGGCGCCTTCGGAAATGTGTTTTGGGGGCACCTGTGCATACCAACCGAGACCTGGCGCCGTTGGCTCTGCAGAGCAAACACAACCACAGCGATGTGCCACCTGCGTGCCCCGGGCCCACCTCCCAGCGCTGCCCTGCCTCCAGGTCACGGAGCGGAGGGGCTCCCGGACTGCCTGTGCTGCTGGAAGACACCAAGGAAGCTGACCTGCTTCCTAAGAAGCTTGAGGCTGTAATGTATTAAACTGATAAGAATAGATACTACACTTGATCTTAGCCAAAAGGCCCAGACCTCTCAGCGAACCAGCCCTGGCAATGGCTCTGGCAGCCCGGCTCTGGGAGGCCCGGCTCCATCAGGCCCGGCTCCATCAGGCCTGGCTCTGGCAGGCCCAGCTCCGGCAGGCCCAGCTCCGGCAGGCCAAGCCACGGGCTCCGGGGGAGAGCCGCTGCAGGGCTAGAACCAAACCAGAAGAGGAGGGGCCCCAGGCAGGGAGCCCGTGGCGGGCGGGGAAGGAGGGAGAGGACTGGCGTTAGGAAGCAGCAGCCCGTGGAGAGAAAGGGCTGCAGCTACCAGGAAGCCCGTCGCCAAGAGGAAGCCCGCCGCCAAGAGGAAGCCCGCTGCTGGGAAGAAGCCGCCGCAGAAGGAAAGAAGCCGCAGCAGGAAAGAAGCGTACACTCACATGTGCTCATTCCATGAGGTCAAATCGCTTTGGACAGCTCAGTTTTGTATTCCTCACCCGAGGATGTTTATTTATTTTAGAAGGAGAGGAAAGGGTACAGGGGAGAGAGTGGCAGGAAGGGGAGAGATCAGATGCCTCCCGCAAGCTCCCTGACTGGGGATCGAACCCGCAAACTCTCTGTGTACAACCAAATGAACCACCCAGCCAGGGCAATAGCCGATTTTGAATGAAAACCTGACCAAAGGCAGCGAGGACAAAGAAAAGACATTACACTGTTATTCCGCTGGTGCTCACATCCCGCCTGCTACTACCCATCCCCACCACCCAGTGACAAAAAGGCCCAGAGGGAGAAGGCTCACAGACAAACGTGCCCCATGGCTCACTTGAAGAGGATGAAGAAATCTTAAAAGCTAAACATGTTTTATTGACTTGATCATTGTAACAAAGACCAGCACATTTGCATGAGAGGGCCCAATTCCTAAAAATCAAAAATAAATACTATCTTCTTTAAATTACCATTTAAATAGCATTTATTCCCTGAAGGAAGCAATTCCGCAGGAGTTCCCTGGCTCATTCCAGCCCGCAAAGCCCTGCCTGCAGCTGACAGTGCTTGAAGAAGCTGGAGAGAGCTCCAGGGAGTAAGAGAAGGGGAAATGGGAACTTTAAATATCTTAAAACTGAAGAAACACTTTTCCCCCAATGTCTAAAAATCAACACTTCTCCCAAAAATGCCGGACACTTAGAAGGCAAGATGTCCCTAGAGAGAGGCTGTGGCGTAATTTCCTCCAAACCCTCCACGACCACCTAATCCCATCTTTCTACACATGATCTAATTGAGAAAGAAATGCATTTATACCAAAATGATGACAGTCAGAATCAAGCAATGCCAGGAAGAAATCCTCCATTGCTCAAAGGGAGAGTCCTATAAAAAGAAAATCAATGGAGGGAGGGACAGAGGTATGAATGGATGCACTGATGATGAATGGATGGGTAGATGGTGGGTGGATGGATGGATGGATGGATGGGAGGCCGGATGGATGGCTATCAGTTATACAACTTTCAAAATCAGAGCTCTATAAACAAGGCTATCATGCCAGAACTAAAGGTTTTCATGTGGAAGCATGTTAATTTTTATCTCCAACTATACATGCTCTTTTACCTAGTTTTCTTCCCAAATTTCCAAGTCATGAAGTCTAACTGAATCAATTAAGATGCTTTTGGCTTCTATTAGCAGACTATGCTGCTTAAACAAAGGGGGCTTATCACCAAAGCGTACACACACAAACAGTTGGAAGCAGGAGGTGCCTAGGCTGCATCGGTGGCTTGAGGATGTCAGCACTCTAGGTTGGTGTCACAGCGATTCTAGGCATCTGTGTGGTCAAAAGGTAGTCCCCCATCATCTGCACATTTGACAACCTCGTTGGAAGGGGGTGGGATAAAAAGTAAGCTCTCCTCTCTTACATTGGCGAAAGCCGGGTCCCTTGCCCACTCTTAGACCAATCACTGGGAAGGATATCAAAGTATCATGGACCACTCATACTTTGTCCCTTGGGTGCATTGTCATTAAACAAAACCAGGAACAAGAAGGAATGGCTGTCGGATGGGCCAACATCATCTTCTGTTCCCACTTTTAAATCCCAGATAGCTAAAGGCCCCCTCCAATCAGAATCGCACCCTAATAATTTCTATAATGTGCCTTCCAGAGAGACTGCAATCACCTCATTCCCTTTGTAACCAAGTTTTCCACCTTCATCTTCTCAGTCTCCTGCTTGGGGCACTTAGGATTGCAAGTGACAGAATCCCCTGAAACAAGCTCGAGCACAGAAAGACATGGTTAGGAGAAAACAAGCGATTTCACAGACACCAGGGCAGCGACCACAGCCAGGCTTCTAAGCAGGATCACCAGGAACCAAGGCAGCCACCTCCACCTCCGGTCCCCATGACTTCTGAGCCCACCCTACTCTGGCTCTGCAGCTCAGCTCTTTCTGCTACTCGGTGCACATGGCAGAGCCCTCCAGTCTGCCCGCATCAGTGCTAAGTCCAAGTCCCCAGAGAAAGAATCGGGAGCCATGCCTGGTCTATCAGCCGTGCGCAGGAATGCCAGTTCACACAGCTCAAATATAAAAGCTAAGGACCACCCCTTGGTATCTATTTGCCGAATTGCAGGGAATGCATAGGCCTTGAAGTCCTACAAGGTTTGTACACGCTCTCTTAGAAGGAATATCTTGGACATCAGCTTCCAAGGCCTAGCAGAGGATGGGAAGGAAAACACAGCAGTCACCCCAGAATGACCACCTGAGCCTCTCATCTCTCAGCAGGTGGCACAGCTGGCAGAGCACAGCAGGAGGAGGGGATGGAGCCGCGCAGTTATACACAGCATCTTCCCTAGCAGCTCCCCTGTTTTCCCTGCCCCCTGCTCTGCCTCAGGCTGGCTCCTACCCAGATCCCGTCTCACACCCTCACACCCACCTAACTACGCTCATCCTTGCATTCATTGCTCCACTCCACGCTCTCTTTGCCAAAATGCTTTCCCACACAGGAGTCCCTGTCTCCCAAGCCACTTTCCACACATGTGTACCTCAGAAGTGAGCGTGGTCTATTTTAAACTCCTGCAGCCATGTGCCATCTGTCCTGTCTGGAGAACCGAATGCGGAAACATGGAAACGGATGTCTGGTCATGGTCCCACCATGGGCTCAGAACCTTGGGACAACCAAGCATCCTTCCCATGGTGAGTGGAGAACACTCCCTCTTCGCTAGTTCTTGGGGCTGTTGGAGCATTGGGAGATGAAAGATAACAGGTTTGGACAGTGAGGTGACAGTGACAGGAAGGCGGCAGCATCTTCCCTAACCACTAGCAATAGCGGGGAATTATCTGAAATTCATAAAGAACTTATAAAATTCAACAACAAACTAACAAACAATTCAATTAAAAATGGGCAAAGGACCTAAATAGACACTTCTCCAAAGAGGACACACAGATGGCCAAGAGACATATGCAAAAATGTTCAAGTTCACTAATCAGAGAGATGCAAATCAAACCCACCTCACACCTGTGAGAATTGCTATGATCAATAAATCAACAAACAACAAGTGCTGGAGAGGATGTGGAGAAAAGGGAGCCCTCGTGCACTGCTGGTGGGAAAGCAGACTGGTGCAGCCACTGTGGAGAACAGTATAGAATTTCCTCAAAAAATTAAAAGTGGAACTGCCATTTGACCCAGTGATCCCACTTCTAGGAATATATCCTAAGAAAACAGAAACACCAACCAGAAAGAATGTATGCACACCTATGTTCATAGCCGCACAATTTACAATAGCTAAGACCTGGAAACAGCCCAAGTGCCCATCAGGAGATGAGTGGATAAAAGGCTGTGGTACATCTACACAATGGAATACTACGCAGCAGTGAAAAAGAAGGATCTCTTCCCCTTTGAGAGGGCATGGAGGGACCTGGTGAGTGTTATGGTAAGTGACATAAGTCAGTCAGAGAAAGACTGACTTATGTCAGTCTTTGGTTTCATTTAATGTGTAATCTAATAACAAAATAAACTGACAAACAAAATAAAAACAGACTTATAGAGAATAGACTGACAGCTGTCAGAGAGGAGGATGTTGGGAAATTGGGTAAAAAAGGTGAAGGGATTAAGAAAAAAAACACGCACAAAACCTCTCAATGACACAGACAGCAGTATGGTGAACACAAAGGGAAGGTGTGGAGGAAGGTAGAAGAGGGTAAAGGAGGGATGAATGGTGATGGGAGGAGACTTGACTTGGAGTGGTGAACACAATACAATACACAGATGACATAGAATTTTACACCTGAATCCTATGTAATTTTATTAAACAATGTCACCAAAAATCTATACTAATAATAGTGTAATATGCAAATTGGTCGGGATGCCATCACAGTAACAACTGATCAGCAGGCTGCGTGTATAGCAGGTATGGGTGGGCAGGGCAGGGGGGGTGGGGGAGACTTGCAACATCAGGATGGGGTGGGGCCGTGGCAGAGAGGCCCCTGTGCCGTGGCCCCGGCAGGGGTCCACAGGCTCCAGAGGTCTGCAGGCCTCCCTCAGCTCCAGCCTACCTCTTTGGGGCAATTGATGGAGGAGCCCTGGATGGGTGGGTGGGGCCTATCTCTTTGGAGCAAAGGACCGTGGAGCTCCTGCACTGAGGGGACTGGACCCATCCATACCCACACTCGCACTAAATAATGACTTCCTTTACTTTTCTGAGCAGACATTATCAATGTCATGAGGGAACAGCCAATGCCAGACCGAGAATCCTCAAGTCCATCCTTGGGCAATGATGCTTGGAAATGGTTACCATAGCAATCAGCTCTGCCCCTTGGCTTCTGAATGACCCTGAGCCAGTCATCCACTGTGTGAACTGCAGATGCCTTCACGTGGCCAGGCAGCTGTTCACCGGCCCAAGGAAGAACTGTATCAGGTGTGTCTAATACTGACCGTGACAGTGCACCCCCCCTCCCATGCTGTTATGGGAATTAAATGGCTTGGCGCTAACCAATGATAATCACAACTGTTTTCTGTGTATTGAGTGCTGCATATGAGCTTTGCATGCATTCATTCATAACAACTCATGAGGCCCATACTAAGCACTAAATGTTTTCATTTAGAGACATAACAACAGCAAGTTAGAAAAGAAATCTAGAAAACCAGAGACAGAAAACCAAATTTAACTTCTTTCCTAGAACCTGCAGACAAGTCATGGAAATGCTCTTCAAAGGAGCCACTCCACAAATCCAAGAGGGAAAGCAGCGCCCACCCTGACCGCCTGCCCATCAGACAAAGGGCAGCCACCGCGGGCCTGGGGGACTGGACCATCCATACCCACACTCGCACTTCCTGCCAGCGTCCCTCAAGCTGCTGTCTTCCCCCAGATGAAAGCTTCCCACATCCAAAAGACACCAGCTGGCTGGCAGACAGCTGCTTCCCACGTAAGGAGAGTTACTAGGAGGCCTGCCAATCACATGACTACAAATCCCACTTCCGCCACAGCAGATGGCAGAGAGAATCACTGCTGATGCAAAATGTCACAGAAGGTTTCAGGGGCCCCATGGGGGAGTCACATGTGACAGAGCACTGTCCCCTAACTCCGCGTCGGTCCCCTCCCGCGCACTGCCCCTCTGGATGGCCTCAGGAACCTCCAAACCTCCTGCTTTGCAGAACAGTCAACGCTCCTCTCTGACAACACACAGGAAGCTCACCTTCCCCATGAGGTTTCTATGAAAGCATCCAAGCGCTTTCCCTTTGGACAAAAACAGGTGTTTTCCCAAAAGAAACTGGTGTGATCCATTTTTTAGCCAAGAAATATTTATTGAGCATCTACCATATGCCAGGCACTATTCCAGGCTCTGAGGCTACACAAGTGAATAAGCTGTCAAGACAATACCATGGTCTCCGGTGTTCGAAGGTCTGATTATGTATGAAGTACCATGTTAACGTTTACTGGGGAGGTTTCTATTCCAGACACTGCCCAGTGCTCTCTGTACATTATCTTACTTCATTCCTCACAACCCCCTGTGCGGTCTTTCACTCCTATTTGGCAGATGAGAAAACTGAGGCTCAGAGCGGGAAATAATCATCTGCCCAAGACCACACATCTAGGGAGGAGCAGAGAGCACACCAAACCCCAGGTGTGAACCCAGTTCAAAGGTTCACACTTCAAACTCTGGCCGTGGCTCAGTTGGTTGGAGCACCGTCCCGTACACCAAAAGGTTGTGGGTTCGATCTCCCGTCAGAGTGCATGTGGGAGGCAACTAATTAATGTTTCTCTCTCACATCTCTCTCTCTCTCTCTCTCTCTCTCTCTCTCAAATCAATAAGAACAAATCCTCAGGGGAGGATAAAAAGTCCACACTTTTAGCCAGTAGCTTGGACATCAGTCTCCAGTTTCTCATTACTCCACCAGTCCCTGTGCCTCCATAGTGGCCCAACCTCTGCAGCATGGCGTCAGATCCTCCCCACCACTTCCTACTGCAATTTCCTGCAAGTGCCTTAGGCCTCGGTGATGCCTGCAGGCAAAGGACTGACTTTTCCTGAGACAGTCCTCCCCCTTCCCTCCCAGGCAGCACCCTCCCACCCCCTGTCCCTCATTCTCCTCCCTCTGAATTTCCAGCCCCCTCTGACAGAAATTAAAGCTCAAGGCGGAAGCCACCTCTTGGTTCTGCTTAGGAGAAAAGAGCAACTACTACGTCACCGACATCAATGCCGGGCCAGATGGCCGCATGGAGATCGTGTGCAGAGGTTGTTATTACCGATCAGAACAGCCACCCTCTCCAGGAAGCCCTCAGCTGTCCCCACCCCCTCGGAAGTGTGTCTTCCAAACGATCTTGCCCAGCCCTCAGCACGGGAGGGACATCTGTAGGCAGTTTCTCTGCCCCTGAGAGCAATCTCTTCCCAGCAGTGCCCGCCCGCATTACTGGGGCCCCATCCCACCGCGCCTTGCACAAGCTCTTGCTCAATGGGAGTTTGCTGAAACGACTGTTTATGCTTTCACTTCTACACATCTCAGTCGCATTTCCAAAGCCCGGGTCCCTGCTAGGGCCACCTCCCTTCGCCCAGAGTCTGCGAGATCTGTGGAGAGCTCCGGACTCCATGGCAACAATGACCCTGATATTCAATCACCAGGTCCCCGGTCTCCACCCCAAGTCCCAGGTCTGGATATCCACATGCCAACTGGTCTGTGCTTGAACATCGAGGGGAAAGTCAGGGTTTCCTCAAAGCTCGGCCCTCTTCCCATGGTCCCACTCTGGCAAAGGCACCGCCCTCCCACCTGGTCCCCAGCCAGAGCCTGATGGAGCCAACCCTCACTCCTCCCTGGACCACACTCCCACCTGCAGGCACCAAGCTCCCTCCACAGCTCTCCCTACTCGCCTCTCCAGCACGCCACCCCGCCCTCCTCACTGCAGCATGGGCACCTCCAACTGCCCGTTCCCGTAGCGCCTCCTCCAGCCTTGCCAGCTGGAAACCCATTTCCAACTGCACCGGCGTGGTTTCTAGAAGGCCAGTCTCATCAGTAACACTTTATTAGAAGAGGCATCTGGACCCTAGAAAAAAGGGTGCGCTTTAATTGGACACATGAACCATTTGTGGTGGGGTTCTGCCTACCTTTTTCTAACCAGCCCTCTCCCTTCCCCCATAGATACATCTTCACAGACACTGTGGCAGCAAGACAAGCACAGTCTGGCTGCTCAGTCCCCCTGTGCCTTTGCTGCGCCACTCCCTCTGCCTGGACTACCTCTCCCTCTTCCCCACCCTCCATTAGTGAACCTATCAGCTCCGAGGCTGGGCTTCCAAATCCCTCAGTCCTGGAAGGCTTCCTGAGGCCTTGAATTAGGCGCCCAACTCTGCACACCTGGGATCCAGCTCTTACCGAGGTCACAGCACGAAGCACTGTCAGCGCCCGCCCACTTACGCGCGGCGGTATTTATGAGACCACGCTTTTGTCACGGCCAATCGTGTTCACTGTTGGATACCCCACCCCCACCTAGCGCAGCAGGCATTCAATCAATACTTCAATGGATAAATAAATCAATGAATGCACTCATCAAGGCTTTTGCGAACTCTTGATTACGATAATCTCACAGGGCACTGTTTTGAAGCCTGGGAGCTGCCTGGCAGACTGAGAGCCTGTATTTCGTTCTTACAAAGGCTCCGCACATGGGGAGAGACGGACATCTCAGGCAAGGAAGCTGGGGCAGCGCCGCAGCGGCAGACAGTGGCATCTCTACAATTGTGGGAACAGGAGCTCTCTTCGGAAAGGCCAGCCTCAGGTGGGCATCTCCACGGCGGTGATGCCCACCGGCGGAGAAGTCCCTGGGGTGGGGGGGAGGTGCCCTGCCCAGTGAGAGGGAAGCGATGCCTCTTCCCCGTGGCATCATTGAGACATTCCCAGGCAACAGGCGGGCCCCGATGGAAGGCACCTGGCGGAGATTTTATAGGAGAAACAGCCCAAAAAAGGACAATTTCAAAGCTTCCCCATTTCTGTTCCATCCCCTCCGCCCCATCTCTCAGCCTCCTTTCTTCCTCCTTTGAGTGCTTGGGATTGGAGGTAAAAGAAAAAGGGTTAACTAGCGATCCCCCACATGCACTAACTGATGGTCAGGTGCTGACCTAGGAGGCCGTCTCTACTGCACTGCAGACGGGTCCAAGGAAAGAGGCCAGGCCTGCAGCAGCCTCTGACGCAGCCTCACCTTAACCAGGAGCCTGCGGTTTTAGAACCAGGATCTAGAGATCTCATGGTCTATTAGGAAGCCACAAACAAAGATGACTGTTACAGCCTCGTGTCTGGGTGTTGAAAAATTAACTGGCACGACAGCAATCCGAAACGGGTTCCCAAGAGGAGCACAGAGGCAGACGCTCAGCTGCATGCGGCCCCCAGATCAATACCCTGACGCTCCCTCCGTCCCAGCAGGGGGCAGCAAGGGACCTGCCGCCCCTCTGCAGTTCAGTGTGCCGTGCCACCTGCTCCGGCCAATGCTGTGTGTCGGGGGATGGAGTCGTCCAGGGAGAGCTCCGGGAGCCACTGCAAGACTTGCCAAGGGAAGCAGCTTCAAGTCAGGGTGCCTGTGGGCCCGGTCTCTTTTGTGACCACAGTGAGCAACCCCTCCTCTCCTACAGGCTACCTAACACTGGAGCCAAACCATGCCAGTCATGGCTAAGACCAGAAATAATGCCAGGCACTACAGAGATGCCAGCACCAGGAGAGACTCCGTCACCACTAGAGCTGTGCGGGCATCTGCTCTGAGAGCCGAGTGACAGCAGCTCACACTGGCATCACCAGTGGTCGCTGGAAGGGATTCACGCACTGGGGGAGCCCTGCATGCTTGTTTAACCTTATTGTAATGGCAGCACCACAGAGCCTTCTGAGGAGCTGTCCCTCCCACTCTCAGCCCACAGATCTCCACCCTGCACTCCCAGAATGCACTGGCCCATCTGAGCACTGCTCCTTCCTGGCCCGGCAGCCATTCGCCCCATGAGCATCAGCACAGAGATGGACACGCTCTTCCTCACTTGAACTTGAAGGCAGAGGAAAGAAATGTGGGTGGAGCCCCCACAGACAGCTTGCCATTGGGAGGGGAGGCCCTTTTATCTGGGAATGGAGCCAAGAGGGCGTAGAGAGGAGTGAGAGGAACTGTCCCTGGTAGTACAACGGACCCCTGGATTAAGCTACAGCTAGAGGCAGGAACCCGGGACTCCCAGTTAAATGAAGCAATAAACTCCGCCCTGAATTAAGCTACTTTGAGTTTCCTGTCACATGTAACCAAGATTCCTGCCTCATACAAAGGGTAGTTGGAAGAAACAAATTTGAAGGTTCCATCCCACCTGTGATTTAAGATTCAAATGTCAGCATTAGCTAGACACCCCCTGCATTAGAGGGCGTAGGGAGCTAGGAGGAAAAAGTGTACTATTCTAAACAGCAGGCAGATCCTACAAGGTTAGGTTTGCACAAATCCAAAGCATGCCTGCCTATACAGGCTACCTAACACAAGGGCTGTTCTCCGGATGTTAGCCAATGGCAGCAGCCGTACCTTCAACCCACCCCATCCCCTGACCATCAGCACGTGCAGCACTGGGCTGTGTGTGTGTGGGGGGGGTGGGGGGGTGTGGAGAGGGGGGGCGGTCCTAAAACACCGTGAGAGGGGGCTCTGCTGTTCTTTCTGAAATGTGCTGTCAGAGCGCCGCCAATGGGAGGCAGCCGGAATGCCGGCACAGTCCACGTGCGCCTGCAACACCGACTCACCCGGAAGGCGCCATCGCACCTAATGGGTAAGTGCCTCTAAACACAGCTTGGATGATCCTTTCAAAAACCCTAGCAGAGCAGAGGTGCGGGATTACAGGTGCCAGTCTTCCCAGGCATCTTGTTTGGCCCACAACATGTCTTCTTTTTAAAAAAAAAAAATGAAACTTTTGCCAAAACCGGTTTGGCTCAGCGGTAGAGCGTCGGTCTGCGGACTGAAAGGTCCCAGGTTCGATTCCGGTCAGGGGCATGTACGTTGGTTGCAGGCACATCCCCGGTAGGGGGTGTGCAAGAGGCAGCTAGTCGATGATTCTCTCTCATCGACGTTTCTAGCTCTCTATCTCTCTCCCTTCCTCTCTGTAAAAAATCAATAAAATATATATTTTTTTAAATGAAACTTTTCAGATGACTGGATCAGAAAACTGTGGTACATTTACACAATGGAATACTATGCTGCCATTAAAAAGAAGGAATTTTTACAATTTGCAGCAACCTGGATGGAACTGGAGAACATCACGCTAAGTGAAATAAGTCAGTCAATGAAAGAAAAACACCATATGATCTCACTCATTTATGGATAATAAAGAACATTATAAAGTGATGAACAAAAAATAGATACAGAGACAGTAAAGTATCAAACAGATTGTCAAATTACAACAGGAAGGTTAGGGAGATATGGGAGAGATAAAAGATCAACCGAAGGACTTGTATGCATAGATATAAACATAACCAATGGACGCAAAACACTGGGGAGTGAGGGCATGTGTGGAAGTGGGATCGGGGGACAATGGTAAGTTATGTACACACATAAAAATATATGAATAAATAAATAAATAAATAGGGAGAAATAGCATTTTTAAAAAAATGAAATTTTTACATAAAATCCAGATTCCTGGCTTCTCTTGAAAAACTGGAAGAGCCCGCATCCCTGGGCTTGGGTTCCCCCAAAGCAGGGCTCACATGCAGATGCCCCTTTTGACGAGGCACCAGCACTCCAGGTCCACGTGGCCAGCGCTGCCAACGCTCTACAGCTGCCCATGTCACTCATTGAGGTATCCCGCCTGGGTCCCTCAGGGTATGGTTTACATATGTGTCCACAAATAAATGTGAAAAATGTCACTTTAAGGTTTTTTACATTTTATTTGTGTGTGTGTGTGTGTGTGAGAGAGAGAGAGAGAGAGAGAGAGAGAGGGAGGGAGAGAAACATGGATCAGCTGCCCTTTTAAGAGAGAGAGAGAGAGAGAGAGAGAGAGAGAGAGAGAGAGAGAAAGAGAGAAACATGGATCAGCTGCCCTTTTATGGGCCCTGACCAGAGATCAAAGCAGTGATCCTTTGGTGTACAGAACGATGCTCAACCAACTGAGCCACACCAGTCAGGATGGAAAATATCATTTTAATCAGCCAGTATCCTTTTTGAACATTGGATTTCAATGTTTCTATGATCTTCCAACAGTGTTCCATGTGCCACAACACCAAACATCTTAGCTGGTCATTAGCCATGAATTGCCGGACACTCGCTGTCCCTTAAGCCTTCGCTCACTGGAGCCCCACAGAGTCTGCAAGATTCCACTCACATACTTTCCCCTTGGGAAAGCAGCCTTGATGTCAAATCTGCCCAGGAGTCCTGGTTCAGGACAAATGGTTTTTTCCAACCATCCTATATAATAAAGAGGTAATATGCAAATTAACCATCACTCCAACACACAAAATGGCCACTCCCATGTGGCCAAAGATGGCCACTCCCATGTGGACACAAGACAGCTGCCACAAGATGGCCAGCAGGGAAGGGCAGTTGTGGGCAATTAGGCCAAGAGGGGAGGGCAGTTGAAAGGGACCAGGCCAGCAGGGGAGGGCATTTAGGGACAACCAGACTGGCAAATGAAGGCAGATAAGGGCAACCAGGCCTGCAGGGAAGGGCAGTTAGGGTGACCAGGCTGGCAGGGGAGGACAGTTAGGGGCAATCGGGCCAGTAGGGGAGCAGTTAAGTGTCAATGAAGCTGGCAGGGGAATGGTTAGTGGGTGATCAGGCTGGCAGGCAGAAGCAGTTAGGGGCAATCAGGCAGGCAGGCAGGTGAGCAGTTGGGAGCCAGTAGTCCTGAATTGTGAAGGTGCAGGCTGGGTTGAGGGACACCCCTCTCCCATCCTCTGTGCACGAATTTCATGCACCAGGCCTCTTGTTCTCATAATATGAGGGTAAATCACATCTCCGCCTCGTTCCTTCCCCCTTTGCCCTATAGTTGTAGGGACCAAGGTGTCTCTTCATGAGGCCAGTGGCTGTCCAGGACAAAGACCAAGGCTCCAGCACCTGACGATCACTGAGTCACTCCGTACAGCAGTGGTCGGCAACCGGTGGTCCACAAACCACTGGTAGTCCGTGAGGTCCAAAAGGTTAGGACCGCTGCCCTACGCCAGCATTTTCCCTGCCTTTCTCATTTAAACCCACTCTATCCCTGTGAGGTGGGTCCTGCTAGTGTCTCCATTTGAAAGATGAGGAAGCTGGGCCTTGGAGAGGCTCTGAGAGTGGTTTTCTTAACTGCCATGTGGCCTTTGCACACTGCCTCCGACCGCGGACTGAGCAGGCAGCGGGGTCTGTGGGCTGGAGCAGGCACTTCCCATTCCTGCAGGACGCCTGAAGCCTTCCCTCCTCCAGCCCCTCCCGGCTCTGCTCCGAGCCCTCGCCCTCGGGGGCCTGCCTGGGCTGTCTCCCCCTCTCCGCCCCCACACGCTGCCTGCCAGCGGAGCTGCTGACCTCCCCTCATCACACCAGCCTCTCCAGCAGCTCCACTTCCCTCTGAAATTACATTAAATTGCTCCATTAGTGTCAGAAGAGGGAGATGCATGATACCGCTATGAATTTCCTCTTCTAAAGAAAGTTATCCTCGGAGCTGCGCTCGCACCGCCTGCTTCCAGATCGGCGAGGTTATTTGGGGGCACAATTTATTTGCAGAATACCACAAAATCAGTCTAAATGCCAGAGTTTATTCCGGTGACTTGCCTGAATCAATACGGACATGATAATGCACTTCATGGAAGTGGACATGAACAGCCATTTCTCCAGAGATGGTACACAGACGGCCAACACGCACAGGGAAAGATGCGCGTTACTCCCCAGCAGGGAAATGAACCCAGAGCCACATGAGACGCGGCCCCCTCCCACAGAGGTGGCTACCAAACACACAACACAAGATAGCGAGTGCTGATGAGGATGTGGAGAAATGCAGCCACCACAGAAACCAGTATGGAGATTCCTCAAAATCTTCAAAGTAGAGCTGCCATAAAATCCAGCAATTCCACTCCTGGGTATCCATCCAAAAGAATTAAAAGTAGACTTGAAAAAATATCTGTACATTCATGTTCATAGCAGCTTTATCCACAGTAGCCAAAAGGTTTCAGAAGCAACCCCAGTATCCACCACTGGATGACTGGAGAAACAACACGTGCAGTATGCATGCAAGAGAATCTCATGCAGGCTTAAAAAGGAAGTGAATCCTGACACATGCTACAACATGGGTGACCCTTACAGACATGATGCTCAGTGAAATAAGCCAGACACAAAAATACGGATACTTTTAATGCACCTAGAATAGTCAAAATCCCGGAGACAGAAGTCAGAATAGTGGTTGCAGGGACTGAGGCAAGGGAGGAATGGGGAGTCCTTGCCTAACGCGGGCAGTTTCCGTTTTGCAAGACAAACAGTTCTGGGGAGGGGTCACCCAGTCGTGTGAGCGTGCTTACCGTTCCTGAGTGCGCGCTTAGAAATGGTACGTTTATGTTACATGTACCTCACCACAATTTTTAAAAATCACGGCAGTCAATAAGCATCCTTTCTTTATGATAAAATGGTACGACCCAGAAAGAGCGAGATTCAAGCCCTGTGCATGAGTTGCACACAAGCTGTTGTGAGCCAATGGCTAATCCATCGAGCTCTGGCTGAGGGACAAGAATCCCGTGGGTGTGCCTGAGGCCGGCCACACACACCGCACATGGGGAGGGGAGGGATGCTCGTGCAGCAGAGGCACAGCTACGAAACATCACCGGGGCGGCTGCTCCAGCAGCCTGGAACTTCCAGGGCAGAGGCGGGTGGCTTACAGAAGCTGATGAAGAACAGCCGGGAGGTAAGGCTGCTCCCCTCTGTCCCCACACCCTCCACCCCAACCACCTCTGGGAAATAAGCTGCCAAAGCTCATTTGTAGAGATCTCAGCTTTCCGTCTCCTTTAGTCATAGACTGAAAATGGTGAAATGAGAAATGCCCGAATTCTGGCAAAACCCTTCTCAGTGGTTAACAATGGAGGAAGCAAACATGACCTCTGCCCAGAACGGGAAGCAGGAAAGCCCTCTGCAGTCATTCACTCCACAGTGCTTATTAGCCTGCTCCAGAGAAGCATGGCCCTGCCTGAGGGAGGAAACAGACAATAACCAATACATTTTGTCTGACAAGAATTAATAATTATTGAACTACAATGTGTAGAAAATGCTACGAAGGGAACAGATTGATGAAGACCAAGAGAGGCTCCTTTGGTGGCAGATCTGTAAGGTGCACACCCCAGCCATCCCTAGCCCCCTTTCCTTCTTCCTGAAAAACCCCGCTATTGTTGTTCAATGTTCCCACATGGAGAACATTTAATCCCCAGCCCAGCCAATAAAGACACAGACTGATTCCCGGGGAATAGTGTCATTGTCCCTCCTCAAGCAAAACAGCAAAGCTGTGCGAGGAAGAGTTCTGGCCGTTCCGTGTTCTCCTCGCCTGGAATGGAGGGAAATGCGCGGGGGTTCTGCAGCCATGCTGTGACCATAGGGGAGATCACCTGCCTCTGAGACTGGGGGAGCAGGAAGAGCAAAGGAGCCTGAGTCCCTGTGGCATCTTCTCTACAAGTTCTGGCTCACCTACACTCTTCCCTGCCTTTCTTTTTTTCTCATTTTGCTTTATCCTATTTCATTTCTTTTATTTTATTGACACTATCCCAGATATCCCCCTTTTCCCTTCTTTTGCCCACCTCCACCCAGCCCCACCCTTACCATGCCGTTCTCTGTGCCCAGGCTTATATGCATAGAAGCTCTTCTGTTCATCTCTTCTCGTCTCTCCCAATCCCCTCTGCTCTGAGACTGTCAGTCTGCTCCAGGCATCCAGGCCTCTGGATCTATTTTGTTCATCAGTTTATTTTGTTCATTAGATTCCACGTATAAGTGAGATCATGTGGTATTTGTCTTTCTCTGCCTGGTTTATTTCTCTCAGCATAATAACCTCCAGGTCCTCCATGCTGTTGCAAAAGGTAGGAGATCCTTCTTTTTTAAAGCCTCCATTACGAACTGTCAATGTACCACCTTTTTTTTTTTTTTCTTTTATCCACTCATTTACTGATGGCTGTTTCCAGGTCTTGACTATCATAAATAACCCTGCAATCAACATAGGAGCGCGCATATTTGGTGATTTGGCATTCTTAGGATATAGACCCAGAAGTGGAATCGCTGTATCAAATGGCAGTTCCATTTTTTTAGGAAACGCCACAGTGTTTGCCACAGTGGCTGCACCAGCCTGCATGATCCTGTTCTCTTGTTTCTGCCATGATGTGTGTCCTAGGAAGCATTCTTGAAGTGAAGAGCCATGGCTTCTTTCGGAAACAGCTTCCCCCGTGTGTCCCACAGCGTACACCCATCACATCCCAGCGTGGGGACCCCCCCAAGTCAAATCGCCCCTGGTTTAGGGACCACACTGCTCATTCCTCGTGCCACATCACCCCTCGGCACTGGGGGTTCTGCCGCCCTTGCTGACAAACCCTCATTGAGACCTGAGCACTCTTCTCACTGCACAGCCCGGACAGTCCCGGCCCCGGGAAACGCCAGGAGTCAGCAGCAAAGCGCCTCCATCACTACGTCCCAGCCTCCATGGGGGCAGGTGGCTGGTACCCTCCGACCCCCTGCCGGGTGGGAAGAAACACTGAGCCTCTCGCCGGGCGTCTGAAGCACCCTCCCAGCCTGGCAGAAGTGAAGGTCAGCGGCTCTGTTTACGATGTCGTCCATCTGGACACGGCAGATAAGTCACAAATGGCCTTTTGCCAGTGACCGTCACCTGGCAAGCGGCTCCCAGGCCCTGCTCCTTGTCACTCAAATCTGTCCAGGCCAATCCCATTGGTGGCCTGGCCCCGTGGTCCCTCCTGGTCCCTGGGTGGCAGGTTTTCTTTAGCTGCTCCTGGCCAGGCCACAGGGACAGGGAGCTCGGACAAAACCACAGCAAAGGTGGCTCAGAGTCAGCACCCCCCAATTTTAAAAATGCTCCAGAGCCCTGACTGGTTTGCTCAGTGGATAGAGCATCGGCCTGCGGTCTGAAGGGTCCCAGGTTCGATTCTGGTCAAGGGCATGTACCTTTGTTGTGGACTCATCCCCGAGTGGGGAGTGTGCAGGAGGCAGCTGATTGATGTTTCTATCTCTCATTGATGTTTCTAACTCTTTATTTCTCTCCCTCCCTCTCTATAAAAACATCAATAAAATATATTTTAAAAAATAAATATATAAAATAAAAATGCACCAGAGATGCCACGTCAGGGACCATGTGTCGGGGTCCACGTGTTGGGGTCCACGTGTCAGGGACCATGTGTCGGGGTCCATGTGTCGGGGTCCATGTGTCAGGGACCATGTGTCGGGGTCCACGTGTCAGGGACCATGTGTCGGGGTCCACGTGTCAGGGACCATGTGTCGGGGTCCACGTGTCAGGGACCATGTGTCGGGGTCCATGTGTCGGGGTCCACGTGTCAGGGACCATGTGTCGGGGTCCACGTGTCGGGGTCCACGTGTCAGGGACCATGTGTCGGGGTCCACGTGTCGGGATCCACGTGTCGGGATCCACGTGTCAGGGTCCACGTGTCAGGGACCATGTGTCGGGGTCCACGTGTCAGGGACCACGTGTCAGGGACCATGTGTCGGGGTCCACGTGTCAGGGACCACGTGTCAGGGACCATGTGTCGGGGTCCATGTGTCAGGGACCATGTGTCAGGGACCATGTGTCGGGGTCCACATGTCGGGATCCACGTGTCGGGGTCCACGTGTCAGGGTCCACGTGTCAGGGACCATGTGTCGGGGTCCATGTGTCGGGGTCCACGTGTCAGGGTCCACGTGTCAGGGACCATGTGTCGGGGTCCACGTGTCGGGGTCCACGTGTCGGGGACCATGTGTCAGGGACCATGTGTCGGGGACCACGGTGCAGTCATTAAAACAGAAGGAGATGTCCTTTATGGGCTGACATGGAACAAGCCCCAAGGTATATTGCCACGTGGAAAGGGGAAGGTAAGCTCTGGACGTACAGAGCACACACAAGACTGGTGGCAGTGGTGCCTGTGGAGGAGAAACGCGGTCAAGGCTAGAAGAGACGTCTCAGGGCAAACCCTGTGCACCCTTCAATGCTGCACCAGCGGTGGACCAGCTATCGGAGAGCTCAGACGTGCATATCGCCGGAGGACGGACACGGGGTCTGACCCTCCCCTCGCCGGCCCCTTCCGCTCTGCGGTGTTCACTGCCCGTGGAGGATAAGCAGATTTCAGAACAATGAGCTTTAATTCTAGTTTCTAAGTTTAACTTAATGCACCTATCAATGTTGATTAAAGTCAAGAATCTGCCCAAATGTTAATGCTTAGCTTCTTCCCAAGAAGTGGAATTGTGGGTGGTTTTTATTTTCTCTTGGTTCAGCCTCATTTTCTAATGGTTCTATGACAGGCAAGCACTTAGAAAATTTTAAACATCTTTTCTTAAATTTGTTTTCTGATAGTTGACACAATATTACACTGGGTTGGGGTTACAGCGTAGTGGTAAGGCGCTTACAGACCTTACGACGTGGCCACCGAGGCAGTCTGGGCCACCTGCATTGCAACCTATGCTGTTCGTTACATCCCAGGAGCATTTGTAGCTACCCATTGTCACTTACACAGTTTTCAATTAAAAAACTAGAAGACTTGCCCTAACCAGTTTGGCCCAGTGGATAGCATCGGCCTATGGACTCAAGGGTCCCAGGTTCGATTCCAGTCAAGGGCATGTCCCTTGTTGCAGGCACATCCCCAGTAAGGGGTGTGCAAGAGGCAGCTGATAGATTTTTCTCTCTCATCGATGTTTCTAGCTCTCTATCCCTCTCCCTTCCTCTCTGTAAAAATCAATTAAAAATATTAATATATATATAAATATATATAAATGAAGACCACGTATGGCTCCGGTCCCACACACTCCACTCCCTCACAGGCCCTGCCCTTAGTGTGCTGTGGGGAGAGCACAGGGGACCGCCAGGTGCAGAGAGGGAGGCGGGTATTGAAAGGCAGGGCTGTCAATCTCAGCATCAAACAGGCACCAGGCTCGCATTTCAGTCGTGTACACAGGGCTGTGTATTCATTAAAACTGCAGGAGTTCCCCGAGACCCAGAGACTGGGCTCACATGTGTGTGGATGGGGGGATGGAGGGAAGGGAGGCACAGGGGCAGAGGAACAGGACAGGAAAGGAGGCCACCAAGAGGATCTGCCGTTTTCCAGCACAAAACAGGCCCAAATTACATCGCAGCCAGAGGCCACCCACAGGGCTTCATGGCGTTCATTAGCCGTGTCCGAGGTACAGAGAGGGAAGCAGCCAGGACCCCAAAAACCTGCCCGGCCCCAACCTGCCCTGCTATGTGGTTCTGGAGGAGCATACATGCCCCAAAGTTTCGGCCTGGTGGGCAGCACCCAAGGGCCACTGCAGAGCTCAGGGGTGAGGCACAGCAGGCTGCTCCCTTCCCGAGAGGTTGCAGGCCATCGGGAGAAGGCTGGGCAGCATGCATTGAGGGCTTACTCTTCTGAAGGCTCTGTCTTGACTCATTAAGTCCAGGTCCTATTATGGTCCCCATTTCTGGGTAAAGAAAATGAAACATGCTCACAGGATGTAACGCAAAGCCTAGGGAATATATTCAATAATGTTGTAATAACTACATGTGGGGCCAGGTGAGCACTGAAAATATCAGAGGAACACTTTGTAAAGTATATGATTGTCTCAGCTCTATGCTGTATACTTGAAGCGAATATAAAATAATACTGAATGCAAATATACAAATATACATGCACTTTTTTAAAATTAAATTTTAAAAATAGGCAGAGAGAGGTGTCTTGCCCAAGGACACCCAGCGAACAGGGAGTGTCTTGACCCCAAGCAAGCCTCACTCCAGAGCCCACATCACGGCCTCAACACCCTCTGCTTCTCCCGAATCTTACCAAGCATCCAATCCAAACCAGGCCTTCAAAACAGTGGCCTATGACCTTGTGCCCAGGACCTTCTGGGTAACCACAAACGTCAGATCGGCAAATGACGGCGGTAGCCACGCTGGTCCCGCGGTGCAGAGTAAGTAACTGAGGCTTGAAGGCCTGAGAACAGTTCCACATACCGGGGTGCATCCTCACCCCAAGACAAGAGCATCCTCGGCCCCTGGCACGTGACACAAAGGGGACACAACCTGAACTAAGAAGCCCCGGGAGCGGCAATAGCCCCAGGAGCAAGGAGCAGAGTCTCCTTTCTACGGCACGGCGCCCACAGCCACCAGCACCTGGGCAGGAATGGTGAGATGAAGGCCACAGAGGAGCCTGCCCTTCCGAGGCCACACAGAGCTTGTTTCCTCCCTCTCTGCTCCCCACCATGTGAGGAGAGAAGAGAGCCCTGCCACAGGCACCGGATCTCAGGTTTTAGCCTCCGGGACTGTGAGGAATGATGTGCTGTCTAAGCCGCTCAGGCTGTGGTCTGCTGCTCTCGCAGCCTGGCTGACCAGGAGGCTGAGATCCAGACTGTGGGAGGACTCACAGGGAGGACCCTCAGGGAGGATTCACAGGAGGACTCTCAGGGAGGACGCACAGGGAGGACTCACAGGCAGCAGGGGGCTGGGCTGACTAGGAGGCTGAGAGACAGACTGGAAGGACTCACAGGGAGGACCCTCTGGGAGGACTCTTAGGGAGGACTCTCAGGGAGGATTCACAGGGAGGACCCTCTGGGAGGACACACAGGGAGGACTCTCAGGGAGGACTCACAGGCAGCAGGGGGCTGGGCTGACTAGGAGGCTAAGATCCAGACTGTGGGAGGACTCACAGGGAGGACTCACAGGGAGGACCCTCAGGGAGGATTCACAGGGAGGACTCTCAGGGAGGACTCACAGAGAGGACTCACAGACAGCAGGGGGCCGGGTTGACTGAGACGCTGAGATGGAGACGGTGGGAAGACTCACAGGGGCACGTGGCCTAGCGGCACAGAACAGTGTGCGAGGGAAAGGTGTCTACGGACACAGAAAGCGGATCATGAACCAGGAAGGCAGTGACATCAGTCTGGATCCGTTCATTCGCCGAGAAGAAAGCGTGCCCACTGTGTGCCAGGCACCGTTCTGGGTACTGGGCACAAGCCACCAGGAAGCCCTGCCCTCGGGGGCGTGCGGTGGGCATGCTGATGGCGTGCAGGAGGAACAGGAGGGGCTCACGTGGTGTCAGGGGTGGGTGGTGCTGGGCAGGGCACCGCGCCATTAGCGCTGCCTCCTCGGCCCTCTGTGCGGAGCCGGCGGCGGGTGTTGTAAAGTAAAGGGAAGACTTAACCCCTTGGCCGGGCATCGGAGGTGCTTCTCCGCCCCAGCTCTCTGCCTCTCACAGCCACTGCCTGTGCTCCCGCCACACCTGCACCAAAGCGGCTCTGTCCCAGCCAGCAGGCCTGCCTACATCTCTGCGGGCCTACAAAGCCCCCGGCCACCCATCCAGACACCTTCCCAAAGGGACCTTCTCAAGTCACTCCTCCCACCCCAGGCCACTCAGCAGCCACGGCCCCTCCTCGCCGCGCGTCCCCAGTAATCCCCGCCGTGTGACAGCTTCATCTGCAGACACTGCCAACCCGCAGCCGGCCGCTGCTCCTCAGGCTCCCAGCCCCCTGTTCCACTCTCTGCCCTTTCTTCTCGTTTCACCTCCACACACACCTGTCCCGGATGGACCTTGTCTTCCCACCTGCCACCCCAGTCTCCTAGACACCCGCACTTCTCTGCTGCCCCAAACACGAGCCCACAGACCCCTTTATGCCCACAGGGAGGAGACAGTAAACTGACACGTTCAATCACAAAACCTCCACCTCAGAGTCACTGCTCCTGGCTGGGGGGCGGCGGGCGGGCGGGCGGGGAAGTGCCTGGGCCGGGACTGAGGACGGTTCTGAAGGTTCTCCGCCCGGCCTGGTGGAAACCCTGTTCCTCTCACTGACTCCCACCCTCCCCGGGCACCCCACACTCCGAGCCGGTCTCCGGCCTCTGAGACAGAACGGTGCCTCCTCCCTGGCCCCTCTGCGGCTGCAGCGCTGATGCTGAGTGATGGAACGGGAACCTGGAAAGTCCTCCACGCACGCGTCAGGCCTGCCCAGCTCACCGCGAGGCTGAGACCTGGGACGTGTCAGCCGAGTCTGGAAAGCTCTGGTTCTCACCATACCAGTGAGCGCTGATACGGGCATCTGGTGGGTGGAGGCCAAGCATGTTGATAAACATCCTAAAACACGCAGGACAGCCCCCAAGAAAGACTCCTCTGGCTCAAAGCATCAGTAGTGCCAAAGCTGAGAAAGTCCCCTCTAAGTCCTTCCCCCACTGGGAACGCCCTGCCCCTCCCCAACCCCTTCCCCACCCAGGCCGCCCACTGCCCTGCACACGGTATGTCTGGCGGGGGGAATCATGGGGGCATGGACCCATGTCCCCCTTAAGTCAGGCCTGTACCTCTCCGCAGCTGACCCCACAAAGCTCCGCTGCCTAGCTGGCCCTGGAGGCTCGACCATGAGACCCCCCCTCCCCACTTTAATATATGAGAAAGGTGGCATTTCAGTTCTGTGGGAGGCGATGGATTATTCAATAAATGGTATTGGGACAACTGGCTGGCCATCTGGTAGAAAATCAAGCTAGATCCTCACCCTCTTCCTAAAACCAAAATAAATTCCAGATGGATTAAGGACTTAAGTGCAGGGAAAAAAGTTAACGTAGTGGAAGAAAATATGAGAGAATTGCTCTATAATCCCACGAGAGGAGCCTTGCTAAGCAAGCCATGAAATGTAGGATGCATGAAAGAAAGATTTGTAAATTTGACTAAGAACATTCAAATATCTACAGAGTAAAAACTTCCCTAATAAACCAATTTTTCAATGCTAAAAAAACAAATTTATATACAGTTATATTATACATAAAACATATGCCAGTTAAAAGATCTGTTCTTTAGGAAATAAAAACCTGTTAAAATCAATAAGAACGTTTTAAAAAGAGGCAAAAGATGAGACTTCACAGAGAGAAATACAAACAGCCCGCTGGGGAGAGAGGTGCAGCAGCCGCAGCCAAGCAAGGCGGAGCCCGCGTCCTGGCCCCTCCGGGTCCCTCCCCTCCCCGCACGCGGGTCCATGCCCACAGGCTCTCGCTGCCATACTGTGTGTAACAGCAGAAGGCAGCGAAGCCAGTGTCCACCGTCGGAGGAATGGGTAAACACGTTATCATGCAGGGAAGACTCTGACACTCTCAGAAATAATGGAGGCAGCTGTGCAGATCGATCCCCAGGAGACGTTATTAAAAAGAAATCGGTGAACAGCACATTTCCAAATGTGCTAAGAAAAATGGGGGAGCATTTTCAGGCCTTCAGCCACCAATATTTCTTAGCTCCACAACGGGCCAGGCGCTGTGCCAGGTGCCAGGACCCGCCAGGAGGAGGTCTGTCCCAATGTGCAACGGTGCCCCTCCCTGCCCCCCCCACGGGGAACTACAGGAACCACAGGGAGGCTCTGGTTGTCCGGTTTGGCAAATAAAAATATAGGAAACCTGATTTCACACACAGTAGGTAATTTTGCAGTATGTTTGTCCTCCGCTAACTTCAGATTCTCTGGGCACCCGTGACCTGGGCACCCGTGACCTGGGCACCCTGTGACCTGGGCACCCTCTCTGGAGGAGCAGGAGGAGGTGTGGAGTGGCGAGTATTGCACTGTCTGGAATTATCAGCAGGTGTACGAGTTGCTTTTATTATTATTTTTTAAACTGACATGAATGCAAAGGAGAAGAAATTCCTGTGATTCCAGCCAGCGGGCCTGGCAGCCGCTGGTTTAAGCCACAGCTTCTCTGAAGGGAACCGCCCTGCCCCACGGCCACCGCAAGATCACAGCGTGGACTGCTGCCAACAGGTCCGTGCAAAGAGAGCAACGCCGAAGGCAGAGGGAGAGCAGCCCAGGGCCCGCCGCACGCTGCCTTTCCCAGGAGCACAGAGAGAATAGAACGCTTGGACTAGGGTCTGGGGCTCCTCAGATCAGCTCCACTGCCCTCACCTCCCTCTTACGGGAGATTTTGCCACTCCGAGAGGGAAAGTGCATTTTGGGTAAAGATCCTCCAACTTTTATGTCTGAAACACTTGCTGAGCACTAACAACAACTGACATTTATGAAATGCTTTACCATATCCCAGGCCCTCTTCTCAGCATTTTAACCAATATTAATTTATTTAATATTTATTTAACAACCCCATGAGACAGATGCTATTATCCCATATATAATATATACACAGAGTGGCCAGATTATTATGCATTCAGAGATCATAATAATCTGGCCACTCTGTGTATATATCAGAGGCCCGGTGCATGAATTTGTGCATGGGTTGGGTCTGGCCAGCCTATCCAGGGTGGGGAGACATGGGTGGTTGGCCAGCCTGCTTGCTGGTTGAACTCCTGGTCGAGGGGACAATTTGCATATTAGCCTTTTATTATATAGGATGTACACTGTGTGGCCAGAGTATTATGCGTTCAGATATCATAATAAACTGGCCTCTCAGTGTATATATGTGTGGAAACGGAGACACAGAGAGGCTCAGTAACTAATGAAGATCACACAGCTGATAATTAGAAGACCTAGGATTTGAACCCAGCCAGCCTGGCCCCAGAGTCCACACCCTTCACCCCGGCCAGGCATTGGGTGGTGAACAAGAGAGACACATGCCCGCCTCCTGCAGCTTAAGCTTCCTGAGGGAACCCCCTTCCACACGAAACAGACAGCTCATGTGCACAGAGCTGAGTTCAGGACCGGAAATAGCCCACTTGTTCATTTCCTCCACAAATAGTAAGAGCCTACTGTGCGCCTGGCGCTTTTCTAGGCACTAGAGGATCAGGCTGTGAACAGAGACCCTCCTCAGGAAGCTGGTGGCCTGGAAACACCCAGGAGGGGGTTAGACAGGATGCCAGTGAAGCCCTGTCTGAGGAGGTGATGGTTAAGTTCAGGCCAAGAGCGAGAACTGGGCTTTGACAAGGGTTCCAGGCAGGGGGACCGAAAGCCGCGAAGACCACGCTGGAAATGAGTTCAAGTTGATCCCCAACCCCAAGAACCTTCCGCTGCTGCCCCAGCCCCAGTACTCTCCACCGTCCAAAAGCTGGGCCTCAAACTCCGCGTTTATGCTGAACCCCTCCTCCTCCCACCCTCCTCCCCTACCCCCACCCCACCCCACCCCCGCCAGGCAAGAATGGAAAGAAAAAAAAGAACCAAAACGGAACCAGCAGATCCTCACCTTTCTCCTGGTCCATTTCTCTCTCTCTCCCTCTCTCTTTCCCCCGCCTCTCTCTCTCTCTCTCTCTCTCTCTCTCTCTCTCTCTCTCTCTCTCTCTCTCTCTCTCTCTCTCTCTCTTTCTCTCTCTCTCTCTCTCTTTCACACACACACACACACACACACACACACACACACACACGCTAAGCTTCTCATCCTTCCTCTACTCAGGAAATCTCGGGGCCATGCATTTTTACCCTAAGCATGCCAACACCACCGGGCTCTTCACCACAGCCCTCTGAGCAGGGGGAGGGAGCCCAGGTCCTGAGCACATCGTCACCAAGAGGCAGCTCTTCCTGTTATCAAGCGAAAGTACAGTGAGGAGTGAGAATCTGCCAGGCAACCTGGGTTTCACGTACAGGCCAGAGGATAGCTGTGTTACCTCCCCGCTTAAACGGCTCTGCCTCAGCTTCTCCGTCTGTAAAATGGGCACTGCTACAATAGTGCCTGCACCTCCCAGGATGCTAAAAGGGGCAAATGAGTTACTACAGGTGTGGAAAAGCTTCGAACAGCGCCTGGTACAGAGAGAGAGTACTACCTTCACTGCTAACCTCCACTACTCCCCCTGGCTTTTATTATCACTTCATTGTTGTTATTATTAAGATCCAAATAGAGTATGAATTCTCAAAGGACTTCTAGTTATCCTACTAAAGAGAAAGAGCAGCTGTGCCACCGTCATGAGACCGGCACCGGGGGAACTGTGTGAGGGGCGTACAAGAGCCCTCTGCATTCACTTCGTCACTCTTCTGAAACTAAAAATAATCCGAGTGAAAGGGCTGTTTTTTAAAGCAGAGCAAATGCTTCCTCACTGCCGCTCAGTCTCCCTCAGCAGCAGGCAGGCCCCTGCTTCAGACAGGGATTCCGCCTCCCAGCTCTGGGGAGCTGACCTCAGTCACGCCTCTCCCAGGGGAAAAGCCCCACAGGCCCAGACCTCCCCCATGCCCCCATCGTAGGCTTGTCCTCAGGGAGTATTACTGAATGCCCTGTGCCCTGTGTACCGGGTACCGCCCCCAGACACACAGCCTTCTGCACCAGCTCCGCTCCTGAGGGGCGTGCCGCCAGGCCAGAGCTGCTCTGGGCCTCCAGCTCTGGAACAGGGTCTTTCTGATGATGCCACTCAGATCGTTGGGACATCAGAGAGGATGCCAATTCCCGCAGGACCTTCACAAGCTCAGACAACAGTCGGCCACCGCAGGGCCCCATGAAGGGAGGGGGAGTCCTGGTGGGTTGGGCGGAAGCAACCCAACTTCCTATAATTCCTAGTGGCGCGCCAAAGACAGGCAGGGAAGCCGGCCTGTCTGTCCTTAGGGAAGACATCTCTCCCACGCTGCTTCCTCTTCCAGTTCTCTCATCTATCCATCCACTCTCACTCGCCTTCCGCCAAGCTGTTTCCTGCAGATAAAACACCGGGCTTCCAGTCTGCACGGGAGCTGGCAGCCAGGCTCCCGATGCTCAGGAATGCCACAGGCAGCGGGCAGGCGCCCCGTGGAGCTAACTATATTTTTCAAGCAAGAGGACCTGCCTTCTGACCCCAGGAGACAGCCCTGGGAAAGGCAGCGGCTCCATCGGCAGCAGGGGCTGCAGAGGGGGCTCTTGCCTCAGTGGGAGCCATGGGCAGTTTGGAAAAATCATAGGGCAACCTCGTGCGCTCAGCCTCTGAGTGACAGCCATGACTTCCATTCCCAACCACCCCTGGGAGCTGCATTTGATTAGGAACAGGTTAGCCTGGTGGCCGGGAGACCAGGTCCCAGAGGAAGGCGGGAGGGCCTGTCTCAGCCCAGGAACCCACAGGAGGGGAACCGAAAATGGGCACGTGAACGCAGGGGCACAGATCAGCTACCATGTTGCTAGAAATCGCTAGAGGAGTCTGAAATGCACACCCAGCCAGGCCACTCGCTGGGGCAGCCCGGGCGGCCCGATGCCTGTCACAGGAGACTGGCCGGCGGGTGGAGGGCTCACTGGGAGCTGTGCAGACCAGTGAGGCAGCTCCAGATACACTCCGGGCGCTCAGATCTAGGCTACACGCTCAAGTGTGCGCTAATGTGCTGCTGAGGGTATGGGAGCATGCTACCTGAAATATCTCTTTACTAAGACATGCAAAGCTAGTAACAGTGGTGTCCCTCAGAGAAAGGAACCGAGAGCCAGGGACAGGAGAGGAGATAGATGGCTTGCTGCCTCTGCTCACCTATTACCTCTCACACCTATTACCTCTGCACACCTATTACTTCTGCACACCTCACTGCCTCTGCACACCTATTACCTCTCACACATATTACCTCTGCAAACCTATTACCTCTCACACCTATTTCCTCTGTACACCTATTACTTCTGCACACCTCACTGCCTTTGCACACCTCACTGCCTCTGCACACCTATTACCTCTCACACCTATTACCTCTCACACCTATTTCCTCTGTACACCTATTACTTCTGCACACCTCACTGCCTCTGCACACCTCACTGCCTCTGCACACCTATTACCTCTCACACCTATTACTTCTGCACACCTATTACCTCTGCACACCTCGCTGCCTCTGCACACCTATTACTTCTGCACACCTCACTGCCTTTGCACACCTCACTGCCTCTGCACACCTATTACCTCTCACACCTATTACCTCTGCACACCTATTACTTCTGCACACCTCACTGCCTCTGCGCACCTCACTGCCTCTGCACAACCTATTACCTCTGCACACCTCACTGCCTCTGCATACCTATTACCTCTGCACACCTCACTGCCTCTGCATACCTATTACCTCTGCACACCTATTACCTCTGCACACCTCACTGCCTCTGCACACCTCACTGCCTCTGCACACCTCACTGCCTCTCTGCACAACCTATTACCTCTGCACACCTCACTGCCTCTGCACACCTCACTGCCTCTGCACAACTCACTGCCTCTGCACACCTATTACCTCTGCACACCTATTACCTTTGCACACCTCACTGCCTCTGCACTCACCTTACTGCTTCTGCACACCTATTACCTCTGCACACCTGTTACCTCTGCACACCTATTACCTCTGCACACCTATAACCTCTGCACACCTATTACCTCTGCACACCTATAACCTCTGCACACCTATTTCCTCTGCACACCTATAACCTCTGCACACCTATTACCTCTGCACACCTATTACCTCTGCACACCTATAACCTCTGCACACCTATTACCTCTGCACACCTTGCTGCCTCTGCACACCTCACTGCCTCTGCACACCTATTACCTCTGCACACCTATAACCTCTGCACACCTATTACCTCTGCACACCTATTACCTCTGCACACCTATAACCTCTGCACACCTATTACCTCTGCACACCTTGCTGCCTCTGCACACCTTGCTGCCTCTGCACACTTCACAGCCTCTGCACACCTCACTGTCTCTGCACGCCTTGTATACTTTCTTATACCTGTAAGATTTCAAGCCCTGCATTACCTATCCAAACGAAGTTATTTTGAAGAAAATAACCTTACCTAATAATAAACATGTAAATTAGCCATACCTCAGCCCCGCCCCCAGCCAATCAGAGTGAGTATGCAAATTAGCCCAACAAAAATGTTGGGTTAATTTGCATACATACCTGGGTCCCAGGAACCTCCTCTACACCCAGGTCACTCCCAGCCAGCCATCTGAGGGGTTGAGCCTGCAATCAGAGGGACAGGGCGGAAGTGGGGTGGAAGGGAGGCGTTTTCCATGCCTGAAGCCTGGGGCTTGGGAAGGGGCCGAGCCTGGGACCAAACACAGACCATCCAGAAGTCAGCGCTGGGTTGCCCAGCTGCAGCCTGGCGACCCAACACTGACTGCTCAGGTGGCTGAGTCTCAGAAAGTGAGTCAGGGTCTAATCTGCAGCCTCAGTGGAAGCTGTTGATCAGTGTACTTACTTCTCTCTCTCGCTTTCTTTCTGATCTTCACCAGCAGCCAGGTTTTCTTTCTCTCCCCGCCTCCTCGGGGGCTGCTGTTAAGCTCCGCCTTTTTGATCAGGCCCAGAGATAAGCCTGGAGATGCTGACTGGCATAGGAACCAACCAATCAGAACCAAAGGTGGGTGCTATGGGGAGCCAATGGCTGTCTAGGAGGCAGAGCTTTTCACACTGACTGGCATAGGAACTGACCAATGAGAACCAAAGGTGGGTACTGTGGGAAGCCAATGGCTGCCTAGGAGGCAAAGCTTTTGACATTGGGTAGGAACCAAACAATGAGAACCAAAGGTGGGTGTTGTGGGGAGCCAATGGCTGCCTAGGAGGTGGAGCTTTTGAGGCTGACTGGTATTGGAACCAACCAATCAAACCAAATTGGCCAGCAGAGGAGGGCAGTTGGGGGCAACATCAGGCCTGCAGGAGAGGGCAGTTATGGGCGATCAGGCAGGCAGGCAGGTGACCAGTTAGGAGCCAGTGGTCCCAGATTGTGAGAGGGATATCTGACTGTCGGTTTAGACCCAATCCCTGGGATCAAGCATAAAATGGCAGTCGGACATCCCGCAAGCGATCCCCAATTTGAAGGGTGCAGGCTGAGTTGAGGGAATCCCCCCTCCATGCATGAAATTCATGCACTGGGACTCTAGTAATAAATAAAATACCTAGAAGAAGATGAAGGTTGAATCCATTGAGATCAACACATGCATACACACACATCGTTCCCTATAATCAGTAATTTACACCTCCAACCCCACCTGCTTTACAAAACTGGGACTTTAATGAAAGAAATAAGGTTCCACAACCATGCATGGTTGTGGACTGCACTGCTGTTAGCAGCTCTCATGCATGCAGGATGCTCAGCTGCCTGGCCTCTGCTCATTAGTAGCAGGCCCCTCCAGCTGTGACAAACCACAGGCCTCCAGACAGGGCCAATTGTCCACGGGGCACAAATTGCCCAAGTTACCTTATCCCAAGGTCCTACTGAGCAATAATTGTGCCCTCTTTTTTTTTTTTAAAGCCTCACCAGAGAATATGCTTTTATTGGGTTTTGTTTTGTTGTTGTTTTTTAAGAGAGAGCAGAAGAGAGAAAGAAAAACATTGATTGGTTGCCTCTCCTAGGCATCCCAACCAGAAATCAAACCCACAACCTAGGTATGTGTTCTGACTGAGAATCGAACCCACAACCTTTTGGTGTATGGGACAAGACTCAAACCAACTGAGCCACCCGGTCAGGGCAGTTATGCCTTCTTTTTTCTCTTCATACTAAATGCTAAATGAATGGGCAAATAATTGCAAATGAACAAAAGTATTTACTAGGCTTGTTTCAAATATTTACACACACACACACAGGAGCCTGAAACTCATTGTCTGAATGCCGAGAAGGTACGGCTGTCATTCTTAAGTTGATACTTAATTTTGTAACCAGAGAAATGGTCCCGGCTCTCAGCAGAGGGGTCTGAGGAAAATGTCTTCCCAACAGTGCGAGCAGGGGGTGCGTGGATTGGTCTGACCAAGAGATAAGGACAGTTATCACCCTGACCTTCCATGTCCTCTGCAGTGCCAACCAATGTTGCAAATGGCTGCAGCCAATCCCAAATGCCCTCGCTGCTTGAAGGCCCCAGCTGACATCTCCCCCTCCTTCTGGGAGCAGATGGAAAGGCAGCTGCCTCGCAGGCTGGCCATGCTGAGTGGCAGGCTTCTGCCACTTCAGGCTTCCAAGAGTGACCCCCACAAAGAAGCCGTCAACAGGACCAAGGACAAGCCCTGAGCCCCAAAGAGAGCCCCCTCTCACCCAACGCCATGCATAGAAAGAAGAGCAACAACTCCCCTCTGCGGACACTCCCTGTGGTCCAGGCATGCGCTAAGGATGCCACTGACAGATCTCCAGCGGGTTTAAGTAGAGTTAGTATAATTACCTGTATTCTCGTATCATGAATTTTTATCATCCTTCATCTCTCTGCCAGGAATGCTTTTCTACCAATCTCCACCTTGCTTTTGTTTAAACTTTGCCTTATCAAGAGAGATTTCTCTGACCCCAAAATAAGACAGGTCACCTTGAAAAACATTCTCACTCACCCTATTGTTCTCTTAGTTTAGCACTTCTACTAAATATATATAATTGGCATCTGATTTTGCCTCTTGCTACTTGGTATATAATTTATATGCCTAATGGAAAGCACCATGAATGAGGTAGGAACTGTGTCTAATTTGCTCACCATTGGGGGAGCACCTAGCACAGTGCCTGGCACACAGCAAGCACTCAATTAAATACTGGATGGACCCGAGGGGGGAGGGAGGGGAAGAAAGGAAAGTGAACAAACAAATGTCTGAATTTAAAGACAGGCAGGTCTTTAAGAGATCAAGTAACCCAATCCCCTCTTTATTTTACACTTGAAGACAGTAAGGTTCATGGAGATTGGGGTCAAGTCAGACAGAATCCAACATCAAAATCTAGTCAGTTGCAGAAAGTGGGTCAGTTCCAGGAACTGGAGGACATGAGCTTCCAGGTGACAACTGGATGAACCAACAGCAGGTGCCTAGGAGACCCCAACAGGTGATATCTGCATATTGGTCCCCCCCATATCATGTGTGTATTATAATTCCAGGCTTATAAAATAGGCTAATTAGCCCTTCATAGAGCCTGAAAAGGAAACACACACACACACACACACACACACACACCAAAACAAAAAGTCTTTCACATCAATGAGCTGTAGTCTTTAGATTCAAGACGCCCTTGGGAACCCACAGGAAGCGCTGCTCCTGTGTCTCACATGGCAGCACGCAGTCCCCACTTCCTCAGGGGGAAGAGGAAAGCCACCTGGCAGGAGGTGCTCTCAGCTCTTCCTGCCAACCCTCACCCTGCTCAGGGCTCTGAAGAGCTCATCACCTGTGCCTCCCACCCCGCTGTCCATCCCACTCCTACAGAAGCACCCAGCCTCATCCTCAGGGGTTCACACCACTAGGCTGTACGCATTATGAATGTGGTCAATACCTGGCACATAGCAGGTACTCAATACCTGTCTATTGGATGGGCAGGTGGGTGGAGGGATGAAGAGCATTTCACCTGGCCTTTAGATGCCCTTCCTTTGGTGGCCTACAAGAGACTAGCTGTGCTTACATGTATTCCTTTCCTTCAAAAGCTAATGGTTGAATATTTTAAAAATAAGTTAATGGAAGCAAAATTAGAATACAGCTGTTTCCTCTCTCAGGACTTTGGTACATGCTGGTCCTTCCTCCTCTCTTCACACAGCTAATTCTACCTCTTCCTTAAGACACAGCATAAATGCCATCTGCACAGAACCCTCCCACCTCCGATTCAACTTCCCAAACAGATATCCCTACACACGCCCACTATCCCTTCTTACGCCTCTTCTCTGTTCCCTTTACATTTGTTTTAACTTGCAGTCTATTTTTCTGTTTACTTCTTCTTTGTCTCTCTCATCCTCTAACTACAGGTTTGATGCAGACACAGACTAGCTCTCCATTGCACACTCTCTCCCCCCTCAGCACCTGGCAGAATGCCCCCGTATAGTATATATCCAATAAATATATGTTGACTGAATTATTGCATCAATCAATTAACTTATAAAGAGGGGTGGAAATTAGTCTACAAAATAAATGGTGAATAATGAAACAAGTAAATTTTAGGAGCCACATCCCAAAAAGCCTTCTTGAATCCTATAAAATAATGCAGGCATTCAAAACATTTCTTGTGAAATCAAATATACTTAAATTTTTAAATAAAATTTTTAATCTAAATTATTTAAGACAGCAGAGTAAGTTGGGACAGGGAGGAAGTAGTTGTGAAATGCTTTCTATTGTGTGAATGAGCTGAATGTGAATGGGCTGAATCATTGCCAAATAGAAGACATATATCAAAGACAGAGATTCATCATTTAGAGACAAAAATCAATATTCAAATATATGTGGTTCACAAGAGACTTGCAAGAATAAAATGACATAAAACTTAAATAAAGACACAGGAAAGCTGTCATGAGTCAAAATATTAATTTCAAACAAAATTTAAGGCATGAAAATATTATAGAGGACAAAGCTGGGTGTTTTATTGATAAAAAGAACATCGATAATAACACCAGTAGTGACATGTACTCCATTATGTTAAGCACCTTACTTTGATCCTATCGTGTAACATAAGTATCAAAAAAAAAAAAAAAATCACACTGCATCCTCACCACACTTGTAGGAGAATGTATAGCTGGCCATCCCGACTAAGAGTAGCCAAGAAGGATTTGAGCTCCGATCTATGACTTCACAATGAAGAATGGAGAGTCATGAAACTCTGATTTCTACAACATAAAAATACATTCAAAATACATAAAGCAAATTGTTTTCAAATATATAAAGATGTGGTGAGAAATCACAATCCTGGGGGAGACTAGCATACAATCCAATCTTTGATAAACCAGCAGGTATAATTAAAACTACATGAAGGCATTTAACTCAATGTCTTCAGGAAGAAGTCATAAAACTAACAGAAAAGAATGAAGCAGGAACTCATATATCAGGAAACAGAATTGGAGGAAGGACAGATACAGGAGAATGCGAGTGCTTTGAGTGTATAAATCACTTTATATGAATGACATATTTTAATGTTTTTATTAACACAAAACAAATCATATTGTCTTGGAAATAACATGCTCAACCCTTGAGAGAAAAGCTCTGGGGCTTTGCAAAACAAGGTTTGCGAATCATTGAAGAAAGAATTGAAGCTCATGCCTTAACCGGTTGAATCCACCCCTGGCAGAGCTAGAGCTAGAGCTGTTTCCTCCAGCCATGTGGCCGTCCTGTCGCGTCCAGGTGTAAGGACAGAAGGCAAAGGAGTGCGAGTTCACAGAGTTCTCACCGGCACGGCCGGGAAATGCTGAGCTTCCCCACACGTCTGTCTGCGCTGATTAAAACGCTGCGTGTGGAGGCCCCGCCAGAGACCTCGGGGCTCCCAGGACAGGGACATCCTCATCTCTGGGCACAGGGGGCCACGCCACTTATTAACAGGCGCTGGCTTCCGCAAATGCCACGGGAGATGTGGGACCAGCCGGCTTCCAATTTGCACACATTGGAAAGCTGTTGGTGACACAGCTCCGGGAGGGCGTGGGCAGGGGACCTATGATTTTCACACATTACACTGGGGAGGATTCTAACTGCACAGGAAGGTAGGTTGTGGGATGCCAGCCAAGCTAAACACTGACAAACTCCCTTCTGGTCAGAGACGGCAACATTGGTGTTGTCTTTGGCGACAGTCCTTTCCTGGTCCCTGTGGCCACAGACACGTGGCACCTTCCTCCACCAGCGCCTCGTCACACGCCTCAGGTCCACCACAGCAACAGCCCTCGCAGCTGGGTGTGGGATCTAGAGCTGAAATCACAGCTAACTAGTTCCTCTCACTAAAAACTCACGCTTTGCCGAAACCGGTTTGGCTCAGTGGATAGAGCGTCCGCCTGCGGACTGAAAGGTCCTGAGTTCGATTCCAGTCAAGCGCATGTGCCTTGGTTGCGGGCACATCCCCAGTAGGGGGTGTGCAGGAGGCAGCTGATTGACGTTTCTCTCTCATCGATGTTTCTAACTCTCTATCCCTCTCTCTTCCTCTTTGTAAAAAAATCAATAAAATATATTTTTTTAAAAACAACTCATGCTTCACTTTCTTTGTCAAACAGGGGATTCCAGAAAAAAATAATAACTCCTGACAAACTTCTGTGGCTAGTACTTCTTGAAGATATGCCCAACATAGGAAATTGAATAATGTACCTTAAGAAATGCCCCCACGTAACAAAAGACCTGAATGGACACTTCTCCAAAGAGAACGCACGGGTGGCCAATAGATGTGAAAAAAATGCTCAATGTCACTAATCATCAGAGAGATGCAAATTAAAACATAGTGAGTCCCACCTCACACCTGTCAGAATGGCTGTCTATTGTCAATAAGTCCACAAACAACAGTGTTGGCATGATGTGAAGAAAGGGAACCCTCGTGCACTGTTAGTGCAGAAAGTATGGAAAAGTGTGGAGATTCCTCAAGAAATGAAAAAAGGAACTGCCTTATGACCCAGCGATTCTACTTCTGGGTATATACAGTATGTCTGGAGAAACCCAAAACACTAATTCAAAAGAATCTATGCATCTCTATATTCATTGCAGTGGTATTTACAATAGCCAAGATAAGACAACCCAAGTACCCATCAATAGCCAAGTGGATTAAAAATAAAAATTTAAAAAAGCTGTGGTGCATTTACACAGTCAGCCATAAAAAAAAGAATGAAATCTTATCATTTGCGACAGCATGGATGGACCTAGGGGATATTATGCTAAATGAATAAATCAGAAAAAGAAAGACAAATACCATATGATTGTATTTGTATGTGGAATCTAAAGAACAAAATAAATCAACAAACAAAACAGAGACAGACTTATAGGCTAGACACAGAGAACAGACTGATGATTGACAGAGGGGCGGAGAGGGAAACTGGCTGTGAAAGGTGCACAAATTGGCCCTAACCAGTTTCACTCAGTGGGTAGAGTGTGTGATAGAGAACCTGCGGACTGAAAGGTCCCGGGTTCGATTCCAGTCAAGGGCTCATGCCAGGGTTGTGGGTTCAATCCCCAGTAGGGGGCATGCAGGAGGGAGCTGATCAATGATTCCCTCATCAATAATGATATTTCTATCTCTCTCTCCCTCTCCCTTCCTCTCTGCAATCAATAAAAATATTTTTTTAAATAAGTACAAATTGGCCAAAACCGGTTTGGCTCAGTGGATAGAGCTTCGGCATGGGGACTGAAAGGTCCAGGGTTCGATTCCGGTCAAGGGCATGTACCTTGGTTGCGGGCATATCCACAGTAGGGGGTGTGCAAGAGGCAGCTGATCGATGACTCTCTCTCATCGATGTTTCTAACTCTCTATCTCTCTCCCTTCCTCCCTGTAAAAATCAATAAAATATATTTTTAAAATAAATAAATAAATAAGTACAAATTGGTAGTTACAAAATAGTCACAGGGATGTAAAGTACAGCACAGGGATATAATCAATAATATTATAACTATGTATGGTGCCAAGTGGGTACTGGAAATATCAGGGGAAATATTTTGTAAAGCATATGATTGTCTAACTACTATACTGTACACCTGAACATAATATTAAAAAAAAAAATGCTGAGTGGTCCTGGCCAGTTTTTCTCAGTGGTTAGAGCCATCAGCCTGTGGACCAAAGGGTCACTGGTTCGATCCCCAGTCAAGGACACATACTTCAGTTGTAGATTCCCCAGCTCCAGAGGGGCACGTGCAGAAGGCAATCAATAGATGTATCTTTCTCTCTCTCTCTCCTCCCTCTCATCTCTCTCTCTCCCTCTCATCTCTCTCTTTCCCTCTCCCCTCCCTTCCTCTCTTTCTAGAAATCAATGGAAAAAATATCCTTGGGTGAGGATTAAAATTAAAATACTGAATAAAAATAAATAAATAAATAAATAAAGCCCTGGTGGGGTGGAACAACAAATTAATTAATTACATCATTTAATTTAAAAATTGTTTTGTTGCATACATTTAAAAGAAAAGATACCCAAGAACACCTGCCATGTGATTATAATTTTCATTATTTTCAAAGACAATATTTTTATTAGCACATGCTCAGTGGGAAAAGGTTGGAGCACACAGATGCATGCACTGCGAGAACCGGCACACACACACCTACATGCACACATATAAACACACACAATATACTTATAAGGTCACCACCAAGACAAGCACACATGAAGACATGTAAGAACATCTTAGGTCTTACGTAAGCCTATACTCTAAACATCCTATTTTATAACCTGACTTTTTTTCTGCTTAGCCATGTATTTCTCCAAGCAAGGCACAGCATTTTTTTGTGGCAGCGTAATAGTTTATCACATTCTTTAACATCATTTACCTGTTGGGCAGTTTGAGTATTTACAATTTTTCTTTGTTATAAACAGCAGTATCACGGCCTTCCTAGCACACATCTTTAGTAGCTTCCTAAGGGATCTGCAGTGGAGAATGGAAGTAAGAAGTACAAAAGCATAAGGCTGGGTTGCTAAAAGGTATGCCTTTGCAGATGTTGAAACGGAACCCTAAGACTGTGGTGGGCACTGGGTGGGAAGGAAGACTGTGAATCAGGCCCAGTGCAGACACAGGCAGGGAAGAAGCCGGAGGGCAGCATGCGAGCCTTAAAGGTGAGCACTTAACAAGAGTGGGATCCTAGGAAGCAACAGTAAGAACAAGAGGACAGCAAACTGTGACTCCAGAGGGCTGGTGCTCCTGCGGGGAGGACCACGCCGGGCTCCTCTGTAGGCAGGAAGGAGAGGTAAGGCCGAGGGCAGAGTGGGAAGAGTCAACAAGGGATGCGGAAGGCGAGGAGCCGGGGATGAGATGGCAGCGGCACTGGGACTGGAGGGGGCCTCAGCCCACGACTGAGAATTACACACGTGGCAAGCATGGCGGGAAGCGATCCGCCCTCTACGTCTGCAATAGGGTACAGATTACTCTTCTTCCAGAAATAGTTAAGGTCCTTGCAGTATCTCTCCTAGTTAAAAAAGTAACTAACTGCATTCTGTTCTGGGTGACAGCTGTAAGACTCAGAACAGGACCAGAGTCAGGGCAGCTTCTGCGTACATGAAGGTCTTGGGAGGTTTACAGAGACAATGAGGTCTGGCTCTGGGAATTCTTTCTTGATTCAGGCAACAGAATTAGAGAATGAAAGGTGAGTATGTTCCTTCCCAAATATCAGCTACCTCCATATGGACTTGCAAGGAAGCTGTAGAATGTAGGGTTCATTAGAACTTCCTACAAGTTAGATAGATCCACCATGCACTGATTTATTCATTTACAGAATATATACTGAATGTCTACTACGTGCAAAGCACCATTCTAAATACTAGTACTACAGACGTGAACAAACAAATTGTTGGCCTTACAGAGAATCCACCAAACATAATTAACAACAAACAATAAATATGTAGTAAGACACCAGCTAGTAATACGTGCTGTGAAGAAAAGGAAAAAGAAGCAAACAGGCTGGGGCACTACTGCGCATGGACAGCTGGCAGATAAGAGAGCATTGGTGGATGGCTGGGTCCTGGAGCAGCAATAAACCACGCCCACAGGGGGGAGACTTATTTTCCTTTCATACTGCATGTTCACGCCAGGTCAGCTGGGGAGCCTGCTCATGTCTCCAGGGTCAGGTTGATAGGGAAGACAATGCAGAGACTGCTTGAGGAAGCAGGAAACCAATACTGAAATGCTCCAACATAAAAGTGAACACATCACTTTGGATCACAACTCTTTGGCCAGAACAGCTCATATGGCCCTACTCACCCACAAGGGAGCCAGGAAGTGCAAAGCCAAAAACCGGAAATAGGCAGTGAAGAGCATTAGTGATTATGAAAGATGTTAGCTAAATAGATGGGCAGACAGAATAACAGCAATAGCACCTTACCCTTAACAACGCCATGAGGCTCTATTATTATTTTCAACATCAGTCTCATTTACAGCTAAGGAGGCTGAGGCACGGGAGGTTAACAACCTAACAAAGAGCACATGCTCGGTGAGTAAGAGCTGGGGTTCCCGCCTGGGCAGGATCACCCCAATGTCTATGTTCTCAAACATTACACCGTGATGGATACGATGGATGGGTGTGGTGGGGGCAGAAACAGAATACTGGAGACCAGCTGTTGCTGAAAGAAATACGGAGCGTGCTCTGTTAGCCACGATGGTTTTGTTTGGATGAAAGGAAGCGCGTAGGACCTGGGAGCTCACCTGGAGATGCAGCCCCTCCTCCCACCCGGAGCTGCCTATCCTCATGGAAAGATGAACAACCTTGTCCAGAAACCAGAGCCTCCAGCCCTTTACGCATCTCTAGCTCTTTGAAGACTCCAGCCTTTGCATGCCCACAAGCCTTTGCAAATCTCCAGCCCATATTTCCTGTAACCTGCCCATTTGGCAATGCCAATTTGCTTTGAAATCTTTGTCCTCCTACCTAATATCCGCAAGCCGCTGGCTGATGGTGGGGCAGAGCAGATTTACGTGGCTGTCCTGTGCTCTCCCAGGCTGCCGGCAGCACTAGAATAAATGCTCATGTCTAATCCAACCTGTCTCCGCTTCGTTGGCTCAGGTAGGGAAAGGCAGCCGGGACCCGCTGGCTGTCCGGTTACAGGTGGATGGGAGGGTGGACGACCAGTCATGCTGACCAACAGTTACAGCATTTACTAGGAAAATAAGAGACCTTGACTCTGGTCCACATTTGTCCATCTGTCTTGATCATCCAACTATGTCGCCACTTACATTCACAGGCACCCCAGCTGTGGGACACGGGGTCCTAAGCAGGCGGCCAGAGGCCACACAGACATAGTGTCTGTCTGCCAGTGGAAACCTGCCAGCCCTCCTGGAACCCATGCCTGCCACCCAGTCCCCAGCCAGAAGCCCCTTCCTGGCAGGCGCTCTTACAAAGTCAGGCAAGCCCGTGCCAGCCCAGGGTGGTCCAGACAGGCTGTGGTTGAGGAAAAGCAGACATGCCTGGGGGTAAGGTAGAGGGGACACACTGGTGGTTGTGGCAAAGCCAATGGCGCCTGAGTCAGAAGCGGTGGGTTCTGAGGGTTCCCCTTCTGGGCACAGGCACCCACCGAACGGAAAGGCGTTGCCAGGCAGCGTTTTGCTTGCTAACAGCATGCAGCTTCGTGAGAGAAGGAAGAGAGGCAGCAGACACAGCGGGAACGCTCCATCAGGAACATGGTCCCACGCCGCCCAGGAGGGCCCATCCTCTCCCGGGAGGACTGTCTGCAGTCCTGAAGCCACGGCGACCCCGAAGGTGTTTCTGGAGCTCCATTAGCTGCGCCCCACTGCTCAGACCACTGTCCCACCACCTCAACAGCCTAGAAAGTCACTCAGTTCAGCTTCCGTCCACAGAGGCGAGGAGGGGAGGGGGTCAGTGTATCAGGAGGTCGCAGTATTCAGCTGGGGAGAAAGGGCCTGCCGGAGATCTCCCCTAGGTAGGCCTTGCCACCCGGGCTGGGAGAATGGAGAAAAGGGGTGGGGAGCTGATCCCCTAAAGAAAGGGGGGAAGCAGAGTAAAGCAAGTCAGGTTGGGGGAGTGAACTGTCGGATCCAGTGCCCCAGGAGAACACCGGCCTGGGAGGATGCCTGGACCTCGGCGGGGGAAAGGGGCTGAGCCACACTCCCTGCCAGCCATACAGAGCCCTCTGCCCGCCTGCCTCCTCGGAGAGCCTGCCGCTTCTCAGGAACTGGGATCTGTTCCAGAGCCACCTTGGGGAAGGGGAGGGAATGGGAGAACAGCTACAGCCCAGGGACCCTGGCGGAAAACACAGCTCCCCGTCCTAGAGTCCCACAGGACAGGCAGAGATCTGAGTGAGGCTGAGGGCGGGAGTGCGGAAAGGAGAAGCAGGCACAAAGGAGGGAGACGGAAGCGGTGCACAGGCACGGCAGGGCAGCGTGGAGCAGGAGGCAGGAAGGGAGGAAGTGGCAGCAATAACCATGAGAGCCCTTCACCGAGCACCTGTGGGGCTAAGAGCACTGCCCCCCTTAGCACACCGTATTACAGCCGCACAATGCTCCCTCCGGGTGGTAAGCTCAGGGTGGCTGCCTGGCGCAGTCTCACAGGCCGGGCTCTGAGCCTGTGTGCCACAGTCCAGAGCTGAGTGACCGAGAATAACAGGAACACGGAGGAGAACCAGGCGAAAGAAGCCACGGTCCATCTGCAGCTCAAGGGGAACACCCTTAGCAGAGCTAGTCAAATGCCAACCAACAGCAAAGATGGTAGCTAAGGACACTTTAGGTAGGAGGCTTAAGTTAAAATCCCGCTCTGTGACCCTAAGCAACCATATCAACCTTCTAGGCCCTCAGTTTCCACATCTTTAATCAAAAATAGTAACAATTGTCTCAAAGGGTTGCTTTACATATTAAAGAGAAAGCAGATGCAATGCTACTTCTCAGTGCCAGCACATCAAGAGTTAGCTAGTGTCCATGTCATTAGCATGCTCCTCAGACATGCTGGTGCCTGAAATAAAATAAAAAAGAAATACACTAAGACCAGGACCACTATATTACAAATCGATTTGCTGAGTGTTCAGAGGAGTTTACAGGTTATAGAAAAACATTCAAAAAATATTTTTTCCCACCAGCTTCCTTTTGTCTGAAATATGCATTGCCCTCCACATAGTGGCTTTCATTTTTTCATTAAAAAAATAAACCACCTATGATCTAATTAGCAAAGTAACTTATCAACAGAGTAGATCCAGAGGCATGAAAGTGTGGAACAGAGTACAGAACCTCAGAGGGAAGGCAGAGGAGGGTGGTGGGTAATCAACCAGAGAACTGGTGTGCATACCCCATGGACACAGACTACAGGGTGGTAAAGGCCCAGGTGGTGGCAGGGAGGGGGGGGTGGGCTGGGATCAATAGGGTGAAAAGTGGGACATATTAATGTTTTCAACAATATTTTTAAGTATTTTTAATATATTTTATTGATTTTTTTTTTTTTTTACAGTGAGAAAGGGAGAGGGATAGAGAGATAGAAACATCGATGAGAGAGAAACATCGACCAGCTGCCTCCTGCATACCCACCACCAGGGATGTGCCCACAACCAAGGTACATGTCCTTGACTGGAATCGAACCTGGGATCCTTCAATCCGAAGACCAACGCTCTATCCACTGAGCCAAACTGGTTTCGACTCAACAATATTTTTTTAAATAAAAAATAAACCAACTACAAGACTTTAGCACCCCAATGATATCAATGGATAGAGCTTCCAGACAGAAAATCAACAAGAAAACAGCAACCTTAAATGACACATTAGACCAGATTAATTTAATCAATGTTTGTAATGCATTTCACCCCAACACAGCAGTATATACATTCTTTCCAAATGCACAAAGAACATTTCCCAGGATAGACTACATTTTAGGCCACAAAACAACTCCAGATTTTAAAAATTAAAATCATATCAAACATCCTCTCTAACCACAATGGTATGAAACTGAAAATCAATTACGAAGAAAACTGAAAAGCTAACACTCAGAGGCTAAGTAACATGCTACCAAACCCTGATTGGGTTAACAATGAGATAAAGAATGAAATCAAAATATACCTTGAGACAAATGAATATTAAAACACAACAACCCAAAACTTATAGGATATAGCAAGAACAGTCCTAAGAAGGAAATTCATAGCAATACAGCCTACCTCAGGAAACAAGAAAAATTTCAAATAAACAATTTAACTTTATACCTAAAGGAACTATAAAAAGAACAACAAAGCCCAAAGTGAGAAGAAGGAAGGAACTTATTGAGATCAGAGTTGAAATAAACAAATTATACAATACAAAAGATGAATGGAACCAAGAGCTAGTTCTTTGAAAACACAAACAAAATTGATAAACACTTCACCAAATTCATTAAGAAAAAAAAGACAGAGGACCAAAATAAATAAAGTCAGAAGTGAAAGAGAAGTGACAGCTGACGCCTTAGAAATGCAAAGGATTAAACATTACAAACAACTGTATGCCAACAAACTGAACTATCTGGGAGAAATGGATAAATTCCTAGAAATCTACAGTTTTCAAAGACTGAATCAAGAAGAAACAGAATACTTGAACTGACCGATTACAACCAGTGAAATCAACTCACTAATCAAAAAACTCCCAACAAACAAATGGCTCTACAGATAAATTTTATTAAACACTCAAATAAAAACTCACACTTATCCTTCAAAAAACTTTTCCAAAAAATTCAAGAGCAGAAAAGGTTCACAAGTTCCTTTTAGAAGACCAGCATTACTCTGATTCCAAAACCAGACAAAGATATTACACAAAAAATAAATGTATGGGCCAATAGCCCTGATGACCATAGATGAAAAAATCCTCAACAAAATATTAGCAAACTGAATTCAGAAATACATTTAACCCTGGCTGGTGTGGCTCAGTGGGTTGTAGCATCATCCCATACAACAAAAAGTGGTGGGTTTGATGTTTGATTCCCAATCAGGGCACCTCCCCATGTTTTGGGTCTCTCCTTCTCTCTCTCCCCCTACCTCTCTAATATCAATTCAAAAAAACAATCATCCACCATGATCAAGTGGGATTTATTCCTAGGATGCAAGGTTGGCTCAACATCCACAAATCAATTTATGTGATATACCACATAAACACAATCCTATATAATAAAACCCTAATATGCAAATCAACCAAAAGGTGGAATGTCTGGCCACTATGAACTGACCAGCAGGGGGCAGATGCTCAATGCAGGAGCTGCTCCTGTTGGTCAGTGCACTCCCACAGAGGGAGTGCTGCTCAGCCAGAAGCCAAGCTCATGACTGGGGAGTGCAGCAGCGATGGAGGAGCCTCTGCAGCAACGCTAAGGAGCAGCAAGCAGAGCAGTAGGGAGGGGTCCCGGACTTCGAGAGGGCACAGGCCAGGCCGAGGGAGGCCCCACCCTGCCCCCAGTGCATAAATGTCATTCACTGGGCCTCTAGTGACAGATAAACACATGATTATATAAAAAAAAAAAATGCAGAAAATCATTTGGTAAAATCCAGCATCCACTTATAATAAAATCTCTCAATGAAGTGGGAACAGAGGGAACATACCTCAACATATTAAAGGCCATATATGACAAACACAGAGCTAACATCATACTCAATGAGGAAAAGCTAAAAGCATTTTTCTTAAGATCAGGAACCAGACAGGAACATCTGCTTTCAGCACTTTTATTTAACATAGTACTTGAAGTCCTAGCCACAGCAATCAAACAAGAAAAAGAAATAAAAGGCACCTACACTGGAAAGGAAAAAGTAAAACTCTCACTATTTGCAGATGATATCCTTCCTAATAAAAGAGTAATATGCAAATTAACCATCACTCTCCTACACTCACAAGCCATGTCCACCAGCCACATTCACCAGCCAATCAGAGCAAGTATGCAAATAAACCCAACCAAGATGGCTACAGCCACAGAGAGCAGGAGGGAGGCTTGGGTTTCCCAGGCAACAGAAGAAGCCAACCTTTCCACCTGCCCTAGCCAGCCTAAGCCTCCACTCAAGGTTACAGAGTTTCAGTTATAGAGGGTAAATAAATCCAAACAGATATGGTGGCAGCCACGGAGCAAGCAGAAGGCTTGGCTCCACTCCAGGCTACAAAGTTTCAATTGTAGAAGGTAAATAAATTCCAGATAACAGGGCCTTCACTTGGGTAACCAAGGGGAGTGGCTGGCCTGCAAACCACCACAGGCCCCTCACTCAGGCCGCCCCATGCCCTGAGGGAACCCCCACCCTCATCCGGGACACCCTTCAGGGCAAATCAGCTGGCCCCCACCCATGCATCAGGCCTCTATCCTATCTAATAAAAGAGTAATATGCGGATTGACCATCACTCCAACACACAATATGGCTGCCCCCATGTAGTCAAAGATCCTGCCCCCATGTGAACACAAGATGGCCACCACAAAATGGCCAGGAGGGGAGGGCAGCTGGGAGGCACCAGGCCTGCAAGGGAGGGCAGTTGAGAGGGATCAGGCAAGCAGGGGAGGGCACTTGGGGGCGATCAAGCCTTCAGGGGAGGGCAGTTAGGTGTGACCAGGCCGGCAGAGGAGGGAAGTTGGGGGCAAACAGACTTGCAGGGGAGCAGTTAGACATCAATCAGGCTGGCAGCGGAGTGGTTAGGGGGTGATCAGGCTGGCAGGCAGAAGCAGTTAGGGGCAATCAGTAAAGCAGCAGGAGAGCAGTTGGGAGCCAGCAATCCTGGATTGTGAGGGTGCAGGCTGGGCTGAGGGGGCAGTTAATGGCAACCAAACAGGCAGGCAGGTGAGCAATTAGGAGCCAACGGTCCAGAATTTTGAGAGGGATCCAGGACTGGAGAGGGTGCAGGCTGGAATGAGGGGACCGGGCCTCTAGTCTTCATAATAAGTCTGAAACACATGTATTATCATATCTTTGGTTTGCTAATGATGAAGCTAAAACCAGAGAAATTAAGTAGCCTGCCCACATTCATCCATCTATTAGATTTGGGAATGGAATCCCAGGTCTGATCCCAAAGGCCCTGCACTTGGTCTCTACCTACTATCAGTATGCACTGAATGAATGAGTGACTCTGTGGACAAAAGAGCTGCTACAATACCCCCAAAAGAGGAGATACCCGAGTTCCCAGGATCCACAGGATGTGTGGTCAAACAGAGGCCAGAAGAGGAAGACAAAGAAAATGCTCACATTTTCCACATGATGTAATGTTTGCAAAGAGGAGCTTGGGCAGAGGGAAGGAACTTGAGGTTGACATGCTTTGAAAAGGAAGATATAAATACATGGCAAATGCCAGTTCCTGGGTCGACAAGTATATGATGTGGAGGAAGTCTACAGAACTTCTGGTAAGGTTTGCTACCATGAAGAAAGCCTTGGGCCACTGGGTGCCAGAGTCAAGGAGGGGTTCAAACCCAAATCTGTGGCCTGGGTATGCATAAATGAACTTCTCTGAGCCTCTGTTTCCTCACCTGTAACTGCTGCCCATATGGTAGCCACTAGCCAGATGTGGCTAGAATGTACTTAAAATGTGGTTAGTTCAAATTGAGACATGTTGTAAGTAAAATGCATACCAAATTTTGAGGACTTGGTATGAAGAAAAGTAAAATATGTCATTAATAACTTTATATTGATTACATGTTGACCAGATTATATTTGGGATATAATGAGTTAAAGAAAACATGGTCAAAAACTTTTTGTTTCTTTTGACTTTTTTAATGTGGCTACTTAGACAATTTTAAATTATAGATGTGGCCTGTATTATATTTATGGCTCATGTTCATTTTCTCTAGACAGCACTGATCTACAAAATGTAGTTAGGAGGTTGATGTGACGTTCAAAGATGTTATATGTAAAGAGTGCTGGGCATCGGGTTTTGTGTTTATTTACACACACACACACACACACACACACACACACTACCTCTGATCCACCAGCGGGTCCTTGCAACGCCTAGATCTGCCCAGTCTCTCCAAACGCATTGTGTCTCTCTCATCTCTCACCTGGATGTCTTTGCCTGTCTCTTCACTCATCTTCCTACTTCAGCACTAGCCACCTGACAATCTATCACCAATCACCAGCAAATGAGTGAGATTTTTAAATACAAATATGATCCTTTCCATCCCGACATAAAACCCTCCAATGGACTCCTACTGCACTTACCACAGAAGCTTATCTCGGCTTAGAGTCCCTCTGTGATCTGACCCTGCCCGCCTCTTCTCTCCATCCCACACCCACCATATCCCAGCTACATGACCATGCCAAGCTGGTTTCCTCCTCACAGCCTTTATACCCCTATCCCAGGGCCCTGAATGGTGTTTCCTGGATTCTGTGTGGCTGGCCCCTTCTCATCGTGTAATCTCAGGTTACACAGCACTTGATTTGGAAGGTTTTCCCCATCTAAGGGAGTTACTCACCGTAGCACTGTGCTGCCTTCTCCTGATTAAGTCTCTTCATGACATTTATCACAAACTGAACCCCTTTTTGTTTGTTTTTTAATTTGCTTACTTGGGTATTGTCTGTCTACCTGCTGGAATATCAATTCCATGAGGGCATGGACCTATCGTAGACATCCTATCTCCAGGATCTAGCTTGGAGACTGAAACATGGATGATGCCCAATAAAAACTAAGTGAGAAAATGGAGGTGTCAGCTGGACCTGTGAAGGGATTAGAGGCCAGTCCCCAGAAAAGTCTGCCAAAGATGCTTCTCCTGAAGCCATTCCACTTCTAGGTGTATATCCACAAGAACTTAAAGCTGGTCTCAAGGAAACATTTGGACACCCATTCTCACAGCAGCATAATTTACAGGAGCCAAAAGCAGAAGCAATGCAAGTGTCCCCCAACAGATGAATGGATATGCAAAATGTGGTATATAACTAAAATGGAATATCATTCAGCTTTAAAAAGGAAGGAACTGTTGACACAGATTACAATATGGATAATCCTTGAAGACATTAACTGATGCTCATAGTAGTTAAGTAACTTGCCCAAGGTCACAAAATTATTAAACAGCAGAGCCAGGATCCTGGCCCAAGGAGCTGAGAATCCTCCCTTGGAAATCCAAAGGGCCACAAACAAGGGTTTTCCCCTCAGTGGAATAAGCTAGTCACAGGAAGACAAGTACTGTGTGATTCCACTTATATGAGTTATCTCGAGCAGTCAAAGTCAGAGACAGAAAGTAGAATGGTGGGCACCAGGCATAGAGTTTCAGATTTACAAGATGAAAATGCTCTGGAGCTCTGCTGCACATACATGAATATACTTACACAACTGTGCTGAACACTAAAAGTGGTTATGACGGTAAACTTTGTGTTTGTGCCATAACCTTTTAAATATTTTAAATACTTTGTAAAACAATAAAATGTTGAATCGACCCTGATAACCAAGGATGGAAAGTGGAGACCACCTAGAGGCAGGTAGGAAGGCCAGAGGCATGAAAGGGCTGGCTGGGCTTCCACAGACAGCAGCTCAGGTTCTAGTGGGATACCTCAGCTGTGGGGAGTAGCCTCTGAAAACTCTTGGGTCTAATCCCCAAGGTGGAGCCCCAGCAGAGAGCTCCAGCACTGAGAAAGGTGCCCACAAAACATTTGCCTATGAAAAGCAGCAGGGATGCTGTCTGCCAGGGAGAAACAGCGGGAAATGCAGGCACCATCCTAAAGAGCCAATGCACAAAATTCCCTGTGCAGCCCCTCACCTTGGGCTCCAGAAGAGGAAGGGCAGGGCGGACTGGAGTTGTGTGAGAAGCCAGGGTTAGGGATTCTTGGGTTAGAGTTCAGTAGGCAAACACCCTAGTTTTCTTATGCTGAGTCATTCCCTCACACTGTAGAGAACATCTTTTTCAGGCAGACTTTTGCTATCCAGGCAGTTTATGCCAGGGGGAAGATAGGTGGAAAACCCAGTGGAGTTTCTGAGGCCCATTGAGAGACTGGAAATAACAATTAACCTCTAGGCAGAAGCTACTGCCCCACCCTGTTGGAAAATCTGCTTGCCCCACCTGTGGACAACTGCCTGAGGCTACTTGAGACTGAATCCAATCATTATGGAGGCAGAGGTGGGTCTCCAGAGGCTTTGAGTCTTTGTATGATCTAATTAGCCAGAAATAGCATTTGACACTGTACTGCACAAGAAATTGGGAGGCATAGCAAATCTACCTAGTATATAGTCACAAACAGCCAGCCAAAATAGGAAGACAAATAAACAACTCCCAAATGAAAGAACAAGGGAATTGTTCAGCAGAAGAGATAAATGAAATGGAGATGAGAAATTTATCAAACATAGAATTTAGAATAATGATGGCAAAGATGATGAACAGCATGAGAAAAGCTAAAGTAACTATGAAGAATGACATGGCACTAATAACACAGTGGAAAAAATACACAGAAGAAAAGGGGAAGCCAAGGATCTTATCAGTGAATTAGAAAATAATGTAGGGGGGAAAATCACTCAATCAGAGAACCAAAAAGAAAAAAAAAATTTTTTTTAAACAGGAGGACAGCTTAAGGGAGGAGCTATGGAACAACATGAGACATAACAATATTAGAAAAGCAGGTGTGCCAGAAGAGACAGAAAGGTAGGAGGGGATAAATGGCATATTTGAAGAAATAATGACAGAAAAGTTTCCTGACCTAGTGAAGAAAAAAGTCACACAAGTCCAGAAGGCATAGAGAGTCCCAAGCAAGAAGAACCCAAATGGGCCCCCACCAAGACACATAATTAGAATTCCAAAAAATAAAGAAAAGGAGAGAGTCTTAAAGGCAACAAGAGAAAAGTAATTTGTTACCAATAAAGGAGCTCCCATAAGGCTGTCAACTGATTTCTCATCAGAAACTCTACAGGCCAGAAGGGAATGGCATGAAGTACTCAAAGTAATAAAAAACAAGGATCTGAAATCAAGATTACTATATCCTACAAGACTGTCATTCAAAATAGATGGTGAAATAAAAAGCTTCCCAGACAAAAAAAAAAAAAATGGCTAAAGGAGTTTATCACCACCAAACCAGCACTACAAGAAATGCTAAAGGGATTGCTGTAATAATAAGAAGAAATAGAGAGGAATACAGTCATACAAAATTAAAATGGCAATAAATAAGTACCTATCAATAATAACCTTAAATGCAAATGGATTAAATGCTCCAATCAAAAAACATAGGGTAGATGAATGGATAGAAAAATATGACCCAACTCTATGCTATCTACAAGAGACCCACCTCGGAATAAAAGACTCACACAGGATGGGAATGAAGGCATAGAAAACATTTTTCCTTGCAAACAGAAACAAAAACACGCTTGGGTAGCAATGAAGGCCATCACAACAGACAACAAAGGTCACTGCATAATACTAAAAGGATCAATCTAACAAGAGGACATAACCCTGGTATACCTATATATACCCAATATAGGAGCACCTAAATACATAAAGTAACTTCCAGAGGACTCTAAGGAAGAGATTAACAATAATTTAGTCATAGTAGGGGACTTGAACACCCCTCTGACTTCAGTGGGTCAATCTTCCATAATAAAAGTTAACAAGGAAACAAGCACTCTAAATGACACTCTGGATTAGATGTATTTAATTGACATTTATAAAACATTTCACCCCAAAGCTGCAGAATATACATTCTTCTCAAGTGCACATGAGTCATTCTCAAAGACAGGCCACATGTTAGGACACAAAACAAGTCTCTACATGTTCAAGAAGATAGTAATCATACCAAGCATCTTCTCAGATCACAATGGAATGAAATCAGAAATCAACTACAGTAAAAACACCTAAAAACATTCAAACATATGAAGGCTAAATAGCCTGTTATTAAACAATGAATGGATTATCAATGAGATCAAGAAAGAAATAAAATAAAATAAAAACTTCCTGGAAGCAATGAAAATGAACATAAAACAACCCAAAAACTCTGGAACAAAACCAAAAGTAGTCCTGAGGGGTAAATTCAGAGCACTGCATGCCTACCTCAAAAAACAGAAACAATAATAAACTGTTTAACCCTACAACTTAAAGAATTAGAAAGAAAACAACAAGAAAAGCCCAGAGTAAGTAGGAGGAAGAAAATAATAGAGTACAACAGAAATAAATGATATAGAGACTTTAAAAAAAAAAATCAATGAAACCAAGAGATGATTGTTTGAAAAGAGAAACAAGATTGATGAACTATTAGCCAGATTCATCAAGAAACAAAGAGAGATGACCCAAATAAATAAAATCAGAAATGAAAGCAATAAAGTAACAGCTGACACCTCACACATGCAAAGGATTGTAGGAAAATACTATGAACAATTTATATGCCAAAAAACTCTCAGCAAACAAAGCCTTGGTCCAGATGGCTTTTACCAAACACTCAGAGAAGAACTTAAATAAGCTTTATTTGGGCATGAGTTGCAGGGCAGTTGGCCATAAGTTCAATGGTAAGTCAACAAAAGATAATAAATAAAGTGTCTAAACAAAGACACACATTTCTACACTCCTCAAACTATTCCAAAAAAAAAAAAATCCAAGAGGAAGAAGCACTTCCATGTTATTTTTATGAGGCCATCATTATCCTAATTCCAAAACCAGATAAAAGCATTACAAAGAAAGAATTACAGGCCAATATCCCTGATGAATATGGATGCTAGAAGGTCATACACCATGAACAAGTGGGATTTATTTCAGGGATGCACAGCTAGTATAATATTAGCAAATCACGCCGAGACCGGTTTGGCTCAATGGATAGAGCTTGGGGACTGAAGGGACCCGGGTTCGATTCCGGTCAAGGGCATGTACCTTGGTTGCGGGCATATCCGCAGTAGGGGGTGTGCAAGAGGCAGCTGATCGATGACTCTCTCATCGATGTTTCTAGCTTTCTATCTCTCTCCCTTCCTCTCTATACAAAATCAATAAAATATATTCTAAAAAAAAAAGATTACCAAATCAATAAACGTGATAAATCACATAAACAAACTGAAAGACAAAAATCACATGATCATATCAATAGATGCAGAAAAAGATTCAATGAAATCCAACATCCATTTTTTATAAAAACTCTCAACAAAGTGGTACTAGAGAGAGCATTCTTAACATGATAAAGGCCATATATAACAAACCTACAGAAAACATCATACTCAATGGGCAAAAACTAAAAACATTTCCCCTAAGAACAGGAACAAGACAGGGATTTATCATGTTAAGAGCATTCTTAAAATGATAAAGGCCATATATAACAAACCTATAGAAAACATCATACTCAATGGGCAAAAACTAAAAACATTTCCCCTAAGAACAGGGACAAGACAGGGATGTCTGCTTTTGCTACTCTTATTCAACATAGTACTGGAAGTCCTAGCCACAGCAATCAGACAAGAAAAAATAAAAGGCATCCAAATTGGAAAGGAGGAAGTAAAACTCTCATTATTCACAGATGACATGATATTGTATATAGAAAACCATAAAGATTCCACCAAAAAATCTACTAGATTTAATAAATGAATTTGGCAATGTAGCAGGATACAAAATCAACACCCTGAAATAAATGGCTGTTTTATACACCACTATGAATTCTCAGAAATAGAAACTAAACAAACAATCCCATTTACCATTGCAACAAAAAAACTAAGATACATAGGAAAAACTTAACCAAGGACATAAAAAACTTATACTTGGGAAAATGACAGGGCATTGAAAAAAGAGATGGAAGATGATATAAACAAGTGGAAGAATATACCATGTTCATGGATTGGAAGAATTAACATCATTAAAATGCCCATACTACCCACAGATTCAATGCAATCCCTATTAAAATACCAACAGTATATTTCACAGATCTAAAACAAATATTCCAAAAATGTATATGGAACTAGAAAAGACCCCAAATAGCCACAGCAATCTTTTTTTTTTTAAATATATTTTATTGATTTTGTACAGAGAGGAAGGGAGAGAGATAGAGAGTTAGAAACATCGATGAGAGAGAGTGTAATCGATCAGCTGCCTCTTGCACACCCCCTACTGGGGACATGCCCGCAACCAAGGTACATGCCCTTGACCGGAATCGAACCCGGGACCTTCAGTCCCCAAGCCAACGCTCTATCCATTGAGCCAAACCGGTCTCGGCAGCCACAGCAATCTTGAGAAAGAAGAGCAAAGTTGGAGGAATCACAATACCAGATCTCAAGTTATACTACAAAGCCACTGTAATCAAAACAGCCTGGTACTGGCACAAGAACAGGCATACAGATCAATGAAACAGAACAGAGACACCAGCTATTATACTCAATTAATATTTGACAAAGGAGGCCAGAACATACAATGCTGTCAAGACAGTCTCTTCAATAAATGGTGTTGGGAAAATTGGGCAGATGCATGCAAAAGAAGAAAGAAAGAAAGAAAGAAAGAGAGAGAGAGAGAGAGAGAGAGAGAGAGAGAGAGAGAGAGAGAGAGAGAAAGGAAGGAAGGAAGAGAGAGGGGGAGAGGGAGGGAGGGAGGGAGGGAGGGGGAGAGAGAGAGAGAGAGAGAGAGAGAGAGAGAGAGAGAGAGAGGAAGAAAGAGAGAGAGAAAGAAAGAAAGAAAGAAAGAAAGAAAGAAAGAAAGAAAGAAAGAAAGAAAGAAAGAAAAGGAAACTAGATCACCTAATTATACCATAAAAAAGAATAAACTCAAAATGGATAAAAGATTTAAATGTAAATCAGGAAACCATAAAATCCTACAAGAAACCATAGGCAGCAAAATCTCAGACATGTCTCATAGCAATATGTTTACAGATACATCTCCTAGGACAAAGGAAACTAAGGAGAAAATAAACAAATGGGACTATATCAGAATAAAAGCTTCTGCACAGCAAAAGAAACCATCAACAAATGAAAAGGGAGCCCACTGTATGGGAGAACATATTTGTAATGAAACATCTGATAAAGGGTTAATATCCAAAATATATAAGGAACTCATACAACCTTAGAAGATAAACAATCCAATTAAAAATGGGCAAAGGACCTAAATAGACACTTCTCCAAAGCAGGCATACAGATGGCCAAGAGACATCTGAAAAAATGCACAAAGTCACCGATCATCAGAGAGCTTCATTCACATTAGTCAGAATGGCTGCCATCAACAAATCAACAAATGACAAGTGCTGGTGAGGATGTGAGACAAGTGCACTGCTGGTGGGAATGCAGCCTGGTGCAGCCACTGTGGAGAACAGTATGGAGTTTCCTCAAAAAATTAAGTATGAAACTGCCATTTGTCCCAGTGATCCCAATTCTAGAAATATATCCTAAGAAATCAGAAACACTAATCAGAAAGAATGTATGCACCCCTGTGTTCATAGCAGCACAATTAATAATAGCTAAGACCTGGAAACAGCCCAAGTGCCCACCAGCAGGTGGGTGGATAAAAAAAAACTGTGTTATATTTATATCATGGAATACTATGCAGCAGTAAAAAGAAGGATCTCTTACTCTTTAAGACAGCATGAAGAAAGGGCATGGAGAGCATTATGCTAAGTGAAATAAGCCAGTCAGAGAAAGACAAGTATCGCATGATCTCACTCATATGTGGAATCTAATGAACAAATAAAACTGATGAACAAAATATATCCAGAGATATAGAAGCATTGAACAGATTGCAGAATCTCAAGGGGAAGTCGGGGAATGGTGGGTGGGTGGGAAGAGCCAAAGAACCAAAGAACTTGTACGCATATGTGCATAATCCATAGATGAAGACACAAGGTAGTAAAGGCCTGGGGCCAGGGCCAAGGGTGAGGTTGAGGGGCTAACGGGGAGGGACATCTATAATGCTTTCAGCAATGAATTATCTGTCCATCCCAGGGAACAGAAGAAAGCTGTAGCTGCAGGAGGGAAACACCTGTCCATCCTGGGCCTGCACCTTGGGACGGCGGCCACAGAGACCCACTGGCCTGGGCCCCACGAGCATCTTCACCCCGGCAGACTTCTAGAAACCGCTCTGAGGACCTCCCTCACCAGGCACGCAGGCAAGCATGGATGCTCATCGGAGCACTGCTTAAAATGAAAATGGACGCGCCCTCGCTGACCACCTCCAGCACCTGGGAGTAAAGGGCTCTCCGACCACACAAGGAAGGCCACGGAGTCACCCGAGGAGACAGGGTGGCATCTCACATGTCATCGTGGCCTTGTGTGAGGGACAGCGGAGGGGGATGTGCAGGAGGGTGTCGGCAGGGTGGGGGGAGTGTTTGTATTTCGTAATGTTCTCTGGTGAATACACACTGCCTCAGCAGTGAGAAAGAATTAAAGAAAAACGTACAGCAGAAAAAAAGAATGTCTGTAAGGAAACACTAGGGGATCCCAAAGAAAATTCTAGTACCCTAAGGGTCAAATGAGTTTTAGCACAGAAAGAACCCCAGTAAGGAACAGAAAACAGAACCCAGTTATGTAATTCAGAAAGACCTGCAGAGGCTGCCAGACTCCCACAGAGACCCAAACAGACCTTCTGGAACTCAAACCAGGCCAGAGCAAACACACAAAAGTAATGGGACCCACCCAGCGGCGGCGAAAGGTTAGCGTGCGAGTCCCAGAGCCACCAGGAGTGGAAGGCAGAGGAGGCAGCACCGCGCTCCGACTCCCTTCAGGTGCCAGTGCCCGCTCAGGTTGGGGCAGAGGGGCAGCTGCAAAGCACTCCCCACAGCCCACAGGGACCCCTCTCTGAAGCTGATGCCAAGAAAAAGGAGTCCTACTCCTCTGTCTTCTGTGTCAGCTCAGGCACTGAGTCAGGCAGCCCCTCTCACAGAATGGAAAGACCCACAGACCCAGCTTCCCCGCTGACTGCGGGACTGGGGGTGCAGAGCACACAGGACGTGTGACCCTCAGAGGTGGTGACGAATAACAGCAAACACTGTACAGCACACCTTCGATGCTCAGCTCTGTTCAAATGTACACACACACTCTAACCTTCTCAGTGCCTATGATTATCCCCATTTCATAGATGAGAAAATCGAGGCTCAGAGAAGTTAAGTAACTTGCCCAAGGTCACAGAATTCATAAACAGCAGAGCCGGGATTCAGGCCCAGGAGCGGAGGTGCCAGAGCCCATGCTCTGAACCACTCAGCAATCCTCTCTTGACAATCCAAAGACGGTGAACCAGGGTTTTCCCAGATCCTGGGCAGCTGTTGTAAGAGGTTATCTCACGGGAAGTCACATAGAAAGCCTCAGAGCCTGTATCACTGCACTCCTCACCAGCTGGGAAAAGAGCCCCAGCTCCCTGGGGAAAACCCCTCTCCCACTCACCATCCCACTACTCGCTCCGCGGCCCTCAGTGTTCTCTACAACAGTGTTTCCCAAAGTGTGGTCCGCGTGCCCCCAGGGGTACAAGAAGAGTTTGGTGGGGGTACGCGTTGCACCGGAGTTTGGTGGGGATATGCATTGCACCGTGCTTAGCTGCGCCTAATTCTACGTTCTCATGAGTATAAAGGGTACTCAGTGTTTCAAAAATTATAGAAAGGGTACATATATGTCAAAAGTTTGGGAAACACTGCTCTACAACATCCTAGTGCCCACAACACGTGTAAAGAAGCTCTCAGCAGGGCCTGCTGCACAGACCACTGAACCACACTGCCTCTCAGCAAGTGTCCACAGCAGAGACAGGTCCAAACTCCAGCTTCATGGTCTGTGCACAGCTGTGTACCTCTCTCTGCATCTCCATCCCAGGCTGGAAGAGATGACAGTATTCAAGTCCCACTTCCCACAGATTTTGGGGTGGTTTTTTTTTTTTGCAAATTTACTGACTTGCTAAAATTGCTTATTCCCCCCAAACTAACACTCGACGAGGTGTTTTGTGATCGTGGAAAGGCTGCAGTGAGCAGGAAGCCGGAGTCACCTGCACACAGTCCCAGCGGGAAATCTGCCGAAAGGCGTGTTCCAGCTTCTGCTGTAAACTTGGCGGTGTATTTAGCACCACGTTGTGATTTTGTGCTTTTTGTTGGAAACAACAAAAAGGGGGCAAGGAAGGAGTGAGGCCTCTTCAACTATGTGGGTGAAATAAACTTCATTCAGGCAGGAGGTGCAGGGCAGCTGGCCATGAGTTCAATGTTAAGTTAACAAAAGATAATAAAGTGTCTTTAAGCAAAGACACACACATCTATTGACAAACTGCCCTGGCCAGAGGCTTGGGGCACCTAGCCTTGCAATTGCCCCGGGAGCAAAGGCTGAGCATTCACTCCTTCAGTCTTTGTGGAGCTTTTGCAGGACCAGGCAAACAACCAGCTGGCCGCGCACAGCACAGCGGGTAAAGGGCTGTAGTGTGAAGGCTGAGACGAAATGGAAGAGAACCGCCTCACAGAACAGCAGGCATTCTCAGTGCACAGGAGGTGCCAGGGATCATTGTGTGGCCCAGATAAGCACAAAGGAGCTTTGAGGCCGGCACTCTCTTGGGGAGGAGGCGGGGTCAGTGCTGCCTCAGGGAGGACAGGAGGCTCCAGGGACCTCCACGTGGTGCATGGGCCAGGACACTGCCCTTGGTTTTCCTCAGGGAGCATTCTGAGGCATCTAGGTGGTCAGCAAGCCAGATGGGTCATGTGACTCAGGGTAGGCCCATCAGAAGCTCCCTCCCTGGACTTTGCCTCTGCAATGGACCCTTAGGTCTTGCTTCCTAGATCCCTGGAATTTCTCGCTTTCAGAACTTTCCAAAGCCCAATTCTTCATCATTTCGTTCATGCGTCTGCTTTCTCCCACAGCTTTTCAGTAAACTCATTTTTCCTTAAGTTATTTGGAGTCTATTTATTTGTTCATCACAACCAAAGGGCCCTAACTAAAACAGGAATGTTCAAGGAACAGCCTTTGTCCACCCACCCTTCCCTGTGGCCAGCACTGCAGAACACAGGGCACCCCAGAGACACTGCTCTCCCCAGCGGCACACTTGGCTCAGAGCTCAGAGCTCATTTCTTCCCGGGGGGGGTGGGGGGGGATTTCACACCAGGGCTCCCAGAGATCCAAAGTTAGATTGCCAAGCCATTGCCAGGGCCCCAGCAGAACCCCGGAGGAGCAGAAAAACACTAAGAGGTGCTCAAATGTTGGCTTTCAAAACTGACAGAAACAGTGTATTCTGCAGACAGGAGCGTGGGCCCTGTGGAACTCACCTCCTCCCTCTCTGTGACACTTTGTTGTGTGTGTGTGAACAGCTGCTAAGCCGGTGGACAAGGGAAGTGCGGCAGGACTGGGTCGCTGGCCGTTAGCAAGGCTTTCCTCACTGGGTCGGCGAGTCTTTTGAGAGTCGGGGAAATGTGCTCAGCCTTCCAGGTGCTACTGGGTGCCACACGGGCCTAGAACACGGTTTGCCGTTGTGGCGCTTGTAATGTGATTGCTTCTATAATGGCTTCCCGTCTGCTTCCCAGAGACTGCGCAGTCCACGAGTGAAGGAACAGCATCAATCCTGGGCACCATGGCGTCCCCACACCTGGCGCTGAGCCTGGCACACAGATAGGGCCTCAAAACAGCACTGCAGGCATGAGGGATTATACCAGTGCATTCATGTCAACGGGGAAAGACCCGTAGAAGAATTCCATGCTCCAAGGCCCACGGGGCCAGGCTGATGGTGGGAAATGGGCAAACAGAGACTGGAGACGCTATATCCGTCCAAGGGCTCAGCCACTACTGGTTCTAGCTCCGGGGCCTGGGCAGGTGCAGAACCTGGGCTGCCAGTCATCATAAGTTTTCAAAAGCACCTCGTTAAAATGTAATGGGTGAAATCCAATTTTTAAATGTAGGCTATTAATTTATTAATTTTTTTTATTGGTTTCAGAAGGAAGGGAGAGGGAGAGAGATAGAAACATCAATGAGGAGAGAGAATCACCAATTGGCTGCCTCCTGGGAATTGAGCTGCAACCCTGGTATGGGCCCTTGACCGGAATTGGACCCAGGACCTTTTAGTCCGCAGGCCGACGCTCTATCCACTGAGCCAAACCGGCTAGGGCGGCTATTAATTTTTTAACATCTAAGTCTTTCAGTTGAAGCAAAGCACATCTGGGGTGAGGTTTCTGGGACATCACCAGTGAGCTCTGCTAAAGAGGGGGCTCTTGGCCCTCAGTCCTGTCTCACTCAGTATTTTTATCGTAAGACTTGGGGAAAGGATCAAATGAGTCAAGTCTGAAAGCAGCCCATACGGAGAAAACTAGTGACCATGCTGGAAGGCAGCGGTGGGATCTTAAACACACATACCTAATAGAATGGATTTAACTCGAGCACATTCACAAGCCCAGAAACGCAGCTTGGATGAAGAGGCTTCCAGATGAAGCAGTTATGAATCACTTACGGATTTTATTAGACAAAAAGCTCAGTGAATCAGCAGGGACAGGGCTGCCAGATAACCGCTAATGGTTTTAGATGAGTTAATGTGTTATCGGCACCGGTGATGGCAATGGGTGGCCTGCGTGTGGTGTGGTCTGCAAGTAAAACTAAGTAAGTTACCAATACTCCAAAATTAGGAAATTTCTTATACATATTCTGATTCCCTCGCTTTGTTATAAAAATGAAGATTCTGGCCACAGTGGGACTGTGTTTCCACATTGTCAACAGCGGGCTCAGGCTGAGCAGTGGCCGCCCCTTTGAGATGGGACATTCCCCTTTTGGTTTGCCACAGCCCCCACGGCTCCCTGTGGCCCCCACGGCCCCCTGTGGCCCCCAATGCCCCCTGTGGCCCCCACGACCCCCTGTGGCCCCATCACCAACACTGTCCACCACCAGTTTTCATCGCCCCTGGATCTCGCGGCACACTTCAAAGGAAACACACCTTCTGTACCCATATATCTAAAGGAAGAAGGGAAATAAAAGCTGTATTGAAAAAAAATGTATGTTTCAAAAAGCACTGGTGACTGACCACTGGGGCTCCCAGCACAGCGATGACCACACAACGTGGTGTTGGGACGCTTTGTCCCTGTGCAGGGACAGGCAGGTGCCGGCTGCACTGTTACCAGGGTTTTCAGATCCACAGCGAAGGAAGCCCATGGACAAGCTGGAAGACTGAGGACAGTTCCAGAACTTTCTGTTCATGCATGGTATGGAATTCTATGCTGTCCTTTTTTTCTTTTTAACGGCAATATATTCTGACATGGAAAGACAGGCCTTGCTGGTGACATCGGGAAGCTGTGGAACTGGATGCTTAGCCTAATACTACTTTAGAACTACATGAGCACGTGGTTATAGATGTGTGTTTGTCATGAGCACAAAAGAGCCGTTTTCCTGTTCAGCCCCGAAGTTCAGAGATTCTGGGAAGTTTCTGCACTCACACCGCCAACTATGAGATCACAAAGTGGCCCAGTGATTCCCGGAGCAGACGCAGGAAGTGTGCGGGGAGGTTAGCAGCAATGAGCTGAGAGGGAGCGTCGGTTTGAGAGCCTCCTAAAGCAGCTGCACCCACAGCAGCTGCCTCTAGCGAACACCTTTTAGGGTATCTGCCCATCCCTGGCAAACTTCTCTGGAACCCACAAGGTAGAATGCCAGCTGCAGTGTCTTCCCTGTACTGACCCCCCCGCCCCCCCTGCACACACACACCGCTGAATGGTCAGGGATGGGCACCAGAAGCAAAGAAGAACGATCAGATTGTCCCAGAAACTTGGAATGAGACGTAAGAGAGGCTATCTGCCCCAGGGGGGGAAGCGTGAATATGGCCCCAAACAGTGGTTGATCCAGGGCAAACAGCCAGGGAAGACAGAGGAAAGAGAACAGGCAGGCCCGTGGGACAAAGAAACCCGTGGCCCGGAGACAGCGGGGCTGGACGAGGCCGTCTGCCGGTGTTCCTGCGGCTTCCCGTTCTGTCCGGCCCGCGATGTCCCGCACACACTGAGAACAACACTAATGGCGGCAGTTCACACAGAGACTCCCGTCCGCACACAGCAAGCGCTTCGCCTCTAGGAAATCATTCCATTTTCTTGAAAGCCCTACGGGCAGCTAATATTATTGCTCTTCCCCTACGTGTAGGGGAGGAAACTGAGGCACGGGCGTTGAAGCTCACAAAGGTTGCCCAGTAGAAGTGACAGAGACAAAACCTGAATCCAAACAGTATGGCTCCTGAGGCCTTGCATTTAACCAGTAACTAATCAACCTCATGGCCAAAGTTTGCTTCCATGAATTTCCATCATTTATGAGCCAGAGAGACCTGCCGGAGGCAGAGGCGCGTGGACTGCCATGCAGGGTGCTGACCTGGGAACCCGGCCTGTCGTGCTGTGTGGGCCGGTAAAGGACTGTTTCCTGCACTGAGGATGGCTGCTGGCCCCAGGGAAGAGCTGGGGAAGCCATTTAGATGCCCAAAGCATCCCTTTGACAAATATGACTTGAGCATCCACCATGGTTCTAGGTGTCAGGAAAATAGCAGAAAACAAGGCAGGCAAGGTCTCTGCTCTCCCAAAGCTGACTTTCTAGCAGAGGGAGATGGAGTAACCCTTCAAATGTGCTCACCCCTTGATCTGTGGGATACTCCAAGTGGGTGCCTAAGCCAGACAGGGCTGGACATGCTGCCTTTTCCTATGCATGCATCCCTATTTCTTATAACTTAGGCACAGTAAGAATTTAACAATAAGTAATGATAAAATAGAACAATTCTAACAATACACTGTATTAAAAGTTATGTGAATATGGTCCCTGTCTCAAAATATCTTCTTGTAATGTACTCAGCCTCCTTCTGGTGGTGAAGTGAGGGGACACAGTGCTGTGTGATGACATGAAGTGAGGGACACAGGGTCTGTGTGATGACATGAAGTAAGAGGACACAGTGCCTGTGTGATGACATGAAGTGAGGGACACAGTGCCTGTGTGATGAGATGAAGTGAGGGACACAGTGCTGTGTGATGACATGAAGTGAGGGACACAGTGATGTGTGATTACATGAAGTGAGGGGACACAGTGCCTGTGTGACACAGTGACTGTGTGATGAGATGACATGAAGTGAGGGACACAGTGCCTGTGTGATGAGATGAAGTGAGGGACACAGTGCTGTGTGATCAGATGAAGTGAGGGACACAGTGCCTGTGTGATGAGATGAAGTGAGGGACAGTGCTGTGTGATCAGATGAAGTGAGGGACAGTGCTGTGTGATCAGATGAAGTGAGGGACAGTGCTGTGTGATCAGATGAAGTGAGGGACACAGTGCTGTGTGATCAGATGAAGTGAGGGACACAGTGCCTATGTGATGACATGAAGTGAGGGGACACAGTGCTGTGTGATCAGATGAAGTGAGGGACACAGTGCTGTGTGATGAGATGAAGTGAGGAGGCACAGTGCTGTGTGATCAGATGAAGTGAGGAGGCACAGTGCTGTGTGATCAGATGAAGTGAGGAGGCACAGTGCTGTGTGATGAGTGGGAGTCAGCATTGTGATGTAGTGTTAGGCTACTACAAGGTGAATGACACACAACATTGTGAAACCCTCAGTGGACCTGGTAACCAAGATGGCTGCTAAATGCCAAATAGGTGGGGAACGTGTTCATCGCGGATACGCTGGACAAAGGGATAATTCACGTCCTGGGTGGGAGATTCCATGGCACTACTCAGAATGACGCGCAATTTAAAATGTGTGAACTGTCTACTTCCGAAATTTTCATTTTCTATTTCCAGACAGTGGTTCACCACAGGTCACTGAAACTATGGAAGGGAAGTGGATTCGGGAGAGGGTGGGGAGCTGCTGTAGTGGCAGATGCCGTGAAAGAAGAACCAATGGACATGATGAGGGTGCGGAAAGGGGAGGTTAGCTAGGAAGCTGGAGGAGAGTCCGCGGGACACGTGGGCTAAGCAACAAGGCCGAGCAGGGGCCTGATCCTCAGGTAGCGGCAGAGAGTGGCACCGCGGTGGGGAGAGCTTGGCAAACTCCGGGAACAGAAAGAAGGCCTGTGGTTGGAGGCACGTTCCTTCCACGTTCTGTTTGGGCCCTCTGTGTGCCAGGCGTGTGGAGAGAATAGCGCCCATGCTCAGACCTGGCCTCCGGTAACACAGACTAACGGAGTCCGTGTGGTGGTTCCAAACATGCCGATCTTCTTTCCCAGCCTCCTGCTCCTTTCTAGGACTCGCTTTGGGCCAGCAGCAGTGTTCCGATTCTGTGGCTCTGCTCCCATGTCATTCACATCTCAAGAGGCAGCTCCCACTTGGTCTTTGGCGGAGGGGGAAGAGCAGTGTCCAGGCCACAGCTCCTGCCTCGGCTTAGATCCGCTTAAATCGAGTGGAGTGGATCCTGTCTGCTCCAGGTCCACTGGCCAATTTGTGTCCCGTGGCCGAGCTCCCAGCAACAAACAGGCAAGCACACCCCTCCTGTAAGTAGACACTTGAGGTCCGTGGTTGCCAACCGGTGGTCCGTGAGGTCCGAAAGGCTGGCGACAGCTGCTTTGGATCACATAGCGATGAGCAGGGTGTGTGATCCCCTCACAGGGAGAAAGCAAACAGACTCAGTGACAGAATCCACCACGGAGACCTGGAGCAAGTCCTCCCACTTCTCTCTCCCTCTGTGCAGTGAGAGCACCTGCTTTAGATCAAGCTGGGCGCACGTGCGTCCCCCCCTTCCCACCTTCTGAGAGTCTGCCAGGGCAGCTCACACCAAAGCCAGAAAGACCTCGGCAGAGCAGTTGGTAGAATATGCGGTCCAAGATCAGGAACCAGCCAAAGCAAGCCCCAGTGGCCTAAGTCTTCCTCTGAGGTGGGTGCACCCTCCCGAGTCAGCCACCGTCCGCTCTGGCCCCCGGGGCAGCGCATACGGCAATCGCCAGTTCGAGAACCAAAGAGACAGCGGGAGGGGATGGGTCACTCCGGTAGATAACCCAGTGTGAGGAAGAGCATCCATTTTGGAATCTGCTTGTGGCTCTGGGACTTATTTGCTGTATGTCCGTAGACAACGTAATGATTGAGCCTCAGATTGTCAGTGAAATGGGGACAACAAATTAGTTGTCATAGGTTACTGTGAAAAAAAAATTTTCTTTTTGGGGTTAAGGCAGTGGGTGTTTTATTCTATTTTTGCATGTTTTAAGTCAAAACTATCCTAACAGACACCAACAGTGACCTCTAAGTGGCCTAACACCTCCCCTGTGATCACTTCTGGGAGGACCCTGTGGCTCTGGTCCTCTCTCCTCGCATCTGTCACCTTCCCTGGTATCAGCCCAGTTCCTGTGTCTTTATCACTTGGTTTGCACCTGGTCAGCTCATTTTAGAGGTGGTTTCCTACATGAGCACGTATTTCTTCACTTCCTGCTCTTCCACTGATGTTCTTTTTTTTTTTTTTACTGTGAAAATTACATAAGGTAATTCACATATATGACTTATTACTATGTCTGGCCCAAACAAGTGTCCAATAAAAAGAAACTCTTATTAAGAATGATGATTCTCTCATCATTGATGTTTCTCTCTCTTCCTTCCTCTCTGAAATCAACAAAACAAAATAAAAAAAAGAAACTCTAATAATGGCATAAATGTCCAAGTATTTCAAATCAGCCTTTTGCATCCAGTATAGGAAAGTCCTTGCTTATGCCAAGTCCTTGATAGTAGAAATCTGAATTCAAATTTGTTTAATGTTTTAATTGATTTTCAGAGAGAGAGGAAGGGAGAGAGATAGAGAGAAACATCATTGATCGGCTGCTTCCCTTCTGGGGAACGACCGGTCCTGATTCAGGAATTTAACTGCAATCTCCTGGTTCTTGGGTCGAGGCTCAACCGCTGAGCTACGTGGCCTGGCCTGAGTTCCATTTGTTTCCGATTCTACAATACGGAACAGGGCACAGCTCCCTGGGAACCCCGCAGTGACGCCCTGACCTTGCTATAAAGGATTTTCAATTCTTTCTAAAGGATCTAAAAGAAAGAAAAGGTGCAGAGGGCCCTTCTGAAAGTAATAAATGGATGCGGACCATGACCACATCAGTTTCCCGGCCTTGTATTCAAACAGTATGTCAGCTAAAGGCTGCTGTCAGTTCAAGAAACCCTAGCAAGCAGCCCTCCCACCCCTAAACCCCCTCCTCCCCACCCCACCCACCCACCCCCCCCATGCCAAGGAAAGGATCTCCATTTACTGAGCCCGTTTTATGCTGGTGGATGTTTTTAGCAACAAAGCTTATTCCATCTCCTAGCCGGAGGACATGTCACCAATTACTCGGAAAACATGAATAATTAAACAAACTTCTCTCAAGAGAGAGAGAGACACCAAATGGAAGTGTCTGGGTAAGAGTGAAAGGTTACAGATAATAACCTCCCTGTGACTCACACAGTTTGTCTATTTCTAAGTCTGATCAAGCTTTCAAAGTTTACCCAAGACGGAGCAACTTGTGACCCTGAGCTAATGGCTCAGTCTCTCGGAGCCTCTGTTTTCTCGTCTTTAAAGAGGAAATAATGGATTGCTTTGAAATGCTCTGTTCGGTCTGAAGGAGTGTATCATTCCAGACATGGTGACGCAGGACTCAGGACGTGATCAAAATAGACCAGAACCAACACAAGCACAAATCACTTGCGAAGGACTGGTGTCCAGCAGTCTGAAGTAAAAAAACAACAACAAAATGTCAAAAAGGAGGAGTGGGGGCAGATTCAGAGAAGATAAAATACAACCATCCAATAAATACGTTAAAAGATGCTCACTCTCACTAGTTATCAAGAAAATAAAATGCCTACTAAAATTAAATGTCATTTTTCTCCCATCGAATTAGGAGGGGGGGAAAGCTTGACGATATCATGACTTGGGGAGAAAGCAGAAAGGAAACGCACAGTGCCGGTGGGAATGCACACCGCCCGGCCACTCCGGGCAGCTGGGCAGCATCTTACAGTGTGGCTCATGTACACCCCGTGGCCCGCCATTCCACTTCTCAGAAACTAGAGAGATGTCTGCATGTGTGAGACATGTGCAGGATGCGTACCGACGTACCACCCCTGAAAAAAGGAATCTAAATGTTCCTCAACAGGGGAATGGCCCCTGGACGGGTGCAGAATGAGTGCCTGGAATATGCCTCCCTGAAATGTGGATCATTTTGAGCTGAAGACAATGAAGCCCAAAAGGCTGGGGAAGAGCTTTCACACCCCTTTAACCGCCTACAGCATTCACACCAGGGTCCTGCCAGTGACCTCTACAGAGTATGGGCTGGGTATGGGGACAGGACCCAGGCAGGGTTTGCAGACCAAAGTCCTCCTGCATCCCATTGTCTCTGAGGGCTCAGCAAACATTTGCTTTTCCATCTCCATGGGAATTGCCTTCCTGGCCTGGGAAGTCCCTGACTCCTGCCTCTTCTCCTTACTACAGAATGGCATCTAAGCCCCAATTGCCTGGCTGCCTGTGGGTCCCATATTCTTAAGCCCCCTATGTATGAAATTCATTTTTTCTCCATAAATGACTTACGTTAATTTGATTATCAGACCAGCGGAAGAAGATAGAAGGGCAGAGGGACATTTTTGCCCCCTGACACCACAATATGGAGTGATAGGACCTCCCTTCCCCCAGCTGATGGACGGAGAATGACGTAAACTGCACCTGCGGCCTGGACATTCCTGAGCACTGAACCACCAATCAGCACCTGCCAAATACCCTAACCCCCGATTCCTAAGTCCCTAGGTCCCTAATCATGCGCCTTACATGAAACCACCAATCAGTGCCTGCAGAGTGCCCTAAGCCCCATCCCTTCCCTTTCCTCCCCTCAAAAGGTGCCTCCACCCCTGCACCAGGCTCTCTTCCTTTGGGGGGCAGCCCCACAGGGTCTTCTCCTCTAAGAAAGCCTGGGTCCTGGCTTTTGGCCTCTGTCTCGTCTTGCATGGAGAAAGTGCTTTCTCATGGATTACTACAGAGCAGCTGAAAACAGAAGAGATTGCTCTTCAAGACTGTCAGTGAAAAAGCAAGTTGCAGGATGACACCATTTAGTAAATCACACACAAACACAAACTCTACTATAACCTACACAGGAAAAGTTCTAAAAGGAGACAGTTCTGGTGGTGACCTCTGGGGGAGGGAAAGGGGCCTCGATTAGGATGTCAAAGAGCCACCAGGCCCTTCACTATATCCATGACTACTTATTCTGATGAGATTGTCCTTAAGCCTGTCCTAAGAATTTAATTATTTTTTGCACTATAGGTCACCCTCAGCGCATCATCCACGGTGGAACATAAAAGCTCAACAACTCCAGAAACAACAGAAGATATGCTTGTGGGGGAAACATGGTCATAATTATTACCACGTGACTGAGACTTCTGTCTTCCCTGAAGCTTGCTCTTCACTGAGAAACAGGAAGCCACAGCACACCTGGCTTTTTTGCGACTCTAACAGCCTAAGACCTACAGGCTCACTCCCTAACCAGAGGCAATAATTAGTATTTTTAATGCTGACACTTTACAATCAATTAAGTTGGCAACTGATGTACTTATGGGCTTATACTTCTGTGTGAAAAGAAGGGAAATGCTTTAGGGGTGGAAGAAGAGCAAGGGGTTGAATCCAAAAGGATCCACAGAACCTGAGTTCGATGTGGTCAGGTAGGGTTCCGGCCTCAGAATGAATTGGGTAGAGAGTGAATGTGAAGTCTTTTTAAAAAGGAGATTCTTCAGCACGGCATCCAGAGTCTTCATAATCTGGCATAAGTCTCCCTCCCAGAAACTTCACAGCTCCATCTAGCCAGGAGGGCAGTGTCTGTGCCAAGTATCCAGGGAAGACCGATGACAATGGAGGGGAGGAACCCACCAAGTGAAACACAGTGACCAGCCCAGAAGAGCCCAGCTGATCCATCCGCTGTCTCTTCCATTAAGAGGCCTCAGAGGTGCTGATCATAAGAAATGTCCTCTCTCTTAGCCGGGCAGCTCAGCTGGTGAGCATTGTCCTGCTACGTCAAGGCTGTGCGTTCAATCCCCAGTCAGGGCACATGCGAGAATCAATCAATGAATGCATACATAAGTGGAACAACAACTCTAACTCCTCTTCTCTCTCTCTCTCTCTCTCTTTCTCTCTCTCTCTCTCTCTCGCTCTCGCTCTCTCTCTCCCTTCCTCCCTCCTTCCCCCCTCCCTCCCTCCCTCTCATAAATTTTCTCTCTCTCTCTCATAAATAAATAAATTTTAAAAACACACCAAGAAATATTCTATCTCCACTAAGGGTGGGGGAATGGAGAAGGCAATGCCTTATGTTTTCTGTGTTATCACAATGATATCATTGTAGTTAGCTAGTTACTGATAACAGAAGCGGAGCAAAGGGAAGGCCAGGCATTAGTCACTTGGGTAACTTCACGAGGAAGCTGAAATTTCACTCCCCAGGAGCCCCAGCCCAGTCCCTGCAGACCACTGCGGAAAGGGGTCCAACCAAGTGGAGACTGGTGCATTAGCAGTGAAGTCGGGGTGATATCAGGAAGGTATGTCTGTCAGTCATACCTGGGAACAGAGATCATTGGCCAGAATGGCTGTGGCCACTGCACACTCCTGAACATTTGGGAATACTCCATCGCCTGCCAGTGTTTCCCAAAGTGTGGCACGCATACCCCCAGGGGTACGGGAAGAGTTTGGTGAGGGTACGCATTGCACCGGAGTTTGGTAGGGATGTGCACTGCACCATGCTTAGCTGCGCCTAATTCTACGTTCTCATGAGTACGAGGGGTACTCAGCGTTACCAAAATTATAGAAGGGGTACATATATGTCAAAAGTTTGGGAAACGCCCTAGACAAAGGAATTCTCTCTCCTGTGCTTCTTGGCTCCCTTGCATCGGACCCCACAGGCAATGGGCGAATGGACTGCAGCGAGCCTGGTGCTGGACTGGCCTGAGCTTCAGCGTGGACACTGGCTTTCATCCTGGCCCCACTGAAGCTAGTGCCATGCTTCCTCTTTAGGGGAGGAGGGAAATGGGACCTAGGAAACTCTGGGATGTAATTCCAGGGAAATAAAGCTTTTATAATGCCTCTGGCTCCAGTGCAAGTCTCAGAGAATTCCTTTTCCCGAAATATCATTTAAGCAACAGGTGGAGCAGAGGACCCGTAACAATGGCTCCTTGAATGCAGGAAATAAATCTCTCCTCACTTCAGGGAGGCTGAGAGAGATGCCCTGATAGCTCAAGTAAGGAATCCAGTGTCCAAAAGCCTGGTGAAGAAGCCATGTTACTTCTTACTCATGTACTGCCCAGGCCCAAGCTGTCTGCAGATCCCGCACTAAGTGAGCACCCAAACCTAAGTGTATTTGTCCTGTCAATTCTTCACAGATGTATTGATTCTCTGTCTAAAAAGTCTAAACAGCTAGCTGGTTCATCATTTCTCTGAGTGTCATTTATGATCTCCTCGCACACGTATTAAGTTGGTGGCTCTCCTGCTAGTCTGGTCCTGTGTCAGTTTTCTTATGTGCCCCGCCATGAGAACTCCAGAAGGGTAGGGTAGGGGGGTCATTCTCCCCGCCTCCAGCGAAGCCAGGAATTCCCGTCTGCTCACATATATAGCAGGTGCTCAATGAGAATTTTCAGCCTTGAGGGTGAGGATTCTTCCAGAACTTCAGCAAGACGCTGAAAACATCGTGCCTGTGGGTCAGACGGGTCACTGAGCAGAGACGGGGTTAGGAAACAGGACTGGCAACGACTCTGTTTGGGAGGGACCTCCCCCGCTCCTGGGGCAAAGGGCACAGCCGTAGAGTTTGTAAGGCTTCTTCTCTGCGGCTCTGTGGTGGTTTGAAAGTTAGACGCTTCATGGCAATGGCCCTACGAAGGAGAAAGGGAGACCCTTATGACAAACTTCTAAAGTCTGACCCTTAGCTTCACTAAAATTTTACTCCATATCCATTAGTGACAAGACTGGTACAAAAATAAGAGCAGTCACTTCCGCTTTTATTTTTTAAAACAGAGAGGGAAAAAACGTACTGAACTCTGAACTTCCTCTCTTTAAACCACAACTTACTACTGACTTACTCTGGTAAAATGATTGGCAAACACATACTCATCAGGCACCTCATTGGTGCTGACAGTCTCTGTCCTAAACTCGGCCTGGACCATCGCCTACTGCTGTCAGCATCTAAGGGAGCCAGCCCAGGGATCCAGGCTGGAAAGGGATGGAAGGCACCAAGGCTGCCAGGACCTGCCCGCCCAGCTCTGTGGCTGCCGCAGCCCCACTCTCAGGCAGGCACTGCCATGCCAAGATGAAACTGAGCCCAAGCTGGCAGGTGACGGAGGCACAAAGCCACAGCCAGCCGCCCTGAGGGTGCTGAACACCGGGTGCAGCAGCCTGAGAGCGGCCCGCTCTGCACGCGGTGAGCTGTGATGCTGAGGAAGTGGCTTGGCTTCTCTGGGCACAGCCTCCCATACGGGAGCACGTGGGGAGGAAAGAAGACGTTTGTTCTGGTACGTCATGCAAACGCCAACCTTACCGCAGACAACAAGTAAAACTCTGGACAAAAATGTTTCTCGTTCTTTTTTGTTTGACCTAAAAGCACTGGCAACGGAACAGAAGAAGGCAGGTTCTGGAGGGCGAGGCTGAGCGCGAAAGAGGAGAACGGCCATTTGTCAGCGGTGACTTGGACGGCAGGCTGCAGCCAGCACCCCGCAGGAGTCAAACTCCAGCTCAAAGCCTCAGCCTCTGCCTGCAGAGCAGGAGACAGGCGTCAGGTTGGCCACAGCTGCTAGAACGGCAGGAGGGGATCTGAGAACAGAGCAGCCCGAGAGAGGAGGGGCCCTGATCCCTGTACAAACTCTATCCAAGGGTCCGGCTGCCTCTTGAACCAGGCATGCGTGAGGCAGCCTCAAAGAAGATTCGAAGATAAAATAACCAGAACTGACATCTGAGCTGATGCCCAAGGGACAGTTTACCATCCAACCAGGTCAACAGCTTCCTAAGACAACAACATCAACATTCTCCCAGCACACAACAGAACTCGACCTGTGAAAGGAAAAACAGGAAAATATGACCCAGTCTTAACAGAAATTCTAATCAACCAAGGAAAGGAGGAGGAGCCGTTCCCACCAGGTCAGAGCAATAATCGGAAATTGTATGAGGCGCAATGTATTCAGCTGCACAACAGGAACCCCATCTCTAAATGGTTTAAGGACCAAGAGAATGTATTTCCGAACAAAACAGGGTTCCCAGAGAAAGAGCCCGATTGAGGCCAGTTATTCAGTGCTCAAGGACATCCTGAGGACATGGTGCCTCTCCGTCTCCCACCTGCCACCACAGCAGGGCGCCTGGCACTTCATGGTCCACAGACAGCTGCCACCGCTTCAAGGAATGGCATGAGGCGCCTAAGACAAATACTTTGTCCTGTGTCCCTGCTGTCCTGTGAGGGTGTGCCTCTCGGAGCTTACCGCAGCCTTCCTGGGGCCCAAGGGAGACCCGGCACTGTGACAAAGGCAGAGAACGAATCGGTGTGCGGCTAACCAGCGGTGAGCAGCGAGGGCTACGGGGATTATCATGGAGAGAGTAAAACCAACCCCAGTGGATTTATGGCTTAAAACTGGCAGACCAGCTCCATCCAACATGGCAGCTCATTTCACCTTGTATAACCTCTAGCCTCATTACAGTCCTACATTAGCATACCAAACAACACACCCCACACTGCCTCGATTTAAAAAAAAAAAAAAGCCCATATAAAGTCACAAAATCAGGGCTCTTCTGAGAAATCTCCATTTGCTTTCCCGGAAAATCCTGAATATTCCTCCCCCGTAAGTCCCCTATTCATCTGTTAAATGAGCCTCAATAAAAGAGGTAAATCCCGCTTGGAAGGCCTGCTGTCTGTGGAGTAACCACTCTTGTCTCACTGCTCACTGGCTCCCGTCCGAATTCTTTCTGCAGGATGCCAAGAACCCTCAGGCATGGTGCACCCTCGGCCCCCAGACCCCAGAAGGCCTGTGTAACCTTCCGCCACACAGCTGGCCCACCGCTGGCTAAGTTGTTCTGCTATTAACAACCACAGCATCCTATTGGAAACAACCTCCAGACCTGGAAAGCTAGTGACATTTGCTCTACATAGAAGACAGGCATAAAAACACAATGAAAATCTAGATGATTATATTCAGGCAGCCACACAGCCTAAGGTTCCTTCATTCTTTTTATTTAAAAGGGAGATTAGCATGTTTTAGAAAGATGTTTAACACATAATAGAATGGCACTGAGACATTCTCCTTAACAACCAGAAGAATTATAAGAGAACTAAAGAAAAATGAAACTGTGTAATCCCGTGCTGTTTAATGCCATTTACAATTAAAACCTTCGCGTACCACCAGTAACACACTGTAGGGATTTTGAAAAATACAGCCTTGTATTAGTAACGCCCAAATCTTTACCTCCATCTCTGACCTCTCATTATTCTCAATTGCCTTTTGAACACCTACACCTGGGTAAACCACAGGTATCCCAAACTCCACACAACTAATGCAGAATTCACTATTTCACCCCCATGCTCTCTCCTCTGCCAGAATTTCCTACAGCTCCTATGGCACCCTCGTTCACGAAGGTACCCCAACAAGACTGCCCTCAGCAGCCAGCAATGTTCCTGCTATTGTTTTCTGTCCCAGTGCAGGCAGCGTGCTGCGAGGCCCCACACAAACACATCCTCACAGCTGAGGAAGGCACTACCCTCACCGTTTACTTCTTTTTAAAGGGAGGAAGACAAGGAGAAGTTCGCCGGGGGCTGTGGATCTGAAGCCAGATCTGTCTACCCCGTTTCCCTGAAAATAAGACAGTGTCTTATATTAATTTCTTCTCCCAAAGTTGCACTAGGTCTTATTTTCAGGGAATGCCTTATCTTTCCATGCACTAGGTCTTATTTTCGAAGGATGTCTTATTTTCGGGGAAACATGGTAATTTCTCCCTTTACCGCCGCCCAGAGCACACAGAGATCATCAGGCAAAAATCCCTCAACTTGCCGAAACCGGTTTGGCTCAATGGATAGAGCGTCGGCTTGGGGACTGAAGGGTCCAGGGTTCGATTCCGGTCAAAGGCATGTATATTGGTTGTGGGCACATCCCCAGTAGGGGGTGTGCAAGAGGCAGCTGATCGATGACTCTCTCTCATCGATGTTTCTAACTCTCTATCTCTCTCCCTTCCTATCTGTAGAAAAATCAATAATATATAATATATATATATATATATTTTTTTTTTTTTTAAATCCCTCAATTGCCCTCTGAGCTTACGGTATTTCCCACCCGTTTTCCCTTCTGGTCCTTTCCACCTGGCTTCCACCTCCCTGAAGACGTCGTCCTTGCCTTGCTTGATGGCTCTTTTGTCAGCACTTAAGGCTGCTGACCTCACACCTTGAGATCCTGGAGGTATTTCTCTCCTGCTGTCCAAGTTCCCTGCCTTCTCTCTGCCCGCTTCCTCCAAGCTTAACCTTTCTCTTCAACTAGTTCCTCCAAAGGCATCCTTTCTCTCTCTTGCTCCTCCCACCTCGCTGACACTGTTCCTTAGCTGTCACTGCTTCTGCTTCCTCAAAACTCAGCTTAGAACCCGGGCTCCTGTGCAGCCTCCCCAGGAGCCGGGAGGCGAGCTGCTCCCAGCGCCCTCACCCCCGCACAATGTCACGCTGTCAGAATGTCTCACTGTGGGTCTTCTCTCCTAGACTGCGCTGCTGGGGCTCAGAAACAGGCCTTACTCCCCAACACTGCCCCTGCACGTGCGGGCATGGACACACACTGCGCTGGGACATCTTTTATGTTATTCTCCTCGGAGTGGGTTTTCGGAAAGGTACATAGGATGTGGCCATACACCTTGGTATGCCACCACCTTCTGTGCCCTGGGCAAGGCCATGCAGCTCCTGCAGAATACTGAACCACAAGCTTCCAACCAGATGGCCTGTCTCCCTCTCCCAGTACTCCTTAGGACTCGGGGTGGTTATTTAACATCCCTGAGCCTTGGTTCCTGCGGGAGTGAGATGAGATTTCCTCTCGGGATGCTGCACACTGTAAATAAGACCGTGTGTGAAGCGCTCCGTCCGGGGCCCCAATAAACCAGAGCCGCTCTCAGGGCAGTATCACTTGGCACGGGCGTGTCTGCCCCGGGTGTGTCTGTTCTCCCTCCCAATGTTGCAAGAACGTTCCTCGTTCTCACCCGTCCTCCCACCCAGCAGCTAAGACACAGCGAAGTCAGCTGACTGCGGTCACAGGGCAATTGAAAGACATGAGACCAGAGTCACTTTCTGAACTCCTTATGCAGGGTTATGGATAAAAATGCACAGAGTGCACATGCCCTCACTGGGAAGAAATAAATATTAATGGAAATATTTTCTCCTGCTAGGGAATTTCCACAGGCGGCCAGACTGTGCCAGCCTCTCCCTCTGCCGTGGTCAGCATGCTCTCCCGTCGTCCCTGCCTGGCTGCTGCCCTTCCCTCCCACCAAGCCCTGCAGAATCAGACCAGACGAACCTGGATTCCACACAGCCTCTGCCGTGCCTGAGCCTGCGCTGCATCCTCATGAACCCCGTTTCCCTTTGGATGATGGGAATAAAAGTAACAGAAGATCTTAGTGGGGGGTGAAGATCCGGAGGGATGAACTCTGTAAAATGCCCAGCTTACTGCAAACCCCCAAATATTAGCAGCCTCTGTCATCGTGGTCACGATTCTATCATCACCACCGCCAGCATCGTCCCTTCCGAAGGCTGCGTGCCTTTCTGCAATCCTGCACTCGGGGCTGTGCTTGATCCTCACTCCAGGAACTTCAGAAAACTGTCTTCCGTCTCGTGCCTCGCATTCCTGGCATGAACTGGGGAAACAGTGCAGCAAGCTCACAGGGCCGATGGGGACTGAGTGCCGTGTGTAAGCACTGAGGAGGGTGCCAGGCAGATGGTAAGGACTCAGTGGAGTCAGCATTTAAGAGCCTTCTGAGAAGGTGTCCAAGAAGTGGAAAATCCCCTGGCCTGCGTCCCCAGACAGCAGATCCTCCCAGGGACTCATACACTGAAGCAGGGCTAGTTCTGGCCCCAACTTCTTTTTTTCCTTGAACATGACTTTTTGTCCCATCTGAAGAGCCCTGCCCCCACGGTGGCCCTTGGGCCCCAAGTCAGAGAATGCCGAGCGGGAAGTGCAATGAGGCCAGCTGTTACAATGGGGGAGGGTAAAGGGGGCAGAGACAACAAGCTCCCCCAGGGCTCTCTCTGTACAGCCCGGAACCCCACCCCCCTTCTGCCCCCTGTGCTGATTCTGTTCTCAACCCGCATTGTCCCTGGATGGCCAGCTCCTTCTCTGCAGGAGGGACAGCTCTCTGCTGGCACTCCACACAGCACTTGGCACTTCACCAGGTGACAGGTCAGTCCACCAAAGCTAACAATTCCGTCTTAAAAATTCGTCTCCCACTGAGACCGGTTTGGCTCCGTGGATAGAGCGTCAGCCTATGGACTGAAGGGTCCCGACCGGTTTGGGTTCGATTCTGGTTGGGAGCGCATGCCTTGGTTGCAGGCACATCCTTGGTAGGGGGTGTGGGGGAGGCAGCTGATCAATGTTTCTCTCTCATTGATGTTTCTAACTCTCTATCCCTCTCTCTTCCTCTTTGTAAAAAATCAATAAAATATTTTTTTAAAAAAACCTCATGCTTCACTTCCTTTGTCAAACAGGGGATTCTAGAAAAAAAATAAGTAAAATATGTATTTTTTTTTTTAATTCATCTCCCATACTTACAATTCTATCTGGAAAACTAACTTTCATCGGTGACCTGGTAAAGCTCAAAGAGGGTAATCAAAATAACCTTGGGATATTGTGTCGGGTTGAAAAAAAAACAACTAATTCTAAAGAATTCAAAACAATGCACTTATATCATTTCGAAAAGTAAACGAAGGCTCCGCAGTCCACAGGCAGCTTCACAGGCAGCTTCCCGAGCCTCACTGCCTGCTGTCTGGACTTTCCACCAGGACTTTCACACTGTGCTGACCGCAGCCACAGTGAGAAGCACAGCACGTGTCCAAGAAGTGGAATAAAGTTTTACACAACAATATGCGCTTCCTGAGTCTGATGCATTCCTATATCTTCCATTCTGCTTTTTTTTTTTTTTTTAATATATTTGTATTGATTTCAGAGAGAAAGGGAGAGGGAGAGAGGTATAGAAACACCAACGATGAGAGAGAAACATCATTGGTTGGCTGCTTCCTGCATGCTCTCCACTGGGGATCGAGTCCACAACCCGGGCATGTGCCCTGACCAGGAATTGAACCATGACCTCCTGATTCATAGGTCAAAGCTCAACCACTGAGCCACGTCGACAGGGCCATTCTGCTTTGTGAGAAGGCTCATCACCTTCTAAATTGATGTCATGACCCCTCTAATAATGATGATCCACCATTTAAAAGGCGCAGGAAAACCCAGCCCCAGGAGGAGCCGCAGAAAGGTGTGAGGATTGGGGCAGCGAGGCAGCAAAGGGATCTCCTGACTCAAGAGTCTGGCCTTAGGGAAGTGAGTGGTATGCTCTCCCTCCTGGGCGACCTTGGCCGCCATCCCCAGGCCCAGGTCTGCGAGGATTAAGGCTCTCTGTGAATGGCATTCGGTTCTGCCAAGTGTTTATGCATCTGGATGGCATCTAAGCCAGGTCCGTGAAGGGCCCAGGGGAGCTGCACAGGCTTACGAAAGGTTGAGGGGCACAGTTTGGAATGCCCCTAAAGAGAGACCCAGAAGCATGCAACAGACCCCATGGTCATCCCCGAGACCCTCCTCACACCTGCAGGGCCAGGGCACTCCCCCAGCAGCTGCCTGCTGCCTCCTCCCGGGAGCCTCCCACGAGGAAGGAAGCTGCCTTGCCCAAGGAAATGCCACTTCTCAAGAGCCACCCACTGGGTGCAGGCCCCTGCGCCCCGGTTCCAAGGCCATACCAGCTCCAGCCTCGGATTGGCCTCGGCTTCGTCACAACCACTGCACCACAACTGGACCCCCCCTCTCCCTGCTGCTCTGTCCTCACAGGGGTTGTTCCCAAGAGCTGCTCCCAGCGAGCCGCCTGTGTGCAAAGCTTCATCTTTTAAAGAAAAAACACCAGTGACATTGGCCAGTCACAGGCAGAGAACTAAGCGAATTGGTACCTTTAGGATATTTTTGAGAATTTTTTCTCAGACCTAACAGTTAATGCCAATCCCATGTTCTGGGCCCGCTCATCTCATCCAGTCCACATGGCACCCGGGAGGGGGTTCTAGGTCATCACCTTCATTTCCAAAGGAGGCGCCTGCCTGGCCCCTCGCTCCATCCCAGTCTGTGGCAGAGATGAGGCTGCACATCTCTTCCTCGGACCCCTCCCCGGACTCCTCTCTGGATCCTTCCCTAGTCCCCTCCCCATCCCCTCGCCGGCTCAGAGCCTTGTGTTCTGACTCTCAGGCTCAGAGTAGAGCTCCACGTGCACAGCCCAACCCAGATAGTGGTACTGGCAGTAACGGTGAGAGCGACGGGGGGGTGGGAGGAGAGGGGGCGCGTGGAGAGGAAGGAACAGTGGTGGGAGTGGGAGCACTAAGGGCAGTGGTGAGAGCACAGGGGCAGTGGTGGGAGCACAAGGGCAGTGGTGGGAGCACAAGGGCAGTGGTGGGAGTGTCGGGGGCAGTAGTGGGAGCACAGGGGCAGTTGTGGGAGCACAGGGAGTGGTGAGAGCTGATGGGAGCACAGGGGCAGTGGTGGGAGCACCGGGGCAGTGGTGGGAGCATGGGCAGTGGTGGGAGCTGGTGGGAGCACAGGGGCAGTTGTGGGAGCACAGGCAGTGGTGGGAGCTGGTGGGAGCACAGGGGCAGTGGTGGGAGCACCGGGGCAGTGGTGGGAATGTTTCGTGTGCACTAAGCCTCACGCTGTGCCCTTATTCAGCATCTCCAGGCCTGCCACTTCCCTGTAAGGCAGGTCCTGTTATTAGAACTAAGGCTGAGCACTGACCTGGGACCTGCCTGGATTCAGGTGCCGGTCAGCAGCTACACACTCCACTGAGCATGCTCAGAGAGCTGAGCAGCCAGGAGGCCTCACTGAAATGGCCCTGGTAAGTTCCCAAATGTGCCCCAAGCATCCCGCAGCTTCTCCCTCCCAGAGGAGGAGTGGGCGCCTCCTGTTTCCTCCTGACTTCCGGGGAGGCCTGTGAGGTGCTCCCACCCAGAGTGTGGCAGGGTGGCACTGTGCGAGCCTGGGCAGCCCTGGGTGGTGGCTCGCATGGCCAGCACCCGGAGCAGGGCCCCGGCCGCCCCGGGCATCCCGCCGGGAGGCTGCAGACAGCCTGCCTAGACCACAAGGACCACCCGCTGAGCCAACCCAGATACTGACCCACAAACACGGGCTAAATAAAATGGGCTATTTTAAGCACTAAGGGTGGAGGTGGTGTGTTATGCAATAATAGGTGACTGGTTTGTTCGGTGTCCAGTCAAACATCCAAAAGTACAACCCCCGCGATTCTTCTTCAGAGAGAGGACACATGAGGACACACGAGCCCAGGAGAGAAGTGACCGGGGCCCTGCCCTCGGGGAGAGGCGCTCAGGAAGGGCGCCCTCCGCAGGGAGCACTCTGACTGGCTGGAAATCCGGGATTCGGGCTGCTCTCCGCGCAGTGGCCATGGAGTCGGCGGGATGGGGTCTGTCTGGCGTGTCAGCTCGGGCTGAGTTTGGGGAGCCCTCTTCGGGTGTAGCTACACCTGCTCACTCTCCCTGCTGCAGAGTGAGAGATCCCCATCCACCCGCTGCTCCCCTGCCAGTGGCAGTTCACGGGGCTAAAGAAAATCCTTCCCACTCCGGCCTCCAGGCCCATGACACCGAAGGCAGGGGCCTCGATGGGGAAATCCTTTACCTCCTCAGAGAAAGGGGCCGCTGGGTCCCTCCGAGGTTAAGTCCGCAGTGCTCACACCTGCTGAACACCACTTGCCATTGGCTCTCATGGGACATCCATTTCCAACGCAAACAGAAATGACCAGAGTTGTAAACTAGGAAGTGATACACTCTCTATAAAGCCACAGATAGAGCGATCTAGCACCAAATCAAACGACCCCTCTGCTGAGCCATGTCTCCCTCTGCGTCCATGCATGTACAGTATGAACAAGCACGCACCATGGACGAACAGGGACCCGCACTCCGGAAAAAAAACGGGAAATTACCCAGTAGAGAGATGTCCTTATTCTCTTGAAACTTACACTTTGGTAGAGAAGACAAGATACTAAACTCTCAAATAAAGATGCAATTAGGAAATGTGAAAACAAGGGGTTATGGGACTGTACCAGAGGAACCTGGTTTGGAAGAAGTGACATCTGAGCTAAGTTCTAAAGGGTAAGCAGGAGGGGGGGGAGAGGGTGCAAGAGGGATGAGCCATTCAAGCTGAGGACAGAGCATGTGCAGAGGCCCTGTGGGGGGCAGGAGTGAGCCTGATTGAGGAAGACACATTGGTCTTCGGACAGAGGATGAAAAGTGAGTGGAAGGAGGCGAAGGGAGGCACATCAGGTAGGCAAACACTTGTAACCACGCTCAGGACTACGGACTTGATCTTGGGCAGATCAGAAAGCCGGTCACCTGGCATCTACCTGAAATAGAAGCGTCCCTCTCCCCCATAGGCTAACCCGGCTTCTCCGAGCGCACTCTGGCCCAGGTAGAATGATCAATACTGTCAATCATTCAATTCACACACACACACTATCCAGGGAACCATCAGAACTCCCAGCCGCAGCGCTGCCTCCGCTATAAAGAACGGCCGCCGCCAGGGAGAGGGTGGGCCTTCCAGAGAGGGCTAGCCCCCATCACAAGCCGGACATAGCCGTGCAGCCTCACCTCCCCTCCACCTCCACCTTCACCCGCCTTCACACCTCCATCTCCAACCCAAAGGAGCTCGCAAACATTCCACCAAAGAGTGAAGAATTCAAAAATGTAAATTTAAAAGATGAAATACCATCAACGTCTTCCAAAATGAGGCCGTAGGTGGCCTAAGACTCAACCCCACTCCCGGAGGTTACAAATGGGTGGCCTGGAAAGAGCCAGGGCCCGTCAGCCCCCTCAGCTCCCGCCCCACCCCCACCCCCATCAGCGCCCTCCGCCCCTCCCCAGCCAACCAGGCACCGCTCTCTCAGCCCTGGGCGCCCAGCCTCTGACCGGCCGGCCGGGCCAAGAGCTCATTCATTCTCGCATCCTCCCTGGGTTCAGGACCCTCCTCTTGTCTCCCCAACAAGCCTGTGAGCTCCGCAAGGACAGACGTGCCCAGCGCTGGGAGCAATGGACATGGCTGCTGCTTATCCAGGACAGCCCCCCCTGTGCCCGGAACCAGCTGTTTCCCTGCTGCCTTTGCCTCTGCAGACACAGACGCTCAAAGGCTTCGGGAGCATGCTCAAGGTCCCATAACAAAAAGCCAACATGCACACTGATGCCTTTCTGTCCCCAAAGCAAGAGCCTTCACCGGCGGAGCACGGGCTCCGAACCGAGTGCTGGACCCGAGCAGCAGAGGAGACGGGCGGAGGCGGGAGGGCCCTCTCAAAGGCACAGCCACGCCTGTGGCCCTCGCATCTGCAGTGCAGAGAGCATCCCCAGTCAGAACCATAAAAATAACCCGCAACACCTCCCAAAATAGAACCAGGAACAGGAAAATCCAAACGTCTCTTCGTCTCTTCGGGGTGCGAAAGCGGCAGGCGTCCCCAGATTCTCCGGCAGCTCCACTGCCTCTAAATGACCATTTCTGTCTCCCCCGCCCTGCCCTCCAAACCACAGGCTTGGGATTTCAGAATCTGAGTCACTGTTATTGACAAAAAAAGTTAATGTTTTAGAATGCATCTCATTCTCTTCTCTTTCAAACATCTGGTCATTTCATTCACCCCCACACCTCCCACTTCAAAGCAATGACAACAGCCACTTCCTAGTCACTGCTCTGCCCTTCCCAGTCCAAACCCTCCGCTGTGACGTCCGTCTCCCACCAACTCCTCCCTCACACATCCTCCTTCCTGTGCCCTGCCAGTGCACTGCTCACTCCTCCTCCCGCTCCTCCACCGGCTGTGCTCCGCCTGCCTGAAACGCCCTCCCAGCCCCCACCCCCTGTCAATCTGGGAACTCCTACTCCTTCTGTGAGATTGTTCCCAAATGTCATCTCCTCGGGAATCTTCTCCACCCCTCCCCAGAGAGAGGATATCAGCCAGAGGGTGTTTATACCTCGGTGCAGCGCTTTTCATTTATGTATCAGACTAATCGGCCCAGCGCTGGTCTCGCCTCAAAAGACCATCAAGATCTTCAAGGTTAAAGACAATGTTATATTCTCTACAAAGCCCATGTTGCAACCTGACATTATACCATGTATTTTCCCTGTTATTAATTCACTGCTGTTCTCCTTCCACTGAAGTGTAAATTCCATGAGAGCAGGGACTGTCTTGCTCGTGGCTCTAGCTCCAGCGTTTATTTCTTGCAGGCACTCAATAAATATTTGCCGAATGAACAAAGAGATGGACAGATGGCTACATGGAAAGGGAAATGAATAAATGGGTGGATGGCAGATAGAAAGATGATGGACGGATAGACAGCTGGAGGGATGGATAAGTCGAGGGATAGATGAATGGATTGGTAGGTGAGTGGGTGGAGGGAAGGAGGGGTGGATAAACGTAGGGTTGTGTTTCACCAGCCCAAGGTCATGGAGTCATGAAGAGACAGAGCCAGGTCTGGATGTCAAGTGTGACTTCTGAGCCTGCACGCTCAGGCCCGATTTACAGTGCCCCTCTGGCAGCCCACAGCCGGCGAGGCGAGAGAAGGGCGAGTCTAGATTCCCACCCAAGAACATGGTTCCTGTTGAGCTAAGTTCATTTCCATCTTCTTTGCAAATACCAAGACGCAGCAGGAGGGGACCAGAAGGGGACTCCCAGTCTGGCCTTCTGCTTGTAGGCTGAGGGAAAAGGAGACATCCTGGGGGCACGGGCGGACCAGCAGGACAAAGGACAACTAAAATGTACCAACAGCAGCAACAGTAACAATGGAAAAAGACTGACACCCTGAGTAGAAACCGCCGCCCTCACAGGCCCTGCGGAGCCTACAGCTGCTGTCTCAGGCTCTGCACACGGAGCTCCCTCCCCACCCCAAACGCCCCCAGGAGACAGCTCTCCTTCCCTGTCCCCAGAGGAACAGCCAGGACAAAATCAAGCCCAGAAGTTGAACGGAACCAGGCTCCACAGTAGGTAAAAGGGGGTGTGGAGCGCTTACAGGTAGAAATTAATATATCTATGTTCTAATAATCCCAGGTAGTCCCTTTCCAATAAAAAGTAAAACACATTTACTAAGTTCCCATGTGTGTGTTCAATGCTAAAGACATCTTAGCACCATACGGACACTTTCTCTTGGATGAAATCAGACGGACGGAAAGAGTGGACAAAGCATATTATAAAACTCTTAAAATTGTCCTGCAAGTGAGAGAAATCCCGCCTAAGCAAAAGGAAGGGAAGTTGTAGAATCTCAGACATGGACCCGGGAAGTGGGGAGGCCATGCACGCAATCCTGCGCCCTTTCGCTGAAAGGCTCTACTCTCTGCCTCCTTTCCTTCACTCTGTTAGCTCAGCCTTTCCCTTCCACCTCTGAAATGGTCTGATTTTTCTGCTTTAGAACACCCACCTCAAATGCAACCCCAAACAAAGAAGTCAGCTCGTGATCTGAGCTCCTCGCTGAAAGATGAAGTTCTGTCTGCCAAGTGGAGAGCGGCATCTTAAAGTACCACGTGATTCTCCTAAACACTCACCTTACTTGCAGCCAGGACACAGAGAGTCGGCTTCCTGCAGATGGTCGGCAATAAGTCCTCCTGCATATTTTACCCAGATAGGGGCCCCTTGGCTCCGGCTCCTTCACAGCTCAGCCTTGGTCCGGACACCTCAGAGACGGGAGGTGTGGTTTTGTTTTTAATTCTCAGACCAAAGAACTCCCTGACTCCACCCCAACCATTACAGAGGCTGGCGTCCTGTACATGTCTTTCAGAGTCCTTAACAAACGGGAAATGGGTATCAGTGCAGGATCTTATCTCCCCAATACACTGTGAGCTCCATGGCAGTAAGGAAGTCACTCACCATTGTATTGCCACCATTAAAAGAGTACTTGACACATAGAACCTAATGAATGAATGCTTTTAGGAAGGGAGGGAGGGAGGGAAAGAGGGAGGAAAAAAATAGCTACATGTGATATATATATATAAATTTCCATCAGATTTTCAAGTAGCCATCACACCTCTGAATGCCATATGTAAACACTGAAATTTACATACTCTATAAAAAGCCCAACAGTCAGTTTATGGAATATCACACAATCTCAGTGGATAGATTGGATGAGTGAAGTCAAATAATCCATGATATTTTGCCATCAAATGGCAAAATGGTAAGGGACAAAGCTTTTGAATGCATCAGCCAGCTATGATGAGCTTTTCAGCTGATCTTCCTACTGACCCCAAAATTCACTGGACTGCAGGGAAAAAAAACACAGAGAATAGATTTTAAATTATATTTAGCAATTTAACAACCTGTAACTAAAAAGCATCCAAAGAAGTGAATATTGTCAAAACTGTGACACCATTGATCTATTTATGTGTGTGCCCAGCATGTGCGCACATGTGGCAGGAATGGGGGAGTGACAGAGATGGATACAGAAGGATAGGCAGAGAGGAGAGAAAGAGACCCCAACAGCAAGAATGTGCAATACAAAGTTATTTTCAAGCCTCCAGTTTGTCTTTTGGCCAACTACCTTCTCTGAATCTTTACCTCTGTTGACCCATATACATCATCAACGCTGTAGATGGCTCTGGGCAGCACCTAGAGTATCATCTGTCCTCAGAAACATGTTTTTTAATTAACTTTCGAAGAAACATGTTACAGCAACTAGATTTTCAAAGGGCATATTTTCCATATTTACTGAGGAAGGACAGCTGTTGCCCAGTGACAAAGCTGCAGGCTTCCCTGCGTGCTCTCAGCTCAGAATGAATTAACTGCTGCCTTCTCACAAGCCGGCCGCCTTTGTAAGCCCCAACAGCAATCCCCTACACATTTTTATTTCACTTCAGGCTTTGGGCCTGAAATCCCACTCCAGGTGGGAAAAATCAGAAAGTCAAACCATCAGACGGTCTTTCATCCACACAGATGCCCCAGGACATTGAGAGTGAGTCCAAAGGTGAGCGGAGCTCCACTTTGCAGGCCTGGGCTCTGCCGTGGGAGGGAGAGAGGTGGCATGACTGAAGCAAGCTCCAGCAGCTTGAAACCCGATGCGGCAGTTGCACACACGCACACGCACGCACGCGCGCGCACACACACCACCACACTCTCTTTATGACTGTGTTGAGAAAATTCAACCTGACATGCAGAATATCATATTACAAGTCCGTGGGGAAAAAATGATGCCAAAAGTAAAAATGAATCTTTTGATTCATCTTTGATGGGTGTTTTTCTAAAAATGCATACTCTAATCAGTATGTGTTAACTACAGACAAAAAATGAACTTGTATTCTATAGAGCTGCTGATGAAATAGCAATGGTTGGGTTCGTGCAATACATTGGGGTTTTTGAAGAATAATTTCCACTAGAATGCTTAAAAACATGTTTTCTTGTCCACACAGGAAAGGGGAGAACTGGCTTACTCATTATAATCACCAGTGTCTTCACAGTCATAAAGTTAGTGCACGGGGTTTTTCTATAGAGTCCACGGCAAGTTTAGATCTTTCTCACAAGGGCAGGGGTGAGAAAAGATGCTCTTTACAAGCCTGGCTGTGTGGGCCTGAGCTGTGCACTCCCTGTGTCACCCAGAGCCTGTGGAGACACAGACAGAGAAGAAAGCCCATCTGCATACACGAAGGAGGCATAGTCATCTAGCGAGTTCCAGGATAACCGTGTCCCTCGGTTTTCGCAGCTAATGGAGTAATAATGAGCATCTCACTCAGTCACGGGCCTCCGTGTGAACATGGCTCTCGCACCCCTCAGCACTCCTCACCAGCACCAGTAGGTGGGCATCCCTGGCCTCCTGTCACCCGTGAGAAGGGAGGCCCTACACGTGGATGGCTTCCCCAGGGTCACCCAGCGAGGAGGTGGCACAGCCGTCTCACTCCAACATCCTGCTACAGATTCTGAATCTCTGTGTTTTACTGCCTTCCTATTCCTATTGAAGTGAATTCCTTAAAAAAATAAACTCTCCACTAAAGTGCAAAACCTTCTTGGGGGAAGAGCCTAATTCCACCCAAAGGCTCGTCTTCATTACCATTAAAGCAGAGGCAGCTTCCAGGCGCCCCTAAGGAAGCCACAGAGAGCTCTGTGCTGCTTGCGTGAGGGGTCCCGCTGCTAAGCCAGAATGGAAGCAGTTTCATAATAAGGATTCTGAGCCCCAGTCCCCTGCCACCAGAGACATCCTAACCCTACCTCTTCAACTGGAAACAGAGAGGGGACACAGAGGGAGAGGTTATGAGGCAGCCAGTCTAGAGTTCTGTCCCCTGGCAGCACAAAACAAGAGAACCTCATCTTACGCTCCTCGCACCGTCCCAGCATGCCCCGTTTCCATTCGGCACAGCGGGCCATGGAGGCTCAGAGGCTTCCTTGCCGTGTGATCACCTACACACCTCCTAGGCAAGAATGGTAGAGCTGTGTCCTCTCTCCCTTCTGCTTTGAAATGGAACGCCTCGCTCAGGCACACACCTTTACTTGTAGCAGGGAACGCTGTCCTTGGAAGTAACACACCTCCTTCGCAGCACGGTGCGGGTGTGCCATTAAGATCTAACTAAAAGCAGCCGGGACCGGTTTGGCTCAGTGGATAGAGCGTCAGCTTGGAGACTGAAGGGACCTGGGTTCGATTCCGGTCAAGGGCATGTGCCTTGGTTGCGGGCATATCCCCGGTGGGAGGTGTACAGGAGGCGGCTGATTGATGACTCTCTTCATCGATGTTTCTAGCTTTCTATCTCTCTCACTTCCTCTCTGTACAAAATCAATAAAATATATTAAAAAAAAATCTAACTAAAAGCAGAGGCAGAAGTATCTGTGGCAACTTCCACAGTAACAGCGCCGTTCTTTACCCTTTCCTTCCTGCGGATAAGAAAGGATGAGCTGACTACACAATCTAGCATCCTTCTTGGACCACGAGATCTTGGTCACTCCTGGGACGGTGGAGTGGAAACTGAAAGGAACATCGGGCCCTGGGCTCTGGATGCCTGACTTCGAGGAGAGAGTGGTCACCTTACTTTCTATAGATTCAATTCACTTTAAGAGGAAATAGGTGGCACCAAACTACCCACATAAGGAACTGCTTTATGGTGCCCAAATTAGTCCCGGGTAACGCAGCAGAGCGGAGGAGAGCTTCCACCCTTCCAGAGGTCCCCGTACCGAGCATCTCAGTTTCAGGAGCTGCCCCCAATCGCTTTGAGCCACTCAGCAACATTTTAGCGTTGATCCTGTTATTGGACCCATTTTTTAGATGAAGAACTGGAGGTCCAGAAAAGCTACATAACGTGGCAGGGATTCAAGCTCACAGCGACCTGCCTGATACCCTGTGCATATGCCCACTACCCTACAAAGCCTCTCAAGAAGAAAAAAATGGAAGGCCACGGAACATAAGGCACTCCTGCTGGGAAGCAGCCCTATTTCATTAGAACCTTTAATCCCGCTCCACTCTCGCCACACGAGAAGGTTCCTGCCATCCTCTCCTGCGGCAGGTGTGTGTGTCACCACCTGCACATCCGGCTCTCCGCAGCCACCAACGATGCAGGGCAGGCGGGGCAGGATCGAAGCGGCGAGCGCTCCAGTCCCCGGGCCCTCCGCGGAGACAAAGACAGAAGCTGACTCCTGGAAGTGAAGATCTATGCGTTCTGGCACCGCCGTAGGTGTTTTGCTTGAGGGGCCAAAGTTCTAGAACACAGCCCAGCTGTTTGCAGCAGTGCCTGTTGTTGGGCCTTGTGAGGTCCTCCAGTGCAGTCCATGAAACTAGGGGTCACCGTCTTGTAAGAGAGCCTGGCGGGGGGCGGGGCGGAGCGTGGGGGGTCTATAAGGGTCAAGGGCTGAGCCAAGGATCACAGAGGAAGGGACACAGGAGGCTCAGAGGACAGCAGTGCTGTGCTGCCAGCATTTTGTGCAGCTGACAATGCCACCAGCACTCACAGGGGCCACTTCCTGCTCCCGGGAGGTGGAGGCCATCCGACACTCTGTCAATCAGGGCCACGTCCATGCCCTGCTCTTTAACGCCTCAATGCGTTCTTCTCACCAAATTCAGCCAACCTAGCCAAGCTGGAAGTTACCACACAAATGCTTGCGGAGGCCGGGAACGGGTGAAGCGCGCCAGAAGGGGATGGCGCAGACAACGGTGCTGTGCGGAGAGCCCCCCTCCTCCAAACGCCTGTTCTGACCAGAGGGCGGGGCCAAGTCTCCGCATACCGGAAGGTGGGAACTCAGAGATGTATGTGCACTCCCCCAGCTCTAAAATGCTGGCATCAAATTCAAAGCATGGTTGACAGCCTAAGGTCTGGACATGTCTAGGTGATGCGGCCCAGGGAGCGAATCTGCGACCTGCTACCACTGAGGCCACATGCCCACGATTAACAGACCTGACGAGCTGGGCCTCCCTGGCTTGAGTCAAGGATGTCACACCAGATGCAAGGACCCAGGCACGTAGCCCTCCCAGTCTCACCAGAATGCCCAGGGAAGGGGCGACTGAAACCAAGATCTGAGAGGCACCCCCCGGGGACCACCTCCTTCCAGAGGCCCAGGAGACCACGGCGCCATCACCTAACTTCACTCTGGGAGCAGAGGCAGCACGGGTGAGCAGGGCTGAGGGGAGGGTCCTCCAGCAGCGGGGCTGACCAGCAGGGGAGTCAATAGACATTTAGACTGCTGCTGGGGGGGGGGGGGGAGAAAGGGGTGCACTCCTGGGCAGGTAAGGCCTCCATCTCCGCGCCCCCTCCTGAAGGCGCATCACCGCCCCATATGCATGCGCCTCTTAAAAGGACCCCGTGGTGATGAATGCCAGGCCCCTGAGACAGTGATTCCTCCACTCTCTGCCTAATTCAGTCACTTCTCGAGTGTCCTTTCACCATATCTCCAAAAAAAAAAAGGCACCCAGAGCACACAGCCTACCTTGGCACTGGAATCCTTGCTTCCCGAAGCCCCTGCAAAGGCAGAAGGAGGCAGTCAGGCAGCTGGAGAGCCGAGCCACCGGCAGCTAGTTCCCCTCAGTCACCCCTTTCTCCCCTCCCCCCCGCCCCTACCCCAGGTGCAAACTCCCAGCCACAGGCCAGTGCCCGAGAGTCTTCCTCCTTTGAGGGAGAGAGGGCGGGGGAGCGGGGAGTCGGAGGTGTCCCCACCTCCCCTCAGGAGGCAGAAGACAGGCCGCTGCGACCACCCACCGGATGGCGTTTCCGGGAGGGGGGCCTGGGGGGGGGGAGGATGTGCCCGCAGAGATGCCCAAGTTCCCCGGGGAAAGAAGAGATGAGGACGCAGTGGGATCAGGCTGAGAGCCCCGGGGAGCGGTGCCCCAGGGGCTGGGAAGGGAGAGGGGCTCCTCGGGCCTAGAAGGGCAGGGAATCAGGGGCCACGGCTCGTAGGGGGGAGGGAGGGGAGAGAGGGCGGGAGTGGAAAGGGGAACCCAGGCCCTCGGAGAGGCGCGAGGAGAGAGAGAGCCCCGGGTGCAGTCCCCGGAGGAGCCGGGAGGAAAGGATGCCCGAGCCGAAGGGAAAGGAGAGGACACAGGGCGCTGCCCCCGGAAAGGAGGGGTAGGGTGCGGGCCCCCGGAGCCCGGAAGGAGGTGACGAGGTGGGGCCCAGGGCGCGAGGGCACTCCAGGGGGCACAGACCCCCGCTCGGCGCGGCCCGGGCGCTCCGGAGGCGCCGGGTGCTGGCCCCCGGGGCCCGGCAGACGCCGGCCGGGGGTCCGGGCCGGAGGGGGCGGAGAGGGGCGCCGGGCCGCGGGGCCGCGGGCGGCGGGTCCCCGGGGGCACGGAGGAGCCCGCTGCCCTCGGGCGGCGGGTGCCGCGCTCACCAGATAAAGTCGGTGCAGTGGCTGCAGAAGGTGGGCTGCTTGAAGAAGCGGGCGGTGAATTTGTGGTTCTTCACCTCGTGCACGTTCTTCTGCCGGAGGGCGCCTTTGCGGGCGAAGCGCACGGTGCTCTCCTCGCCCTCGGCCGGCGGCGGCCCCGCAGCCGGGTCAGCCATCTTGCGCGCGGGGCGCGGGAGCCCGCGGGGGGCACGGGGCGCGGGGCGCGGGCTGCGGCCGGGCGCGGGGAGGCGACCGCGATGCGGGCCGGGCGCTTCCTGCGCGCTCGGCGGCCGCTCGGTGCGCTGTCACTGCCAGCTGCGCGCGGCCAGCTGCGCCGGCTCCGCGGTCCCAGCTGCGGGCGGCGGGGCGGGGCGGGGCCCGGGTCGCCACGCCCCCTCGTTTGCATCGCGCGCAGGCCCCGCCCTCCCGCTGCTTTACATATCGCACCCGCGGCGGCGGCCTCCGGGGAAGCTGGCGGAGCCGCAGTCTGCAGCGCGGGGACTGCGTGCGACCCAGCCTCGCCCCGAACTCGCCCTCGGCCCTGGGTGGCGTGAAGGAGATGTCACTGAGGGCGCTACGCGGGAGCAGAGAGAGAGGAAGGGCCAACGGGGGCTGGTATTGGGGGTGGGAGGGTGGGCTCCATGGATTCCGCCCAGACCTCTACAGAGACTGGTCCTCACCCACCCACCCACCCCCATCCATCCCGCTGGTCATTCTGCAAGTGTCTCCTGGAGGGATGGGTTCCCGCGGCCACACATTCAGGAAGGTCTGTGGCTCCACACCCTTAGACACACATGCTGCAGAGGTAGGGGAGGAGACAGCGTTAGGTTATATATATCTAACTCCACCACAAAGAGAATTCTTGGCTTTACTTACCCAGCAAATTAAGAGAACTTCCTCCCTTCTGTCCATCCGCTCACAGAGAGACCCAACTTCCTCTATTGTAAAATGGACTAACGGGGGAGGGAGATTTATTTTTTATTGAAATTTTATTAATTTGTTACTAAAAAATAAACAATAAATAACAAATTTGATTAATTTGTTAATAAAATTATACAGATTTCAGGTGTACAATTCTACAACACATCCTCGTATATGGTATTGTGTGCTCACCACCCCAAGTCAAGTCTCCTTCCATCACCATTTATCCCCCTTTACCCTCCTCATCCTCCCCACCCTCCCTGTCCTGTCAATCACCATACTGTTATCTGTGTCCATGAGTCTTTTTTTTTCTTAATCCCTTCACCTTTCTCACCCAGTCTCCAGACTCCTCCCCTCTGACAGCTGCCACTCTGTTCTCTGTATCCATGAGTCTGTGTCCACATTATTTGGTAGTTATTTTATTAAATTCCACATATAAGTGAGATCTTATGGTACTTGTCTTTCTCTGACTGGCTTATTTCACTTAGCATAATAGTCCATCCATGCTGTCACAAAAGGTAAGAGTTCCTTCTTTTTTCTAGCCAAGTTGTATTCTATTGTGTAAATGCACCGCCGCTTTTTTAGCCACTCATCTGCTGATGGGCACTTGGGCTGCTTCCAGATCTTGGCTATTGTAATAACACTGCAATGAACATAGGGGTGCATATTCTTTTGAATTGGTGTTTCAGGTTTATTTGGATATATTCCCAGAAGTGGAATTGCTGGGTCATAAAGCGGCTCCATTTTTAATTTCCTTGAGGTAACTCCATGCTGCTTTCCACAGTGGCTGCACCAGTCTGCATTCCCACCAGCAGCGCATGAGGGTTTCCTTACCTCACATCCTGGGCAATGGTTGTTTGTTCACTTATTGATGATAGCCATTCTGACAGGTGATATCTCATCTTGGTTTTAATTCGCATTTTTCTGATGATCAGTGACATTCAGCATCTTTTCATATGTCCATTGACCATCTATATGCCCTCTTTGGAGAAATATCTATTCCGGTCCTCTGCCAGTATTTAATTGAATTGTTTGGGGGGGTTTTGTGTTGAGTTGTATAAGTTCCTTATAAATTTTGGATATTAAGCCCTATGTATTGGCAAATATGTTCTCCCATTCAGAGGGTTGTTTTTCATTGTGTTGATGGTTTCCTTTGCTGTGCAAAGACTTTTTAGTTTGGTGTAGTTCCATTTGTTTATTTTTTTGTTTGCCTTGCTCAAGGAGATATATCAGGGGGGAAAAATATTACCAGGAGAAATATCCAAGATTTTACTGCCTGTGCTTTCTTCTAGAATTTTTAGGGTTTTGAGTCTACCATTTAAATCTTAGATCCATTTTTAGTTTACTTTTCTGTATGGTGTAAGAAGATGGTCTAGTTTCATTCTTTTGCACGTATCTGTCCAATTTTCCCAACACCATTTATTGAATAGGCTATTTTTATCTCATTGTATGTTTTTATCTCCTTTGTCAAGTATTAATTCACTATAAAGTGTGGGTTTATTTCTGGGCTCCCTATTTGTAGAGGGCCACTGGAGAAGGCACATGGGCAATTTTCTTGAATTATCATCAGCTGAACTCAGGGTGTAGGCAGAGCCACGCCTTGGGAACATGTTTCCCCAAGATGGGAGACATGTTGTCAGCTTGGCCTTCATATCAGCCCAGGTGTCGGCAGGGGTGGGACTAGATATGTAAATCTAGGCATGCTAAGGCCTACTTAAGAATGCAAATAAGTTGGTGTTACTTCCTGGTATTGGGGGCATAAAATAAATGCGCTGGGAGGGGTCCTTCGTCTTCCTGCCTCTACAGCAGACAAGATGGTGACCCACCCAGCTCCCAGCTTTAAATCTATCTCTGTGTCTTTTCTCTTTATTTCTATTATTTCTCAATCCCTGGCCGCCTATTTTTTTTGTTAATCCTCACCTGAGAATATTTTTTCCCATTGATTTTTAGGGAGAGTGGGAAAGAGAGAGAGAATGGGATATATATATATATATATATATATATATATATATATATATTGTTGTGAGAGAGAGACACATCAGCTGGTTGCCTCCCACACACATTCTAACTGGCTGGGGATCAAACCTGCAACCCAAGTATATGCCCTTGACCCCAAGACCTTTTGGTGTGTGGGCCAATACTCTAACAGGGCTCTAAGTATTTTTTTAAAGCAAATGTAAATTGGATTGTTTTCTTAGCTTCTAGTTCTGATAGTTTATTATTGGTGTATAAAATGCAACTGATTTCTGGCTATTAATTTTGTATTCTGCCACTTTTCTAAATCCATTTATCAGTTTTCCTAGGCTTTTTGTAAAATCTTTAAGTTTCTCTTTATACAGTATCATGTCATCTGCAAATAAGGACTATTTTATTTCTTCTGTTCCATTTTAGATGCCTTTTATTTCTTCTTCTTGTCTGATTGCTATGGCAAGGACCTTTCAATACTATGTTGAATAAATATAATGAAAGCCCCAGCCAGTGTGGCTCAGTGGTTGAGCAACAACCCATGAACCAGGAGGTTAGGGTTCGATTCCTGATCAGTGTACATGCCCAGGTTGTGGACTCAATTCCCAGTAGGGGATGTGCAGGAGGCAGCCTATCAATGATAGGCCTTCTTTTATTTGTTGAGAAAGGAGATGAACAAGTAAAGTTAAAGGGATGTTAAAGACACGCCAGCATCCAGCTGGGACTCTCCTGGATGGGAGGTAACCAAAACAATAATAATAACTCTCCTGGATGGGAGGATGGGAGGTAACCAAAACAATAAAACACTAGATGAGTGATGCAGTGTGCTTAGTGCCCTGTCCCGGTACTGCATCTAAAGATCCCACACTGCCTGGCCATTGTGGCTCAATGGTTAAGCTTTGACTTATGAACCAGGAGGTCATGGTTGGATTCCTGATTGGGTCACATGGCTGGGTTGTGGGCTTGATCACCAGTGTGGGTCATGCAGGAGGCAGCCAATCAATGATTCTCTTTCATCACTGATGTTTCTATCTCTCTCTCTCCCTCTCCCTTTCTCTCTGAAATCAGTAAAATTAATTAAATAACTAACTAATTAATTAATTAAAATAAAGATCCCCTCTGTGCCCCACAGTCTGGGAAGGTAACACCACATGAGATTATGAACTAGGTCAGGGCTCTGAGAGTAGGCGCTGCTCACCATTGTGTCACCCAGCACCAAGTTCAGTGCCTGAGATCTCCTAAAAGCTCAATATATATTGATTGACTGAGTGAGTCACTGTATAAACAAACGGCCAATGAAAAATTGAAGGAGAGTACCCCTTACCCCCGCTCATATCTAGTAAGTATTTAGTAATGATAAACATCAGGGGCTAGATTGGTGCCAAGAACTTGCACTGTCTTATGTAGTCCTCCCAGCAGCCTTCATAGTCTTCTAACTCGTTATGGACAAGGACAGGGAGGCTCAGAGTGATAAAGATGCACACTCTAAGTCACGCTGTTGTTGATGGTGTGTAGGATGGCCCATCTCCAAGTCATACTGGTGACTAATGATGAAAGAAGGCAGGGTGAAGCTGAACCAGTGACACTGAACTTCTTTCTGCCTAAGGAAGCTCAGGTCCCATGGTGACAATTTTGCCTGGAAGCTGCTGAGTCATTACTAGGTGGCATGTGGAGGGCACAACCTGTCATTGGAGAATGTCCCTTCCCACGTAACTCAAAGGTAGTGAGGGGAAAATAGCTTCACTTTTTACCGTGACGTGTTTGGAAAACTGGATGTGCCTGTCTATTATTAGTCCTTTAACAGGCTCCATCCCCTCCCAGGGAGTTTGGGGAAACATCCCAGGAGACACTGCTGCTGAAGTCACTTTCCTTTGAACCCTGAGCCGGAAGCTTGCAGCCCACATCCTGCTTTTTGAATGAAGTGCTTGGATGACTTTGGTCTGTAACAACAAACAGTGCCGCATGGGCCTGAACCTGGGTGGATCCCAATGAACCACTCCATTCCTAGAGGGACTGTACCATCTGAGGATGAGGGAACACAGATCCCTGTAGGGCTGGAGATGCTTGAGCACATTCTTTAGCCAGCCCAGTGAGATATAGATAGATAGATAGATAGATAGATAGATAGATAGATAGATGATATATAGATATAGATATAGACATAGATATAGATATAGATATAAATTTTTTTTGCATTAAATACAATTTTACCTCCATATCCAGATTCTGACTTCTCTAAGGGGGAAAAAAAAGATATGGCTACATGGAATCTGCATTCCTCCACTCACTCATTCATTTGTTTATTCATTCAGCAATGAATTTACTGAGCATCTATTATATGCTTATCCATATTTCTATATATATAAAAGCCTAAGTGACCCTTAAGACTGGTCAATGGAACAAGCAGTTAGTCAGTATGATGATGCACTGACCACCAGGGGGCAGACATTCAACACAGGAGCTGCCCCCTGGTGGTCAGTGTGCTGGCCTACCTCCTTTGGTCCCTCCCCCCAGCCAGCTGGCCCAAATCAGCCCTGACTGGCCCCAATGGCCAGCCAAGCCAAGGGACCCCACCCATGTACGAATTTGTGCATAGGGCCTCTAGCTGTTAAATAAAACAGAAAGAGAACCTGACTTCATGGAGCATGGATAGAGTCTAATGGATGGAGAAATGGGTAATAAACTAATAAACTAAAAATCTCTACTAGGTGGGGTAGTGATTCATGCTGCAAAGAAAAATAAAGTGTGGTAAAGAAATGAAGACTGGCTGAAACTGGTTTGGCTCAGTGGATAGAACATTGGCCTGTGGACTCAGGGGCCCCAGGTTCGATTCCAGTCAAGGGCATGTACCTTGGTTGTGGGCACATGCCCAGTTGAGGGTGTGCAGGAGGCAGCTGATCGATGTTTCTCTCTCATCGATGTTTCTAACTCTCTATCCCTCTCCCTTCCTCTCTGTGAAAAAAAAAAAAAAAAAAAAAAAATCAATAAAATATTTTTTTAAAAGAAAAGGAAAAAAAAAATGAAGACTGACAGTGTCACCCAGCGGGTATGGCTCAGTGGACTGAGCATTGTACCAAGAGGTCACTGGTTCAATTTCCAGTCAGGGCACATGCCTGGGTTGCAGGCTCGATGCCCAGTAAAGGGCATATAAGAGGCAGCCAATCGATGTTTCTCTCTCATAAATGTTTCCGTCTCTGTCCTTCTCCCTTTATCTCTCTCTCTGAAAATCAATAAAAACATTTTTTTAAAAAAAGACTGACAGCGGCCTTTATAAGAGGACATCTGAGAAAAGACCTAAATGAAGAGAGGAGGTACGCCAGGGGGCTATCTGCGAGTAGAGTGTTCCGGACCGAAGAGAAGACAAATGAAGAGGACCGGGGAGGGAGTGTGCTTGGCGTGTTGAGGAGGTGGCCAGGAGGCCCTGTGGCTGGAGGGGAAAGGGAGGAGAGACCAGGTTCCAAGTGAGGTAAGTGTCAGGGCCTTGTCGATGGGTTAGGAGTTTGGATTTCACCCCACTGAGTGGGCAGGCATTGGAGAGTTAAGAGCAGAGGAGTGGCCTGATATGACTTACGTTTTCTTTAAAGATTAACCTAAATACTATGCAGAAATAGATTGAAGGGGACAAAGAGAAGGAACAAGGAGAGCAGCTGAGGTCATCTGAGTAGATGAAGCAAGATGACAGCATGGCAGGGTGCCACGTGCAGCCAAAGGGCAGTGGCTCCTGAGGGGCTGGGCTAAGTCACCAGAGGCCCTCACGGTCCACGCAGCTGCTAAAGGGATGAGGCAATGAGGAATCGGGGTGTTCTGGCTAGAAATGGAGTCCCCGGTCTCTTGAGTTCAGACTTGCTGCCTACATTAGTTTCTTGTGACTCATAACAAATTTCACAAAACCCGGTGACTAAAAAGAACAGAAATTCCTTATCTCATAATTCTGAAGACTGAAATCAAGATGTCCTTCTGGGGCTCCGGAGAAGAATCCCTCCCTGCCCTTCCCCGTCCTGAGGGCTGTCAGCGCTCCTGGCGACCTGGCCTGGAGCCAATCACTCCCATCGCTGCCTCCATCATCACAACTTCTTTCCCTGCGTCTTCCTTCTCCTCTGTCCATCTGACCTCCTCTGTGCTTCCCTCACAAGGTCACTGGCCGTTAGATTTGAGGCTCACCTACTTAATCTAGAATGACTTCTTCATCTCAAAACCCTTAACATAATTGCAGCTGCAAAGACCCTTTTTTCCAAATAACGTAACATTCACAGGTTACAGGAATTAGAGCATGAACAAAGTCAACATACTACATGCATACCCCTGGGCCAGTCCCTTGCTCCCTCTGTGTCTCACCATAAGAGAGGGGCAGAGATGCAGGACCCGCCTCCCAAGCCTTTCATGCCGAGGCTGACTCTACAATCTAATAACTGTGAGCCACATGTGGCCATCGAGCACTTAGAATGTAGTAGTCTGAACCGAGATGCAATTTTAAGTGTAAGATACACCCCAAAATATCAAGTACTTAATAGGAAAAATATCTCATCAATAATTTTTTATTTCATTGCATGTTGAAATGATAATATTTTGCATATTTTGCAAAATATCTCATCAATAATTTTTTATTTTCATTGCATGTTGAAATGATAATATTTTGGGCTAAATCAATTTTTTCTCTAAAATTAATTCCACCCATGTGGTTTTTTTTTAATATGCTTATTATAAAATGTAAAATTATAGCTCAGCTGTCATGGCTCAGTGATTGAGCATCGACCTATGAACCAGGAAGTCACGGTTTGATTCCCGATCAGGACAAATGCCTGGGTTGTGGGCTCCATCCCCTGTAGGGGGTGTGCAAGAGGCAGCTGATCAATGATTCTCTCTCATCATTAATGTTTCTATCTCCTGCACATTTCTTTTACATTTTTAAAAAATATATTTTTATATATGACTATTTTATATATATACATATAATATATATGATTTACATTATATTTCTTTGGACAGCTCTGTCCTAAAGAATTGATTTAAAATAATTTAATTAATCAATCTTTAAAAACTAAATAAAAGCTCATCTCTATTCTAAGTAGCATCAGCAGTGGTGCCTTGACTGGGGGCTGAAGAATCCACTTTGTAGATGCTCACTTACATGGCTGATAAACTGATGCTGGCTGTCAGTTAAAAGCTCACCCAGAGCGGTCACCCGGGGCCTTGGTTTCTCTTCACATGGGCCTCTCCCCTGGCATCTTGAGCTTTCTCATAGCATGGTGGTTAAATTCTAAAAGTGCATGTCCCAAGAAATAGGAAGTAGAAAATGACAGTTCCTTAAAGCCTGGTCTGGAAACTGACCCATGTGCTATTGGTCAAGCAGTCTCAGAGCCTATACTCAAGGGAGACTCCTGTCTCAATGAAAAGAGCACCCAAAGAATTTGAAGCCACACAGGAGTTTATTAAATATTTATTAAAAATTTTAATGTAATAATTCCCATCTCACATATGAGAAAAGAGAAAAATTAAAAAGTTAAGAAATTCTCAGAGTCACTCTAAAACTGCTACTAATAATAATTATATGCATAGTCCATGGACACACACAACAATGTGGGGAAGGCCTGGGGTGGTGCAGGGGCTGGGTAATGGGGAGCAACAGAGGAGAAGAAATGGGAGACATCTGTAATACTGGCAACAATTTTTTAAAAAGAAAAAAAAAAACAATATTGAGAAAACAAAGGGGAAAAAATTAACCAACAGAAACTGTCCCAGTGAAACATCCCATAGAGAACCTACTAGACAAAGACTTTAAAACAACTGTCTTAGAGATGTCCAAAGAGCTAAAGGAAGATGTGGGAAAAGTAAAGAAAATGGTGGATGAACAAAATTCAAGTGTCAAGAAAGAGAGGGAAAAAACTAAAAAGAAACCAAATTCTTAGTTGGTTTCGCTCAGTGGATAGAGTGTTGCCCCTTGAACTGAAGGGTCTGGGTTCAGTTCCCGCCAAGGGTACGGATCTTGTTGCAAACTTGATCCCTAGACCTGGTCAGGGCACATGCAGGAGGCAACCAATCGATATGTGTCTCTCACATCAGTGTTTCTGTGTGTGTGTGTTTCCCTTCTACTCTCTCTAAAAAAAATGATGCAAAAGTATCCTCAGTGAGGATTAACAAAAAATAATTATTATAAACCAAAAATAAAAATAAAAAAATTCTGGAGAGATCCAAGATGGCTGCTCGGGTAGACACCTAACCACAGCAGCACACAACAATTTCAATGGAATACAACTAAAATGTAGAGTGGACATTGCCCAGAGCTACAGGTAGTCGACTGACTGAAAATGCTACAACAAGAAGGAAAGAGAAAACCAGAAGGAAAATCAGAAGAGCTGAAAGAAAGCCTAAGGTACGGAGACATGCTGCGCGCCCACATGCACGCGTGGAGAGGTCGCAGCCGGAGAGGAGGAGAAGGCTGGGGGCCTGCCTGGCGTTCCCTAGCAGAAAGGAAATAAAACCCCCGGCCTGGGATGAACCCCCAAACCAGCAGCGCTGAGCCCCAGTTATGGGCTAGACCCTGGGGTCCCAGGCTCAGACAGAGGGAAACGGGGCTGTGAGGTGGATTCCCAGGGGAGCGGCGAAAGCAAGGCCCCCCGGAGTCGCGCGCACACTGCGTGCAGAGGACTGAATGTTGACTCTGATGCTGGATTGCCCTAGCGGGAAGAAACAAAGCCTCTGGCAGCGGCACTGAGCCCCAGTCCGGACTTTCACCATTCTAGGCCAATCCCTGGGGACCCAGGCTTAAGCAGAGGAAGATGGGGCTGTGAGGTGGAGTCCTGGGGGAGCGGTGAAAAGCAAGGCCCCCGGAGTCGCGCGCACAGTGCGCACAGAGGACAGTCTGTTGACTCTGATGCTAGACTCCCCTAGTGGGAAGGAGAAAAAAAGCTCCAGACTGGAGGAATGCAACGAGGAGCAGGAGCCCCTGCCGGACACCGGCCAGCCGGTCACCAGCAAGGAGCTGGGCGACGGGGCCCCCAGGGGTGGGGGGGTGCCCCTGAGCCTTCAACCACTGAGCGCGTGCAATGGAGCCGAGGCTGGGGGCTGCTTTCTGGGCGGCGCCGACCCCGGCAACAGGCTGAAGAAGCGCAGGAGCCCGCGGAGAACAAAGGGGTCCACAGGCCAACCTGCTGAGCTTCCAGGACAAGGAGGAAGAAACCAAAGAAGTCCTCAATGTGAAGAAATCAAGTGAGAGCAAAAGACAGTAAAATTACTTAAGAAAGAATACAAAGAAGATCTTGAAAAATTAAAGACTAAGTCAGAACTCAACTCACCAACCAACATTGCAACATAAATGCTTTTTTTTTTTTTTTTTTTAAAAAAAAAAAAAAAGGACAGAATGTTGGAACAGCGGCAGCCAGGCCTAGAGTGGCCAGGCACAAGGCAGTGGCAGCCGGGCCTGGAGCAGCAACAGCCAGGCCCGAGAGCAGCAGCAGCCAGAACCAGAGCAGCAACAGCCAGCACTGGAGCAGCCAGACCTGGGGCAGTGGCAGCCAGGCCTGAGGCGGAGGCGGCCAAGCCCAGGGTGGCCAGTCCAGGAACACCAAGACCCGGAGTGGCCGGGCCCGGAGAAGCTGGGCCCAGAGCAGCCGGGTCGGGAACAGCCAGGCCCAGAACAGCAGAAGCCAAGATCGGAGCATCCAGGCCGGGAGCAGCCAGGCTCATAGCGGCCTGGCCCAGAGCAACTAGGCCCAGAGCAGACGGGTCGGGTGCGGCCAGGCCCGGAGCAGCGGCTGCCAGGCTGGGAGAGGCCAGGCCCGGAGTGGCCGGGCCCAGAACCGCCAGGCCCAAAGCAGCCGGGTCGGGTGCGGCCAGGCCCGGAGCAGCAGCAGCCAAGTCCAGAGCAACTAGGTTGGGAGTGGCAGTGGCCAGACCCGGAGCAGCTGGTTGTGGTACGAATGAGAGCAACAGAGGCCAGGCCCAGTGCAGCCAGGCCCGAAACAGCTCGCTCCTCGCCTGCCCCCACCCCAAGGCTGCCTCTCAGACATGGCTGGAAACTTTTGCGGGAACTTGATGGTCTGCTGAATCAAGTGATGAAGGCTTAGATCTGGATGTGTTGAGTTAGTATAGCGCTGGGGTGTTGATCTATGAGTGCCTTGGGTGGGGCCTGGATGAGGTTGGTTGACCTATTTGGAAATGTCTTTTGTCTGAAGTGTATCATTGGGCATGTGGAGATATTATTGATATGAGAAAATGCTAAGTAACTGATTTACTATCTGAAAAGGGATTTACTATCGAGGAAAGGGAGGGAGGAAGAGTCTGAACATAAACTGTGCACCTATGGATGAGGACAATGGGGGATGGGGAGAGGGTGGAGGGTGGGGTGGGAACCTGGTGGAGGGGGGAAGAAATGAGGAACCTTTGTAATAATATGAACAATAAAGATTGATTTTTTAAAAATAAATAAATAAAAATAAAAAAATTCTAGGACTGAAAAATAAAATAATTGAAATGAAAAATTCCCTAGAGTGGCATTCAAAGGCGTATTTGAGCATGTAGATGACAGTATCAATGGACCTGAAGACAGGACAATTGAAATTACAGAGGGTCAGAAAGAAAAAAGATTGAAGAAAAGTGAACAGAGCCTAAGGGGCCTGTGGGAAAGCATCAAGTAAATCGGCACTGTGGGAGTCCCAGAAGGGAAAGAGAAACAAAAAAAGGGCAGAAAGATTATTTGAAGAATTAATGCTGAAAACTACCCAAATTTGAGGATAGACATGAATAGAAACATTGATCTGCTGCCGCTTGCCCGTCACCCAGACACGTGCCCACCAGAATCAAACCGTGACCCCTGGTTCATAGTAAATGCTCAGCCGCTGAGCCACGCCAGCCGCACCCACGCTTGAACGTCACGTAAACGTGAATCACAGCTCCCCGATCTTTTTCTCCGCGCCGGTAGCGTTCACCACGGTTGTTGGGCACGGCCGTGCGCATCCTTACTCTATCGTTCTGCAGGATGCACCTCTGTGCCGAGCAGCGGCAGCCGCATCTGCTCGGCCCCTTTAGGCCGCTTTGGAGACTGCACTGCGGACATTCTCGTGTCTTCAGTGAGCAGATGCGCTCAGGCCGCACTGAAATGCCTAACACCAGGCCTGAGTCCTTCAGGCCAAGTCCAAGCAGCCGTGCCCGCCGGCCCCTGGCCTCCTGGGGGAGGCCGCCCGTCTCCTCCCCGCGGGGTTCCCCCGCCCGGGCCCCCCAGGAGGTGGGCTCTCCCAACCCAGCCAGGGAAGCTCTGGTTACTGAATTCTGGAAAAGGAAACAGCGTATGAAGCCACGCGGGCCCCGTGGGAAGGCCACGCATGCAGACCGGGCTGTTCGCGCTCGTACCGATCCTCCCAGCAGCGGCAGGGTGGGGGTGGAGGCAGAAGGGCTGTGGGTGCGGGGCTGTGGCTCCTCACTCGGGGTGCGGCGGCTCCCTGCCTTCTGCGCGTGTGTCAGAGGCGGGAAACCCGGGGCAGCCGTCCGAGAGCGTCGCCTCGCGGTTTCAGAATCTTTGGAAGCAACTTAAGTCAGAAAGGCCTCCCGTGGGCGGCAGTGAAACGTGGTGCCATGCAAAGCAATGCTGGCAGACTGGCAGGCCCCGTTTCTGCGGTCAGGATGGTAAGGGATAACGGACTAGGAGATGCTGCCTCCCCCTCCTCTTGACGCTGCCTGGGAGGAGACCCTGGGAACCCTTCTTCAGCCAAGCCTGACGGGTGGACAAACAGCTGCCTTAAGCCTCCTGCTCTTGACTGACACTCAGCTGGGCCAGGGCTAGGGTGAATAGAGTGAGGCATTCAACCTGAGCCCCAACGGAAAGGGCAACATGAAATCAGTAAGCAATATAGAGAACGGTTCAATGCAATACATTTGAAAATAAAAACCAATGCAAAAACAATGATGAAAAAATTCACCTTTTTAAACAAATCCTGATGGCCAGGATTAGGGTGAGGTAAATGAAGTTGAGTCATGTAAGTACAGAATTAATCCACAAAGAAGTCGTTAGGGTCAAATGAGATAATGCATGCAGTGTGCTTGGGACCCTCATGCACTGCCCCGGGGGAATGTAAATTGGTGGGACCACTATGGAGATTCCTCAGAAAATGGAAGATAGAATTACCATAGAACCCAGCAACCCCACTTCTGAGTATTTATCAAAAAAAAAAAAAATCAAAACACAAATTCAAAAAAATATACACACCCCTATGTTCATTGTAGTGTTATAATTAGAGGCCCAGTGCATGAATTTGTGCACCAGTGGGGTCCCTTAGCCTAGCCTGCAGGATCTGGCTGAAACTTACTCTCTGACATTCCCCAAGGATTGCAAGAGGACCCCGGCCAGGCTGAAGGACTCCACCGGTGCACAATCAGGGCAGAGAGGGAATTGGGAGGTTGGCATATCAGGTTTTTGTTATATAGGATAGCCAAGATGTGGAAGCAACCCAAGTGCCCATCAGCAGATGAGTAGATTTTTTTTTTAAGTGGAGGTACATTGCAATGTGGCTCAGCCATAAAAAAAAAAAAATAATGAAATTTTATCATTTGTGACAACATGGTATTATACTGTGAAATAGGTCAAGATTTCCCTTACATGTGGAATCTTAATAATAATAATAATAATGAACAAACAAAACAGAAACAACTCACAGATACAGAAAACATTCACATGAGCTTCAGTCACGGTCTGCCATTTTGGCCATGGAGCACATTTTGTCACAGGTAAGATCCATGCCGTGGAAATGAGTTGCCAGAGGGATGAAGAGGGTGGGTCTGGCTGACAAGGATGAAGGTGTTAAGCAGCACAGATGGGTAGCTACAGAACATTCCTGGTGAGGCTCTTGGCCCTCTGAGCAGCACCATGGCGGTCAGCGAGTTCAAGCACCTTATGGAAGGCAGCAAACAAGGAGCCGAGAAGAAAGTTGTCGGTCCATTTTCTAAGGAAGATTGATGGGTGTGATGTGAAGGCACCCGCAGTGTTCAATGTGAGAAGTGTTGGGAAGCAGTAGCCACGAGAACTCTAACAACCAATATCACACCTGGTGGTCTCAAGGGCCGTGTCTTTGAAGGGAGCCTAGCTGAGGTGCAGAACAATGAGGCTGTAGTTAGAAAATCCAAGCTAACTACTGAGGATGTTCAGGACAAACTGCCCAACTTCCACAGTGTGGAACTTACCCGAGGTCATAGTGGCAGACCACGACTGAAGCACAAGTTGATGTCAAGACTACTGGTGGCTGTTAGCTTCATTGGTTCTATGTTTGTTTTACTAAAAAAATAAATTTAAGCCCAAACCGGTTTGGCTCAGTGGTAGAGCATCGGTCTGTGGACTGAAAGGTCCCGGGTTCGATTCCGGTCAGGGGCATGTACGTTGGCTGTATGGGCACATCCCCGATAGGGGTTGTGCAGGAGGCGGCTGGTCGATGTTTCTCTCTCATCGACGTTTCTGGCTCTCTATCTCTCTCCCTTCCTCTCTGTAAAAAAATCAATAAAATATATTTTTTAAAATAAATAAATAAAAATTAATTAATTATTGATTTTAAAAAAATTTTTTTAAATGCAGCAGTAAGGTTCAGAAGACCCCGCATGCTCAGATCAGCAGGTCTACCAAATCTGGAAAAAGCGATGGGAATCATGACCCGAATGCCTGGAGAGGTGTCCATACATTGATGGCGGATTGCCCTGGGAAGACAGAGGAGGCTCACCAACCTACTCATCTGCTCCAGGTGTCTGTGTGTGTCAGCTGTAATTGAGGAGAGAGAGGGGAAAAAAAAAAAAAAAAACAGTTTTGAAGAACAAAGTATTGATATGTGTATTACATCATTGCCTCTGCTACTACTGGACTGTCACATGTGTGCTCCAGGAGAAAGAGACTGCTGCATCCCAGGGTGTGGCGGGTCTGCCGTTCCCATCCTGTCTCTACAAAGCCTTTCCTGGTCTTTGTAGTTTGAACTAGATGCCCTCACCTGTGACCTTCTGACATCCTGAGCTGACCTGGTCATTGCACTGGCCCTGCGTTGTGTCATCCGTCTGTTCATCCCTCTCTGCTGTAGCCTAGGACATCTATGAGGATAGGGGCAGTCATATCTGGCTTATTAATGTACCTCCTCAGGGCACAGAGCCTGCCCATAATACCTACTGGAACTATACTTATTATCTTATATGAGTATGAATTGGTGTCCAGAGACCCCTTCCCAATCCTTCTTCGATAGGACTGCATCAAATGGGTCAGGGGTGGGGGACAGAGAGAGAGTAACCTTTTGCATGCCAGCCAATGTTTCTATGTAGCCTGAAGTCATATAATAATAAAAGTATCATTACTATTTCTCTTAGTGCTACCACTAATTGGGGAGTTCACATGTGCTAATCACTGTTTAAACCTTTTCATGAATTAACATTGATTCCTCATAATAATCACACAGAGGGGTAATAGCATTGTCCCCTTCCACAGAAACCGAGGCAGAAAAGTCAGGTGTGAGCCCAAGGTCGCTCAGTCACTGGGCGGACGAACTGCCCTCGACCCCAGTCTGACCCCAGAGTGGACCACCGAGCACTAGATGAGGCCCGGCCGCTGGCTCCCAGACCCCTGCTCCCGCTCCGGGGAGAAGATGCCAGCTCAGTACCCCCAGGCAAAGTTTACTTACTCCCGCTTATAATCAGAGAGCGCCACCGGCAAGAACATCTGAGGAAGAGAAATAGATTTTGTCACTTCTCTGAGAGGCTTCCTGGTCCCTGCAGGTTAAAAAGAACATGTTAATACAACAAGCCTCTTTGTCCTGGGATTCTGTTACACGCTTGGCTGGTCAGCTTCATCTTGAGCTGGCCGAGCAGAATGCCCTTCCATGGGACAGTGTGTGTGCAGGCAGTGCAGCTGACAGGGGTCTCGGCAGCAAGCCCAGTGCACATGTAGGAAGCACACGCAAGAGAAACACAGGTTCAGTGAAGGGCCATTTAGTGCATGTCTTCTCTGCTTTGGGATTTTTATCAGAACATTCCAGGTTTGGGTGTTTGTTTGTTTTGTTATTTTTATTGAATTTATTGGGGTAATATTGGTTAATAAAATTATACTGTTGTCTTTGTCTATGACTTTGTGGGGGGGGGGGGTTTGTTTGTTTGTTTGTTTTTGCTTAATCCCTTAATCATTTTCACCCAGTCTCCCCCAAACCCCCTCCCCTCTAACAGCTGGTTTGGGTGTTTTTTAACACAATGTCAAGGTTGTCAACATAGCATGTTTTCTTCCCACTGCCCTGAATTCTTCAAACAGCAGCATGGAATAGAATGATACAACATTTTTATTGAAAAATTAGAGGCCCGGTGCACAAAATGTGTGCACTCAGGGAGAGGGAGGTCCACTCAGCCCAGCCTGCATCCTCTCTCAGTCTGGGAGCCCTTGGGGGATAGCCTATTGCCACAGCGGTGGGAGAGGCTCCCACCGCTGCCACTGCGCTCACCAGCCATGAGCCCGGCTTCTGGCTGAGTGGTGCTCCCCCTGTGGGAGTGCACTGACCACCAGGGGGCAGCTCCTGCATTGAGTGTCTGCCCCCTGGTGGTCAGTGCGCATCATAGCGACCTGTCGTTGAACTGTTTGGTCAATTTGCATATTAGCCTTTTATTATATAGAATGGCATTTGTTTACGCTCATTTTAGAATGGTTAATATGTTCATATTTTCTAAAGTCAAAAGGATATAAAAAGATGACCACTGAGACATGTACTTCCCTCCACAGGCATTTCCTCCACCCCTGGAAATAATCATGTTTATTTCTTCAGTTTTTGTTCATCTTTTTTCATTTCCTTTATTTAAGATACCGTCTAAATATAAGAAAATGAGAATACATATTCTGATGTATTCTTTCTTCCCCCTTTCTTATACAAAGGATAGTATACAATATTCCACACCTGGTTTTTTACCTCACAGTCTCTCTAGAGGCCTTTCTGTGTGAGAGCCTGAGGTCACCACTGGTTTTCACAGCCGCACTATATTCCATGTGCGAATGTACAGGTAGTTAAACCAGTCCCTTGTGGGTGAACTTCCACGACTACAAACAGTGCTGTGATAATGACCTTGCCCATGCATCATTTTCTCCCCACCACAGGGCGTCTATAGAATACATCCCAGGACTAAGACTGTTAGGTCAAAGGGCAAATGTGTTCCCAAGGTTGGTGGATGTTGCCAGCTTGCCCTCCACAGAGCTGTACAACCTCCTGTGCACACACCAGTCTTGACAGCTCCTAGTCCCCCACAGCCTTTCCAACGAAGGTGCTAGACCTTTCTCTTTTTGCCAATTTGATAAATGCTAAATGGTATCTGAGTGTCATTTCAATGTGTATTTATCGTATTATGAGTACTGTTGGGCATCTTTGTGTAAGAGCAGTGTGTTAAAAAAATGCTTTTATTGTGAGTAACAAGCTAACTCAAGCAGATGAAGGGAAAATTGCTATAAGAATTGCTGCGGTGGCTCATGCAGCTGAGCTCAGCTCTATAGCCAGGCCCCCAGAGAAACTGGGTCTAGAAAACAGAAAAAACATTAACTTGATTCTCTGTCTCTATCCCTTCTACTTGTCAAACCAGCCTCCCCACCCCCCAAATACTTGATACAGTCGTCACCCCCCACAGGTGTTAGCACATCTTCTATTCTGACACCCAGAAGCAGCCATAGTTGGAGGCGGGGGAGGATGAGGAAAATCAGAAAATGCAATTTTGGGGGGCTCGCCTAGAGTAGAGGCCTGCTGGGTGCCTACAGAATACCATTGCTCTTTTACTCATTGCCCCTCCTCCACATGGGGCTCTGCTTAAAAGACAGAGACCTCTCATTTTTGGCAGAACCCCATTTAGGCAACAGTGGTGCACTGTCCTCTGCACAGCCCAGGGCTTTTCCAAGCCTTGGGTTCTGGCCAGAGACCCATAACGGAACACTCCTCAGAGTGCCAAGATGGGCACTCTCCTATTGTATGTCCTTGTGTCTGTATGAGATTCTATCAGTTAGTTTGTGGCATAACAAACCACACCCAAATCTAGTGACTTAATACAGAATCATTTCTTATTCCTGCTGATTTTGTGGGTTGGCCAGGTGGTTCTTCTGATAGAAGCTAACTCAGCTGGGTCTAGATTGGCTTCATTCACATGTCTGACAACTGACAAGCTAGTGTCTACAGGGAGTTATCGGGGGTTTGGGACTTTCTCGCTACTAGTCTATCAGCAAGCTAGTCCAAAATAGTGTCTCCCGTTCCAAACAACAAAGGGGGTGTGGGGGAGGGACTCCAATGTGCAGGCATTTTTCAAGTGTCTTCATGTATCATTTCACTGTTATCCCATCGACCAAAGCAAGTCACATGGCTAAGCCATGATTAGGTGGAGAGATGACTATATCTCTTGCTGGAAGTAGCTTAAAATAAAAAATAGTGTAGCCATCTTTGCAACCTATCACAGTGGTGCCTAAAACTCTAGTCATCTTAGGACCATGAGGGTTGTTAGACTAAAGATGACAAATAAGAAGAATTCTCAATGATGACACTGAACTGGTGAGCTTGCTAACCTTGGAAGTTCTTGTTATGTGAGATAATTCCTGCTTAGGAGAGTTAGATTGGCATTACATTATCTTTGCATACCAGCTGAGGCATTGGGAGAGGGCAGATCAGTTCTCAGACAACAAAAGATTGGTCATCCACAGCCAGACTTCACAAACTGGGCAGCTATAAAAAAAGTTTTTGGGAAGAAGTCCTGGCTGATCGCTATGCCCCATATGAGCCGTAGCTCATATGAGAGAAGTGACTACCCAAAAATCAAATGCAAACTTGAGCATCCTTAATTTGATGTAGGGTTTATTGAAGGACAAGCAATGCTCAGTTCTGGAGTCCAAAAATCCAGACACACACATACATGGTTAAGGAGAGGATGTAAAATGCATGGTGTGTGAAGAAGGTGTAAGGGTTCTGCTCCATGTAGTGATGTAACTTAGGTGGTGGTGCCTGTCATGGTCTCTGATGTATAAAAGTCATTACCCGGTGTCACAGTCCTAGGGACACAGAGAGATAAAAAGAGAAATGATATAGAAATATTGGGAAGAGAGGGTTTTACTTAATGTCAAATATGGCACAGAGGTGCAGTACAGGAAGAGCTAAAAAGAGACCATGACATTGTTGTAAGAGTCATGGTAGCAGGAGCAATTTCAGTGGTGTGAGGGGGAAGCCGTGGTGAGCGAAGAGTGAATAATGCCTGTGGACTGCTCTGTCGCCGAGGGCTCTTTCCATGAGATGACTCACAGTCCCAACTAAAACCAGCGTGGTGGTGCCCAGAGCCAGTGGGTTTCACAGCTCTCACCATTGGAGCATTAAAAGGCTTCAGACGTACCTGGACTCAGGAGCTGGCACGTGACTGAAACCCCATCTTTCTCCCCACTGCTTGGTCTGGTCGTCTCCTCAGAAAGTCTCTCTCCACATGGAGAAGCAAACAGCATCCTCCCAATGGCCCTCGCAATAGTGTCAGGAAAGACGCCAAGTGGTCCAGCTCAGAGGGACCTGACATCCCTGAACCAATCGCATGAACCCAGTGTTCTCCTTGGCTGTCCCTCTTTAGCCTCCGTGACACCAAACCACCCAGGCTGAGCAAGATTCTTATTAAATAATGGAAATGGTGATTCTCTGAAGAAGAAGAAGAAAAGGGGGAATATGTAAAATAGACATGACACAAAAAGCAAAGAAAATTTGATAAATTGGATCTCAGGAAAATTAAAAATGTGGAAGATCTATAGATTGGGAGAAAATATTTATAAACCACATAACCCATAATGGACTAGTAGCTAGAAAATATATTTTTAACTCTAAAAACTCAACAATAAAAAAGTACAAACAACTCAATTAGAAAGTGTGCAGAAGACATGAACAGACATTTCATAGAAGATGATGTACATTTGACAAATAAACACATGAAAATGTATTTATAAGCCATGAGGAAAATGCAAATTAAAACCAGAATGATACATCACCACACCCCTAACAGAATGGATGAAATTTAAATATAGTGATAACACCAAATGCTCATAAGAATGCAGAAAAAAAAACAGGGTTATTCATATTCGCTTGTGGGAATACAACATGGTAAAACCACTTGGGAAAGGGGATGGCAGTATTTTATAAAACTAAATATGCCTGGGGCTGCATTAAACTTAAAAGCGTTTGTGTTTCAAATGACACAATTAATAGAATGAAAAGGCAACCTACAGAAGACATTTATCTGAAAATAGCATGCAAATGATCAATAAGCATGTGAAAAGATGGTCAGCATCACTATTAATCAGACAAATGCATATCAAAACCACAATAAGATATTGTCTTACACCCATTAGAATGGTGGCTACTATTAAAATAAAAACACACAGAAACTAATCAGGACCATTTAACATTGAGGAGGAACAGCTTTGGAGGCATTTGGGACATGGCTACCTTGACATGTCCATTTGCTGCTTCACAATGGGCATCACTGGCAGTTACTGTCCACCATCAACAAGATGAAGCCAGGTAAAATGGAAAAACATGGCAGACAGATTGGTTTGGGGAGTACAGTAAAGTTTAATAGTAATAATAAAGGGATTCCAAGATGGAGGTGGATTTCTGGGTGCTTTGAGTCTTTGCCTGGCCTGCTTCTGGGCCCTGTGTTAGGAAAAGCAGACCTTGGTGTGCAGCTTTGTTCTTTCCTCACACACCCAGCCCCAGCAGAGGGACCCACAAGCTGTGAATCACTGATTGTTCCAAACAGGGTACTCAAGGCCTGTTACAAATAGCATCTGACATTGGCCTGCACCAGAGACCCTCTGAATAGGCCCAAATCAAATAAACTCAGTGACCAGCTTCAGAACAAGAACCAATAGCTTCATCAGCAGCATATCCACAGGGAGATATTGTCAGGCTCCAAACTATGCTGAGGTGAATTCTGCTTCATGTGATCAGCACCTGCACAACAGCTTGCACGTTGTGCTGGGGGTTGAGGCTCACTGTCAGCCAGCTTGAGGGTCGAGCCTATGCATGAATGGGCCAATAGGAATCAAGACTCAATTACAACAGAAGAACCCACAGAACTCGCACAAGGGATATTATTAGAACACCCAGGTCTGGTCACCGGGAGTTTGTGCTAGTAGGTCTGACAGGCCACCTACAACATAAGGCCACCCTACCAAGACTGGGAGTCATAGCAGACCTACCTAATGCATAGAAACAAACCCAAACAGGCAACCAAATGGGAAGACAAAGAAACAAGCCCCAAAGGAAAGAACAAGCAATCTCTCCAAAAGAAGAGCTAAATGAAATGGAGGTAAACAATTTGTCAGATATAGAGTTCACAGTGATGCTCAACAGAATGGGGGGAAAAAAGATACAGAAATTGCCCTGACTGGTTTGGCTCAGTGGATAGAGCGTCAGCCTGCGACCGAAAGGTCCCGGGTTCGATTCCAGTCAAGGGCATGTGCCTTGGCTGCGGGCACATCCCCAATAGGGGGTGTGCAAGAGGCAGCTGATCAATGATTCTCTCTCATCGATGTTTCTAACTTCTATCCCTCTCTCTTCTTCTCTGTAAAAATTCAATAAAATATATATATTTTTAAAAATATATAGAAATTATGAAAAGCAACCGGTCAGAAATTATGACATAACATAATTTGAAATAAAGAATATACTGGAAGGCCTGGCTGGCATGGCTCGGTGGTTGAGCATTGACCTATGAACCAGAAGGTCCTGGTTCAATTCCCAGTGAGGGCACATGCCATAGTTGTGGACCCTATCCCCAGTGTGAGGCTCTCTCATCCTTGATGTTGCTATCTCTCTCTCTCCCTCACCCTTCCTCTCTGAAATCAATAAAACATATGTTTTAAAAATACACTGGAAGGAATAAAACAGATTAGAGGAAGATGAGGATTGGATGAGTGAATTAGAATACATGATAGAGCCCTGGCTAATTTGGCACAGGGGTTAGAGCATTAGCCTGCAGATTCCCGGTCAAGGGAATGTACCTTGGTTAAAGATTCAATCCCCAGCCCAATTGAGGCATAAGTAGGAGGCAATCAATCAATGTGTCTCTCTCACATTAATGTTTCTCTCTCTCCTCTTTCTCTCTTTACTCCTCCCACTCCCTTCCACTCTCTCTAAAAATCAATGGAAAAATTAAAAAAAAAACATGGTAGGGAAAAAAAAATCAGTCAGAGAACCAAAAAGAAAAATTTTTTTAAATAGGAGGATAGTTTAAGGAACTGTGGGACGATATGAAATGTAACAATACCCATCTTACAGGAATACCAGAAGGAGAAGAATGTGAGCAAGGGATAGAGAATATATTTGGGGAAAAAAATAATGGCAGAAAACTTCCCTAACCTGGTGAAGAAAAAAATAACACAAGTTCAGGAGGCACAGAGAGTTCCAAGTAAGATGAACCCAAGGAGACCCACACCTAGACACATCATAATTAAAATGTCAAAATTTTGCTTGGCTAGCATGGTTCAGGGATTGAGCACTGACCCATAAACAGGAGGTCACAGTTTGATTCCCAGTCTGGGGACATGACTGGGTTACAGGCTCTATCCCCAGTTTGGGGTATGTAGGAGGCAGCAAATCAATGATTTTCTCTCATCATTGATATTTCTATAGGGTTAGGGTTAGGATTAGGGTTAGTATCTCTATCTCTTACTCTCTGAAATCAGTAAAAATATTTTTTTTAATTAAAGACAGCCCTAACTGTTTTTGGCTCAGTGAATAGAACGTCGGCCTATGGACTCAAGGGTCCCAGGTTCGATTCCGGTCAAGGGCATGTACCTTGATTGCAGGCACATCCCCAGTAGGGGGTATGCAGCAGACAGCTGGTTGATGTTTCTCTCTCATGTATGTTTCTAACTCTCTATCCTTCTCTGTAAAAAATCAATAAAATATATTTTTTTAATTAAAGACAAGTAGAGAATCTTAAAGGCAGCAAAAGAAAAACAAAGGAGCTCCCATAAAGTTTTCAGCTTATTTCTCAACAGAAACTCTACAGGCCATAAGGAAACGGCATAAAATATTCAAGGTAATGAAAGCAAGGATCTGCAACCAAGACTAATATATCCAGCAAAGCTATCATTCAAAATAGAAGGTGAAATAAAGAGCTTCTCAAACAAACAAAAAAAGAAAGGCTAAAGGAATTTATTAGCACAAAAAAAGCATTGCAAGAAATGTTAAATTGACTTTTGTAATGGTAAGAAGAAATAAGAGAAACATAGGCATAAAGAAAAAATGGTACTCTAACCAGTTTGGCTCAGTGGATAGAGCATCAGCATGTGGACTAAAAGGTCCCAGGTTCTGTTCAAATCAAGGGCATGTATTTTGGTTGCGGGCACATCCCCAGTAGGAGGTGCACAGGAGACAGCTGATAGACGTTTCTCTCTCATCGATGTTTCTAACTCTCTATCCCTCTCCAATCTCCCTGGTGGTCTAGTGGTTAGGATTCGGCGCTCTCTCTCTATCCCTCTCTATTCCTCTCTGTAAAAAATCAATTAAAAAATCAATAAAATATATTTTAAATGGAAATAAATAAGTACCTATCAATAATAACCTCAAATGTAAATGGATTAAATGCTCCAATCAAAAGACATAGGGTAGCTGAATTGATAAGAAAATATGACCAACATATATGCTGTTTACCCCTCAGGAAAAAAAAGACTCACACAGGATGTGAGTGAAGGGATGGGGAAAAAATGTTTCCATGCAAAAAGAAATGAAGAAAAAAGCTGGGGTAGCAATATTAATATTTGACATAATAGACTTCAAATCAAAGGCCATAACAAGAGACAAAGAAGGTAATTACATAACACTTAAGGGATTGATCAAACAAGAGGATATGACTCTGGTAAATATATATATACACAAACATACACACTCTTGGAGGATTTTAAGAAATAACAGCAATACAAGTCATATTAGCTGACTTAACACCCCACTGACTTCACTGATTAGATCTTCCAGACAACATAACGAACAATGAAACAGTGACCTTAAATAACATACTAGGTCAGATAAATTTAATTAACATTTACAGAACATTTCACCTCAAAGCTGCAGATGATACATTCTTCGCAAGTGCACACGGGACATTCTCAAAGATAGACCACATGTTAGGACAGAAAATAAGTTCAAGAAAGCTGAAATCATATGAATCATCTTCTCAGATCACAATGGCATAAAACTAGAAATCAACTACAATAAAACCACTCAAAAACATTCAAACACCTGGAGGCTAGATAGCATGCTATTAAACACTGAATGGGTTACCAATGGACCACGGAAGAAATTTAAAACTTCCTGGAAATAAATGAAAATGAATACAATAACCCAAAAATTTATGAGACACAGCAGAAAGCAGTTCTCAGATGGAAGCCCATAATATTGCAGATCTATCTCAAGAAATAAGAAAAATCTCTAATAAACTATCAAATACTACAACTAAAAGAATTAGAAGGAGAACAATGAGAAAATCCTAGAGTAAGTAAATTATAAAGATCAGAGAGGAAATAAATAACATAGGGACTAAAAACAAATACAAAAATCAATGAAATCAAGGATTGGTCCTTAGAAAATATAACTAAGATTGATGAACCACTAGTTAGACTCATCAAGAAACAAAGAAAGTGGATGCAGATAAATAAAATCAGAAAGGAAAGAGATGAAGTAATAACTGACACCACAGAAATACAAAGGATTGTGAGAAAATATTACAACTTTACGCCAAATAAATTGGACAACCTGTTTAAAATGGACAAATTTTTAGAAACATACAATCTTCCAAAACTGAATTAGGAAGAAACAGAAATCCTGAATAGACAAATAACAACTAATGAAACTGAAGCAGTAATCAAAAAACTTCAGGCAAACAAAAGTCCTGGACTGGATGGCTCCACAGGGAAGTTTTACCAAACATTCAAAGAGGAACTAACACCTATACTCCTCAAAATATTCCAAAAATTTCAAGAGGAACAAAACACTGCCAAGCTCCTTTTTATGAGGCCAGCATTATTCTAATTCCAAAACAAGATAAAGACATTACAAAGAAAGAAATGATAAGCCAACACCCCTAATGAACATAGATGCCAAAATCCTCAACAAAATATTAGCAAATCGGATCTAGCAATATATTTAAAAGATTATTCACCATGGCTAAGTGGGATTTATCCCAGGGATGCAAGACTGGTACAATATTTGCAAATCAATAAATGTGATACATCACATAAACAGAATGAAAGATTAAAACTATATAATCATATCAATAGATAAATAAAAAGGGGGGGGAAAGCATTTGACAAAATCCAACACCCATTTTTGATAAAAGTAAATAAATAAATAAATAACCTCTCAGCAAAGAGGGAATAGAGGGATCATATCTCAACATAATAAATGTCATATATGATAAACCTTCAGTGGAGTAAAGACAATGCAAGTGCTCATCAGTGGGTGGATGGGCAGTGTGTCGCACCCAGGCGGTGACTGCTGCTCGGACTTCACGGGGAAGGAAATCCCAGTGCCTGCTACAATGTGATGAACCCTGAGGACAAGTGAAGTGAGCCAGTAACAGAATGACAAAATTATAGGATTCCATTAATGCGTTGTGTACACTGATTATTATGATCTCTGAACATGTAATAATCTGGTTACTCGTGTGTGTGTGTGTGTGTGTGTGTTTGAGGCCCAGTGCATGAATTCGTGCATGGGTGGGGTCCAGCCAGCCTGGCCAGGGGGAGGAAACATGGCCGGCCTGCCTGCTGGTTGAACTCCTGGTCGAGGGGGCAATTTGCATATTAGCCTGAGTGGCCAGATTATTATGTTTCAGAGATCATCATCATCTGGCCACTCAGTGTAAGTAGTCACGTTCACTGTCATACTCCATCCATAGACCCAGCATCAGGCAATCTTCTCTCCGAGGGCGCTACATGGTGACAGCCCAGGAGTCCTCAGGCAGCAGTGTCATCCCTGCATCCGGGGCAGGTGACGTGCGGCATCGTTTGTGTCACTGGTTGCTAGGCCCTCTCTGTATCGCTCAGACATCCTGGCTGGAGGCCCCTCTTACCATGAGCCTGCTCCTCTTTGTCCTGGTCTGCGATGGTGAGCATTGCCCACGTTTCTGGAGCTTGCTTTCTAAGCCTCCGTGCTTGGAATCCTGGGTAACTTTTCCTGAAGTGTCTGGAATTGAGGACTCTTTCCATGGCAAGTGAGGAATGCTGAATTTAAACTGAATTTTATTTTTTCAGGGCTTTTAGACTCCTGCAACTAAAATATCCAGGGCTGCCGAAGCCGGTTTGGCTCAGTGGTAGAGTGTCGGTCTGCAGACTGAAAGGTCCCGGGTTCGATTCCGGTCAAGGGCATGTACATTGGTTGCGGGCACATCCCGGTAGGGGGTGTGCAAAAGGCGGTTGGTCGATGTTTCTCTCTCATCGACGTTTCTAGCTCTCTATCTCTCTCCCTTCCTCTCTGTAAAAAATCAATAATATATATATATATATATATTAAATAAATAAATAAATAAATAAATAAAAACTAAAATATCCAGGGCTGCATCTGTCCATCTTCAGGCCCAGCAGGCTCCGGACTCTCCAGGAGGGTCCTCAGAAATCACTGTTTTTCATCTCTGCTCCGTTTTCCCGGCTGGTTTGACTGAGTCCCCGCAGCGGCCCTGCAGCTCAGTGCAGCCCCACGGCCTCAGTGACCCCCCAAGAACGGAAGCGTTCCTGCCCGGGGCCCCAATGCCTCCCAGAGCAGGCTTCGCCGGTGCCGGCTCCCCGTGGCCCCAGTTCGGAGCAGCTGGAGCAGGGGCTGCAGTAGCGGGGTGCCCTGTCCTGGCAGCAGGCAGGGTGCTGGCCAGCCGTCCTTCCGTGCAGACTGAGGCGGGCCGCCCCGCTTCCCCAGAGCCGGCTGCTTCCTGGGTTTGTGGACGCAACACCCCGGCTCTGCCTCCATCTCGCATCGCCTTCTCCCCTCTGCCTGTCCAATCGACCCCCCCTCTGCCTGTCCAATCGCCCCCGTGTTTCTTCTACAAGGACGGGTGTCCTTGGACTGCAGCCCACCCAGAGAACCAGGTTTGTCTCAAGTCCCTGCGCTTGGTTACTCTGTAAAGGTCCTTGTCCCTCACGGTCGCAGTCCCAGGGCCCTGCACTCAGACACGGCCGTGTCTTTCGGGAGGCGACACTCGGCTCGCTGCCGTGGACACGCAGGCCGTGCAGCCTCACAGGACTCCCCCAGAGCCCCCTTCGCTGAGCGCTCTGCTGGCACCACCCTGAAGTGTGTGATGAACAAGGGACCCCTCCCTTTCGTTCTGCTCGGGGCCCCACTCACTCCGCGGCCGGCTCTGGTCCCGTGAGAAACTTGGACTCTGAGAAATCTTCACTGGGATCTGCCCAGGCCTCTTACCAGCCAGCAGCCCGGACTGTGTGCTTTCTCGTCCCTGCCTGCTCCGTCTTGGAGAAAGACTGGGAAGGGAATAGCAGGGGCTGGAGAGCACCTCGCTTAGGCTGTCCAGAAGGCTTCCCATGGGAGCCACCTTTAACTGAGATGTGATGGATGAAGAGTCAGCTGAGCGTTAACAAAGTGAGCAGAGGGAGGAGCACATGCAGGGAAGTGGAGGCCAGCGCGGACAGCGTCTGCCGCCTTCCTGTTGCTCGCGGCAGGCCAGGCTGTCAGGGATGTGCCCACAGGGATGGCCCACTGGGCTGGAGGAAGCAGGGTTAACCAACGCGGTGGGAGGCAGACAGGCTGTCTAGAATGACAAAGTCACTTTCTGCCAAGCCTCTGGTCACTTCCCTCTCCAGTGCTGGTTGGCCAGATTGGGCCAAAGCAAAGGTTCCTCTAGCTACTTCCTCTGCCTTCTGAAAGACAGCAGCATCAGCAAGAAATGAAGAACTGGCCAGAAACTCAGTGTTAGTTCGCCGACTCCGTCTGCGATAAGTGGGGAGATGTGGGGGGACGATGGATGCGGCAGGAAGAGGCCCAGGGAGCCCTAGGGAGCCCTGGGGAGCCGCTCAGAGGTGGGCTCCTCCCTCACTCCCGGCATCCAATTATTTCTACAGAGAGCAGAAATGTTAAAGTAAAAAAAAAAAAAAAAAAATGAAGCAAAGCAAAAAATATATAAGACAATTAGAATATTAGAACATGGGAGGAAATGTTAACATCTGAGAAGTGATAAGATAAAAGATTGATACATTTTAATGGGTAAACAAATCTAAATTTCCACAGGGGGAAAAAAGATACAACATCAAAAGACAAATTGTAAATCAGGAAGAATATTCACAACATATATAACAAAGCATGAGCTAATTTTCCTAATATAAAAATACCTCTTAAATATTAATAAAAGGAAGACCAACAACCCAATAGCAAAACTGAAAAAGGACAAGAAGAGGTATTCTGTATGAAGAGAACTTCACGTGGTGTCTAACATACGAAGTGATACTCAGAGAAACAGTGACATACCGGTGTCCGCCATCACACCCACAAACACCAAGAGGCTGGCCCAGACCCTGGGTCTAAGAGAAAGGTGCAAACACAGCAGCGCACACAGTGCTGGGGTGAGCACATGTTGGTATAACTTCTTTGGAAGGGAATTATGAAATGGCAATCAGAAATTAAAAATATAAGAGGGGAAAAAAAACACCTTTGACCCAGCAACTCTAGTTTCAAGATTTTGTCCTGGACATAATCTCAAATACGTGTAGGGTATTCACTTATGGTAATTTTTTTATTTGTAGTTGCAAAAATGGGAAATATTTTTTCCATTCAATTGGAAAAGAGTTCATATAAGAATTTTACATATAAGAAATATTACAAAGCCATTTTTAAAATAAGGTGGGTTTTATGGGCTCTGATATTTAAACATCTCCAAGAGATGCTGGTGGGGGCATAAAGGTCTGAATGTTATACACCTACTCGTGCAAAAAGAGTCAAGGATGAGAGAGAGAGATCAGAGATTGAGATGCGACAGAGAGACAGACAGACAGGCAGACAGAGACTATGCACGGACACGTCTGGAAACTTCCATAAGAAGGTGGTAAGAGTAACTGTCTCTGGGGGTGCAGGTAAAAGAGAAACCTTACTTTCATTATATAGACTCTGTTACTCCTTGAATGTTACCATGTTATTGTTTTTTCTATAAAATTTGTAATGAAAACTATTAAGAGGATGAGATGCCTGGAGGGGGGAAACAAAGTGAGAATTAAAAGAATTCTTTCCAAGAAAAATAATAAAATCCTCTCCCCCAAGGACTCTACTGACAAGTATTGTGTTCACCTTCTTCCAGAAGTCTTCCCGTGTTCTTACGAATGTGGTTAAATCAAACTTGGCTTTAAGTCATGAATCGTCATCCTCGCCCCCCTCTCCCCACTGCTTCCCTTCACCCAAGCACGCAGCCAGCCGGCTTGGGAAGTTCTCGCCCTCGAGGAGGCTGGGGGAGGTCTGGAAAGCAAGACTTCTTGGTTCTTGCTCCGAAAAGCTAAGCCCACGGGGTACTGCAGCGGGTTTGCAGATCTAGAGGGGAGGAAAAAGGGTTCAGGAGCAAGAGACACTGAGAAAGACCTGGACAGAGTGTGGACTTGGGGGTCTGCCTCGCTGGGCCAGAGAACAAAGCAAGAGTGTCTGGTGGTTAGCAGCATCTACAAATTGCAGTCGGTAGAGGAGGGAGAAGGAAGCAGAGAAGCACGAGGCAGAGGAAAGGAGAAGTTAGCGCAGAGCCACAAGCTAAAAATACACTGGAGGAGGGAGCTGAGTAATAATGCGATCAGATAAGAAAAGCAAGTACTTTCCATTCGTGTGAAGGGCATGAAAAAGCAGCTCACAGACAAGACAATGCCCGCGCTTATCCCCTGGAGAAAGCATTCTTCCTCAAATGCCAATTAAAACAATACCGAGATGGCATCTTCCCCTATCAGACTGGTGAGCAAGGTGGATGCTAACCTGTGGGCGCCCCCCGGGCAGGTGGGAGAAGGGCGCCCCCTTGTGGGCAGAGTCACCAGGAGGGGTGCAGGGGTGCAGCCTAGACACCATCCTTTCAGTCCCCACCTGGACCTTTTGCAAACAGACTGGATCCCTCGGCAAAATATAAAAATGGCTCCGAACACTGTTAGAGACTGTGGAGAAACACCCCGGCCCACTCCTCAGGTAACGGTCTCTTGTTTTACCCAAGCTTCAACACGTCATTCTGAATCACACGATCCTTCCGCTATGTCTTGATCTATCCACTTGAAGCTATATTGTCTCCATTGCTATAAAAGAAGTAAATTTAGCTCAACTTCTCTCTTCCCTTTCCTGTTTCCTAAGTTTTGTGATATTATTTATAGTTAATTTCTGCAGTCGGTATTTTTTTTTTTTTAATCCTCACCCGAGGATATTTTCCCATTGATTTTTAGAAAGAGCGGGAGGGAGGAAGTGGAGGGAGGCGAGAGACAGAGAGAAACATTGATGTGAGAGAAACACATCCATTGCTTGCCTCCTGCATGAGCCCTGCCCGGGGCCCGGGCTGGGAAGGAGCCTGCAACCAAGGTGCTTGCCCTTGACCAGAATCAAACCCAGGACCTTCCAGCCTGCAGGCCAGTGCTCTATCCACGGAGCCAAACTGGCCAGGGCAATAAATATTTATTAAGAACCTACACACAGTAGTCTCTTTTTTCTAGGTGCTCATTGTTCTTATGACTTTGTTGGTTTTATCTTTTTCTTGCCCATATGATTTTGAGAAATAGAGTTGATCCTTTATTTTTCCCATCCACGGAAGCCATCTTAATTCATATTTTTAATTCAGGGTTTTGCAAGTGGCAGAAACTAGCTTGGACAAGCTTAAAAAGAGGGGGAAAGCCCTGGCCGGGAGCTCAGTTGGTTAGAGTGTTGTTCACACACACCAAGGTTGTAGATTCAATCCCTGGTCAAGGCATACACGAGAATCAACCAGTGAATGCTTAAATAAGTGGAACAGCAGATGGAGTTCCTCCCACCAAGCCAATAAATAAATTTTTAAAGGAGTGAGAGGTGCAAAGTCACAGCAAGGATGCAGCGCAGCCGTCACAGCCTCACGTCAGAAACCTCAAGCTCCTCGCAGGCCAGGGGTCTCGGGTCCAAGGTGTCGATGTGGCTGGCGAGCCGAGTCCGGAGAAAGGGGCCTGTGGACACCAGGCTCAGGACGGGCTTCTACAGCACAAACGTTGCTGTTTCTTCGTTAGAAGGTGGTGTGCGAGAACGGACTTGTTTGGATGAAAATCAGACGACGTGTCCCCTATCCCAACTGTGGAGTTACCTGGGCCAGACTGCCATGCCCAGAAGCTTGGTCTCTGTCCCTGGCAGCATCCAGAAGTTTCTTTGCAGCCACTCTTCCAGGCCAACCACTCCGCTCCTTTATATGCGGCCCAAAGAGTTGGGGTTTGTTTGTTGGGAAGGGCGGGCGTGCAAGAAAGTTGACCTCCCGACACAGGGTGCACGCCTGCCCCCTGGTGGCAGCCTCCAGCCCGCCCAGCAGGACCCGTGCCAGGCCCCAGCGGTGCTGGAGAGCCTACCTCAGAGCAGCAGGCACAGGGCAAGCACTAAAGAGCTGTGCACGTGGTAAAAGTCCTGTTTGTCAAGAGCGCGGGCCCTGGGCTCACTCCTCCCCAGCTTCACACTCCGCTATGCAGCATGCTGGTTGGAAAGCGTTGACTGCTGTAACAAACTGCGCAGACGTGGTGGCTTTACCCAAATTGAAAAACAAGACAAATGTTATAGTAATATATAGAAATGTTTAAAAAACGGTTTAAAATGTTAAAAAGGTTTGAGTTAACTTTCCTGAAACCTGAAGTGTGATATTAAGGACACATCCCCCACTGGCCTGGGTGTGTGTACCCCACAGACAAGGACTTGAACTTCAGTCACTGGCTCAGAGGGACTTGCTAAGATAACCGTGTGTGAGTGATGTACTCCCCCTCGATAACCACACGCAGCCCCTCGCCCTGTTTGAGGCTAACATGTGTGCACTGACATCATTCACTGACAGCCGCCTGGACTGCTGCGGGTACGAACAGGCTTTAAAAATGGATCCTGACCAGCTAACGGCGCTCACCTGTCAACACAGCCACACAAGCACGTCCTTTTGTCAGTCCTGTAAGCAATGCCGCTCCACGCTCCTCTCCCTGCCAGATGACAGAAGAACGGCTAGGACCTCCTGATCGAGACGCCACTGAGCTCTCCGGTGAGGAACGCGGCCCCCCACATGCCGGACCGGACCGACCCAGCTGCCGACACCAGGGGACAGCACCGCCGGGATCCCATCCGGCCTGTGGCCGCAGCACCAGGAATTGTGTGAGTAAGAAAGTGCTGTGTGATCTGCAACTGCCTGTGTCTCCTGTGGTGTAATTCCTCCGGCAGTTAATTGAATTATTTTGCGTACGCTTAAAACTGAAATTAGCCAAAACCGGTTTGGCTCAGTGGATAGAGCATCAGCCTGCGGACTGAAGGGTCCCGGGTTTGATTCCTATCAAGGGCATGTACCTTGGTTGAGGGCACATCCCCAGTTGGGGGTGTGCACGAGGCAGCTGATCAATGATTCTTATCGATGTTTCTCTCTATCCCTCTCTCTTCCTCTCTGTAAAAAAAATCAACAAAATATATATTTTTTTAAAAACACTGAAATTAAAGACCAGAAGCTTTAATTTCAGTGTTTTTAAAAAAACACTGCCCTTGGTCCTGCTTATATAGAGCAGCCTCTTTGCTAGCAACTACTTGAATGTCCTAACACCTGCCCGGTTAAAGTTTGTCTAAAGGGACACCTTAGCTGAAACCCGTTTGGATGAAGGGTCCCGGGTTTGATTCCGGTCAAGGGCATGTACATTGGTTACGGGCACATCCCCAGTGTGCAGGAGGCAGCTGGTTGCTGATTCCCTCTCTTCAACGTTTCTAACTCTCTATCCCTCTCCCTTCCTCTCTGTAAAATATCAATAAAATATATTTTTAAAAATAATAATAAAAATAAAAAATAAAGGGACACCTTAGATAAACACCCCAGATCCTTTCCCAGGAGCTAATTAGGACACGTAAATAAATAACTTATTTTAAAACCGGAAATGGCCGGACCAGTGTGGCTCAGGGGTTGAGCACTGATCTATGAACCAGGAGGTCTCGGCTGGATTCCCTGTCAGGGCACACGCCTGGGCTGTGGGTTTAGCCCCCAGTACTGGGAGTGTAGGAAGCAGCTGATCAATGATTTTTTAAAATATATTTTATTGATTTTCACAGAGAGGAATTGAGAGGGATAGAGAGTTAGACACGTTGATGAAAGAGAAACATTGACAGCTGCCTCTTGCACACCCCCCACTGGGGATGTGCCCGCAACCAAGGTACATGCCCTTGACCGGAATCGAACCCGGGACCCTTCAGTCCGCAGGCTGATGCTCTATCCACTGAGCCAAACTGGTTTCGGCCAATCAATGATTCTTTCCATTATTGATGTTTCTATCTCTCTCTCTCTCTCCCTCTTCTTTCCTCTCTGAAATCAATAAAAATATATTTTAAAAGTAATAATAATAAAAACCTGGAAATGGCCCTGGCCCGTGATTCTCAGTTGGTTGGAACATCCACCCGTGCACTGAAGGTCGCAGGTTTGATTCCAGGTCAGGGCACATGCCCAGGTTGCAGGGTCTATCTCTGGCAGTGAGTACAGGAGGCAACCAATTGACGTATCTCTCCTACATCAATGTTTCTCTCACTCTCACTCTCTCCCTTCCCCCCTTTCTAAAAGAAAGAAAGAGAGAGAGAGAGAGAGAGAGAGAGAGAGAGAGAGAGAGAGAGAAAGGAAGGAAGGAAGGAAGGAAGGAAGGAAGGAAGGAAGGAAGGAAGGAAGGAAGGAAGGAAGGAAGGAAGGAAGATAGAGCCTGGAAAGGCATTGTCTTACAGTTCTGGAGACGAGAAGGCTGACAGCGGGCATTGGCAGGACCATTCTCCCTCCGAAATGTGCAGGGATCTTTCCTGCCGGCCCAGCTCCTAGTGGTTTCCAGCGCGGTGCTCCTGCTCGCGGGAGAGCCCCCCAGTCCCCCCTGAGCACAGGAGCTCCCTCTGTGTCTGCGTCCACATTTCCCCCATCGAGGAGCACGCCAGTCCTGCAGGGTCTGCCCACCTCCCCTTACTCATTACCCTACAGCGCGCCTACTTCCCAATCAGGTCGCATGGCAGGTGCTGGGTGGGACTAGAACGTGCCTTTGGGGAGGACGTAATCCCACCCGTCGCAGCTGGTGTGCCACCCTGGCCCAGTGTCTTCCAGTGCGATGTGAAAACAGGCGTTTTAGCGGTCAGACCGCCTGCCAGGTAGTCTGCTCGGGAAGCAGGAAGCTCTGAGTAAAACATGGGTGTGTGTGGGCGTGTGTGTGTGGGCGTGTGTGGGGGTGTAAGGGTGTTTGGGTGTGTGGGAGTGTGTGTGTGGGGATTTGGGGGGGTACGGGGGTGTTTGGGTGTGTGTGGGGGTGTGGGGGAAGGGGTGGGTGTGTGTGGGTGTGGGTGTGTGTGGGGGGGTGTTTGGGTGTGTGTGGGTGTGTGTGGGTGTGTGTGGGGGATTTGGGGGTGTGTGAGGGTTTTTGGGTGGGTGTGGGGGTGTGGGGGTGTTTGGGTGTGGGGGGGTGGGGGGGGTTTGGGTGTGTGTGGGTGTGTGTGTTTGGGTGTGGGGGGATGGGGGAGTTTGGATGTGTGAGGGGGTGGGGGTATTTGGATGTGTGTGGGGGGGTGTTTGGGTGTGTGGGGAGGGGTGGGGGTGTTTGGGTGTGTATGGGTGTGTGTGTGTGGAGGTGTATGGGGTATTCAGGTGTGTGTGGAGGGGTGTGGGGGTGTTTGGGTATGTGGGGTGGGGTGGGGGTGTTTGGGTGTGGGGAGTGTGGGGGGTTTGGGTGTGTGAGGGGGTGGGGGTGTTTGGATGTGTGTGGGGGTGTAAGGGTGTTTGGGTGTGTGGGGTGGGGTGGGGGTGTTTGGGTGTGTATGGGTGTGTGTGTGGAGGAGTATGGGGTGTTCAGGTGTGTGTGGAGGGGTGTGTGGGTGTTTGGGTGTGGGGGGATTTGGGGGGTTGTGGGGGTGTGTGGGGAGGGGTGGGTATGTGTGGGTGTGTGTGTTTGGGTGTGTGTGGGTGTGTTGGGGTGTAGGGTGTTTGGGTGTGTGGGGGGGTGCAGGGTGTTGGGTGCAGGGAAAATGTCTGGGTGGATACACCAGCATTATCTCTGGGGAGGGGATCATGACCTTAGAGAGGAGGATGGCTGCAGCCTGTCTGGTGAGTCCCTCTAGCTCTGCTTGAACTGCTTTCGCTTGCTTTTATAATTTAGTATACAAGGAGCGCAGATAAGCCACCACCCACCTGCCCGGCGGGCTGCGTGAGGGCTGATGCGTGCTGGTGTGCGGTGGCCGTTCTCATGGCAGCGCTCGCCACAGCACTGAGTGCAACAGAAGAATGGAGACCAGCCAATGCCACCTAATGGGGGAGATTCATCCAGGAAATCACATCACAGCCGCTTGATATATTATTATTTTTTTAATATATTTTGATTTTACACAGAGAGGAATTGAGAGGGACAGAGTTAGAAACGTCGATGAGAGAGAAACATCAACCAGTTGCCCCCCCCTGCATACCCCCCACCAGGGATGTGCTCGCAATCAAGGTACATGCCCCTGACCGGAACCAAACCTGGGACCTTTCAGTCTGCAGGCTATCCACTGAGTCAAACGGTTTCAGCCGCTTGATATATTATTAAACAGCATTAAAAATTACGTTGACCGAAGTCCATAATAACAAGGAAAGCTCTTCCCAATATAACGAAAAGGGTAAGATTTAAAGCAGGAGACCGACTTTGTAGCATGTTTTTGAAAATAATGTTCCATCATGTAACCCAGATAGAGTCAGTCACTCTGCTGGTGTACAGACTTAGGAGTGATTTTTTTCTTCCTTCTTTTTTTTTACTTGTAGGTAGTTTCTACATGGCCTTTAACGAATGTGCCCTATTTTTACAAGGAAAACATGATCATCAGAAGAAGAGAGATGACATGTGACCTTATCACCCAGGTGAATGCCATTCCCCACTCACGGAAACGCTGTTTTCCGCGGGGAGACAGCACCAGCCTCAAGGCTGAGAGCCACGCTCCCAGCATCCTCCTTCCCCCTGGTGCCATCCGTTCCTGCGTGTTCCAGAGTCTCTCCTAGCACCCTTTGGCCCAGGAACACGAACTGAAGGATTACAAGGGACATAAATGGCTAAACAAGCTGTGGGCTACCCATGCCTTGGAATATTGGTCAGTAAGAGGAGGAGGAGGAGGAGGAGGAGGAGGAGGAGGAGGAGGAGGAAGAGGAGGAGGAAGAGGAGTAAGAGGAAGAAGAGGAGGAGGAGGAGGAAGAGGAAGAGGAAGAAGAGGAGGAGGAGGATGAGGAGGAGGAAGAGGAGAAGGAAGAAGAGGAGGAGGAGGAAGAGGTGGAAGAAGAGGAGGAGGATGAGGGGGAGGAGGAAGAGAAGAAGGAAGAAGAGGAGGAGGAGGAAGAGGTGGAAGAAGAGGAGGAGGAGGAGAAAGAGGAGCAGGAGGAAGAGGAGGAGGAGGAAGAAGAGGAGGAGGAAGAGGTGGAAGAAGAGGAGGAGGAGGAGGAAGAGGAGCAGGAGGAAGAGGAGGAGGAGGAAGAAGAGGAGCAGGAAGAGGTGGAAGAAGAGGAGGAGAAAGAGGTGGAAGAAGAGGAGGAGGAGGAGGAAGAGGAGGATGAGGAGGAGGAAGAGGAGGATGAGGAGGAGGAGGAAGAGGTGGAAGAGGAGGAGGAGGAAGAGGAGAAGGAAGAAGAGGAGGAGGAGGAAGAAGAGGAGGAAGAGGAGGAAGAGGAAGAGGAGGAGGATGAAGAAAAGGTTGATGAAGAGGAGAAGGAAGAGGAGGAGGAAGAGGAAGATGAGGATGAGGAGGAGGAGGAGGAGGAAGAGAAGGAGGAGGAGAAGGAGGAGAAGAAGAAACAAACTTGATACACCCAACAAACCCAGGTGACTCTCCAGAAAACTGTGCTGAGTGAGAAAAGATAATCCCCAAAGGGCACGTCCTAAAGGGCACGTCCTATGACTCCATTTCCATTCGTTCCTGAAAAGGTGACAGAGAAGCTCTGCATTAGGGGGAGGGTGTGGCTATAAAGAGGACCCTGAGACGCTGCGGCTGCCGGCAGTGCCACTGTCCTGGCTGGGACGTGTGCTCCGGGCTGCAGACGTGACTGTGGTCGGCAGTCAGACAGATGGGAGCAGAGGAGGTCCAGGTGCCTAGCAGTGGACAAGGGAGTGTGGGGCCTTCCCCCAGGGTGACCTTGCCTCCCCAGGCATATCCATAGTCCCGTGGTTTGGACCCCTGACCTTTCCTCCTGAGAGGTAACATCTAGGCCTCGGTTGTAGTTTAGCTCCAGGCCCAGAAAAGCAGCAAAACCAGACAAGTGACCCCACAGCAGCCCTCGGGACCAGCTGCATCGGACAATGACCCCCTGCCCTGCACCAGCCGGTCAGTCCGTGGAGAACACACCCTGAAAGGCCACCCTGGAAAGCTGCTGGATGTCTGCTGAGCTCTTCCCGGACCTCCCTGACACCTCCATCCTCAGACCCAAAGGAGGAGGACCCCGCGTGCTCTCTCCGAGCGGCCTGTGCCTCTCCCTGCCCCTCCCCTCCCCCACCCGCAGGGTGCCACCATCAGCTTCCTCACTCCCAAGCCCAAGGGCCCTTCCTCTGCCTCTATCACGTGTTCCCAAAGCCCATTTCTTCCAGGAACCACTCCTCTGCCTCTGATTTACCAAGTCACTGCCCCCTTAGAGTCTGGGTCTCGGCTCTGAGTTCTTTCCCAGCCAGAACCAAGCACCAGGGCTGCTGACCCAGGCCAACACGGGGAGCTGTCCCTGCCCATAACATTACTACGGGAGAAAGAGAGCAGGAGCAATGTGTTTTTTCCTCACAACTGCATATAGACCTACAATTACCTCAAGATGAAAATTCTTTTTTTGACTGACAAAGGGGGAGTTACAGCATATAAAGGAGAAAGTGGGCCTGGTTGTTACACATTACCTACCTCCCAGCTGGCACTTAACTTCCTCACATCCCAGGAAGTGGTGCTGTCATGCCCTGTTTTACAGATAAGGCACGAGGCTCAGTGGCTTGCCCACGGTGATGCAGCGAGTATGTGGTGCGTGTGGAACGTGGCTCCAGGCATGTCCTAGGGTCTCGGGTGTCAGCCACCACGCTGCCGAAGGCAAGCTCTCGTAGGGACTCCCTTCAGGGACTCAGCTCCCAGCTCGCTGTTCCGGCCTCCGTCTCCCCTTCTTCAGCGCCTCCTGTTTCGGGCCATGTATGTGTCCATCTCTCTTTTCAGGGAAATTCAGCAGCAAGAAATGGAACCTGCCGTTCATCTGGCTTTAACCTTCAAGGAAATGCACCTCACATCATAAGATGAGGCAGCTCTGCAGCTGGTTGAGTCAGCAGCTCCATCATATCAGTAAAGACTAGCTCCGTGCCTGGCTGCTTTGGCTCAGAGAACAGAGCATCGGCCCATGGGCTGAAGTGTTGGGAGCCGAAAAAGAATTAGTGACTACATCTTAAAAGACACCTCCATCTTAGACATTGTGTTTCTCACTTACCAGAACTCATGTGACAAGCTGCGGTGTGGCAGTTAACTAGAAACATTCTAAATGCCTAGCAGCATATCTGGCCATTGAGCAAGGCACACCTGTTGTGATAACTCGCCCCGCCCCGGAGGGTCTGCTGTATCCTCCCCTGCAGGCACATCCTGCTGATACGCAAACCTCCCCCGCCCTGGAATGTCTCCGCGGCAACTTCCCCCTACAACCTGTGTACATATATTGCGGCTGCAACAAATAAAATTTGAGGCTTGATCAGAACCCTGACTTGCCTCCATTTCTCCGTGTCTCCTGTCCTCCCTCATTCCCTTCCATGTGTCTCCTCGCTCCCACGTTGCTGTCCCGCTGGCCGGGGCACTGAAGGCCCTGGCTTTGATTCTGGTCAAGGGAATGTACTTGGGCTGTAGGGTCATCCCTTCCCTGGCTGAGGCGTACAGTAAACAGCCAATCGATGTGTCCCTCTCTCATCAATGTTTCTCTCTCCCCATCCCTTCCACTTGCTCTAAAAATTAATGGGAAAAATATCCTCGGGTGAGGATTGTGAGGGAAAAGAGCCACATGCTAACCTGACAAACTCAGGAGAGGCCTGCGTGGCAGTCTTGCAAACTCAGAGACCTAAAATAACCACAAAAGATGGTTTGAAAATTAAATATCTAACTACAAACAGGTTATAGTGGGTAGTCATGTTCTAGGCCGATATCTCATCTGACAAAGATCAATTTATATCTTCTTTACTGAGCCCATCTGCTTTCCGGCTTCCAAGATAACATATCTATGAGATGTCTGGGTAACTTGTAACTTCCCTTTTTCTGGAGCCTCTGGGGCACAACCAAATGTGGGGGGGCATCAGGACAGATGCCTCAAATTCCTTTGTTACCATGTTAATTGTTCCTGCACTCACCTGAGTACACGTCCATCATTTTACTTTTTATCCAATCCCAGGAGTTTCCCACCGCTTTGCTTTCTCCCGCCTCCTTACTCCATCACCAATGAATTTCATGTAACCCACCTATGCCCCTCCTTTGATTTCAGTGTATAAATAGAAATGTAACCCCGCCATTCTTCAGAGGTTCTGCTTCTCGGCATATGTCAACAGTTTGGCTCAAATAAACTCACTAAAATTCTTTACAGGTTTCAATGGTGTTTTTTTTTTTATTGTTGTTGTTAACAAGATTAACAATAAGTAAACAAACAAACAAACCAAATATTATAAGAAGAAAGATCACCTTCTTCCAGCTTTTTCATTCGACGATTCTTGACTTTTGAGTCCCCTCCTGGCCACAGAATGGCAGCCAGGCAGCCATGGCTGGAGCAGCATCCACAGGCAGTAGCGGGGCTGCTGCTTCCCTCTTGGTCTCCTTCCGATTAACGAGGAAACTCTTCACTAGAAGCCCCAGCACCCCCCACCGTGTCCCCTGGCCCAGAACCGCCATATGTGTCCCTGCATCAGCCAGCAGGGAGCGGGGAGCAGGAGAGGGTTGGTGTCAACCAGTCATGCCACTTCCTGGGGTCGAGACCACCTCCCCTGAGAACACGAGCAACCATGGGGCAGAAGGTAGCTGAACACAGAGACCTACTGAGGTATGGTAGTAGAAACTGTGATTTGGGTTCTGTACTTACATGTTTGCTAAAACAATAGAAAGTTCTTTTGATTTTCTGAACTTATGTATGCTGTCCCAATACTCCATTGATGATGGTTTGAATGTCCCATTGATTGTGATCTCACTGGTCATCGAAGTACATTCTTGTGGGAACCAGGACAGATTTATTACCCTAAATTGTCTTAGTAGGTACAGATTATGCATTCCGGTTGACTCAGTGGTCCCGGAATCTGGACAGCACAATTATTCTAAATTGCCTGGGTGGTCCCAGGTAATATGTTTTGTTGATTCAGTGATTCGTAGATAACTAATGCGCTCAATTTCACTTCTGTAAAAGGCTTTTCTCGAAACAGGTTCCTCATTCCAGACCCAAAGATGTAATCGATACCTTTGTGATATTCTGCCAGTATAAGCCAGACGTGGCGAGCTGTTCGGGCTGCGAGGTCTAGAGCACTTTAGCCCCTGCCAGCCTTTGACCTGTTAACCGAGCGGGACCTATAAATACGTCAAACGTAAACACTATCCGGAACGGGTAGGACGTATGAATACGTCCTTGAAATATATGTTGCGCCCAGAGAGGGATGGTATATATTTTTTGTAATCTTTTTTTTAAAATATTTTATTGATTTTTTTACAGAGAGGAAGGAAAGGGGAGGGATAGAGAGTTAGAAATATCGATGAGATGAGAGAGAAACATCGATCAGCTGCCTCTTGCACACCCCCCACTGAGGATGTGCCTGCAACCAAGGTACATGCCCTTGACAGGAATCGAACCCGGGACCTTTAGGTCCGAAGGCCGATGCTCTATCCACTGAGCCAAACCGGTTTCGGCTATTTTTTGTAATCTTTATCATTGTTTGTAAAATTTATAATTTTTTAATTCGACGTGTCCATTTTTTTTCGGTATTCTTTTCTATTTTTTTGTAATTTTGTATTTTCCTTTGTGCTTTATATATATAAATAAACAAAAATATATATATTTCATTTATTTTCATTAAGTATAAATAAATAAAAAGATAATATGAAATTACGTACTCCGGGTGTGACGTACTGACACGTCCTAGTGACGCCCAGAGCAGACGTCGGCCAGGTTCCCCGCTCTTCAGTGTCTCCACCTCCTCCATCTCCTCCATCCGAGAACCTGGCCCCGCTTCCCAGGCCTTCCGGCGGAGGCGTGGTGCCCTTTGCAATCCCCATGAGGGGATTCTTGGCAGAGCGGAGGCCGTTGTGAGTTTCCATTCTACTCTCAGTCCCTCAGGATTCCTGCCTGGCAATGGCGAACGGGTGTGTGACCACCAGCTTCTCTCCCAGCTCCTCTGGCGGCCAGTTCTGTGCTCCTACCCTCTTGGGGCCACGGGTTTCCCGTAAGTGATGTCCGTACTGTCCTTCCAGCTTTGACTCCTGGGCCCCGCAGCTCTGGCAAACGAAAAAAAAAACACTGAAACCTGTAAAGAATTTTTTAAAAGAGTTTATTTGAGCCAAAACTGTCGACATATGCCGGGAAGCAGAACCTCAATGGATTGAGATAGTGCTCCGAAGAATGGCGGGTTACATTTCTCTATTTATACACTGAAATCAAAGGAGGGACATAGGTGGGTTACATGAAATTCATTGGTGATGGAGTAAGGAGGCGGGAGAAAGCACAGTGGTGGGAAACTCCTGGGATTGGATAAAAAGTAAAATGATGGACATGTACTCAGGTGAGTGCAGGAACAATTAACATGATAAAGAAGGAATTTGAGGCATCTGTCCTGGCGCCCACCACATTTGGTTGTTCCCCAGGGGCTCCGGAAAAAGGGAAGTAACAAGTTACCCAGACATCTCACAGATATGTTATCTTAGAGGCAAAAAGGCATATGGGCTCAGTAAAAAAGATCAAAGTTGATCTTTGTCTGGGAAAACATCTGGGACATGACTACCTACTATAACCTGTTAGATATTTAATTTTCAAACCATCTTTTGTGGTTATCTTAGGTCTCTGGGTTTGCAAGACTGCCACGCAGGCCTTCCCTGAGCTTGTCAGGTTAGCATGTGGCTCTTCTCTTTCACACTCCTAAGACTAAGACTCTTTCGTCGTATTTAATGTCCACTGTTAAAAACAAAACCCAACCGAGTGAATTTAAAAATCTCCCTGGCTTTATTCAGCCGTTGGTGAATCTGGCAGCAGCCCAGGCAGCAGTGGGAGAGCTGCAAAGGCAAGGTGTTTCACAGGCAGGAGAGAGTGGGAACCGTAAACTATTGGATTAGGTTTTGCCAAATTAATTCTCTCAAAGGCAAATTGCCTAACCAGTGCAGCTCAGGCGAAACTTGACTGGCCGGTTTGAGATTCCGTTCCCGGGAGATCTGGAGCTGTGATTAAGTAATTAAGCCTCCGTTTGATCACATGGGGCTTCCAGAAGTCACTCTGTTATGACACTCTTATCTCTCAGCACCGTGCCAACATGTCACCTTGGCCGGCTGGGGGACGGCACTCTGACAGCAGCTGTGTTTCCGGCCTGCCCTTCTGACAACCAGGGCCTGGCTCACACAGGAGGCACCCACTGACTCTCCCCCCCCCTCCAAAGCCAGCCACTACATTTACAGGCGCCCGTTCCTGCCACCCCGCTCCTCTCCCTCCACTGCCCACAGCCTGTGGAGTGTGCCCTCCCCAGACTGGTCGGAGGCACAGAACCTGGTGGGAAAACTGAACTCCGCAGAGCTGGGAGGCTCCGAGCCCGGGGCTAAGTAGGCCACCACCCGGCTCTGTGACGGAGCGGCCCCGGGGGAGCTGGTTAAGAGAGCGCACCTCTCCTCCCGGAGACACCCGGCTGGGGTGCGAGAAAGGAAGCATCCTATAGCACAGGGCGGGAGCGAGCCCCGCCAGTGGACTGGCATGGAAGCTGAGCCCCGCCCCGGAGCGGCTTCTGACCTGCACCCGCTCCTTCCCCTCTCGAAGCCTCCTCGGTAACATGGGTGCTGAGTGTGCAGAGGGTCTTTGTGAGGCGCCTGCCACAATCCTCTCCCACCCGTAGCCAGATGTTCAGTCGGTCACTTTGGTACCTAATCCGGTTTTAGGCGTGAGGTTTGCTTTGACCGACAGGACCTCAGCAAACATGACCCGGCAGAGGCAGAGGCACGCTTGGGCATTAGGGCTTCCTCTCTGGCTGCTGAGACCCTCCCCCCGCCCCCTGTGAGCGAGCGGGCGGGCTGATAAGAGGAAAGGGGCTGCCTGCCCACACCACAGAGCTGCGGGTGTCCTGAAGGCTCGGCCGCACAGCCCAAGTCAGAACCCACCTCCAGGAAAGCCACAGACCTGCGAGAGGCAGCTCAGGCTGGCTTTTATGCAGCAGAACTTCACTGAACACCCCCCACACCTCCTTGGCGGATGCTGAGCCTCACATGCAGATGCATGTGCATATAAAGCGCTCGCCATGCCGGGCCCGTGACAATTCTCAATCAGTATTGATCTCAGCGACTATCTGTGTCTCCCCTGAGGCCGAGGGGCCAGGAAAGAACCTGCTTATTCTAGCCGCTGCCTGGGACCGGGGTCTCTCTCCTGGTGGCCCTAGAGACTCTTCAAGAGCACCCGTCACTGTGGTCTTCCGAGCGTGGGTTCCCTTATGGAGCGTTGACACTCCTGCTGAGTGACAGCGCCCTGAGCCTCCCAGCCACGGCCTGTCCCTCTGCCCTGGCACACAGGCTCCCCGCTAAAGCGCCTCAGAAGGCGGCTCGGGAGCGATGTGCTGACTAGTAAAGGACGCAGGAGCTGGCCCAGGCCCCGTGAGGGTGTCTGTGCTGCGGGAGCTGCCGCCACCCCTGCTCGCAATGCGACCGTCCGCATGGTGCTGGGGAGGAGGTGGCTTCGGCGTGGCCCTAGCTGCCTCAGCACTGCACCTGCCACCTGCTCGTTTCCCTACAACCACATACCACAGAGCCAAACACTGGGGTCCACGCAAGTGTCCTTCAGCAGGGCACAGGCCTGGGTGAGGGCTCCATCCCCAGTAGGAGGCGTGCAGGAGGCAGATAATCAATGATGCTCTCTCATCGTGGATGTTTCTTTTTCTCCCTCTCCCTTTCTCTCTGAAATTAATTTTAAAAAATATATTTTTTAACGAAATGGCTTGGTTCAGGGGTGCATCCTAAGATGATAAAAATATGAAGAAAGGCAAGGACATAACTGCCCAAACCTTGGAGCCATGATTTCCCGGTGGGGGAGGGAGGAAAGGGTCCAGGACCCAAAGGAAAGGGAGACGGGCAGTTCCTATTTCTTGATCTAAGTGGTGGTTACTGACTGTGGTATTTGCTCTCTGGAAACCCCTTATGCTGTCTGCTTACGTGTTATGCATTTTTCTATGTGTGTTACATACCCACCCACCCCCCCAAATTTAATCTGTTCTACAGTGTGTGTTCTTCACACTTCCAATGACAAAGGCTCAAACCCATCCCAGGGGGTCCAGCAGGTACAGATGCCACGTCCAGGCTGCTAACCACTCCTTCTTGTGCCAGGTATAGCTTCGTGAGCATTGGTGGCTGCATGGGCATTGGTAAGGTGGTGATGGAAGTGGGCGGTATTTATTTCCACCACAAGGTCAGGGCTCCTCTTCAGCTGACCCAAATGCCAGAAGCAGGAGCAGGAGCAGGGGCAGGGGCAGGAACAGGGAGGGGCAGGGGCAGGGGCAGGAACAGGGAGGGGCAGGGGCAGGGACAGGGGCAGGAACAGGGAGGGGCAGGGGCAGGAGCAGGGGCAGGGGCAGGGGCAGGAGCAGGGGCAGGCTCAGGGGCTGGGGCAGGGACAGGGGCAGGAGCAGGGGCAGGGGCAGGGGCAGGGGCAGGGGCAGAAGCAGTCATAATCCTAGTGGTTGACTCCTATATGGACATGATTGAAACGAGACTAGAATTTCCCCATCAGGTGTGAGCTTCTGAGAAGAGTAATGTGCTCTGTGCCCTATCAACTGAGAAAGGAGAACAAAGACCAGAAGAACGGCTCCCTGGAGGGGAGGGCGATTCAAGAAGACCTCCAAGAAAATAGAAAGAGCAGCAAGGGGATGGCCACCAGGAGCCCAGGAGGAGCCATGTTTCAAACGCTGTGGTCATGTTCAAGGCTGCTGAGTCCTGTCGGAAGCAGCTGAATCGCTGGTTTCCAGAGCTGCGATTCCTGTAATCCACCATTTTCATCATGTGGGCGCAATGCCACTGAAACCATTAGTGTGAATTGCGTTTTGCACGTTAGCTCCGGAGGAATAAGTTTCTCCCAGTGGCAAGTCTGGGACCAGGATGAGCTGAGTGAAGAAAGGACTCTCACCTTTTTACTTTCTATGCTTCTGAATTATTTTAATTTTTACAAAGGGCATTCATGCTTTCGAAATTTAAAATGAAGACATTCAAATAGCTACATGTCAACTAACAGTAGCATGATGATGTTGAAAGAAGGGGCCAGAAGCCCTGAGCGTGGAGGGGCAGGGAATTAGCTGGGGGTGAGGACAGATGGGTTGGGAGGGTGCGGGCTGAGGATGTCCCAAGTGTGGGCGTAACAGACAGGTAGTGAGGAGACTGGATCTAGCAACTGCAGAGGGGTGTGGTTTGCATGCGGGGGGGCAGGGGGGGTTTATAATGGGAAGAAAGGGGGGAGAATTGCTCCCCACCTCCCCACCCCACCCCCACCCCCAGGAGAGATACACACCCAAGGAAGAAGCCAGAGCAGAAAGCAGAGGCAGGGTGCAGGTCACAGCACAAGGTAAATCTAGCAAACTGTGTTCCAGCTCACCTGGCCTTAGATCTACTCAGCGCGGATCTGGCAGGCAGCTCAGCTGGTCAGAGCGGACTCCTGACACACCAGGTGCGGCATTGAATCCCATAAAGGCATTAACCGATGGAGACGTGGAAAAGTGGAACAACAAGTTAATCTCTCTCTTTCTCTCTCTCTCTCTCTCTCTCTCTCTCTCTCTCTCTCTCTAACAGAATATCTTTTTGAAGGAGAAGAAGAAGAAGAAGAAGAAGAAGAAGAAGAAGAAGAAGAAGAAGAAGAAGAAGAAAGCGAGCCCTGGCCAGCTTGACTGAATGGATAGGACATCGGACCAAGGACTGAAGGGTCTCAGGTTGGATTCTGTCAAGGGCACTTACCTCGGTCGCAGGCTCAATCCCTGGCAGGAGGCAACCAATCAAGATGTCTCTCTCACACTGGTTTCTGTCTCTCCCACTCCCTTCCTCCCACTCTCTAAAAATCGATGGGAAAACATCCTCGGGTGAGAATGAACAAAACAAGAAAACAGAAATTTGCAAAGTGCCCTTTCATCACATCCTAACAAAACATTGATTGGATCTTTTATTTGATTTTTCAGTCTTCCTTACTAACTTCATTAGCAACAAGGACCTTATGGTGACACAGAGAATACTCTGAATTGCTTGCTTCTCACCCTGGCCAGTGTGGTTCAGTTGGTTGAGCATCATCCCAAGCACCGAAAAGTTGCCAGTTCAATTCCTGGTCAGGGCACACAGCCAGGATGTGGGTTTGATCCTAGGTGCAGGGAGGCAATGATGTATCTGATGCATCTCTCTCCTCTTTTCCTCTCCCTTCCTCTCTCTCTCTCTTTCAAGTCAATAAAAACATTTAACTAAATTGCTTCTCACATCCTTGAGGGTGAGTTAGTAAGTTTCACCGTTGCCTGCCACGCATGTCATTTGAGCCAGCGGGCAGGAATGCCGGTGCCCTCACAGTGTTTTGTGTGTGTTACAGTTCTGTGAGGAGTTCCACATTTCCCCGTAGGTGAAGCACAGTGCGCCTTTGTGGGGATGTGGCCATGACGATGCAAATTCCGGGAATACATGGTGGGCAACTGGCTCCATCAACACAGAAGGTTCCCCAGGTTGTTCCATGGACGCTGCGCTCCTCAGCCCTGCATTTTACACCGTCGGACTGTGGGCTCAGCCCTGTGGAGCGGTTGCAATGCAGTCAGACTTCCTACTTCGAGCTGTGTCCACCAGGGGGCGTCCCTAGACCTCTGAGAGGAATCAAGGGCACGCGCATGAAAGGAAGGGAACAGCTCCTTCTCCATGGGAGGTGAACAGCCTGGGCCGGTGGCCACATCAGCTGCCCCCATGCAAATAACGCCCCTGCGTCCCATCCCGTTTGTCTGTCAGCTCACGCTCTGCCATGGCAGAGTTAGTAGTGATGATAGGGAGCTCTAACCCAGAGGCCACACGCATTTACCATCTGTCCCTCACAAATAAAGCTTGCCCACTGGCCCTCCTCCAGAAATGGTCCCTAGCGCTGACCCATGAGGAGCAGCGTGTCAGCGGCCACAGGGCAGCACCATAACAGTCTGCGGGGGAGGCACCGTTACTACCACCCACTTCCCAGATAGGAAACGGAGCAGCAGCGGGGGTAAACAATTGCCCCGAGTCTCACAGACAGGAACTGTTGGGATTAAGATTTAAACCCAGATAGTCTGGTTCTAGAATCTGCATTTTATTTATTTATTTTATTATGTATATATTTTCCATCTTTTTTTTTTTTTTAAGACAGAGTGGAAGGGAGGGAGAGAGAGAAACATCGATGTGAGAGAGACACATCCCCTGGGCCTGGGGATCAAACCTGCAGCCCAGGTCTGTGCCCTTTGACTGGGATTGAACCCTTGATCCTTCAGTGCATGGACCAATGCTCTTAACCACTGAGCAGCACCGCCAGGGCTAGAGTCTGCACTTTTAACAATATGTTTATTGATTTTCAGAGAGAGGAAGGAGAGGGAGAGATAGAATTATCAATGATGAGAGGGACTCATCCCCCTCCTGCACATCCTCTGCTGGGGATGGAGCCCGGAACCCAGGCATGTGCCCTGACCAGGAATCGAACTGTGACCTTCTAGTTCATAGGCTGACCCTCAACCACTGAGCCACGCCGGCCGGCCTAGAATCTGCATTTTTAACCCTCACTACAATGCTCCCTAAGAGTTTCCATAAAGGGAAAACAAAACCAAAAACAGCCGCATATGAACACTCATACTCTTCATAGCAACAGAGGAAGCTGGCAGGAAAATGACACCTATTCATTACAATAAATTATTGAGTGAAAACATATTTTTAATCTAAAATTCCAGGCCCCGCCGTCTTAGAACCAGGTGTCAGGGCAGACTGCAGACATTGCCAACCCTGTGGGCCTCACAGCATTTCCCACAACGCATCCCCTGGGTGCCCTGCAGGGGCTCCTCCATCCTCCGGGTGCCCTGCAGGGGCTCCTCCATCCTCCGGGTGCCCTGCAGAGGGGTCCTCCATCCTCTGGGTGCCCGCAGGGGGTCCTCCATCCTCTGGGTGCCCTCAGAGGGGCTCCTCCACAGAGGAGAGTGCGGAGCTGTGGCCCGAAAGCGGCCCAGCGGCAGGGAGGAGGCGGGGGGGGGGGGGGGGCACGGTCTGCAGTGGGAGGAGGCAGAGCCCCTTCAGACTGAAGCAGGAAACAGGGAGCCTCCCGGTGGGAGCTGGAATCGCTTGGCTATTGCTGTGTAATGAGTCACCCCAAAATGAGCAGCTTAAAGCAGCACGTATTCATTAGCTCACACAGTTCCCAAGGGTCCAACACAGGCTTCTGGGCCACGTCTTCGCCGAGGCTGTCACCACGAGGCTGCGGCCCCCTGAAGGCTCCACGGGGCAGAGGAGCCCCGCACCCCCTCACCCCCAGCCCCCACTCCCGCCACCGGCGCAGCTTCCCCAGGCGGAGGGCCAGAGGCCAGCACAGGACAGAGGCGCAGGCCTCCCACTCCCACCCTGACCTCACTGCCGCAGGCTCCACTGGCCACCGCGGGCCGCCCTAACGCCACGGGGAGGGCATTTCGGAGGCGGTGCTGTCACTGGTGGTGGTATTGGAGAGCAGTGAGGGCAGGCAGACAGCTCCTCGCAGGGCAGCTCGGCATCCTACAACCAAGGTGCCGCGTTAGGGACAGAATCCCGCCCAGCCACTCCCCGTGCGCATCTTGAGCAAGGTCATCCCGCGGCCGTGCCTCCCGGTCCCGCCTGTGAAACAGGAACAATAATAGCTCCTGCCCGTGGGGCTGCAGGAGACAGACAGGAGTTACAGTCTTAGCGCTCGGAACAGTGGCTGACACAGTGTCTGACGGCCCCAGTAAGCAGCTTTTCCAGGGCCACCGAGCCGGGAGGCATGGAATGGGGCTCTAACCTTCACCCTCGGGCTCCAGAACGGCCTCTCTTAACCCACCGTGTGACAATAGTTCTGTATCGTGTGATCTGGCCGGTGAGAGCCTCCCCGCCCCACGGCCATGCCCACCGCTCAGCAGCAGCCAGCATGGCAGTTTCTTGGGCGTTCTCTGTAAAGTGGCTACATGTATTGCGCGTCATTCTTCAAATGGCCATTTTTAGAGCCTAAAAAAACAATGCTCAGCGTTCAGTCCCAGCAGACGCCCTATCGTGGACGTAAGGAAATATCTACAGAGCCCAACAATGTGTCCGTCTGCCCCGAGGAGCCGCCCTCGGCTGGGGACAGAGTCCGCGTAACTCCGGGCGCCCGAGAGCTCGCCCATCTCTCCCACGTTCCTGCCTCTGGCTCACGCCCAGGCATGGCGCTTCCACATCGAAATGCAGAGGTGACACCAACAACACGGTAAAAATGCCGGTGCTCGCTGTATATCCCTGGCATGCGTTGGTTAGGCAGAGGGGCCAAAAACAGGTTCATTTTTAACGCACTGGATTTACCTAATATGGATAGACCATTTCTAGGCAACCTCTCCAATACTGCGCTTGGAGGAGGATGGGAATTAAGGCACAAACTTGGGAAATCCTAGGGAAATAATTTTTCTGGCATTGGCACAGTGCCAGGCGGGAACTGTTTTCAGCTGCTTGTAGCAGAGACCCAGGACTGAGCAGCTGGGTTTGTTCTGTGACGTGAAAGATGAGGGCTGGGGTGGCAGCTCACAGAGCTCCCTGGGACCCAGGCTCCTCCTGTTCTCAGCACGTATCTTCAGACCTCAAGGTCAAGGTTAGTTGCACTCACATTGAGACTGTGGAGTTCATGCCCTACGCAGGCAGAAGAGAAAGAACAAAAGATGAGAGGGCTGCCTTTTGCAGCTGAATTAATTACTCCTCTTCCTCGGGCTTGCAGGCCTGCTCACATCTCGACGGCTGTCCGAGGAAACTGAGTGATGCTGTGCTTAGCTGGGCACTTGGCCACTCCAAATACAACCAGTTTCTACCATTAAAGAAAGGGAAACAGCTGGGCTCCAGAAGGTATCGTGCAGTCTCCAAGAGGTATCACTGTGCTTACGTGGGCACAGAACTCTTCATTTCCCCCCAACCGTGTGCCTCCCCTCGGACCCCCAGCCCTTTAGGTGGCACCATTCTCTAACCAGGTGCTCCAGGTGCCGCCCTGTGAAACGTCTTGGATCCTTCTTTTCCTTCCCCCACATTCAAGCCGTGCGTGTTTTGTTGACTCTTCCTCCCAACAGATCTACCGTCCACATTCACCATCCCGGCCCAAGACATTCCCACTCCTACCTGACCTTCCAGCTTCCACTCTTTTAACAACAGTTTCAGCCCTAGCCAGTTTGGCTCCGTGGATAGAGTGTCAGCCTGCCGGCTAAAGGGTCCTAGGTTCGATTCTGGCCAAAGGTATATGCCCGGGATGCAGGCAGCCAATCAATGATTCTCTCAATGATTTTTCTATCTATCTTTCTCCCTTCCTCTCTGAAATCAATAAAAAACACATATATTTTTTTAAAAAGAAAAAAAATATATTAACATTTTCATAGCAGGTACTGGGGGCCTTCCAGACCTGCTGAATCACGATCTCTAGAGCAGAGACCCAGGCAGCTGCACTTTTACAGCCTTGGGTAAGCTGTCCTTAATATTAAGTGCATTTAACAAAATTTACCGCTTCAAGCACTTTAACCTCTGCAATCCGGTGACATTACATGCGTTCACAATGCTGTGCCACCACCACCACCATCTTAACTGTATAACTCCTTTGTCATCCCAAACGGAATACCTACACCCACTGAGCATTCAAAACCCATTCTCCTGACCGGCCAGTGTGGCTCAGTGGTTGAGCGTCAACCTACGAACCAGGAGGTCATGGTTCAATTCCTCACCAGGGCACATGCCCAGGTTGCAGGCTCGATCCCCAGTGTAGGGCAGTGATCAATGATCTCTCTCCTCATTGATGTTCCTATTTCTCTCTCCCTCTTCCTTCCTCTCTGAAATCAATAAAAATATATTTTTAAAAATCCCTCCTGCCCCACCACAAACCTGCTTGCTGTTCCTCCAGATCTGCCTCTCCTGGACGGCTTGTCGGTGGAATGGACATGGGCATGATGTGTGCAAGCTCTGTCCAGTTGCAGCGTGTGCCAGGGCTCCCCTCCTCTTTACAGCCAGTGACATTCCATTGCGTGGACACAGCACACGCTGCTAATTTTGGCAGAGATTTGGGCTGCTTGCCCCTTTGGGCCACCGTGAATAACGGTGCTGTGAACATTCAAATACAAGGTTGCACACAGTACTCGGTGGTTTGGGGTGTAGAACTTGGAGTGGCATTGCTGGGCCATATGCTGATTATGTGTTTAAGTTATTGAACCATCAAAACTGCTTCTATTCTGTTCCCTTATTTATTCTTCACACAACAACCAAAGTGACTTCTTTAAACATTACAACAGATTATGTTACAACCCCACATAAAACTTTCCAGTGGCTTCCCATTTCTCTTAGAATAAAATTCAAACTCATTATAGTGGCTGAGATATATAGTACGGCTGCCCTTCTTCCTCCACCATACAGCTACTCCCGGCTTACTGACTGTTCTTCCCTCACTTCCCTGGGCTGGCGGCCTTCCTCCTGACCTTTCCCCGTTGGCCTTGCTCTCAGCCTGCAGGCCCCACCTCGCATACACCTCCTTCCCCAACCACCTCCCTAAGTGCGCCCCGCCCGCCCTCACTACTGCCTGTGAAATCACCCTGCTGTACTACTTTACAACACTCACCTTTCTGTGAACTTATTGTTATTATGCTTTTTATTTCTTTCTTGTTAATTCTCACTCAGGGATATTTTTCCAATGACTCTTAGAGAGAGTGAAAGGGAGGGGGAGAGACAGAGAGAGAGAAACATTGGTGTGAGAGAGACACATCAATTGGTTGCCTCCCACTTGGGGGTAGGCTACTGGGAGAGGGATTCAAGCCTGCAACCAAGGTATGTGTCCTTGACTGGAATCAAACCTGGGGCCCTTCAGTCCACAAGCCAGTGCTCTATCCACTGAGCCAAACCAATTAGGGCTGAACTTACCTTTTTTATATATTAATTTGTTGTATTATCTGCCTTCCTCTCTAGAATGTGAGCCCTATAAAAATGGGATTGTTTCTTTTTTAAAATATATATATATTTTTTATTCCAGAAGGAAGGGAAAGGGAGAGAGAGAGTTAGAAACATCAATGATGAGAGAGAATTATTGATTGGCTGTCTCCTGCATGCCCCCTAAGGGGGATCAAGCCTGCAGCCCAGACATGTGCCCTGAACTGGAATCGAACCCGGGATCCTTCAGTCCACCGGCTGATGCTCTATCCACTAAGCCAAACCAGCCAGGGCACAACGGGATTGTCTTGCTAATCCCAGTAACACTTGTGTCAGAGAGTTCATGAATATTCATAACTATTAAGCAATCATTCATTGAATCTGAAAATATTGCTCTGAGTCAGGAAAGGAAGGGTCGGTAGGGATTTCAAAGAGAAGTCGATGACCTGAGTATTAAATAACTTTTGTGAATTACTTTTGTGCCGGGGAATGACCAGCAGACCTCTTAACTATTAAGTATACACAAATATAATTATGAGACTTCAAATGTAAAACTGGAAGAAAGTCAGGGAGAATGCTTCTCTAAAAGAAACACTTAATGGATTGGAAACCACATTTCCCAGCAGACAGAGTGGCGCGCTGACTAAGAGCACCACGGATCTGACCACTTAGGAGTGGCGTGACCCTGAGAATATTACTTCCCATCCACTCACACTGTGGGGTTCATAAAAATGCCTAACTCGTGGGTTTATTGTAAGAATTAAATGAGATAATGCTGTGGGGGTGTGGCTCAATAAGAAGTTGTCATTACTATTGTGCCTCTAGTGGTACAAGGAAGAGGCAGACACTGCACGGGTAAGGAGTATGGTTGATGGGGGCAAAATGGGATTGTTCATAGCAGCACAACTTCCAATAGCTAAGATCTGCAAACAGCCCAAGTGCCCATCAGTAGATGAGTGGATAAAAAAGCTGTGATACATTTATATCATGGAACAAAGATTCGTGTAAGAATGGGCCTTTCTTCCCCTGGCTGCCGGCACCACCTTCGCTCTGCCCAGAGCCGCCTTTCTGCTCTAACCTGGAGCTGCCTTTCTGCCTTCCCACACTGCCCAGAGGCCCAGAGCAGCTGGAGTGGTGCAAAACGCCTGAATCATTGCCATGGTGATGACACAAGCATCATGCCCCCGGGGCCACTCAGCGCTTGTATATGCAAATTAACCTACCAACTTTGTTGAGTTAATTTGCATACTCACTCTTTTGATTGGCTGGTGGGCGTCACAAAGGTATGGTCAATTAGCATGTTACTCTTTTGTTTTGTTTCATTTTCACGTTTGTTTATTGTTTAAATTATTCCCCCCCCCCCATTGACCTCCCCCAGCCTCTCCTAACCTCTGCCTCATGCCCTCATTTCCCCTCCCCCGCCCCCCTTCCAGTGTCTTGTGTCCATTTGTTGTGCTTACATGCATGCATACAAGTCCTTCAGTTGATCCCTTACCCCCCTCCCCAATACTCCCCAGCCTTCCTGCTGTAATTTGACAGGCTGTTTGATGCTTTACTGCCTCTGTATCTGTCTTTTTGTTCATCAGGTTATAATGTTCTTTATTTTCCATAAATGAATGAGATCATGTGGTATTTTTCTTTCATTGCCTGGCTTATTTCACTTAGCATAATGCTCTCCAGTTCCATCGATGCTGCTGCAAATAGTAAGAATTCCTTCTTTTTTATAGCAACATAGTATTCCAGTGTGTAGATATACCATCGTTTTCTAATCCACTCATCTGCTGATGAGCATTTAGGCTATTTCCAAATCTTAGCTATGGTGAATTGTGCTGCTATGAACATAGGGGTGCATATATCCTTTCTGATTGGTGTTTCTGGTTTCTTGGGATATATTCCTAGAAGTGGGATTACTGGGTCAAATGGGAGTTTCGTTTTTAGTTTTTTGAGGAAACTCCATACCATTCTCCACAGTGGCTGCACCAATCTGCATTCCCGCCAGCAATGCACGAGGGCTCCTTTTTCTCCGCATCCTTGCCAGCACTTGTCGTTTGTTGATTATAGCCATTCTGACAGGTGTGAGATGGTACCGCATTGTCGTTTTGATTTGCATCGCTCAGATAATTAGTGACTTTGAGCATGTTTTCATGTGTCTCTTGGATTTACTTCTGTCTTCTTTTGAAAAGATTCTATTTAGGTTCATTGCCCATTTTTTTTATTGGATCATTTATCTTCCTTTTATTAAGTTGTATGAGTTCCCTGTAAATGTTGGAGATTAAATCTTTATCAGTGATAACATTTGCAAATATGTTCTCCCATACAGTGGGCTTTCTTGTTGTTTTGTTGATGGTTTCTTTTGCTGTGCAAAAGCTTTTTATTTTGATGTAGTCTCATTTGTTTATTTTCTCTTCAGTTTCTATTGCCCTAGGGGCAGTATCAATGAAGAAATTGCTTCGGCATATGTCTGAGATTTCACTGCCGGTGAATTCTTCTAGTATTTTTATGGTTTCCTGTCTTATGTTTAAGTCCTTTATCCATTTTGAGTTTATTTTTGTGTATAGTGTAAGTTGATGATCTAGTTTCATTTTTTTTTGCATGTAACTGTCCAATTTTCCCAGCACCATTTATTGAAGAGACTGTCTTGACTCCATTGTATGTTCATGCCTCCTTTGTATAATATTAATTGAACATAGTTGTTTGGGTTGATATTTGGATTCTGTATTCTATTCCATTGATCTATATGTCTGTTCTTGCACCAGTACCAGGCTGTTTTGAGGACAGTGGCTTTGTAATACAGCTTGAAATTTGGTATTGAGATCCCACCTACTTTGCTTTTCTTTCTCAAGATTGCTGTGGCTATTTGGGGTCTTTTTTTATTCCAGATGAATTTTTGGAGAGTTCTTTCTAGGCCTGTGAAATATGCCGTTGGTATTTTAATGGGGAGTACATTGAATCTATAGATTGCTTTAGGTAGTATGGACATTTTAATGATGTTGATTCTACCAACCCATTAACACGGTATGTTCTTCCACTTGTTTATGTCTTCCTCTATCTTTTTTTTCAGTGTCCTGTAGTTTTCCGAGTATAGGTCTTTTATCTCCTTAGTTACGTTTATTCCTAGGTTTCTTACTATGCAGCAGCAAAAAACAGGAATTTCTTACCCTCTGAGACAGCATGGAAGGACCTGGAGAGTATCATGCTAAGTGAAATAAGTCAGTCAGAGAAAGATAAGTATCACATGATCTCACTCATATGTGGAACCTAAGTAACAAAATAAACTGATGAACAGAGTGGATCCAGAGACATGGAAGCATGGAACAGAGTGTGAAATCTCAGAGGGAAGGAGGGGGAGGGTGGGTGGATGAGTGGAGGGTAATCAACCAAAGAGCTTGTATGCATATATGCATCACCCAGGGACACAGACAATAGGGTGGTGAAGGCCTGGGCTGGAGGCAGGCTGCAGGGGGTCAATGAAGGGGAAAGGGGGACATATGTAATATTTTCAATAATAAAGAATTATTTTTTTTTTAAATGGAGACAGAGAGATCCAAGATGGCTGCTCGGGTAGACACCTAACCGCAGCAGCACACAACAATTTCAATGGAATACAACTAAAATGTAGAGTGGACATTGCCCAGAGCGACAGGTAGTCAACTGACTGAAAATGCTACAACAAGAAGGAAAGAGAAAACCAGAAGGAAAATCAGAGGAGCTGAAAAAAATACTAAGGTACGGAGACATGCTGCGCGCCCACATGCGCGCGTGGAGAGGTCGCAGCCAGAGAGGAGGAGAAGGTTGGGGGCCTGCCTGGCGTTCCCTAGCAGAAAGGAAATAAAACCCCCGGCCTGGGATAAACCCCTAAACCAGCAGCGCTGAGCCCCAGTTATGGGCTAGACCCTGGGGTCCCAGGCTCAGACAGGGGGAAACGGGGCTGTGAGGCGGATTCCCAGGGGAGCAGCAAAAAGCAAGGCCCCCGGAGTCGCGCGCACACTGCGCGCAGAGGACAGACTGTTGACTCTGATGCTGGATTGCCCTAGCGGGAAGAAACAAAGCCTCTGGCAGCTCTGAGCCCCAGTCCGGACTTTCACCATTCTAGGCCAATCCCTGGGGACCCAGGCTTAAGCAGAGGGAGATGGGGCTGTGAGGTGGAGTTCCTGGGGGAGCAGCGAAAAGCAAGGCCCCCGGAGTTGCACGCACAGTGCTCGCAGAGGACAGTCTGTTGACTCTGATGCTAGACTCCCCTAGCGGGAAGGAGAAAAAAAGCTCCAGACTGGAGGAATGCAACGAGGAGCAGGAGCCCCTGCCGGACACCGGCCAGCTGGGCACCAGCAAGGAGCTGGGCGACGGGGCCCCCAGGGTTGGGGGGTGCCCCTGAGCCTTCAACCGCTGAGTGCGGGCAAGGGAGCCGAGGCTGGGGGCTGCTTCCTGGGCAGCGCCGACCCCGGCAACAGGCTGAAGAAGCGCAGGAGCCCGCGGAGAACAAAGGGGTCCACAGGCCAACCTGCTGAGCTTCCAGGACAAGGAGGAAGAAACCAAAGAAGTCCTCAATGTGAAGAAATCAAGTGAGAGCAAAAGACAGTAAAATTACTTAAGAAAGAATACAAAGAAGATCTTGAAAAATCAAAGACAGTCAGAACTCAACTCACCAGCCAACATTGCAACATAAATGCTTTAAAAAAAAAAAAAAAAAAAAAAAAGGACAGAATGTTGGAACAGCGGCAGCCAGGCCTAGAGTGGCCAGGCACAAGGTGGTGGCAGCCGGGCCTGGAGCAGCAACAGCCAGGCCTGAGAGCAGCAGCAGCCAGAACCAGAGCAGCAACAGCCAGCACTGGAGCAGCCAGACCTAGGGCAGTGGCAGCCAGGCCTGAGGCGGAGGCGGCCAAGCCCAGGGTGGCCAGTCCAGGAACACCAAGACCCGGAGTGGCCGGGCCTGGAGAAGCTGGGCCCAGAGCAGCTGGGTCGGCAACAGCCAGGCCCAGAACAGCAGTAGCCAAGATCGGAGCATCCAGGCCGGGAGCAGCCAGGCTCAGAGCGGCCTGGCCCAGAGCAACTGGGCCCAGAGCAGATGGGTCGGGTGCGGCCAGGCCCAGAGCAGCAGCTGCCAGGCTGGGAGCGGCCAGGCCCGGAGCAGACGGGTCGGGTGTGGCCAGGCCCGGAGCAGCGGCTGCCAGGCTGGGAGCGGCCAGGCCCGGAGCAGCCGGGTCGGGTGCGGCCAGGCCCAGAGCAGCAGCAGCCAAGTCCAGAGCAACTAGGTCGGGAGCAGCAGTGGCCAGACCTGGAGCAGCTGGTTGTGGTACGAACGAGAGCAACAGAGGCCAGGCCCGGTGAAGCCAGGCCCGAAACAGCTCGCTCCTCGCCTGCCCCCGCCCCAAGGCTGCCTCTCAGACATGGCTGGAAACTTTTGTGAGAACTTAAGGGTCTGCTGAATGAAGTGATGAAGGCTTAGATCTGGATGTGTTGAGTTAGTATAGCGCTGGGGTGTTGATCAATGAGTGCCTTGGGTGGGGCCTGGATGAGGTTGGTTGACCTATTTCGAAATGTCTTTTGTCTGAAGTGTATCATTGGGCATGTGGAGATATTAGTGATATGAGAAAATGCTAAGTAACTGATTTACTATCTGAAAAGGGATTTACTATGAGGAAAGGGAGGGAGGAAGACACTGAACATAAACTGTGCACCTATGGATGAAGACAATGGGGGATGGGGAGGGGGTGGAGGGTGGGGTGGGAACCTGGTGGAGGGGGGAAGAAATGAGGAACCTTTGTAATATTATGAACAATAAAGGTTGATTAAAAAATAAATAAATAAATAAAATAAAAAATAAAAAAATGGAGACAATTGCCAGAACTGGTTTGGCTCAGTGGATAGAGTGTTGGCCTGAGGACTGAAAGGTCCCAGGTTCCATTCCAGTCAAGGGCAGGTACCTTGGTTGGGGGCACATCCCCAGGGGGGGAGGGGGGTGCAGGAGGCAGCTGGTCGATGTTTCTCTCTCATCAATGTTTCTAGCTCTCTGTCCCTCTCCCTTCCTCTCTGTAAAATATCAATAAAATGTATTTTAAAAAATAAAAATAAGAACTGGAGACAAAAAAAGGAATGATTATATCTCATTTTATGGTGTGATTTGAGGGTTTAAAGTAAACATTATGTCATACTCTATAAAGTGTGTATGTGTGTGTGTGTGTGTGTGTCTATGTTATAGATAAGTATAGGTGTACTTTCTTTTGATTTTTCTGTAGCAACATCCCAATTGGTTTAATTATTTTGGTTTCATGATAAATGTAACTATTTAACCTAGAGGTTAAACACATATTTAAACATATGACATATGTTGATTATTTAACATAAGTATGTTTTCTTTATTTTGCTTTAACAATGAAGGTTAACTGATAAGGTAAGGCCCATCTTCCTATTCATGTTTTAAATGCCCACTTCCTGCTTGGCCACCATGGCTCACTGTTTGAGCGTCAACCCATGAACCAGGAGGACATGCCCAGGTTGGGGACTCGATCCCCAATAAGGGGTGTGCAGAAGGCAGCCAATCAATGATTCTCTCTCATCATTGATGTTGCTACCTCTCCCTCCCTCTTCCTTCCTCTCTAAAGCCTACCTCCTTCCCTGTGGCCATGCGTGGTAAGTAAAAGATGGCACCTGTCCTTTTTTTTTTTTTTTTTTAATATGTTGATTTTTTACAGAGAGGAAGAGAGAAGGATAGAGTGTTAGAAACATCAATGAGAGAGTATCATCGACCAGCTGCCTCTTGCACACCCCCTACTGGGGATATGCCCGCAACCAAGGTATATGCCCTTGACCGGAATCGAACCCGGGATCTTTCAGTCCGCAGGCTGACGCTCTATCCACTGAGCCAAACCGGTTTTGGCGGCACCTGTCCTTTAATCGTCCTCCTTGCTGGAGGAGTCAGCCTGGCCTCACTTGGCTGTCCCTCCCTTGGGCGTGGCCTGTTCTGACCGGGCTGCTCCTGTAGCCTGGGTGCTCCAGCATGAAGTCACGTGGAGCAGAGCTGCAACTGACCCACAGGCAGCAGCAGGACCCAGTGAGCAAGAAGCCCCCTCCTGCTGTCACAGCCATGGAGATGAGGTACAGCTTCTCCACGGCCACTCCTAGCGTGAGGCCTGCACGCCACTCCTCCCCGCTTTCAGCGTTCCTGGGAAAGCTCGTTTCCGCGGTAATGCCCATGAAAGAACATCCAAGCCCATAGGAAAGTTTGGTAAGAGCATATTTGAGCCAAATTGTTGAGAACATGCCTGAAAGCAAGATCTCAAGGGATTGAGAAAATGCTCTGGAAAATGGCAGGTGTGCCGTTTCTTTTATGCATTAGAATCAAAGGGGACACCTAAGGAGAGTTACAGGAAATCCACTGGTGGCGCTAAGGATGCGGGAGGGGTGGGGGGGTATCCAAGCTAGGAAATCTAGGGCTGAATAAATACTAAGCCAAGTGGAGGAGCGCATTCTCTGCTCACGTTGGCAGGCACAGCATAGCTAACGCTCACAGCACATAGAGATGGCATAGGGGAGTGAGACGCCGATCCGGGGTCCTGGGGTCTGTGCTGCGGTGCCGATGGTTTGCCCGCAAGGGGCCTGGGGCAGAAAGGTACTCGGACATCTCGAAGGCGTGCTCTCTAGATCATGAGAACAGTGGCAGGGCTCACTTGAGGTAAAGACTGATCTTTGCCAAGGAAGCTAAAGGCCTGGGACATGACCACCTGCCATGAGCTGACCAGTTGGGGGAGTTCATGTTTAGACCATTCTGCATTATTACTCTTGGCCATTGAGTTTGAGAGTCCTGCCATGCAGTGCGTGCTCGCACTCCATCCGCCCCCCCGCCCCCCAGCTTGTCAGATGTAGTAAAAGCCCCTTTCCATTCACAATAGAGTGAAAATGTCACACATGTTTCTGGCATCCCCAGCAGCTACAGGTATTCTTGTTCTGACTCATGACAAGGGTCGTCTTTGAGGGGGTGGACTTCTGGTGAAGATTTTCCTCAGTGATCAAAATAGAGGGACATATAGGAGCTGTGTATCTCTAGCCACTCAGACACCCTTTCTACACTCTATCCTATGAGGACACAATGGCTAGAGCTACAGCAGCCACCTTGAAGCCATGAGTGAAAAATCCTGAGAATTAAAAGCCAAGTATACCAAAGAGTGGAAGGTAAATACCCTGTTTCCCCGAAAATAAGACAGTGTCTTATATTAATTTTTTTCTCCCAAAGTTGCACTAGGTCTTATTTTCAGGGGATGTCTTATCTTTCCATGCACTAGGTCTTATTTTCAGAGGATGTCTTATTTTCGGGGAAACACGGTAAAATGTTGGATCCTTGCCCTAGCTGGTTTTTCTCAGTGGATAGAGCATCTGCCTGTGGACTGAAGGTCCCGGGTTTGATTCTGGTCAAGGGCATGTACCTCAATTGCAGGCTCGATCCCAGCCCTGCAACCAATTGATATTTCTCTCTCTGTCTCTCCCCGTCTCATCCACTCTCTCTAAAAATCAGTGGAAGAAGTATCCTCGTGTGAGGATTAACAACAATAGAAAGAGCTTGGATCCTTAAAATTGTTAGCCACTCAAACATTCTAAGACTGCCTACCACCAAAAAAATCTTATAATGTGAGGTAATTATCTTAATTGTTTAAGCCATTGTTAGTTGATCATTCTGTTATTTGTAGCAAACCAAACTAATTCTTCCTAATAAAAGAGTAATATGCAAATTAACCATCACTCCACTACACCCACAAGCCAGGCCCACTGGCCACACCCACCAGCCAATCAGAGCAAGTATGCAAATTAACCCAACCAAGATGGCTACAGCCACAGAGAGCAGGAGGGAGGCTTGGATTTTCCTGGCAATGGAGGAAGCCAAGCTTTTTGCCTGCCCTTGCCAGCCTAAGCCTCCTCTCAAGTCTACAAAGTTTCAATTATAGAAGATACACAAACCCCCAAAGAAGTGGCTGCCGGCCTTGGAGTGAGCAGGAGGCTTGGCTCCACTCCAGGCTACAAAGTTTCAACTGTGGAAGGTAAATAAATTCCAGATACCAGGGTCTCTGCTTGGGTCGCCAGGGGGCATGGCTGGCCTGCAAACCATCACAGGCCCCTCACCTAGGCTGCTCCACACCCCAAGGGAGCCCCCACCCTGATCCGGGACACCCTTCAGGGCAAACCAGCTGGCCCCAACCCCTACACCAGGCCTCTATCCTATCTAATAAAAGAGTAATATGCAGATTGACCACACAAGCTGGCTGCCCCCATGTGGTCAAAGATCCTGCCCCCATGTGGGCATAAGATGGCCACCACAAGATGGCCATCAGGGGAGGGCAGTTGAGAGGGACCAGGCTTGCAAAGGAGGGCAGTTGGAGGTGATCAACCCTGTAGGGGAGGGCAGTTAGAGTAACCAGGCCTGCAGGGGAGGGAAGTTAGGGGTAATCAGACTTACAGGGGAGCAGTTAGGCATCAATATGCTGGCAGGGGAGTGGTTAGGGGGTGATCAGACTGGCTGGCAGGAGTGATTAAGGGCAATTAGGAAGACAGGCAAGCGAGCAGTTGGGAGCCAGCAGTCCTGGATTATGAGAGGGATGTCCTACTGCCCATTTAGGCCTGATCCCGGTGGGCAGACAGACATCCCTCAAGGGGTCCCAGATTGGAGAGGGTGCCGGCTGGGCTGAGGGACCATCCCCCCTGCACGAATTTCGTGCATCAGGCCTCTAGTTAGCATAAAATTACCTGTTGATTTTGCCTTTCAGACACCACACACACACACACACACACACACACACACACACGATACATTTGATTGAAGAGATTGCATTCTCCAGGGTCTGGAGTGAACATGTGACCAGGCTGGCCAATCAGAATGGTATGTCCACCGGGCTGGGGTTCACTGCTGGGAGCTTGGGCAGGACTGTGTGGAGAGCTCTTTCCATTGAGATTGCTGCTTAAGAATGAAGCCAACACTAAGAAAAGCAGAGCTGAGACAGAAATACTCCTTTCTGATGACACCATTGAGCCTCGAGGACTCAAATTTTCCTGGTCTACCTTTGGACTTTTCTTCCAGTTATATGAATCAATAAAATTTTATTCTTCTATAAACTGGTTAACAGTGGAAAAAAATCCTATCAAAGGCCAGAGTTCTAGTTGACAGATAAGGCGCAGGGGCCTCCGCGGAAGTAAAGCAGGGGAGGGGAGGGGAAGGACAAGACACAGCAGCTCTGCCAGGTGGCTGCTGCTGGCACCTGCCTCTTTCACAGATCACAGGACCTGCCAACTCAGTGACCAGAAGCAACAATACAGAATGGTCTGAAGGGTAAAGTGCCCTCCCCAAGGTTGTACGGAGAACAATTAAAAGGGCCCAGAGCTTCTGCCGCACGTTTCGCGATATGGGGCAGAGCAGCTCCCCCTGAATATCCTGGAAGCTGTCCCCTCGATGGAAGAGGACCAAAGAGCTGGAGAGGAAAGCAATAGAAGAACTGCTTAAAGAGGCAAAACGTGGGAAAACAAGAGCAGAAACAATGGCACCTATGGGTTGGATGAAGTGTCCTCTTGCTGGTACCAATAAAAGATTTCTCATTAACACAATTAAGAACACACTCCCCACAGAAAGAGCAAGATCACGAACAAAAAGAGGGCGATGAGGAACCTGCGAAGAGCCAGAACCAGGAAGAAGAAAGCCGGAAGAAGCGCAGAGCCCATCCTTACAAGCACAGCTTCCACGCTCGAGGCTCGGTCAGTCATTCTCCCCCGAGGAAGCGGAGCAGCCAGGACAAATATGAAAAGCAGTCACGCAGGCAAGGAGGCGGAGAGGGAGAGCCAGCAGGACTGTCCCCAGTCACAGTGCTGCTACCTGCGGGAGACTGGGATTTGCGGAGGTTATTGAGGACACGCCCTGAGCTGACAGGGCAAACACCTAAGAGCGATTTTTACAGAAGGTCCTTTGTCCTTGTGACAAGCAAAAATGACATAGAAACTCTTCAAGGAAATTAGTACAAAGGAACTTGCTTTGAATATGTCTTGGCCAGTGTAAGCTACTTCCGCAGTATAGTATACATGTGTGTTGTTTCTATTCTATTTCATTAGAAATCGGTTCCAAAGTAAACGTAGAACATAAAGGTTTGCAGAGATTGTAAAAACTAGTTCCAGTGTTTCTGGATGTGCTACTATTGTAGTCATTTCTCAAACTTTCTCAAAAAATGGAATACTTGTAAGTCCTATGTGTTACATTTCGGAGTGACAAATTTAAAACTTAGAAATAATTTTTAAGAAAAGTTATAGCTTTCCAAGGCCTATAAATTTACCAAGAAACTCTTTGATAACTCTGCATTTGCTTTGCTTTTCTTTAAGTGAACAATGTAGGAAACTCTCAAATGGCTTTGAATTTAGTGCTCTATCACTGAACAGTGGTTAAAAATTGCCTGTGCACTCTCACACTTATTCCTGAGATAAAAGTTTTTTTAATAGTTTCTTTTGAATATGTAGGTTTTAAAGTGATTTAAAGAGAAATCTCTCAAAAGTTAAAGTGGACATAATTCTTTTAATGCTATGTCTTATTTAGCTAAAGACCTATAATAACCACTCTTAGTATAGTTGTTTCAGAAATCTTTTGATTTTAAATAAAAATGTGTTTACAATGAAAAATAAATAAATAAATAAATATAAATAAATAAATAAATAAATAGGCCCAGGCACAGTCTCAGAGCTCTGAATCTCAAGGTATTTCTACTGAGCCACACCCTTTCTCAGGCAGGGCTATCGCAGGAGCCAGGTCTGCACATTGCCTGATTAATATCTAGAGTTTATTGTGTTGGCTGGGTGGGGCTGAGGGCAACTTAGTTTCCTTCTATGTGAGAGTCGGGTTCAGAATTCTGACTGTCTTCCTGGTCAGCTAGGGAGAGGCAATGGTCGCCACCATAGGTCCCCCCAGTGTCACCACTTGGGTCCTCTGCTTGCTCCCTGCACACACTTGTCCCGGCACACACTGTCTCAGTCAGTCACCTTGGCAACGAAAAGGGCTTGGTCTGGGGCTCCATCTTCTCTCCAGGATATGTAGATGGCTTCTTCCAGAAAATGCCAGCTCAGCCCCAGCCCTTCCCAGCAGCTCTGGTGGAGCAAATGGGGACAGCTCCCGTGCCCCCCTGCAGCACACTGGGCCCCTCTCCAGTGAGGATCCGGGGCCCAGACTCAGCATTGCTGCACCCCAGCATAGCACAGTACTCTTTGTACTGTTATCTCAGCCCCTAATGTGCCCCAGCTCTCCAAGCTCCCAGGCTTACCAGGTCTGCACACAAATGTCAGCAGAAGACAGTGGCTCTCAGCATTTCCAGCTCCGTAGTACAGCGTCTGTCCCATAGCCCTGCCACTCCTCCCGGGACCTGACTTGGGGAAGGGCCTCCATTTCCCTGGCCAAGCTCTACTGATCCAGTCTGACCAGCAGGCAGCCCAAGACCCAGGATGTCCAGCCACCGAGGCTGCCTCCACCATGGTCCCTCGGGACGCAGACTCCCAGGACCACTTCCTCACAGCTGCCCAGCCAGCAGCTCCCCACGTGCAGTCTTGGGGATCCCCCAGTGACCTCACTGGTCGTTGGCACAGAGCAGAAGTGGACGGGAGGCCTCTCCCAAGAGCCTGTGGCCTGGGGTCTGCTCGGCGCTGTGGACACTGGGAACCGCTATGGACGCTGTCACTAGCTGCCTGGCTGGAAGCTTTAGGTCAGGGTTTCTGAAGTTTGGTCTTCGGATGTCCCACATCTCTCATTTAAAATACAGATTTTGGCGCTCTCCCTCCCCGGAACACACTTTGCCTTTCCGTCCCCCTTCCCTCCCCCCGCCCTGCCCCAGGCACTTTACCATCAGCTTCCTCACTCCCAAGCTCTGAGGGCCCTTTCTTTGCCTCCATAACCTGTTTCCTAAGCCCATTTCTTCTAGGAATTACTTCTTCTACCTCTGATTTACCAAATAAATGCTCTCTTACAGCTTGGGTCTTGTCTCTGAATTCTTTTGTGGCCGGAACCCAAGCACCGAGGCTGCTGATCCCAGGTCGGTCTGACCCCACAAGTCAGCACCTCTGCAGTCCCTGCTGCTGGCTTCCCAGGTTCATCCATGTGGCAATATTCATCAGCCTACAGCAAGCATGTCAAACTTGCGGCCTGTGGGCCACATGCAGCCCACAACAAATAATTCTGTGGCCCAGACAATATAATGGTATGTAACAAACGTTTTAATAAAAACTTCATAACTTAATTTTTACAATATCCTGCTGTACATAATTACTAATAATGAACTACAATGTTCGCTAATGACTGATGACTATACTCGTGTTGCATTCATTTCCCTTATGTACCTTATACTCAGGCACACCATTTCTCGCCACTAATATTAGCAGCGAATATTTTAGAGCTGATTGCTACGTCTTGAACTGACTTGTTTGGTGTGTGCAACAGGAAATATTTTGTTTTCAGAGAACAAGAAAGATAGGTTTATTTGCATTACGCTTATTAATTTGTGCAGTTATTCAGTGTCTGGTAACTTAATGTTCAAGAAAAAATATTAATTTTTATTAAAACGTTCTATTATTTTATGTTAATGATTACTGATTTATTTCAGCCCTTTGTATTCAGCATGTCTCTATCGAAATAAATCTACGTTTCTATGAAAATTGAAGCTTTTGCTTTTTTGTGGCCCACATAAACTTACACCTTGTCTATTTGACCCGTGTTAGCCTTGGAGTATGGCATGCTTTTTGTAGGAAGTCTGTAAAATGAATTTTTTGATCAAATCATTGAATCAGCACCCCCACGCCTGGGAGCTGCCATTTAGATCACTTTACAACCAACATTCCCTTGAGCTTAACCCATGTTCAACAAACTGCGGCTCTCGAGCCACATGCAGCTCTTTGGCCCCTTGAGTGTGGCTCTTCCACAAAATACACGGCCTGGGAGAGTCTATTTTGAAGAGGTGGCACTAGAAGAAGTTTAAGTTTTAAAATTTTGGCTCTCAAAAGAAATTTCAATCGTTGCCTGTTGATATTTGGCTCTGTTGACTCATGAGTTTGCTGACTGCTGGCTTAGACCACATTCCACTTGCTAAGACCATTATCCTTCCCCTCGGGACCTTCCTAGTACCCGGACCCGCCCAGAGAGTTCTCATCCAGAAAAAGCCTGCCTAGAGTCCTTTAAAATCTCTGACTCCCCACCCCACCATTTGGGGGCTCAGCCCATCTGGCTTTCCAGAGGACCTGGTTTGCAACCCCTTACTACTTCCGGCCTCCTGCATTCCTTTCAACAACCCAGCAATTATGTCTCCTGCTTTGCTCAAGTTATGTTTCTTCAAACTGAAAGTGTGTCTAAAATGTCTTCATAAAAGTCCATCTGAGAAATGCTGGTTGTTTGCTTTTTTGTTTATTATTGGAACTTGAGGTTTCTAATAGTTTAGAGTTCAAATTAAATTGGAAAGAAATTGTATGGTTTTGGTAATAGGATGTATAAGATATGGAATATATTTTGAAGGGAAAAGAAAGTGAATTGTTTTAAAGTTGGTTGTTTCTGAATGAGTAAAGAGTTGGGAAAGTTGTAGAAAGGTTTGTGAATGTTATAGAAGGTTTGTAAAAGAGAAATGTTAGAAGGAAGTTATATAAATGACAGGCCAAATTGAAACTAAACTTAATACAGTAAATACATTGTTCTTAATTTGACTCTAATAAAAATGACAGTGATTTTAGGGAGGAAATGTGTTTCAATAGACTCTAAAATACAGTTATCAGTATTAGCCTCTACTTCAATCAATTGTCTTCAAAGTTTTATTTTTCACCTATGAGTTGCACTGGATCCTGAATTTTTCTAGTGTTCTTAAATATTTGACTACAACCCTCCAAACTAATGTTTAATTTTTCTCCAATCCTTTGTCTTGGAATTAGTGAGAACTAAATGTTTTTTTTCCTTCCACTGGACCATTTTTTCTAATTCTTGTCATTCTAGCTTTTGCCCCAATAAATATTTTTAATAATGTTTTTATTGATTTTTTTTTTTTTTTAGAGAGAGAGGAAAGACAGAGTATCACCCAGGCTGGGGAGGAGGCTACAACCAAGACATGTGCCCTGGACTGGAATCAAACCCAGGAGCCTTCTGTCCACAGGCCCATGCTCTATCCACTGAACCAAACCAGCCAGGGCTGCCCCAATATGATTTATAACAGCGTTTGTGTCCACCAGCTTACAAGTCCTAGTCATACTCAGGAAGTACCACCTCTAGACACTCTGATGGAGAGCGAGGATCTCTGGGCTCTGAGCTAAAACATCACCCCTTTTCAGCAGGAAGCAGCTACAGAGGAGTCCCTGTGCCCCTTTTCTCAGAAAGAATTCAGAGGCAAGGTCTGGAGGGGGATACTGCAGGCAGTTAGACAGACATGAGCACAGTAAGGACACAGACCAGGTACTGGGGGTCACCAGGTGGACAGCTCCAGGTGCCAAGCAACAGGACAATCAATTTTAGGGTTTGGGCCTCGCCCCCAGGGTGGCTCTTCCTCCCCTCACTTATCAAGGGTCATGTGGTTTGGACCCCTCCCTGCAGGTAACATCCAGGCCTCAGGTGTTAGTTCAGCTCCAGGACCAGCTGCGTGAATAACGAGCACCTGCCCTGGTGCCGGCCATAACCCAGAAAGAACACACCTGGAAGCTGCTGGCTGTTTCAGTGAGATCTTCCCCAGGGACCTCCCCTACAATCTCCACTTCCAAAACCCGTAGGAGGGAAGACCTGTGTGCTCTCCCTCCTGGGAGAACACCCGTGCCTTCCCCATCCCCTTCCCCTATCCCTCCCCCTCCTCCCCAGGCACCTTACATCACCTTCCTCACTCCGGCTCCCCGCCCTGTCCTTTACGGCTATAAATTGCTTCCTAAGCCCATTTCATCTAGGAATTACTTCTACCTCTGTGAGTTACCAAATAACTGTTATCTTACAAACATAAATAAATAAATGAATAGATGATAGATAGATAGATAGATAGATAGATAGATAGATAGATTTTTCTGGAGACTCCAGGAGCTCTCAAAAGGAGCAAAAGGGGCCAAGGGTCTGAGTATTTTATTTACCATCAACAAAATTTGAGAAACACTATAATGGGGGAAACAGACCAGTTATAAAGAAAGTCAGCCTTCATCTATCATCTCGCTCCTCTATTTCTCTTTATATACAAATCTTCCTGCCTGGAAACAAGAGCCACTCTGAGTTATATCTCCCATCCCCCCCTTTAATAGGCCCAGAGACTAAATAAACACCCTCAATCACAAAGCCTGTGTTCAGGTGACAGTCCTGACCAAAACCACACAATTCCCTTACAATCAAACACCCTCTCTGCTTCCTCCTCTCAACTAGGAGAGTCCTCTGTCAGAATCCAGCAGTGGGAATGCCAGCGTTGGGACAGGTCAATGCCCACCCGACAGTACCAGAGGCCCAGGCTGCACAGTGACCTGTGACCTCAGACTCCCACCGTCAGGACATGCCAGGAGGCAGACACTCCCCCACAGCCCTCTCACAGCACCCACAGCGCGGGCAGTGTGTGCCCCAATCTGGAAGGTGCGCTCCGTCTGAGGTGGGCTTTGTCCAGAAGCGCGGAGACAAGGTGCTGAGAGCCGTGACCCAGAAGCACTGGCAGGAGGGAGACAGGACCAGGCCAGCCCGGGGCTCTCACAAGCAGCGTAGTGCTGGGGCAAACGAGGCCCTGCCTGCTGGGGGTTTCTGTGCCTGTAAGTTGTCCCTTCTGAGGGTAAGAGACAGTATTAACCACAATTTCTACCTGCCATTGGCTGGGGCCTGCTCCAACCCGCCCTTCACACAGCAGCGTGCACGCTTGGCCAGCAAAGCCCTTGTGCAGTGTCACCATGTTTGTGGGGAGAAGCCATGAGGATCCTCAAAAAATTACAATAGCCCTGGCTGCTTTGGCTCAGTGGATGGAGTGTCAGACTGCGGACTGAAGGGTCCCGGGATCAATTCCAGTCAAGGGCAGGTAACTCGGTTGCAGGCTCTATCCTGTCTCTGGTTGGGGGCCCTTGCCAGCGGCAAATAATGGATGTCTTACATCGCTGTCTCTCTCTCTCTTTCTCTCTCCCTCCTCCATTTCACTCTCTCTAAAAATCAATGCAAAAATATCCTTGGGTGAGGATTAACATCATAACATAACATAACATAAAATAAAATAGAACTACCATATGATCCAGCAGGATAATGAAATCAGGGTCTCAAAGACACTGCACCCCATGTTCACTGCAGCCTCATTCTCAGCAGCCAGGATATGGGAACAACTCAAATGTTCATCAATGGAAGCATGTAGCGCATTCTATTCCGTGTATGCGTGGCTCAATGGATAGAGCATCAGTCCGAGGACTGAAGTGTCCCAGATTCGATTCCAATCTAGGGCATGTACCTCAGTGGCAGGCTCAATCTCCACCCTGGTCAGGGCATGTGTGGGAGGCAACCAATCAACATGCCTCTCTCACATAGATGTTTCTCTCAGTCTCTCTCTTTCCCTCCCACTTTCTCCAAAAATCAATGGAAAAGTATCCTCCAGTGAGGATTACAAAAACAAAAAAGAGGAAATCCTACCCTTTGGGACAAAGTGGGGGGACCTGGAGGCATTGCTGAGTGAGATAAGGCAGCCACAGCGTTTTCGGATGGCTTGTTATATAAGGCCTCTAACATAGCCAAAGCTATAGAAGTAAACAGAATGGTGGTTACCAGGGCGTGGCGCGGGGGACATAGGATATAAAGTTAGTTACACACGGCAAGCTCCAGAGCTCTGCTGTACCATGTTCTCCTCCAGTATGCCCAGGCCCATTAAGGTTCTGTGCACTTAAAACATTTAAGCAGGTAGGCCTCATGGTGAGTGTTCTTACCACATAAATTAAAAAAAAAAAAAAAAAAAACAAAAAAAAAAAACCTAAAAAACAAAGGGATAAATTTTGGGAGATGACTATGTAAAACCTTGATTATGTCCAAACTCATCAAATTGTGTGCATGTGTGGTGTCGCATACCAATTAGAGCTCACGAGAGCTAGGGTCAGGAGCGCTGGCAGGTGAAGCCTGGCTGGAGTGCGAACCACGGGCTCTCCTAGACCGCAAAGCCCTGCCTGTTGCCTTGGCCAATGTCTGCAGCCTGTGCGTTCCCCACAGCCAGTTCCCAGGTGCGGTGCGACATTACCCAAGGCAGAGTTGGGGAGAGATGAGCACAGGTGGCTCTCACGTGTTGATACAAGACAACTCCAGCACAGACCTGGCCGAGGGCATGGCCAGGACAACCAGCATCTCCCAGAGCTACGGCCACGCTGCTTTGCTACAGACCTAGGATCTTACAGTTTTATGTGACTTTCACACTCCTTTTGTGATAGGTCAATTTAAACATCCCCAAGGATTTACTCTCAAAAACTTTGATTTCATAGCATAGAAAGGTATGTCTTATTTATAATGTATTATCTCTCTCCTCCCCTCACCCAAATCACAGCAGCACGCACCCATGGGACCAGAGGAAACTCATTTAAAAAGACCTCATGGTCAACTTCATGGTGATGGATAGCTCTTGTTGTCCGACCAGCACAGACAAGAGCTACTAGCACTTCGTTGTCCTCTAAGCAATCACCCCTTACCCCACCTGAGTCCCCAGCACCTACCGTTTCCTCCCTCCAGCAGGTAGCACATGACACAGGTCTGGCCAATCAGAACGTTCCATTCTCCTGGAGAAGGGACCAGGCCCCAGGGAGCTGATGACACTCTTTGCTAGAAATCTTTAAAAAGAAAACCTGTTCCCACTGGACTACTGAGGAGGCCAGGAACCACTGGTGGCCAGACCCTTCTAGAATGAAGCCAACATACACACAAATGAGAGAAATGGAGAAAACTAAGGCAGACAGCATCCTCTGAGCTCTCAGCTCAGCTCTGTCTGAGGACACTTTCAGACTGTTATCTGAGCCACCGCACCCCTTTTAACTGAAGTCCCTTCGATTTGGGATTTCAGTCACTGGCATCCAAAATGTTGTTGGCTGATTTATAGGCCTGAGATCAAGTGAATTGGACGTTAGTGCATGCCCATCCAGCTCTGTCGCCTGGAGCCTAAAGAGAGTTCAGTGTAGAAGAAGGGTTTATTGGAGCCCATCCCTCCGTGGGGGCTGAGAATGAACACCGGGTAGAACTGGTCTTTTCAAGCTGGCCGCACGCATAAAGGTCACTTCAGGATCCGGATGCTCATCTTCTGCTCAATGTTCATCTTCTCCAGGGACTGGTGGGGATGGGTGCAGTTAAGAGAACTTGTACTTCAGCCCTCTAGTCTTCCAACTTCCTCTCCCAACTCACGGCCCCCAGGGAACCCCTCTCTTTCTGCCCTCCTCCTTCAGGCTCCATTTCCCTGTCCATCTGTCCTGGGAACTCATCCTTCCAACTCCTCAGGCCCCAAGGGCGTTCTGACCTTGGTGAACTCCAGGAAGGACACAGCCCCATCGCCATCTTCATCGGCCTCCTGCACCGTGCGGTCAGTAATGCTTTCCAGCTGCTCTTCCGTCACCTGCACCCCAACCATTAGCCGGAGCACCTGGGAGGAGGAGGAAGAGGCGGCCATAAAGAGGAGGCACAGGGACTACTAGCACCCTCCCCCAACCTTGTCCATGTTGCCCCAAAAGTTACCAAGTATTAACAATTTCATAGCCCACTCCTCCTTTGTTCACCCCTTCCCATCACATCCACCAATAGTTTCCCCTACTGCTTCTCAGTGTAAACCCCACTACCCCTCACTCACCTCAACAGTGTGCCCAGCCCATTCTCAACTGCAGCCCCAGAACCCAGCCTCCACCCCATCCTCCACCTCATCCTCTAGCCATTCCCAAACCCCCACTTCATTACGTGGATCCCAGTTTTTCAATCTCCATTGCCGATTGGGGCCAGATAGCTCCTTGCTGGGGAGGAGGGGCTGTCCTTTGTAGTAGAATGTTTAGAAGCATTCCTGACCTCCACCCTCTAGGTGACAGCCCCTCCACCTCCTCCCCAGCTGTGATAACCAAAATGTCTCCAGGTATGGGCAATGTCATTCAGGGGGCAGAATCACCCCCAGGTGAACCACTGATCTATTCCCAACCTCATTCCCAACTGCTTCCCCATCTCTCAACTAACCCTCACTCCAACCCCACCCATTCCCATTGCCCAGGCCACACCCCCAAACCATCCCCCACCACCATGCCATTCAAACCCCACACATGCCACATCTCTGCTCTTGTGCCCTCCCCACCTGTAGCATCTCGTGCCTGGAGATCTTTCCATCTCGATCCAAGTCGTAGAGCTGAAAAGCAACTGGGAAGAATGGGGAGGGGAAAGGAAGGTGGGTTTCCCTTGGTTCCCGTCCAGAAGATCACGGAGGGGTAGGGAGGTCGTAAGGCTCACAAAGGGAGTGGAGGGTGCCTGGGGCCTTCACGGGTGTGGAAAATCTGGGTCTCACTTAGGGGGACCCTACCAACTCACAGCGAAGTTTGTTCATTCTGCTGTTGAGGGGTTCGGGTTGCATGGGGTCCCGGGTTCCTGTGTCCTCATCATCGACAGGTCGGAAATGAGCCAGGACTCGGACAAAGTCGGGGAATTCCACTCGAAGGCTCCTGGGAGGGTGGGAAGGAGGAAGCAGAGGCAGTGATTACCTTGGCCCTCCTTCTGCCCCATCCCTAATATCCCTCACCTTTCTCCCCCACCCAATCTCCCCTACCCATTCTCCCCCCCAATCTCCCCCACCCATTCACCCCCCCCCCCGAATCTCCCCTTCCAATCTCCCTCACGCAATCTCCCCCAACCATTCTCCCCACCCTATCTCCCCCACCCATTCTCCCCCCCATCTCCCCTTCCAATCTCCCCCCCCAATCTCCCCACCCCATTATCTCCCTCACCCAATCTCCCCCAACCATCCAGTACACGCATTCTCCCACACACAATCTCCCCCCCCCCTTCTCCCACCCCATCTCCCTCACTCATTCTCCCCCACCCATACTCCTCCCCAATATCCCCACCCATTCTCACCCCCATCTCCCCTTCCAATCTCCCTCACTCATTCTCCCCCACCCATTCTCCTCCCCAATCTCCCCACCCATTCTCCTCCCCAATCTCCCCACCCATTCTCCCCCGCCAATCTCCCCACCCACTTTCCCTCACACATTCTCCCATACCCAATCTCCCAACCCAATCTCCCTCACTCATTCTCCCCCAACAATTCTCCCCCACCCAATCTCCCTCACCCATTTTCCCTCACTCATTCTCCCTCACTCATTCTCCCCCATCCAATCTCCCAACCCAATCACCCATTCTCCCCCACCCAATCTCCCCACCCATTCTCCCTCACCCATTCTCCCCTACCCATTCTCTCCACCCATTCTCCCCCCAATCTCCCCTTCCAATCTCCCTCACCCATTCTCCCCCACCCAATCTCCTAACCCAATCTCTCCCACCTAATTTCCCCACCCATCCTCCCTCACTCATTCTCCCCCCTCCCATTCTCCCCCCCAATCTCCCCTTCCAATCTCCCCTTCCAATCTCCCCCACCCAATCTCCCCCACCCATCTTCCCCCCATGTCCCCCCACAGTGCCACACAAGCTTTTCCCTCCAGCTCCCCTCACCCATCAGGGAAGAAGCTGTCTATAATGCGATCCCCCAGGGGGTTCACGGCCAGGGCCCCGATCTGCTGCAGGTCCATGCGGCTGGAAAGGAGGTTCAAAGTGAGGAGGGAGGGAAGATGGAGACGGAGGGTCAGCGGGGCACCGGAGGTCATAGGTCACCCCTCACCTCAGATAGCCCTTCTTGTTACTGTCCAGGGCCCGGAACCGGTGGTAGAGGCGGAGCAGGGTGGCCTGCGAGACTGCGGGCGGGAAGGGACAGGGTGAGCCCCCTGCGCCCCCCAGAGCTCGGGGGCGGCCGGAGGGCGCGCGCTGCTCGGACCCGGGCGGCGGGAGGCTGGAGGCGGCGCGCACCCGGAGGCTCCCCGGCCCGCGCCCCCCGCGGACTCCCCACCACCCCCGCCTCCGGCCGGGAGCCTGGTGCCCAGCCGGGAGCCCGCCCGCGGCCGCCCGCCCGCCGCAGCCCGGCGCTCACAGCCCGTCTCCCGCCGAATGCGGTCCGCGTCCGGCACCTGCGTCGCGCGCGAGCCGCCCGAGCCCATGGCGCCGCCGTGTCCTCCCCAGCGCGGCCGCGGCCCGGCCGAAGGCCACCGCCAGGCGGGGCTCCGGGCTCCGGCCCCGGGCCCGCCCTCCGCCCTCCGCCCTCCGCCCTCCGCCCGCCCGGCCCCGAGCAGCGCCCGAGCGGCGGGCACCGGGCGGCGGGCCCAGGGGCGCGGTCGGCAGGCGAGGCTGGGCGAGGCCGGGCCCCCGCCCTCCGGTTCCCCGCCCTCCTCGCCCCTCCCGCCCCTCCCGCCGGCTCCCACGGGTCCTGCCCGCCCTCCCCGCCCGCCTCCGCGGGCCCAGCCCTTCCCAGCCCCGTCTCCCGGGGCCCCGAGTAGGACCGGGGGTCCCCGCCTCCCTCTGCGCACAGAACACAGGCCCCTCTGGGCGGGGGGAGCGGAGCCGGTGGTCCAGTCCGCACGGCCGGCCTGACCCCTCCCCAGGCAGGAGGAGCGGGAGCGGGGTCACGGACTCCCAAAGGGGGGCAGGGGAGGGCCCCGGGCCAGAGGGGGCGCAGGGCCGAGTGGAAGGAGCCCTGCACTTGGCACTTGCATGCAGCCCAGCCAGGCACTGGCTGCCTCCTGTCTGGTCCGCACACGCGGCTGCTGCTGGATGAGCCGGTGCTTTCCAATCAGGAGACTGAACCAGACCAGAGTCCCTCTCTCCCCAGAGGCCGGAGTCTGACACCTCTCGGCCTCGCTGCTGCAGCTGGGAGCAGCTGCCAAATTCAAATGGAGCCCGGAGCGCTGTCCTGGGGTGCAGCGCCCACCCAGCCCGCCACTCCCTCTGAGCCAGGGCTCTGGTAGACGCCCCAGCCCGGGGCTGACTCAGACCTCTGGGCCCTGGGCTCTCAGGCTTCAAGCACACCGTTTGTGCCAAGCGCTCGCTTGCATTAGCACACACACTCCACAGCACCTGTTAAACTGTGTCCCTGCTTTAAAAAAAAAAAAAAATATGTATATACCTTGTTGATTTCAGAGAGTAAGAGAGAGAAGTAGAAACATCAATGATGAGAGAGAATCACTGATGGGCTGCTTCCTGCACGCCCCCTACTGGAGACCCAGCCTACAATCCATGCACGTGCCCCTGACCCTTCAGTCCACAGGCTGCAGCTCTGTCCACTGGGCCACACCGGCTAGGTGTTTTCCTGCGGCGGAGGCTGCCCAGAGAGCCAGATGTGAGCTATTGTAAAGCATGAGAGAACCACATGGCCCCCAAAGGGGCAGTTTTTTATTCTTTATGTATCAGGCACAGGTGCACATATAGTCTATGACTAGATGTACAGTATGTCAGCCATGTTAAAATTTCTCAGGAAGGGGTAATCAGAGGGAAAACTGTTCCTGAAGTGGCAACAATAATGAAAAAAGAAAGGCTGAGAAACTTGGCTGTAAAAGAGCAAGCACCCCAGGTGTCCAGTGTGACTTTATCCTCCCCTGCTCCTCCCCCATCACAGTCTCACATAGACACATTCCCCAGGGGCCGCTCATTACGCTCATTACAAGGGTTCAAGTTCATATCCGCCCCGGAGAGAGAAAAGCTGGAGAAACAATTGAAGCTCCAGCCCCAGGCAGAGACTTGCATCAGAGAAGCCTTGAAAATATTGATCTAAGAAGTGCTTGCTTCTCTTCCTGGTACTCCAAGGATTAAGCAACTGGCAGAAGGAATGCTTGGTTCCCTTTCTCTCTCTCTCTCTCTCTCTCTCTCTCTCTCTCTCTCTCTCTCACACACACACACACACACACACACACACACGGAACGCTGTGATCAGGCTGGGAGTGCAGTTGGGGTGAGGTTTTGAACCAGGAGGGGGTACGGGTCCCTGGGACGTTGCAATAATCACCTCAGGCCAGCGTGGGATGCTGACCTTGGAAAGAGCCTCCACAGCTATAATCTCTGCGTCAGCGCCACTTGGAGTGGATGGGGCCAGAGAGTAATTAACTACTCCCATCCCGAGCCGACAGGAGCACTTGCTGGAACCCACTCCTCTTCGCACACAGTAACGCTTACATCAGCTTCACGATGTCCATAGCCTCATCTGTCCGGGCATTGAAAGGGGAGGATTCCCCCTGCAGAACCCAATGGACTGGCTGAGGTTTTTTGTTTTGTTTTGTTTTGTTTTTTGCTTTGAAGCTGTATAAAATGTGCCCGGCAGTTCTCAATGAAGAAATACTAAGATTCAAGTGGTGGGAAATGCAGATGCAAGAATTGTCAGGAAAATATAGAACTCTTACAACTCAACAGGAAAAAAGACAAGTATCCCAATTATTAAAAAAAAAAATGTTTGCATTGCTTTGTTTCTTAAATATTGGTCACCTGGAACTTATATAAATCTCAAACATTAGTTAAGCAAACAATGCAAGCCTATCAAAAAGAACTTTAAAGCTTACAGAGCTTTGAAAGTTCTATAAAGTTCAACTTCCACACTGGATCTTAGCCAAAAGGCCAAGAAGCGATAAAAGTTCAACTTTGAGAAATACCGCAGAATAAACATTTTTCTTTACAAGACTTTGAAGGAGTTTGGCTGAATTTTGAAATTATCATAGTGTGGTAAAATGGATTGAAGAGGCAGAAACCAAAGTCATATGACCTTATCTTCCAACATAAATGATGTCAGTTAGGAAAAATGTAAATTATTTTTCTGGTAGATACTTTTATCCAGTTCTCTGGTATGTTATAAAATGGCACATTCCAAATATTATTATAATCACGCCTAAAGAGAGCACGCCTTTCTTAACCATTTATGTCCATATATTCCCATCACTATGAATATTAAAGTGTTTGCTGCCTTGAGCTCAATCAAGGCGTGGTGTGACTTTACAGTGAATCCTTTATTATCCTGCAAGGCATGGCATAACTGACTGTATGTAGGATGGGTAGTTCTCATTCCTTAACTAGTAGCTCTGCTCTTGCCCGCCCACATAGGTACAGTATCCGCTGCCGCTCCTCGTCCTGGGGGAACCGGCCTCCCTCCACTTCCACAGCCTCCTGGGAAAGGAAGCAGGAAGGCTGCCCGGCCTGTGCTGCCCCGTTTCCATCACCAGTCGGATAAGACCTGTGCACGGCAAGGCTTAGGCCCTTCCCCCGGGACAGTCCCCTGCACCCTGGAGAGCAGGTGGCCGCTTCGTCAGCTGCCTCGGGAGGTTCTTGGGTGAATCGGTGGGGAAACGTGGGGAAAAGGCGGAGGAGTGCCATTCCTTCTGCTGCTCCACCAGGTGTGTGAGCACCAGCTTGTCCCCCTCGGGTGTGTGACCATTGCCTGACTTCGGGGCTCAGGCAGCTGACAGCACTTTTCCAGTTTTGCTGTCCCCTTCCCTGGAGAGGTTTCAGAACATTCTCGGGGTGTCTGCTGGCCAGTTCACCCTGGGCCTCTTGTTTTATTTCCCACCAGCTTTCACCTCTTCTCATTCTTCTTTTATTCTTTCAGGTAAACTTGGGGGGATTTAAATGAGTTAGCCATGAAATAGTCGCAAAAATAATTAAAGTAAGAAGAGCAAGCAGTAAGAAAACCCAGCCCACAGCAAATTTATCTTTAATTCTTAGATCCAGGTGCCGTGCGGCAGCACCAGAAATGAGAGGACAGCAGAAAGGAGAAAAATGCCATCATCCCATGATGCCATGGCAGCAAAAGCCCCACGCCCAGGTGGAAGGAACCCAACTTTTAAGTGAGCACAAAAACTTGCATGGATATTTCTCCAAAGAAGGCATACAAATGGCCAATAAACACACACACACACAAAGTGTGCTCAACATCATTAGTCATCAGGGAGATCCAAATAAAACCATACTGAGATATCACTTCACACCCACTAGACTGGCTGGAAATTAAAACAAAACAAAACAAAACAAAAACAACCGAAAATAACGAGTCCTGGCCAGCACGTGGCACCCCAGGCATTGCCGGTAGACATGAGAACGGTGTGGTTGCTGTGGAGAGCAGCTGGGAGATTTCTCAGTGAGGTAGACACAACTTCTCTGTGAGCAATTCCACTCCTAAGTGTATACCCCAAAGAATTAAAGTAGGTGCTCAAACAGAAACCTGGACATGAATATTCATAGCAGCATTACTTATAAATGAATGTAATGTACTTATAAATGAATGTAATAGAACATTTTTCAGCCATAAAAAGGGATGAAATACTGGCACATGCCATACATGGATGAACCAGGATACCACTACATTAAGGAAATAATCCAGTCCCAAAGGACCACATATTTTATGATTACATTTATTATAAAACTAGAGGCCCAGGGCACAAAATTTGTGCATGGGGCAGCGGGGATGGGGGTGGGGGTGTTTGTCCTTCAGCCCAGCTTGCACCCTCTCCAATCTGGGAACCCCTTGAAAGCAGTAGGACATCCCTCTCACAATCCAGGACTGCTGGTTCCCAATTGCTCACTTGCCTGTCTTCCTGGTTGCCCCTAACCACTTCTGCCTGCCAGCCTGATCACCCCCTAACCACTCCCCTGACAGCCTGATTTATGTCTAACTGCTCCCCTGCCACCCTGTTTGTCCCCAACTTCCCTCCCCTGCCGGCCTTGTCACCCCTAACTGCCCTCCCCTGCAGGGTTGATCACCTGCAACTGCCCTCCCTTGCAGGCCTAGTCCCTCTCAACTGCCATCCCCTGCTGGCCATCTTGTGGTGGCCATCTTGTATCCACATAGAGACAGGATCTTTGACCACATGAGGGCAGCTATTGTGTGTTGGAGTGCTGGTCAATCTGCATATTACTCTTTTATTAGATAGGATAGAGGCCTGGTATAAGGGTGGGGCCAGCTGGTTTGCCCTGAAAGGTCCCCCAGATCAGGGTGGGGTTCTCTTGGGGAGTGGGTCGGCCTGAGTGAGGGGCCTGTGATGGTTTGCTGGGCAGCAATGCCCCCCCGGAAACCCAAGCGGAGGCTCTGGTATCTGGAATTTATTTACCTTATATAGTTGAATCTTTGTAGCCTGGAGCAGAGCCAAGCCTCCTGCTTGCTCTGTGGCAGCAGCCATTTCTGTTTGGATTTGTTTACCTTCTATAATTGAAACTTTGTAGCCTTGAGTGGAAGCTTAGGCTGGCTTCCACTCAAGACTACAAAGATCCTGCCCCTGGCTTGTGGGTGTAGTGGAGTGATGGTTAATTTGCATATTACTCTTTTATTAGATAGGATGTTAAGAATAAGCAACCTATAGAGACAGTATATTCATAGTGGCTTGGAACTTGGAGAGCCAGAGGGAAAAGGGGTTATAGCTAAAGGGTATGGCGTTTGTTTCCGAGGTGGTGAAATTTTCTAAAATTGACCGCAGTGATGGTTGTACATTTCTGTCTATACACTAAATCCATAGAATTGTGCACTGTAAAGGGTGAATTGTATGCTATTTGAATTATGTTCCAATAAAGCTATTTAAAAAAAAAAAAAAAAGACAAGAATAGCCAGGAAAGCTCTGGAGGTTGAACTAGCTCTAATGGATTTTTAAATACACTTAAAGGTCCAATAATAAATGTGGAGATAGTGCCAGAATATACTGTACATAGACAGATAAGAAACACAAGAAAGTCAGAAATAGATCCAATACATATGAGGATTTGGCATGTGATAAAAGTCACACATCAACTCAGTAGGGAAATGTGGATTATTCAATAAAAGACACTTGGGACATCTGCCTTTTGGGGGGGAAATAAAGTTTCTTATACCAAAATTAATTCCAAACAGAATAGAGGTTTAAATGCTAAGCAAAACCATCCAATAGCAGAATAACACTTAGACAGATTTTGTTCCCATCCTGAACTCGCAGGGTCTTGCAGAGTCTTTTGGGCTGCAGGTTTTATTTTAGTTGTTTTATTTTAAGACACCGTTATAGGGTTTTAAGCTGGAAAGTGAGAGAAAGCAATTTCTGTTTTGACAGCATCACAAGAATCATTCTGGCTGCTGAGTGTAGATTTAACTGGGCAAAGTGGCAGGCGAGGGGCCACAACAGTTCAAGCGAGAGGTGAGGGTGATCAGGGTGTGGCAGTGAAGGTTGTGAAAGGGGTCAAATTTGGGTCCCATTTGGAAAAGAGAGTCCACAAGATTTGTGATGTACTGGATGGAAGAAGTTAGAGAGAGAGAGGCATCAAAGATAACTCCCAGGTTTTAGTACTAAGCAACTGGAAGGTGCCATAGCTGAGGTAGTGGAAGAAGAAAGGAGTACCTTTCAAAGGAAGAAAAATGTAAAGTCCTTGTACTGCTCATTGTACATCCTAATACAAACATCACATAGTTAATCAGATGTGGGAGTGTGGATTTCAAGAGAGAAGTTGGGACAAGGGTTGTTATGTTTTCTATGTTGTGTTTTTACTTCCATTTCATCTCAAATGTTTTCTAATTTTCTCTGTGATTTCTTTGACCCATCACTTGTTTGAGAGTGTTTCATTTCCTCGTGTTTATTAATCTTCCAGTTTTCCTTCTCTTATTGATTTCTAGTTTCATTCCATTATAACCAGAAAGAATGCATGGTAAGATTTTAGTACTTTCAAACGCATTGACACTTGTTTTGTGGAATAGCATTGGACTTATCCTGGAGACTGTTCCATGGGCATTGAGAAGAATGTATTTTCTTCCATTTGTTGTGTAGAATCTTCTATATGTCTGTTTAGTCTAGTTGTTTATAATTTTGTTTCAAGTCTTCTGTTTCCTTATTCTGTCCTGATGTTCTATCAAATAGTAAGAGTATTGAATTATCAAACTATTATTCTAGAACTGTCTATTTGTCCCTTCAATTCTGTTGATGTTTGCTTTAAATAGTCTGGGGCTCTATTGTTTTTGCATATCTACACTAAAAAAAGAGAAAAATGCAAGTTGACTGTACTTTGTGACGCTCACCAGCTAATCAGGAGTGGGTATGACAATTAACCCAAAAGAGATAATGGGTTAATTTGCATACACAAACGCTGAGCAGCCGGGGCGGGGCGGGACGCTTGTATCATTGCCATGGTGATGACGCAGTGTTCCACACCGCCTCAGCAGCTCCGGGCCTCTAAGCAGCCTGAGAAAGTGGAAAGGCAGCTCCAGCTGGAGTGAAGATGGTGCCGGCAGCCAGAGGAAGGAAGGCCCATTCTTGTACGAATCTTTGTGCATCAGGCCTCTAGAATGTGTATAATTGTTATATATCCTTGGGGAATTAACAGGACTATACATTTTGAGAGTTATCAGTGTGTAGATGGTATTTGAGCTACGGCAGCACAGCCAAGGGTTCAGGGAGCCTGAGGGAGGGCAGTGAAGGATGGATAAGAAAGACAGACAAGAGAATAAGTTTGGTCTAGGGGATCTTCTGTGCCTGGCTGAGGCCACAGAACAGATTCAGACTACAAAGCTGATGCTAAATTTATAGTCAGGGATAAACAAGGTAATTTACAGTGTTCTTTTAAGTTTCACTTGTTTTGGCAGCACTTGCTGCCCCTACCACAGCTACCCAGGAAAGATCTAGGGAGCAGTCACAAGATCAAGCTTAAATTATGCTTAGAGGACTGTGCCCTCCAAGCTGGGACTTGTTTGTTACTTTGCCAGCAGGTTAAACAAAGGAGATTAGAAGGAGTGGCCAGTGAAGGAGAAGGAAAATCCAGAGGGTGGCTGTCCAGCTAAGTGAAGAAAGTAAGTCTGGTAGTAACAATCAATATATTCAGCCCAGCCGGCATGGCTCAGTGGTTGAGTGTCAACTTATGAACCAGGAGGTCACGGTTCAATTCCCAGTCAGGGCACATGCCTGGGTTGCAAGCTCAATCGCCAGTGTGAGGTGTGCAGGGGGCAGCTGATCAAATGATTCTCTCTCATCATTGATGTTTCTACCTCTCTTTCCCTCTCCCTCTCTGAAATCAATAAAAATATAATTTTAAAGAAAGAATTAAGCCCTGGCTGGTTTGGCTTAATGGATAGAGCATCGACCTGCGAACTGAAGGGTCCCATGTTTGATTCCGGTCAGGGGCACATGCCTGGGTTGCGGGCACAATCCCCAGTGGGGGCATGCAGGAGGCAGCTGATCAATGATTCTCTCTCATCATTAATGTTTCTATCTCTCTTTCCCTCTCCTTTCTTCTCTGAAATCAATAAAAATATAATTTTAAAGAACGAGTTAATATACTTATGCATGGACGTTCACAGCTCAAATGCCAAGCTGGAGTTACAGGGCCATGGTGTGGATTAGTGTTGGGAACCGAGTCCCCTACCGACCTGAGAATCGGGGGATGGAGCAAGGGTAGGTAGCCTTGCCTGCTCTCCCCCAGAAGTCAGGTCACTGGGGACGTGGCAAGCAATAGTGTCCTTTGTTCTGCTGTGCGTGCAAGATTGGAATCTGCAAACATGTCCTTGATTTAACATAGTACAGTACAGCTGGATGAACTTTTCCAGGCATATATCTTCCTGCATAGGTCTTAAGGAACTGGCACATAGCCTCATGTCCTGAGAGAAGGCCCTTTGGAGGAACGCCCAGCTTCAGTGTATAAAAGAGTTTGCGCCTTTAATAAACTTGTTGCAGTGCCATTAGGCTCTGCAGTCCTCCTGAAGCCCCACTGTTCATGTCCTCTTCTTCTCAGCCTCCTAGCCATACCTTCAGGACTTGTTATACCGGCTGGTTCCGGTAGATTAGCTCTATCTGGGCTGGCACGCTTCTGCGAAGGTCTGACTATTTGAGGCTGGTAAATCCCACAGACTCTGTCACAGCCACACAATTCTGCTGTTGAGCAAAAAGCAGCCACAGGCAATTCTTGAACAAATGGACATTGCTGTGCTCCAGTAAAACTTTACTTGTACACACTAAATTTTGAAATTTATACCATTTCCAGGTATCACAAAATATTGTGGGGTTTTTCAACTATCTAAAAATGAAAACACTATTCTTAGCTTGTGGGCAAGATAAAAACAGGCAGGTGGTTGGTCTGGCCCCCAAGCCATTGTTTGCAAATCTGCTCTAGATTATAATTTATGTTCTCTATAGTTCTATGCTCGGAAAACCAATATACTTTCTCTTTCAAATTCCCCAGGGAAATGAGAATTTGCGTGAAGACTGGCTTAAAGTGGAATCCAGTGGACTTACCATCTTGAGTACCTCAGAGGCTAATGGATGGCCATGGAGACTTTAACCCAACAGTACCAGGTCATCGTTTTTATAGACCCTCGGGACAATTTCTCCCATCTGGGGAAGGAATCTCAGAACTAAAGCCGAAGGGGAGAGAAGGCTAGAGAATCTGCTTTGGGAAAGAGCTTGAAGTAGGACAGTTCTGGAGACCATGACAGCAGGAGTCATCCCTGGAACAGTGCAAGAATGACCTGGCTGACCTTGCAATTCCTAGGTGTATAGAAGGTAGATAACTAAAAAGAAGCTAATAAAAAAGAGAAAAGAACACTTCCTACAAACTGATAAAGAGAGATCGCCAAGATGATTTAAATGAAAAGAGTAAATTGCAAAACAGTGTGAATAAATGTGCTATCTTTTCTGTAAAAGGTTGAGAAATTAATCCTATATAATAAAAGCCTAATATGCAAATTGTCCCCTTGGGCGGTCATTTGACTGGGAGTTTGATCACTCGCTATGATGTGCGCTGACCACCAGGGGGCGGCACAGAACATAATCAGCATTGGCCTGATGGACTTCCACAAGAGTGGATCGTGGTGGGATGATGGAGCAGGTGAGCGGGTGGCAACAGGCCAAGGTGGGGCTGTGGGGTTGAGAGGCTGGGGGTGCAAGCTAGGTCCTGATCCCCACAGGCCACCCTGATGGACCCCTCCCATACACAAATTCGTGTACCAGACTTCTAGTTATCCTATCTAATAAAAGAGAAGCATGCAAATTGACCATACCTCTGCTATGTCCACCAGCCAATCAGAGTGAATATGCAAATTAACCCGACCAAGATGGTGGTGGCCATAGAGCTAGAGTGAGCAGGAGACTTGGGTTGCCCCCAGCAATGGAGGAAGCCAAGCTTCCCCAGGGCCCTGGCCTTTGCTCAAGGCTACAAAGTTTCAATTATAGAAGATAAATAAATCCCAGATACCTGCTTCCAGCCAGCCCTTGCCTCCACTCAAGGAGGTGCTGAAAAAAAAAAATGAATTGTAATGTAAATATCTGTGTTTTCTGATGGTCTTAGGGTCGCCTAAGATCGTTACATTATGATTCATAACAGTAGCAAAATTACAGTTATGAAGTAGCAACAAAAATAATTTTATGGTTGGGGGTCACCATAACGTGAGGAACTGTATTAAAGGGTCGTGGCATTAGAAAGGTTGAGAACCACTGATTATACTAATTAAAGGGTAATATGCTAATTAGACTGGGAGACCTTCCAGGAGACTTCCCGGACGTTCTTCTGGACAAAGCCATGGTGGTGGGGCTGAGGTAGAGGCGGTTAGAGGCCTAGAGGGGAGGGCAGCTGTGGGTGATCGGGCTGGTGGGGGGACAAGGCTGTTGGGGTAAGCAGACCATCAGGGGGGCCAGTTGGGGGCAAGCAGACCAGCAGGGGGGCCAGTTGGAGGTGATCAGGACTGGGGGGGAGGGGGCGCAGTTTGATGTGAGCAGGCCAGCAAGGGGGGCAGTTGGAGGTGAGCACATTGGCACGGGGGGCAGTTGGAGGTGATCAGGCTTGGGGGGTGCATTTGTGGGCAAGCAGGCCAGTGGCAGGGGGCAGTTGGGGGTGAGCAGGTCAGCAGGCAGAGTGATTAGGGGCAATCAGGCAGGTAGGCAGACAGGTGAGCAATTAGGAGCCAGCAGTCCCAGATTGCAAGAGGGATGTCCGACTGCCGGTTTAGGCCTGATCCCTGTAAACCAGCATTTGGACATCCTTCAAGGGGTCCCAGATTGGAGACGGTGCAGGCCTGGCTGAGGAACACCCCCCCTCCCCATGCATTAGTCTATACTAATAAAAAGGCAATATGCTAATTAGACCAGTTGTCTGGCCTTCTTTTCAATGAAAGCCATGGTGGCGGGGGCCAAGGCAGAGGCAGTTAGGGGCAAACAGGCCAGTGGTGAGGGGTAGGGAAGAAGGGGAAGTGTGCAGTTAGGAGTGATCAGGCAGGCAGACAGAGGAGTTAGGGACAATCAGGCAGGTGAGGGGTTAGGAGCCAGTGGTCCCAGATTGTGAGAGGGATGTCCAAGGGGTCCCCGACTGTAGAGGGTGCAGGCTGGGCTGAGGGATCCACCACCCTCCCCCCCCCCACATGCATGAATTTCATGCACTGGGCCTCTCTTGTATATAATTTGCATAAGACAATCTGGAAGGTACTTAAGAAACTGGTCAAAGAGGTTACCTGGAAGTAGAAGGGAGGACACGGCCCAGGATGGGCACTAGCACTGGAGGGGACTTTCAGACAGTTGAAGGCTGTCTCAAATAAACACAGAGGCTGCCACAGGACCAGACGAGGAGCCAGGCCACCTTCCCACACTGAGGCTCCTTCGTTTCACATGCTGGTTGATTTGATAACTGAACACTTGTTTTTTCTCTTGCCTATTTTAAACGCTCTCTTAGGTTTTACATGCACCAGCCAAGAGTGAGCTGGTGAAACCTTAGGCTTCTATCCTCGACCCCCCAAAAAACAGAATCCCAGGCCTGAGCATGCTCTCTCTAGCTGGGACCTCTCAGAGATCTTGTATGCTCCAGGGCCTGTAGGCAATAAACTCTTCCGCTGCTGAAGTTTCCTAAGGGTTATTGCTGAAGGGTGTTTTGCAATTGTGATAAGAAGCACAGAGTCAACCCAGTTGCAACATTGGTTTGGAAAGTGAAGATGTCTGTGGGAAACAGGCATTCCCGGCAGAGGGCATTGCTGCCGACAGACTGAGACCGTCCCAAACAGTAATGTGTTGGCCCTAGGGCAGCTATGGTGACCCGAGGCAATAGAAAATTGTCAGCCCCGCCGAAACTGGTTCTGCTCAGTAGATAGAGAGTCGGCCTGCGGACTGAAGGGTCCCAGGTTAGATTCTGGTCAAGGGCATGTGCCTTGGTTGTGGGCACATCCCCAATAGGGGGTGTGCAAGAGGCAGCTGATCGATGATTCTCTCTCATCGATGTTTCTAACTCTCTATCCCTTTCTCTTCCTCTCTGTAAAAAATCAATAAAAAATATATTTAAAAAAGAAAGAAAATTGTCAGCCCCATTGTAATCTTATGAGACTACCATCATATATGATTGTCACTGACCGAACATCATTGTGCAGTGCATGACTATGTTCCATCTGTAATGCTTTAACCCATAATTATCTTGAAACTCAAAACAATGATAGTGAGTGAAAACCAGACTCCCTCAAAAAAAGAGTGTTAACTGTATGATGCCATTTATGTAAAACTCCACAAAATATAACTCAATCCGTACTGAAAGAAAGCAGCTCCGTGGCTGATGGCGGACAGAGGAGCAGGAATGGTGGGAAGGAGAAATTACAAAGGCACACTGGGAAACTTTTGGGCATGATGGTTATGTTCACAATCTCTCTCTCTCTCTCTCTTTTTTTTTTTTTCTTAAATATGGAACGCTTCACGAATTTGCGTGTCATCCTTGCGCAGGGGCCATGCTAATCTTCTCTGTATCGTTCCAATTTTAGAATATGTGCTGCCGAAGCGAGCACCACAATCTCTCTCTTTTTTAAAAAAATATATTTTATTGATTTTTTTTACAGAGAGGAAGAGAGAGGGATAGAGAGCTAGAAACATCAATGAGAGAGAATCATCGGTTAGCTGCCTCTTGAACACCCCCTATTGGGGATGTGCCTGCAACTAAGATACATGCCCTTGACTGGAATCGAACCTGGGACCTTTCAGTCTGCAGGCCAACGCTCTATCTACTGAGCCAAACCAGATTCGGCAATGTTCACAATCTTGATTGTGTGGTGGTTTCATGGGTGTATGCATATATCAAAACATTAAGCTGTGCTTGGCCAGCATGGCTCAGTGATTGAGTGTCAACCTATGAACCAAGAGGTCATGATTTGATTCCCGGTCAGGACAGATGCCAAGTTGTGAGCTCGATTCCTAGTGTGGGTAGTGCAGGCGGCAGCCGATCAGCTGATCAATGATTCTCGCTCATCATTGATGTTTCTATTTCTCTCTCCCATTCCCTTCCTCTCTAAAATAAATAAAAATGTATATATTTTTTAAAAAGCATCAAATTGTGCACTTTTAATATGTGCATTTTGCCAATTATACCTCAATAATCTTTAATTTCGCCATTTTTTCTATTTTTAATTTCAATTTTGTTATATTTTATAATATGTACATCTATAATATTAGGACAGAACTTATGTATGTAATGCAACTTTCTTTTTGGAAGAGGTGTGTAATCACAAATGCATGGAACTGCCGAAACCGGTTTGGCTCAGTGGTAGAGCGTCGGTCTGTGGACTGAAGGGTTCCGGGTTCCATTCCGGTCAAAGGCATGTATCTTGGTTGCGGGCACATCTCCAGTAGGGGGTGTGCAAGAGGCAACTGATGGATGACTCTCTCATCGATGTTTCTAACTCTCTGTCCCTCTCTCTTCCTCTCTGTAAAAAATCAATAAAAAATATATTTTTTAAAAAATGCATGGAACTACCTGGTTGAAGCCTGTGGCAAAGCTCACATGCTTAATTGCTGCACTCTACTGCCCCCTGCTGTCAGCAGGTTTTGTGGCCACCCTTGACCTAGACTTGCTTAGAATTTTAATGAGGAAATATGAATTCAGAGGCAAATATTTTTATCAAAGATCCAGCTAGAACCAAATTATTTTACATAACACACACACATGCATATACACACCTGTAACCATGCATACACATACACGTATGCCCACACACACAACATGCATACATAACATATACACAATACACACACTTGTATACATATACACACAAAAACACACACACACATACACAAACACACACTGCGGCTGGAAAATAGTGGTGAGAGATCACAGTGCCGGTACACAAATAGATACTACACAACAGCACAGTTGCTCAGTAAGCCTGAAGCATTGTGTTTGGGGGCTGAGGTTTCTATTACAATATAGTTTATTACAAAAATTAAACGAAACTACGAGGGGGGTGTAAGGGCTGCGAGGAGGGGAATAGGAGATATCTGTAATTCTACCCACAATAAAAATATATTTTTAAACATTAAACAAAATATTGTGTAGGAAGCCATCCTACTTTGACCATATGCCCATTGGCCTGCCTCTCTATTTGTTCTTAACCTTTTATTAAAGTACATATACCCAGTGGTGTATGGGTACATTTTCTAAATATATTTTTGTATTGATTTCAGAGAGGAAGAGAGAGAGAGAGAGAGAGAGAGAGAGAGAGAGAAAACATCAATGATGAGAGAGAATCACTGATAGGCTGCCTCCTGCAGGTCCCCCACTGGGGACTGAGCTCATACCCCAGGTATGTGCCCTGACTGGGAATCAAACCGTGACCTCCTGGTTTGTACGTAGGTCAATGCTCAACCACTGAGCCACATGGGCTGCACCTGTGGGTACATTTTGAACAACCTGCTCTCTAAATGCAGACCTGACATGCTTGGGTGGTTGGTGTTTTTGTTCACATTAACAACAAGGAAGAGGACGCAAAACCACGTTTCAGAACTTCACTCCTTCTTCAGCAACTTTGTGGCTGCATCAGATAAGAGGTTTTGAATACTGGAAGACTGTTTCCTTGATTTGCTCTGCCATTCACAGATACAACACACTTTTAAGTTTAATCTGCATTATTAATACTTTCTTGGTCGCTTTAAATCTGGGCAATCAACAAAATAATAAACACAGCCCTGATCTACGGTGCCTGCTGATTTCCATGGTGTAAATATCTCCCATGGCCGAAGTCAGCGGCTAATGTGGTGTCACTGAGCATGGGATTGGGGCGTGAGCACAGGAGCACCGCTCTGTAGTATTCCCCGTACAGACACCACAGATGCGCATGACCTCCAGGGCATAGGGAACAGAAAAATATCACGAGTATTTATTATTTTTGTTTTAAATGTAATATATTTAATTGTAAATTTGTGTAATTTAATTTTTAACGGCTGCCGTAATGAACTGACAGCTCACAAACTTCCGGAAAATGTACCGATGGGCGCTCAGAAGCGACCCCCGCACACCCATGAAATACAGGCAAAGCGGGCGCCTGCATCCAGCTCCCAGGTCAGGAGGAACCAAGCCTCCGGTGCCCCCGCCACCTGCCCCCTCTTCCCAGCGCCTCCGTGATCACCAACCCCTGATCCAAAGCCGGGGTGAGTGAACCTGCTCTGTGGGCACCCACGGGCACCTCAGCCTGCCTTCCCAGGGTGACCCCTGAAGGCAGACCCACGGGACACTCCCCCAAACGCTGTCCGGAGCCGACTCGCCCTCCTCCAGCCCAGCCTGCGGGTTCCTGGCGCCCAGCGTGGGAGGAGCAGGAGGTGCAGGACCCCAGCTGGGGCTGTGTCCTCGGACCTGTTGTGCTCTCTGGCTCCCTGCCTGCAGACCCTTCTGCCCAGGCCCTGGCCGGCCCAGGCCGCAGGGCTCCTCCCCCTGGGTCGCCACAGCCTGGGGGGAGGGGGGGTTGCAGGTTAAGCTCACAGCCTCGCGGGGAGGAGGGGGCCAGGCAGAGCCAGGGCTCAGTCTCTGCCAGGGCACTGCCTGTTTGTAAGAACTTGTTAACTGGGGTGCATTAACCTGTGACGCTTACTTTGGTCCTCTGTGGAAGGGGAGCGAAGAAACCCTCCTGGCAAGTTATTGGCGGACTAGGGAGGTGATGTGTGTGACGCCAGGAGAGGGCCTTATATTTTTCAGCAAAGCTGCTTGCTACTCAGAGGGCGAGCTGTGAGCGCTTTACATCCTCAGATGGCGGGGTGTGGACACTGGGCTGCAGCTGCTGGGCCGGTGTAAGAGCTACTGCCCTGGCTAAGGACTCACAGCACATGTGCACAGCGGCTGTGACATAAATGGGATAGAGCGAGGTGTATTTTTAACAGCTTTTTAAAAAACTTTTTGTTGTTGTTGGTTGTACTCCTTCATTAGTAGCCTATATCCCCTCTAGTCTTCTACAAAACGTTTGCTAACAAATCGATATATTGCTTCTGTGTTTTTACCCATGCTCATAGAAAATAATCTGCATCAGCCCTGACCGGTTTGGCTCGATGGATAGAGCGTCAGCCTGCAGACTGAAAGGTCCCAGGTTCGATTCGGTCAAGGGCATATCCCCAGTGGGGTGTGTGCAGGAGGCAGCTGATTGATGATTCTCTCTCATCGATGTTTCTAGTTTTCTCTCCCTCTCCCTTCCTCTCTGTAAATAATCAATAAAATATATTTAAACATAAAATAAAATTAATCTGCATCCCTATGGCTTTACAGAAATGGTTCCTATAATAACGGTCACCCACACATAATTAAAGCACAAGATTTACTTTGAATCTTCATGGTGACAAGTTCAGGCCCCTTTCCTTTGGAATAAAGTGAGTTCATTGTCCAAAACAGTAGATTTCTATAATGTCTGCATCTTGCAATTCTTACTCTATTGTAAGTCCTGGAAGCATCTTTCCAGCGAATGAACACACTACTGTTTATAGCGGCTGCCTCAAGTGCAGAGTTCTGTAATGTGGTGAGCAGTTTCTCAGTGGAAGCATGCTCACTGTTTCTAAGAACAATGTTGCCATAAGCACCCTTATACTGTTACCATTATAAGCATATATATATATATATATATATATATATATATATATATATTTTAGAGAGTAAGGGAGAGGGAGAGAGAGACAGAAACATCAATGATGAGAGAGAATCATCCTGCACACACACCCACTGGGGTTCAAGCCCACAACCTGAGCATGTGCCCTATACCAGAATCTAACTCAGGGCCCTTGAGTCAACAGGCCAATGCTCTATCCACTGAGCCAAACCAGCTAGGGCCATTATAAGCATTTAAAATATATATATATATATATATATATATATATATATATATATATTTTTTAAGATACATTTTATCCTCTCTACCACTGCTGGTGGGATTGCAGACTGGTGCAGCCACTGTGGAGAACAGTATGGAGTTTTTTCAAAAAACTAAAAATGGAACTCCCATTTGACCCAGTAATCCCACTTCTAGGAATATATCCTAAGATACTAGAAACACCAATCAAAAAGGATATATGCACCCCTATGTTCATAGCAGCACAATTTACAATAGCTAGGATTTGGAAACAGCCTAGGTGCCCATCAGCAGATGCTTGGATCAGAAAACTATGGTACATCTACACAATGGAATACTCTGCTGCCATAAAAAAGAAGGAATTCTTATCATTTTCAGCAACCTGGATGGAACTGGAGAACATATGCTGAGAGAAATAAGTTAGTCAATGAAAGACAAACACCACATGATCTCAGTCATTTATGGATAATAATGAACATTATAAACTGATGAACAAAAAGATAGATACAGAGATAGTAAAGCAACAAACAGACTGTCAAATTACAGTGGGGAGGGTAAAAAGATATGGAGGAGATAAGAGATCAACCAAAGGACTTGTATGCATGCATATAAGCATAACCAATGGATACAAAACTCTGGGGGGTGGGCATGTATGGGAGTGGGAGGATTGGAAAAGTATATACACATATAATACCTTAATAAAAAAATAAAAATAAAATAAAATGAAAGAGAAACATGCAAATTGACCGTACCTTCACCACACTACAAGCACACCCACCAGCCAATCAGGGTGAGTATGCAAATCAACCCAACCAAGATGACCGTTAATTTGCATATCCAGGTCAAAGCAAAGACTGAAGATGGCACAGAAAGAAGCCAAGGGGAACGAAGATGGTGGCATAGGTAAACACTCCTAAACAGTTGCCAGGCATGACAAGTTAAAAAAAAAACTATAAAACAAACGTCTATCTCCCAAAAACCAAACGAAAGCTGGCTGAGAGGAAGCCCTACAACTAGACTAAAAGAGAAAGAGAAAAATCCAGGGCACAATCACTGAAAAACTGAGGTAAGGGGGCAAGGACACGATAAGGGCTGGCGGTGGATTTAGGCTGGCAGAGGACGACACTTTCTTCAACCTGAAGAGAGACGAGCGCCCGATCTCTCTGAACTCCAATTTCTGGGGAGAGGCTAGACTATCTGCCATCGGCTCAGAAAGTGAGGCTGGCTGCTTGCAGAGCTGAGATTGTTTGCTGTGCTGTGGTGCGAGAGTGGGGGAGACATGGGGCAGCCATCACTGTTGGCCATGTCCCAGCCTAGTGACGCCCTGAGACTCCACCCTGAGACTCCACCCCTCACAAACACATCCAAGCTCCAAGCAGCAGACTTCACATATGAAACTCTCAGTTGCAGTTTAGCAAAATTGCAACCTGGGGCAAACAGATCCAAGGAGGACAGGACTGTGGTTCACCCTGTAGTTTCTGTGACAGTACTGGCCTCAGACAGTGGCTGAACTGCACCTCATTGAGACCCAGAAACCAGAGTTCTAGTGCTCAATTTCAATCCCTCACACCCATAAGTGACATATTCGGGAGACAGTCTCAGTGAGCACCAAAGCCCCACTGAAACAAGGTGTGTCTCCAGCGCAGCAGTTCTTCCTTTATAGACACAGCGGGTCCTCACAGACAGTTGGCCTGGAGGTCAATTCCTCCCAGTGTACAAACAGCAATCAAGGCTTAATTACACCAAGACTTTGCACTAAGCCCACAAATGGATATAGCAAAAGTGACCACCGCAGGTGATTGGGGAAGCTGAGCTACTGGCCCCTATAGGTTACTGACCACACAAAGCCACTTCATCAGTACAGGGAGGCAGCCAAAATGAGTAGACACAGAAGCATGACACGAATGGGAGAGATGGAGGAGAGTAAACTACTGGACGACACAGAGTTCAGAATCACATTTATAAGGTTACTCAAGAATCTTCTAAAAATCTTTGAGAAACTTGATGAGACCTCCAAGAAGCTTGGTGAGACCTTCAAGGACCTTAAAGAGAATACAAAAAAAAAAAGAAAAAGAAAAGAAAAGAAAAAGACCAGCCAGAAATGAAGCATACAAAGTCTGAAATAAAGAATATACAGAAACTCAACTATAGATCAACATGCCTCAAGAATCAAACCAAAGATCTGGAATATAAGAAAGCAAAAATCACCCAACCAGAGAAGCAAAAAGAAAGAAGAATCCAAAAGTGTGGGGATAATGTAAAGAGCCTTCAGGATGGCTTAAAACGTACCAACATCTGTATTTTTTATGTGCCAGAAGAAGAGAGCAAGCAGAATATTGAAGGATTAATGGAAGAAATAATGACAGAAAACTTGCCCTACCTGGTGAAAGAAATAGACCTACAAGTTCAGGAAGCGTACAGGACCCCAAACAGGAGGAATCGAAAGAGGAACACACCAAAACACATCATAATTAAAATGCCAAGAGCAAAAGACAAAGAGAAAATCTTACAAGCAGCAAGAGAAAAATAACTAGTTACTTATAAGGGAGTACCCATAGGACTGTCAGCTGATTTCTCAACAGAAACTATGCAGACCAGAAGGAAGTGGCAAGAAATATTCAAAATGATGAACAACAAGAACCTACAACCAAGATTACTCTACCCAGCAAAGCTATCATTCAGAATTGAAGGTCAGATAAAGAGCTTCACAGACAAGAAAAAGTTAAAGGAGTTCATCACCACCAAACCAGGATTACATGAAATGCTGAAGGGTATTCTTTAAGAAGAGGAAGAAGAAGAAAAAGGTAAAGATAAAAAATTATGAACAACAAAAAGGCATCAAATACATACTTACCAACAAGTGAATCTAAAAATCAAGAGAATAAAAAAAAAATCTGAAGAACAAAATGGACTGGTGAATATAATAGAATCAAGAACATAGAAAGGGATTTGGACTAACAATTCACAGGGGAAAAGGGGTCTGAGGGGTGCGGAAAGAGATTGGACAAAAATCTTACACCTATGGATGAAAACAGTGGCGGAGGTAAGGGCGTGGGGTGGGGTTGGGAATCAGTTGGAGGGGAGCTAAAGGGAGTGGGAGAGGAACATCTGTAATAATCTGAACAATAAAGATTTATTTTTAAAGAAAGAAAGAAAGAAAGAAAGAAAGAAAGAAAGAAAGAAAGAAAGAAACCAAGCGCTGCAGAAGGGAGTGAAGCTGCGGAGAAGCAAGCAAGAGGGGCGGTGGAGAAGGGAGGGAAGCAGGTGGGGTGGGGAGAAGGGAGAAAAGTCAATGGGGGCAGGGCTGTGGAGAAGCAAGCAAGCGGGGCAGCAAAGAAGGAAGGGAAGCAGGAAGGGCAGGGAGAAGTGAGAGAAGTCCTATTGCAGGAATCTTTCTACAAGGGGCAGCTAGTGTAAAAATATTTTTCTATGGGAATTTTCCAGGTCAAATGGGTCTTGCATTTTTTATTTTAAACAATTGTTTCCAGATTGCATTCTAAAAAGTCTGTGAAAATTTACATTTCCGCCAGCCCCATAGGACAGTGTGCTCTTTTAAAAAATATATATATTTTATTGATTTTTTACAGAGAGGAAGGGAGAGAGATAGAAAGCTAGAAACGTCGATGAGAGAGAAACATGGACCAGCTGTCTCTTGCACACCCCCGACCCCCGACCGGGGATGTGGCCACAACCAATGTATATGCCCTTGACCGGAATTGAACCCGGGATCTTTTGGTCCACAAACTGATGCTCTACTGCTGAGCCAAACCGGTTTCGGTGACCGTGTGCTCTTCACCAAACACTGGCAGCAGTAGGTATGGCCTTCTTTTGTGTGCTTGAGGTGCTTTTCCTGTTATTGTGGACATTCCTACATATTTAAAAGTAGATAAAATAGTATGATGAGAGAAACCAAGATGTTGGCATAGTAGACACCTGAATGCAGCCTACCACAACAAATTTGAATTTAGAACTGGAAAACAGGGGAAACATCGCCCTGAAGCTCCAGAAGGCTAGCTGAGAGGAGGCTCTACTATCTGGGAAGGAGAGAGAAGGCACGCTGAACCTCAGGAACTGTGAAGGTGCGGTGAACTGCACATGTGAAAAGGCAGCCGTCAGACTTCTCTGCTGGCTTGCTTGCGGAGCACAGAGAGGGAGGGCTGAGTTTGCTACTGGCCGACTCCCCGTGCATGGAGAGGGTGGACAGCTAATGCGGCTACCTTTCTTGTTCGGGAGGAAAACAGATCCACTCTATTGCTCTGATAGATGGCCCCAGACAGGGAGAAACCAGACTGTCAGGCAGTGGGCAAAGATCTCTCAGAGGTGTGTGAAGCCAGCGGCCATTACTGCTGGACTCAGAAACCAGACCCTCGTAGGGAGGGGCTGACCAAAACTTGTCTGCACCACCCCGAGACTCCACCCCATCCAAGCGGAGCACAGAAGCCCTTCCAGCGGCTAGCTTTCTCATTTGCCGCGAATAGGACTCTCCTAGGGAGGGACAGACAGGAATCCAAACCTTGTCTGCGCCTATACCAAAGAGGTGTGCGTGCCTGCAACCAATCTTGCGGGATTCACCAAAGCTTGTCTCTACCACCCCAAGACTCTGCCCCATCCAAGTGGAATACAGAAACCCTCCTAGCTGAGACACTTCTGATCCTCATAGACAATTGGCTTGGAGATCAACGCTTCGCAGTGATACCAACAACAAGCAAGGCTTAACAACAATACTGCACACATAGACCACAAAGGGCTACACCAAGACTGTCCACCTCAGGTAACTGGGAGGTTGACCCACTGAACTATATAGGACACCTTAGCACACAAAGCCACCCTACCAAATCAGGGAAGCAGCAAAAATGCCGAGACAAGGAAACAGATCACAAACAAAAGAAATGGAGGACAAGAAGCGACTGGATATAGAGTTCAAAACCACGCTTATAAGGTTTTTCAAGAATTTCCTAGAAAAGGCTGATAAAATAAACAAGACCTATGAGGATATGAAAAGGGATCAACTAGAAATAAAGAATACATTGTCTGAAATAAAAAATATTACAGAGTCCTAAAAACAGGATGGAAGATCGCAATAATCAAGTAAAAGATTTGGAACACAAAGAGCCAGAGGACACTCCTCCACAGAAGCAAGAAGATAAGAGAATCCAGAAAGTTGAAGATAGTGTAAGAAACCTCTGGGACAATTTCAAACGAACCAACATCAGAATTATGGGGGTCCCAGAAGAGAGAGAGCAAGATACCGAAAACATACTGGAAGAAATAGTGACAGAAAACTTCCCCCACCTGGTGAAATAAATAGACTTACAAGTCCAGAAAGTGCACAGAACCCCAAACAAAAGGAATCCAAAGAGGACCACACCAAGACACATCATAATTAAAATTCCAAGAGCAAAAGACAAAGAGAGAATCTTACAAGCAGCAAGAGAAAAGCAGGTAGTTACCTATAAAGGAGCACCCATACGATTGTCAGCTGATTTCTCTACAGAAACCATGCAGGCCAGATGGGAATGGCAAGAAATATTCAAGGCGATGAATAGCAAGAATCTACAGCCAAAAATACTCTATCCAGCAAAGCTATCACTCAGAATCGAAGGCCAGATAAAGAGCTTCACAAATTTTTTTAAAAAGCTAAAGGAGTTCATTACCGTCAAACCAGAATTATATGAATTGCTGAAGGGGGTTCTTTAGGAAGAGAAAGAAGATAAAGATAAAAATTATGATCCACAAATATATAACTATCAACAAGTGAAACTAATAGCCAAGGGAATTAAAAAACCTGATGAACAATATTAACTGTTGAATATAATAGAATCAGAGGTATGGAAGGGGAGTGGACTGACAATTCTCGGAGAAAAGGGGAAAGGGGTACAGGAAGAGACTGAACAAAAACTGTGCACCTATGGATGAGGAAAATGGGGGGGTGGGGAAAGGTCAGAGGGTGGGGTGGGAACCTGGTGGAGGGAAGCAATTGAGAGGGGGGGGGAGGGAAAGAGGAACATTTGTAATAATCTGAACAATAAAGATTTATTTTTAAAAAATAGTATAATGTGCCCCCAAATACTCACAAGTCAGCTTCCACAGTTATCAGCACTCTGCTATCATGCAGCCTTCTTTTTCCCCATTTTTTTAAATTAAGGTATTATATGTGTACATATCTTACCATTGCCCCCCCATTCCCATATATGCCCTCACCCCCCAGAGTTTGCATCCATTGGTTATGCTTATATGCATGCATACAAGTCCTTTGGTTGATCTCTTATCTCCCGTATATCTCCCTAAACTTCCCACTGTAATTTGACAGTCTGTTTGTTGCTTTACTATTTCTGTATCTATCTTTTTGTTCATCAATTTATAATGTTCATTATTATCCATAAATGAGTGAGATCATGTGGTGTTTTTCTTTCATTGACTGGCTTATTTCACTCAGCATAATGTTCTCCAGTTCCATCCAGGTTGCTGAAAATGATAAGAATTACTTCTTTTTATGGCAGCATAGTATTCCATTATGTATATGTAGAGTTTTCTGATCCAATCATCTGATGACAGGAATCTAGGCTATTTCCAAATCTTAACTACTGTAAATTGTGCTGCTATGAACATAGGGGTGCATATATCCTTTTTGATTGGTGTTTCTAGTTTCTTAGGATATATATTAGGATATATTAGGAATTACTGAGTCAAAATTTCTTCTTCTCCCTTCCTCTCTCTAAAATAAATTTAAAAACATATTAAAAAAGAAAGAAAGAAAGAAAGAGAGAAAGAGAAAAAGAGAGAAAGAAAGAAAGAAAGAAAGAAAGAAAGAAAGAAAGAAAGAAAGAAACTACCCACAAAACAAAAAGACTGTCCAGTGGATGTGGCTCAGTGGTTGAGCATCGACCTATGAACCAGGAGGTCAAGGGTCAATTCCCAGTCAGAGCACATGCCCTGGTTTTGGACTCAATCCCCACTGGGGGGAAGGGGGGACAATGCAGGTGGCTACATAGATGATTCTCTCTCATCATTTATGTTTCTATCTCTTCTTCTCCCTTCCTCTCTGAAAGTAATAAAAATATATATTTTTAAAAAGAACAAATAAAAATGAGGCAAGCCTGTGAGTGTTGTCCTGAGTTTGGAGCAGCAATCCCAAAGGTCTCTGGGAACATGAGGAGGGGTTGCTGAGCAGAGGACAGGTGGAGGACCCGTGGGTGCCCGCCAACGGGCTCTGGAATAGGAACAAAAAGGAACAGATTTAGTTGGGTTGGAGGCAGAGCGAAGAAACTGATCACAATCATAGCACACACTTGTGCTGCCCGCCTCCTCCCCTTTAGAGCCCGGCACCCCATCCCCAGTTGCTGAGCGTGGTTACTAAGGGCTCAGCTAACGGAAGCTGCTGAGCCTGGGAGGCCATAGCCAGGCCCTGGGAGCGGACTCCCTGTGGGAGAGGCTAAGGGTCCTCCAGCCGAGCCCCATGCCGCTGGCTTCTTTCTCCTCTTCACCCACTTCTCTCACAGGCCCCTGGGCTCTGCTTCTGGGAAGCCCAGCTTGGGACTGGGATGCCGGTCTCGTGGCCAGGTGGGAGGGCTGAGCTGGACAAGCACCAGGAAGGGGCTAGAAGGTGGGCAGAGGCGGGGCCGAAACAGTGTCGTTAGGTCAGGGGCCGGTCAGGGAGGGTGAAGGGTGGCAGGGTGGGAAGGCTACTGAAGGCCCAGCCATTCGGAGCTGTGAGGGGGTCCGGTTGGGGGTCCGGTCACTGTCACAGGCGGAGGGGAGGCTGTGGGGAAGCGCGGAGGGCCGAGCGGGACAAGGGGGCGAGAGTAAGGCGGGCTTCTAGCCTCAGGTCGGCAGGGATTTTAAATAAGACTAAGGGGAAACGGACAGGCGAGCGGACAGCTGATTGCACCCTGGGGACCGCGAGGCCGGCCGTGCAGCACCCCCTCGGGGAACCGCCGGTCTGCGGGCGCTCCGTGCGCCTGGCCGCCGGCCGGACCGCAATGAGTGCGGGGCAGCCCCCGCCGCCCGCAGAGGCCACGCCCTCGCTGAGCCCATCCGGAGGGCTGCCGCCACCCGACCCGGTCCCGGTCCGCGTTGGGTGTTTGCCGGCCCGCGGGCTGAGCTGGAGCGGGAGCGGCGCTGCCCGCGCGGCCGGTGCCGACCCGGAGTCCGCGCTGGCCCCGCGAGGGCCCCGGCGGCCGGGCGGGCGGCTGGGGCTCGGGCTGGGGCTCCCGCTGGGGCTGGGGCTGGGACTGGGGGTGGGGCTGGGGCTCCCGCTGGGGCTGGGGCTGGGACTGAGGCTCCCGCTGGGGCTGGGGCTCCCGCTGGGGCTCGGGCTGGGGCTCCCTCTGGCGGCGGCGCGGCAGGTGAGAAGGGGCGACACCGCCTCCCAGGTCAGGTCGGGGGCGCGGAGGGCGCGGGGGCTGGAGCCGCGGGGCAGCAGGGCGCCTGACCCTCCTCGGCCCGGTGACCCCGCGGGTCCTGCGAGTGAAAACCTCTCCGTTTGGGGAGTTGTCGGCGTGGACAGGCGCGGGGGACCCGACACCCCGCCTCTGGGCTTCGGGGCGGATGCGGACGGGGCACGCGAGCGCGGGCTTTGTGGAAGGGCCTCCCCCACCTCCTGAGATCCCAGGTGCCCGGGAAAGGCGGCCTGTGCCCAGTGGTACAGCCGTGGGGCGGGCGGGGGGCGGGGTCACACGCGCCTCCCTCCCCGGAACGGCTGGGCTGGGAACCGGGGGGGGGGGGGGGGGGGGGTTTGGCCTCGGGCAGCCCGCCGGAGGGGGGGCGCAGCCAGGGAGGGGGTGCAGACAGGGAGGGGGTACAGGCAGGGAGGGGGGCGCAGGGAGGGGGTGCAGGCAGAGAGGGGTACGCAGGCAGGGAGGGAGGCTCGGGGAAGGGTACGCAGGCAGGGAGCGGGGCTCAGGGAGGGAGGGTGGGCTCAGGCAGGGAGGGGGGGCAGGCAGGGAGGGGGTATAGACAGGGAGGGGGCGCAGGCAGGGAGGGTGGGTCCAGGCAGGGAGAGGTACGCAGGCAGAGAGGGGCGCAGGAGGCCCAGCCCGGACCCAGGCGGGGCGGCGCCAGCGCTGAGCTCCGCCTGGAGCCCCGGGGCAGGTAACGGGCTGTCAGCGGGCGCCCCACGCCCAGCGCGAGCTCCGAGCCCGCCTCGTGGTTGCCAAGTGGGAATGTGAGCCCAGTGCGCTGACATCTGGTGTTTCCAGAAAAATGTGAAAAATCGGAGATCCAGACTTTCCAATATTTTAATTGGCAGTTAATTTAAAAGCTGGTTTTAAATGCGATTGCGAGCCCCAAGTCCTGTGCGAGCCAGGGGGCCGCAGCCGCTTCCCCCGCCCCTCCCGCGGGCCGCGGCGCAGGTGGCAGGCGGAGGGCGGCGGCCCCGACTCCCCACCCAGCGCAGGGTCCGGGCGCGGACGTGGCTGGGGGCGGGGGCGGGGGCGGGGGGGGCTTGGCACCCGGATATCAGGGCTGCAGCCGGAGCTCAGCCTCGCCCTGTTTGTTCAAGGAGGGGCGAGCGCGGCGAGCTGGCCGGCAGGGGCCAGGTGGAAGGGCTGCTCCAGCCTCCCCAGCACCCCAGCCTCGATTGGGGGGCACAGCCTGGCACCCAAAGTGCTGAGCTGGCCTGGGGGGACGAAGGAAGGGGCCGCCCTCCGGGAGGCAGACCGGGTGGCCAAGGAGAAAGAGACCGGTGCTGGGATGTCGGAGATGGCGGTTCCAGTCCCAGTCCTGCCATTAGCTGCCTGCGTGGCCCGGTGCCTTACCTTCCTGAGCTTCTCTCTCACCTGCACAAAGGTGAGACACAGCCTGGCCTCGGGGCCTCAGGGCCAGCGGCGGCGCCCCCTGTAAAGGTCTTGTGTCTCCTTTGGGCGCCCAGAAGGAACTGGGTGGGGTGGGGAGGCTCTTTGGACGCAGTGGGGGCTGAGAGCTCAGGGCTCCGCTGTAATGGGTCCCTCTCTAGGGTCAAGGAGATCAATGCGTGGAGCTAGCAGCTTCTCCAGTCATCCTTCCTTCTCTCTCGTCTCCAGGGGACCAAGGAGGCACAGCCAGACCTGCCTGGGGCAAGAGGAAGGGATGGCCCCAGGCTGCTCAGGGGGTGACTTCGTTTCCCACTGCAGGTCCAGACTCTCAGGCCGGAGAGCCTCCTGCTTGTGTCCACCTTGGACGGAAGTCTCCACGCACTCAGCAAGCAGACAGGGGACGTGAAGTGGACACTGAGGGATGGTGAGCAAGGGGCGGTCACTCCTTCCTCCTTGGACCCCGAGTTAGAGTGGTGTCACTATGACATAGAGGGTAAGAACATGGCGTCTAGCCTCTCACAGGCCAGTGTCTGCGGGCAGCTTCTCCGCTTAGCAGCTGTGTGGCCTTGGGAGAATCACTCTACCTCTCTGAACATCAAGGTCCTCACTGTGGACGGAAGCCAAGGGTAATGGCCCTCCCTGCAGAGCTCTCAGGGAGCTTGCAGTACATGCTCGTCACATGCTTGGGTTGGGGCCTGGCACTGGTAGCACCCGGTGAGTGGGAGCTATGACTGTGGGTGGGGAGTCCGGAGGGGGCAACTCATGCTCCCCGGCCCTGTCCCTGCAGATCCCATCATCCAAGGGCCAATGTACGTCACGGAGTAAGTGAACCTTCGGCCTTTTGGGGGAGGGGGGGCATCTGGGGGATGGCGTGGTGTCTGGAGGGAGTGGGGGTGGGGGTGGGGTGCACTGGGCCCAGAGCTCTGTGGTGCGTCCTGCGAGGGTGGCTCCTACTCGCTAGGACGTTGGGGGAAAGGGCGTCTTTGTGAAACCAGGACACGTGCCTCCAACCCTCTCCTCCCCTCTCCCCCCCCATTCCTCTCTGCTCACAGAACGGCCTTTCTCTCAGACCCAGCTGATGGCAGCCTGTACACCTTGGGGACCCAGAAGCAGCAGGGATTGATGGTGTGTTTCCTTCAGTGCTGGGGGTGGAGAGCCCGAGCTTTTGTGAGGGAGCACTGAGGGGGCAGAGCAACAGTCTGGCCAGGATCTGAGTGCTCTGCAGAGGATGCCAGGGCTCGGTGCAGTGGGAAGGTGTACAGCCTCACTGAGCACACGCTCCCTTTCCCTTCTCCTCCCTTCTTCCTTCTCCTTCTTCTTTCTCCTTCTCCCTTCTCCTTCTCCTTCTCCCTTCTTCCTTTTCCTTCTCCTTCTTCTCCCTTCTCCTTCTCCTTCTCCCTTCTCCTTTTCCCTTCTCCCTTCTCCCTTCTCCCTTCTCCCTTCTCCCTTCTCCCTTCTCCTTTTCCCTTCTCCTTCTCCCTTCTCCTTCTCCCTTCTCCCTTCTCCTTCTCCTCCTTCTCCCTTCTCCCTTCTCCTTCTCCTTCTCCTTTTCCTTCTCCCTTCTCCCTTCTTCCTTCTCCCTTCTCCCTTCTCCCTTCTCCCTTCTCCTTCTCCTTCTCCCTATCCCTTCTCCTTCTCCTTCTCCCTTCTCCCTTCTCCCTTCTCCCTTCTCCTTCTCCTTCTCCCTTCTCCCTTCTCCCTTCTCCCTTCTCTCTTCTCCCTTCTCCCTTCTCCCTTCTCCCTTCTCCTCCTCCAGCCTCACACAGCACACGCTCCCTTCTCCAGCCTCATCTCACAGCGCCCTCTTTCTTATCTTCCTTGCTTACTGGGAGGTTGGGGTCTGCACATTGTGCCTTTCTGGAGACTCGAGTGGCTGGAGGGGCTATCGCAGCCTGACATCCTGGCACCTGGCTTGAATAAATGAATGAGTGAATAAATGAACTTTTCTTATCCGCAATAGGTGCCCTTAGTCCCTTTCAGGAACATGGGCCTTCTCTGTCCAGGTGGTGAGGGCCTCTTGTTGGTGGCCCTCTATCCCCAGAAGCCCAGTTCTCTTCCCTTAGGACTGTGTCTGGGATACGTCTGGCAACAGCTCTGTATATGCAGTTTTGAGCTTTTTCTCTGTGTGTAACTTTTCATTGATATAATTTCAAGTAGAAGAAAAAATGTAAGAATAGTACAAAGAAATTATTTATTTCCTTCACTCAGATCCATTAATTTTAACATCATATTTGCTTTATTTTTTATTTTTTTAAATAAATCTTTATTGCTTAGATTATTACAATTGTTTCTCCTCCCCCCCTCCCCCATAGCTCCCTTCCACCCGGTTCCCACCCCAACCTCTGTCCTTACCTCCCCCTCGCCATTGTCCTCATCCATAGGTGTATGATTTTAATCCAGTCTCTTCCTGCACCCCCACATCCTTTTCCCCCTGATAATTATCAATCAACTCCATTTCTTTGCCCCTGATTCTATTATATTCACCAGTTTATTCTGTTCCTCAGATTTTTAATTCACTTGATTTTTAGATTCACTTGTTGATATATATGTATTTGTTGATCATAATTTTTATCTTTTTTCATCTTCTTCGTCTTCTTAAAGAATACATTTCAGCATTTCATATAATACTGGTGTGGCGGTGATGAACTCCTTTAGCTTTTTCTTATCTGTGGAGCTCTTTATCTGCCCTTCAATTCTGAATGAAAACTTTGCTGAATACAGTAATCTTGGTTATAGGTTCTCGCTATTCATCACTTTGAATATTTCTTGCCACTCTCATCTGGCCTGCATAGTTTCTGTTGAGCAATCAGCTGATAGTCATATGGGTGCTCCCTTATAGGTAACCAACTGCTTTTCTCTTGTTGCTTGTAAGATTTTCTCTTTGTCTTTTGCCCTTGGCATTTTAATTATGATGTGTTTTGGTGTGGTCCTCTTTGGATTCCTCTTGTTTGGGGTTCTGTGTGCTTCCTGTACTTGTAAATCTATTTCTTTCACCAGGCAGGGAAGTTTTCTGACATTATTTCTGCAAATAGGTTTTCAGTATCTTGCACTCTCTCTTCTTCTGGCACCCCCATAATTCTGATGTTGGTACGTTTGAAGTTGTCCCTGAGGCTCCTTTCACTATCTTCAACTTTCTGGATTCTCTTTTCTTCTTGCTTTTCCAGAGGAGTGCCTTTGGCTCTTTGTATTCCAAATCTTTGACTTGATTCTTGTATTCCTCCAGTCTGCTGTTGGATCTCTGTATAATATTTTTTATTTCAGTCAGTTTATGTTTAATTTCTAGTTGGGTCTCATTAAATTTATCGGCCTTTCCTATGAAATTCTTGAAAAACCTTATAACCGTGATTTTGAACTCTATATCCAGTCTTTTGTTCTCCTCCCTCTCTTTTGTTTGAGATCTATTTTCTTGTCTCGGCATTTTCACTGCACCCCAGAGTTGGTAGGATGGTTTTGTGTGTTTGGTGTCCTATATGGCCCAGTGGGTCAGCCTCCCCAGTTACCTGAGGTAGACACTCTTGGTGCTCCCCTTTGTGGACTGCGTGAACAGCCTTATTATAGTTAAGACTTGATTGTTGTTGGTATCACTGGGAGGAATTGACCTCCAGGCCAATTGGATGTGAGTATCAGCCGTGTCTACTCTGAGATACCTTATGTATTGGAGACAGTCTTATAGGATCAGACTTGCAAAATTGCAAGAGCCTCTTGCTCCGCTTGGATGGGGTGGAGTCTCAGGGCTGAGCTGACAGTCTTGGCTTCCCGTCAGCCCTGCCCTTGTGCGCTCACCTGAGCTTCGGCCTGACCTCTGCCTTCTGTGGCTCCCCTGAGTTTCCTCCTGACCGTCCAGATTCCCCATGCAAGAGCGTGGGTGCCCTAGGGGCTGGCCTGGAATTGAGTTGGGTCTCTGTAGTCTGGAGCTTCTGACTCCTTCAGCTATGGAGAGGCCACAGCAACCTCCGCGGTCAGACCTCTCTGCGCGCATTCACTTGTGCAGGGCTATAGACCCTGCCTGCTGCGGCTCCTGCCTCTCCCAGTCTCCCAGTCTTCAGGTGCCTTTCTCTACAGTCCAGACTCCATCCATATGAGCCTGGGCCCAAGGGGTTTCGGCTGGGGCTGGCATTCAGTGCAGTTGGAAAGGGTTCAGTGCAGCCGGGGGCTTCCTTTCCCCTCCCGCCAGCCAGGCATTCAGCCGTCCTTCCTCTCTGTGCACGAGCGTCTCCCTACCTCAGCACTTTGTGGCTCCCAATCCGACCCGTGAGCCTCTCTCCTTCTTTCTAGTTGTAGATTTCCCACTCCATCAGCTTTCCTGTGGTTTTGGATGATGTCCGTTCTGTCTTTTAGTTGTTTTGAAATTGTTGTGCGAGGCAGCAGCTTAGGTGCTTACCTAGGCCGCCATCTTGGTTTCTCCCCATATTTACTTTATTATTCTCTTTTGGTAGATGACAAATAGATTAATAGGTAGAATGCTGAGAATATTGCATTTTTTCCATATAAAATGTCTTTTTCTGAACCTTTCAAGAGTGAGTTGCAGGCACTATACCCTTTACTTCTAAAGCGCTGTGTATTTCTGAGGCCTCTTTCCCACCCAGCCTGAGCCTGTGTGTAAATGACTGATGCCAGGAAGTTTAACAGTGGTGTATGGCATCACCCACTCCAGCGCGTGTTAGTTCTGTGAAGTGTCTCAGTGGTGTCCCTTACTGTTCCCTGGCCCAGGGTCCCTGCCGGAACCGGCCCATGTGGTTGTCCTGTCTCTCGGTGTCTGTAAATCTACAGCCGTTCCCCTGCTTCTCAAAGGCAAAGCCCAGCTACTAGCCTCTCTTGGAAATGGAATAATATCTACCAGGATAGGCTGTGTGAGCTCTTCCACTCTCACTCCTCCCTGGAATGCTTCCCTCCTCAGAAACTGCCGTTCACTATCCCTGAGCTGGTCCATGCATCCCCATGCCGCAGCTCCGATGGCGTCTTCTACACTGGTAAACACTTCTCCAGCCCAGCCTGTGGCCGGCCTGGCACTGGGGACAGGGACCTAGGTCCTGATGGGCCGCACACCCCTCCCGGCCATCTGGAGGGCTGGCACACTCTCCACCTCCACAGGCCGAAAGCAGGATGCCTGGTTTGTGGTGGACCCCGAGTCAGGGGAGACACAGATGACACTGACCACAGAAAGCACCTCCGCGCCCCGCCTCTACATCGGCCGCACGCGTGAGTCAGGCCCCAGCTGCGCCCCAGCCCCGGGCAGCCCCCCCTTTTGCTTTATCCAGGCCTGGCAATTGCTATCCAAGTTGAGTGGGGCCAGTCTGTCTATTTGTCAGTCAACAACTATTTCACTGAACAAAGAACTGGAGATAGAGCAGCAACCAAGGTGGACCTGGTTCCTGGAATGCCCAGCCTCTATCGGAGTCTGGGTGCTCAGAAGCCCCACCCCCACAAGATGAGGCCCGCTGAGGTGGGAGGAGCATCACATGGGCATGCCTGGTAACCTTGCTTCGGGGCATCCTCAGAGTACACGGTCACCATGCATGACCCCCAGGCCCCCGGCCAGCGCTGGAACACCACCTACCGCCGCTACTCAGCGCCTCCCATGGACGACTCCCCTGGGAAATGTGAGTGCCACCTTTCTCTGGAGCAGTATCCCCAACTCAGGGATCCCTAAGTGGCATCCGTGACCAAGCTCACCACATTTTTACCCATTTGACCACTTCAGGGACCCCTCAACACCCAGCATGACCCTCCTGTACCCTGAGAAGCCCTGACATCTTCACTCCTCCACACTCCAAGCGAGCCACGTGTCCTGAGCAGTCCCCAAGTGTCCTCAGTGGCCCCCAATGTTGAATGACCCCTGAAAGACGACCCTGACCACCTCCTTGATACTATGACTGTTCTACCAGACTTCCCAATTCACCTTGCAGGGGCCCCTTGGCGCCCCCTGGTTCCCTGACTCCACCACTTCACATGAGAGATGGTAACACTGACCCATCACATGCCCCCAAGTCACCCTGTTACTCATCCTCAGTGGTCATCAGCCAGAGCATGAGTGACTGACTGCTCCACATCCTAAGTGATCTCTGTCAAGCAACGCAGTCACCTTCAGATGACCTTGACTGACCCCTACATCCTTCCCAGCTCCCTGTTGACCCCAAGGGATCCAAGTGCCCCCAGTGAAATGACTGACCTTGTCATGTCCTGCAGCCCTCCAGGTGATCTCACCTGAGCTCCACACCTGAGTGACCCTCCTGATGGTCCACCCCCAGAACAGCTCCCCACCCCAAGATGCTCTAAGGCGCCTCCCGCCAGAGCTCCCTGAGCACATCGCCATCTTTCTTGGCAGACATGAGCCACCTGGCATCCTGTGGGATGGGCCTGCTTCTAACTGTGGACCCAGGAAGTGGGGCCGTGCTTTGGACACAAGACTTGGGCGTGCCTGTGACGGGCATCTACACCTGGCACCAGGACAGCCTGCACCAGCTGCCCCACCTCACGCTGGCGCGGGACACCCTGCACTTCCTCGCCCTCCGCTGGGGCCACATCCCACTGCCTGCCTCCCGCCCCCAGAACACAGCCACCCACTTCTCTGTCTTGGACATCCAGCTGCTGTAGGTGCTCATGCCTGGAGACCGGGGAGGACCCTCTGGAAGGGTTGTAGCCCAGGACCAATGGGCAGGCATGATGTCTGACCATGACATGCCAGTACAGTTGAACTAGGATTCAAACTATTTCAAGCTGGTATTGACCAGCCAGTTGGCTATTAATAAACAACTAGTGCCCTCATCACCCCTGGTGTGTTCCAGGACCCCCAGGTAGCCCCACTGATCAGCAAGTGACAGGATCAGATCTGGCCGAGGAGGGGCCTCCCGGCCTCCACTCCAGTGCTACAGCGGGCACCTGGTCTGCTTGGCAGGTGCCGTGCCTTATTGGGTTTTGAGATTAACTGTCACCCTGCCTTAAAGAACTCAGAGCCTTAGAGTTCCCATCTTAGGGAGCCGAGGGACAGGCTGGGAAAATCAAGGATTATCCTCTCAGTTTGTTCTGTAAACACTAATTGAGCACTTTCTGTGTGCCAAACACTTGTTAGGCTCTGGGAGTACAGTACTGCTGTCATTGTTCATACCTGCGGAAATCTTGGAGTCCAGTAAGGAGACAGGGGTGTGAAGAGGCAATTGTATGTGCTGGAGGTGGGATGAGAGAGTAGGTTTGCCAGGGGGATGTGCGGGAAGAGCATCTACACTGAGATTGGGGAGGAGGCAGTGGTGGGACACTTCCTGGAGGAAAGGGCATCTAAATAGAAACCTAAAGGATAAATAGGAAAGGGGGGAGGCTTCAAAACAACAAGCATTTATTACTTTTCAGGCTTCTGTGCGTCAGCTGGCTGGTGTTCGGATCTGGGAGGATTTAGTTAATGTGTGCGGTCAGCTGGTGGCTTGGCTGAGTCTGGATGCCCTCGGAGAGGGTATCAGATAAGGTCTCTCTGACCTCATCAGGCTAGCCGGGGCTTCCTCCCTGGTGGTCTTGGGATTCCAAAGAACACACGAGAGGACAAGCCCCTTTGCACTTCTAAAGCCTCTACTTGTATCACGTTTGTGATGGACTCACTGTCCCAAGCAAGTCACATGGCCAAGTGGGAGGGGACTATACAAGAACATGGTGCAACTGAAACATCACAGCCATTACTCATCCCTCTCCTCCCCCTCTCCCCCACTAGGATGACGCTGTATATAGGGAAGGATGAAGCTGGCTTCTATGTTTCCAAAGCACTGGTTCACACAGGGGTGGCCTTAGTGGTGAGAAGTGGTCTCTGAGGGGCTGGGAAGAGGGGATGGAGCAGGAGAGGCCCCTCACTCATGACTCTCCATCTTCTGCCATAGCCTCGTGGACTGACCTTGGCCTCCATGGATGGCCCCACCACAGATGAGGTGACACTTCAAGTCTCAGGAGAGCGAGAGGGCTCACCTAGCACGGCTGTCAGATATCCCTCAGGCAGTGTGGCCCTCCCTAGCCAGTGGCTGTTCATTGGTGAGATTCCCTAGCTCAAATTTGGAATAGATGACAATGAAGGAAGTGATCCTGGCTTCTCATCTGGAAGACAGAGGTCACCTTCAGCCCATGGGCTTTCCCCTGTCCTTTAGGACACCATGAGCCACCTCCAGTCCTGCACACCACAATGCTGAGAGTCCATCCCACCCCGGGGAGTAGAACCGCTGAAACTAGACCCTCCAAGAGTCTGCAGGCCCCAGCCCTATTATTGGAGGTCAGTGCTAAAGGGCAGAGGGAACACTGGCTGGTTTCAAGGGTCCCAGGTTTGATTCCAGTCAAGAGCACGTAACTTGGTTGCAGGTTTGATCCCTGGCCCCAGTCAGGGCATGTGCTGGAGGCAACCAATCTATGTTTTTCTCTCTGTCTGTTCCTCTCCCTTCCACTCTCTCTAAAAATAAAGGGAGCCAAAACCGGTTTGGCTCAATGGATAGAGCATCGGCTTGGGGACTGAAGGGTCCCGGGTTCGATTCCGGTCAAGGGCATGTACCTTGGTTGCGGGCACATCCCCAGTAGGGGATGTGCAAGAGGCAGCTGATCGATGACTCTCTCTCATCGATGTTTCTAACTCTCTATCTCTCTCCCTTCCTCTCTGTACAAAATCAATAAAATATATATATTTTAAAAAAGGCAGAGGGCTTGGAGGAAGACTTGACAGGTGAGTGGGCAGCGATAGGACATTTTCCTCAGCTTTCTATGAATAACATTTGGAGTGGGTCAATTGACCTCACACAATTTCCCAAAAGGAAAACTATTTTTGTTGTTAGATGTGTCAAGAAGATATTGGTCATCTAAACTGTGAAACATAGGTCACAGTTTTCTTTACAAACAGAAAACCTATGAAAGCATGCTCTCCTAGGAGAGAATTGGACAAGAATCACTAGTAGTTCAGGGTTAGAAGGAACAGCCAGGCCCGGCCAGCATGGCTTAGTAATTGAGTGGTGACCTATGAACTAGAGCAGGGTTTGATTCCCAGTCAGGGCACATGCTGACTTGATTTTCAGTGTGGGGCCTGCAGGAGGCAGCCAATTAATGATTCTCTCTCATCATTGATGTTTCTGTCTCTCTCTCCCTCTCCCTCTATTAAATCAATTTTATTTATTTATTATTGATTTCAGAGAGGAAGGGAGAGGGAGAGAGAAAAAAAACAAACCATCAATGATGAGAGAGAATCATTGATCAGCTGTCTCCTGCACTCTCCCCACTGGGGGTCAAGCCCACAACCCGGGAAACAAGCAAACTCCTGGTTCATAGGTGGACGCTCAACTACTGAGTCACGCCAGCCAGGCTATGAAATCAATTTAAAAAAAAATTTTTTTTTTTAATTAAAGCCATGACCTGGAACAATAATTCTCAAGTCTGGTTGTTCATTAGAATCACTGGATGCCCACTCCAGCCCTATGAATTAAGAATCTCTGGAGATGGATAACTACATTTTTTTTGTGTTGCCTCAAAACTACCTGTATTTTTTAGTGACACCCCAGGAGATGCTGGTCACCAGCTAGGTTTAGGGCACCCTGATGCTTCAGGACCACGGAGAGCGCCCGCTCTGCATATGCGGGCACTCATCGCTACCCCTTCAGCACCGCGGAGAGCGCGCTGTCCCCGTACATGGGCCACTCACTCACTGCCCCTAAACTAAACCCAGCCCTGTGCTGGTGACAAAGGCTAGGGGCTTCCCAGTGACAGCAGGTGCTGAGTGAAAGCCCGTGTGTTCCCAGCTCCTGAGTCTGAGTCGGAAGGAACCTTGGGACCTGGAGCTGCACCCTGAAGAGAACATTGCAGACTTGTATCTAGGACTGGGACCCCAAGACCTGCTGGTGGCCAGCATCACTGCAATCCTCCTGGGAGGGTGGATTCTCTTCCTCATGAGGCAGGTAAGCCTACCACCCAACCTTGGGTCTGTCATAGGGGAACCCAGGGAGAACTCTGCCCTCCTTTCCGAGACACTCAGCAGCTCCGATTCTGCCCCTGCCATCCTCCCAGCGGCGCCCGAGCCCCTGTTACTGCGCTGTCTGTTTGTAGTCTGGTGCAGGGCCCCCACCATTGCTGGGGCCCCCACGGGCAGGGCCTTGCAGGGCTGAGCCCTCCTACGCCCTGTGTTTCAGCAGCAGCAGCTGGCGGAGAAGCAGCAGCAGGCCCTCCTGGCACCTGTGGGCGCCCCTCCCACCTCACAGGGTGCTCCGCCCCAGCTCCCAGGGACCACCCCACAGGACCAGAAGAGGCTGCAGAGCCCCTCTGAGCAAACCCAGCCACTGGAAGACCCCGAAGGTGAGCTTAAGTGACAGGAAAGGGCTTGTCAAGGACAGAGAGTCAGTTTGTTAGGAGCCACTAGTGGAGTCGCTGAGCCTGAATGAGTTAAGGATATTTTGAATAGTGCCTGCTATGTAGCTGAGCACTCTAGAAAGGTCTGCCATTCTTTTTTATTATCGCCAAAGATTCTGGGTCAGACAGACCTGGGTGTGGACCCAGCACCATCTGTCTCATGGAAATGGTAACACCTAGTGACATCCCCTCATTGAGAGAGACCACCCATCATGTTAAACCACACAGAGGTGCCGGGCAGAGTGGCTCAGTTGGTTAAGTGCTGTCCCCTGCACCAAAAGGTTGTGTGGTCCAATTCCCAGTCAGGGTACATACCTAGATTCTAGATTCTGGCTTCAATCCCCAGGCGGGGCTTGTATAGGAGGTAGTTGATCTCTCTCTCTCTCCTCTCTTTCTCTTTTCTCCCTCTCTCTTCTGTATCTCTCTTTCAAATCAATAAAAACATATCCTCAGGTGCAGATTAATTTTTTTAAATCAGCCCTGCCTGGGTGGTTCAGTTGGTTGGAGCGTCGTCCTGTGCACCAAAAGGTGGTTGATTCGATTCCCAGTCAGGGCACATGCCTGGGTTGTGGCTCCGTCTCCGGTAGAGGCCATGCAGGGTGTTTCTCTCTCTCTCTCCCTTACCCTCTCTCTAAAAGTCAATAAAAAACTATTTTAAAAATTTTTTTTTAATTTTTAAATTTGTTTTTTTTAAAATATATTTTTATTTATTTCAGAGAGGAAGGGAGAGGGAGATAGAAACATCAATGATGAGAAAAAAATCATTGATTGGCTGCCTTCTGCATGCCCCCTGCTTGGGATGGAGCCTACAACCCAGGCATGTACCCTTGACTGGAATCGAACCCAGAAACCTTCAGTATACAGGCCAAATCAGCTAGGGCAAAAAACAAACAAACAAAAAACCCTATTTAAAATCATACAGAGGTTGATGGTATTAGTATGTGTGCTAAAATAATATCATACAGAGGTGATGGTATTAATATGTGTTTTTAACATATTTGCTAACAGTGACAGTAAATTACCTAGATACCATTTGGCACCATTTCCCCTCTTTAGAGCTTTTTATTTTCTAAACATTCTCTTTTTTTCTCAATTTGCTCCTGTAAACAATCCCTTCAAGCCTCCTCTGGTGCACAGACTGCGCCTTGGGCCTTCCCCATGCTCTCACTGGTCTCCTCTACCAGTTCCGCTGCTTCCTCTTTGGCTCTGAGCGAGTCTGTCCTTCAGTCCTTTCCATAAACTGCCGCTGGCACCTCCTGGTCCCGCTCAAACCCAGCCTCCTGCCTGGAGCCTGCACTCAGGCTGAAAGCCACCGCCACGTGGCTTAGTGCTTGGTGATGCTCCCAACTTACGCCTACGTGTTCACCTTCCTCTGCAGATGGAGCAGCTATCCTGCCTCAGGGTCACCTCTTTTAGGAGGTCCCCCACCGAGCCCTGAGCAGCAGCTCCTGTCACCTTACAGGCTCGGGGTAGGCTCCACTACACCCCAACACACTCATCTCCTTGGTGCTTTGGATCTGAGCGGTCTCCTAGACACCCCATGTGGTTCTCGTCCAATGGCCCTGTCCTCCCTCCGTACTGTCCTGTTGCTCTCACCACCACAGCCCATTAGGCCCCAGTCACTGACAGGATTCATTCCGCCCCAAGCGTACTCTCAGGTACTTACAGGTCACATCACCAGGCATCCTCCGAGATGGAGAGGATGCTGAACCCCAGCCCTGGCTCAGCCAGGACACCTTGTTATATAAACACCTGCTTTTTACCCACTATAAAAAATAATCTAAGTGATCGCAGTCATTCAGTGCAAGCATCTGAGTACACAGCACCCGGAGGGGGCCTGTGGTACTCCGTGGAGACACTCTATGTAATACTGGCCTTCCTCTATTACATACATTTGGAAAACAATGATGCTTTCACTTCTCTTGTTGCAAGTGCCTACACTCTTTACTTTGGCATCCTCATGACTGCTAGGCGGAGCCTAGAGCAGACAGCAGCTGCTCGGCAGTGTGACACATAGGGGGCCTGGTGAGCACAGGGGCACGCCTCAGGTGTGGGGGGACTAGCCAGGTGGCTAAGCTCTGGCCCCAGGACAAGATGGAATTCCCCGAGAGAGCTGCGGGGAGCGGGGTGGAGTGTCCGGTGGCACCCACAGCACCGGCAAAGGTTCAGAGCTGAGGGAAAGCAGGTGCACACGCTGGAAGCTGGAAGGAGGGCTGCACACTCAGGCCCACGTGTAGGCCAGTTGGGCCAAGGAGCAGAGCCGCCGCGGGAAGACAGAGGGAGTGCTGGGGACTGTGCCCGCTGCGGAGCAGGTGCCTGGTCTGTCCTGCTTTGCAGATGAGAAAAACCAAGGTCCCACAGCTAAGCGACTTGCCCAGGCACACACACAGTGCGTGCAGCACCAGGCGTGGGGCCTGCGCAGTCTGGCACCAGGCTGGGCATGGAAGGGGAAGGAAGGTGAGGGCAGGGCAGGCCTGGCAGTGGTGGCTCCCTGAGACCCCGCCCTCCTCTCCCCTAGCTGAGCAGCTCACTGTGGTGGGGAAGATCTCCTTTAACCCCAAGGATGTGCTGGGCCGCGGGGCAGGCGGGACTTTCGTTTTCCGGTGAGTGGCAGCCAGGAGCCAGGCTGGAGACGTGGCTCTCACAGCTCTTCCCGAGTGGTCCCTTGAAGAGCTGACCTAACCTTTGCCCTCTCTGGGCCTCCCTTCCCCCACCCACCAGGGGACAGTTTGAGGGGCGGGCAGTGGCTGTCAAGCGGCTCCTTCGTGAATGCTTTGGCCTGGTGCAGCGGGAGGTCCAGCTGCTGCAAGAGTCAGACAGGCACCCCAACGTGCTCCGCTACTTCTGTACAGAGCGGGGGCCCCAGTTCTACTACATCGCTCTGGAGCTCTGCCCTGCCTCCCTGCAGGAGGTGAGGCTGGGGCGCAGGGCGGTGTGGGTGAGGGCCGAGGGTCCTGGCCGCAGTGACCTTGCCCTTGCTCCTCAGTACGTGGAAAACCCTGAGCTGGACTGCTGGGGCCTGGAGCCGGAGACAGCGCTGCAGCACCTCATGTCTGGCCTGGCCCACCTGCATTCTCTACACATAGGTACCCACCCGCCCCCGCTCCCCCTTCCCCTCCCTGCCTTCCCCAGCGCACTCAGCTGCCTCCGCTCTCACAGTGCACCGGGACCTGAAGCCAACCAACGTGCTCATCACGGGGCCTGAGAGCCAAGGCCGAGGCAGGGTGGTCCTCTCGGACTTCGGCCTGTGCAAGAAGCTGGCAGCCGGCCGCTGTAGCTTCAGCCTGCGCTCAGGGGTCCCCGGCACAGAGGGCTGGATGGCCCCTGAGCTCCTGCAGCTGCCACCCCCCCACAGCCCGGTGAGTCCTCCACCACCTGGCCCAGCGCCTCCTGCCCAGGCCCAATCACACCGTGTGAGCTGAGCTTGCTTCTTCATCTGTCAAGTGGGTCATTCATCCTTTCCTGCCTAGAGCAGTGGTTCTCAGCCAGGCACTATCCACCACCCAGGGGCCCCCTGGTAATGTATGGAGATATTTTTGGTAACCATGTGGTGGGTATAGGGGTGTTACTGGCCTCTACTAGGTAAAGAGCAAGGATGCTGCTAAAGATCCTTTGACCACGCCCCACAAAAATAATCAGGCCCGAAGTGTCAGTAGTGCTGAGGTTAAGAACCTGGGCTAGAATGGTTTTACCTCTCCCCTGTGCTGCAGAATCACCAGGAACTTAAATGGGCCAGCTGCCCGGCCCCACATCCAGTGACCCAGCCCGACCCGCTGGGGCAAGGCCAGGGTTTTCCCATGCAGCCGGCGCTGGGTGGAGGGCGGGGAGCATCAGATGAGCGAACATAGTTGGAGCGCAGTGCCTGACCCTAGAGACCTAAGTTTGGGGCCCCAGGTTTGTGTGTGGAAGCGACAGTCATGGGCATAGATGACAGCGGCACAAAAGGAGTCAGCAGGCAAAGCTGCTCCCACCCTGAGGGCTAGAGAGACAGAGGGGCCACCGGCAGTCCCAAGGACAGAGGAGCCTGTCAGGTCCTTTCGCTTTTTAATGAGTGGCCAACATTTTCACTTCCGGAGTTCTGGAGCCTCTTGGGAGGCAGCCAGCAGAGTTTAGTGCAGGGCGGCTGTGGACAGCCCTCCCCGATGCCCCCCCTTCCCCCCCTCCACCTCTGCTTCCTGCCACAGGCCCGGCTGGCTTCACTTCCCGATGCTCCCTGCTAGATGTGCAGGAATGGCGCCTGGAAACCAGAGCTAGCTCAGTAGGGGCAAAGATTTGGATGAAAACCATGGGACCCTTCAAAAGTGCAGAGAGGAGGGACCTAGCTAAGGGGCTGCCTCTCAGAAGCATCCCCCAGTTCTTCTCGGAGCCAGACGCCCCTGGGAGAGGCCAGACAGACAGAGTTCCAGGCGGACATCCTCCTTACACGCCTTACATGCCTTCCTCGCCCAGACCAGCGCAGTGGACATCTTCTCTGCGGGCTGCGTGTTCTACTACGTGCTCTCCAGCGGCAGCCACCCCTTCGGAGAGAGCCTCTATCGCCAGGCAAACATCCTGGGAGGGGCTCCCCGTCTGGCTCACCTGGAGGAAGAGGTCCATGGTGAGAGGGACCGGCCCAGCAGAGGGAGGAAGCAGGGCATGAGGCTGGGGGCCTAACGCACCCTCCCCCCACAGACAAGGTGGCTGCCCGGAGCCTGGTGGAGGCCATGCTGAGCCCCCGGCCGCAGGCGCGCCCCTCCGCTCAGCAGGTGCTGGCTCACCCCTTCTTCTGGAGCAGAGCCAAGCAGCTCCAGTTCTTCCAGGTCAGGGAACCTGGGGACGGGCTGGCAAGTCCCAAGGGTGGGTCCTGAGCAACAAGAAAGTGGAGGCCGGAGTGACCAACAGAACAGGGACTTGTCTACCTGCGCTAGGCAGCCCAGCTCCGAACCTGAACCAAGATGGAGCAAACTCCTAACTGCTGCCATCTTGGTGCTCCAGTCCACTCGTGTGTCCCCCCCTCGTCCCCCCCCCAAGCTGCCCTTGTGAGACCACACCTGGTCCGCTCAGCCCTAGTGGTTACTCGGCTGAACCTGTGCCAGGAAGCCCATTCCACTGGGCATGAGCCTGAGCAAAGCACTGTCCCTGAGCCCATTTGCCCCTGTGAGATGGAGAACAGGGCCCACCCCTGGGTTGGTGAGGACCTGGTGGGGTAACGAGAGCTGGTCACAGGCTCAGGAGCTCTTTGGGACCTAGGACGTCAGTGACTGGCTGGAGAAGGAGTCCGAACAGGGGCCCCTGGTGAGGGCGCTGGAGGCAGGAGGCTGTGCCGTGGTCCGGGGCAACTGGCACAAGCACATCACAGTGCCGCTACAGACAGGTAGGGCTGGGCACGAAGGGGGCTGGAAGGGGAGCCCAGTGGGGACCGCTTAGCCCACGCTTCCCACCCACAGATCTGCGAAGGTTCCGGTCCTACAAGGGGACCTCGGTGCGAGACCTGCTCCGCGCCATGAGGAACAAGGTGCGTCTGGGCTCGGGGCCTGGCCCTCGGAAAGGCTCGGTCTCCGCTTCCACTGAGCCAGGCCCGCTCTCACCCACAGAAGCACCACTACCGGGAGCTCCCGGGTGAGGTCCGGCAGGCGCTAGGCCAGCTCCCCGACAGCTTCGTCCAGTACTTCACTGACCGCTTCCCGCGCCTGCTCCTGCACACGCACCGCGCCATGAGGAGCTGTGCCTCCGAGAGCCTCTTCCTGCCCTACTACCCGCCGGGCCCAGGAGCTGCTGGGAGCGGAGGCCGGCCGGCGGAGGAGCCCAGCCTGGGCTGAGGCTGGCTCACATGGGAAAACTGCAGATGGGAAAACATGGAAGCCTGGGGACAGATGCTGAGCAAAGACGTGCCGAACGCCCAGACGCCAAACACCCTCGGAATACAAGAAGAAAAAGAAGATTCTCACGTGTTTAATGTGTATAAAGGCAGGGAAAGGACAGTCCTGAATCCAACAGCAATATTCTGTACATACAGTGCGGGTGAGAGGGAAGGAAGGGGCCATAGAACCCACACGCAAACATGTACAAAAATAACTTACACGCCCAGGCTGGGGCACGCTATAAAAACCAGCACCAGGGAGCTGACCAGAACGGCCAGGGTGCTGGTGGGGGTTGGGGGGCACCAGTCCCAGGGGGCAGGCCTACGAGGAGGCCTTGAGGCGGTTGGTGGCCGAGCGCGAGCTCAGCAGCTTCTCCACCATGGTGCGGGCGTAGCGGAGCCGGCTGGCCAGCTCCTTGGAGCAGCCGAACTCCTCCAGGAGGCTCAGGCGGTACGTGCGGAAGTCCCGCTTCTCGTTGATGTACGTCACGGCGGCCATCAGAGGGCACAGGATGAGCTTGGTGTGGTCCTAGGGGGGAGGAGGGACAGATGGTGAGCAGTGAATTGGAGGTCCAGCTGTGTATGTGGTGAACAGAAGGAAGACAGTCCAGCTGGTTGGGGCCCTCACCCCACTCCCTTCCTGCTGCCAAGGACAGGTCCCACGTCTCCCACTCCCCGGCCAGGCGCCGCCCTCACGCCGCCCCCGGCTCACCTGGAAGAAGTTGATCTGCACACAGCCGTTGCTGAGGTGCAGGATGATGGCGCTGCGGGTGCGGAACCAGGTGCGCAGGTAGGGCAGCCGGGCCAGCTCGTCGCCTTCCCGGGGTGTGATATTGGCCCCTGCCTTCAGCAAGTGCTCGCTCATGTAGTTCCGGAAATACTTAAGGAGGGTGATCTAGTTGGAGAGTCACGAGTCCAGAGTTAGCCCACCCCGGCCCCTCCCCTCCCAGCAGCGCGGGCCGCGCGGGCAGCCAGCACCCACCTTCTTGATCAGGGAGTTGGGGTGGGAGTTCACGGTGAGGTAGGACTCGGTGCCGTCGCGCTCGATGTACTGCAGGCTGTCACCGTCGTTGTAGAGGATGAGGCGAGTCGAGTCATTGAAGAGCACGCCCACGCTGTTGTCACACAGTTGATATCCTAGTGGAAGTGGGGAGACCTCAGAAAGGGGAGCAGGGAGCAGGGGGACATGGGGCGCCGGCACTCGGGGGTCTGGGGTGGAGCTGGGAGTTGGGAGAGGACCTAGCTAGCAGCCAAAAGAGGCTGGGACAGGTCAAAGGGGCCACCCATTCCGGAAGAAACCTACCGAGGCCGTACTTGTCCGAATAGTCCACCCACTTGCTGACCCAGAAGATGGGGATGCAGGCGGGATCCTCCGCCTCCTCTGGGATGGAAACAGACAGATGATTGGTCAGAAGCAGGCTCTTATGCTCAGTGAACAATGAGCAAAACCCAGCCTTCATGGAGCCTGCATTCTGGCCAGAGGGACAGAGACAAATCAAAATAAATAAGAACAAAATATTTAAGTTGCTTCTATCATGGTGAGAGTCAGTGGCTGGCAGATTCTCTGGTTTTCTAAGTTTGAGGATTCAAATATTGTGAGAAGACAATTCCAAATACATCAAAATGCTATACACAGTGACCGCAATAACCCCTTCTCTAATACAGAAAACCAGTATGGGAACTTCAGAGTCTGAGGGGTAAGAGGTGCTATAGGTAAAATAAAGCAGGCACGGGGATGCCAGTGCTAGGAGCGGTGCCAGGAAATGCTCGAGGGGCCACCAGAGCAGACATCTGAGAACACGCGTGTGAGCCAGGCAGAGATCTGCAGGAAGAACGCTCGGGAGGGACAGTGTGTGCAAAGCTCTGAGGCTGGGCCCGCCTGGTCTGCTAATTCAGCCGCCTCGAGGCCAACCAGGAATTCACTGTTCAGAAGAGACTGTGTGGACAGGTACCCAGGCCGCAATGAGGTGCGGGGAGATGGGGGACAGAACCCATGAGTCAGAGGGGAGGAGCCAGACCACGGAGGGCCGTGGATGGCAGGCTAACTCATCGGGATTTTAACCCCCAGGAAATGGGGGAACTGAACATACTATGAGGACAGGGCCCGGGCAAGGCCACACTTTGCGAGCGGAGACTCCCTGCCTCGCCCCAGACGGCTGCAGTGCCCACCTTGCCGGACCAGCCCCCGCTCCGAGGGCTTGGAGGCGTTGACGCTGTTCAGCTGCTGCAGCATGTCCCCGAGGTGGCAGTCCACCGCCTCGCTGGTGTCGCGGACCACGGGCTCCTCCTTCTCTCGGGGCCGCTCCGGCACAGGGTGCTCCGTGCCTAGGAGATGAGACTGGTCATTGGCTGGCACAGAAGCGGCAGGCTGGGAGGGTGCGGCACCCGTGCCACAGCGGGTCCTCTCTCCCAGAGAAGATCCCTTTTAGCTGCTGTTGCGTTGGGTAAACCCAGCCAGTGCCAGGCTCTTAGAGCTCAGGCTCTAACAGGCCCCATACTCACTAGTACCTCCAGCACCAGGCAGACCTTTAGGGATGTCCACAGCCTCACACGGTCAGACACTCAGAATTACGAGCACCTTCAGCATCCAGGGGAACGGGAGGGGAGACCAGCAGGATGAATTAAGCGGCACTTAATAATGTAAGAGATTTCTCACCCTAAAATGTGCTTTATGTACTTCTATGAGCAACAGTCTGAAAAGATCCAAACTGAGACGGGACATTGGTCACTTCTCAAGGTAAAAGCATGATTTTGTCTTGAGCTTATCTGTGTAATCCTTTTCCCACTGCCATGTGCTCATTCCCCTCACGAAATATGAAATCCTTCTCTACAATATTTACAGATCAGATTTTCAATTTTAAAAACGATGCTGTGGTAAAGACTTAAGTGTGAAATATTTCGGACTTGCCTTTAAAACTCTAGCAAAAAAAACAAAAAAAAAGAGGAGCATGAGGAATATAGGAAAATGTAACTGATTGATTTCAGAGAGGAAAGAAGAGGGAGAGAAAGATAGAAACATTAATGATGAGAGAATCATTGATAGGCTGCCTCCTGCAAGCCCCCCACTAGGGAATCGAGCCCACAACCCGGACATGTGCCTTGACCAGAACCGAACCTGGGGCCTTTCAGTTCACAGACCGACAATCTATCCACTAAGCCAAACCGGCTAGGGCCAGTTCTCTCTACTTTTGGGTAAGTTTGAAAATTTCCACTTAAGAAGTTTTTACAAAATGTTTTATGTCCAAAAATTAAAGCCAAAAGAAGCAATCCTTAAAATAACACAATTACATGACAGCCCAAAGAATAAATATCCATGAGTCCAGACTGACATAACTGAATAAATACATGGGAGAGAAGCACCAGCTCCTCCTTACGGAATATTTCCCATGAATGAATGTGCAGGAGCCAGGAGAGAAACATCACTGTTAGAAACCATGGTAACAGCTGCCATGGCAAGAGCCACCAGGAGTGCTGGCATTGGTGGGCGGAGTCTGAGGAGCAACAGTCTCACAGCAGCCCCTGGCAAGGCACGTTTTAATGACCAAGAGAAAACAGTGATGCTGCAGAGGAGAAGCCCATCAGACACCAGCAAGACCAAGTGATCAAGACTGACATCACTGGCCTGGCCAGTGCTGCTCAGTGGTTGGTGTCGACCCATGAACCAGGCGGCCACAGTTTGGTTCCTGGTCAGGGCATATGCCCAGGTTGCCAGCTTGGTCCCCAACAGGGGCATGCAGGAGGCAGCCCATCAATGTTTCTATCTTTCTAAAAAAAAAAAAAAAAAACCAATAAAAACATATATATAAAAAAAAAGAAAAAATAAAGACTGGCATCACCAATGAAAGAAATGTCAAAAAATTAACCCAAAAGAAAAATAGATAATCCTTAAGATAACAGTATTAGGTTATAATCAAAGCAAATGAACTTATATATTAAATTAATATATATTAAATGTATACTATATCCACACAGAAAAGTATTTCAAGTGATTTTTTCACACTATATTATCTTTAGTGAAATATATTCCCAGGACAAATAGAACTGCAAGAAAATAAAACATTCATTTAACAAAAGGAACTAGTTTTTATATGTTGAAAATGTATGTGTATTAAAGTAGGGAGACAAGATTTTGTTTAAGAGAAAAGAAATACAAATTTAAAATCAAAGAAGTAAAAACCCTAAAACATTTCATTAGAATCACTTGTAAATTACCAAAAGAAAAGCAGTAACTTCACAGTAGAGAGAAAGATTGCTATAAAACAAGATCGTATCAACATTAAATTTCCTGAACCCAATAGCTGTGCCATGTGCTGTGGTTTAGTAAAAGAATCTTTGTTTGGAGATAAATACATTGAAGTATTAAGTTGTAAAGATTAAGATATATAACTCAAAAACAGTTCAGAAGAAAGAGAGGGAAGAGAGGAAAAAAGGGTACTGATGAAGCAAATATGAAAAAAATATGTGAATTGTGGATCTGGCTAAAGTGGATATAGGAGGTTTTGTCTATTTTCACACCTTTTCTCAAGTTTGAAATATAACAAGTTAAATAAAATGCTGAAGAAATGTGAATCAGGCCCTAGCCAGTTTGACTCGGTGGATAGAGTCTCTGCTGACCCGTTCCGTACCTCGGCTACAGACTCCTCCCGGCCTGCACCCTGGGCCGGGCATGTGAAGGAGGCAACCAATCGATGTATTTCTCTCACATCAATATTTCTGTCTTTCCCTCTCTCTGAGAAACCAATGGAAAAATATCCTCGGGTAAGGATTAACAACAACAATAAAAGTGAATTTGAAATATCACCATAAACTCAGCCGCACTCCCCCCGTCCCCACCACACACACACACACACACACACACACACACACAGTATTTCCAATTTTGTCCTCTGAGGAGACCTAGAAACAATAACAACCTAACCAGTGGTGTGTGGTGTGATAAGATGTCCATCCTTTTAAAGACACTCACTGAAGGTACAGGGGATAAAATGGTCCGGTGTCTGCTATTAAGTTTAAAACCTCAGAGGAACAAAGCAGGAGGTGAAGCACACGTGGCACTCTTTGGGACACGAGCCTGGTGAGTGCTTGGAGCCCACTGCCCTCAGGTCTCTGTGGACATTTGAAGTTTCTCAACGAACCACACAGGAGTGAGGATTAGAATTTCTCAGGAGTGCCGTTCAGTCCACTCCGCTCTTGGGGCCTGACAGGTGTGACTCAGGTGTGACTCAGCCGTGCTCGGTCTGTCTGTCGAACACAGCGGTTCTGAACCCTCCTAATGCCGAGACCTTAGGCGACCCCTGTGAAGGGGTCGTGACCCACAGGTTGAGAACCGCTAGCAGGGCGGCCTGAGACCATCGGAAAACACAGATATTTAAATTACGATTCATAACAGTAGCAAAATTACAGTTGTGAAGTAGCAACGAAAATGGTTTTATGGTTGGGGGCCACCACAACATGAGGAACTGTATTAAAGGGCCAAGGCGTTAGGAAGATTGAGAACCGCTGTTCTAACAGATCCCAGGCACCTTCCTGTGGAGGACGGGGGCTGGGGCCAGAGCCTGTCCTGCTGCACCCTCTGGGCCAGCCCCCAAACTGGGAGTCTAGGCTCTTTGGGGGGAGGGTCTGTGGTCTGCCCAGGCCTTGCTTTACCTTTATTGAGGACTGAGAGAGGCTTCCGGTTGCTGGGGTCCAAGCTGCTGGGAGCAATGGAAAACCTGGGTGGGATGGTGAGGCAGGTGATGGGCAGTCGGGCGGGGATGTAGCCAGAGGTAAAAAACTCGTCGCTGAGCAGCTCGTGGACGGTGGGGCGGGCAGTGGGGTCGGTCTGAAGCATCTTCTGAATGAGGGAGGCGGCCACGGGGTTGATGTGCTGGAGCAGAGACAGGGAGAGCCATAAGCCACGTGTGGAAGCCCCAGGTGCAGCACGCCCAGGACCTGCAGCCTGTCCCCATGCAGCCTGGTAGCACAGGCCCAGCCAGCGACTACACACAATGCGGTTCCCCCTCAGCTTTGCTGAGCTGACAAGCGTGAGAATGGTGATTCTCTTTCCTCTTGAAACTCAGATGGAGCTGTTTATCCCTGAGCTTGCTCTTGCATGATTCCAACTGCTCCCCACTAGACTGGAGAACTCAGGCTATGGGGTCACAGACACCTGGTGTAAGTCCCAGCTCTGCCCACAACACCAGTTCATCTATAAGATGGGGACACAATACCAAGTCTGCAGCCCGGTGAGACGGTTCCGTGGGCTATAACCCAGCACAGGTCAAATGCATCGCAACAGCCCAGCATTAACTCCACACCCACTGTGCACCAGGAACATCCTAAACACCCCGTTACCTGCACAGAAACACGCCGGGGGTGGAGCCCTGTGGCCGCGCCCTTGCAGATGAGAAAACGGGGCACAGAGAGGTATGTGCCTAAGAATGTGCACTCAGTGTTCGCACCAGCACCCACAGGGAGGCAGTCCAGCAGCTCGAGGACCCACACCCTGAACCGTGCCATGCTGGGGCCGTCTGACAGTTAGCTGACCCTCTAGGACTCTGTCTTCATGGGGACAGGGCTCCTGGCTGCACACAAGGCAAGAACACTAACCAGGAAAGCAGCCATGTGCCAGGTGCATTTCACACCACGCTGGACTCAGTGGTCCACGTCTGTGAGCACCTACTGTATGCAGGCACTGTGAGAGGTGCTGCCGAGGCAGTGGCTCCGGCTCAGACAGGCCCCAGTTCAGAAGGTCCAGGCCACTGGCCCATCTGCATCAAGTCCACTGCCAAAGCTTATGCAGCACTTCTCCTGCCTCCCATCTCTTTGGTGTTTGTCTTCCTCTGAAATCTACAAACTCCCCTACCCTGGAAAACATGCTTTTGCGCATAGATGTTCAGTCCTGCATGCAGTTTCAGACATGGACCCTCGAAGGCTCTGAGGCTAGCTGAGGTGTGAAATTGACCTCTCTGTGTGTCCCCAGGTTCTAGCTGGCTCAGAAAATAGCTTTAGGGGCAAGCGGGTAACAAAACATAATCAACAACTCCAAGTGTTTTTAGTCACCTTGGGAATACTGTAGTCATTCTTCTTAATGCGGAGGTAGGTCTCTTTTAGGCAAGATGTCTCAAAAGGTGGTTTGCCCACCAACAAGGTATACCTGTAAGCACAAGGAGGGATTTGGCTCAGGTTCTCAGCAAAACACAGGAGGGATGTCTCAGGCCCAGAGTGAAGACCAGGCATCCTCTGGACACTCTCTCTGTCCCTGAGGAGCCGCCCAGACAGGACACGGGCAGAGCCTCAGCAGACGAGAGATGAGAACAGGGTTCTTGTGGGCCAGAGATTTTCAGCAAAAGCCAGCAGTGTTCAGGTCCCAGAGGCCGCCAGCGCATACAGAGCTCGTCACGATGGGGCTCCCCGCTCCTGCAGAGGCAGCTCTGTGTTTAAGAGCTCTGTCCTTAAAGCCCGGAGTTTTCATCTGAAATAGCTCCACTGGAAAGATATGAAGGCCATGGCCACCACTCACTCTGACTCCAGTCCCAGGCCATCAAAGCCACATGAAAAGGCGCTCTCCCACCTCTCAGCTCTGATGGCCTGGGCCTGGACAGGCCACAGGCAGCGCTCCTGCAGCTCCCGCCCCATGCTGCTTTCTAGAACAGTGGTTCTACAACTTTTGCGCACGGGATCAGCCAAGGACTTGATTAGAATCTGGATTCTGACTCAGGTGCTCCATGTTTCTAAGCGATGGCGCTCCTGATCTGTGGACCACACTTTGAGTAGCAAGGGGCCCGGCTGCAGGAACCCTACAGCCTACACCAGTGTCGGGAAGAGATGGGGAAGTAGGCTTTGTTTGGGGGTAGTCTGCCCACTGGACCCAGGTGGTTCACAGGTGGGATTTCCAAAAGAGCCCCTGCGGAGGCCAGGTGGGTCCCCAACTTACATAATGCACCCAATGGACCACACGTCCACCTCGAAACTGTGCCCTTTCTTGCTCAGCACCTCGGGAGCTATGTAATTAGGAGTTCCGCACAGGGTCTTCTTCCTTTCCCCGTCATATTCGACCTTGGTTGCCAGTCCAAAGTCCCCTGGGACAGAGGGAGGAAGGGGCGGTACTCAGATGCCAGCCTCTGTCATCTGTCACACAGACGGCTGCCTTTATGGTTCCTGTTGGGCCACTGAGAACCAGGTTCACCTGAGCCCTCAAGCTCTCCTCCTTGTACGCAGCCAGGCCTCCCGGGCAATCCCCCACCATGCCGGCCCAAGGAGGAGGCCTCTCAATGACCCCCCCCAACCCTGCTAAGCTTCTAAAAGGGAATTGGCAGGGACAGAAACTAAGGGGTCAAGCAGGCAAACTTCAGGACTGCTACTAGGCAAGCCTGTGAGGAGCAGGGAGGGATTGGGACTTGGCAAACAGGGGGAGTCTAAAGGGAACCGCTGCTTTTCAGCCCAGCAAAGAGCTGCCGAGGGAATGCTGTCCTTGTACCGGGGAGGTTTAAGAAGAGCTGCAGTCCCAGCCGTTGTGGCTCTGGTGGTTGGGCATCATTCTGTACACCAAAAGGTTGCTGGTTTGATTCCCGGCCAGGGCACATGCCCCAGTTGCCGGCTCAGTCCTGGTAGGTGTGCAGGAAGCAGCCAATCGATGTCTCACTCTCACTTCGATGTTCATGCTTCCCTTTCTCTCCCCCTCTCCCTTTCTCTCTAAATACCAATTTAAAATCTTTATAAATAAATAAATGAATAAATAAATAAAGCACCAATCAAAACTTTAATGTTCAGCCTCCCAGTTTTAAGAATGGAAAAATCATTTAAACTCTTTAAAAACATATTGTCAGAAATAACAAGTGTTAGAGAGAAATGGAGAAAAGGGAACCCTCACTCACTGCGTAGATTGGTAGAGCCACTATGGAAAACAGTTCGGAGGTTCCTCAAACAGTGAACAGAGCTATCATATGGCCCAGAAATCCTCTTCTGGAATCTACCCCCACATTTTGAAAGCACTTATGAAAAAAAATATTTTTATTGATTTCAGAGAGGAAAAGAGGGGTGGGAAGAGAGAGATAAACAACAACGACAAGAATCATTGATCCACTGTCTCCTGCATGACCATTACTGGGATGGAGCCCTCAACTAGAGCATGTGTCCTGACCAGGAATCAAACCGTGACCTCCTGGTTCATAGGCCAACACAAACCACTGAGCAACACAGGCGGAGTGAAAACACTTATTTTTAAAGACATATGTACCCTTATGTTCACTGCAGCATTATTCACAGTAGCCAAGTCATGGAAACAACTTAAATGTCCTTCAATGGATAAATGAGAGAGAAAAAAGGGTTACATATATACAATGGAATACTACTCAGGCATAAAAAAAAAGAGGAAATACTGTCTTTTGAGACAATATGAATGAATCTTGAAAAGTATTTCGTTAAGTAAAATAAGTCGGACAGAAAAGGACAAGAACCGTGATTTCACTCACTGGGATACAAAACAGAAAGCAACAAACAAAACAAAACAAACTCATGGACACAGTCAGCAGTGCGGCAGCTACCCGAGGGGAACAGGAATGGGGGGAGGATGAAGAGTAAAGAGGGTCAAACATATGAAGGAGCCTAGACTCTGGGTGGTGAGTACACACTGCATACACCGAGTATGTCCCCTGAAACTTACAGGGATCAGCAGCCCGGCCTTCCTCCCCGCTCCTCCTCTCTCCTCCTCCCTCTGGCCTCCTTCCTATAGCCCTCTCCCAGGCTCCTCTTCATTCCCGCGGCGTTGTTGTCGGGGACCCCTGCAGGCCCAGCACCTCACCTATTTTCACCTCTAGGTCCTCATTCAGGAAGAGGTTGCCTAGCTTGAGGTCCCGGTGAATGACCCGGTTTCGGTGCAGGTACTGGCAGCCAAGGACCACCTGCCGCAGGTAGTAGCGAGCCTCGGGCTCCGTCAGTGCTTTCCTCCGTTTGTGCAGTTCCAGGAGAGACTGGGCGGGGAGAGGAAAGGAGGAGGAGGAATGGGGAGGAGGCCCTCGGTGGAGGCGGTAACATTAGGTAAAGGCAGCTCAGGCCACCCCCACCCCATCCCGTCATTTCTCTTCAGAACGGCAGGACCTGGGCTCTCCCATAAACCTGGCCTCACCGTTCACAGCACCCCTCTCCTACCAGCTCCTGCCCAAGCGCCTGGCCTGGGACCCCTCTGCCAGCCCCGCTCCCTGACCTCGGAGTCCCCAGTAACCCCTTCCCGCTCTTTTCGCAGCAGCAAACCCCTTTCCCGAACCCCCCAAGTCTAGCCCCCACCGCCCTCTCCCAGACACAGGCCCGTCCGGAAGCTCCAGGCCCACGGCTCCATTGCCCCGGACTCCACCCTTAGCAACTCCGGAAGCCCTGGCGTCCCTGAGCAGGGCGCCCCCCCACCCAACACCCCGCGCCCAGGAGCCACCGTCCCCGCAGCAACGAGCCTCGGGCTCCATGAACCGGAACCCCCACTCCAGCAGCTCCCAGCTCGGCTCGGCTTCTCCCGCCGCCCGAGGTCCCCGCACCCCCTCCCGGCGCCTCCCCGCAGCTCCGGCCCGGCCCTCCACCCGGCCCGGCAGCTCGGCCCCCACAGACACTCACTCGCCGGCGGCAGAGCTCCAGCACCACGAAGACGAAGTCGTTGTCCTCGAAAAAGCCGTGGAAGCCCACGACATGCTGGTGGGCGAGGCTGCGGTGGATGGATATCTCCATGGACATCTTCTCCTTCTGGTGCGGCTTCAGCAGCAGCGACTTGGGCACGATCTTGCCCGCGAACACCTCCTTCGTGTCCGCGTCCGAGATCTCGAAGCACTTGGCGAAGCCGCCCTTCCCCAGAAAGCGGCCCCGCACGTAGCGCCGCCGGCTGCGCGGGTCCACCAGCACCTCCGGGATCTCCTTCCCCGGCGGCGCCGCCGGAGCCCCCGGGGCCGCAGCGCCGGGGCCCCCGGCTCTCCCCGGCTCGGCCGCCGCCCGCGCCAGCTTGCCCGCAGCCGCCGCCGCACTCATGCTCCCGGACTCCCCGAGCCGATCCGCAGGGTCCGGCCGAGGCTGACACCGCTCGGCTCCTCCTCGAATTCAAACGCGGCGCCGGGAACGTTACAAAGGCCTCCGCGCCGCTGATTGGCCGCGGGGATTTAAAATCCAAACCCGCCCGCCGCGCGGCACTCTGGGTGCGCTCGGCCCGCAGCCGCCTCTAAACTACGCGGCCCGGGCGGCGGCGGGGGAGGGGCCTTGATTGACAGGGAGTCGGGACTGTAGACACGTGGGGTGCCTGGGCCGTAACCCAGCCGGAGTTCTGGGTTTCTCCCTCTCTCGGAAGCCCGAAAGCCCAGAAGCCGGGGAAGTACCTCCTCCGGGAAGCTTTCCTTAAACCTTCCTCCACCCCCCCCCATCTTCTAGAATATAAACTCCGAATAGAGACCCAGAGAGAGAGAGAGCGTGGGAGAGCTTTAGAACCCGCCTCTATACCATCAGTTCTCTTCCGAGCCAACCCCAATAAGCTAAAATCCAAGTGAGAACAGGATGCTTGCCATAAATTTGCATCTTTATGTCAAGGTCCCTACTCCTCTCCTTCCGGTAACAGCTGCTTCTGTGACCCTGGCTTACAGAGCATCGCTGCTCAACGTATGGTCCAGGGCCCACCACCATTGCCACCAGCTGGGAGCTTGTTAGAAAGGCAACTTTTCAGGCCCCGCCGCAGGCCTCCTGAGGAGAACCTGCCCAGGTGATGCCTACACATACTTAAATTTGAGAAGCTCCATGCCAAAGCCTCCACTGCACAAGCAGGTGTGGTTTGCTCACTGCTGTACTTCCCACTGCCTCAAAGAGTTTGGAGGGATGGCTGCTCAGCACAGTGCCTGGCAAACTGACAGGCCAATGCCAAATATGGCCTGCAGGGGTGTTTTGTTTGGCCCCACTTTTTATTTATTTTTTTAGCCCCCATTTTAACATTTGGATTTATTTAAAAATCAAGAGCTCTCACAAAATTCAGATCTATGGCTTTTTCTGTAAAACAAAAACAAAACTAGCAGCTTTGGCAACTCTCTGTCTGCACATGTTCCCATTTTGCCAAAGTTCCCAGCTCCCCACCTGCCACCTTTTTTTTTTTTTTTTTTTTTTTTTAAATATATTTTATTGATTTTTCACAGAGAGGAAGGGAGAGAGATAGAGAGCTAGAAATGTCGATGAGAGAGAAACATCGATCAGCTGCCTCTTGCACACCCCCTACTGGGGATGTGCCCGCAACCCAGGTACATGCCCTTGACCGGAATCGAACCTGGGACCTTTCAGTCCGCAGACCAAGGCTCTACCACTGAGCCAAACCGGTTTCGGCCCCACCTGCCACCTTTGACCATTTGCCTACCTGGCTACTGTAGATACCTGAATAGCAATCCTGGAGTGGCAAACAGCCAAGTTAGAAGCCCTTCCCGTGTGTCTCTGATAGAGCCCAGCAAGAGCCAACCGCATCGTAAGTACTTTACTGCCACCCCATAAACTGCGTGGCAGCGAAGATGTCCCTCCTCCCCCAAGTCCCAAGCTCCTGGTGCAATGCCTGGTAAAAAAGGATGGCAAATGTTTGCTGAATAAAAGGGAGTGGTGTTGTTGTTTTTAATTAAGTCATTATTTTTTTTAAATGTGGTGTAGCTGAAACCGGTTTCGCTCAGTGGATAGAGCGTTGGACTGCGGACTGAAAGGTTCCGGGTTCGATTCCGGTCAAGGGCACATACATTGGTTGTGGGCACATCCCCGGTAGGGGTTGTGCAGGAGGCAGCTGATTGATGATTCTCTCTCATCGATGTTTCTGACTCTCTATCCCTCTCTCTTCCTCTCTGTGAAAAATAAAATATATTTTTTTAAAAATCTGTGGTGTATAGTCTATTTTTTTTTATTGAAGTTGATTCTACATACAGAAAAAGTTGCCAAAACCGGTTTGGCTCAGTGGATAGAGCGTCGGCCTGCGGACTGAAGGGTCCCGGGTTCGATTCCGGTCAAGGGCATGTACCTTGGTTGCGGGCACATCCCCAGTGGGGGGTGTGCAAGAGGCAGCTGATCGATGATTCTCTCTCATCGATGTTTCTAGCTCTCTATCCCTCTATCTTCCTGTCTGTGAAAAATCAATAAAATATATTTAAAAAAAGAAAAAAAAAGAAAAAGTATACATAATTGTATGGCTCAGTGAATTTTCAAGCTAAACATCCCATGTAAACAGCACCTAGACTGAGAAAGAGAACACTACAGATAGATACCTCAGATGTCCCCCTTGTGTCTTGTGTAGGGAGTCCCCAAGACCACTCCCCAGTTCGATGATTCACTAGGAGACTCATATACTCAAAATAGAGCCCTACTTATGGCCATATACAATGTATTACAGAGAGGCTGTGAAGCAGAATCAGCCAGGGCAAGCTTCCCCGAGTCCTCTCCCAGGGAAGTCACTGGACACACTTAATTCCTCCAGCAATGGGTGTGACCACCCAGCAGAATGGGTGCTGATTAGGGACTCAGTGCCAGGGCTTTCACTGGGGCTGGCTGCACCCTCCGCCTAGCACACTCCAAATTCCAGATTCCCAGAGGGAAAGCAGATATCCAGCAAAAGCACTTGGTTTGCACACAGTTTGGGCACAGGAAGCCACTCATCATTTAGTGAATGAGGAGAAGCCTCCTCAAGTCCAAGTTCCCAGTCGCCAGCCAAGGGACAATCTTGCAAACAGGCTTTTGTAAGGCTAGCAGTCTCAGGCTGCTTTATTAACTCATTTCTACACAGTTGACCCTTAGCCCTGGGCCCATGCTTCTTTGCAGCAAAATTCTTATCTGTAGGACCCCACACAGGGGAGACCCGACCTCCACTATACCTATTAGGGGTCCTGGATTTAGCCCTTCAAATAAAGTAACTCCCAGTAACCGTGAAAGTCTGTCTTAAAAAGCCAGATGGCCTCCCCCTTAGTTTCTGTCTGGCGCGTTTTTACCTGGCCCAAGGCATCAACTCAGGTACAGCACAGCTGTGGCCTGTAAGTTCCAGCTGCCCCGAAGCCCCCAGGGCCGAGCTTACTGTTAGGCTACACCAAGGACAGACATTGGCCAGTAGAAGTTAACAGCGCCCCAGTGTAGGTAGCTCCTACTACGGGAACTCCCTCCCTAGAGTTCCCAGGCCAGTATGAGAAATTCACCCAGCCCAGTGCTGTGGCTCCGTGTTTGAGAATCGACCCACAAGCCCAGAGGTCACATCCTTGATCCCAGTAGGGGAAGTGCATGAGGCAGCTGATTGGTAGTCCCTCTCTTCGATGTTTCTATCTCTCTTGTTCTCCCTTCTTCTCTCTTTAAAATCAATTAAAAAGATATTAAAAAAATAAAAATTTTTGTTCAGTCCTTGGTTTTCCAGGGATTGCCTGAAGGCTGCCTGGAGGGAGGCGGTTCCCATGTTTCGTGTCCATGGTACCAGTTTACGCACCTCAGGAGCGTGGACAGCACTTGAAGGTGTTCTGATGGAAAGTTGCAGGAGCCTCCATAGCCAGTGCTGCCGGGGTAACCACAGACTCAGCAGTCTGAGCTCAGAGTCCGCCCAGTGCATGGGGGGGAAGCACTGGAAAGCTTCCAGAAGAGTTCTCATAAACAAAGATCAGAATGCTCCCCATCCCCAAGGCTCCCAAGTTTCTGCTTTTTCTGGTTACAAAGTCAGCATGCCATACCACTCAGCAATCCTAACTGCACACATATCCTTTTCTTTAAAAAATATTTTTTAATTGATTTCAGAGAGGAAGGGAGAGGGAGAGAGAAATATCAATGATGCTAGAGAATACTGATAGGTTGCCTCCTACATGTCCCACACAGGGGATCGAACCAGCAGCCTGGGCAGGTGCCCTGATGTGGAATCAAACCCTGACCTACAGATTCAGAGGTTGATGCTCAACTTTGAGCCATGCTGGCCAGGTTCTTTTCTTTTTTTGATTTTACAATGCACCATAGACATTCCTTGCAACAGATGAGACTGCTATTGAAACAGAGGGCTGCAGTTGGATAGCAAGAAAGACACCTAGAGCAAAGTATCCGCATAAGGTTAAAGCCCTGAGCTTAGCGAACAGGAGACTACACAAGAGGAATGTCTTCAACAACTCCTTTGTGGGGCCCTTCAGCCTCCCGAGTTCCCTTGGAATGTAAACATTTTTGCATCCACATAACGCGTGTCTCTCCCCACCCTCCTACCCCGCCCCTATTTTTGTCTGGTTTTCTTCACCTCATCCTCTACCAGAGGCAAATCCTCAAATTCTCTTAGCTCCTCACAGCTCAAATGCATATCCATGTGTGGCCTCTTTGTATTCCTTGAGGTACTGAGCCAGCCCTTTGTTCTTTTCCTTTTGGCTTTTCTGGGTACATCATCCCCAGTTGGGTGCTTTCCTGCAGCCCTTGGTCCGATGGCTGGTTTTTTTTCTTTTGGTTTTTCCCTGACTGGCTCTCCCTGGCTGACTCTGGCTTCCTGGCTCTTTGGCTCCCCCTGGCTCTGACTAGCTCCCTGGCTGTCACTGGCTCTCCCGGGCTGTCTCTGGCTCTTGGGCTCTCCCTTCTCCTCTAGTACTTCTTCATCTCTTGTCTCTCCCTTGTTCTTCTCTTTCCCTCATTTTCTAACCTTTCCTCGTCTTCCAGAGTACTAGCTCCTTGTGGCTTTGCAGCATTGAGGGTGTTCCTCACTGCCTGGCTTCCCTGGATTCTCAGGCATTCCTTCACTTTCCCTACAGAGCTTTTCCCTGTTGAGATGTCCCCTCCTTTTCCTGTCCTGTGGAATTCTGGACAGGTTCGCCACGTGCTGCGAACAAAGTCACACAGACCTTTGCCCCCGTGCCCAATCCTTCTCACTCATGCTCCTCAGGCAGCAACAAGGCCTTCGCACTGACTGAAAGAACCCGAGCAACCATTCGGAGTTGGCAGACGGCTCAGGGTCTGACCGCAACCAAGGAGCTACATTTGTTCAATCACCTCTTATTCTCAACCAGTCCTTTCGCCTGGAAGGATTGTACAAAAAAAGGCATAAAAGCATTCAGCCAGAAAGACATGTTCAGGAGCTGGTCAGGCTGTGTGAAGGCTGAGCTGTCTTCCCCAGATTCCTATGCTGAGCCCTGACCCCAGCACCTCAGAACATGAACTCAAAGAGGTGATCAAGGTAAAATGGAGGCATTCGGGTGGGCCCCAATCCCATATGACAGCTGTCCTTATGAGAGGAGACAGAGGGGTGACCATGAGAAGATACAGCAAGAAGGTGGCCACCTGCAAGCCAAGGAGAGAGGCCTCAGGAGAAACCAACTCTGCCAGCAGCTTGATCTTGGCCTTCTGACCTCCTGAACTGGGAGGAACTAAATCCTTGTTGTGTAAGCCACCCTCTCTGTGGTAGTTAATGGCAGCCCTTGAAGATTAATAGAGGATGAAACTGAATTTTCAAAAATTTCAAAATGGGTCTACATAAACTCCTATTCTTTACTCAGAGTAGCCTAGAAAAGATCGATCCCTTTCTAAATACAGCTATCCTATATAATAAAGATGTAATATGGAAATGGTTGTTGCGGCATGAAGCATAACAACGGACCACATAACAGTAACAATCAGATCAAGGATCAGCAGGAAGGTGGGGCAGAGAGATACAAGTGGGAGGCGGAGAGCTACAGGAGGGGGCAGGGCAGCAAGCTATGAGGAGAGAGCGGGGAGGGATGGCAGGGGAAGCTACAGGAGGGCGGCAGCAAGCTACTGGCAAGCTACGGATACACAGATTCGTGCACAGGGCTATTAGTTTATAAATAATCACCCTGCCTTCCTAAGGTGTCTGTCTGTGCCGGGGGAAATAGGAAAGCAGAGTCAGGCTATCAACCCACTGTGGCAAGTTGCAGTAATCCAGAAAGCTGAACAATGCAATAATTCCAAAGAAGGCCCAAAGGCTGTTCTGTCAAAAGCAAACAGAGGGGTCACAGTTTCTGTAATGTGTTCTCTAACTGACAGCTTTTGGCCAGGATCACAAGTTAGGATGCAATTAGCCACTGATCAAAGAGCTGATCAACAGCTTGATTTTAGATGATCCCATCAGAGAGCAAGCCCTTTCTGTGGCGTGTGTATGTAACCCAATTGGCCCAGCCAGCATCTGCGACACACATTTCCTAATTCAGAGCTCCACAGAGGGGATCCTGAGTCTCCAGTGGCCCCAAGGCCTGAGTCCTGCTCACGGCGCCTGTGTCTGCTTTCAGTCCAGCACAGCTCCCGCAGAGCTGAAAGGCATGAGAAGCCAGTCTGCATTTTCAGCTTCCAGTCAGATGCCAATGATCAGGATCGGTGAATTTGGGATTCTGAATGAGCCAGCTGCTTTCCTTCAACAACAGCAAAGGTGTGCTACAGTGCCAGAAAGTCCAAATCCAAGTGGCAAGCACAGCTTCCTTCTTATCCTATATAATGAAAGGCTAATATGCAATTCGGCCAAACAGTCACTATGACACGCACTGACAACCAGGGGGCAGACACTTAATGCAGGTGCTGCCTCCTGATGGTCAGTGTGCTCCCTCAGGGGGACCACCACTCAGCCAGAAGCTCTGAGCTGGGCTCAAGGCTGGCAAGCACAGCCACAGTGGCAGGAGCCTTTCCCGCCTCCAAGGCAGTGCTAAGGATGTCTGACAGCTGGCTTAGCCCGCTCCCCTAAGCTGTTTATCAGAATCCCCCGAGGGCTCCCGGACTGCAAGAAGGTGCAGGCCGGGCTGAGTCCCTCTTTCTCCCCACCCAACCCCAGTGCATGAATATAGTGTACCCAGCCTCTAGTCTTTTTATAAAAAATGAGAGCCCTAACCAGTTTGGCTCAGTGGATAAAGCATCAGCCTGTGGACTCAAGGATCTCAGGTTCAAGGGTCCGGTCAAGGGCATGTACCTTGGTTGCGGGCACATCAACAGTAGGGAGTGTGCAGAAGGCAGATGATTGATGTTTCTAACTCTATCCCTCTCCCCTTATCTCTGTAAAAAAAATTTAATAAAATATATATTTTTTAAAAATATGAGAGAAACACATCTATTGGTTGCCTTCTGCATGTCCCCTACTGGGGATTGAGCCTACAACCAGGCATGTGCGCTGACTGGGAATTGAACTGGTAACCTCTTGGTTCATGGGTTCATGCTCAACCACTGAGCCAGACCAGCAAGGCACTTCCTTTTTTAAAAAAAAAAATATATTTTATTGATTTTTTTACAGAGAGAAAGGGAGAGGGATAGAGAGCTAGAAATATTGATGAGAGAGAAACATTGACCAGCTGCCTCCTGTACACCCTTCACTGGGAATGTGCCCGCAACCAAGGTATATGCCCTTGACCAGAATCGAACCTGGGACCCCTCAGTCCACAGGCTGATGCTTTATCCACTGAGCCAAACCGGTTTGGACTGGGCACTTCCTTTTTATCTTGTCCATCGTAGAGTCCAAACTGACACACTCAAAAATACGCACATCAAACTAGTTAGTCATCAGCCAATCTGGGTCAGACATTTGATTTCAGCAAAGGCTCATTATCAATTTAACTGCATTTTCAGATTCCAGATGTGCATTTCCATCCAGAGACTGCCTCTCTGTTCCTGTTGTCTCCCGCTTTCCAGAGGCGCCAACAGACCAAATTATAGCAACAATAATCAGTTATGGAGATTTGTTATGGTTTCAATACCCAAAGAATTTAAATTCTAACTCGCTGGTGGCAAAAAGCAAGAAAGTTGTATATCAACAACACCTTCTTAATTTAATTGTATCTTTCTTTGATTGGGATGATTCCTCTAGCATTTATGAAATTTATGTAAGCATTTAATATTTAAAATCAACTTTATCATATATCAAGATACAACAGCAACAAAAACACAAAACCATGTTTTAAAATTTTTTCCTTTTTTTTTTATTTGCAAATTTACTTAGCCCCCTGGCAGAAAATTCAGCACTTACAGGCTTCCATTTAAGGCCTGCAACATTAACTCTTGTTCTGCACAGATCCTGTCCAATAACAAACCCCAAGGGTAGCTATCCACTCTCCTAAGGTCAGAGTTTTTATTGTTGTTTTTAAAATATATTTTTTATTGATTTCAGAGGAAAGGAGATAGAAACATCAATGATGAGAATCATTGATCAACTGCCTCCTGCACACCCCACACTGTGGATCAAGCCGGCATCATGGGCATGTGCCCTGATCTCTAAGCTGTAAGATCCCTATGGGCAGGGTTTGGCTCCACCTTATTCTCCACTATCTCCCCAGGACTTAGGGCAGTGCCTGGAAGTCAGCAATGGCCCAGGAAGTAATAAAGAGCAATGTAGCATGATCTTGGGCCCTCTTCCTTGCCCTAAAGGGCAGCCAGTGTATGTTCTACAAAAGCATCCCCCCTCCCTGGGGGCTCAAGAAGTGCTTCAGTGACCAGGGACTATGGGAGCTGGTCGAAGCTGGCTGCACATTTTGCTAATACTAAATGACCAGGCATCTGGACACATTGTCCCAACACTGCCAGTGCCGTATCAGGGGATTGCAGCTCCACAGAAGCTATCCCGGATCAGCAAGCTACATCAGACCAGCCACGCAACCATCCAGGTCTGAGATTAGCTGAGGACGAGTCAGAACACAGCTGGGGTTCTGTGTTCTGGATTCCTGTGGGCTCTCACCAGCCAAATCAAAGTGCGAAAAAAGGCCTCCCTAGCCAACAAGATCTCTCCTTTATGCAAAGAAACTCCTCAGGATGTGTTAAATAGGAGCAATGTTTGATTTATTTCAAGTCTGCCATTACCGAAATGAGTCGGAGTGACTAAGAAAAGAACTGTGGCTTTAGGCTGAGTGAATTGGCTCATGCAGAATGATTAATTCAGAAGCCACCACAGATTCCAACCTACCCCAAGGGTCCCATGCAGCCATGTGGAACAGAATCTGTCAACAGGAGGCTCACAAGTCAACCAGTCAATCTTGTTCTCTGCAGTGTGACTTATCTGGCCTAGGGGGAAGTTAGTGAGAAGAGAGATTCACATTCAAGTAATCACCCCAAAAAATATGTGCTGGATACTGCCATCTCAGGAGCCCATGGCTAGTGTGGATTCAGACAATGACACAGGTACATAACTAGAATTCTACGTAGACCTTGACCTTGACAAGGACCCTGCCATAGTACTACAGGTCCACAAAGAAGCAGTTCCAAGCACAGGAGCATCCTCCAAAAGGCTCTTCATTGAATATTCTACTTTGGGCAAGCTACCTCCTCTCTGTGCCCCCTAATCTAGGCCTAGACACCACTCAGGAGGTACCCCTCCCCTCCCAAGACCAAGAGTGCTAGATTGGGTAGGGGTAAGGGTAGGCAGGGAGAAAGAGAAAAATAAAGACATTCAGAGAAAAGGAAGAGGCCTGACCTGGACATCTGATGGTTTTTCCTGTTGGCATCCATTCTTCCCTCATCTGGTACTGTCACCTCCCCTCCAATAGCACCACCAGCCCCAACTCTCAGCCCCAGGCCTATCCGATCAGTGTATTCTGTCTTCCTGGCCACAATGATTCCTTGAGGCTAGATACCGCCCTGTTTTGGGCCAATGACAGCCAGGTCCAGGAGTTTTGTCAGGGAAGAGAAGCTCTTTCTACCAATACCAAGCTATGGGGTCACTCAGGTAGCCTGAGGAGGAAGTCAATCCAAAGGAAAGCAGCATAGAGAGCTGAAGAGACGGGGCCCTGACCCTGCTATTGTGAGTTCTAGGATCCAGTCTGACACCCAATCTAACCCTGACCTTATAAGCTAATGAGCCATTAACTCCCCCTGTCCTAAGCCAACTGGAAAAAGTCCCAACCAAAGGCTCTCCCATCTGCCCGCTCTACTGGGAGTATTCAGAAGACAAAGATACTTTTTCCTCTGGGATGATGAAGGTAATTGTCTGATGACAGGTTGTCCCCAGGGAAGCACCTCCGTGGAGACAGAGTCCATCCAGCTGGCCTTTCCCAGTACACACACTTACAACCATCAACACATTTTCAAACAGTACCAGTCCATGTGACTGGTTTTGCAGTAGTTGGTGCTTTGGTCTCCTCAGCACCTTGTTTTGTTAGTGGGCTATGCTATTTCTCCACCATGAAGGGATGAAGGAAAGGTCATGACCCAGATCAGATTTATTATAGTACTGTGCACCCTTGGCCTCAAGGAGTGATCAAAGAGGGCATGGGACTCAAAACAAACCACTGAGAATCTTTCTCTTGGATTTTCCGAATTAGAACTGGAGGGAAGAAACTATTATTTCAGGGTCATTGAGCTGAGAGGACGTCAATCTGGAGATGTCAGCTGCCACCTGCCAGTGCATGGAGAAAGCCCACCTCCAGTCGGAGAGAAGGAAGCCAAGACACAGCTGGGAGAGCTTGCTTTGTCTCCCTATGTCCTCAGTGTTGCTGCCCAGCTGGAGATTAAATTTACAATCGCCTTATTGTTAAATGTTGCCATGAGACAAATAGTACAAACTTGGGGGCCTGGTGACTTGGTAGAGCCCAGCCACCAACCTACCCTGAATTACTTGCCTATCCCTGCACTGTTAGGTGAGAGAGAAATGACCTTCTAGCTTGTTTGACCCACTGTATTTTGATGATCTGTTCCAGCAGCCCCATCTGTACCTTTATTAATGTGAAGATGAAAAAGATATAAAAACAAACCGTCTTGATGGGGCTTAAATCTCAGAATATCACTGTCCCTTCAATGATGATGTTATTACTTACTTCTAAGTGCCAGGAACTCTCCTTAATTTTTACATACAATGCCTCATTTCATCTGTACCAACTCTAGAGGGTGCCACTGGAATTCCCATTGTACAGCTCAGACATTGAGTAACTTGCCCAAGGTTCATATCTCATTGCCTCCCAAGCAAGTTTTTTCCATGATTTGTTGCATAAGCCAGTAAAATCCCTTTCTTGCTTAAATTGATTCAAGCTAGATTCCTGTCACTTGTAACAAAGTGGTTTTAATTGGATTTTTATTTCAACTAGTTTGTACATTCCTCTATGGAGTGCCAATCGTATGGTACAGAATTTTCAGACACTATTAATGACTGAAAGCAAGATAACTCTCCTAAGACACCTGCTCGCATTTAACTACTCAGACCACAGGTGTAGCTACAAGACAGCAGGACACAAGGCAAGGAGACTACCTTCTCAGAGGAGACACTAGGCTTCTTGCCTGTGGCAGACATCGTTAGGTGGTTCACCCCAAACCTTTTCCCAATCCCCTTCTCTTGTCTGCCTGAAAAACCAAAATACTCATTTTCTCAGCTTTCTGTACAGCCAGATGGCACATTCTGGGGCAATGAAAGGTGTAACTGGGAAGGATTCCAACACAGTAACTGAAAGCATGGACTATAAGAGACAGAATGCTAGGTTCACTGTTGCATGAGCTGCATACATTTGGGCACTGACTTAACCTCTGTTCCCAGGGGAGAAAAGGTACACCGACCTCATGGTGGCTGTGGAGATTAGATGAGTTAACAAATGTAAAAGAACTCAGTAGAGTACCTGGTATGTGGTAAACACTCTGTGTTAGCAATTGCTATTTTAATCACCAATGTGTGCCAATATGGAGCAACTTTTAAAGTAGATTGTTGATTCAAAGCAGTTAGGTGCAGAACAGCTCAGCTCATGTGTGATCACACTTGTATGATCATGGAGGGGCCGGTGTGTGCACATATACTATTACACCTGCTTGTGCATATACAAGTTGCCTCTGCCAGGAGAGACCAGAACCTGCCCAGAGTGGTAGCCTCTGGGATTCTGGAGTGAGAAGACCTTCTTCATTACATGGCCCTTCTTTCCTAACTGGGCTGGACTTCTAGAATCATATACTTAAAGATTTTTGAATTATTTTTGTTTTAACAGACTCAACCCCCTTCCCACTTTCTCTTAGTTTGCATTGTTCCCCAACAAAATGGGCAGTCAAGAAATTATGGCAATTATATTTCAACTAGAGGCCCAGCGTGTGAAATTGCATGAGACCCAGAGTCGCCCTGCATGAGCCCTGCCAGCTATGAGTCCCAGCCCTTGCGAGGTGCTCCATGCATCTCCTGGTGAACGGTTGTTTGGTTGTTAAGCCATTACGGCATCACGACCATAGGCCTTTTATGATATATATAAAGCTGGAAAAAATTACAAAAGAAAATGGAAAGTTAGTTGCATAAAATGGTAAGCTATCCAAACACAGGTGGGATGGAAATCTGTTGGACATGTCCTGCAAGATTTCTCTAGTGAGTAACAGGTTGTATTCTGCCAAATCTAAGATGCACCTTTTTGGGAGAAGGAAGCTGGAGGAGAGGTCAGGGTATGATAAAAAGAAATGTGCAATTATCACAGGTGACTGGTACAAACAGGAAGCACAGAAGGTGTGCTCCTTGGGCAAGCTTGTCCCTTCTGAAGAGCTTGGGCTCTGGAACCAGACAGGCAGTGCTGTGGCTCCTGGGTCAGCCACTCCTTGTATTGGACCAAGTTACCTAATAGTCTCATCTGTAAAGTGAGAACAGGGTCATAAAGTGCTCGAAGAATAGAGGTAGCCATTGCTGGAGGGCAAGAGTGATCACCTTCAAATGAGTTGTTTGCTTGTCAATCTTTTAATGTACAAACATAAAAAAAGACAAAGCAGAAAGCAGTTTTACATTGAATGAGTAAAGATAATTACATACAGCTGCCAACCCCACAGCTGGATACTGAATCACTACAGCTCCTGCTAGATCTTAACTCCAAGGCTGAATTGTCCCACCCTCCTCTCAGAAGCAGGGCATTAAGCAAGGCCAACATCCCAGCCTTCACTTCTAATCCTCCTTCTAAACCAAGAGGTCAGAGCAGAACTAGGGAGTGTTGCACTCTTACCCAGAAGACAATATGAATGGCACTGGCGACTTCCCTGACTGCTCGAGAGTCTGCCACAGAGTGACTTAAGAGGCTCCTGTGTATATAGGTATTTTGGTCTGAATTGTAAGGTTTACAGCAAATATAGGATGAGTCAAATAGTTCTAGGCCAGGGAACAATTGTCACAAATGTCAGGTCTTCAATGAAATAAGACATACTGCTGTCCCCAAATAACTTGAGGCAAGGAGTGGCTGCCTGACCAGTCCATCCACATGGGAGACTCAAACCTGGGACTTCGCAAAATCAAATCTGGGTACTGAGGGTCCTCCTTCTAGTGAAAGCCAATGGCCCTGATATAGAATGCTCGAAAGTCTTTTCTTAGTCACACTTGGTTAAAATGACAGTTCAGGCCCTGGCTGATTTGGCTCAGTGGATAGAGCATCGGCCTGTGGACGGAAGGATCCTGGGTTCGATTCCAGTCAAGAGCACATGCCTGGTTGTGGGCTCGATCCCCAATGGGGGGCATGCAGGAGGCAGTCAATTAAAGATGGATGTTTCTATCTCTCTCTTCTTCTCCCTTCCTATTTGAAATCAATTTTAAAAAAATTTTAAATGACAGTTCAGGTTATTTGGGAAAGAAATATTAACCACCCTTCCTTTCATATTTCAGTAGCCAACAGGAATCCCGGCCCTGAAAACCCACAAACACTTTTTCTTCACAATTATGAGCAATTGCAGCAACTGGCCAAATGTGCTAACAACAGGAAAGCTGAGAGTGAACCATGTGAGTGGGTCTCATGGTGGGGAACTCATGCCCACAAGCAGCACACTGGCTTCATGACTGCCATGCTGGAACGAGTGCCCTGCTCTGCAGCTGGTCTCAGCAGCAGCCAGCCATCCACAGGACCAAGAGTGGGAGTGCTACGAACAGACGATTCTGTGTCCCACAGATAATGGTATGAAGTGAGTGTTAATAGGTTCGGTTTAAGCAGAGCTTTTAGAGACAATACCTCCAGATGATCTATTATTAAAGTCTTAAGTGCTCAGAGCCGAGGATGATTGAGAAATTCAGAATTAAACAAAAAAAACCAACAACAAATAAGAATGGGTAGAAAGTGTCAAAGACTAAGAGCTCATTGTAGATGCTGACTGGCTCACTATGTCCCCAAGTTCATCTTAGAGCTCAAGTGAATTCAACACGTGAGACAGAGACATTAGACCTGAGTCAAGGGCAAAAACTTCTGGTAGTAGCTCTTGGTGACATCGATCATCAGCTCCTGGGTACATTCAGGAAGTTCCCCCGAGAAGAGTCCTGGGGAAAGAAAGACCTGGTCAAGCATGGGGAGCCAGGGAGGTCTGCAGTAAAGTCCTATTAAACCCCTAGAAAGCCTTTTCTTTAGTCAAAATTCTAGGTTTTCCATCTTTGGTGCTAACAGAATACTTCCACTGACCACCTTCTGGACGATAAGAATGTTTATGTGTGGGAAAATAAATAATCCTGCTCTCAAAATGGAGAAATCTATTCCAAGTAAAAGAGCTTAGCACAATATTGCATGATCTGAAGTTGAGGCATCTGTGACTACATCAGGGGTTGTTCCAGACATGGATAGGTCCATCCTTGAATTCTGGTGTGACACCTCCTGGGCAAGTCAGGGTGCGCATTCTCAAGCTAAGAAACTGCCCTGCTATTCATACATGGAATGAATCCAACATGCACCAGTCAAAGTATGGGTCAGAGTATGACAGAAATGTGCTATATACAGGGAGAGAAGAGATGGGCCTCAGATTGAAGGATATGCAGGAAAGAGGTACTCTCCTACACTATGGCTGGAAGTGTAAACTCATATGGCCATTTTGAGTAATTAAGGAATAGCTAGCAAAACTTTTAGAAGTTCATACTCTGTGATCTGACAATCTCAACTTCAAGTATTTTTTCCACAGATAATCTTGCCCAATTGCACAAGATAAATAAAAGCATCAATGCCGAAACCGGTTTGGCTCAGCCTGAGGACTAAAAGGTCCCAGGTTCAATTTCCGGTCAAGGGTATGTACCTTGGTTGCGGGCACATCTCCAGTGGGGGCTGTGCAGGAGGCAACTGATCAATGTTTCTCTCTAATCGATGTTTCTAACTCTCTATCTCTCCCTTCCTCTCTGTAAAAAATCAATAAAATATATATTTTAAAAAACAAATAAATAAAATAAATAAATAAAAGCATCAATGCACAGTTTTTAATCATAAAACCCAGGTACTATACAACTTCTAATGACACCTTACACAGGGCACAGACTAATTATGCTGTGGCACATTTACGCATTCAAAGGAATGAGGTGTGCCCTGGACAGCGTGGCTCGGTTGGTTGGGAGCTGTCCTATGCACTGAAGGGCTGCTGGTTCAATTTCCAGTCAGGGCACACGCCTGGGTTGTGGGCTCCATCCCCAGTGGGGGACATGCGGATGCAGCCTATGGATGTTTCCTTTTCTCCCTCTCCCTCTAAAAGTCAATTTAAAAAAATAAAAAATAAAAAAAGGAATGAGGAGAATCTCTATATACTGACAAGAAAAAAATATCCAAATCGTACTGTTAAGGAAGCAACTTTCCACACAGAATAGAGTATGATTTTGTTTATATAAACATAAACAGTTTCATATATTCATATTATATACCTATACACCTATACACTCATATACATACAAACACATACATATGCACTTTTATTTTATTTTTTATTTTTTTAAAATATATTTTACTGATTTTTCACAGAGAGGAAGAGAGAGGGATTGAGAGTTAGAAACATCGATGAGAGAGAATCATCGATCAGCTGCCTCTTGCACACCCCCTACTGGGGATGTGCCCGCAACCAAGGTACATGCCCTTTGACCAGAATCGAACCTGGGACCTTTCAGTCCGCAGGCTGCCGCTCTATCCACTGAGCCAAACCAGTTTCGGCTGCACTTTTATATATATACACACAGTGAGAGAAAATAACAGGTAGAAGTAGTGGTCTAAAAAAAATAACACAATTTGGGGGGTGGGGAAACAACTGATAATTCAGGCACCTTTTACAAATAAGCAGCCCATGTTAGATTTGAAAATACGTTTGGTCTGCACAGTATTTAATCTTTCTTAAAAATTAGTAGCCAAGCCCTAGCTGGTTTGGCTCAGTGGAAAGCATCAACCTGAGGACTAAAGGATCCCAGGTTCGATTCCGTTCAAGGGCACATGTCCAGGTTGCAAAGTCGATTCCCAGTGGGAAGAGTGCAAGCAGCAGCCAATCAATGATTCGCTCTCATTGATGTTTCTAGCTCTCTCTCCCTCTTCCTTCCTCTCTAAAATTAGTAACAATATATTTTTAAAAAATTAATAGCCAACATCTAATAATTCAGAGATATCACGTAAACATTCAGATTTTTAGCTCCTCGTGATATTTAAGATCTCATAATCTCTCTCTCCCTCCCTTAATCTTTAAAGAAAAGTGCTTTGCTAGAGAAATCTCTTAATCTCTTTTAACTTATTAAAGGTTCTTAGAACCAACTTATGGCTAACAGCAGAAGTCAGGGAAGCACTGCTAAATATTTCAAATCCAAAGAAACACTGTGTTTGGTGCTTCTGATGAAGGATCTAAGCTGCCTGGGACCTTAGTGGTCATTGTATAAATGAGGAAACTGAGGCCTAGAGAGGGTGAGTTGTTCAAGGTGTGAGAGCTGGTTAATGAAGAAGTCTTGATGTGCACTTTGAGCCCTTATTTAGAGTTTAGTACTTTCTGCACTGTAATAAGATACTTCCCATGTTCATTTTATGTAGTTTCACAACAAATGCTAGCCATCTAAATGCTTCTGTTGGCAATCTCCATCTATACTAATAAAAGGATACTATGCTGCCGAAGCCGGTTTGGCTCAGTGTCAGTCTGCGGACTGAAAGGTCCCAGGTTTGATTCTGGTCAAGGCATGTACATTGGTTGTGGGCACATCCCCGGTAGGGGGTGTGTAAGAGGCAGCTGGTCGATGTTTCTCTCTCATCAACATTTCTAGCTCTCTCTCTCTCTCTTCCTCTCTGTAAAAAAATATTAAATATATATATATATATATATATATATATATATATATATGTGTGTGTATATATATATATATAAAAGGATACTATGCTAATTAGACCAGGAAGTCATGGTGGTGGGGCCGAGGCAAAGGCAGTTAGGGGTGAGCAGGCTGATCGGGGGGGCGGGGGGGAGTAGTTAGGGGGGCAATTGGGTGTGAGCAGGCCAGCAGGGGATGGAGGGGGGTGGAAGGGAGAGAGGCCATTGGGGACAATCAGGCTGGCATGTACAGTGGTTAGGGGCCATCAGGCAGATGAGGAGTTAGGAGTCAGTGGTCCCATATTACAAGTTGGACATACCCCAAGGCATCCCAGATTGGAGAGGGTGCAGGCTGGGCTGAGGAGCAAATTTTGTGCACCGGACCACTAGTCTTTAATAAGAGGCACAGGGTTTCAGGAAAACTGGCATTTGTGTTCATAACCACCTATGTTGGGCTATTACACTTGACCTTAGCCAAAAGGCCAAGCACTGATAATGATGGGCTATTACTTCAATAATTTGCATAATCTGCCTGGCCTGGGGTCCTCTGAGTTTTTGGCTCCTGGCCCAGATTCTTTCTGTATGATTTGCTTCTCAATTTGTTCCATGACTCAGTTTCATGGTGTGGAGCCCTCAATGATTTCTGTCATCAGTCCTAAGTTGATCTAAGGACCTTCAATAAGTTAAAAGACATTAGGAGATTTCTCTAGCAATGAACTTACTTTCTTTTCTTTAAGAGAGAGGAAGGGCAGGAGACAGGGGGTGAGGAAGAGAGAAGAGAAAAGAAGAGAAATAAAATATCAGTGTGATAGAGAAACACTGATCAGTTGCCTCCTGTACATGCCCAGAATGGAGATTGAATCCACAACCTAGGTATGTTCCCTGACTAGGAATCAAACCCACAACCTTTTTGTATATGGGACAACGCTGCAACCAACTGAGCCACCCAGCCAGGGCACAATGCACTTCTCATCTCAAATGAGGTGTTTATCTGACAATCTGACCTAGCACTGGCTGAGAACAATTACTTTTTCTCAGTGGAACCCCATATGAGGAGAATTACTAAATTAGTCTCTTCTTCCTCTGCAAAAGCAGAGATGCATGAAATAACAGAATGGCCAATTTCCACCCCAAAGAATCTGGGTGGACAATATTATCCATCTTTGAAACTCTTATTCAGTTACCTGAGTAATGAGACTGTTTAAACTGGAAAAACAATTAAGCCACACATTAGCAGATATCCATCTATGAATTTGTGATGTGCCTATGTATACATCACAGAATTTCAATCATGTAAACATGCATACTAAGAAATAACTTTCGCCGAAACCAGTTTGGCTCAGTGGATAGAGCGTCAGCCTGTGGACTGAAAGGTCCTGGGTTCAATTCCGGTCAAGCGCATGTACCTTGGTTGCGGGCACATCCCCGGTGGGGGTTGTGCAGGAGGAGGCAGCTGGTCGATGTTTCTCTCCCATCCATGTTTCTAACTCTCTATCCCTCTCTCTTCCTTTCCATAAGAAATCAAAAAAATATATTGAAAAAAAAAAAAAAGAAATAACTTTCTCCCTGCCGGTTTGACTCTGTGGATAGAGTGTCAGCCTACAGACTGAAGGATCCCGGGTTCAATTCTGTCAGGAGCACATGCCTGGATTGCAAACTCGATCCCCAGTGGGGGGCGTGCTGGAGGCAATCAATCAATGACTCTCTCTCATAATTGATGTTTCTATCTTTCCCTCTTCCTTTCCTTTCTGAAATCAATAAAAAATATATATATTTAAAAAAAGAAAATGATGCTTAGAGTGGGGGAAATATGAGGTTCCATGTTCCTTTGATTTCAGTGTTTCCCAAGCTTTCTAGGATAAGCATGTATTACTTGTTTCCTCACATGCTGTGTAATCAGGAACTCTTAGCTCATGAGGGGTTTTACCTAAGAGCATTCTGTCAGCCAAGGTCGAGAGGTGATAATTTACTTCTCTCAGCTGTCCTAGAGTTGCCACTGGTATTAGACCACGCTATACGTTAACTTTTCAATTTGGACATTTCTGGGGAGGGTAGGAAGTATAAGTTCAAATCACCAACCGATGTGCTCAGAAGGCCGTAGTTAGAATTCTCTGGAGACTTCCTTTTCCCATCTAGCCGCCCACGCCAAGAGACGTGCCTCTCTCTGCTCTTCCTGTGCTGGTGGCACTCGTGTTCTACGTCAGCTTTTATTGAGGGACACCCTCCAAGAGGCCCTCTGCCATGTGTGTGCGCAAGGCTCTCTCTTCCCCACACAGTATCACTCCCTCAGCCACTCCTTTCTGAAGACAGTGTCAACTGAAGCGTGCTTCCAGGGTCCACTTCGTTTCCTCTTTATTCTGACCCGTGAGAATGTCTTACCCAAGTATGCATTTAAAAGGATACCGGCATATTGTAAGCAGCATTCTCACGTACTTTGTAGCAGGAGAATTTTTAAGTCAGCTAGACTACCATACTATCAGAGACAGAAACTGCCTGCATTGCTTTTGTGAAGGAAAAGAAACGAGTTTTCATAATCAGTACTGACGGTTACCTGGGCAGCCTGAGAAGACGGTGAATGGTGGGACCACCGTTTCTGGAGGTAGTACTGTGTTGTCAAGAATTTTGCAGCAGTCTTTCAACACACACCGGCGCCCCTGAAATTATAATATTATTAACAGGAAATAGAGCAGGAAATAAGAAAAAACATGGATGGCTATTTTATATTTTCTCATCTGTGATATCTTACAATAGCGAGTGATAGTGACAAAAAGCTTGGCCACAATTCTCTGCTTCAGATGGTACCAGACAAGCAGGAGGAGGTAGGAGTATGCGTGCGAGTGTGCGTGTGAGTGTGTGTGTGGCGGGGGTGCACATTTCAGGTGGAGGTTATATGCTGGGGATGTCCAGGTTATCTTAAGCATTACAGACTATATGACATTCAGTCTTCTAAGGGTTCTATTTAATTTTCTCCTCTTTATTTAATTTAGTGGACATATGTTTTGCTTGCTCAACATCAGTTCCCTTTTCCTCTGGTAACAGAACCTGTGTTTCTGTTGGGAACCAGCCCTATGCCCAGCTCAGCTCATGTGCTTCCATTTCCATCCCACACTCTAACACCAAGCTGGCCACAGAGACTGTCTAAAGCAGCAGTTGCCAAATTTTTGGACCTCATGGACCACTGGTTGGCGATCACTGGTCTAGAGCCGTGGTCGGCAAACTGCGGCTCGCGAGCCACATGTGGCTCTTTGGCCCCTTGAGTGTGGCTTTTCCACAAAATACCACGGCCTGGGCGAGTCTATTTTGAAGAAGTGGTGTTAGAAGAAGTTTAAGTTTAAAACTTAATTTGGTTCTCCAAAGAAATTCCAATCGTTGTACTGTTGCTATTTGGCTCTGTTGACTAATGAGTTTGCTGACCACTGGCCTAGAGATTGGAATGTGAACCAAAAACCAGTCTGATGAATCTCAAAATCAGGGATTCTTCCGGGACCACTGGGGGGAAAAGCTCTTCTCAACGAAGTTTCTAAAGGATGGGACAGAAACAGGAGCGCTATCTTGTTTCCATTAGGAAAGACCCTGCCTGAGATGGTCGTACAGAAAAGCAGAAAGGAAAAGTAGGCTGATTCTCACTTCATTCGAAGCCCTAGAGCCACTTATGCAGGAAATTAGAATCCACTTCTACACTAATGACTCGTATTAGTCCACTCATCTGTTTGAAGGTGTAGACTGAGCCTTCTGTCTGACTTTATCCACTGCCACCCATTCCCACTGCCATCACCCACGGCAGGGGAAGAAAGGACATCTGGAGAGCCATCTGTACCATGGGTTAAGGGTAAAGAGAGGCTTGAAAACAGTTCAGAGGTACGCCTCAGGCTACTTGTACTAACTTACATTTACATCACAAGTTTCACTGTGTAAATTACCAAAGAATTTTACCAAAGAATATGAAAGATACTTTCATTTGGTTGTGACCAAAATTTCCCCATTATTAAATACCCAACTATACCCAAATCGGATGAATTTCCAGGAATTAAAAGACAGATTAATAGATAGATTGCCAGATGAAAATTTTTTTTTTTTTTTTTTTAACCTCTAAAGCACTTATTTTTCTAAGGTCCAATTTCTTAAGTGTCTACTAAGTTGTCTCTAGCTGGGTGGACAATAGCTTGGCAATACTTGGCAACAACTTTAGCTCAGAAGCAAGTCATTCCTGCAGCTATTCATCCTCCTTGCAAAGTTCTCTTCCATGAATTCCCTGATATTGGCAATTTCAAAAATCCAGCTGGTGACCAGCTTGCTCATAATTTCCAAATGACTCAAAGATGGTATCTTAGCTCCTAATAACTCAGACTAAGCACACGGAGCCCTGAATGACAGAAAAGAGAACGTGCTATGTAAGGCACAATACATTCACATACAGAGATCTGTGCACAGTGGGCCCTGACAAAGAGGAACAAGGGCCCTGGCTGGTTAGGCTCAGTGGATAGAGCATGGGCCTGCTGCAGACTAAAGGGTTCCGGGTTCGGTTATGATCAAGGGCACATGTGTGGGTGTGGGCTTGACCCCCAGTAAGGGGCATGTTTTTCTCTCTCCCCCTCTCTTCCTCTCTGAAATCAATAATAAATATATATATATATATATATATATATATATATATATATGGCGAGAGAGAGAAAGAGAGAGAGAGAAGAGAGAGATAACAAAACAAAACAAGAGGAAGAAAAGGACACGAATCTTCTCACTGTGTATTACCACCCTGCTTTGTCCACTAGCTGACCATTCTGCCCACTCAGAGAATGATGTTCATTTTAGTTTCAGAGCTTTCTGGGTAGAGATCAATTAGATATCAGTAAAATAAAAAAATGTAGGTACTTCTTAGGCATAATGAATTGGTAATAGTAGAGAAAGTTAACAGCTAAAACTACTTCTTTTTCTTTCCTGGAGAATTTTCCTGAACAGGGTCAAGAAGTGCATGTTGCTAGCATTAAGCTACCTATCTCTCCTGATGCAAGTTATTCATCATCTCTGAGCCCTAGTGTCATCTGTGAAACAGGACATAAAACCAACCTGCAGGGATGCTGTCAGGATCAGAGTGGTAAATGTGTAACTCACAGCACAACAGCGCCTATTAATACTGCCTGTTGGACTTTTCCCACTGGCAACTGGGCAATTCTGATTAATACCTAAAACTTCACATATTCAAACAGTCAAGTCTACCACGTGGATGGTATAGGGAGGACCGTGTGTCATGAGGCACACCAGACTCTGAAAAGACACTTACATTACTTGAGAATCTGTAAGGTTCAGCAAATGAGGACAGAACTACCACTACTGAACAATGACTATGACATGACAGTCAACTGATACATTGAAAAGTGACCCAAGAATCAGAGCACCTGACAATGGGACTAGACTTTCCCGGGCCTGGGAATAGCATCTGGCTATGACCTTTCAAATGTCTGCTGCAGGGCTAAAGGACAGGGCTGAAGGACTAAACTGCTATGCGGAGGTCTTCTTGGCCACAGAACATACCAGAAAAACCCAGCTGTGTCAATGGGATGAGGGACAGGCTGGATTCCACTATCTCCCCCCTTCCTTCCGCAGCAGGCCAAGACAAAGGCTTTCTGCCTCTAACACTAAGCACTCTGGAGGAGCATACCTGGCAAAGCAACCTCCTCCCTTGATTCTGAGTAACAAGTCAGGTTGGAATGTTCCTCACAGCAATGTGTTCTGCTCTGCACAGTGCCTGTGGCTCCTGGGATGTTAGCTGCACAGCTGCTACGAGTTTTCTGATACTCCAGCATCAGAGTCTCATCCAGAGCAGAGAGCCAGCTCTGTGTTATTAGGAGCAGCCATGAAAAAAATATTGGCTTTTCCTAGAATATGGTCTGAAGGACAAATTTAAAGTGAAGGAAACATTTTCCCTAAACAGAGTTTGGCTCTGATCATTAACATTCTTATAAATCCTGCCTGAAATCAAGCTCCACATCTGTGAAACGCCAACAAGCCCAGCCTTGTGAAACCTGAATGGACCAAACCAACTGACGCCAAGTCTCCTGGGACCAGATCCTCCAGGTTCTGCTGAGCAAGGTGCCCCCATGCACCCTGCATGCCCATTACCCTCAGCTCCCTGCAGTTCCCCTGAAGTCATGTCCTGTGGTGACTCTGAGCCTGCCTCATGCCAGTCTCTTAACCGAAATGCCCATCCTCCCCTCGGATATGAGCCAATTTTACCTCACCTTTCACTCACCCCTCACCCCACCAGACAGTAAGCTCCCTGAGGTAAGGCAACAGGTAGGACATATAATAGCATGACCATTTATACTACCTGGATTCAAATCCTAGCTCTACTTAATAGCCTCATCACTCCTATAGTGTATTTAAGATCTTCAGTCTTTGCATCTGCAAACAGGAACAACAACAGCAACTACAACCCCGTTGGATGATTGTGAGAAGTAAGTGAAAAAATTAAAGGCAAGTGTTTAGCATCACAGGGAAGAGGTTCAATAAAGATCAGCCATGGCCGAGACCGGTTTGGCTCAATGGATAGAGCGTCGGCTTGGGGACTGAAAGGTCCCGGGTTCAATTCCGGTCAAGGGCATGTACCTTGGTTGCGGGCATATCTCCAGTAGGGGGTGTGCAAGAGGCAGCTGATCGATGACTCTCTCTCTCATCGATGTTTCTAGCTCTCTATCTCTCTCCCTTCCTCTCTGTACAAAATCAATAAAATATATTTAAAAAAAAAAAAAAAAAAAAAAGATCAGCCATGATCATGAATGCCTAGGAAAAAGCTCCAAATGAAATAATGATGCCACGGACCAGAAGCTACTTCTGCCATGTCTGGTCACAGAAGCAGAGGCCCAGTGAGGGGAGGGACAGGAGCTGGAGGACAGTGAGGCTTAGTTACCAAGTCACCGTACTCACAATCACACAATTCTTGCCAACATGAACGTAAGAGCCAATCTGAGCTGCGTTGACCACACAATCTTCCTCAATAAAAACATGGTCCCCAATATGTAAAGGGAAGAATGCAACCCTATAGAAAAAAAAGACAAACAAAGGTCAAGGTGATGCATTTCTGGTCAAGGCTTATAAAATATAGATCCTAATCTCAAGTTCATCATCTTGTCTTATTAAAACTGTTCCTAGCAAGGAAGGAATCTTCAGACTAGAGAAATTCTATAATTTCCCCAGTATTTTGTCAGAGATGGCAAATTTATATTTCAAACTTTATATCATTATACTCTATAAATTTTCCCACTAGTCCAATATCAGAAATATTAGAACAAGGAAACAGCAAGGCAAAAGGGGCAAGATATTCTAAGCTAAAGGCACTGGCACCAAATAAAAATGAGTGCCTGTGTGCTCTCATTCCTGCTTCCTTTGAAAATGCTCACAGATCACATTTTTAATAATCCTATATAATAAAGAGCTAATATGCTAATTAATCCTAACAGTCGTATGACCTTCCAGTCATTTTTCCCGATGAAGTTGGGTCTGTGAGGGCCAGCTATGGCTGCGAGGAGCTGTGAGAGCTGAGCCCCTTGCACGAATTTCATGCATCGGTCCTCTAGTCAGCTCTATAATACGCCAGGGGCTGACATCAGGTTTGTGGGATATAAATGCTAGCACCCAACAATCTGAAAATGGATATATTCCTTCATTTTGCTGAGTGCCTACTATATATCAGACTCTATGCTAGGAATTGGGGATATAATAGCAAAGATAAACAATGCAACCCTGCCCACAAGGCGCTTACAATAAAGAGAACAAAATTAAATAAGTGATTAGATAGCAAGTAGTTAGTTAGTTAGAACTGAGGAAATGCTTCAGAGGAAAACTACTACGTCATGTGAGAATATAACAAGGAATGGAGGTTTGGTAAAAGCTTAATTGAAAGTGACATATATAAACCAGGACTTGGACAGGATTAGGTGTCAGTAGGCTTTCTGAGAGCTTCTAACATTGCTCTCATTCTCCCAGTTTCCTAAAGTGTCATGGACAGTGGTTTTGTGATCATATTTACAAGTAATTTCAGTAACTTAGGATGGAAAACATTTGGACTAGAATGAACATAAAGTAGGTGGATGCTCCTTACCTCTTTCCAGCCCTGGGTTCTATTCTGTCAAAGATGGCAAATTTATATATATATAGACACATACTGAGTGTCCAGATTATTATGATCTCTGAACGCAGTGTAGACTGACCACAGAGTTGGGATTTTAAAATAAGTTTTTCCATGTATAAGAACTGCATAATGGGTAGTTAGAAAGAAGCAGAGGACTTACTAGCCAAAGGCTGGGGGCCACTATCTCCTGGTCCTTTGACATTTCAAGATTTGCAAGCTTTCCCTTATACATAAGTACAGTGAGTGGCCAGATTATTATGCGTTCAGAGATCATAATCATCTGGGCCACTCAGTGTGTGTGTGTGTGTGTGTGTGTGTGTGTGTATTTATATTTATATTTATATTTATAAAACTATGTCAAATGTAAATACTCTTTAAATTTTCCTGGATTCACATTTTTAGCCTGTACACCTTATGTGGCAATGAAGTCCCTGATTTCATCATAGTCTACAGCAGTACCATTAAGTTAAAAATTCCAAACTTTGTACCATTATCAGGTTCTGGGACAAGCATATATGTGGGATAAAATCCCTATCACCTCCTGTTCAGGTATTATTGCTATTTATAATTTCATATTTCTATATTTCTCATGTGGACCATTCTTATTTACACATCCCTTCACTCATCAACAAACCCCTACAATATAAAGACTCTATTCGAGGAGTTAGGGATAAATGGCAAGGATAAGCAATGCAATGTTCATTCTCGATGCTTTTCTTGGGCCATACCTAGCCCAAAAATGCTTTCAGCAGAAAGTGGAGTCAACACCTCGAGCAGAGTATTATCGGTCAGTACACAAAATTACAAAAGGGAATCTACCACAAGGTTTTCTGGTTTCCCCCAATAGCCTTCTGAGCTAATGAGTGAATAATTTCTTGTGAATGCTTTAGCATGACTCCCTACTCCAATCCCCATATATCATGGAAAGCCTGGAGCCCAACATCATTAGGCGAGATGCAGGATTATCCCTGGTAAACGCATGATTCACTCCTAGCTATTAAAGTTAGTCTGAGTTAGCTGCTCTCTTCTCCGGCCCCACTTTACCTTGTTCGGACCCATGTGACAGGACTATCACATTACATAGTGGTGATCACATTATACAGTAGCTATGTGTTTATGTAAATACTGGTGTCCTTGTGCACAGATTCATACACATTGAGAGGAAATTAATTAGAAGAAATGTTTTAATATTGCTATTCACCCTTACTCTATAAATACCAACACAAAGCAGATTATTATTATAAATCACACAGGAAGAACAAATGGTAAAATATTTAACCATAGCAGTGTATTACTATATTCTGTGGAGTGAGAAAACCTGAATGCATTTTCAAGTTCTACCATTTCTTACTTCTTTTCAATCGGGTCAAGTTTCTAAACTTCCTAAATCTCCATTTTCCAGCTAATGAAAATAGGATTTTACTGAGTCTCCTATCTACCTACTCCAGGACTTCTGTGAGGATCAAATGAGATGAGGCATGTGAAAATGCTTCACAGCCATCTGGTTAAAGTGTAAAATGTTTGCACCTGGCTATAAAGCAAGTCATGTTCCTGGGCTGAAGAAATTCCAAGGAGGCTAGCTGCTAAGGAAAGGAAGCCATATGATGTCATTACCCGGCGCCCACAGCAACTGTTTCCAGGCTGGACTGGGCTGTGAGCCACATTTTGTGCCATGGGGTCGTGACATTGTTGGCTGCAATTTGGTGGGGTGTTGCTCCCAGGTGGTGACAGGGCCTGTGTCCCACTTGGGGGAAGCTGAGTGTTGGTTTGTCAGCAACAGGTTAATGGTGCCGTGTATTTTTAAGTGGACAATGCACCTCATGGCAGCTTATGTATTGAGTGCCTGTCCCCTGGTGGTCAGTGCACAACATAGCTACTGGCCGTACGGATGGATACTTAGTGTTTTATATATAAAGATTTCTACCACTAGGTTTGAAGAAGCTTGAGGTAGGCCCTAGCCAGGTAGCTTACTTGGTTAGAGCATCATCCTGATATGCCAAGATTATGGGTTCAATCCCTAGTCAGGGCATATACAAGAATCAACCAATGAATGCATAACTACTGGAAGAAATCAATGTTACTCTCTCTTCACCTCTCTTTCTAAACACACACACACACACATGCACGCACACACACAACCTTGAGGCAGGAATGCTATTTTATCCATCTTTATATGTCCTGCTTATAACCTAGTGAATGGCATAAGGGTGTATTCAATAAATGCTTGTTGAATTACTGGATGGAATGGAAATGGTGTCACATGTAGGAACCAGGAGAGTAAATTAGCTAAGGAGAAGGGAACAAAGAGAATACCACCATTAGATAGAGTGGCCAGTTTTCTTGCTCTGCCCATGGCCTTTCTTAGACACTCCTTATTCCCACTGTGAGATCAGTGGGCATGACTTGACCTGCCCTCAGGTCACAGGTATTAGACCAGGGGTGAACATTTAACTCATGCTGAGCCAATCAATTCCCTCTCCCATGAATTTTAAATAAGACCTAAGATCTCTAGTTGGTATCTGCTGGAAGTCTAAAAGGAGAAATGATATAAATAAGAGGCTGCAGTAGCAAGGTCAGCTCCAGTAGGAGAGGGGAAAGACAATTCGAGAAAGAGGAGAGGGAAACAGAAGTGCAGAGAGGACAGATAAATACAAAGTGTCATTTTGGAGACAGAGATACTAGATACACAGAATAGTTGTCTTGATTCTGGCAAGGTGACTACTTTGGGGTTCTAGCTCCTCATAAGGCTTGGCCTCTTTTTCTACCCTGAGGTTCCATCAAATATGCCTGTGTCTGTTTAATAAGAACCCCCTTTGCTTTTGCCAGCTTACGTGGATTCTGTTTCTGACAACCAACTATCAACTAGACAGGATGACCACCACCAGAATTCTTACTCAGCATCTCCAACAACAGCACAGACCCATTCTTTGCACCAAAATCAACACAGGAGAACACCACCATTAGCAGCAGCTTGCCCAAGACTGAAACAAGATAATTAAGTTACATACCCTTTGCTGAATTTCTTGAATGGTGGCCTTATGACACTCCGACTTTTCACAACACAATGACGTCCAACTCTTACATTTGCCAGATCTCCTCGGATAATACAGTCATTCATCACAATGGTCTATAAAACAAAGCACACTTAAAAACTATCAAATAGATGAAAACATAACAAAAAAAGGGCAGGTAACAAGACCCTGACTGAGAATTGTGGTATGAGTTATTGCAAGCATGTCAAACTCACGGAACACACCACATTTAAATAATGAATTTGGCCATGAGTTTGACACTACTGAGTCTAATGTTCTACCTAAAGGTATAACTTGTCAGATTAAGACCTTTTATGGAGTCAAAACCAGTTTGGCTTAGTGGTTAGAGTGTCGGCCTGTGGACTGAAAGGTCCCAGGTTCGATTACGGTCAGGGGTATGTACCTTGGTTGCGGGCATATCCCCAGTAGGGGGTGTGCAAGAGGCAGCTGATCGATGACTCTCTCTTATCGATGTTTCTAACTCTCTATCTCTCTCCCTTTCTCTCTGTACAAAATCAATAAAATATATTAAAAAATAAAATAAAATAAATAAATAAATAAAAAGAGGAAGAAGAAAAAGATAAAGATAAAAATTATGATCAACAAATACATATCTATCAAAAAGTGAATCTAAAAACCAAGGGAATAAAAAATCTAATGAACAGTATTAACTGGTGAATATAATAGAATCAGGGGCATAGAAAGGGAGTGGACTGACAATTCTCGAGGGAAAGGGGAGTGAGGGGTGTGGCAAGAGAATGAACAAAAATTATACACCTACAGATGAGGACAGTGGGGGGTATAAGGGCAGAGGGTGGGATAGGAACCTGGTGGAGGGGAGATAGGGGGGAAAAAGAGGAACAACTGTAATAATCTGAACAATAAAGATTTATTAAATAAATAAAGAATTGAAGGCCAGATAAAAAGCTTCACAGACAAGAAAAAGCTAAAGGAATTCATCGTCGCCAAACCAATATATATATTTTTTAAATATATTTATTGAATTTTCACAGAGAGGAAGGGAGAGGGATAGAGATCTAGAAACATTGATGAGAGAGAAACATCAACCAGCTGCCTCCTGCACACCCCCCACCGGGGATGTGCCCGCAACTAATGTACATGCCCTTGACTAGAACCGAACCTGGGACCTTTCAGTCCGCAGACTGATGCTCTGTCCCCTGAGCCAAACCGCTTTTGGCACCAAACCAATATTATATGAAATGCTGAAAGGTATTCTTTAAGAAAAGGAAAAAGAAAAAAGTAAAGGTAAAAATTATGAACAACAAATACATATCTATCAACAAGTGAACCTAAAAATCAAGTGAATTAAAAATCTGATGAGCAGCCGAAACCGGTTTGGCTCAGTGGTAGAGGGTCAGTCTGCGGACTGAAAGGTCCCAGGTTCGATTTCGGTCAAGGGCATGTACCTTGGTTGCAGGCACATCCCCGGTAGGGGGTGTGCAAGAGGCAGCTGGTCGATGTTTCTCTCTCATCGACGTATCTAGCTATCTATTTCTCTCCCTTCCACTCTGTAAAAAATCAATTAAAAATATATATTTTTAAAAAATCTGATGAGCAGAATAAATTGGTGAATATAATAAAATCAGGGGCATAGAAAGGGAGTGGACTGATAATTCTCAGGGAGAAAGGGGTATGGAGAGTGCAGGAAAAGACCGGACAAAAAAATGTACACCTATGGATGAGGACAGTGGGGGGAAGGTAAGGGCAGAGGGTGGGGTGGGAACCGGGTGGAAGGGAGTAAGAGCGGGATAAAGGAAAACTATTGTAATAATCTAAACAATAAAGATTTAATTAAATTTAAAAATAAATAAATAAATAATAAAAGAATTACCACATGACCCAGCAATCTGATTCCTAGATATATATATTTAAAAAAACTGAGAACAGCTATTGAGGATTGAGCCCGCAACTCACGCATGTGCCCTGACTGGAAATGGAACTGTAACTTCCTGGTTCATAAGTCGATGCTCAATCATTGAGCTATGGGGGCTGGGCACAGAAAATGTTTTATAATTAACTGATGAATTTCCAAATGAGGTAGATGAAGTTAATGAAATTTCCTATTTCTGTGCTAAACAGTGTATCTATAATTACTAATTATATCTATTTACTGAACTATTTTCCTTTCCATTAAATCTCAAATGGATATTATGGGCTAATGGAGATAGAAATTGTATCTTTACTGAAAATATTTGTGACCTCTTGATTACAGTTAGACTATTTTCCCTCTGGAGATTAGAGGTTTAACATTTCAAGGAAAATTTAGTATTCCAGATGGCAGGAGACACAGACTTCAATGTTTATTAATGTCAAATATATCTTGATATTTTCTGTGGTTCTAAAATGTTCTAATATTACTTTCAAGTTTATGTTTAAATTTTTAAAATTCTATCCCGAAGATGTTTTTCCATTGATTTTTAGAGGGAGTAGAAGACAGAGGGAAAGACAGGGCCCCGGTCAGGGAGGGAGCCTGTAACCAAGGTATGTGCCCTTGACCAGAACTGAACCCAGGACCCTTCCACTGAGCCAAATTGGCTAGAGCTATCTTCAAGTTTATATTTATCTCTCTGCTATTTTGATTTATTCAGACTAAAGATTTTGAACTTTTCATATTCCATTTTGCAAACTGGTCTCAAATTGTACACTCTTTACAAATTCTCACATTAAGTCTAAGTGTTTCAGTTAGTACTGATTCAATAATTATTATCAAACAGATAAATATGTATTACTTTAGTTTCTGCACTAAACATTTTGTTACATATTTATGGTTTGTGTCCAGTATTTCAATATTGGATAATAATTTCAGTTGTGGGTGCCATTGTATTATGTTCCTGGCAAAAAAGGCAAAAGGCTTTCTTTTGCTTCCTTTTATTGAACCCCTTCTGTATTTAATAAATTCAATCTGGAAAATTGAAAAAGAGAATATATATATATATATATATATATATATGCCTAAGGAACCAGAACGACCAGTCCCTAGGATGTGCACTGATCACCATGGGTCAGGCGTTCAAAGTAGGAGCTGCCCCCTGGTGGTCAGGGCACTCCCAAAGCCAACCTCCCCTGGCTGGCCAACCTCCCATGGCCCCTGGGCTGGGACAGAGAACCAGTGTAGGTGGCAGCAGGCACAGCCTCTTTCTCAGGGGGGATGAGGGCGAGCTCTCTCCTCAGGGCTGATGGCCAACCTCCCGTGCCCTGTCCCTCCCCCTGGCCAGCAGGCTCTGATTGGCCCACTGCCCATCCACCGTGGTGGTGCAGAGGCGAGGGAAAGGGGGTGGAGGCAGGGAACCACATGGCAGCGGGCCACCGACCATCGCGGCCTCAGTGTCCAGCATCCATTCCTTCCATGCCCAGCCTGATGGCCATCACCTCCTCTCCAGCTGGGCCCTGATTGGTCTAGCCCCAATTGGCCCTGATTGCTGGCCAGACCTAAGAGCCCCAACTGTGCATGAATTCCATGCACTGGGCCTCTAGTTTTTAGATATATAGCAATAAATGGGAGATGTGGCAACATTTTATCTGCCCTGCTGAAGTAATAATTTGTGAAAAGAAAGCAAAGGTATGCATCCAGGAGGTGGCTTTGTCCCTTACCTTGCCATTGAGAACGATGTTCTGACTTCCGCACAACACTGACTGGCGACTAACTTTGTTCCCAGATGCCTGAAAGGAAACAGCAGGACATGAGAGGGAGCAAGCTGAGTGGATTTTGAGCTATAAGTTTTCATCGAGAAAGAAAGACGTGAATATAGGGTATAGTCTACAAAGGAATGAGTCCAAATTTTTAATAAAGCAAGGGTGGATTAGGAAACTACAGAGATTCAAGGAATAGATCCAGAATTTCGATGTGGTATGTCTGTCTATAGCCTAGTGGCATCAGAGATGTGGATTCAAGTTCAATTCTATACCCCAATTTTAGTATCACATAGTTGTGAGAATTCAATGAAAAGCAAAATTATAGTAGTAACATTGATTGTGCAATTTACACACATCATATATTGACATCATATATGTGCTAAAGAACCAGTCTTTAGCACATAGTAATCAATTATGACAGGTCCGTTTTTAAAAGCTCGAAGTCTTGAGCTGTAATTATATTAGGATGGATGAGACTTGTCCTGCTTTCTAGAAAGCACTTTATCTCTACAAGGAAATCGGGATTCAATGAAAACGCCTAAACTGGCCATTTAAGGAATAAATAAGGCCAGACTCATACACGCCCATACAGCCACAGGGAGGCGGGTGGGGCAGGGACAAGATGGGGCACAGGCCCCAAAGGGACCCAGGCCTGGAAAGGGAAGCGCCGATGCGTGGCCACCGCGCACCGTCTCGATGTACTCAGACTTGTTGTAGAGCAGCTCGCCCAACTCCATGGCCACCTAGTCCTCCCAGCAGCTCGGGCTGCAGTCAAAGCCTGTCAGCCGCTCGGTCCGCCGGGTGCCGGAACTTCCGGCGAGCGCTGCACTTCCGCTCCCAGGCTGCCTCGAGTCTCATCCCCAGCTCCGCCCCCGCGAGGCGGCCCCGCCCGGCGCTCAGCAGTGCCGGCTGCGCGTGCGCACCCAGCGCGGGCCGCCATTGGCCGGCTGGAGGGCGCGCGGGAGCTCGCTGGTCGCGCGCTGCGGGTGCCCCGGGCGCCCCATTTCTTCCCGGCGGGGCTCGGCCCACGGGAATCCTGAGTCCGCAGCCCGGGGCCGGCGACGGCTGCTCTTCCCGTTCGTCCGCCGGCCCGATGGAAGAACCTTCTGGGAAGCCCCTCAGTTTTGAGGAGAAGGAAAAGGTGCGGGGGTGCGGGAAGGGCTGGCTCCAACTCTGACCCCTTCGCCAGGATTGTGGGTCGGTCCGCGCCGTGCAGACCTTGGTCCGCGCTCCTTGGACTCGCACTGCCCCGGGAGAGGAAGTGTGGGAGAGGCTGTACTCGCCTGGTGGCATCTAAACACACTTTTTTTTTTCTTCTTGCAGCACTAACATAAATACAAAGTGTAAAACTATTCAAAGCTCTGCCCAAGACCGGTTTGGCTCAATGGATAGAGCGTCGGCTTGGGGACTGAAAGGTCCCGGGTTCGATTCTGGTCAAAGGCATGTACCTTGGTTGCGGGCACATCCCCAGTAGTGGGTGTGCAAGAGGCAGCTGGTCGATGTCTATCTCTCATCAATGTTTCTAACTCTATCTCTCTCCCTTCCTCTCTGTACAAAATCAATAAAATATATATTAAAAAACAAAACTAGACAAAGCTCAAGTCCCCATCCACACCCTCCGCTGCCCCCACACTCTCAGCCATAGTTTTTGGAAAGGAGAAAGTTCATAAATGGTACAATCAGGATGGTTCTGCAGCTTCCGTTTTCCTTCTCCATGATTGACATCCACCCAATTCTTCAGGTTCTGAATAGAATTCTGTAGTGTGGGAGTGCCATCTTTAGCTATTACTCTGCGGAGGGACTTAGGTGGCTCCTGCTTTGCTTCTACAACATTAAGAGTGTTGCTCTAGCCATCTGTACTATGCCAACGTGTTTATGCTGACATTAGCTAGAATGTATCTTGTGCTGGCTGTTCAAGCTTTGTGCTACACTCTTCATTCACATTAACTTGTCAGTCCTCTTACCGCGACCTATTTTCTTCTTCTTTTCTCTTCTCTTTTTAATATCAGAGAAAGGAAGGAGAGAGAGAGACAGACAGTGATCAGTTGCCTCCCACAGGCACCCGGGGATGGAATCTGTCGTGGCAGGGAATTGAACCCATCACCTTTTGGGGTATGGTGACGCCCCAACCAACTGAGCCACACCAGCCAGGGCCCTGCCTACTTTCCAGTGGGGGTGAGAATCGCATTTACAAGTCAAGATAATTCCCAGATAATTGATAAGCCTGGTGACTGATAGGACGTTGAAAGAAGCAGTCTGGCATAGATTTAAGAGCACAAACTAGAGCTGGACTGCGTGGGTTTGAATTACATACCGTTTATAAACTGTGATCTTAGACAAACTGCTTTCCCTCTGATCTTCCTTTGCCAGCTCCTTCCTCCTCAGGTCTAGGGTCAAATAGTGGTCCTTAGAAATGATCCCTGGCCACCCTAGCACCTGGAACAACAGCTGATGCCCTTAGGAACTGATGCAGCTATTGTCCCCAGGTGGTAGAGATACCTGGACCAATAATTGACAAATAAGAGATTCCATTCTCCAAGTGAATGTCTGAGGGTGACAGTTCTTTGTTGTTAATTCTCATCTTAGGATATTTTTTTCCATTGATTTTTAGAGCAAATGGAAGGGAGGGGGAGAAACAGAAACATTGATGTGAAAGAGACACATTAAATGGTTGCCTCCTGCACACACCCCAGATGGGGCTGGGGATCAGGCCTGCAACTGAGAGGTACGTGCCCTTGATCGGAATTGAGCCCGAGACCCTTCAATCTGAGGGCCAAAGCTCTATCCACTGAGCCAAATGGGCCAGGGCAAGTGTGACAGATCTCGCTACTTTGGAGGATCTCTCAGTGACAATGAGGTCTGGGGGAACAGAGGTAAACAGGTAACAGAGTAATAAATACCATGATAAAGGAAGCACAGAGGAGAAGTGTACTATCTACCTGGATTGAAAAAGAGCCTAGAAGTCTGTTCTAGGGAAATAAAAATCTAAGCCGAGGCAAGCAGAATCGGTAGGAATCAGCAAAGTGAGTTGGGGAGGAAATGCAGGTGAGAGCAAGCAGCTGTGCAGTGGTGCTTTGTGAGAGGGCTGGTGCTTTGTGAGAAGTGAGAGTGAGGGCTAGTGCCCTCCACTGCCTCTGGCTGAGGGACCAGCTGAGCATGGCACACTCATGTCTGGTAGGCACTGTACCCCTCTCTTTCCACTGCTCAGAATTGTCTGGTGTTTTTCTTTCAGTTGAAGGAAAAATTAGCATTCTTAAAAAGAGAATATAGCAAGACTCTGGCCCGTCTTCAGGTAAGTGAATCTTATTCTCTCAAATTGAGGTATTGTAGTACAAACTATGAACAATTCTTTATCGGAATCAAGCGTTAAAAAAAATAATTTGCCCTTAAATTTGTTCCTTGAGCTGCTTTTGCTTTCTCTAGCGGGCCCAAAGAGCTGAGAAGGTTAAGAATTTTATTAAGAAAACAGTGAAAGAACAAGATTATTTGCTCCAGCCAGAAGTTTCACCACAGCTAAACCACTCAGGTAAAGCTAACCACTCACTTATGCTTGCTTTAATTATTCACTTTCCTGGTGTATTTGCTGTGGTTCTTCTCCTCTTGAGGATGCAATGGACTCTTTAAAGTGCACAATTGGATGGTTGTTTATATATATTCAAAAGAGCATGCAGACATCATCACTATTTCTAGAACATTTTCACCATTCCCAAAAAGAAACCCCTTACCCATCCCGCCCCTAACCCTTGGAGACCACAGATCTACTTTCTGTCTCTGTTGATTAACCTTTTCTGGACAATTCGTGTAAGTGGAATCATATAACGTGTGGCCTTTTGGGACTGGCTTCTTTTACTTAGCATAATGTTTTCAGTGGCCATCCACCCCAACATACATACACCCAGGCTTGCATCATTACCCATCCCCCTTTGCAGCTGAATAACGTTCCATTGTATAGGTGTACCATCGTTTGTCAATCCTCACCAGAGGGCATTTTTTCCTCATTAATTTTTAGAGCAAGTAGAAGGAGGGGGAGAGGCAGAGAGAGAGAAATATTGATGTGAGAGAGACTTGCGCCCTGACTAGGGCCAGGGATCAAGCTCGCAACTGAGGTACGTGCCCTTAACTGAAATGGAACCCATGACCCTTTGGTCTATGAGCCAGTGCTCTAACCATTGAGCAAAACCAGCCAGGGCAAAGTAACATCATTTGCATATCCATTCATCAATTGATGGACATTTGGGTTGTATCTGCTTTTTGGCTAGTATGAATTTGGGCTATTAAGATACCCTGAATATTCATATACAAACATTTGTATAGATACTTGTTTCCAATTATTTTCTATATATGCCTAGGCATGGAATTGCTGGGTCATATGGTAATTACACATTTAACTTTTTTTTTTAATTGATTTTTAGAGAAAGAAGAGAGAAAGAAGTGTGGATTTGTTGTTCCACTTACTTATGCATTCATTGATTGATTTATTGTATGTACCCTGACTGAGGATTCAACGTGCAATCTTGGCTTATCAGGACAATGCTCTAACCAACTAAGCTAACCAGCCAGGGCTATGTTTAACTTCCTGAGAAAATGCCAAACTTCCCTATAGCAGCTGCACCATTTTGTATCCCGCTACAATGTGTGTAAGGATTCCAATTTCTCCACATCCTCGCCAGTACTTATAATTTACCATTTTAAAATTACAGCCATCCTGGAGGATGTGAAGTGGTATCTAAGTTTGGTTTTAATCTGCATTTCTCAGTGACTAATGATGTTGAGCATCTTTTCATGTGTTTGGAGACCATTTGTCTATCTTCTTTAGAGAAATGTCTATTCAAGTCCTTTGCCAATATTTTAGTTAGGTTATTTGTTTTTTTATTCTGGGGTTGTAAGGGTCCTCATATGGTAGCTATTTGACCCTTATTAGATGCATGACCTGTAAATACTTTCTCTCATTCTATGAATAATAAACTGTGCTTTCAGTTGGATTGTTTATGTAGTGCTCTTTTTCCCTCTCAACTTTTAGTAATTACACTTAATGCTTAATTATTGGAAAGATTTTTTAAAATATATTTTTATTGATTTCAGAGAGGAAGGGAGAGGGATAAAGAGAGAGAAACATCAATGACAAGAAAGAATCATTGATAGGCTGCCTCCTGCACACCCCACACTGGGAATTGAGCCCACGGCCTGCACATGTGCCCTGACTGGAAATCAAATCATAACTTCTTGGTTCATAGGTCGATGCTCAACCACTGAGCCATGACAGTAAGGCTGGAAAGATTTTAAAATTAAATTTCTGCATATGTACAGAGAAAAGTGTCTGGCTGGAAATACTCTAAAAAACAATGGTCACGCCCTGGCTGGTTTGGCTCAGTGACTAGAATGTCAACCTGCTGACTGAAGGGTCCCAGGTTCCATTCCGATCAAGGTTGCAGGCTGATCCCCAGTAGGGGGCATCCAGGAAGCAGCCGATCAGTGATTCTCTTTCATCATTGATGCTTCTCTTTGTCCTCCCTTCCTCTCTGAAATCAATAAAAACATATTAAAACAATGGTCATTTCTCATGTTAATAATTAGGTCATTTATAATCATAAAATTGGAGGCTATTGAAATTAAGTGAGGTATGGGGAAATGGGGAGATATTGGTAAAGGGTAGGGAGTTTCAATTACACAGAATGAATAAATTCTGGAGATCTAATGTACAGCATGGTGCTAATAGTGAATTGTGCATGCATATTGTGTACTTGAAAGATATGTAACTGTGAATTGATGGATATGTTAATTAATTTGATTATGGTAACACTTTACAGTCTATACACATATCAAAATATCACAGATACACCTTACATTTGTATAGTTTTTATCAGTTGTACCTCAATAAAGCTGCAAAAAAACTAAGAAAAAATGACTTCAATAAAAATAGATAATCTTTTAGTTTAAAAGTCATTCTTTCTACCGTGTTTCCCCGAAAATAAGACATCCTCCGAAAATAAGACCTACTTACAGCTTTCCTTCTGAGTGAAATAAAAGGCATCCCCTGAAAATAAGGCCCCCCCAAGGCTAAACATGAGAGATTCGGTCCACTGATTCTGAAAGAAATGGAGTCACAAGAAATTCAGGAATTGGATTGTTATGATGATGTTCCAGAAGACGATAACATGATTGTCATTGAATAAATGAGTAAATTCTTGATACTGTAGGATTAACAGTTTGTCTGGTTTGTGTTGACAACTACCATACTACCGTACTGTATACAGGTAACAAATTTCCTTTATTTTCATTTAACAATAAATGTGTACCGTATTCTTGTTCAAGGAAAAATAAGACATCCCCTGAAAATAAGACCTAGCGCATCTTTGGGAGCAAAAATTAATACAAGACATTGTCTTATTTCCGGGAAAACAGGGTAGCATAATTCTATTTGTTTACATTTATTTAATCTTTTTTTTTTTTTTAATATATTTTATTGATTTTTTACAGAGAGGAAGGGAGAGAGATAGAGAGCTAGAAACGTAGATGAGGGAGAAACATCGACCAGCTGCCTCTTGCACACTCCCTACTGGGGATGTGCCCGCAACCAATGTACATGCCCTTGACCGGAATCGAACCTGGGACCTTTCAGTCCGCAGGCCGACGCTCTACCACTGAGCCAAACCGGTTTCGGCTGTTTACATTTATTTAAAATTATTATGAATAGATTATGAAATATTTGAACTTTGATCTGCTTGAATGAAATACATCAACTCTTAAGTAAATATTTATATGTAATATTTTAAAGTAATATAGTATTTATATGTAATATTTAAAAATAAATGGGGAATTTTTAGTTTAATTTTAAAAGGAAAATATTAATTATATAAATTTTTCTCCTTAGAACCTAAAACTAAAGTATCTTCTTACGATGCATTACAAATCAACGCCCGTCTCAATGAAGAAACTGGAGACGTTGAGCCTGAGTCCTCCAACGCTGGCCATGGCCCAGTGGAAGAATTACACATACAGAGAACAGATGATATACGAGAGCATTTTGCCTACAGTGTCAGTGACCCTGATGTTGAAAAAAGGCAGAGTAAGCAGCCAGGGAGAAGAAAGAAGCAACAGAAGAAAACATTTACTTCACAAGAGAGAGAATCTTTTTTTGACACTGATCTACTTATCCTGTCTAGAAAAAATCTAAAGGAACAAGAAGAAATCAATAGAGAAAATCCTGAAACACCTGTAGCTAAAATAAGAACTAACTTTCCAACTCAGTCTGACCTTCCACACCCTCAAGCACCAATTGCAGAAACTAACGGAGGGAGTGTATTAATTCCTCCAAATGCCAAACCACAGAGCAGTGTGGATGCTCTTTTAGGAGGGAATCGTTTCCCCACGGTGTCCCCACCTCCTCTGCATACTCCATCAGACAGCAGTAGTGGTCAGCACCTTCAACATAAGCCTTCGAAAAGGAACTGTGAACTTACTGCTCATGGCTTAAAAAACGTTAGCCCTATCTCACCTGTAAACTTAGAGGCACAGGACAAAAAAATGACTGTCTTTACAGGTAACCCTGAGGTAAATAAAACTGTAAGTCCAAGTGGCCAGCTGCCTAGAAGTCCTGACTTAGAGGCTGATAATGCATATTCTGTAAATGAATTTGCTGATAACTTATCAGCAAATGAAAACCAAAACTTAAAAAAACAAAATCACACAGAGAAGGCTTCAGTACCTCCTAGTAGTGCTCTTGAAGGTAACAATGAACATTTTCAGGAAAATGAGGTTCTGAGTCAGTGTAAAAGTCTTGGCCCAAAAATAACCTCTCCTGTTTCTGCAGAAAATCAAGCGCATTCTTGCACCATGCTCGAAGGCCTTTTTCCTGCAGAGTATTATGTAAGAACAACACGACGTACGTCAAATTGCCAGAGGAAAGTAGCCCTGGAAGCTGTAATTCAGAGTCACTTGGGTGTCAAAAAAAAAGGCATTAAAAATAAAGAATCTACTAAAAATTTAAAATTTTCCAATGAAGAAACTAACCAAGATGAATTTAGGGTGTGTGACAGGTATACAGAAAAAGCAAGTTCCAGAAGTCCTTTTCAGAGATTTCTCTCACTAACTGAAGTCAGCTCTCCCACAGGGAACACCATGGATGATTTTTCTAGGACCTCGGTTTCCCAGTCCTCTGGTAGAAGACACAGAGGGAAGAGGAAGTCAATCCGCACCCCTACATTACATCATGGACTACTTTTGCCCACTTCTGGCACATCAGGTGTTAATAGGTCCAAGGACAAAGATCAGAATGAAAAAGCAGTTATTCATGGTAAGAGGAAGTGCAAGGTAAATCAGGTGTGGTGGAGGATGCGTATGACGATGGCCTCTAATGCTTATCATGTGCCTGGCGCTTTCTAATTGTCATAGGCACTAACTCATTGAATCATCACAGGAGGTAGAATCTGTTTTTATCCTCACCTTACAGATGAAACTAAGGCATAAGGAGATTAAAGTGCTTTAATTAAAGTGACAGAACTGGGGTATAGACCTGGCCATGTGATGCTAGAGTTCACTATTCTGGCTGGAAAAGTTGACACAGAGAGAAAATATATTGAAAGCTTCCTTAAAATTAGTATTCAGGTACAACATAGTCTTTATCCAAGGTTAGAAATATAACTAATATAGAAAGTGTTTGTAAAGTAAAATGAAATTTCATATGTGTCAGAGTGAGAGGTCATTGAAAGACTCTCACAGGAATGATTATGGAATAAAATACAATCAGTCTGAGCAACTTTTTTTGAGTAAAATAGCCAATATAATCTCTCTGAGCTCTGTGGGATACAAGATTTTGGAAGCTAGCAAGTGAATATTTATTCATTTACTTGGGAGTTATATCTGATAAACTGAGCATGAAAACTGGATAATTCACTCTGCTTCTATACTAGAGGTCAGCAAACTTTCTCCACAGAGCCATGTAGAAAATTGTGCTCTATCAGAGCTACTCAAGTAGAATGCAAAAATAGCCACAGACAACATGTAAATGTGCCCATATTCCAGTAACACTTAATTACAAAAATAAAGCCTGCTTTCTTTTTGGACTCAGTCCTGGTCTGTGTGCTATAATTTATATATATATATATATATATATAGATAGATAGATAGATATAGATATATCTATAGATATATAAAAAAGCCTAAGTGACTGAACAACCAGTCACTATGACACTCACTGACCACCAGGGGCCAGACATTCAATGCAAGAGCTGCCCCTGGTGGTCAGTGCACTCCCACAGCCAACCTCCCGCTTCCCCGATCTCTGGCCAGGCTGAGGGACTGCACCTGTGCACAAATTCCTGCATTGGGTCTCTAGTTAAAAATAAGAGTCATTATGATGTATTATCTTCTAAGTCAATATGAATACAAAGGAATAGAAAGTAGGGCAATATAATAAACTAGAAACTTTCTTTTGTATATGTTGACTTAATCTGTTTCAGTAACCTGCAGCTACATTAAAAAAAAAATTAAGTGACCTTCACATATGAATAATTCAGTGACATTTAGTACATTTACAACATCCAACCATAATCCCTACCTAGTTCCAAAACATTTTCATCACCTGACATGGGAACTCTGTTACTCACTAAGCAATTGATGGTCATTCCTTCTTGCCTAGCCCTTGGCAACTACCAATCTGTTCTGTATGGATTTACTTATTTCATGTCAATGTATTATACAATGTGTGATCTCTTATGTCCTGCTGCTTTCGCATGTTCTAGCATGTATCAGTACTTCATTCTTTTTTTAATGGCTGAATAATCCATTGTATATATATGTACTAACATTCATTTATTAGGTAATGGATGCAGCTGCATTTTGAATGGTATAGAAAAATTCCAGTCGCTAAGAATCCTATATAATAAAATCCTAACATGCAAATCGACCAAATGGTGGAATAACCCCTCACTATGACACGCCTTGACCACCAGGGGACAGATGCTAAATGCAGGAGCTGCCCCCTGGTGGTCAGTGTGCTCCTACAGGGAGAGCGCTGCTCTGCCAGAAGCCGGACTCAGGGTGGGCAAGCCTAGTGGCCATGGTGGGAATCTTTCCTGCCTCCGAGGCAGCGCTAAGGTGTGAGCCCAGCTTCTGGCTGGCAAGCACAGAGGTGGTGGTGGCAGGTGGACATTCCCCAAGGGGTCCTGGACTGCAAAAGGATGCAGGCCAGTCACAACCTCCTAGTACAGTAATGTCATGCACCAGTCCTCTAGTAGTAAATAACTCTTTGCTGGCCAAGACTGGTTTGGCTCAGTGGATAGAGCGTCGATCTGCGGACTGAAAGGTCCCGGGTTCGATTCCAGTAAGGGCATGTACCTTGGTTACGGGCACATCCCCAGTAGGGGGTGTGCAAGAGGCAGCTCATCGATGATTCTCTCTCATTGATGTTTCTAACTCTCTGTCCCTCTTATTTTCTGTAAAAAATCAATAAAATATACTTTAAAAAATAACTCTTTGCTGGAAAAGGGGACTAAGTATTCTTCAGTTAGAAGAGCCAGCATTTTGTAGACTGCATTCTGATAGTTTGTTGGAATCATAGTTCTAGAGCAGAAAGGACTTTAGAGATTCTTAGTCCACTTCCTTTCTGTCCAGGGAAGATGAGGTGCATTGACTTGCCCAAAGTAGCACAACAAGTGCTACTAAAGCTGTCGGCACCTGTTTGGGCAACTGTACAAGGAGAGCTGCCCGTTAACCACAAACCTGTGGCTGATTTTTGAACGGTTCCCTGAGGTTTCAGGCTCATGGAGGGGAAAAGAGATGAACCTGTTATATCCTGTTGGAGTTTAGAAGTGCACTGTTTCTGGGGAGGTTAATGTCTCTTGTTGGGTATTTGTTATTGTTGTTCCTTTCTATTTCAGGGAAGGAAAGTCACTGCCAAAAAGAGGACCCCTTTTCCATTAATAATGCTTATTTAACTTTGGGCGGTAATGCTTCTAGTGCTCCGTCTCATAAGAATGAAATGCCAAGTTTAAAGCAACTGTCGTCTTTTCTCAAAATCACAAACTTTCAGTTACCTGATGAAGACTTTGGGTCTCTTAAGCTTGAAAAACTGAAGTTCTGCTCAGAAAAGCTGATTGAGCCTTTCAGATCAAACGTGTATGGAGAGAGGCATCTGAAAGAGGAAAATGATCTTGTTTTGGAGGAACTGACTCCTAAGCCAATCCACATGGAAATGGAGGACTCGGGAGAGGAACTGATTGCTCTACCAGGAAAAGCACCCCCTGAAATGCCAACGCGAAAAAGCCAGCCTGCGCATAAGGGCCTTTCCTCGCCCGCATTACTCTTCACTCCGGCAAATACTGTTACACCTGATGGTGATGGCAGACCCACAGCAGAGGTGTGCTCCCCCGCTTTCCCCGTCTTAGGCACTACCCCCGCGCTTGGCTCCCCAGCACCCTCTGACAAAGTGTCTGCGGAGGTTGCTGAACTGACTTGCTCTTCACCCCAGCTTTCTCCTGGGAAAGCCAGGGATAGTAAGCAAGGCCACAGTTGCACCAGCCAACCAAGGTTAGATGGCAGCCTGCGTGTGACAGGAAGGAGGAGCCAGCCTGACTGTGCCTGCGATTCTGGCCCCCAAGCAACACCTTTCGCCACTGAGTCATGCGCTTCCAAAGAAAACCCGCTCTGTGCAAGCACATGCCTTGACTCATGGGAACATTCCATCGAACAGGTACAATCTGCTTCCTTTGTGACACTTTCTCTGAAGGAATGGAACGCCTCAGTGACTTCTGCACACATTGGCTCCTCAGTGTTTAAGAATGCTTTGATGTTTCCTTGAGAAGACATCACTGTAAACTTTTAAGCTCATTCTGGGCGAATTAAAGTTAATTTTAAAATGTGTTTAATGGCTTTGTCCTCAGTGAAGCAGTTTGCCATGGGAAGTAGGCATTTTGATGAGTGAGTGGTGCAGCAGATGTCGTACATAAAGTGTAGATTAATGGTGTGACTTTTGTTTCTACAGACTGAATTAGCAGACGTTCCTGCTTGTGACAGCTTAAACCCAGGCAGCCTACAGTTGGTTTCAAAGTTAAAGGTCAGAACTCTGTTACCTTCTAATGTGTCTTTGTCTTACATGTAAAAAATGTGATGAATAGGAAAACGGAGAATTTTATTAGATAGATTTTCATTTTTTTAAAAAATATTTTGAGATCATCCGAAGAAGTTAGAATGTCAAGCTGTTGCCAAGAAAACTTAAGCTCATTATTAACTGAATTTATCTAAATAAAAATCAGATGTTAACAATGGAAGAGAAGGAAAGAGGAGGCATTTGTGACTCTCCTACCCAAATCATGAAATGTTTCTAGAAGAACCACTTATGGTGATATATCAGAAAATGGATAGCAGTTCTGGATTGTGATGTAGTGAATGGTTAATCTTTATATGCTGTGTGATGTATGTGGTTCTAAGAAATAAAAAGTACAATATTCTGTTAATGAGCCCTGGCCACTTGGTTAGAGTGGTTAAACTTGCATTCTGATATGCCAAGTTTGTAGGTTCGATCCCCTGTCAGGGCACATACAAGAAGCAACCAGTGAATCCATAAAATAAGTGGGACAGCAAGTTGATTTCTCTTTTTCTCTCCCTCTCTCTTTCTCTGTCTTTCTTTCCCCCTTTCTCTCTCTCTCTCTCTAAACTCAATAAATTTTTCTTCTTTTTTTTAAAAAAATATATTTTATTGATTTTTTTACAGAGAGGAAGGGGGAGAGAGAGAGAGAGAGAGCTAGAAATGTCGATGAGAGAGAAACATCGACCAGCTGCCTCTTGCACACCCACTACTGGGGATGTGCCTGCAACCAAGGTATATGCCCTTGACCGGAATCGAACTTGAGACCCTTCAGTCCGCAGACCGACGCTCTACCACTGAGCCAAACCGGTTTCGGCAAACTCAATAAATTTTTCTTAAACTGATCATTGCATTAAAAACAATGTCATTCTGTTAATGACATTTTAGTAAATCCTGAGAATTAGATTCGATCTGTGACTTAATTAACTTTGTATTCATGGTTTATAGTATGGTTTCTCAATTTCAGCACTGTTGATTTAGGGGCTGGATAATTCTTAGCTGTGAGAGGTTGGGTGACCTGTGCATTGCAGGAAAGCCAGTGATAGTAACAACCAAAATGTCTGCAGACATTGTCAAGTGTTCCCCGAGGAGGGTTGCAAAATTGCCCCCAGTTGAAAACAACTGGTACAGAAGAAAGAGCTTAAAACCAACATAAACTGTTTGCCAATTATTGGCTTTGTGGCCTTGAGCAAATTATTTAGCCTCTGAGCTCCAGATTCCTTTTCAATAAAAGATACATGGTAATACCTATGTCATTTCAAAGCTATTCTTGAATCAATTTTAATAATTTAGTTTCTTCAGGAATCAACCATTTCATGGTATCTTCAAGTTTATAAGTAAAATCCCTCATTTCTTAAAAAATATTTTTTTCAGATTTAAGAGATTTGTCCATTCTGCTGGTCTTTGTAGAAAATTAATTTTTTAAAATATATTTTATTGATTTTCCACAGAGTGAAAGGGAGAGTGATAGAAAGCTAGAAACATCGATGAGAGAGAAACATCGACTAGCTGCCTCCTGCACACCCCCTACCTGGGATATGCCCGCAACCAATGTACATGCCCTTGACCGGAATCGAACCTGGCACCTTTCAGTCTGCAGACCAACGCTCGCTCTGTCCACTGAGCCAAACTGGTTTTGGCAGAAAATTAATTTTTTGTTGTATTGATTGTTAGTTGAAGTTTTCATTTCCTATTTCATTTACTTAGTAACTCCTTCCTTCTGTTTTCATTGTGTTCCTTTTATTGTTCTTTTACTTTTTTGAGCAGCTTTATCTTTCTGCTCTTGAATAAATGCATTTATGATTGATTATACAGTTTTTTGAGAAATCTCGCTTTGGCCACACGCTGCATGGTTTTTTTGTTTTGTTTTGGTTTTCACACGCTGCATGTTTGGATGCCTAGTGCTCTCCTTACTATTCATGTAGAAATAGTATGTTATTTCAGCCCTGAGGGGTTCATCAGGATGTTTAATTTCTAAGTGTGTGAGTTCTTATGAGCTATCTGGTGGTTAAATTTGAATGTATTCTATTCTGGAGTAGTCTATTCTTTAATTTCTTATTTTTTAAGGTTTTTGTTTGTGTGTTTTTTGAGAGAGGAATAGAGAGAGAAACATCAATTGTTTGCCTCCTGTATGCACCCTCACCAGAGACTGAACCCGTAACTTAGGTCTGTGCCCTGACCTGGAATCCAACCTGCGAACTTTAGGTGTATGGGACTAGGCTCCAACCAAGTGAGCCACCCAGCCAGGGTGCTCTACTTTTAAATTACATCATGAAATGAAGGTGTATGGGCAGTTTTTTTCTGTTACCTGTAAGACCCACCATGCCTCTATTTTGACCTGTATAAAACTTTCATTACACTTACTTGGTATTTAATTAATCCTTATATGCATCACTTTTCATAATGATTTTTTTCATAAAACAGACCCCATGTATCCCTTTAGCATAACATTGTTGCCGCTCTGGTTAGAATCATTCAGGTTCCTGTTCCGTGGATGTGAGTGCCGTGTGGTGGGAAGTAGCTGGCGTCAAAGAGCCGTGTATCATAACTGCTTGTGAATACGCAGTTTCTCTTTGGAAACCTCTGGATACTGGGCAGTGGGAAAAAATGTCTTCCTGGCACTTTGCAGAGGTGAGTCCAAGTCTAAAAGAGATCTTGCGGTTATTTGTATGATAATGGATGGACAGCCCACTAAAGAGGGAGCGGGGTCTGTGACTGCGGAATAGAACAGAGAGAAGCCTCGTTAGGAGAATTCAGACAGCAGAAAAGTTGTGCAGTGAGCACCGTGTCCCTGCCACCTAGTCTGCAGTTCACATTGTGCTGCGTTAGCTTTCTCGCATGCTCCTCCAGAGGTGGATCTCGATCTCAGTCTGATGAAGCGGTTTGGCATTTCCTTCTGTTCTGACTTCTAAGCATGCTGACCCCACCGATCTTACCCTTCATGAATGCATGGTTCCCATGTGTTTTCTTCAGGTCCTGTACGCCCTCATACAGGTCTGCCTGTGCGCTCCTAGTGGCTTACAATTTTTAAACTGCTTTTTCTCACTTAGCATATAAACATTTCTCCTTCATACTTACCTATGTAGAATTTTATTTTTATTTCTAGATTTATTCAGGTATAATTGACAAATAAGCTTGTAATATGTCTAATGTACACTCATTGATCATTTGATATGTGTATACATTGGGAAAGGAACCACACAATTAAGTGAAGGAAAACATCTATCACTTTGCATAATTACCTCTTTTTTCTTTTTGTGAGAACCTTGAATATCTAATTTCCTCTCTTAGCAGATTTTACTCTTCTTCTCTAGTATATCCACAGCTTCTTATTCTGTGCTTGTGCTCAATAAATAAATATTTGTTCAGTGAATAAATTTATTTTAATGGTTTTATTGGCTCAAATGCCAGAATCTGCTTAACTGTTCCCTGTTGGTAAGAGCATAAGCTGCATTAATAAACGCTGCAGTAAACACTGTTATGCATGCAGCTTATTTGGATTTACGACTCATAAATATAAGGATTTTTGCTGAACCTTCTCACATTTCCAAATGTTGGAAACTATTCTGGTATAGTAAGAATAAAAACTGATGCAACAAATTTTGGAAAATTTAGATTGATTAAAAATGAAACAACCAAACATTATTTTGGCTCTTATTTTATTTAGGTTCCAGTGTTACAGATAGTTCCCATGCCTGATGTGTGTAACCTTGTGTGTGTGGCCTTGGGGAATTTGGAAATCAGAGAAATCAGGTGCGTGGTTCTCCAGAAGTTTTCTTTTCCTTTATCTTTCACTTGACCCCGCATTGAAGTTTCCTTTTAAAATTTAAACCTAGTCCTTTACTATTAAAGACTTATTTCTGCCCTGGCCGGTGTGGCTCCGTTGGTCGAGCGTCCTGTGCACTGAAAGGCTGTAGGTTCGATTCTCGATCAGGGCACATGCCCCAGTTTCGGCCTTGATCCAAAACCTGGGCTTCCCTGAGCCTGCCCCACATACAAGTCATTTAAAAGGTCAGCCAGATATTTAGGCAGAGGTTATAGCAAGAGTTTAGGGCTCTTCTCTGGCTCTCTGCTTTCAGGGTTTCTCTGCCCCACTTTCATGTTGAATCTGTAGGACAGAAGGGAAGCAGCCAGTGGATGTTTCTCTCCCTCTCCCTTTCTCTGCAAAATCAATTTTTAAAACTAATTAAAAAAAAAAAAGACTCCTGACTTCTCTGCATTTTTTCTTACGTTTGGCTTAGGGCGTTACTTTGTTCCGCTGATGGTGGCTGTGAAAAGCAGGTGCTCCTGAGGACTGGAAACATACACGCTGTGCTTGGCCTGACACAGAGGAGGCTAGTCAGCAGCAGCAGGACCCTCTGTGATCAGCAAGTGGAGGTCATGACATTTGCAGAAGGAGGGTGAGAAAAACACCAGCTGACTTAACCATCAGATAAAGAATGATTTCATCCCAGGGTTTCGGAGAAAGTTGGATCCCCAGCATCTTGTCTTGCTATGCTGTGGGTGTGGTGTTGCAGGTTCTGCTCAACACGAGGGTAGAGCAGTTAGAGGGTGGAAGCGGACGTGCAGGGAGGAAAGCAGTGTGCAGTGGAGAGGCTCAGCAAATGTTGCCTGTTCCTTTTGTCTTCTTTGAAATCTCTGTGTGCCCCTTAAATATTCCAGGTACCTCAAGATTCTAGACCCTTCTCTTGCTCCACACACTTGGTTTCCATGGCTTCAGTTACTGTCCAGATGCTGACTACTTGTGAGCATACATTTCCAGCTCTGAGCCCTTTCTGGACCTCCAGACCTGCATGCCTCTTTATTAGACATCTGGGGTTCCCTCTGAGTTTCCTCTGTGTCTGTTATATACTCATTTATATACTTTATTGTGATTATTAATCTGTCTTTCTGATGATAATAATAATAAACTGCTGCAGTAATCTAGACGAGATAAATAATTATTTGTTTAAATTAGGGAAGTATTAGTAGAGACGGGGAGAAACAGATTTGGGGTAGGTGAGATGATAAAATCATTAGGACTTTGTGATGAAGGAGCTAGAAAGGAGGGAGACAAGGAAAATGTCCATGTTTCTGGGCACCTGGGTGATGGTGCCATTCGCTGAGATAGGAATGCAGAAAGAATCACACGTTTAAGGAGAGGGCTGGTGAAGTTAGTTGGATATGATGAGTTTGTAGTACTCACAGTATATCAAAGTGGATAATTACAAATAATGTATGTTTATTGTAGAAAGTTTAGCATGTACAAGTTTTCTGATTGGATCTTTTTTCTGGTATTGGGTTAGTGTTTATTGTACAGAGTTCAATAATATGTAGAAGGGCTGCTTAGAAAGTGCTTTGCTACAGAGTACTGGGTTTTAATACTATTTTAAATGCAGAAGTGAAGAAAAACAGTTTTTGATGCCTCCTGAAGAGACTGTACTAACTTTTGCTGAGGTTCAAGGGACGCAGGAAGCTCTGCTTGGTACCACTATAATGAACAACATTGTTATTTGGTAAGTTTTCCCTCAAGATCCTCAGTTTTCTCTTCTGTGATATAAGGATATACCTCTATTTCACAGGGTCATTAAGATGAGATAAGAGGCTGTAAAATATGATAGTTTTTGTTTGTTTACTGTCAGATGCTAGATACTTAATAAGAACATCATATTAATTCAGACATTGTGAAAAGTATCTGAGTAGACCCTCAATGAATGAAATCTTATTGGCAAAAATGTATGATTGTTTCTGCTTCTGGTTAATGCTTGAATGGCTTTTACCAGAGACCAACTCTCCTAATTCAAGTAACTATAAATTCTGGAATAAATACAAAAATAAATTAACTGAAGACACTGGAGAGTGAGAAAAAGAAGAAAGATACTGGAGGGGGTTCGACCCTTAGAGACAAAGAAAGTTTGCTGTCCTCCTGGTTCACTGTGAAAGTGAGGCAGAGAAATCCCAAAAGTAGAGAGCCAGGGAAGAGCCCTAACTCTTGCTATAATCTCTGCCTAATGTCTGACCTCTTAAATAACATGTAATGTGGGGGAGACTCAGGGAAGCCTAGGTAAGGCAAAAGGAATTGAACTAGGTTTTCAGCAACTGGAATTTGAGGTTAGCCAAGCTAACAGGTTACTAGGGGAAAGGTGTGGGGCCAGAATCAATATTCTTCAGGGAAACCTAAGAGAATCCAGAGTTTATGTGAAGTGTCGTTTGTGATGTCTAAAATATAATCCAGAATTACTAGATACATAAAAAGTGGTTCATTACAGGGTCCAAATGAATAACTTTGTGATAGGGAAACTGAAGTCAAGGAGTCCTCAGCCACTCTCTTTCCTGACCACATGGAGAACCATGCCTGTCCATCAGCACTTGCAGGGTCCATTTATATTAGAATAGTGATTTTTTTTTTTTTTTTCTCAGAAGCTTTTCCATTAACTGTTTGCTTGGAGCCAGAATGGGTCTTGAAAAGAGAAGTTATGATATTAATGTCACTATTGTCTACTCTTCTGCACTGCCCATTGCTAACCTCCTGAGAGTAAAGTAGGAAAGCATGGTCCTGAGAGAAGCCTTGCCCTCCTCACCAGGAGCCTGAAATGGGACCGTGCTCACCTGCCAGGACCCTGTGCTCACACATCCTGCCATCTAGAGCAGCAGGTTCCCCCTGGAGCACTTTCCTCAGGTCTTACTTGAGGACAGTGTTCTTTACAAAGTTCTCTTTTCTATTCGTTCTGCTATTTCTAGAGTCCAGACCTTCATTATTTAGCTCCAAGACTATTAATTTAATCTAGTAATTGCCATCCATCAATATTCAACCTTCAGATCATCTCTGATGCTATTATTTTATAAACACTCTTACTCCCAGCCCTCTCCCCTCTTCCCCAGAAAGAAAACTTTTTGTGGAGCCCGTATTTGCCTTCCTTCAGCTTCCATTTCCCGGGCTGTACTACAAAAATTCCCTTTTCAGTGTCCCATACACCTTGGCTCCCTTGTTTCTTCCCATCCCTCATGTCCCCCCTTTTGCTAATAGTTGTCTCATATACAATGGATCACAACAGAATTTGGGGTTGGGGTGGGATCTCTCTACTAAGAGTAAGTTTGAGTCCTAAGGGGTACCTTCCCCCACAGTTGCCTTGAGTTCTGTCATATCACCTCAGGCCTTGTTGGCATTTCCCTGTCTGAATTCATGGGCCCTGATTTTTAATTTAGCGTGTGCTACTTTGTATTGTGGAAGTCCCTGAAGATAGTGCCATGTCTCCTATCAGTTCTTAGTGCCTGTCTTAGCTGTTTGCTTAGGGTAGCTACTCAAAGATGTATGGCTGTCTATCAGAAGCTATCTTTTTACCTTTGGGCTCACTATAACTATAAGATGTCCCTCAAAAATGTATATATACTTTGCCATAGCCAGTTTGGCTCAGTGGATAGAGTGTCGGCCTGTGGACTGAAAGGTCCCAGGTTCAATTCTGGCCAGGGGCACGTGTCTGGGTTATGGTCTGGGTCCCCGGTGGGGGGCATGCAGGAGGCAGCTGGTCGGTAATTCTTTCTCATCATTGATGTTTCTATTTTTCTCTCCCTCTCCCTTCCTCTCTGAAATCAATAAAAATACATTTTTTTAAAAATGTATATACACTTTAACAGCTGAGCTCAATTTTGAAAACAAAATATATTTTAATAAACACTGCCTTATAACTATTCAAAGTATGTATGTATCTTTTGGGGGACACTCTATACTTGTACATATAGTAGTTGTTTACCTTTCCTGTGGGGACTCCTTATTTGTTAGATGCCTAAAGCAATTCATATTACATTCCAGGTTCAAGTGGTGTGTTTTTAAATATTTTTTTTTCTGTTTTTATTGACTTTAGAGAGAGAAGAAAGGAGAGGGAGGGAGAGAAAGAGAAAGAAAAACATTGATGTGAGAGAGAAAATTGCAGAACACAACCCTACTGGGGATGAGGACCCACAATACAGGCATGTTCCTGAGCAGGAATCAAACTAGCAACCTTTTGGTGCAAGGGATGACTCCCAGTCCACTGAGCCACACCAGCCAGGGCTCAAGTGGCTTGTTTGAAACTATTGCTGAAGGTTTAAATATTAAGTCTTGGTCAAGCTACATTAACTGAGTCCCGTCTTTCACTTATTTAATAGATATTTGAGTTTCTACTTCTCTGTGAGGAATGTAAATATGAATCCTGGCTCCAAGACCCATAAAACCTAGTAGGTAAATAGGATTGCTTCAGAGTTCCTAGTGCCACTATAATAGAGATTTGGACAGAGTGCTTTGGGATTTGCGGAGAGAGCAATTACTATCTACAGAGCATGCACTAACCTGTAAGGGACACACCTGCTCTGGTGTCCCTTGTATGAGGAAAACCTTGCATACTTGCATTGAGCTTCCTGTCTTTAGTTTTGTATACAGTACCTGGGCCATAGAAGTTCAGAAATATGTGTTAAATGATTACATTCTACCCTATACAGTATACAGAATATTACATTGAAAGTAAGGCATGTGGCCGGGACCGGTTTGGCTCAGTGGATAGAGCGTTGGCCTGTGGACTGAAAGGTCCCGGGTTCGATTCTGGTCAAGGGCATGTACCTTGGTTGTGGGCGCATCCCCAGTAGGGGGTGTGCAAGAGGCAGCTGATCAATGATTCTCTCTCATCGATGTTTCTAACTCTCTTCTTCTCTGTGAAAAATCAATAAAATATTTTAAAAAGGGGGAAAAAAAGAAAGTAAGGCATGTGGACAGTACTATATGGAATTGGAGGTGAGGAGACTTCTGTGGACTGGTGTAGACAGGGAGGAGTGAGAGAGTATAAACTGAGCTCATGCTGCTGGGAGAAGGTGGGACATGATCTGGGCCATAAGAAATGGATGGGTGTTGATCAACACAGGGATGGAGTTGGCCAGTAATGGGAAGGCATTCGGAGGGATAACTTGAACAGAGGCAGAGACTGGGAACGTGCATACATGTTGAACAGGTAGTGAGCTGTTCAGCTGGGCACAGGAGCAGTGTGAGTAACAGTGCTACGGGCTGGCTTCATGAGGACTGAGTACCATGACTTTATCCGTGGTTAATGGGAACCGACTGGAAGGGTTTCATAGGCAGAGCCACATGAGAGACAGTGTTAATGTCACAAGTCCTCAAGCTGGGGAGTGGTTCCAGCAAGCTTTCTTTTTTCTTCTGTTTTACATTTAGCCTCTCCTTTCACCCTTTTTTCCATTTTTCACCCCAGCTCAGTCTTTCCTTCTTTCTCCATTATCTTGGGCTGGCTGTAGAATAAGTGGATATTATAGAGACATAATTATAAGTCTCTTTCAGGTCATATCTTGCCTAACCAGATTTGGTTTCCTGACCATTGTCCTCCGGAAAATTTGGGTATAACAAAAATTGTGACAAAATCATAATGATTAGAGCTATACCATGTAATTTTAATACCAAGTAAAATGAGATAATTGAAACCCTTTCTCTTGGAATTTGGAGAGATTTCTCTATAATGGCATAGCAGAGAGCTAAACTATCAAATTAAACTATTAGCCAGCCCTGGCAGGTGTGGCTAAGTGATTATAATGACAGCCTGCACACAGATCACAGGTTCAATTCCCTATCAAGAGCATGTACCTGGGTTGCAGGTTCAATCCCTGGCCTGGGTCTGGACCTGGGTGGGAGACAACCAATTGATGTTTTTTTCTCTCATGTCTATGTTTCTCTCTCTCTCTCTCTCTCTCTCTCTCTCTCTCTCTCTCTCTTTTTCTTTCTCTCTCTCATCCCCTCCCACTTTCACTCCCTTCCACTCTCTCTAAAAAAATCAATGGGAAAAATATCCTTGGCAGTTGATTAACAAAAACAAAAAACCATTGACCAAATTAAACTATAGTGCTATTTTTAGCTCAGGCTGTGACTAAACAAAACAAAGGTAGTATGTCCCTTAGTTTGTTCCTGGTCCCCTCCAAAAGGATTTGGTGATAAATATGATGTGAAAACCAGTTTCCTGGAAGAGTGTTACCAGCTTCTCTATTTTTGGTGTCTAAGGAATTTAAAAACTGGTCAGCTCCTGAAAAAGATGCACATTGGTGACTCCTACCAAGCCTCCGTCTGTCACAAAGCTTATTCTGAAATGGTAAGTGCCAATCAGCCGGGCCCATTCCATGTCCATTCTGAGCGTTACCCTTGGTATTCCTGAGTGACAGCAATAACTTAGTAGTAATTAACTGGCCCTCCTTGTTGCCTATTTTTTTCAAAATTGGATAGCAGTGTTTGTTCTTTCTTGAATTGGATGAAAATAAGTGTTGGTACAGTATGATTGGTTGGTGAATTTTCTGGCTGTATGACTTAAGGGCAAACATTAATTTTTGGCTGTGAATTTATACCGAAAAATAATATCCTATTAACAGAATTGGCTCCCAACCACTTTGCCGTAAACGACTTATGATGTGAATGAATATCCTGAGGAAGGATGATTAAATGGTCATAGACATGCTTTCCTCTTGGACTTTAGTGTTCTCGCATAGAAACGAACCACAGCCTCTTAGCCATTGTGGTTTTGGCATCTGATCGGGTTGGAGGTAGTTGTCCCAGGGTCAGGAGTAACTGCTCATGCATGTTTGTGCCGTTGAGCCACAAGCAGAGGCAGAAGCAGCCAGTTCTGTGCAGAATGGAGACTCCCTCGCCCAGCCCCATGGGCAACCCTGCGGGCCTCAGCACGGGGAGGCTCTGAACGCAAAGGGTGCATCTCTCCGAGCCCAGCAGCATCTGTGGACATGAATGCAACAGTTTTGTGGTCTTAGGTAATCTGTCACATAGTGTTGAGGCTTATTATTCATCCTAAAATAAAAGGGTCAAATTCGTCTCTGGAATTATTAAATTAACTCTTAAGTGCTTATCTTTGGTATTACAACATTAATACCTACTTCATTTTAAAACATTGAGAACAGAAATGGAAAAAAATAGTAAGAGTTCCTATTTTATTATAAATAATAAATTATACTTGAGGGCAGGAATTGGCAAACATTTCTGTAAAGGAACAGACAGTAAATGTTTTCAACTTTGCAGGCCACATGGTCTCTGCTGTAGCTACCTGCTCTGCCCCTATCGCACAAAATCACCCAGAGATGATGTAAGAAGTGGGTGTGGTACATTCCAATAAAACTTCCCCTTTCGCTAGCCAGATTTTACCTATGGGCCATAGTTTGCCTACTCCTAGTTAAGTGTATGGCATTTAACATTTTTTAACTCTCAGTTATTTTCTAATTATAAAGGTAATGCATTCTCATTATAAAAATTGTTATTCTGGCCCTGGCCAGGTGGCTCAGTTGGCTGGAATGTCATTCTACACAATAAAAGGTCTCAGGTTTGATTCCCAGTCAGGGCACATATCCAGGTTGCAGATTTGATCTCTAGTTGGGGAGGCAACTGATCGATGGTTCTCTCTCACAGTGATGTTTCTCTCCCTTCCTCTATTTAAAATCAACTTTTAAAAAAATTTAAGGCAGTCATTCTGGGAATGTATAAGGCAGAAATGAGTGTAATTAATCCTAAGAAGGACCAATGATAATTATTTTCAACATGTAGCATACATATAGACATGTATACATATGTGTGTGACAAGTATCTCCACATACAATGTTTATGAGAACATGTAATTTTTGGCCTGCCCAGTGACTCAGTTTATTGGAGCATCATCCGATATACCAAAACGTTGCGATTTTAATTCCCGGTCAGGGTGTGTATTTGAGGCAACTAATCAGGGTTTCTCTTCCTCCCTCCCCTCCTTTCTCCCTTCCTCTCATCCTCCCTTCCTCTCTCAAGTCAGTGAAAACATAGCCTTGGGTGAGGATTAAAAAAAAAAAAAGATGTAATTTTAAAGCTTGGAGAGGTTTGTGACCCATTTTCCCACAGAAACGACCATGGGAAAAGAATAAACTGTTATAGGCTGGCTTAAACTCTAGTTGCCATTTATGATTGTATTTATGGGAAAATGTGTTCCGAATGTTCAAAATCCAATTGACAAATGAGTGTTTCTAGTTTGAGGTCTCCCATCATGTGTTTATTTGCCCTCTTTCTCTGAGTCAGCGTTTCCTCACATGGGTGGCCTGGGGTGTCAGCCATGTGTAAGGTGGAGGGCTGCTGCATTAGCCCGATTCACGCCTGCAGAGACAGGAATGGCTGGGGGCCTGACAAGTCTGTTGATCTTTCCTGTGAGTCTTTCATTTTGTCTCTGCCAACTCTTGCCTTTTCTCACCATAGTCCTAATGATTTCTTTGGTCATTAATTTTTCTTCTAAATCAGGGACTCCTTTTTGTTGTTCTGAGTCATCCTTGTGCCAAAGAGGGGGAGCCGTCGGGAAGCCCCGTGTTCCAGCTCATTGCGATCAACCCCAAGACGGCCCTGAGCGTGGGTGTGATGCTCTACTGTCTTCCTCAAGGGCAGGCTGGAAGGCAAGTGTGCGACTGCTGGGCAGTGAGTGTGATCTTTGAAAGGCACCTGCACATAGAAACCAAATGTTTTTGTGTCATTTAGATGAATGGAAACATGAAACATTATACATAGATCAAGATAAAGAATGTTAAGAAGTATAGTGTTTGCCGAAACTGGTTTGGCTCAGTGGATAGTGTCAGCCTGTGGACTGAAAGGTCCCAGGTTCAGTCCCAGTCAGGGGCATGTACCTTGGTTGCGGGCGCATCCCCAGTAGGGGGTGTGCAGGAGGCGGCTGATCGATGTTTCTCTCATCGATGTTTCTCCCATCCAAGTACTAACCAGGCCCGACCCTGCTTAGCTTCCGAGATCAGACGAGATCGGGCGCGTGTTTCTAACTCTCTATCCCTGTCCCTTCCTCTCTGTAAAAAATCAATAAAATATATTATGAAAGAAAGAAAGAAAGAAAGAAAGAAAGAAAGAAAGAAAGAAAGAAAGAAAGAGGAGAAAAGAAAGAAAGAAAGAAAGAAAGAAAGAAAGAAAGAAAGAAAGAAAGAAAGAAAGAAAGAAAGAAAGAAAAGGAAGGAAGGAAGGAAGGAAGGAAGGAAGGAAGGAAGGAAGGAAGGAAGGAAGGAAGGGAGAAAAGAAAGAAAGAAAGAAAGAAAGAAAGAAAGAAAGAAAGAAGGAAGGAAGGAAGGAAGGAAGGAAGGAAGGAAGGAAGGAAGGAAGGAAGGAAGGAAGGAAAGAAATAGAGAGAGAGAGAGAGAGAGAGAAAGGAAGGAAGGAAGGAAGGAGGGAAGGAAGGAAGGAAGGAAGGAAGGAAGGAAGGAAGGAAGGAAGGAAGGAAGGAAGGAAGGAAGGAAAGAAAAACAAAGAAAGAAAGAAAGAAAGAAAGAAAGAAAGAAAGAAAGAAAGAAAGAAAGAAAGAAGAGAGAGAGAGAAAGGAAGGAAGGAAGGAAGAAGGAAGGAAGGAAGGAAGGAAGGAAGGAAGGAAGGAGGGAAGGAGGGAAGGAGGGAAGGAGGGAAGGAGGGAAGGAGTATAGTATTCAGCCTTGGCGGGTTCAATTCCCAGTCAGGGCACATACTCAAGTATTGGATTCAATCCCCAGTCAGGGCGCATGCAGAAATCAACTGATAGAGGTTTCTCTATCACATTAGCGTTTCTCTCTTCCCACTCCACCACCTCCCCTGCCCGTCTCCTCCCTCCCTTCCTCTCCCTATAAATCAAATTTTTTTTTAAGTGAAGTAGAATGTTTAGTAGAAGTAGATCTGAATCAAGCCTGAGTCAGGTTCCCTGTATACTGATCCCACCAGCATGTCATTGGATAAGTATTTTATGTGTATTTATGCCCTGTTTTATCCCATAATGAAAACATTTTAAATACAGAGTAATTAATATTCTCTACAGGAGATTTATAATTTATGTTCTTTCCATTGAAAAAAGTTTTAAATGTACTTTAGGAAAACATCTTTACTACAAAATTTGAGCCTCCACCATGGAGGCAGCTAATATTGATCTATTAGAGGCCCGGTGCATGAAATTCTTGTACTTGCGGGGGGGGGGTCTCTCTGCCCATCCTGTGCCCTCTAGCAATCCAGGAGCCCTCTGGCGATGTCCAACTGCCTCAGAGGTGAGATAGGCTCCTGCCACCCCCGCTGCACTCACCAGCCCTGAGCCTGCCCTGTAGGAGCACACTGACCACCAGGGGCAGTTCCTGCATTGAGCATCTGCCCCCTGGTGGTCAGTGTGTGTCATAGTGGCCCATCGTTCTGCTGTTTGGTCAATTTGCATATTAACCTTTTATTTTATAGGATTAATAAATATTTAACTAGGGTTTTTTTTTAAAGGTTTATTTTTATTTATTTTTTTTTTGGAGGGTTTTTTGAGAGATGGGGAAGGACAGAGAGAGAAACATCAACCAGCTGCCTCCTGTACACCCCTCACTGGGGATCAAGCCCACAGCCCAGGAATTGAACCAGCAATCTTTCAGTGCACGGGAGAATACACAACCAGCTGAGCCACACTGACCAGGGCTAGTATTGAACTATTGACTGTGAGAAGGTCTGTTTATGGGTGGCACTCTGCATGGTGCTGGTGATATGGCTGTGAGACAACATGCGTTTTCATTAGGCACTTCCTAAGGGCTAGGACTATGTTGTCAATTGTTTCATGAAACCTCACAATAATCACCATGTCCCCATTTTACTGCTGAAGTTAAATAATTTGCCCAGAGTCACACAGCTCTTGCTTGGTTAGAATTCAAAGCCAGGTAGCTGAATGTAGAGCCCCATCTTAAAAAGGCAACCGGACTTCTGCCTTATGATTATACTCTTGTGGCAAAGATACCCACCAAATGTGGAAATAGGATGCTCTCACATTGTGACAAGTGCTTTGAAGATAGAAACAGGTCATGTGATACAGTGTGGGTGAATAGATGGATTAGGTATGATTTTTCTGCAGAAGCAACAGCCTGAGTAATAACAAAAGCCCAGTCATGCTAAGGAGTAGGCTTAGAACCTGCCAAGGGGAGAGAATAGCAAGTGCAGTGATACTGAGGAGACTGAATTTGGCCACGGTGAGCTAGGGTGCAGGGGGTGTAAGATGCATCAAGAGATAGGCAGGGACTGAACAGGTGTTCATGTCCCAAACTGCAAAGAGAAGCATCCCTATTTCCTCATATTTTTGTTCATGTTGCTTTGGAGAGGATGGTTTTCACCTCTTTAAAATACGTATACGGTATATAAATATCCTATCTAATGAAAGAGTAATACACAAATTGACTGTGCCCCTGCTATACCCACAAGCCATGCCCACTAGCCAATCATGATCGAGTATGCAAATTAACCCAACCAAGATGGCTGCAGCCATGGAGTGAGCAGGAGGCTTGGATTTCCCTAGCAATGGAGGAAGCCAAGCTTTCTGGCCTGCCTTGGCCTCCACTCAATGCTACAAAGTTTCAATTATAGAAGTTAAATAAATCCCAACATAAATGGCTGCTGCCATAGAGCGAGCAGGAGGCTTGGCTCTGTTCAAAGCTACAAAGTTTCAATTATAGAAGATAAATAAATCCCAGATACCAGGGCCTCTGCTTGGGTCACTGGAGGGTGTGGCTGGTCTGCAAACCACCATGGCTCCTTCACACAGGCCACCCCACACCCCAAAGGAACCCCCACCCTGATCTGGGACACTCTTCAGGGCAAACAAGCCAGCCCCCACCTGTGCATCAAGCCTCTATCTTATCTAATAAAAGAGTACTATGCAAAAATCACTCCAACACACAAGATGGCTGCCCCCATGTGGACATAAGAAGACAGCCACAAGATGGCCAATAGGGGAGGGCAAGGTCTGCAAGGGAGGGCAGTTGGAAGCTAACAAGCCTGAAGGGGAGGGCAGTTAGAGGTGACCAGGCCAGCAGAGGAGGGAAGTTGGGGGCAACCAGGCCTGCAGGGAAGGGCAGTTGAGGGGGACCCAGGCCTACAGGGGAGAGCAGTTGGGGGAGAGCTGGACCAGGCCTGTAGGCGAGAGCAGTTGGGGGGGTGGGGGGTCCAGGCCTTCAGGGGAGGGCAGTTAGGGGCAATCAGGCTGGCAGGAGAGTGCTTAGGTGGTGATCAGGCTGGCAGGCAGAAGCAGTTAGGGGCAATTAGGAAGGCAGGCAGGTGAGTTGTTGGGAGCCAGCAGTCCTGGATTGTGAGAGAGATGTCCCAGATTGGAGAGGGTGCAGGCTGGGTTGAGGGACACCCCTTCCCCGTGCACAGGGCCTCTAGTCCTATATAATAAAACCCAATCGACCAAACAGTGGAACAACTGGTCGCCATTATGCACACTGACCACCAGGCAGTAGATGCTCAATGCAGGAGCTGCCTACAGGACCCAGGCCAATCAAAGCAATTGCCAGCTGGGGCCCCCTAATCACTCCCCAATTGCTCCTCAGAAGGAGATGTCTGGCAGCAGGGGGCAGAGCCAGCAAGTGGGCTGCGTGCCAGGCCAGCCAAGGTGGGTGCCAGCGGGGGTCCCCTGATCACCAGCCAGCCTAGGGACTCTGACCAAGAATGGATTTCATGCGCCAGGCCTGTAGTATATAATATGGTTTGAATAATTTCTTCTCTACTTGACGTTAGGTTCCTGGAAGGTGATGTGAAGGATAATTTTGCAGCAGCAGTGTTGACTTCTGGAACAATTGCCATTTGGGACTTACTTCTCGGACATTGCACTGCTCTTCTTCCACCCATCTCTGACCAGAACTGGTCTTTCGTTAAATGGTCAGGTATAGATTCTCATTTGCTTGCTGGACAAAAAGACGGAAACATATTTGTATATTTAATAAGTTAGGGTAAGGTGAAAACACGGTGTTCTGGATATATTTGGCCTCCTAGTATTCTTTGGAATTGTAACTTTAAGGAAAGTATCTGGAATGGCATTTAAAGTAATTATTTGTATTCTTTTAGACAGACTTTTTATTCTGATGGTGATGGCCTTATTGATCTTTATTGTTCATTTATATATTGAGGTTAATTTTTGTAATTCCTCCCTTTGTACATTTGCTTTTAAAACTGTATATAAAACTTCAAATGTTAATAAATATTTATTTTGCATTCTCTCCCTCCTGGGAGCATGCCCATACCTTTCTTGTCCCTTTCTTTCTTGGGTGGCTTTTTCTCCCTGAGTTCTAAGGGTCCCCATGAGACTTATAACCAGGGGAACCAGGGTAGCGGTAGCTAGTCTCGGGCCATCCCCTGAACCTGTCTCCTAGATCTTGACTTTTCAATGAGGCAAAGCAGCCCCACCTAGTCCCTCTCCTATTGCTTCTTCTAGTCTAAGCCCTTCCTTGTTTCACTGTCCCCAGTTTTAATAAATGTACTCTCAAAATAAAAAATAAATACAGTCCTGTCTGGTTTGGCTCAGTGGATAGAGCGTTGGCCTGCAAACTCAGGGGTCCCAGGTTCGATTCTGATCAAGGGCATGTACCTTAGTTGTGGGCACATACCCAGTAGGGAGTGTGCAGGAGGCAGCTGATCGATGTTTCTCTCTCATTGATGTTTCTGGCTCTCTATCCCTCTCACTTCCTCTTTGTAAAAAAAAAAAAAAAATCAATAAAATATATTTTTAAAAATAAATAAATACATATTTTGATACATTATGCTTGGTATGTTATTTTTTTTCTCATTAAGATCATTTTACAAATAAAATAGTCAGTGATGTTTGCATAGTAAGAGTAAATTGCAGTTAACTTACTATACTAACATGCAGTATATTCTTATGCCATTTAGCTTTATTACTACATTAGAGGCCCAGTACACAAAATTTGAGCATTCGGGGAGGAGGGGGGAGATCCCTCAGCCTGGCCTGTGCCCTCTCACAGTTCAGGAGCCCTCGGGATGTCTGACTGACAGCTCCCATAGGGAGCAGGCCTAAGCCATCAGTCAGACATCCTTAGCACTGTTGTGGAGGCAGGTAAGACTCCCACCACCACTGCGGTGCTACCCTGTAGGAGCGCACTGATCATCAGGGCAGCTCCTGCATTGAGCATCTGCCCCCTGGTGGTCAGTGCACATCATAGCGAGCGGTTGAGCAGCCTTAGTATATCATTAGCATATTGGTTGATTGGTTGACCTGATGACTGGACACTTAGCATATTAGACTTTTATTATATAGGATATCTATTAAAAGTAATACAAGACCTGTTGAAATATGTTAATTTTGAAAGTTGTTCTTAGTTGGTACATGCATCCATGACAAGAATGTCTGCGTTAGACTGGAGTCAGTGACCAGCACAGCTGCACTGAGGAGGTGTCACCTTTCCCTGAGTGATCTGAGAGATGGAGGTGTCTTAAAACCCTAATCTGGTGGTCATTGGGAATTTTGTCACAAGCTACAAGTCTTTATTTGCCTAACATCCTCATTGATAGTATATAGTCATGATCCATATAATGTAACTATTTGCTCTATTACTTCTTTTCTATGATACCTTTTTACAGTGTTTATTGGTTTTTGCTAACTTCTTTATTACCTTTTAATATATTTGTGTAAAAGATTTGTTTCTCTCCCACAAGTGAGATCCTAACTTCACATTTGCTAGCACATAATAGATAATAGAAGACTTTTCACAGATTTCATTGACTCAAAAGCCCTGAGAAACATGTGATATCGAGTTAAGAAAATGGAGGAGCTAAGCAATAATTCCAGCTCATTAAAGTTGAACAAACACCGAGCATGTACTTGACACAATCGCTATGCAGATGATTGCCAGGCCACTACTATTCAGAATACACAGTTCAATGAGGGAGACGGTGTGCAAAACAATATTAAATACTGTGTCTCAGGTATTTTTAATTCTTTTTTGTTTAAAGTATTACATATGCCTCCTTTCTCCCCCCCCCCCATTGACTTCTCCCCAGCCGTTCCCACCCCTAGCACATTCCCTTCCCACCCTACTGTCTGTGCCCATGGGTTATGCTTATATGGGTGCATACAAGTCCTTTGGTTGATCTCTTAACCCTTCTGCCCTCCTCTGCCTTTCCTCTGAGGTTAGACAATCTGTTTGATGCTTCTATGTCTCTGAATCTATTTTTTTAAATTATTTTTATTTATTTTTTAAATATATTTTATTGATTTTTTACAGAGAGAAAGGGAGAGGGATAGAGAACTAGAAACATCGATGAGAGAGAAACATCGATCAGCTGCCTCTTGCACACCCCCTACAGGGGATGTGCCCGCAACCAAGGTACATGCCCTTGACCGGAATCGAACCTGGGACTTTTCAGTCCACAGGCCCACGCTCTATCCACTGAGCCAAAATGGTTTCTGCTCTGAATCTATTTTTGTTCATCAGTTTATGTTGTTCATTATATTGCACAAATGAGTGAGATCATATGGTATTTTTCTTTCACTGACTGGCTTAGTTCGCTTAACACAGTGCTCTCCACGTCCATCCAGGCTGTTGCAAATAGTAAGAATTCTTTCTTCTTTATAGCAGTGTGGTATTCCATTGTGTAGATGTATCAGTTTTCTAATCCACTCTTTTGCTGAGGGTCAATTAGGCTGTTTCCAAATCCTAGCTATTGTAAATTGTGCTTCCGTGAACATAGGGGTGCATATATCCTTTCTGATTGGTGTTTCTGATTTCTTGGCATGTATTCATAGAAGTGAGATAACTGGGTCAGATGGGAGTTCCGTTTTTAATGTTTTGAGGAAACTCCATGCTGTTCTCCACAGTGGCTGCACCAGTCTGCATTCCCAACAGTGCACTTGTCATTTGTTAATTCCTTGATGATAGCCATTCTGACGGGTGTGAAATGGTACCTCATTTGTGTTTCAGATTTAAAGGGTGTGTGTACAGTGCTGCTATGGAAGCTCAAAAGATGGGAAGTTAGCATGACATGGGGTTTGAGAAAAGCTTTGTGAGGGTGACAATGGAGCTGAGTCTTCCAGGGTGAGTCAGTGCACATACAGGCCGAAGGACAGTATGTTGTGAGCCATAAACAACTCGGTACGAGAGAATTATGTTTGGGGAATGGAGTCAGAAAGCTAGAAGGGAGCCAGGGAGCTTATGAGGTATGTTAATAAAATGGGGCTTTATTTGGGAGACAAGGGGAGATTTGGGAAGAAAATAAATTAGCAGGGCTGAGGGAGTGCAGGATTAGGTAAATGAAGGAGCCTTACATTTCTAGTTTGGTGGGTATGGTGTCAGCAATTGAAAGAGAGAACACACAGGGGAAGATACTCATTTGGATGTTTATAGACAAATGGTAATAAACAGTTTGACACAGGGCCACCAAGTTCCCAAAAGAGTCCAGGGCTGTTTTCCAGTGGGAATTAAAACCTTGGTGTGAAACAATTCTGAAAATTGGTATTCTTATTTATTTAAACTTTAAACAATGACAGGAAGGAAGGAAGGAAAGAAAGAAGGAAGGAAGGAAGGAAGGAAGGAAGGAAGGAAGGAAGGAAGGAAGGAAGGAAGTACTTGGTCTCAATCTTAATATTGAACCGTTCACCCACAGGTCTTGTAGGCTGACATTTTCTCTTTGCTGAAGGGAAAAGTAGCTCTCCCAAAATGTATCATTTAAATAAGAGGTGAGTTATTGTTTGACCAAAAGGATTAGATGGAACACAAATGTAAATAGGTCATGGGAAGAGAGAGTCTCAACTTAGTAAGCAGTAAGGCTCTCCCTGACTTTTCCCCCTTGTTAATGCTACATGTCACCATCACGGGTCTGTCCCAAAGTGTGGCCTGGAAGGCATGATCAAAGGCTGGGGTGTCTCTGCTGAATTGCACAAACCTATGGGCCCTGGTCCTTGATGCCAATCAGTTTTCTACTTAAATGGAGCTCAAAATGGAGCTTGGCCATTTATTCACTGACCATTCCAAAGAGGTCATAAGCAGTGGAATGGTGATGGTTAAGTCAGGGTGCAGGAGAAGTTAGCATCGATTGCTAGCACTGCCATAGAACTCTGATTGGCATCATCAACAGCACGATAGTTCCTGAGGCTTTTCCTCCTGATTGGTTAAATCAAATATACCGCCTAAGAAAGGCCTTCAGGGACCAGCCTATCTAAAGTCACACACCTCCTGTGCTCCCTCACTATTCCCCTCCCCGTTTATTGTTCTTCCTTCTATTTATCATAGCTTCCTGGAGTTGTTTATTGGGGGGGGGGGTAAATAATATTGTTTGTTTATTGTCCATCTTCCCACTGGAATGTAAACTCTATGGAAATAGACTGCCTGTCTGCCTTGCTCAGTGCTGTAACCTCAACAACTAGCACATCAAAGCTACTCCATTTTTTAGTGAACATGTAAATAGAAATATTTTACAACACTGAGATTATATTATGCATTCTTTTCTTATATATATATGTATATATGTATATATATACATATATATGTATATATATACATATATACACACACACACATATATACATATTTTACTGATTTTTAGGAAGAGAGGAAGGGAGAGGGAGAGAAAGAAACATCAATGTGAGATGTGACATTGATCAGCCTGGCCAGTGTAGCTAGGCAATTGGGTGTTGACCTGTTCGGGAGGAAACCAAGATAGCTGCATAGGTAAACGGCTAACTGCAGCCTCACACAACAATTTCAAAAAATACAACTAAAATATAAAATGGACATTATCCAGAACTACAGGAAAGTTGACTGACTGGAAATTCTACAGCTAGAAGGAAAGAGAAAACCAGAAGGAAAATCAGAGGAGCTGTAAAAGCCTAAGGTACGGAGACATTGTGCACACGTAGGGAGAGGACGGAGCTGGAGAGGAGGGGCGGCTGACTGCCTGGTTGACGTTCCCTAGCGGGAAGGAGATAAAAGCTCCGGACTGTGCTGAGCCCAGTTCTGGGTGAGACCCTGGGGTCCCAGGCTCATACAGAGGGATTCTAGGCTGTAAGGTGGAAATTCAGAGGAGCGGCAAAAAGCAGAGCCCCGGAGTCGTGCACATTGCGTGCAGAGGACAGACTGTTGACTGTGCCGCTGGATTGCCCTAGTGGGAAGGAGACAAAAGCTCCGGACTGCACTGAACCCCACTTCCAACTGCACTGAACCCCAGTTCCGGGCTCATTGTGGGAGACTAGACTGTCCGGTAGTGGGTGAAACTCGAGGGCACCTTTCTATCAGAGGTGCTTGCAGTGAGTACCAAAGGACACAGGAATACTGAGACTCAGTAAACTCATAAGGTGGGGCTGACAGGAAGCCAAGGCTGTAGGCTCCACCCTGAAACTCCACCCCATCCATGCTGAGCACAGAGGCTTTTGAATAAGGCTGACTCCTAGCATAGACACAGCTGATCCTCACAGCCAGTTGGCCTGGAGGTCAGTTCCTTCCAGTGATACCAACAACAATTAAGACTTAACTAAAAAAGACTGTACACACAGTCTACAAAAAGGTGCACCAAGAGTGTCCACCTCAGATAACTGGAAGGCTGACCCACTGAACCATATAGGACACCTTAACACACAAAGCCAACCTACCAACTCAGGGAAGCAGCGAAAATGCCGAGACAAGGAAACAGATCACAAATGAAAGAAATGGAGGACAAAAAGCGACTGGATATAGAGTTCAAAACCACGCTTATAAAGTTTTTCAAGAATTTCTTAGAGAAGAATCCAAGATGGCTGCCCAGGGAAACACCTAGCCGTAGCCACACACAACAATTTCAATAAAATACAACTAAAATATAAAATGGACATTACCCAGAACTACAGGAAAGTTGACTGACTGGAAATTCTACAACGAGAAGCAAGGAGAAAACCAGAAGGAAGCGCGGAAGAGCTGGAAAAGCCTAAGGTACCGAGACACGTGGAGAGGATGGAGCCGGAGAGGAGGGAGGCTGAGTGCCTGGCTGGCGTTCTCTAGTGGGAAGGAGATGAAAGCTCCGACTGTGCTGGGCCCCAGTTCTGACTGCTCTGAACCCCAATTCTAGGCCAGACCCCTGGGACCCAGGCTCATCCATAGGGAGCTGGGCTGTAAGGCGGAACCCCGGGGGAGCGGCGAAAGGAGGTCCCGGAGGCGCACACATTGCGCGCAGAGAAGGGATGGTTGGCTGTGCCGCAGGATTGCCCTGGCGGGAAGGAGACAGGGGCTCCAGTCCACTCTGAATGCCACCTCCAACTGAACTGAACCCCAATACTGGGCTCATTGGGGGAGAGTATAGACTGTTTGGTAGCAGGCAAAAATCGAGGGCACCTTTCTCTCAGAGGTGCTTGCAGTGAGTACTGAAGGACCCTGAGACTCAGGAGCCACATAGGGCGGGGCTGACGGAAGCCATGGCTGTAAGCTCCACCCTGAAACCCCATCTGTAGCTGCGAAATGCGACAACGAAATAGATCACAAACGAAAGAAATGGAGGACAAAAAGCGACTGGATATAGAGTTCAAATCTACACTTACAAGGTATTTCAAGAATTTCCTAGAAAAGATGGATAAGACTTATGAAGATATGAAAAGAGATCAACTAGAATTAATAAAGAATCAACAAGAAATGATAATGGATCAACAAGAAATAACGAATACATTGTCTGAAATAAAAAAATATTATACAGAGTCCTAAAAACAGAATGGAAGATCACAAGAATCAAGTAAAAGATTTGGAACATAAAGAGCCAGAAGACACTCTTCCACAGAAGCAAGAAGACAAGAGAATCCAGAAAGTTGAAGATAATGTAAGAAACCTCTGGGACAACTTCAAGTGAACCAACATCAGAATTATGGGGGTCCCAGAAGATGAGAGAGAGCAAGATATCGAAAACATACTGAAAGAAATAGTGACAGAAAACTTCCCCCACCTGGAGAAAGAAATAGACTTACAAGTCCAGGAAGTGCACAGAACCCCAAACAAAAGGAATTCAAAGAGTACCACACCAAGACACATCATAATTAAAATTCCAAGAGCAAAAGACAGAGAATATTAAAAGCAGCAAGAGCAAAGCAGGTAGTTACCTATAAAGAGCACCCATACGATTGTCAGCTGATTTCTCAACAGAAACCATGCAGGCCAGATGGGAATGGCAAGAAATATTCAAGATGATGAATAGTAAGAACCTACAGCCAAAAATACTCTACCCAGCAAAGCTATCACTCAGAATTGAAGGCCAGATAAAGAGCTTCACAAATAAAAAAAAAAAAAAAAGCTAAAGGAGTTCATCACCGCCAAACCAGAATTATATGAATTGCTGAAGGGGGTTCTTTAGGAAGAGGAAGAAAATAAAGATAAAAATTATGATCAACAAATACATAACTATCAACAACTGAATCTAAAAACCAAGGGAATTAAAAAACCTGATGAACAATATTAACTGTTGAATATAATAGAATCAGAGGTATGGAAGGGGAGTGGACTGACGATTCTCGGGGAAAAGAGGAGTGGGGGTGCGGGAAGAGACTGAACATAAACTGTGCACCTATGGATGAGGACAATGGGGGTTGGGAAAAGGGCAGAGGGTGGGGTGAGAACCTGGTGGAGGGGGAAAAAAATGAGAAACTTTTGTAACAATATCAACAATAAAGGTTTATTAAAAAAAAGTTCCTGGGCCCAAAGCAGCTGGGAAAGAGCAGCCAGTTCCGGAGAAGCCAGGCCCGGAGCAGCAGCAGCAAGGTCCGGAGCAGCCAGGCCAGGAGCGGCCAGGCCTTGAGCTGCCGGGCCAGGAGCAGTCGGGCCCAGAGCAGCGGGGTTGGGAGCAGCCAGGCCCGGAGCAACAGAGGCCAGGCCAGTAGCAGGTGGGCCTGGAACAGCTCACTCCTCGCCTGCCCATGCCCCAGGGCTGCTTCTCAGATGTTAACGAAAAAAACCATTGAAACCTGTAAAGAATTTTTTTTATGAGTTCATTTTAGCCAAAACTGTCGACATATGCCAGGAAGCAGAACCTCAACGGATTGAGATAATGCTCTGAAGAATGGCAGGTTACATTTCTCTATTTATACACCCAAATCAAAGGAGGGACATAGGTGGGTTACATGAAATTCATTGGTGATGGAGTAAGGAGGCGGGAGAAAGCAAAGCGGTGGGAAAGTCCTGGGATTGGATAAAAAGTAAAATGATGGAGGTGTACTCAGGTGAGTGCAGGAACAAGTAACAGGATAAAGAAGGAATTTGAGGCATCTGTCCTGGCGCCCACCACATTTAGTTGTTCCCCAGGGGTTCCGGAAAAAGGGAAGTTACAAGTTATCCAGACATCTCACAGATATGTTATCTTAGAGGCAAAAAGGCAAATGGGCTCAGTAAAAAGATCAAAGTTGATCTTTGTCTGGGAGAATATCTGGGACTTGACTACCTACTATAACCTGTTAGATATTTAATTTTCAAACCATCTTTTGTGGTTATCTTAGGTCTCTGGGTTTGCAAGACTGCCATGCAGGCCTTCTCCGAGCTTATCAGGTTAGCATGTGGCTTTTTTCTTTCACACAGACATGGCTGGAAACTTTTGGGGGAACTTGAGGGTGTGCTGAATCAAGTGATGAAGGCTTAGATCTGGATGTGTTGAGTTAGTATAGTGCTGGGGTGTTGATCTGTGAGTGCCTTGTGTGGGGTCTGGATGAGGTTGGTTGATCTATTTGGAAGTGTCTTTTGCGTGAAGTGTATCCTTGGGCATGTGGAGGTATTATTGATTTGAGAAAATGCTAAGTAATTGATTTACTATCTGAAAAATTTAAAGTACTGAAAGTTTAAGGTCTCTTGCCAAAAAGAGGTTTTAAAGCTATCACCTTAATTTTAATGGAGAAAGGGGAGGACAAGCCCTTCCCACCCAGAACAGGTAATTCCAATTCCAGCTATCTTTAAACAATGTGTTCATTTACATTTGAATGGCTACACTTTTTGATAGCCTAAGGGCAAGTTTACAGGTAAACAAGTTTGCTTCTCAGTTCCCAGGGCATAAAAAACAAGGTTTAAAATTATTAGATTTTAAAATTTATTCTTAAAAATATAAGTTTATTAATTTTTTTAAAAAACAAGGAAATTAAAAAACCTGATGAACAATATTAACTGTTGATTATAATAGAATCAGAGATATGGGAGAGGAGTGGACTGACAATTCTCGGGGAAAAGGGGAGTGGTGGGTGCGGGAAGAGACTGAACATAAACTGTGCACCTATGGATGAGGACAATGGGGGGGTGGGGAAAGGGCAGAGGGTGGGGTGGGAACCTGGTGGAGGGGGGAAGAAATGAGGAACCTTTGTAATAATATGAACAATAAAGATTGATTTAAAAAATAAATAAATAGTCTTAAAAAAAAAAAGTTCACCTGTTCGATTGCTGGTTAGGGCACATGCCCAGGTTTCAGGCTCATCCCCCAGTAGGGGGTGTGCAGGAGGCAGCTGATCAATGTTGCTCTGTCATTGATGTTTCTATCTCTCTATCCCTCTTGCTTCTATATATAATCAATAAACATATATATTTTTTTAAATTGATCAGCTATCTCCTGCATACTCCCCACTGGTACATACCCTTTACTGGAATCAAATCCGGGACTAAGGTACAATGCCCTTGACTGGAATCGAACCTGGGATCCCTGAGTCCGCAGGCCGACGCTCTATCCACTGAGCCAAACGGGTTAGGGCTAGTCTTACATACTTAAATCAACTCATTTTCACATTATTTTATATTGTTTTGACATATTAAATAGTTTTAATCCCTAGGAAGAATCGCGGCATCAAACTTTCTAAAGTCTGTTTCAGAACCTTCGGAGAGAAGGTGGAAGTAAGTTCCTCCCTGTGTCAGTGACTACTGCTCAGGGACCCGGAGGTCTGCGTGGTTGCGGTCTGGGCCCTGCCTCTGGCTGGAATGGCTGGCCGGCGCCCCGAGGGTGCAGTGCCGCCAGGGGCCGCCAGGGGCCGCCACCGCCGAGTGGGGCTCTGCAGCGCCGCTCTGTGCGTCGCCCGCGCCGTCCGGAGGGGACTAGACCGGCGGGCGCAGCGCAGTGCAGGCTGGGTCGGCGTAGCCATGGCGGCTCGTGTCCTTTCCTCCTGTGTCCGCCGCCTGCCCGCGGCCTTGGCGTCGCTGCCCCGGCTTCCCACGCTGGCCGCCGCCCGGCCGCTCAGCGCCACGCTGCGCCCCGCGGAGACGCAGCCGCGGCCCCGGGCTCCGGGCTGGGCGCTCGCGCAGGTGACTCGCCGTGACTTTGCGGGCTCGGCAGGGGTCAGGGACGGCTGGGGGTGGGGGCGGGACCCGCGGCGGCCGCGCCGGCCTGGCGGGTGCGGGCCTCCGGCTAGCTCCTCGCTCCAGCCCCCCTGGCTGACGGTGCAGGAGGGCCCTGCTGGGAGGCCTGCGACCTCGTGGCACCCCTGGGTTCGAATGTCGCCGCCGCTTCGGGAGACTGGGGGCTAGTGCCCTCCGGGCTCAGCCGCCACCTGTGGAGCCGCCCGGGGGGCTTAGAGAGGGCGGCGGCGCCTGGCCCCTTCACCCAGCGGTCATGCCAAGTCGGCGATAGCTTGCTAGGGGGAAACGAAGGCGCAGCGTGCGGACCCTCTGCCTTTTCTGGGCTCAGGTAGCACCAGCTTTTTATGTGATGGGTCCTGTATGAGGATGAACTCCCTTGCACCCCCACCCCCGTTCGGATTTCTTTTTGGGGTGAGGTCCTGTTCAAGCTCCCCAGGTGACTCTGAAGTGCACCACGGTTAAAACTTAAGGCAGGAGAGACTGCCAAGATCAAGCTGAGAAACCCTCAACTCCAGGACCTCACTGTAACAGCGGTTCCAGCCTTGACTAAGATGTCAGAATGAAAACAGGATGCCCCGGGGCCAAACCAGTCAGAATTAATGGAGACTTGGGCGCGGGCGCCCAGTGATTATTTTGTGCAGCCAATGTTGAGATTTACTGACGCTAGCACCTTCCTTCATAGGACGTTGTCCTATTGCCTGAATTGGAAGTAAAAGCATTACCCTGAAGTTAGGGGAGGAAAGCAGCATGCGGGGGTTATGTGTGCGCGCTCCTGAGGCTGACTTCAGTGTCTGCCCAGAGGCAAAGCAATTGCCCCTGTTCTTAGAGCGCTGATACTCAGCGTGGCTGTGCGGACAGGTCACCTTGGTTAAAATCCAATTCTGGAAAGGGACCGAGAGTCTTCATTTCCAATGCTCTCCAGATCCTGCTGCTGCTGGTCTTTGGACCATGCCTTTACTATTTTGTTCTTAATCTTCACCCCATGATATTACCTCCATTGCTTTAGCGAGTAGAAAGAAGGGAGAGACAGAGAGAAACATCAGTGTGAGAGGGACACATTGATTGGTTGCCTCCTATATGCACCCCAACCAGGGCCAGGTATCAAACCTGCAACCCACGTATGTGCCTTTGACCAGGAATCAAACCCTTGACCCTCTGAAGCACAGGCTGGTGCTCTAACCATTGAGCACACCGGCAAGGCTGACCAGGTCTTTAATAGGAGAGTTGCCCGAAGATGTTCCATTACCTGTGCTTAGTTTACATGTACACTGAGGAACTGTTTTGTTTATATTTACAAGTGGTTTTAACTAAGTGCTCCCATTTAGGCACCTTATGTTTGTGGATTGAAGTGGAGAGTAATTCTTCGTGCAAAGGTACTGAGGGACAGCTATGTGCCTGCCAGCCCAATGCTAGCCTGTCAGGGACATTGAGAAGGCTTCTAAGAGAGACAGTGTTCAGGTCTTCACTGGATACTCTGCCGTTGTCGTGTTAAACCTGCGTTCCCTGCACCCTCTCCCTGGCTGTCCTCACGCGGTTTCCCTTGGCCTGGCCCTTTCCTCTTCTCCCAGAGGGCACTCTCTGCCTTGCCTAAACCTTTCATGTTAGTAAACTCCAGAGCTCTCTTACCACACGTGCTCCTTGGACTGTCTCCTGGTTTCTGTTAGTCACCCCAAGGCCCACCTCCCTTCTGTCTGGGCTCTTCTCATCTGGATGGGTGCTCATTCCACCCATCCCTGCTGCTGGTTTTCCCTCTAAAGCAGCATTTCTGGGTATAAAAATATAGGACTTAGAAATAGAAAGTAAGAGCCAAAACCGGGTTGGCTCAGTGGATAGAGCGTCGGCCTGTGGACTGAAAGGTCCCGGGTTCGATTGTCAAGGGCATGTACATTGGTTGCTCGCACATCCCCAGTAGGGGGTGTGCAAGAGGCAGCCGATCGAAGTATCTCTCCCATCGATGTTTCTAACTCTCTATCCCTCTCTCTTCCTCTCTGTAAAAAAGAAAAGGAGAGAAATAGAAGGTAAGAGAAACAAGGGTAGAGTCTAAAACTGGAGCCTAAAGTCTGATATTTGACCCCGGCGGGCTCTGGATCTACACTGTTGCGGCCACAGCACAAAGCATTCCCAGAGATGTCTGTGGGATGTGTACCCACATGAAGGCAAGCACTGAAGCAGGGACAACTTGGCTGTTCTTGGCACCAGAACCAGATGACGTGGGTGACAGTGATGGACTCGGGCTGTGGTGTGGCCACATCATTCATTCCCCAGGAAGACAGACCTACTTTGTCTTACTCGAGGCTCTGCAGCCCCGGCCCCTGCCTCGTCACACCAGAGCCTGCGTGGTGTGCCACCTTCCCTAAGTCCCCAGCAGTAGGAACTGGTTTCTCCCCAGACACACTGCACATGCCTCCTTTCCTTTCCTGGGCCTGCCCTTCCTCCTGTGCTTTTAACTGCAAGTTTCCTTCCCTTCCTCTCAATGAATGCCTTTTGTTACTGAGACAGCCTATCAGTCAGTACCTTTGCTATGGCTCTTGTCTCTTCTTTTAAAATGTTTTTTATTGACTTTTAGAGAGGGAGAGAGAGAGAGAGAGAGAGAGAGAGAGAGAGAATCATTGGTGCCTCCCACATGAACCTTGACCAGAGTCAGATCCCACAACCTGAGCATGTGCCGACTAGTCGGCAAACTCATTAGTCAACAGAGCCAAATATCAACAGTACGGCGATTAAAATTTACCTTGAGAGCCAAAAACCGACTTCTGTGCATGGGCCATGCACTCTCACACATGGTATTTTGTGGAAGAGCCACACTCAAGGAGCCAAGAGCCGCGGTTTGCTGACCACTGGCCTAGGGCATCAGAGTACCCAGCAGGGACCCGGTGCCACCTAGGGGCCACACTTAGAATTAGATGGGTGGGTTCTCTAGGGCCCTAAGAGATTTGTGGAAGGTACTTAATACAGGCCAGTGCATTTACTTGGAGGCATTTTATTTGGTAATTCACTTTTCTTTTATTGATTTCAGGGAGGGAGCAAGGATGAGAGAGAAACATCAATTTTGAGAAAATCATTAATCACCTGCCTCCTGCACACCCCACACTGGGGACTGAGCCTGCAACCCAGGCATGTGCCCTGATCAGAAATGGAACCGTGACCTCCTGGTTCCTAAGTCACCGCTCAACCACTGAGCCACGCCAGCGGGGCACTTGAAGCATGTGGTTCAATGTTTCCTTCCTGCCCTCGCCCTAGGTGCCAGGCAGAGTTCCACAGCTGTGCCGCCAGTACAGTGACGCGCCCCCACTGACGCTAGAGGGGATCAAGGACCGTGTTCTTTATGTCTTGAAACTCTATGACAAGATTGACCCAGAAAAGGTAACTGATGTGGTTTACATGCTCCTTTTCTTTACATGAGTATTGAATCGCGGGTACAATATGCAGGCATCCAGGCGGACTGCAGTCAAATCTCCCTGCTCAGCCCCATTCCCCTCTGGGGGGCAGCAGTGAAAGCAGCTGCTTGTGCACCTTCCCACAGATACTGAGCGTGCGTGCAGGGCAGTGACACACACATACATGTTCTATGTGCTGCATGGTCATTGTGTCCCCTCCCCCTTTAAAAAAAAGTGGTACGTGTACTGGAAACACTGTTATGCACCTTTCTGAACCTTTGGAGTTTTTCTCATTGTGACATGAAATTTCCTTCTTGATTGATTGAATCTGTTGTGTGAGAATAGTGGGTTTTGGAGGTTTTTTGTTTTCTGAGGTGCAACTGACACATTAGTTTGTTATTTGCTGCATATATTATGAATTAATCACCACAGTAAGTCTAGTTAATATTTGTCACCACACAGTTGAAAAAAGTGTTTTTCTTGTGATGAGGACTTGTAAACCTACTCTCTTAACAACTTTCAAACGTACAAGATGGTGTTACTTAGTGGGGCCACCACTCTGTATGTGTCACCAGGACAGTGGCTGCAGGTGGGCTCTGAAGCACTCTCCCGGGATCCTGAGGTCTGAATTAAGGACAGGTGGTGACAACACCACTGCTATTCTTGAGGGGAAGAAAGTCACTCCTAAGGTGTAGTATCTTCGTTAATAAGGCAGCAAGAAAAACCAAATCTCGAAAGTCATTCAGAGCAATGAACAAAGATCTTAATATGTAACGTGAAAGTCATTAGCTTTTTATATAGTTAAACAATTCAAAACAGGTTGAAAAATTGACATGTAAAGCACACCAAGTGTATGTTGTTAGCATGTTAGCTGTATGATGTTAATTATGGTCCCTCCTACTTAAAAATAATCTGTGTAATGATTAAATAACACTGTACCACTTGGGTATCTTGTGAAGCAGAAGCTCTCACAGACTGAGTTTTGTATTTGGTGTCCCTTTCTTGCAGCTCTCAGTAAATTCCCATTTTATGAAAGACCTGGGCTTAGACAGTTTGGACCAAGTGGAGATCATCATGGCCATGGAGGATGAATTTGGTAACTCACAGGCTGAAGCTTGGGTCTCCGTGTTGTGGGGGGTTGTGTGTGTGTGTGTGTGTGTGTGTGTGTGTGTCTGAGTGTGTGAGTGTGATTTGAGAGGGAGAGAAACATTAACTTGATGTTCCACTTGTTTATTCATTTATTGTTTGATTCTGGTATGTGCCCTGACGGGATGGAACCCTAAACCTTGCTGTCTCGGGATAACACTCTTAGCCTCTCAGCAGCCCAGCCAGAGCCCATAGAGTGATTCTTGATTTGGGTGTGTTAAAGTGAAAGAATGGGGAGTCTGAATTGGGATTTGAATCAATATGTAAATAGAAACAGTAGCCCCCTTTCACACACAACCGCACACACGCGTGCGCCTGCGCCGTGGTTTCCTGCTATGTCTCCTGTACTTGCTCCAGGTTATTCTGGTTTGGGACAGTTAGTTGTGCAAATGAGACCATTCAAGGCTCCACAGCTAATTTGGGGGATGAATTGCCTGAATAGAAGCCATCCCCAGAGCAGAGCCTAGTAAAGACTCCTCGCAGATTGTGCCAACTAGGGGCCTGAAGTCTGTTGCGGTAGGGTATGGTGGGATTCTTGTGGAGTAATGAAATATTCTAAAAGTGGATAATGTTGATGGCACGCAACCTTGTGACCATGCTAAACACCACTGGATTTTGCACCTTCAATGGGTGATTTCCTATTATGTGAATTAGATCTTTCTTTTTTTTTTTTTTTTTTTTTAAATATATTTTATTGATTTTGTACAGAGAGGAAGTGAGAGACATAGAGTTAGAAACATCGATGAGAGAGAGTCATCGATCAGCTGCCTCTTGCACACCCCCCACCGGGGATATGCCCACAACCAAAGTATATGCCCTTGACCGGAATCGAACCCGGGTCCTTCAGTCCCCAAGCCGACGCTCTATCCATTGAGCCAAACCGGTTTCGGAGAATTAGATCTTTCTTAAAAAGAACCAACCATTCTACCCAATACAATATTTACACAGTCCAGACATAACTGAGTCACAACTTGAATGGATTCGGGGTTGCTGGAAACTTGATGTACTTGAGGGTTTTACAGATGTAATAGTGCTTTCGAGTGTAAAAAATTTGCTTGTGGCTCACTAGCTGTGGCTCAGTGGTTGAGTGTCAACCTGTGAACCAGGAGGTCACGGTTCAATTCCCTGGGGGCACATGCCCAGATTGAGGGCTCGATCCCCAGTGGGGGGCATGCAAGGAGGCAGCCAATCGATGATTCTGATGTTCCTCTCTTTCCCCCCTCTCCCTTCCTCTCTGAAATCAATAAAACATAATAAGGGATTTACTTTTTCTACTCTCATGCATGTTGTAAATTTCACTTTAGGTTTTGAAATTCCTGATATAGATGCGGAGAAATTGATGTGTCCACAAGAAATTGTAGATTACATTGCAGATAAGAAGGATGTATATGAATAAAGATCAGGTAAATAATTTTATGTAGAATGATTTCTCCAATAGAATTAACCTCTGTGGGGTTCTTCAGTAAAGTGAGAGTCAGGAAGAAAAGGAGAATGGGAATGCCTGACACGTTTTACTGGTTATAAAATGCAGGCCAGGCCCTCTGGTTATCTGCCACTCCAAGGCACCAGCCTTAGTGATGGAATCTTTATCCTCGACGAGGGTTGAAAGCACTTAATTCCTAGACAGACTCCCTAGGGTGGTAAGCCCTCCTAACAGCAGTCTTGTAGAAAATACTGCACAAATTAACGAAGAAGCAGAGACTACTACCTTGCATGGCAGCCTAGACCAGCCTAGCTGCTGTCCAGAAGTTGGGATGGCCTAGCTGTTGGCTGTTAGAGACTCATGAGTAAGAAGACGGACTCAGGAGTCACACGTGTTTATTGTCAGCTCTGTCACATTCTGAAGTCTGGTGGTCGTATGCAGGCTTTCTAGCCTTTGTGAGCCTCACTCAGGTTTCCCATATGTCCAGTGGGGATAAAGGTAGGACTTACCAGGATTTTTGTGAAGGTGAAGTTCAGTGGTATGTGCACATCACTTACTACAACGCGTGATGGTAAAGAAGCCAGTCAGTAAATAAATGTGGTTGTTAATTGGGCTCTAGGATAACCAAGTGGTTAGACTTGTTAAACTTCAGGTACTGTGGCTGTAACACCTCAGAGCTCTTGGTGTCAGGTCGGTAACCAGACACCAAAAGAAATGCTGCGCTTAGTTGGGGCACTTGCTGTGTCTGTTTTTATTTTATTTTTCTTACTTGCGGTGTCTTTTCCAGACCCTTTTTCTTCACCAAGAAGACAGAGGCGAGCGTCTGGCCGAGAGAACCAGTTTTGGCATCATTGCTGACATCGACAGAGCAATTCTGTTTAAACTTGTATTTAAATTGTCTAAGTTTTTGTGCCCTTTGAAATAAATCTATAAAACAATATTTTTGTCAGTCTTTAGTTTTTCAGTGATGTCTATAAAGTGCATTTTTATATTGACTATGCTTAATATGGTTTTTGTTGTTAATCCTCACCCAAGGATATTTTCCATTGATTTTTAGAGAGTGGGAGGGAAGAGAGACAGAAAAACATCAATGTGAGAGAGAGAGACATCAATTGGGTGCCTCCCATATGTGCCCCAACCAGGACCAGGGATTGAGCCTGCAAACGAGGTATGTGCCCTTGACCCAAATCAAACCCAGGACCCTTCAAAGTTCACTGGCCAGAGCTGTGCTTAATATGCATGACTTTCTGAGTAGTGTACTTAGAATGAAACAGGTTGTATGGGACGTCATAATTATAACATCTGGGCAATTTGTTCTGAGTATTCTAACCCCCATGGGAGCTGCACATTTTGAAAAAAAAAAAAAACAAAACCCAAAAATAAAAACGTATGTGGCGTTCATTGCCACCTCAGTCAGGGCTCTGCTGCAGAGGGGCCAGTTTGCAGCACCCAGTAGCTGTTCTAAATGCCACAGGAGCCAGAACAGGAAGGAAAACACTGAATCCCAGATAATTTCCTGGCAATGCTAGTTAGGGTCTAAGTGTTCAAACAATAGCAAAGGCCCTTCTGCTCTCTGAAACCAATAAAACTGTATTAAAAAAAACAACACACATACACCCAGGAGTTATATAACATAGGGTGGACTGCAGGAAGGGCTGTACCAGGAGTTATATAACACTAGAGGCCCGGTGCATGAAAATTCACCAGGAGGGGCTTCCCTCAGTCCAGCCTGCCCCCTCTCACAGTCCAGGAGCCCTCAGGGACAGGAGGTGACCCAGCAATCAGGAAGGTGATGCTCGTCTTACCTGTGCTGCTGCCACTGCCGGCAGTGCAAGGCTTGGCCAGCCCTGGTTACCTGAGCCCCAGGAGGCCCTGAGCAGCTAGGCAGCTGCATTCCGAGGCTTGCCTGTTCCTCAGGCCAGCCCTGGGCAGCTGGGGGGCTGAGGGGACGGGACTCCAGAGGTAGGCACACAAAGCTGCCAGGCCCACCTGGGAGCGGGCTCAGCCTTGCTACATGCCTGCCACCCCAGCAGGGCCGAGGGGACTGGGCACTGTCATCTTTGAGGGGTGGGCAATTAGAATACTCCCTTTTTAAAAAAAATATATTTTGACTTTTTACAGAGAGGAAGAGAGAGGGATAGAGTTAGAAACATCGATGAGAATCATCGATCTGCCTCTTGCACACCCCCTACGAGGAATGTGCCCACAACCAAGGTACATGCCAGAATCGAACCTGGGACCTTTTAGTCCACAGGCCGACGCTCTATCCACTGAGCCAAACCGGTTTCGGTAGCATATTCCCTTTTTATTAGTAGGATGAATGGATAGCAGGAAAGGTTGTGCCAGGAGTACAGCATGAATGGATAGCAGGAAAGGTTGTGCCAGGAGACAGCAGAAAGGGTTGTACCAGGAGTTATAGAACATGGGTGGACAGCAGGAAGGGTTGTATCAAGAGGATAAGACAGGCCAACGAGGCTTTGAACAAAACAGCTTTGCTAAGTAGGATGGCAGGTCAGCTGGGCCGAGCACAGCCACGTGGGAGCATCACCTTTACTTCCGTGTGCACTGCCTAAACTGACTTGACGGCCCGAGCTTAGAAAAGGACATTGCTACTTGTCCTAGTGGCTGTCTGGCTTGTGGATCCCAGAGCAAAGGGGTGTTAGCTGTGAAAATGTGGGAATGGTGTGCTATTCAGGCTGCAGGTTACCTCCTCCTCCCTATCAAGGAGCCTGAAGCAGCCATTCAGAACTGGATAAACCCGGAGGAGCCTGCTGGAGCGGGCGCCAGCAACGTGCAGCCTGTGGCCGTGGCAGTGGCAGCCCCCTGTGGCCGGACAGCACTGCTTCGTGGTTATGAGGTACGGGAACAGCGGAACGAGCCAGGAGGGGCTGTGGGACCAGAACCTTGGGAACATTTACGAAGCGGAGGGAAGGTGAGTGTCCCGTGGAAGTGCTGGTGTCAAAGCCCGTTCACACCAAGGCCTGTTTGCTCCCGGTCTTTGTGCTGCCGCGGGAAGTGGAGCTCCACCCCAGGCGTCACCAGCCACGCCCTCCGAGGCTACCTGGCTGGGTGAGGTCACAGAGGCAAAGCCAGGTGAACAGACAGTGAGGTGGCATCGCCTCCAGCAGCCGGAGCCAGAGCAGGAGGAGGTGGCCTGTATGAGACTTTGACTCATACAGAAGTAATCAAATCTCTTTATCAACTGTTTTTTTGCAGGATATACTCAAATTTGGATATACTCAAAGGCAAACAGAAGACAGGAAAATGGTTGACCACAACTGGTTAAAAAAATGGCTCCAGGCCCAGTTCCAAATATTGGTCAATCCCCAGTATGGATGAGGCGCATGAAGAATTGGAAGGAAAAAGGAGACGCAATTAATTATCAAACTTTAATGGATAGGCTAATCTTACAGGATAAACAATAAGACAGCTAGTCAAGGTTACACTTTTTAAAAAATCCAGCAGCGCAAATCTAACAAACTAAATACGTTCATCTCCTCCCAACAGGCATTTGATTAAAAACAAAAACCAGACCAGAGCATACACAAGAAAACATGGTACTTACGTATATTGTCAATTTATTCGGGAGCACTCTTTAAGAAAAAAGAAAGCAGTTCTTGAAATTGGGAAAGCAGCAGGCCACTCGGCCTGGAGGGAAATGGGCCAGATGTTCTGCACCGGAGGCCCTGACCACCTGTAACTTCAGAAGCCACCAGGCCCTACTAGGAAGGAAGCAGGTGCCAATCCTAAGTAGAGATGACATGGTTACAAAGCCTAAACAAAGGACCAACCTTTCCCAAGACAACAAGCAGAACAGAAGCAAGAAGACCGTGGCACAGGGTCCGCCCCGCCCTTCCTGCCTCGGCACAGAAAGGGAGCCGGAGCGGGAGCCCGGGAGCTCTCCCAGGCACATGGGTACTGAGAGGGGAGAGCAAGCCCCTTCTGGCTGAAATACGACAAGTTTCCAGAGCCGTGGCAACCTGGCAGTTCGTCTCTCTGGCCTTTGGAAGGCAAAGCAGCAACTAAGGAGACTCCTGAGGCCTCGCCGGCCTCCTGCGTCCACGCGTTATAGAAAAGGACATCCTTAGCTCAGTTCAGCCTCATCAAGGAGGAGCTAATACTACTTGCAGAAGGCCCATCAGCAATTAAAATACTTACACACGCAAAAAAAAGCACAAAAACTTAACATCAAAGAGTTCAGGATTCACAAGTCTAAGTTCTCTGCCCAGGCTGACTGGGCGGCCTGCCCTCGGCAGGCATTCCTCTGCCATTAGTTGCCAAGGGGCCTCCGGGAGGGAAAGAAAGGCATGGCGCCAGTGAGCCACCACCTGCAGGAGGCCCAGCACGAAGTCCACAAGGGAGAGCAGCCAGGAGGCCAAGGGGGCGCCACTCGGACAGGCCACACCCACCTGCTCCTGCACCTGCGGCCCTGTTCGGTCCACCCGCACGTCCGGTGCTGCCCTGAGGGGCAGTCAGGACCCCGAGGAAGAGCTGTCCAGAGACCGTCCTGACGAACAGTAACACAGGGAGGCCTCGGGGAGAGCAGTTTGCGGACAGACTCTCGGCACACTCTGGGCCGTAAGAAAACAAATGCCGAGACAGCTCCTGGGACTGAGTGACAAGACTGCAAATACTGCTGCGACCCAGACTCAGATCCAAACCCAACGCCTCCCAGGGTTCTGGCCCGTCCCCTCTGCGCTCCCACAGGCCTTCCCACAAGATCTCCATGATTGTTCCGGCAGTCAGTGAGCCCATCAAACACTCCTACGAAAAGATGTCAGTACATTATTGTTAACATATAGCATTTCAAAGTAAGGGGAAAGCACCATTTTACTGAAAATAAAAAGGCTCACGCAGGCTGTGGTCCTGTCTGGAAATGGCGCCAGCCTGAGTGCGAAGCGGGTTTGGCCCGTGGGGAGCGGGCAGATGGGGCAGGCTGTCCCAGGACGAAGGGAGGGCAGCTGGCGCATAGCCAAACAGACAGGGTCAATGCAGACCTGGCGGGAAGGGCCGGAGAGCAGCAGGGTGAGGCCAGTCTGGGGACGAGGATGCTGCTTCCAGAGGAGAGAAGGCGTGTGGCACTGCCGGGACAAGCTGCCAGGACCGGGCACTGGCCAGCGAGCAGAGCTGGGGCCCGCCTGCCACGTGGCTGGGCCTGCAGGAGCGCAGGCAGCAGGACAGGGTGCAGTCCGTCACTCTCCGGTTCCCGGGGAGGGGCCGGCCAGCAGTTTCTTGGACACTACCCTTCACCGAGGTACTTCTGCCCCGAAGCGAACTGGGAAGGGACTAGAGCGAGAGAAGCATGAGCCTGTCTTTGCCGGCTGGATTCCTAAACTACATTTGGAGGGAAGGTGCAGAAGATCACCGCTCACTGGCTCACACATGCTAATACAGTTCACAGAACAAGGACCAACAGCCCGGAATCGACTGCAGGTTTGGAAACTCTCTGGCCAAGCCCCGCGAGAGCCTGCAGCAGCGAGGGGGGACTGCAAGGGCAGCAGAGGACAGCACAGCACAAGGATGCCCTCGCAGGAGACTTTCTCATTCGGTCAGCCAAGCCACAAGGAGACAACAGGGTTCACAGGTACAAAGAACAGAAGGGCTAACCCAGAGGAGGGGGAGCTAATCACAAAAGCAATTTATCCCACATTTGCTGTTGCAACACATCGCCAACCCGCGAGGCCAGATGTCCTCTTGATGAGAAAGGCATCTCTGACGAGGGAGGAAGAACTTGAACACAGCGCACGAGCGAAGGAACAAATGGAGAAGCACAACTGAAATAACCATTGGGCTGCTTAAGATGCTTGAAACTTGCCACGTGAGCCTGTGGCTACATGGCTGTAGAACGGTCTCACACGGCACCTCCTGGAAGAGGCTGTGCCCGCTGGAACTGCAGGTCCTGCAGCAGCACAGCCAGGCGCACTCAGGCCGGCTGGGCGTCAGAACCATCACCGTGAGGGTTACAGGCAACCATCAATGCGGCAATGACCGCCCCAGAGACCGGTGCCCAAAGGCCAAGGTGTTTAGACAAGAGTCTCTGAGAGACACTCTGCTGCTCTCCAGACACCAGCACGTGAGAGCTCCCTGACCAAGACCGGCCGCAACCTCCCGCGTGCAACACGAGCAGCAGGCGGCAGAGGCGGCCAGGAAAGGAAGCAGTGATGAGGTACAAAAGGAGGAACTGACATCTTTGGGTTTTCAAAACAAAAACTCCTATCCAGGAAGTGAGAAAATACAAAGGGAAAGAATTAAATCTGAGTCAATGGACAGAAAAATATGGCTTACCAACCCTCCCACTTTGCATAAAATTTTATATGAAAAAGAAACAAAACACCCCAACTCATCAAAACACAGTCCAAATGTTTGCAACCAAAGATTTATGAAAATATTTGTTGAAATCACTTTTTAAAAAAAGCAGAAAGCTTTTGACCATTCCTTTCTAAACAAAACCTTGGCAGATCTACTCTCAAATACACTTAAGAGTATTCCACACAACACTTTCCGAGCTCAGATTTATTGGTTTCCACTGTACTGACTTTAAAATGGTATGAAGCTGACTGCAAGAAAGGGAGCCGGTGATTTTAAGTTAGGATTGAGCTACGGGTGAAAGAACATCACCTCTGGCTTCGGTCACCACATCACCTTAGATTGGGCATAGATTGTGTGTGAACAAAGGTCCAGAACTCTGAAATCCGGGGGTGCTGCAGGCCTCTCCCAGCAATGTCCTTCACTGTGGGTCAGTCTCCTGGGCCAGAGGTGAAAGTGCTTTCAAAAATACTGCCACTTCCCCAGCACAGTGTCTTTGATTGCATCCACATATTGAGTTGGAACCCAGTACACCCAGTAGTAAGAGGCTTCCGTGGGGCCCAACTGAAACGCCTGGAAGGGAAAAGGAAAACCAAGCGACACTTCAGAGGTGGGAGGCTGAGCGGCAGCACAGCACGCACAGGGGAGGGCTGAGGTGGCCTGACCTGCAGGGAAGGGGAGACTTCACGTGGGGAGCATTCTCTTGTCCAAAAAGGAGCAGCAGCAGCATAGCGAACCCTAATGCAGTGGTTCCCCAACTTGGGAACCCATCAGAGCCTGGGGGGCGGGCTCGTCCAGCAGATCGGTGGCTCCCCTCAGCCCGCGACTTGGAGGGCTGGTGGGGCCTGGGCAGCTGCAATTCCTAGGAGGTGCTGACGCAGGCCCTGGTGGGAACCACTGCCCAGAAACAGTCCCACATGCACAGGACAGGTGAGCGCTCGGAGCAGCACTGCCAGCAGGGGAGCCACTTGGAAGCAGCCTGCTGTCCCGTGCGGGGACGCACCATTAAAAGTGATGTGGCCTATTTGTGTGAGTTGGATCTATGGTGAAACAGACAGAGCACAATGTCGAACCAGAAAAGCAGCTGCAGAACGACACAGACCACGAGACGACTTATGAAAACTGAAAAAACAGACAGTTGAAGCCTGGTCATGGACAAACATGAAAATGGAAGCAGAGCAGGCAGGCCAGTGGGAGGTCGTGAAGACGGCAGTGGGGAGGGGAGACAATGGGGACGAACTCACTGCTGGTAAATTTTCTTTTATTAAAAAATGATTCAAAACAAGTTACAAAATATTTGCAATTGTCACTTCTTGGTGATGGGTATATGGGTTTGCTGTAATAGTCTGTCCTTCCTTGTATTTTTTAAGATTTCTCTAAAAAGAACAAAGCACAGCTACCCCCTTCTAATGTGAACCCTGGCATGTTAATCTAGTGACATGGCGTCTGCAGAGAGGGAACAATACTCTCATAGGACAAAGGCAAAGTGCTGATGAACGGTGCTAAAGAGAGGGGCGATCAGAGCCACTGCTGCCAGAAACGACTGGAAAAAATGAGCCTTTAAATGACACCTAAGGCATTGCCCAGCCACACCAATCACTTAGGAGGTTCAAGCTGGCCCCTCAACCGGTGTAAAACCCTCTCACCAGGCTGCTGATCACCAGGCTGCACACACTACAGGGCCACACGGGGAAGGCACACGCTTCAAAGGGCAATGCAGGAGCAGATGAAAATATCAAAATCCAATTTCAGCCCAGCTGGCGTGCCCAACCTATGAACCAGGAGGCCACGGTTTGATTCCCAGTCAGGGCACATGCCCAGGTTGCAGGCTTGATCCTCAGTACAGCGTATAGGGGAGGCAGCTGATCAATGATTCTCATCATGGATATTTCTCTCTCTCCATCTCCCTTCCTCTCTGAAATCAATAAAAATGTTAAAAAATAAAAAATAATAAAATAAAATCCAACTTTTAAAGCAAAAAAAAAAAACCTAAGTAGGCAAGCAATCCATGTGGAGGCCTTAAATTAAAGACTCCAGACACCAGGTTGGAGGGCTGCCACAAGGCCCATGATGGTCACCTCAGAGGGGCACCCAGGAGCTTGGAGTCAGGGCCTGGCAGACCAGCAGGGCAGAAGAGGGGCAGGCTGCAGGTCCTCCCGTTAGTCTACAGAGCACTGCCAGGGTGCTAGCGCCCCTTCTGCTGGGTCCTCCAGCTCCTCCCTCTGCTGTGGACGGTGAGCCACACCCATGGTCAGCACACACTGCTCCTTCTCCCTGGGACGGGCCAAGGTAGCTACCTCCCTGCGGAATGGGCGCTGAAAACGGCCTCTTCTGACAAAGGCAGGCGGCCGCCCTCTCACCCTGTCACTGCTCAGGGCAGGTGCCTGGCCCAGCGGTCTCCAAGTCTGGATAGCTAACTTTGTTTTTCAAGCGGCCCCTCCAGACAGTGCTGGGAAGTAGGCGGCGTGCCTGAGCGGCTCCGTTCTGAGCTCTCTCTGCCCTGCAGACGGCAGCGCCTGCACACGTCCCATCTCGGGAGAGCGCAGCCTGCGTCAGAGCAGACCCCCCTCCCCACAGGGTCACGCCACGTGCCCGCTGCAGCCCGGGAAGGGCGACACCACTGCGGGAGGAGGCCTGGTCCCGGCACCGAGACGCGGGGGGTTTAATGCTACGCACAGAAGGAAGTTAGAGGAAAGCCACGAGCCGCTCCTCCTCCTTCCAGTCGTTTTCCTCGTCTAAAGACAGAGCGTTACAGATAAAAGGGAGGCAAAGACACCCACACCCCCTGAAACTGCTGGACAGTCGGGGTTGGGGTGGAGAGGGCCAAGAGAACTAGGTAAGTTGTGGGCGAGCTCTAGAAGGAAGCAGGGGCTTGGCCGGGCGTCTCCTGGAGTGTGTCCTCGGTCACGCAGTCCCTGCAGGAGCAGTGCGGGCGCGGCCGCACCCCGCTACTTACCATCATGTGGTAGTCCTCGTGCCCCTCGATGGGTTCACTGACCACGTTTTTAATGGAGCCCATGGGAAGCTTCTCGGTCCGCTCTGAGTTGAGAGGAAAGACAGCTGTTACTCACAGGCCTCCTGTTCTCCTCCTGGGACTCAGCAGTCCCTCACCAGGGCGGTGGCTCTGGCGCCCCCTGCCCTCCAGGGGTAAGGGACCAGCCCGAGAGCCCTGTGTGGGAGCTGGGACCTCTGAGGAGCGAACAGGGACCAGGACATGACACGGCACAGTAGAGGACCTTTCCTGTTCTTAATCAATAAACCAAGAAGCTCCACTGCAGCCTTCCTGCCCAGCCCAGCCCTGGCTCAGGCCGCTGGTGCCTGAGACCATTAAGAGAGCCCAGAACAGAGGCCCCAGCGTGTTCGGGGTTCCCACAGAAAGGAAGGGAGACTGTTGGCTGTGAACAACCCGGCTCTGGCCCAAGATCTTGCACCCCCAACGCGTCCCCTATGCCCCCCCCCCTCCTACACACACACACACACACGAAAGTTCTCGTAGAACACTTATAACCTCTCTGATTAATAATAAAGGGCACATGGATCAGAAGACATTCTGTAGCAAGTTTAAGGGTGGCAGGTGTGAAAGGCAGTGCAAGGGAGGCCTGGAAAGGGGGGGGGGGGCTGCGGGAAAGACCAAGTGCAGCAGGAGGGGGGCGGTGGCAGGAGAGGTGGGGGCCTCTGCTGACAGGAAACCACCCAGCAGTAGCAGACACTCAGGGCCTGGAGCAGCTCTCAGCAGTTAAATTAAGTTTAAACCACACTAAAGCCTTGGTAGACAGGAAAAGCTGGAAAAGGTGAAACCTGAAAACAGGGAACTTGACAAACAGCAGGAACTTCGAGGCTGGGTTTTATCAAGCGGACGAATGGGACATTTTACTTCTGTCCGGCGGCTCGGCCTGGGAAAACCGGGGTGGGGAGAGGAGACCTGGAGGCAGTCATGCAGGCCAAACGGCGAGGGCAAGATAGAAACTTCTTTTAAGACCAACCACCTTGAAATGTCAGTGGTTTTCACAGAAAAATATGGGTTTCTGGCTTCTTTTGAAAATGCAGATGTAAGAATCCTGGGCCCACTTCCAAGAGACCATCAGCTGGATTACAGGTGCAACTGCCCTCCCAGCAGCGCACAGGCTCCACCTGTGCTCCCTTCCTGGCTCCTGCCTGTCCGGCTCCACCTGCCTGAGGCTCAGTCCTGCTCCCTCAATTAGGAGCCCGTGAGCATCCCCTCGAGGTGGCGGCCAGCAGCAAGACGAAGCCAGTGCTGGGCGCCCACTTCCAGGACACGCTGTCCTCTGAGGGAGGAGGCGGCCCCAGGGGATGGCACTCAGGAGCAGGTGAGAAGCTGGCAGTGCAAGGAGACAGGGCTCGGGGCGGGATGAGAAGGGATGAGAAGCGGGGCTGTGGCTGACCCCTGGCCATGAATTCACGGCCACGCCCCTTAGCAAGGCTGGCGACCAGCAGGCTCCTGGCCCCGAGCACTCGTTGGCCAGAGGGTGGCCACGCCCACAAGGCGAAGCAGGAGCCCGCACAGGCACTGGGTCCTCAGTAGCCCCGCACACCTTCCTCTCGCACAAGCACTCCCTAAGGAGTGGCCTGGCTGCACCTACCCGCCAGGCCACTGGTGTCTGCCTCCCATTTGGCCGCCAAAGCGGAAGAGGCAGGGCTTTAGCTAGCAGCGCAATGATGGAGGCTACGCCAGACCACCTGCGAGCGTGGAGAAGCGAGGGGGTGGCAGGCTCACACTGAAGAAACGACAGGGGTGAGGGACCGGCTCTCAGAAGACAGTGACCTACTGAAGGGGCCAGGCTCGTAAAGAATGCGGGAGCCCTTAAATAGTTTGCAAAACTTGCTCTGATCATGCAGTTGGAATCAAACGTGAAGAAAGAATATAGCAGTTTGTCACACAACTGTTAGAGGACTCAAGCGTTTTTGGCATTTCATTCTTTGCTCACTTTAAGACCCAGGACAGGGGTGAAAACAAGAAACTTAGTTTCATATTTTAGATGATAAAAATCTCACTCCCCATCACCCAGCCCTGATTATTTTCCATGAAATGTTGGTCCCATCTGAAGCAGAATCATCTAATGGCCTGTCTCTGAAACTAATCACCCTCAGAGGACAGGACCCCCTGGACTTCTCTTTAGCGTTTACCTCGAACACTGACCACTTACAGTGCGGGCAGAAACAGGTGCCTTAGGCATGCTCCATCCCCTCCGGGATCTAACGGGGTCAGACAAGTCGAGAGTAATGCGTGCTCTGGGGACATAAATGAAGTACTCTATGAACGGGGGTGTGAGGGGCATGTGTCAGGGGCTTCGTGGGAGGGCATTTAGGTTGGGCCTTGAAGAGTTTATTCCTCACAAGGATGGGAGGAGGCTTGCAGGTAAGGGACACAGCATGAACAAAGGCACAGAGCTATGCAGAGCACGTGGGAGACATTCGGCGAGTGGTGCTGGACACAGGGTATGATGAGGTAAGTGGGACAGGAAGCTAAGTCACAAATTTAAAGGGGGTCCCTTTAAGAATACTGACCACTATGGTTAAGCATTTGAACTTGGCCTTAAAGAGCTAAAGGTTTATGAGCACAAAAACCAGTGAGGAAAAAAACCAGTCCAGAAGGTGGGCTGGGCAGAAGAAATCAGAGACGGGCAGAAAGCAGGCTAAGCCTTTCAAGGACCAAGTTTGGAGAAGCTGGGAGTCCTAAGCAGCGCAGCGGAGGGGCAAAGAGACAGGGACTTTGGAGCGCAGCTGGCAAGACTGAGCCCTGGGGAAGGAGAGAGCAGCCAGGCACCTCCGAGCCAGCAGCAAGCCTGGCCCTCTACGCACAGCGGCCGGTGGGCAGGCAGAGGGCAGCCAGGGCAGGAGGGTTGTCCCCAGCACTAATTAAAATGTGATCTACAGGGGCCAGCGGGTGACATAAATGACGGATGCTGGCCACAGGCAGGTGAGATGGGACAGTGGGAACTGTAGCAGCCATATGAACCTGCTACTCAGTCCAGCTGCTGGTTACCCGTGAGAATGCAAGTCCAGACCGGCTAAACCTTCTGATGTTTTTCAAACGAAGCCAAAATCAGATCAAGTGCAATCTCCAGTGTTTTACAGATCGTGTGCAAGCAAACAAAACCCTCATCTGTGGGCCACACATCTGGGATTTCTGGACAGCCAATGTTGGATGGATTGGTCCTGAGATCAGAATGAGGGGGAAAAGGTCCAAAGAGAAGCATCTAAAGCAAAGTCAAAGCCAGGAGCGCACAGCCCAGAGCAGAGATTTGAGAATGAGGAGCAGACTGGCACTTGGGAGGGAGTGCTTCTGGGAGCCAGAGGTGAGTCGGCCAGCGCGGGAGCGGTCACGTACCTTTAGTGCCGATCCACAGCTGGTCTTGTTCTAGCTTAAAGGTGAGTCTCACTTTCCCTCCAGATTTATTGTACATGCCAGACAAGGGCACTGCGGGCAGGCGCTCCTGTGGCGAGAGGGAGGGACCAAAGTCAAAGGAGGACAAATACAGGACGACAGACAGGATGAGACGGCAGCCAGGCCTGGCTCTGAGAGTGCTCACGACAGAGCACAGCTTACCTGGGCCCCCTTAACCGATGGCATCACGTCTTCAGGTTTCCCTTTATCCAACACTTTCCTGTGTTGCTGCAACGTAAGTCAAAAGAGCTCATTAAATGAAGGTAGACTGCATGTTCGCTGTCTTTGGGCGTGTTTACGGCTTAAACATCATTTATCGTGGAACCAACCACCATGATCTTGGCTCCGCTGGTCACCTTTATTTCCCTCAACGTCTTATCCTCAGGGATGAGTCCCTTATACATGACTTTCTGCATGGCTGGCGGGAGACCTTGGGAAAAGGCAGCAGACAGTGAAAGGAAAATCGAAAAAACGTACTTGGACCAGAGCACTTTGACAACAGATCCCAAAGGGAGCACTGCCCTACCCCCCACGACTTTTGTACACCTTCGTCCTCTGAAAAGCAGGACGAAGAAAGCCTAATGTTCTGTTCAGAAGCCTGTCCTGCCCACAGACAAGGCCTCCGACACAAAAGAGCAGCCTGGGCAGCAGACGCTTGTGTGGATGGAAGCGTAGACAAAGCGCTCAAAATGGGGCTAGTAAGCCTGAGGAAATGGGCCCTCCAATTTATTAAATTTTAATCAGTCACACCTGGCTGCCACACTTAACATCAAAGCTCTAGAGAAAGCAGGACCTTACAGACTGGTAATTCAAAGAAAGCCCACTTCCTCCCGCAGTCCCCACTGAAAGGATTCAACACCAAGCTGAGAGCCACAGAGGGTGCTCTCTCCTGACAGGCTCCAAATGGCAGCGATTCTGCCAACTTACACTCCAAAGACACCTGGCCCGATGCTGGTGCGCTGCTCAACTGCCTAAAGGGGCAACGCCCCATAAATGGGACTCGTCTGCTGCGGAAGTCATCACTCTCAACCCCAGCGAGACACAAAGACCGTGTTCCCCAAGACCAATGCTGATTACCCGAGAGCCTGACCCTATTAAGAAGCCTCTAGCCGAAACCAGTGTGGCTCAGTAGATAGAGCATCGGCCTGTGGACTGAAAGGTCCCAGGTTCGATTCCGGTCAAGGGCATGTACCTTGGTTGAGGGCACATCAATCAGTGGGGGGGTGTGCAGGAGGCAGTTGGTAGATGATTTTCTCTCATCTATGTTTCTGACTCTATCTTCTCCCTTCCTCTCTGTAAAAACTCAATAAAGTATATTTAAAAAAAAAAAAAAAAAAAAGCCTCTAACCCAGCCCACCCCAGGAGTGGCAGCTCCTTATGGGTTCTAGCAAGGCTCCCCTGAAACAGCTCCTGACTGGCCCACATGTGTGAACCTGGTTTCCGCCCCATTTGTGGCTGTGTAGAATGACACTGTTCAGTAAAGCTACAACTACAGGGCACTGAGTGGGCAGAGGGTAAAAAATTAACCAAGTTAAGCGCCAGGTGGCCATAAGCCTCACTGGCGTGGCAGAAACCCTCTACTGTGCATAGACCCGCCGGACGGCCAGACTGCTAACAAAGGATCCCCTGTACATCAGTCCCAGATTTCTGAGCCGCTGACAAAGTCACAAAGATGGGGCCCCCATTAGGCCACGTTATGCCTCGTAACTGGCGTTAAACACTGCAGCATGGATTCCACTCTGAATTTGACTGGGACTTCACAAGTACCTTTTGGAGAATTTCCCCTGCATGTGGAACAGTTCTAAGCCTGTTAAGCGATCATTTGTAACTCAAAGCCTGTATTCAAGAGACATGTATGCTCCCAGGGGGTGGCCAGTGGGAATGCTCACATCTGCATTCTCATATCTGACACCTCACACATGTGGCAGAGCAAGACAGGAATATGGAAATGAACTCAATTGGGTATAAGACATTTTAACCCCACATTTGGGAGTGGAAGTGTCCTCATAAACAATTTTTAGATGTTATTACAGATTTACAACTCCTTATTTTACTTACTTTTTAAAAATATATTTTATTGATTTTTTACAGAGAGGAAGGGAGAGGGATAGTGTTAGAAACATCAATAAGAGAGAAACATTGATCAGCTGCCTCCTGCACACCCCCTACTGGGGATGTGCCTGCAACCAAGGTACATGCCCTTGACCAGAATCGAACCTGGGATCCTTGAGCCCATAGGCCCATGCTCTATCCACTGAGCCAAACCTGTTAGGGCTACAACTCCTTATTTTAAACCCCATAAACAGAGGACTGTTTATTGGGTTTAAAGTAAGGAGTTATAAAAAAGTTTTGAACTTTTATGAAGGCCAAAAATTTTAGGGTGTTTTTTTGTGTGTATGGCTTTTTGTTTTTATAAATGTAACTTTTTTTCCCCTTAAGCCTACAGCACCCAGTAATCCCAGGAGGTCTCCCATCCAAGTACTAATGAGGCCTGACCCTGCTTAGCTTCCGAGATAAGAGATCGGGTGTATTCAGGGTGGTATGGCCATATAATATTTTTAAAATACGTCATATATCCTCCACAGAGTTTGGGGCAGCACCATTATCACCAACCACACTAACATTTTTATGATAAAACATGACTATTCATGTTAACCCTGGTCAGGTTTTGCTGCCATATTTACACGTTTTGGGAGTTTGGAAACGCATAAACAAGGGAATATGGACTGTGACAGAAAACTATGTCCTTCCCAGCGCTGGCCATGTGCCTTGCTGCCTGCCACTTAAACCAGTGTTGGTCAGTTGCATGCTCTCCCTGGGACACAGGTGAGGATGGGAACACCTGTTCTCCCGGAACACTACCAAGAGTGGCCAGGAGGCTCCCTAACAATGACTAGGCCTGGTGGGTGACAAGATCACAAGTGATGGTTCTTCCAACTGGCATCCTTTGACAGTGCAACACACTGACCTCCAAAATGAGCCACAGAATGTGAAAACCTGGCCCCTATTTCAGGGAAGGGTGGTGGGAGGGTGTGGGGGGGAGATCGGCATAGTTTTCTTCCTAGAGCTTCACTCAGCTTCCTGAGGTGGTCAGTTTAGAGGAACCTCTAAAAGCTATTGATGTTCATGTCTTTCCAGAAATGGGCTTGTTGACTTGTGGGAAGCCACACACCAAAAAAACCAATGTAAGCACTTTCACAAAATGAGGAATTAGTTCTAGCAATGGCATTTTTCTCTGGCACTACACAGGAGAAACCCGTGTCTGATTCTGAAGCCTGCCTTTACAAAGGCCTTATCCTAAAGTAGATAAGACTTGAGACACACTGACCCGCCAGATGAGACAAAGTTGCAAATCTCAGGTAGTTGTCACCTCCACTCAACAGCCAGCGGCACCCAACTGCTGCCATAAATTTCCATCATGGGCCCTGTCCAAAGAGGAGCTTGTTCTAGGGAGAATATAACCAACCACGGCTCCAGAGGACAGCGCCTCAAACTTCCCAGAACCAACAGTCACACGACGGACTCACTTTCTGCCTGCACAGCGGCTCCTTCTTGTTCTCTTCGGCCTTGGCGTCCTGCTGCGCAGAGTCTTTGGGCGTGTTTACTGCTAAAACGTCATTTATCGTGGAACCAACCACCATGATCTTGGCTCCGCTGGTCACCTTTATTTCCCTCAACGTCTTATCCTCAGGGACGAGTCCCTTATACATGACTTTCTGCATGGCTGGCGGGAGACCTTGGGAAAAAGGCAGCAGACAGTGAAAGGAAAATCGAAAAAATGTACTTGGACCAGAGCACTTTGACAACAGATCCCAAAGGGAGCACTGCCCTACCACTTATGACTTTTGCACACCTGAGCAATTCACAATTTGTCTCAGCCTCAGTTCCAAATCTTTATAATAGTGACGACACTAGTTCTCTCTGTATGGAATTGTTTTAAGGACCACAAGACAGGACAAACAGTATTTAGTGCAGCTCCTGGTGATTCAGTAACTGCTGGATAAAAATTCATTCCAACTTGTCCCTCAATCTTCCAATCATTCAAATATTAAGTGAGAGTCCACCGGCCTCAGGGATACAAAAACCAATAAGGACTGAGTTCTTGTTTTTTGGGTGCCTACAAGCTAGAAGAGCAAGCCTAGAGGGGGAAAATCATTGCAGGTGGCAAAGTGCTGACAATGAGATGAAATTAAGTAACAGGAACACCTGGGAGGGGGCCAGCATGATGGTCACCAGCAGCGTTTCCTCGACTCCCTCAGGAGACTGCCTGGTGTCGGTTAAAAATAACCTCCTGGCCACATTCCAGCCCCACTGACTCAAAATCTCGGGCGGAAGAGCCTGGAAGCTGTGAACTTTACAAGTGCCTCAGGTGGTTTTTATTAGAGATGCTTGGGCAGCACTAATTAGAAGCCTGGCCTAGGAGCCAGGCCTGGGCTTCGATCCCAGCTCAGCCAGCCACTTACTAGTTCTACAATGCCAGGCCTCATGGTGCCCTTCTGGGGAGTGGGCATCCTAGGACCCATTGGGAGGACCTGTGAGCACGGGGCCCGCGGGCGGGGCTGCGCGCCACGGGGCTACCTGTAATCGAGTGAATCTTCTGCTTCAGCTCGGAGCCGGTGCTGTCCAGGGGGAACTTCACGTCGTGCTTCGTCTTGTTCCAGATGATCTTCAGGTCCACCAGCTCGCGGGCCGCGCCGCCGCCGCCCGCGTCCTCGCCATTGCTGACCGAGGCCTGCGCCGCGGGGTCCCCCGGGGGCTGGGCCGGGGCCGGCTGCAGGCTGCCTCGCGCGGCACAGGCGTCCTCGGCCGCCGCCCCCGCCGCCGCCTCGGCCTCCACGCAGTTGAGGGACCGCGCGGGCGCCTCGGCCGCCACGGCCTCGGCCTCCGTGTCCATGCCAGGCTCCTCCATGCCTGCAAGGGGGGCAGGGGTGGGCGCTCGCCGCGGGCTGGGCCTGGGGCCGGACCCACGCGGGCGCCGCCGCACCCTGGCTCCCGAGTCCGGGCTCTCCCCACCACCAGCCCCCGGGCCAGGCCGCGTCCCCGCGGAGCAATCGCTTCACCCGCGCCCAGCCCGGCGCCCTCCACCCCGCCACACTCACCATCCGGGGCCCCGGCCGCCGCCATGATGATTGTGTACAACACCCACCGCGCCCGCAGGGACCGCCGGGAAAAAGCGAGCTGGCGGAGATTGGCCCCCGCAGCAGCCCCTAATCTCGCCCCGGCTAACCGGAAACAGGTGGAGGTTTCTATGGAGACCCGCCTCCTCCGCTTCCCGGGCTCGGCCCCTGCCACGCTTTAGCTTTCCGCGGCCGAGGGGGCAGGGCCGGGAAGGCCCCCGCTCCAGGGGCTCTGCCCTCTAGTGGCCGAGCCGGGCCGCAGCCGAGCAGGGGGCGTGGGCTCGCAGGCTAAGTGGCTGCGCCTTTAAGGGGCGGGGTTGGGCACAGTGTGGCGGAAGCGGATTGGCCGGGAGCAGTCCCGGAAGTGGTTCTCGGAGAAGCCCACGTGGATGAGTCGGACCCACATGGCGGTGCTCTTGAGGACGCTGCTGCAGCCAGGGAGGCCCCCGGGAGTGTTGGGGCGCTCCCTGGGACGGCGTGAGGCCAGCCTGGGCCCCGGTTCTGGGGCTGCGGTGCGAGTGCGGTTCGCCCCCAGCCCCACAGGTAATCTTAGGGGATGTGACGCTGCAGGCCGAAGCCATCGCCCGGGGCCCGCCCCCAGAACGTTTTCCAGCGAACCCCTTCCGGTGGAGTTAGAATGCGAGGGCCGCAAGACCCCATTTTGCAGGGCCAGGAACAGGTCCAGGGGCGGAAATTGTTGTTCGCGTTGCAGGAATTTCGTTGTGTTTATTGTATTGCCCCATCTCTTTCGGTCTCTTCTTTACGTATTCATAAATGTGTACCAAGTGCAAACTGCGAGGGTTCTGTTCCGCTGCGATACAACGACCATCTAGAAAGTAGGGCCCCTGCTCTGGTGGCCGCGACAGACGTGTACGGCCAGACGTGTACAAAAATACTGTAATTTTAGGCAGTCACGTGTGCCATGTGGGAAATGAAGCAGGAGAGGTGACGGGTTTAGGACAGGTAGGATGCTCAAGAACATTTTGTTGAGGTGACATTAGAGCTGATAACCAAATGAAAGGAATGTAGCATGTAGGAGGTACCTTTTGAGCAGAAGAAATTGCAGGTACAGAGGCCTTGCGGTTAGTGGTGGAGCTAAAGCAAGCCAAAGGGAGTTAGGGGCCATTGTACAGCCTAGTGGAGATCTTGTCAGGGCCTCCCCACCAGTTCCCAGAACTGAGCTTTCTTTTTTTTAGCCCCTCCTGAGTTAGAGCCCTGTTTCTTGATTAACCAATCAGTTCCCAAAACTCTTTTCTCGAGGGGCTGCTTTTCCTTCTCCACAATGAACGTGCCTCTCCTGAAACCCAGGGTCAGTATACAAAGCTATCTTTGTGGCAAGATCCCATCTGCACAATCACTATAAGTGGATTACTAGAAAAATGAAAACCTAAAAAGCATACAAAATATGAGCCTACTTTATCTTTAATTAAACAAAATTGTTCTGTCAAAGTGCTGCTCTAAGCATTTTGCTCTCAATTTCTATGCTTCCTTGCAACAGTGAGCAGACCAGCACTAGTTTGGGTGCCAAACCCCGAGATTGGGTACAAATTTTTTGGCTTTGCCACTTCTTCCGAGCTGTGTGACTTAGAGAAATTACTCAGAGGCTCTGAGTTTTATCTGTCAAACAGGCCTAGCAATAGTACCCCACTCATGGGTTTGAAATAAAGTAGCTGAGGCATTTAACAAGGTCTGGTACTTATAGAAAGCACTTAATAAAGTAGCCTCTATTTTAATTTGTTATTAGTGTTTTCTTTGTTGTGATTAGTGTTTGCTGATTTGCAGGAGAAGCCCATATGAGTACAAGCAGATAAAAGGATTATCAAGCAACACAGATCATTACAATAGCTAAAATTAACTGAAGGGTGTTCTTTGGTCAGCATTTAGGCCTCACTGCAACCCAATAAGGAAGGTTTCTATTTTGTGTTTTTAATTCCTCTCATAGATGAGGAAATGGAGCTCATACACATTAAGTCGAGTGCCCAAGGGGTGCCAGCTAATAAATGGTGAAGCAGAATTTGAATCCAGGTTTGTATACCTATAAAAGGTTTCGCTTTTAACTGCTAGACCCGTCTTCTATCTTGGGACCACTGGTTTTATGGTGGCCTTGCAATAATCAGCTGGAGGTCACACATAATCTGTTGACATGAGTCTGCCTGACCCTAAGGGAGCTGTGCTGTCTCCTGAACTTAGAGGGGCAGGTGAGCTCATTGTGCAGACAGGGCGGTGGGCTAAACCTAGGCAGGCAGGTTAAGAGGAAATAACAGCCCTGGGAAAATTATTCATTTTAAGTTGTCAGTCAAGAAGGATGGAAAAGCAAAATCTTAAGAATTTAAACTCAGGTGAAAAATATGAACTCAAATGTTAATTTTGGTTTGAGTGTAAAGCCAGCACTTAATGTAAAAATCTCAAGTAGACAAAATTCAAAATGTATAATGAGGATAGTCATGACAGTGCGTAGAGGGTGTATATAAAATATTATTTTATGGTATTTTAAATGGGGTATTTTTCCCCAAGCAAATCATTGAATTTGCATAAATTAAATGCATGAGTGGCTTCAGTGACTCAGCCTCTGCCTCTCCTCCTTTGGGTGAAACTTGACCTTGAGGCAGATCTCACAGTTGAGTGGTGGATATTTGGAGGGAGTCGGAACCTTTTTACAAAATGTTCCCAGGGTCATCAGTTACCTACCTGCTGGGACAGGTATGCCAAACGTGGGTGATCTGCCTGTTCCAGAAAGAGAGGCTAAATGAGTCATCACCTCGTCCTCCCTGTGGTCTGACTGTCTAGGTGCTAGCTGGAGAGATGGGATGGAGGTAGTGGTTTCTTGGTCTTTGATGTTCTTTGAGACATTCTGTTACAAACAGCTTGCTTGCCTTTCGATTGAGGCTCGCCAGCACATTCCCTGACTTGTCTGACCGTCCTTTTCTGCCAGGCTTCTTGCACCTGGGTGGCCTCCGCACTGCCTTGTACAACTACCTCTTTGCCAAGAAGCACGGAGGGAGCTTCATTCTGCGGCTGGAGGACACGGACCAGACCCGCCTGGTGCCCGGGGCAGCGGACAATATCGAGGACATGCTGGAGTGGGCAGGTGAGGCTGGCTGGAAAGGACCTGCAGCCTTCCCACAGTGCCCAGGAGGGAGAACAAGGGATTCCTGGCGAGATGGGGGCGTTTGTGCTGCCTGGGGTGGCAAGTCCCATCTGAAAAGACTTAAGTTCCCCGAGGAAAAGCTCCAGGCTGTTTTGATCCTGTTCTTATCCCAGAATCTCAAGTCCTCCTAGGAGCAGGCAGGCATGGGCCCAGTGTAGGGTGGGCCTGGGGAGCTGGACCTGTGGTGAGCGGAAGTTCAGCCCTGCGCTCCCCAGTGGGAATGCCGGCCCAGCTTGTCAAATCTTCCGCCTTCCGAGAGGAGACACAACCCCAGAGATCTGTTGTTTCTCAGTGAATATTTCCCACTGTGAAATCTGAACTCAGGTTTTTGAGGGCTTTGAATCACATTATATGAGTGAAAGAATGAAAGAAAATGTTATCAGCCTCTGAAGTGGATTTTCTTATGGGAAGTTTGATCCTGAGCACAGCCAAGTTCAGGGAGGACAAGGAGGCATGTGGTGGTATTTCTGGGTCAACAGTTGCCTACCTGCTAGGACAGGTATGACTAGCTAACCTCCCCAAGAAAAAATACCAAGACTGTTTTGAGATGTGTATTTTAATCCCAGCGTTCCTAAAGGGCAGAAGCCAATTTCATTTCTGTCTTTTGTTGTAGAGGGCTGTACCAGATACTAGGTCGGGATTAGCTGAATAATTCAACAAGGTCACTTAGTGTGACCCACGAAGTGTTCCACCAGTGAGCAGAGACCCTGTGCTCAGTAAGCAGAGGAGACAGGCAAACAGATTAACATCCCTGTGATACTGAGTGGTGATGAGTGTTATGGAGAAAGGACAGCAGGTTAGGGAACCCGTGGGAGGGGTGCTCGTTTAGACGTGGTGGTCTTCGCTGTGGAGGTGACACTAGAGCAGAGACTTGCACAGAGTGAGGACCAGCCTCAAGGTTACCCAGGGGAAGAGTGTTCAAAGCAGAGTGAATTGCAGATGCGAAGGCCCCACAGAAGCTAAGTCCCCTATAGGGGCAGCCGAAGGCCACAGCGGCCCAAGCACAGTGAGCAGGCAGAGCAGTGGGGTGTGTGGGCCATGGAGAGAACGGGGGCCGCATGTGGGCTCTGCACGGGCACGCAGGGTGCTGACGAATGAGGACATGGAGCTCTGAAAGGCGTCTCGCCCAGGTCTCAGTGCTGGCCAGTGCGTCCATCCCGGGCGTCTCCTCCCGAATTTGTGTGAGCACTGGGTGTGCGGGATTACCCCGAGTTCATCTGAAAGCTTTTTGAGGGCAGAATGGCTATCATTCAACTCTTCGGTGCCCCTTCTGCCCTCTCCTGGAAGCGTTCACAGTTGATCATGTCCTCTGTGACCTGGAACCAGACCTTGGGCTGGGGTTTGGCTGATAATAGATCACGTTTCCTCCAAGGTTTATAGTGCAGCTGCCCGAGGGCTATGTGCTTTGTGAGCACTGACGCTTTTTAAAAAGTATTTTTTATTGATTTTTAGAAAGGGAGAGAGAGAAACATTGACACTGCTGCCTTCTGCACACATCCACAGCCCAAGTGCCCTGACTGGGAATCGAACTAGCAACCTTTCAGTGCATGGAATGTCCAGACATCAGCCATACCGCCCAGGGCCCACTGATGCTTTTAGTTCTCAGTCACTCTGCACAGTAAGCTGTCAGCTGCACTTTTCAGAAAAGGGAATGCAAAGAGGCAGTGCAGGGAGTGGAAAGAGCTTGTATTCTGGGCCAGCTCACCTGGGTTTGAATCCAGTTGTGCCCCTTATTCTTGGCCAAGTAACCTAACAAAGTCCCTCTGTACCTCAGTGTCCTCGTTAATGAATGGGGGTAATAATGACATCTGCCTGGTATGGTGGTTCTGAGGCTTAGTGAAGATCACAGAATAGAAAGACGGCTGGCAGGTTCTAGCACTCTGGTGCTCCCACATCTGGATCCCTTGTCACAGACAAAGCCCCGAGTCCAGTGTGATGGCTGTGCCCTGAACCACACTCTTCCTCCTGAGTCAGCTGGTCCAGGCCTGGGCCGGTTTCCCCTCCCCAGGGAAAAGGGGATGGAAGAGGAAGTGCAGTTGGGAGTGTGGACGTGGAGCCAGCACGCCTCCACCTGACTCCTCATCCACCAGGCTGCGTGGCCTGGAGCATAGAACCTCTGTGCTTGAATTTCCATCTGCGAAAGGGAAATCATCGTAGTGCTGAACTCGCACGTTGTTGGACTAAAAGTTCTTCTCTGTTTGCCAAGCCCTAGAGCAGTGCCTGAGAGCCAGCGTCACATGCATCTTATTAATTGGTGATTACTCCCTTTCCGTGCTCCAGGCATCCCCCCTGATGAGAGCCCACATCGGGGAGGCCCCAGGGGGCCCTACCTGCAGTCCCAGCGGCTGGAGCTGTACGCCCAGGCCGCGGAAGCTCTGCTGAAAACCGGGGCTGCTTACCCCTGCTTCTGCTCTTCACAGCGGCTGGAGCTGCTGAAGAAGGAGGCCCTGAGGAGCCACCAGACACCCCGGTGAGAGCCCCAGCCTGTCGTGCTGCCACCCAAAGTCGGGTGTGTTTGTTAGCTGTTGCTGCAGAACAAGTTACCCCAAACTTTTACGGTCTCACAGTTTCTATGGGTCAGGACGCTGGGCACTGCTCACCTGGACCTTTAGCTCAGGGTTGCTCCCAAGGCTCAGCTCGCAGACCGCCGGGCGTCCTGGCTGTTGCCTGGACATGTCTGCTCTTTGCCGCGTGGGCCTCTCCATAGGGCAGCTCACAGCATAGCAGCGGGCTTTCCTCAGAGAGACCAGGGAGAAGCAAGAGAGCGAGGCAGAAGCCAGAGTCTTTCGAGGAAGTGACAGCTCATCGCTTTGGTTGTACCCTGTTCATTAGGCGGAAGTCACCAGTCCAGCCATCTCACAGGAAGGAGGTGGCACAAGAGCAGAGACCAGCAGGCGGGGCTCAAAGGGGCCGGGTCTGAGCTGCCAGCCACCTTCGGGCCTAGGAGTGACACATCGAGTAGTTTTAGTTACTTGTTATTTTGACAAAGTAGGATTTTCTCACACTCTACCTACTCAGTCCTCTCCAGAGACAGCTGGTGGTAGAATTTGCTCGTGTCTCCTGCAGAGACATTCAGTACATACACTGACACGCCTATTATTTCTCTTTCCCCCTTCAAATGGTAGCACACAGTGAGGACTCTGCAACTTCTTGTCTCAAGGGTCAGCCTATATCTGTCCACAGGTTTTTTTGTTTTGTAAATTTTTGTTTTGTTTTTTTAGTTCACAGGTTTTTTTGTTTGTTTTTTAATATATTTTATTGATTTTTTTTATATATAGAGAAGGACAGAGAGTCAGAAACATCGATGAGAGAGAAACATTGATCAGTTGCCTCCTGCACACCTCCCACTGGAGATGTGCCCGCAACCAAGGCACATGCCCTCACCAGAATCGAACCTGGGACCCTTCAGTCCGAAGGCCAACGCCCTGAGCCAAACCAGTCAGGGCCTCAGCTTTTTTTTTAAGCTGACATGGTATTCCATTGTATGGATATACCATAATTTACTTAATCAATTCCTTAATAATGAACCTTTATGTCATTTCTAGTATTTGTTATAAAAAAAAGAGAGTTATGCCCTAGCCAAGTTGGTTGCATACACCAAAAGGTTGTCTGTTCAATTCCTGATCGGGGTACATACCTAGGTTGTGGTTCAATCCCAGTCTGGACACATGTGGAAGGCAATCAATCAATGTTTCTTTCTTAAATGGATGTTTGTTTGTTTTTTCTCTCTTCCTCTCTCCCTCTCTATTTCTCTCTCTGAAAATCAGTAAGAATATATCCTTAGATGAGGATTAAGAAAAAAAGAGCTGTGCCTGGCCAGTGTGGTTCAGTGGTTGATCATCAACCTATGAACCAGGAGGTCACCACAAGATTCCCAATCAGGGCATATGGCTGGGTTGTGGGCTCAATCCCCAGTATGGGGCATGCAGGAGGCAGCTGATCAATGATTCTCGCTCATCATTGATGTTTCTCTTTCTCCCTCTCCTCTCTGAAATCAATAAAAATATGTGTGCGTGTTTTTGAAGAGGAGACTGTGATAAATGATGTGACAGGCATCATTTGTACACGTGCGGTGTGTTGTTAGAGACCTTCCAGGAAGTGCTGCCTGGTGGCCCTGCACTAGCTGCACTCCATCAGCGGTGGCTTCATGACTTAGTCCAGTTTCAGCGGGCTATTTGCACAAGGGCTCGGATGTTTGGATAAGTTCACGACATCCCTTGCAGCACTGCTTCTTCATCGTAAACACTGAACTTATCCACCGACAGAAGGGGGCTTTCTTTTACCAAGATCCATGTGGTCTTCAGAGACGTAGATCATTAGTGTTGTTAGCAGCTGTGCTGCTCTACCTCCCAACAGGTATGACAATCGGTGCCGGAACCTGAGCCAGAAGCAGGTAGCTGAGAAGTTGGCCAAGGATCCCCGGCCTGCTATCCGCTTTCGCCTGCAGGAGGAGGCACCAGCCTTCGAGGACTTGGTGTACGGCTGGAATCGGCATGAAGTAGCCAGTGTGGAGGGGGACCCGGTCATCCTGAAGAGCGATGGCTTCCCCACATACCACCTGGCCTGCGTGGTGGATGACCACCACATGGGCATCAGCCATGTGCTGCGTGGCTCGGAGTGGCTGGTCTCCACTTCCAAGCACCTGCTGCTCTACCAAGCCCTGGGCTGGCCGCCACCTCACTTTGCCCACCTGCCCCTGCTCCTCAACAGGGACGGCAGTAAGCTGTCCAAGAGGCAAGGGGACATTTACCTGGAGAGTTTTGCTGCTGCCGGCTTCCTGCCAGATGCCTTGCTCGACATCATCACTAACTGCGGCTCCGGGTTTGCAGGTATCCACTCACCCGAGAGCTCCCGGGGGGGCCACAGCAGTGAGGCGCCAGGGCTTGGGTGCAGAACATAGTTCATTCAAAGCTAAGCCTTTGTCCTTGCCTCAGACTTAGAGCCCAAATCTTAAAGAAGCACCAAATAGGATAGGATGACCTCTTTGTGGGGGAGATTTCTGAAAGTAAGGCAATAGTCTGCTTATTGTTTATTTTGCCCTAGTTTAATCCTTAAAATATCTTTAGGAGGTATGATCTGCACTGTTTATAAGAGGATTGGGAGGTTAGGGAATTTGCCAGTGTCCCAGCTAATAGGGGACGTGACAGGTTATTTTTGGCTGAAGCCCCCACAATGCCCAGTGGGACAGCAGTGCTCTGGAGAAGCAGCCCCGCACAGCCGCGCTCAACTCTGGCTGCTCTTGGACTCACCCAGAAGCTCAGAGCACTGGTGCTGGACCCCACCCGGACCAGCGGGGTCAGGGTCTCAGGATGGCCAGACAGTGGGTGCCGTCCCTGCAGCTCATGTCTCTGAGGGCAGTGAGTGTGGTTAAACCATTTTTTTCAAACCATTTTTTTCCTTAATGACAAGCCTTTCTGCAAGTGAAAGTTCATTTTGACCTTTGATGTAAAAATAGCTAGAGATGAATCCTTTTGGTGAAAATGGGATAGGGAGCCCAGTGCTCGCTCAGCCTCCATTGGAGTTGGATGTCAAGGAGGGAGTTGAGTGCTGGGCTTCCCTCACTTGCAGAGAACCAGATGGGCAGGACCTTGCCAGAGCTGGTAGCCCAGTTTGACCTGACCCGGATCACCTGCCACTCAGCCCTGCTAGACCTGGAGAAGCTCCCAGAATTCAACAGGTGAGTGGGGAACTAGAGAGCCCTGGTGGAAAAGGGCTTTTTTGCTGATGATGGGTCCTCACACAAGGTCCTGTGGGCTCCAGAGTTACACCTGATTCTGACTATGAGCTCATGTGTTTAGTGCTGTGGGACCAGTCACCTCATCTCTTCAGGCCTCTGTTTCCTCTTCTCTATAACAGAGCTATTAAGAGTTCCCACCCTGTGCAATTGTTTTAAGAGTTGAATTGGGGTTGGGGGGTGGGGGGGTGGGAAGGCACTCAAGGGGAGCAATGGGAGGATAAGGACACATTCGTAATTCCTTAATCAATAGAGGTGGGGAGAGGGAAGGGAAAAAAAAGTTGAGTTAAATTCAACATTGCATCAAAGTATCTGCGCAGCCCCCAGCACATAGAAAGTGCTTGATCAATGGTAGGTATTCTTTTATTGTTACCACTAGAGGCCTGGTGCATGAAATTCGTGCACAGGGGCAGGGAGGGGGTTGTCCCTCAGCCCAGCCTGCACCCTCTCCAATCTGGGACCTCTTGAGGGATGTCCAACTGCCTTTAGGCCTGATCCCACCGGGATCCAGGACTGCTGGCTCCCAACTGCTTGCCTGCCTGCCTTCCTGATTGCCCCTAACCACTTCTGCCTACCAGCCTGATCACCCCCTAATCACTCCCATGCCAGCCTGATTGATGTATAACTGCTCCCCTGCCAGCCTGTTTGCCCTCAACTTCCCTCCCCTGTCGGCCTGGTCACCCCTAACTGCCCTCTGCAGGGTTGATCGTCTTCAACTGCTCTCCCTTGCAGGCCTGGTCCCTCCCAACTGTCCTCCCCTGCTGGCCATCTTGTGGCCACATAAGGGCAGGATCTTTGACCACAAGGAGGCAGCCATATTGTGTGTTGGAGTGGTGGTCAATCTGCATATTATTATTTTATTAGATATGATAGAGGCCTGGTGCACAGGTGGGGGGCGAGCTGGTTTGCCCTGAAGGATGTCCCAGATCAGGATAGGGGTTCCCTTGGAGCATGGGGCGGCCTGAATGAGGGGCCTGCAGGCTGGCCACGCCTCCCGGCGACCCAAGAGGAGGCCTGGTATCTGGGACATATTTACTTTCTACAATTGAAACTTTGTAGCCTGGAGTGGAGGCTTAGGCCAGCAAGGGCAGGTGGAAAGCTTGACTTCCTCCATTGCGGAGGAAATGCTTCTTTCCTGCTCTCTGTGGCTGTAGCCATCTTGGTTGGGTTAATTTGCATACTCGCTCTGATTGGCTGGTGGGTGTGATTTGTAGAGCCGAGTGATAGTTAATTTGCATCTCTTTTATTACGGTAGGTAGGATTATTTCTGTGTACCCCCTCAAATGGGTTCTGTTAATTGCCAAAGCCTTCATTTTAGAACTTCTCCCCTCTCCCTGACCCCCTACTCCTGGCCAACACTGTCTCATGTCACCCACCAACACTGTGTCAAGGGTGCTACACTCAAAAATCTTCAGATACAGTTACCCTTCCCATCACTGCTGACATGTCCCAGTCTAAGGGCCTGGGTGGCACACAGCAGGAAGATTGCAGCGAATCCTTGCCACCTTCCCTGGAGCACTGAGGGATTGGCTCTCCTTGGGCCCTCATTGTGTGAGTGCCCAAGACTGCAAACCAGAAATCTCTGTTAACTGGGCAACCTCTACTCTGCTCAAGGCAACTGAAGCAGGGGGCACAAGGGCCCTTTGCAGCAATGAGATGTCAGAAATCTTTTCTTCTATTGAATGATTGATTTTTTTCTTTTTAGAGGGGGAGAGAGAGAAACGTCAATTTGCACTTATTTATGCATTCATTGGTTGATTCTTTTATGTGCCTGACCAGAGATTGAACCTGAACTTTGGCTGGCATATTGGGATGAAGCTATAACCAACTGAACTACCCAGCCAAGGCGAGAAATATCTTTTTTTTTTTTTTTTTTAATATATTTTATTGATTTTTTTACAGAGAGGAAGAGGGAGGGACAGAGAGTTAGAAACATCAATGAGAGAGAATCATCGATCAGCTGCCTCTTGCACACCCCCTACTGGGGATGTGCCCGCAACCAAGGTACATGCCTTGACCGGAATCGAACCCAGGACCTTTCAGTCCGCAGGCTTGACGCTCTATCCACTGAGCCAAACCGGTTTCAGCTATGAGAAATACCTTATTTTTGTGTGATTTCTTTCTAGTTTAAAAATGTTAGATATGATATTTTTACTAGAGGTCCGGCACACACATTTGTGCATGGGTGGGGTATCTCGGCCTGGCTGGCAATCAGGACCAATCAGGTCCCATCTACCCAGTCTCAATCAAGCTGATCTGGCCAGCCAGCCAGGGGTAGGATATGCAGGAAATTGGCTGTGGAAGCGCACTGACCACCAGGGGGCAGCTCCAGCATTGAACATCTGCCGCCTGGTGGTCAGTGAGCTTTATAGCTACTGGTCCTTGGTCACTCAGATTGTTGTTAATCCTCACCTGAGGATATTTTTCCTTTGTTTTGTTTTGTTTTTGTTTTAGAGTGGAGAGTGGGAGGGATGGGGAGAGAGAAAGAGAGAGGGGGCGGGGGAGACACATTGATTGATTGCCTCCCAGGCGTGCCCTGACCAGGGCTGGAAATCATGCCTGCAACCAAGGTATGTGCCCTTGGCCAGAATCAAACCCAGGACCCTTCAGTCCGAAGGCCAAACTGGCTAGGGCATGTTAGCTACTGTTTTAGAAGCTATGTCTCCGTGTTGTTTGGGCCCCCAAGCTACCTGTTTCAGACTTTGGCCAGGTCCCTTGCCTCCTGTAAGTGTGGAGAACTCCTTTGGCTTTCCTCCAGGCTGCACCTTCGTCGGCTGGTGAGCGATGAGACCCAGAGGCGCCAGCTGGTGGGGAAGCTGCAGCTGCTGGTGGAGGAGGCATTTGGGAGCCAGCTGCCAGACAGGGCTGTCCTGGACCCAGCCAATGTGGAGAGGATCCTCCTGCTGAGACAGGTGGGGCTGGGAGCTCCGGGAGACCGAGGGCATGGAGGCCAGCGTGTCAGCCCTGTCCCCAGCGCACTGAACGGCTGCCTCTTTCTCCAGGGTCACATTTGCCGCTTGCAGGATTTGGTCTCCCTGGCACACTCCTTCCTGTGGACTCGCCCTGCTGTGGGTCGAACGCAGCTGGATGCCATCTCAGAGCAGGTGGATGTGATTGCCAAGCGCGTGCTGAGGTGAGTTCCCGCAGGCCAAGCTCAAGGTTCTGTACCCTCTTCCCCCTCCCCCACTTGATCCCCTTTACCCCAGGGCTGGGCATTTGGGCTCGCAGCACAACCCGTGGCCAGTGAGAGGTTTGGGGGCGCTAATCGCTCACCAACGCTCTTGGTAGGAGGGGAGCCCAGAGGAGTCCATGCTCTCCCGGAAGAGATGATGCATTCAGGTTCCGGGTTGGACCCACTGGGTTCCATTCTGCTCCACCTGTTACTCACCCAGGTGGCTCACCTGCCCAGATGGCCTCACTTTGGCCAAGTTACTGCACCTGTGTGAGCATCGTTTCCTCAGCTGAAAGGCGCAGGTGAAACTGTTGCTTACTGTAACAGTACCAGCACACTTCCGGTGAGAGAGCAGACAACAGCCATGGAGGAGGACAGGTCTGTGTAATTGTGTGGTCAGACAAGGGCTGATTTGAAGCTAATGTGTGGCCCAAAAATATATCACCACGGCCCAGTTTCTCTGTCTTTTTGATTCTGCCCACACTCCATGCTGGCTGCTCCGGTAGAGGGAGAACGGGTTTCTCTCCGCTACGAGTGTACTTCTCCTTAACTCACAGTCCAGGCGGACAGCTTTCCTCCTTGTCTCCATAGTCCCGCCATCCCTGGAGTTTGTTCTTGTCCCTGTGGTCCATGGTGGCTCATGGACCATCGAGAATGCAGCCAGAGGAGAAAGAAGGAAAAGAGGAGGCAGACAGGACATTTCTCCCCCTTAAGGACTTGACTTAAAAATTGTCCCACTAGCTGGAACTCTTGTCTTAGAGCCACACCAGGCCTAAGGAAGCCTAGAAAATGTACTTTTTTTACTTGTCAGCCATATGCCTAACTAAAAATTTTGTTACTACATATAAAAGCGAAAAAAGTAACTTGTCTAAATGATACAGCTAGCCCAGCCGGCGTACTCAGTGGTTAGAGAGTCGGTGTGCACACCAAGGGCCATGGGCTCGATTCCCAGGGAAGCGTAGGCTCTTGGGTTGCAGGTTCTCTGGCCCTGATTGATTGATTGATTGATTGTTCAGGAGACAGCTAGTCAATGAGTCTCTCTCACATCCATGTTTCTCTCTCTCTGTCTCTCTTCCTCTTCCTCCTCCCACTCTGAAAAAATCAATGAAAAAATATCTTCAGTCAGTATTAACAACAACAAAAAAGAATACAAGCATGTGACAAGAAATATAAATGTATATCCCTGGCCAGGCAGCTCAGTTGGTTGGATCATCGTCCCAGGGCCCCAAGGTTGAGGTTCCATCCCTGGTCAGTGCACATGTAGGAATCAACCAATGATACAGAAATAAGTGGAACAACTAAATCAATCAATCAATCTCTCTCACACAGGTAAACTTTTTTAAAATTTAAAAAACATACAAATGGTACAAGAGGGTTTATAGCAAAACTAAGTCTTCCCTCCCTACTCTAGCCCCTGACAGAAAGGCAGCCACACTTAGCAGTTTCCTTTGTGAATTGTCTATATTCAAGGTTATGTATATACAACTTTAGTCCTATAATTTTTAAATTTTTAAATTTAATATTTTGGTTATTAATACATTCAAATCTCTTAAGCCTGGATTTAAAATCTAGAAATGATAAGAAGGTATATATTCAGGGAGTCATATTTTTAATCCTTGTCCCCTATTAGCCCAGTTCCAAAACCCTCTGTATGTTATGACTGCTCTTAATTATGTCTAAATAATTCTTCTGCCGAATCGGTTTGGCTCAGTGGATAGAGCATCAGCCTGTGGACTGAAAGGTCCCATGTTTGATTCCGGTCAAGGGCATTTATCTTGGTTGTGGGCACATCCCCAGTAGCGGGTGTTTAAGAGGCAGCTGATCGAAGATTCTCTCATCAATATTTCTAACACTCTGTCCCTCTCTCTTCCTCTCTGTAAAAAAACAATAAAATATATTTAATAAATAAATAAATAATCCTTCTTATCTTCCCCCCTTTTTTTTACACAAAAGGTACAATACAAGAACACCATTCTGTGCCTTTTTTTCCTTTTACTTAATATATATTTTAATCTGCCCAGTACTTGGAGGGCATCCTTATTCTTTCCTGCGGCTACACCTACCCCATTCCTATACCACTTTGCCACAATTTATTTAACACCCTCCTCCTGGTGGACATTTGATTGTTTCCACATTTTGCTATTAAAGCAATTCACAATGAGTAATCTTACCTAGACACCATTAACATGTTTGTAAGGATAATGCCAAGATAAGTTCCCAGAAGAGCTATTATTAGTAATAATGCTTTCTTTATTTTGGGCATTCCACTCTAGGGGCTGTTGGTTGTTATTCACTGGAAGTAATGTCATAACTCCCCATCCCGCCTCAGGCATTGTTTTTAGAGGCACTCTGGTGCTCCCACTTAAGGCAGGAAAGCTGATACACAAATGATCAGAAGCTGCCAGATCTCTCAAAGTCCTTCTGTGCTCACGCCAAGCTGCAAGCCAGCTCTCTCGTGTCCTGAGCTGCCGTTGTGGGCTGCCCAGGACCTGTCCCTTTCACCTGCTCCTTGGCAGGTTGCTCCCTGCAATGACATTGAGGAGAGTGTCTATTTTCCCCATATTTTATATTTTCAATATTTTGTCTCCATTTTGTAAATAACAACAATCACGTAACCCAGCTAATGCTGCAATAAGAATGATTACTCTGTCTCCAGTTGGAACTCGGTTGCTCATTTTCTGGAGTTAGTAGGAGATCTGTCTGTGCTGAAAGACTATTTGTTCAGGTCACTTATGAACCCGTACCCTGCGCCAGCAGCACTGCACACGGAGCAACCTCTGGGGTAGAGCTGTCCGGACCCCATGTGAGCAGGTGGTGTTGGAGTGGGCATCATGGACCATGTGCCTCAGTCCCTGCTCAGTGTCGGACAGACTCCCCACCCTGCCTCCGTCTCTTGCTCTAACTCCAAAGCAGGGCGGGGGTGAGGTTTTTGCAAGGCCAGCTCTAACAATAGGGAATTCCTCTTGAACTCAAACACAGTTTTGGGAGCACATCTCGGCTGGACTGCCAGGAGAGGGCAGTGATTGCCGGCCCCTGGAGCTTGGGTCCTTACATGCTTCCATCTGAGGGCAGAGGACGGTTGTGGCAGGGCCCTCGCTGGGGCTGCGGTCCCCTGATTGCTTCCTTTCTGCTCTTCTATGTTACATTCAACAGTCTCCCTGTCCCCAGTCTTGAAGCTGTTTCAGATCATTTCTTAGAAGGCTCCATACTTCCATCCTCCATCTAACCCAGTCCTGAGTTTCTTTAGATACTTTTGCAAAGCCTCAGAGCTCTTGGGTGTAATAATATTGGCTAATAACTAGCTTTTTATTGAAATACTGGAGGCCTGGTGCATGGATTTGTCTCATGCTCTAAGTGACGGTTCAACCAGTAGCTATGATGTGCACTGACCACCAGAGTCTCGCAATCTGGGACCCCTTGGGGGATGTTGGACTGCTGGCTTCAGCCCAATCCCTGCAGGCCAGGCCAAGGGACCCCACCGGTTCAGGAATCCATGGACCAGGCCTCTAGTATGCATGTAAGATCTTTGGTTAATCTCTTCCTGCCCTCTCCCTGCCTCTCTGAGATCCATCAATTTGTTCCATGTTTCCATGCCTGTGTATTGAATGTCTGCCCCTGGTGGTAAGTGCACATAATAGTTCCTGGTCAAACAGTCATTTACACTTTTATACATTACTACTGGTAGAGGCCCAATGCACGAAAAAATTTTTAAAATATATTTTATTGATTTTTTTACAGAGAGGAAGGGAGAGGGATAGAGAGTTAGAAACATAGATTAGCTGCCTCCTGGGAATGTGCCCACAACCAAGGTACATGCCCCTGACTGGAATCAAACACGGGACCTTCCAGTCTGCAGGCTGACACTCTATCCATTGAGCTGAACCGGTTTTGGCACAATATTCATGCATGGGTAGGGTGCCTAAGCCTGGCCAGTGATCAGGGCCAATCTGTGGGGTGACCGGTGGGGCGATCTTGGGGCGGGGGCGGGGAGAGACACAGTGATGGCACCCACCTTGGCCAGCCTGGTGCCACTCGCTCACTAGCCCCACCCCCCACAGTGGAGTTATTGGGGGACCCCCACTGGGGCCTGCGGGGGGAGGGGAGGGGGGAGGAAGCTCCTGTGTTGAGTGTCTGCCCCTGGTGGTCAGTGAATGTCATGATGACCAGTCATTCCGCCGTTCAGTTGATTTGCATGTTAGGCTTTTATTATATAGGGTAGATGAGACCTAATACTTTTGAGTACTTACTACTATTTAAGCACTGTGCTTAGTGCTTTGCTTGTTTTACTGTAGGCTCAGCATACAGTTCTGTGAGGTGCAGACCCTCAGGTGGGAAAACGAGGCGTAGAGATGACCTGCAGAGAGGCAGCCGTTAGTTAATCCTCTGGGTTTGGTACCCTCTTCGTGTGCCTATGTTATGCCCTCATGCTGGGATTCTCTGCTGTGCGGTACCCGGGTGGTTTTCTCTTCCCCAACTTGGGTGGGTCGAATGTGGTAGATCCTCCCTCCCCCCTCTCCCCAGGCTGGCCTGAACATTGTGCCCTTTATATTGTCGCTGATTGATAGTCTTCCAGAGTTCTTCCTCCTGCTCTCTTGCATTGGCCCCTGTGGGCCCCTCATAGTCTGGCCCACTTCTAGGCTTTTAGAAGGACCTGGTGCCAGCTTAACTCAGGACGTGCTGAATGCAGAACTGAAGAAGCTGTCCGAAGGTCTGCCCGGCACCAAGTACAGTCACGTGATGAAACTCCTCCGAGTGGCCCTCAGTGGACAACCGGTGAGGCGGGCAGATGGGCTGGACTGTTCCCGGGAGCCCTCAGTTACCCAGTCAGCTAACATTCACCAGCAGCACTGAGCTCATCTTTCATACAACGATGAGCACTCCACTCACCCACTCGCTCATCAGACAGCACCTATTGAGTGCCTCCTGTGCAAGTGCTACGCTAGGTACAGAGGACACAGTAGTAAATCAAACACGCACACTCCCTTCCGCCATCCTTCGTGGGCTGGCCGTTGATTGGAGGTCACAGATATGTCAATACGGGAAGAAGAGGCTCCGCAGATGCAGCCTCAGCCTCAGAAATGAAAGACAGTGCAATGCAAACTGCCCTGGGGTACAGACAGTGGTGTTGGGGTTGGCTGGGGTATGACTTCCGCAGACCAAGGCTGGGCATGGTCTCTGAGGCAGCCTAAGATCATGGCGATGTTCTCTTTGTTCTCAGCAAGGACCACCTGTAGCTGAAATGATGGTGTCCTTGGGACCAAAGGAAGTGCGGGAACGAATACAGAAGGTGCTTTCCAGCTGACGGGAGAGGTGCCAGGCGGCGGAGGTGGCCTAGGAACCTGTGCTTGTGGAGACTGCCTTCGGAGGGGAGGAGTGGGTCCTGGGACCCCCCAGGAACTTGTAGCAGGAACCAGAGTCTGCGCGCACAGTGTGTACACGTGGCTCCATGCAGCCCATCCTCGCCCGCTGGCTGGGAAGCCCAGCATCTCACCTCCCTGCATCTACAGAGGATGGCTCACGTCTGCTTCCGATGCCACAACTGGCAGTGGTTTCCAGCTGGTTCCTGCACTGCCCAGAGGGCTCCTGTGTAGGCCGCCTTAGCTGCATAACAAATGCCACAGAGTTGGGGCTTGAGCAATGGAAGTCATTTCCTCACTGCCCGGGAGGCTGGAAGTCTACAAGGAAGGTGTTGGCAGGTTTCTTTTATCCTTGGCTTGCTGCTGTTCCTGTGTCATTGCCCTGAGGTGTCCTTGGTGCCTCTGGGTGTCCAAATGTCTTAGGACACCAGGCAGATGGGATTAGCACCCACCCTAATGGCCCAGCTGCACATATAGTTAACATTCTGAGGTCTCAGCCTTAGGGCTTCAGGTTATGACTTTTGAGGGGACACAGTTCAGTGCATGTCAGCGTGGCAGCAGCCTGGACTCAGTTCTCGGCCCAGCTTGGACTCGGAGTGGCGGGGCTGAGCTGAAAGTTACTTTCTCGGGGCTCATCACGGGACAAGACTCACCTGCCAGGATGGGCTGGGGAGGAGCACTTGTGGCTTACACTTTTTTTTGTCCTGGACTTGGGGCAGCCTGCCTCCCTTCCCTAAAGACTGTCTGCTACTCTCCCAGTTCTTCAGACATAGTCCTTGAACTCAGGCCTTTGCCCTGCCTAATATGCATCTTTTTTTATTTTTTAATATATTTTTTAATTGATTTTTAAAGACAGGAAGGGAGAGGGATAGAGAGTTAGAAACATCGAAGAGAGAGAAACATCAATCAGCTGTCTTGCACACGCCTTACTGGGGATGTGCCTGCAACCAAGGTACACGCCCCTGACCGGAATCGAACCTGGGACCTTTCAGTCTGCAGGCCGACGCTCTATCCGCTTAGCCAAACCGGTTCCGGCTAATCTGCATCATTTATTCATACCTACCCCCTCCTCATAACCATTATGGTCTGAAATGAGATATTCTTGGGGTGAAGAGAAAGAGCTAACGTAAAGTTAGCTAACACAGTGGCTGTGTACAGAGACCCACAGGGCTTCCAGGTGTCCCGGTGCCAGCCAGCGTCTGAGAGGCCCAGTCATTGCTTCCTCTTGGTGTTCACCGGAATAGGGCTGAGTTGAGATGCATCATGGCTTCCTTCTTGTTCTCTTGGATCCCTTACCCTGCGGGAAACCACTTCCATGGAAGACAGGCTGCCTGTGGAGAGGCTCATGAGGCAAGAGCCGAGGCCTTGCCGGCAGCCAGGTTCATGCCCATTTCGGAAGTCAGTCTTCCAGCCCCCGCCCTGCCTTCAGATGACCACATTCTGACCGACTGTAGCCTTCATGCAAGAGCCTTAGCCACAACCATGAAGCAAGGATGCTCTCAAATGTCAGACACACACAAATGACAGGCAATCAGTGTTCGTTGTCTGCAGCCACTAGGTTTTGCCCTGCCGGTGGCTCAGTTGGTCAGAGCACCATTCTGATGCACCAAGGTTGCAGGTTCAGTCTCTGGTCAGGACACATGCAGAAGGCAACAGTGGGTGCATGGGTGGAGTCACACATTGGTGTTTTTCTCCCTTTCCCTCTGAAATAAGTCAGTAATAAAGCTACTAGGTTTAAGGATAATTTGTTGCCCAGCAAGTGTTAGCTCTTCCCCTCTCCTTGTCCACGGGAGAAGGGAAAGGGGATAAAGAATTTAGTGAGCCTGGCTGGTGTGGCTAAGCATCAGCCTAAGAACCAGGAGGTCACAGTTCATTCCTGGTCAGGGCACGTGCCTGGGTTGCGGGCTCCGTTCTTGGTAGGGGTCGTGCAGGAGGTAGCCAAACAATGATTCTCATCGATGTTTCTGTCTCTCCCTCTCCCTCTCCCTCTCTGAAATCAACAAAAATATGTATTTAAAAAACAATTTTGTTGAGCTTCACAGCTTGTCTTCTTGAAAAGTAGATCATAAAGTTCTGTGCAAGCACTGGACACCTGCTGTGCCTGACGAGGTTTACTGGAGATTACGTCTATGGGGTTTCAGCTGTGGGAGAGGCACAGTGTCTGGGAAAGCCAGGGGCCCGGCTGGCTGTGCAGGAGCAAGCGCCACGCCAGGCTTGCTGCAGTGGGGACACGGGGGCTGCAACTGCTCTTTATGGTTTGTTTCCGTCTGCATTTCCGTCAGTTCTGGGTGATGCGGCGAAGATGCGGGTGCCAGGAGGAGAGTTGCTGTTCCTCAGCTGGGAGAGGTGTCCCTGGGGGATGCTGTGCACTGATGAAAAAGCTGTTCCCGAGGAAAAGTGTTTTTCCAAAAGGGACACATGGACAAAATAGTGATTTGTGCACTTGCCTGAGGTGCAGCCGTGTCAGGTTTCAGAATTTGCTGAAATGCTTTAGTCCATTATTTTATCCCGTCTTCACAATCCCATGAGAGAGGCATTATAATTCCTGTAATACAGTGTTTCCCAAACTTCTCTCATGATGCGAATCACCTGGTGGAATTGTTAAAATACAGATTCCTGAATCCCAAATAAGAAGTGCTAAACTAGAATTTTTGGGAACATATAGGTAAATTTGTATACTTAAGTTGTATACTGGAATTTTTGGGAACATATAGGTAAAATTATATACTTAAGTTGTATACTAGAATTTTTGGGGACATATAGGTAAAATTGTATACTTAATCTATATGTTCCCAAAAATTCTAGTTTAGAACTTCTTAGTTGGGATTCAGGAATCTGTATTTTAACAACTCCACCAGGTGATTCTCATCATGAGAAGTTTGGGAAACACTGCTGTAATAGATAGGGAAACTGGGTCAGGAAAAGGTAATTAACTCTTCTGAGTGCACATCTAAGGCACAGTGAGGATTTAAACTCAAGCTTACTACAACCCCCAGTCTGAGCTCAGCTCCTAACTACTGGGTGTTGTCAGCGTCTCTGCTTCTGGGACATGAAGGACAATTAGGAGAGACTTCCTCACACTGGCCCGTGGTCCTGGCATGGGAGAGGGACGTGGAGTTTTGAAAACGCTGAGCTGATGGAGGGCTGCCGGTTTCCCAGTGGGCATGAGTTGTGTAAAAGCAGCATATGCCTTTGGACGGGGGTTTTGTTCAGGACCAGTGGGATTTCACATGTTTAAAATAACCTCCAGGCCCCTCCCCCCACCCCTCTGTTTTTAGAGTGAAAGAGCGGGGCCCACTGCCTGCACAGACCCCTGGACTAAGTCCTGGCCAGGCTGGGGTCATCCTGTTCACCAAAAGGTTGCTGCTGGTTTGATTCCAACTCAGGTCAATGCCTGGGTTGGGGGTTTGGTCTCCTGTTGGGGTCAAGCAGGAGGCAGCTGATGGATGTTCCGCTCTCACGTTGATGTTTTCCTTCCTTTCTAAAAATGAATCTTTTAAAAAATATATCTTAAAAAAAAAAGCCCAGTCCTATCATTTATTACTGTGACTTCTGTACCTCAGTTTCCTCACCTATAAAATGGGGATAACAATAGTACCTGACTCAAAGAGGTGTAAGGATGGAAGTATGTGGAAGTAAAATTCTGAAAACTGCCTGGCACTAACAACTGTCTGTTGCCATCATTGTCATCACTGGTATTTTCATTCTTAGAAATGGTCATCTTGGTTGCAAGGTCTAGAAACACAATTCATGGGAAGATTTACGAGTCTCCTGGGTCCACAGGCCGGACTTCTCGCTGCACCTCACAGGAGGCTGGAGTCTCTCACTTCTGTCCCTCTGAGCCTGCAGTTTTCTAACGTCTCTGTGTTTGCTCCCCTCATCCTGTGAGCATCTCTCTCTCTTTCTCTCTCTCTCTCTGTCTCCCCCCCCTCCACTTGGCCAACAACTGCCCTAGCCCTAAAATGAACTCTTCTCTTTTCTACACTGCCAGTTACATACTAGTATTCCATTTCCAAGTTCCCGGGAGAGGCTCTGATTGGCCTAGAGTGGGCCCGCTGTCTAATCCTGGTCCAATCACCTGGCCAGTGGGACAGGCATGTAATAAGTTCATGGCTGTGGGGACCTATTGTAATGAGTGGGACAGTGGTTCATTCCCCCGAGAGTACAGTAAAACCTCAATATAAGAGATTAATTCAGGTGAGGGGGTGGGTGTTAAAGCCAAAAGGCTGTTCTATAATAAAGTAGGTTTTCCACATGTGTATGCTAAAAGATTCACAAAATAGTTTACCTGTTTTTAATTTATGTAGACATGTTTGTGTAAATATGTATGAAAAGTTTAATTTCACTTTGTACTACTGCTATACGTAATTTTAAATTTATTCCGAATAGGTCTAAATATGTATTTTCATCAGACACCATGAGTAAACAAAGAGATGTGCATTGTATGAGGGAACATGGGCCGGCTTGTGTTAAAAATGCTACTGAGCCCTAACTGGTTTGGCTCAGTGGATAGAGTATCGGCATGTGGACTGAAGGGTCCTGGGTTCCATTCTGGTCAAGGGCATGTACCTTGGTTGCAGGCACATCCCCAGTAGGAGGTGTGCAGGAGGCAACTGATCAATGTTTCTCTCTCATCGATGTTCCTAACTCTCTATTTTTCTCCCTTCCTCTCTATAAAAAAATCAATAAAATATATTTTAAAAAATGCTGCTGAAAGTCATGCCAGGGGACAACAAAACTAATTACCATGTGTTATGTGGTATGGTCACATGCTAACCATTCACTGAACATTGTTTATAAGAGGTGACTCTTAGATTTAAATATATCTACACTAATGAAAAAAACATGCAAATTAACCATCACTCTGTTATACCAAGCCATGCCTGTCAGCCAATCAGGAGCAAGTATGCAAATTAACCCAACCAAGATGGCGGCCGGCCATGGAGCTAGAGCAAGCAGGAGGCTTGGATTGCCCCAGCAATGGAGGAAGACAAACTTCCCACCTGCCCTGGCTGGCCCTGTCCTCTGCTCAAGGCTACAAAGTTTCAATTATAGAAGATAAATAATTCCTAGATACTTGCTTCCAGCCGGCCCTGGCCTCCACTCAAGAAGGTGCTGGAAAAAGAAAAAATAAGGAGGGTCTGAGATCTTGGGTGGCTGCAGGGGGAGGGGTGATCAGGCCAGGATGGGACAGCATGGCCGTTGGGAGTAAGCAGACCAGCAGGGGGCCATATGGGGGTGAGCATGCCATCAGTGGGGGTCAGTTGGAAATGATAAGGACAGCAGGGGTTGCAGTTGGGGATGAGCAGGCCAGTGGGGAGGAAAGATGGGGGTGAGCAGGCCAGCAGGGGGGTAGTTGGGGGCAAGCAGGCTGGCAGGCATTGTGGTTAGGGGCAACCAGGCAGGCAGGTGAGCAGCTGGAGCTAGCAGTCCCAGATTGTGAGAGGGAGGTATGACTGCCAGTTTAGGCCTGATCCCTGTAAACCGGCAATAGGACATCCTTTGAGGGGTCCCAGATTGGAGAGGGTGCAGGAATTTCATGCACTGGGCCACTAGTATAGACTATATTTGTAGATATATAATATTTATGTCAGTGAAATTGCTATAGTGTTTTTTCCAACATGTGGCCTATTCACTAAAATTTGTTAAAAGTAACAGTGATGGTTGGCATGTGCTGTGGGCCCCAAAGGGGAAACAAAACAAAAAAGTAACAATGAGCCTTTGTCAGTTTGCTCAGTGGTTAAAGGGTCAGCCCGCAGACTGAAGGGTCCTGGGTTTGATTCTGTTAAAGGGGACATACTTCAGTTGCAGGCTCCATCCCTGTGTGTGGGAGGCAACCAATTAATCATGTCTCTCTCACATCAATATTTCTCTCTGTTTCTCCCTCTCCCTTCTACTCTCTAAAAATCAATGGGGAAAAAATATAATAATAAAAAAATAAAAATCAGTGGGAAAAATATCCTCAGGTGAAGATCAACACACACACACACCAAAAAAAAACAAACAAAAACAACAACAACAAAAAACAACCCACCTGAATTAATAACAAAAAACCCCTGTTAATTTAATTATAAGCACATCTTTCTAAAAGCGTTCTTTTTTCTTAAATTTTTTTTCCCAACGTGTTTTCCTTTTAATGAAAGACCCGCGAAAAGAATGCTGCGGCGAGCGAGGCTGCCCACCGGCCTGGGAGCTCCGGGGAGGGGTGGGTTGAGACGGGAGGCCTGGGGCTGTTAGTGCAGAGATGGGAGGGGAAGCTGCGAGAGGCTAAGGACTAAAGACAACGGTGATACCAGCGAGGAGGAGGCGGCTTGGGTCACTGAGGCAGCGCTAGCCTGTTGGATAGGCAGGATGGTTTCTTTACCATCCATGGGCCTCTTTAGTCTGCGGAGACTTGATAATGGTTCTTCCTTATTCCTTGGGCAGCTCCCAGGTATTGGAAACGGGGTTCCTACTGGCTCTGAAAGCGCTGCAGGGGGTCAGAGAGCTCAGCTGCCTGGAGAGGAAAGATCCTTCCTGGACCAGCGGACTCCAGGGAGACCAAAGCAGCTGGGCCCTGCCAGAAGGGAGGACAAGGTCTTCTTCCCGTGGGAAGGCTGCCCCCTCCTCTTCCCGATCAGGCGTTCGCTGGGCACCGCGGGCTCGGCTGCAGCGCCAGAGCTGCTCCACCGGGCCTTCTTTAGTTCATTGATGGTTCGCTGTCGCCTCCTTAGATCCTCCAGGTGGTAAGTGACAGCCCTTACTCGGGCTGGGATGCCCCCACATCCCTGCATTCCTGCCAAATACGACCTCCTTCTCTTTCTTCTGAAGAGCATCTCAGGGGGTGCTGGGAAGAACCAGTGGCTCCCAGCAGGGGTGGGGTGCACTGTTCTTCCATCCAGGTGGAGCTGGGCCTTTGACTAAGATGTCTCCATAACACTGGGGTGTCAGTCTGAGGCTCTGGGAAGGCAAGCTTGGGGGTGAAGATCGGCTGACCACCCTGGAACCCCTGAGGTGAGGACAAGGGAGGCTAGAGTCTGGCTCTGCCCTTATATCTACTCACCCCCTCTAAAAGCGTTTTTGAATTAACAAGGTTTTCATTGTCACAAATGACATATGGACCTGAACTTTTGTCCATTAAATTCAAATCATGTTAAATCAAGGGTTTACTGTATTCTGTTTCAGAAAATACCCTTCCCAGAAAATGATCACTTTTCTATATCCCAATTTGGAATCTCACTCATATTGCCTTTTACTGCTTTATTGTGTTCTTCTGATACTCATTACTACTAGTATATGGAATTATATAGTGTGTTTGTACACTTGTCTATCTTACTCTAAAGACTATAAGGTTAAGACTTGCTTCAGGCTCAGTGAGTCTCTGTCCTATTAAAAACCTAACTAATGATGCTCATTTTAATACTTGCCTGAAGTGAAACACTCCTTGTCATTGAACAAGTTTATCTACTTTGTCAGGGGATGAAACTGCACTCTCTCCCTCCTCCAGCATGTCCCTGATGAGTAGAGTAGGAACATCTTCCCTTCCCTCCTCTGAAGAGATTGTGGCTGCTTCTCTGAAGGTCCCAGAGCTTGGATTGTCAGCTCATCCTGTGTCCCCACCTCCTCCTCCCCATCCCCATCCACTCTAAGCCATGGACTTGCCCAGAGACACAGGCTCCCCTCACAGACTCACAGACTCACAGTCACCAACAGACTCAGGCCACAGTGTCTCCCAGGCTGGTTGCTGTTCCTGGAAGACACTCCCCATGCTGTCTATGAGCCTTGAGCAAGTGAGGATAGTAAAACCCTGAGGATATTTAACCCTGAGGGTTAAATCGGTGTCAGGTCACCTCAAAACACCTCTGAAACTGGGCCTTTATATAGAGCTCCTTCAAGTTAGAAGTGACCTGGATGGTGCCAGAAGCCAAGAATTCGAGAAGTCTGGTCAGAAGCTGAGTGGGACTTTTGATATTCAGAAGGCTGAATGTCTGCATTGTTATTACCTGCTGCTGATTCAATAGCCCAAACCTGGTGATCACTTTACTGTTTGTCAAACATCACCATTGACATGTCTATTTGCATTCCTAAAAGGCAACTGTGTATTCTAGTAAATAAAAGCAGATGGGAATGGAGACTCAGTGGAACTTGGTACCTTGTCCCAACTGGCTTCCCCTATTATTTCCAAACTTATATTTTTCTTTCTTTCTTTCTTTCTTTCTTTCTTTCTTTCTTTCTTTCTTTCTTTCTTTCTTTCTTTCTTTCTTTAGTAAATCTTTATTGTTCAGATTATTACAATTGATTCTCCTCCCCCGACCCATAGCTCCCCTCCACCTGGTCCCCACTCAACCCTCTGCCCTTACCTTCACCTCCCCACCTGCTGTCCTCATCCATAGGTATATGATTTTTGTCCAGTCTCTTCCCATACCCCAATATAGACACACTTTTCCCCTTGAGAATTATCAATCCCCTCCCATTCTATGCCCCTGATTCTATTATATTCACAAGTTTATTCTGTTCCTCAGATTTTTAATTCGCTTGACTTTTAGATTCACTTCTTGAACAACTTTGTTGTTCATAATTTTTATCTTTACTTTTTTCTTCTTTTTCCTCTTCTTAAAGAACACCTTTTAGCATTTCATATAATAATGGTTTTGTGGTGATGTACTCCTTTAGTTTTTCTGATCTGTGAGGCTCTTTATCTATCCTCCATTCTGAATGATAACTTTGCTGGGTAGAGTAATCTTGGTTGTAGGTTCTTGCTATTCATCACTTTGAATAATTCTTGCCACTCCCGTCTGGCCTGCATAGTTTCTGTTGAGAAATCAGCTGATAATCATATGGGTGCTCTCTTGTAAGTAACTAACTGTTTTTCTCTTGCTGCTTATAAAATTCTCTCTTTGTCTTTTGCTCTTGGCATTTTATTTTAAAAAAATTTTTTTTTAAATATATTTTATTGATTTTGTACAGAGAGGAAGGGAGAGAGATAGAGAGCTAGAAACATTGATGAGAGAGAGTCATCGATCAGCTGCCTCTTGCACACCCCTACTGGGGATATGCCCGCAACCAAGGTACATGCCCTTGACCGGAATCGAACCCGGGACCCCTCAGTCCCCAAGCCGACGCTCTATCCATTGAGCCAAACCGGTCTCGGCTGCTCTTGGCATTTTAATTATGATGTGTCTTGGTGTGGTCCTCTTTGGATTCCTTTTATTTGGGGTTCTCTGTGCTTCCTGGACTTGTAAGTCTATTTCTTTCACCAGGTGGGGGAAGTTTTCTGTCATTATTTCGTCAAATAGGTTTTCAGTGTCTTGCTCTCTCTCTTCTTCTGGTACTCCCATAATCCTGATGTATCTAGGCTTTTCAGCTTTTCAGCGTTTATGCTCCTTTCTCTTTCAGCCAGCTTTCCCGTGGTTCTGGGTGATAGACATTTTGTCTTCTAGTTATAGTTTTGAAATTGTGTGAGGCGGCAGATTAGTTGTTTAACTACACCACCATCTTGGTTTCCCCCCTATATTTCTTGTGTATTAATTTGTGCATCAGCCTTTCCTCGAGGTCTTTGACCCCAGGCCACACTGGCAGTGCCTCACAGGATGAGAGGAGTTGTTAGGCTCCAGGACCTAGCTGTGGCTTGCTCCTCCACTAGCTCTGCTCCCAGCCTGGAGGGTGGGCAGGACCTTGCCAATGACAAGAAGTGCCCTGAGTGGCAATTGTGTTTACTGGAGGTATTGCTTCACACTTGGGGCAAACACTTCATGAATCCACTCAATTAAAAATTGCTGGTACCAAGCTTTGCTGTTAGCCCTCTACATCACATTCCCTTGTTTTTCATGACATCCATTTTCTTGAAAACTCACCAGTTTTCAGAGTGGTAGAGTAGAGGCTTCCATTTGAAGTTCCCACTCACATTCCACATGGAGACATCGTCAGCCCATCCTTCCTTGCCTGGTGTCCCGGCAATGCCTTCCCCTCCTGGGTGGGGAGTCCTCTTGGGAATTTTCTCCAGGAACAGTCTGACTCATCACAACTGAACACTGAGCAACAAACCCCTCAGCCTCAACGTATTTTTTATGTTCGTTCAGGAATCATCACAGCTACTTTGCTAATACCAGCAGCTCCCTGCATCATGAGGGCCACTTCCTTTACATTTATCGAAGCACCCCCACTGGGCTTACATGCACCATTTTCACCGCTCATGCCAGAGCCTTTCAGGAGGGCAGGAGGTAGCATGTTCCCCTTTTCACGTATCTTTGCTCCCAAAATGCTATCACTGGCTAACTGCTTTTTGTTTATCCAAATCAACAATTTTTCTTACCTCTTCAGTTGCCTATGATCATTGTTTTGAGAGCACTTTACACCCTTAGCAACATCAGCACTTTTTTCTTTAAATATATTTCTATTGATTTCAGAGAGGAAGGGAGAGGGAGAAAGAGATAGAAACATCAATGATGAGACTCATGGATTGACTGCCTTCTGCACGACCCCTACTGGGCACTGAGCCTGCAACCAGGCATGAAACTGTGACTCCTGGTTTATAGGTTGATGCTCAATCACTAAGCCATGCTGGCTGAGCAACATCAGCCCTCTTGCTGGCCTATTTTTGTTTTAAAATTGTGCTAATCATTGATTTTGTCATGCCTTAGTCGGTAGTCAGATCAGACATGCAAACACCTCTATCATGTTTTGCAATTATTTCTTTCTTTTGTTTAAATATATTTTTATTGGTTTCAGAAAGGAAGGGAGAGGGAGAGAGAGATAGAAACATCCATGATGGGAATCATCAATTGGCTGCCTTCTGCACACTCCCTACTGGGGATCAAGCCCACACCTGGGCATGTGCCCTTGACTAGAATTGAACCCAGAACCCTTCAGTCTGAAGGCCAACGCTCTACCCACTGAGCCAAACTAGTTAGGGCCTCAATTATTTCTTTTTAAAGCTCAATCATTGTTCTCACAACTTTCCACTTTGCTGCTATCACTAACCTTCTCAGGACCCATGGGGACTTATTGTACATATCTATATATATAAAAACCTAAACAACTGGCCAACCAGCTGACCAGCCAGTAGCTATGATGCACAGTACTCACCAGGGGACAGGCACTCAACGCACAGGCATGGAAACATGGAACAGACTGATGAATCTCAGAGGGAAGGGAACAGGGGAAAGGGCAGGAAGAGATTAACCAAAGATCTTATATGCATACTAGAGGCCCAGTGCACGGATTTGTGCACCAGTGGAGTATCTCAGCCTGGCCTACCAGGATTGGGCTGAAACCGGCTCTCCGACATCCATTGCCTGAAGGGTTCCAGATTGTGAGAGTTCACAGGCCAGGCTGAGGGACTCCACCTGGGCCTCTAGTTTAATAATAATAAGAAGCAACAAAAGCAAAACAAAACAAACAAAAATGAAAATATTCACAGCACAATTTTCTGAGATGTTAACAATTTGAGGTTTATTGTAAACTGATGCATTCTCTCCTTTGTGTTGGACGAATGAGTGACTAGTCATACGGGTATCAGCATGAAAGGTTTATTGGGTTGAGAACTGAAATTTTGTTCCATAATCAAGACATTTTTTTTCCTGTGAACAACTTGGTCGAGAACCAAAATGTTCAAGATGGATCTGTTTGTGAACTGAGGTATGACTCTAAATACTCAGAAAATGATAGCCACATCCAGAGAGGGAGGCTTTTAATCTGTTCTGGGTGTCAGATGAAGTGACCCTTGAAATGGGTTCTGAGGGATGCGCAAAAGTTTCCAAATTCTATTGGGGTTGGCAGGGTATTCCAAGCAGAGATTAAAAAAACTTCACAAAGTCAGACATGATTGGAGCCATGGGTAGGAGCTGAAGGAGTGGTAGAGACCGTGGCTGAGAAACCTGACAGAGAAATTCAAACAGTCCTTCTTTGCAGTTCTTAAAAGTATCAAGGTGCCAGCTGATACAAACAACAAAACACAAATTTAAGCCATCTTAAAAAGATTTAGTAGCCCACCTGACAGGAAGTTGAGCGCTAAGGCAGGCCCTAGGGTTGGTTAACTGAGCATTCATTGTGGAGCCAGGGCCTATCCATCTTTGCTCTGCTGGTCCAGCATCAACAAGGTCTTTGCAGAGTCCCCTCTGAGCACACACTGCTGAAGTGCTCCCGTGTCTCTCTGCACCTCCTTTGCGGCTGGTCAAAGCCGAGTGCTTTCCTACAGCTTTCCCCCTAAAAGCAGGATGTTTTCCTGAACACCCTCTGTCAATTGACTTCCCATTTCTTGAACCTATCTATCACTGATGGGGAGGTGGGAGGGCCCCCCACAGATCAGTCAGACCCAGGACTGGTGTACACTGCCAGCTTGGGAAGCTGTGGACACTTGAACAAAGTGGAGTTCCATCAGTGAAAACATGAGTTGGCTCTTCATGAGGTGAAAAGTCATTGAAATGCTTTAAGCAGGGCCACCTTGGAAGCTATGCCAGAAATATTTCAGCAGGGTCAGCCCAGAAGCAGGAGCCCTGGCAGGAGAGGGCTGGGAATGTGGCAGGGAGGAAGGCTGTCATCCTGAGGAAGCATGTTTCCTCAACACAGCCTGACCTGGCCTGTCTTCCAGCAGCATCCACCCATTCTTGCCATGCACATGCCCTTTTCACTGGTCTCCAGCCACATAAGCCTTCCTTAGGCCCCTGCCTTCCTGCTGCCATCCTGCCTGGAATACTCTATTCCACCTACTCTTCTCCCCTTTGCCTGGTCACCTCCTTCTCAGCCTTTATGTCTCAGCTCCACTGCCACCTACCAGAAGGTCATCTCACTGTCATTAATCACCAGCACCCTATGCTTTTCCCTAGCACACAATTGGAATTGTGTAAATAATTGTGTTAGTGATTAGTTCTGCAGTTACTCATTAGTATCAGAAAATCCATGAGAGCAGGGACCTCATCTGTCTTGGTCCCTGCTGTGTCCCCAGTGTTGAAAATGGCAGTGGTTCACATATTAGGTGCTCAGTAAGTCCTGAATTGAAGAACAGACACACAACTAGTTATATGTGACTAGAGGCTCGGTGCATGAATTTGTGTATGGGTGGGATCCCTCAGCCTGGCTGGTGATCAGGGCCTATAAAAGGGGCTGGCCAATTGGGAGGAGGAACCCTGGGAGGTTGGCAAGCTGCAGGAAGTTGGCTGTGGGCATCTGCCATTGGTGGTCAGTGTATGTTATAGCAACAGGTCGACCAGTCGTTCGGTTGCTTAGGGATATATATATATATATATATATATATATATATATATACACACACACACACACACACACACACACACACACTAGAGGCCCAGGGGTGTCACTCAGCCCAGCCTGCACCCTCTCCAAGCTGGGAACCCTGGGGGTATATCTAACTGCCAGATCAGGCCTAAACCAGCAGCTGGACATCCCTTTCACAATCCAGGACTGCTGGCTCCCAATCGCTCACTTGCCTGCCAGCCTGATCACCCCCTAACAACTCCTCTGCCAGCCTGATCAACACCTAACTCTCCCCTGCCAGCCTAAATGGTCCCAACTGCTCTCCCCTGCCAGCCTGGTCACCCCAATTACCCTCCCCTGCAGGCCTGCCCCCTCCCAACTGCCCTCCCCTGCAGGCCTAGTCACCCATAACTACTCTCCCCTGCCAGCCATCTTATGGGCATCCAACTTTGACCACGTGGGGGTGGCCATATTTGATCATATGGGGACGCCATCTTGTCTGAGTGTAAGGGTCAATTAGCATATAACCTCTTTATTATATAGGATGGTCAGGATGTATGGTCAAGTGTACATGTGCTGGCTCCAGCAAAGTCTAGGTAAGATACTGTTTTGCAGTGTGCAGGAACAACTATTTATGTTTATTATTTTCTGTAGTGAAACAGGATATGGATACAAATGTTTATTTATTTTTAAATGTTTTATTCATTTTTAGAGATAGAGGAAAGGAGAGGGAGAGAGAAACATGGATGTGAGAGTAAAACATTGGTTGGCTACCTCCTTCACAGATCCTTCCTACCATGAACTGAGCACACGATCCAGAGGCAGAGCTCCTGGGGAAAGAAGGGGGTAGGAAAAGGCACAGACACTTGAGAGGGAGACAGACAGACAGAAAGAGACAAAGACAGACTGTTGTGTACATGGGATCCTTCATTTTAGGGGGTTTTATCTCTTTTCCAAAGGTGGGGATTTTAAGAGAGGCCCTCAAAAGAATATTCATCAGCCCGGCTTGTGTAGCTCAGTGGTTGAGAGCCAACCCATAAACAAAGAGGTCCTCGGTTTCATTCTGGTCAGGGCTCCTGCCCGTGTTTGGGTTCTAACCCCAGTGGAGGGCATGCAGGAGGCAGCCATTTGATGGTTCTCTCTATCAATGTTTCTATCTCTCTTCGTTCCTCTCTCTCTAAAATCAATAAAAACATATATATTTTTAAAAAAGAATATTCATCAGCTTCCCAGGTCTGTTCTTTCATGGCCCTGGTCTCCACTGATTGGTCAGCACCGGCAGTGGGGTGTCATTAGTCATTGCAGCTGGTCCTGATGTCAGTCATGGCTTCACTTAGCTCTCCCTGGTTTTGCTGCTTCTCTGGACCTGAAACACAACTGAGGCCTAAATGTTAGCTCTAGTTCGACCAAAACTCTGCCAACAGCCCAGGCTTTGTTCCTGATTACTTGATGTAGGTCATGTGAGAATTGTGAGAATAAACTACTAATCTTTTCTGTCAAAGAAGGGAGTTTTAAGCAACTGCCATTTTTGAAATCACTAATGTCAATCCCTCCCTATTCTTTGAATTAGCCAATCATGCAAGAATGTGAACCTAAGCTCTGACCAATCAAGAGTGAGGGAGAGACAGCATACATAAATGATAAAACCCGAGCATAAATAAGTGAAACATCAAATCAATGTTGTTCCCTTTTTCTCTCCCTTTCTCTCTCTAAAATCAGTTTTAAAGATAAATAAAATGAAAGGTCTTCCTTAAAGACCGCTTACCAGACTCACAGGAGGGCAGCTAGGAAAGTCTCAGAGGGTGACAATGTAATTCTGTCTGAAGCCAAAGCATATGCATCCAACCAACACCTTGAACTCTTGAACCACTTCCTTAAAAACCACTTACCCTTTGTCCTTTCATTTGTGTTCCCCAGGAGACAGGCCAGTAAGCCAGAATGAATAAACAAACAGCAGTTTGCAGCCTTCTAGAAAATCCTTTCTTCTCTAAACCGGGCGCTTAAGCTGAAGAGTAAACGCTTGGCACTTCTCCCCAGCCAGAGGATAAATAGCTTAAATCTCCTGACTTAGGGAGACAGATAGCAGAAATCTAATTAGTGCCATTTGCCAGCCACACCCAAGAATGGATGAAGTGAAGGGAATGTGGACTGAAAAGGGGCCACCTGCTAACCTGATAAGCTACAGGGAGGCCAGCCTGGCAGCCTTGCAAACTCAGACCTAAAGTGACTGTTATATCAAAAATCAGCAAGCTGGACAAGACGCCTTAATGAGCCAATTAGTTAGGAGTCATTTTATTGCTCGAAGGTTCGAAACAGATTACCTCTGTCAAATACTGAATAAACACCAGTAGGAGTATTTTCTTTTTATACCCTTCTAGTTCTTTGTGTAAGTTGTTTTTGTAGACAGCTTGTAACCTTGAGTACATATCATATTAGCAAACACCTGCCGTATCTATATAGACAACTTGTAATCTTGAGTATCATGTCATATCTATCAGTCCCTTATGTTAGATGGCTAGCTTGCAAGGTCATACAATTAAGTTTATCTCTTCTGTTATTCAAGCTAAAAAACAAAGTTATTTTACAGTCGAAAAATAACAGAGAATTTCAAAACAGCAGAGAATTCTAAAACAGCAGTTTCAAAGAGCAGTTTTTCCTAGAAGGGATCATTACCATACTTCATAACCACAAATGATGGTCTGAAATTAACACCTTTTAATTAAAAGCAGTTTAAGGCACATAGTAAGTCCTAGGCTAGAATATTGCCAGACAAAAGCTAATCTTTTACTGAGCCAGTCTATTGTCTTTTGCATCTAAGATAACACACCTTTGGAATGTCAGAGTAACTTCCTCTTTTTCTGGACCTCTCAGGACACAACCAATGCATCAGGGAAGAGATTACAAATCCTGTTATGTGTTGCCTTTTGAACTCTTGAACCACTTCCTTAAAATCAGGTCCCTGCTGTACCCACCCCTGTAAAAGATGTATCATTTTATTTTTTATCCAATTTCAGATATTTCCCCGTTTTGCTCTCCTCCACCTCTCTTATCCATCACCAATGAATTTCAGGTATTCCACTTGCAACTTCACCGGCGCTTTTTTCTTCTCTCTTTTTGTTAATCCTCCCTCACCTAATGATATTTTTTCCCTTGATTTTTTTTTAGAATGGAGGGAGGAAGAGACAGAGGAAAGAGAGAAATGGGGACGTGAGAAAGAACATGACCTAAGCCACAGAACCAACATGCAACCCAAATGCATGCCTTTGACTGGGAATCAAACCCCATGGCCCTCCAGTGGCAGACACTACCACTGAGACACACTGGCCAGGGCTGCAGCTTCATCTTCTCCTTTTATTGTAAACCTATATAATAAAGAGGGAATATGCAAATATTTTGTTTTTAATTCCTCTCATAGATGAGGAAATGGAGCTCATACACATTAAGTCAAGTGCCCAAGGGGTGCCAGCTAATAAATGGTGAAGCAGAATTTGAATACAGGTCTGTGTACCTATAAGAGGTCTTGCTTTTAACTGCTAGACCCCTGTTTTCTATCTTGGGACCACTGGTTTTATGGTGGCCTTGCAATAATCAGCTGGAGGTCACATGAGTCTGCCTGACCCTAAGGGGGCTGTGATGTCTCCAGAACTTGGAGGTACAGGTGAGCTCATAGTGCAGACAGGGCGGTGGGCTAAACCTAAAAGGGCAGGATAAAGGGAAAATTGTTCATTTTAAGTTGTTAGTCAAGAATGATCCTATATAATAAAGAGGGAATATGCAAATTGACAATCACTCCATCACAAAGGTGGCTGCACCACAGCTGAGGCCGTTTCTATAAGGAATCTTAATAGGCAAATCAGCAGGGACCTGAGGCTATGTCCTCCCCTGCCCCTATGGGGCTTGACAGGGGACCTCAAGCCACACCCCTGCCCATGTGTAAGACTGGGGGACCTCAGGTTGCACCCCCTGTCCTGGTGCCAGGCCAGGACACCTGAGGCTGCACCCTTGCACCTGGAGGGGCTTGACAAGGGATCTCAGGTGGTGTCCCCCATTGGTGGGGCTTGACAGAGGACCTCAAGTCACACACTCCCCATCCCACTCTGGGCTGGGGGATCACAAGCCGTGCCTCTCATCCTGTGCTAGGCCAGGGGACTTGAGGCTATGCCTCCAGCCCAGCAGGCTTGGCAAGGGTGGGACTGGCCGGGTCTGGATCTTGCACACTAAGGGGGGACCGGCCGGATCTGGGTCTCTTGTGATTTTGACATGTGACCTAAAAAAGGGGGTTGGGGGCTTTGGGGGCAGGCTAGGTGATCACCCACAAGCAGCGAAGCCAAGAATGAGTTGGGGCCAGAGGCAACACCTGGAAGTAGACCAGGGGATGAGCCCATGGGGTCCTGTGAATGAGGACAGGGGTCCACAAAAGCCCCACCTTCCTGTGGTCCAGACTTGATGCCAGAAAGAAGGTCCCTTGTCTTCAAGGAAGGGCTTTCCCCATGGAAGGGGGAGAAATCTGGCGCTGAGGGCCCAGCCACCAATAAGTACCTTGTTTCCCCGAAAATAAGACATCCTCCGAAAATAAAACCTACTTACAGGTTTCCTTCTGAGTGAAATATAAGGCATCCCCCGAAAATAAGCCCCCCCACCCCCCCAAGCTACTCATGAGAGTTTTGGTCCACTGATCCTGAAAGAAATGGAGTCACAAGATATTTTCCAGGAAATTCAGGAATTGGATTGTTATGATGATGTTGCAGAAGATGTTGACACGACTGTCATTGCATAAATGAGTAAATTCTTGATAGTGTAGGATTCACAGTTTGTCTGGTTTGTGTTGACAATTACCACACTACCCTACCATTTACAGGTAATAAATTTCCTTTATTTTCACTTAACAAGAAATGTGTACTGTATTCTTCTTCATGGAAAAATAAGAAAACCCCAGAACATAAGACCTAGCACAACTTTGGGAGCAAAAATTAATAGAAGACAGTGTTGTATTTTCGGAGAAACAGGGTACCTCAGGAGGGGGTCAGTGCCCCCAAGATGGAAAGTGATTTTCGGGGACTTGACACAGCTCCCTCCCCAATGTCTAAGCCCATACACTGGTCCCTGGGTGTCGCAGGACAATCCTTGCGAGATGCCCCGTGGTGGGGGCGGTGGGAGCCTCCAAGGCGCATGGAGGCCCATGGCTGTCCGAAGTGAGGGCTAGTCTCACCCCCCCACCCCCCCACCCCCCGCTTGTTGACCTGGGCCCTGGGTGGGAGGCAACCAGTGAGCAGAAGGTCATCTTCCCTCCGGGATTTTAAACAACAAAAAACATTTCCAGAGGTGGGGCCCTAGGCCCCCTTTTGAGGGGCAGGGCAGCCTGGCCAGTGGTTCTCTGTCATTGGTCCAATGAACCATGGGGCGGGGTTTCCTGAACAATGGGGCAGGGCCAGGCCCAGAGCTGAAGGTGCTCAACTCAATCAGGGGGCTGGGCCAGGTGAACAGCTGAAGGTAGTCATGTCAATAAGGGGGCGGGGCAGGTGAAGAGCAGCCAATTGTGACTTAATCAGGTGAAAAGCTGGTAGACAGGGAAACGGGGAGGGGTGGTGGCTGGGGGGTGTGGGGGTGGGTGAGAAAGGCCTGCTGGCAATGAGGCCCAGTGCCAGGCAGCAGAGACTTAAAAAAGGAGGTTGGGGTTTTGGGGTGCTAGCTCCATCATCAGTCAGAAGTGGCCCAGCCATGAATGTGTTGGGGCCAGAGGCAACACACCAAAGTGGTCCAGTGGATAAGGCCATGGGGCACTGTGAATGAGGATGGGGGTCCCCAATGGCCGCAAAAGCCCCATCTTCCCGTGATTCAGACTGGATGCCAGCAAGAAGGTCCCTTGTCCTCAAGAAGGGCTTTCCCCGTGGAAGGGGTAGAAATCTGGCTCTGAGTACCCAGCCACCAGTAAGTATCTAGTGACCCCGAAAATAAGACATCCTCTGAAAACAAAACCTACTTACAGGTTTCCTTCTGAGTGAAATATAAGGCATCCCCCGAAAATAAGGGCCTCCCCCATCCAGGCTACACATGAGAGTTGTCCACTGATCCTGAAAGAAATGGAGTCACAAGATATTCACCAGGAAATTCAGGAATTGGATTGTTATGATGATGTTCCAGAAGGTGTTGACACGACTGTCATTGAATAAATGAGTAAATTCCTGATAGTGTAGGATTCACAGTTTGTGTGGTTTGTGTTGACAACTACCACTCTACAGTACCATTTAAAGGTAATAAATTTCCTTTATTTTCATTTATTTTAACAATAAATGTGTACCCTATTCTTCTTCATGGAAAAATAAGAAAACCCCAGAACATAAGACCTAGCACATCTTTGGGAGCAAAAATTAATAGAAGACAGTGTCTTATTTTCAGAGAACAGGGTACCTCAGGAGGGGCGGGTCGGTGTCTCCAGAGTGGAAAGTGATTTTCGGGGACTTGACACAGCTCCCTCCCCGATGTCTAAGCCCATACACTGGTCAGTGGGTGTCGCAGGACAATCCGTGTGAGATGCCCCTTGGTGGTGGCGGTGTGGGCCTTCAAGGCTCATGGAGGCCCATGGCTGTCCGAAGTGGGGGCTGGTCTCCCTCCGCTTGTGGACCTGGGCCCTGGGTGGGAGGCAACCAGTGAGCAGAATGCCATCTTCCCTTGGGGATTTTAAATACCGAAAAACACTTCCAGAGGTGTGCCCTAGGCCGCCTTGTGAAAGGCAGGGCTGCCTGGCTAGTGCTGCTCGCTCATTGTTCCAAGGAACCATGGGGCGGGGTTTCCTGAACAAGGGAGTGGGGCCAGGCCCAGAGCTGAAGGCAATCAAGTCCATGGGGGGGGGGGGGCAGGTGAACAGCTGAAGGTAGTCATGTCAACAAGGGGCGGGGCCAGGTGAAGAGCAGCCAATTGTAACTTAATCAGGTGAAAAGCTGGTTGCCAGGGAAACGGGGAAGGAAGAAGGCTGGGAGTGGAGAGGTGAGAAAGGCCTGCTGGCAATGAGGCCCAGTGCCAGGCAGCATAGGCCTAAACAAGGAGGTTTGGGTTTTCGGGGGTGGCTCCATCATCAGCCAGAAGTGGCCCAGCCATGAATGGGTTGGGGCCAGAGGTAACAGTGGATAAGGCCATGGGGCCCTGTGAATGAGGATGGGGCTCCCAGTGGCCGCAAAAGCCCCATCTTACCGTGGTTCAGAGTGGATGCCAGTAAGAAGGTCGCTTGTCCTCAAGGAAGGGCTTTCCCCGAGGAAGGGGCAGAAATCTGGCCCTGAGGGCCCAGCCACCAGTAAGTACCTTGTTTCCCCAAAAATAAGACATCCTCCGAAAACAAAACCTACTTACAGGATTCCTTCCGAGTGAAATATAAGGCATCTCCCCCCAAAATGACCCCTCCACCACAGGCTACACATGAGAGTTTTGGTCCTCTGATCCTGAAAGTTGGAGTCACAAGATATTCACCAGGAAATTCAGGAATTGGATTGTTATGATGATGTTCCAGAAGATGTTGACAGGACTGTCATTAAATAAATGAGTAAATTCTTGATAGTGTAGGATTCACAGTTTGTCTGGTTTGTGTTGACAACTACCACACTACAGTACCATATACAGGTAACAAATTTCCTTTATTTTCATTTAACAATAAATGTGTACCGTATTCTTCTTCATGGAAAAATAAGAAAACCCCAGAACATAAGACCTAGCGCATCTTTGGGATCAAAAATTAATAAGACAATGTCTTATTTTTGGGGAAACAGGTTATCTCAGGAGGGGCGGGTCGGTGCCCCCAGAGTGGAAAGTGATTTTCGGGGACTTGACACAGCTCTCTCCCTGATGTCTAAGCCCATACACTGGGCAGTGGGGGTCGCAGGACACTTCGTGTGAGATGCCCTGTGGTGGGGGCGGTTGGGGCCTCCGTGGTGCATGGAGGCCCATGGCTGTCTGAAGTGGGGGCTGGTCTCCCCCTGCTTGTGGACCTGGGCTCTAGGTGGGAGGCAACCAGTGAGCAGAAGTCCGTCTTCCCTTAGGGCTCTTAAACACAGAAAAACACTTCCAGAGGTGGGGCTGTAGGCCCCCTTGTGAGGGGCAGGGCAGCCTGGCTAGTGCTGCTCTATCATTGGTCCAATGAACCATGGGGTACGGTTTCCTGAACAAGGGGGCGGGGCCAGGCCTAGAGCTGAAGGAGCTCAAGTTCATCAGGGGGCAGGGCCAGGTGAACAGCTCAAGGTAGTCATGTCAACAAGGGGGTGGGGCCAAATGAAGAGCAGCCAATTGTGACCTAATCAGGTGAAAAGTTGTTAGCCAGGGAAACGGGGATGGGAGGGGGTTGGGGTGGGGTTGGGGAGGTGAGAAAGGCCTGCCGGCAATGAGGCCCAGTGCCAGGCAGCAGGGACCTCAACAAGGAGGTTGGGGTTTGGGGGGGCTGGCTCCATCATCAGACAGAAGTGGCCCAGCCATGAATGGCTTGGGGCCAGAGGCAACACCCCAAAGTGGTCCATTGGATAAGGACATGGGTCCTGTGAATGAGGATGGGGGTCCCCAGTGGCCGCAAAAGCTCCATCTTCCCGTGGTCCACACTGGATGTCAGCAAGAAGGTCCCTTGTTCTCAAGGAAGGACTTTCCCCATGGAAGGTGCAGAAATCTGGCCCTGAGGGCCCAGCCACCAATAAGTACCTTGTTTCCCTGAAAATAAGACATACTCCGAAAATAAAACCTACTTACAGGTTTCCTTCTGAGTGAAATATAAGGCATCCCCCGTATATAAGCCCCCCTTCCCCCCCAGGCTACACATCAGAGTTTTGGTCCACTGATCCTGAAAGAAATGGAGTCAGAAGATATTCCCCAGGAAATTCAGGTATTGGATTGTTATGATGATGTTCCAGAAGATGTTGACACAACTGTCATTGAGGTCCTTTGTCCTCATGGAGGCCCTTGGTTGTCTGAAATTGGGGACTGGTCTCCCCATGCTTGTGGACCTTGGCCATGGAACTGAGGCAACCTGTCAGCAGAAGGCCATTTGCTGTTGGTGCTTTTAGGCACGGAACACCACTTCTAGATTTGGGGCAGTAGTTCCTCCTTGTGTGAGGAGCAGGGCAGAGTGGCCAGTGCTGCTGGCTCATTGGTCCATTGAATGAGGGGGCGGGGTTTCTGGAAAAGTGAGTGTGCCAAGCCAACAGCTGAAGGTGGTCCAGTCAACGAGAGGGTGGGGGCAGGTCATCAGCTGGAATATGTCAAGTGATGAATGGGTTGGGCCTGGTCAGTAGATGAAAGTGGTTGTGTGGAAAAGGCCATGGGGCTGTTAAGGAGGACGAGGTTCTCAAGTGCATGCAAAATCCTCACCTTCCTGTGGTCTGGACTGGATGGCAGCAAAAAGGTCCCTTGTCCTCCAGGAAGGGCTTTATCCAGGAATGGGGCAGAAAGCTGTCCTTCAGGGCCCAGCAATCAGGAAATAATTCAGGAGGGGGCAGGTCAGTGCTTCCAGAGTGGAAAGTGTTTTTCTCAACTACAGCAAGACTGTGCACACAGCCCACACAGGGACGCAACTAGAGTAGCTGGGGAGGCTAAGCCAATTGGCCCTCTGGGACACCTACTACACAAGGCTACTCTACCAACTCACGGAGACATCGTAACTCTACAGGGAAACAGCCAACATGCGGAGAAAAAGAAACATGTCACAAATGAAAGAAATGGAAGGAAGGAAACTTTTGAATACAGAGTTCAAAACAATGCTTACAAGGTTGCTCAAGGATCTTAATGAGAGCTTCAAGGGACTTAGTGAGACTTTTAAGGATCTTAGTGAGAATTTCTAATACATAAAAAGGTCCAATCAGAAATGAAGGCTACACTAACTGAAATGAAAAATTTATTAATAGTAGAATAGCAAGCTGTGAGTTTGACATGCTTGGAGTAAAGGATGTCAAGAATCAAATTAACAATTTGGAATCTGAGAAAGCAAAAATTATCCAATCAGAAAGGCAAAGGAAAAAAATAATTAAAAAATATTAATGTGAGTTGTCCATTTTTTAAAGATAGCCCTGGTCAGTTTGGCTTATGGATAGAGAGTTGGCCATGGACCAAAGAGTCCCAGATTCGATTCTGATCAAGGGCTCGTACCTTGGTTGGAGGTTCCTCCCCCACCTGGTCAGGTTCAGGCAGGAAGGAACCGATCGATGTGTTTCTGTAACATTGGTGTCAAAAGAAACAGACAACAAAACAGGCAGCCAACCAGATGAGAGATGATATTTGCAAACAGTATCTCTGACAAAGGCTTAATTTCCAAAATATGTAAGGAACTCATAAAACTAAAAACCAAACAACCCAATCAAAAAGTGGGTAGAGAACCTGAAAACACATCTTTCCCAAGAAGACATACAGAGTCGATAGATATAGAAAATATGTTCAACTTCATTGGCAATTAGGGAAATGCAAATCAAAACTACAATGAGATACCACCTTACACCTGATAGTGTGGCTATTATCAACAAGACAAGCAATAATAAATGTTGGAGAGATGGTGGGAAAAAGCGAACACTCATTCCCTGCTGGTGGGAATGTAGATTGGTACAACCACTACAGAAAGCAGTCTGGTGATTCCTTGAAAAATTAAGAATAGAGCTACCATATGACCCAGTAACCCCACTCCTGGGTATATACTTGAAAAACTTGAAATCAAGTAGTCGCAAAGGTATATGCACCCCTATGTTCATTGCAGCATTATTCATGGAGGTCAAAGACATGGAAACAACCAAAATGATAAAAGACTGGATAAAGATGTGGTACATATACACAGTGGAATACTACCCAGCCATAAGAAAGGATGAAATAGCGCCATTTACTACACATGGATGTGTCTTGAGAACATTATGCTAAGTGAAATAATTTTGACAGAAAAAGCTAAGAACCATGATTTCATTATATGTGGGATATAAAACTGAAGCTTATGAACATAAAGAGCAGAGTGGTGGTGCCAGAGAAAGGAGGTGGAAGGAGGTCCTAATATGAGATGACAATAGATTTGGATGGTGGACAAATGGTGCAAATGCAGATTTTGTAACATAGAAACCCACACATGAAACCTATATGTTCATATTGACCAGCGACTCCCCAATTGATTTAATAAACCAACAACAAAAAAAGATAATTTACAACCTTAAAATATTAAAAAAAAAAAACAACCCAGAAAAATTGCTGAAATTGAAGACATAAATGAAAATACAACTCATGTTAATGAACTGGAAGACTTAATATTGCTAAAATGTCAATATTACGTAAGGAGATTTACAGACTCAACACAATCACTATCAAAATCCTAATGATGGTTTTTGCAAAAATAAATGGTGTTGGGAAAACTGGATATCAACATGCTAAAGAATAAAGTTGGACCTTTACCTAACATATTAAAAAATTAACTCAAAATGGATCAGGACCTCAATTAAGACCCAAAACAATGAAACTCTTAAAATTTTATACAAGTTTATGCATTAAAAAGACACTATGAACAGAGTAAAATGGCAAGCCACAGAATGAAGGAAAACATTTACCAATCATATTGTCTGATAGGGAATTAATATCCAGACTATATGGAGAACTAAAATTCAATAAGAAACCACCTGATTCAAAAATGGGCAAAACCCTGGCTAGTGTGGTTCCATTGGCCATCACCCCATGCTCTGAAAGGTCATCAGTTCAATTCCTGGTTGGGGCACATCCCGGGGTTGTGGGCTTGATTCCCAATGAGGGGGTGGGCAGGAGGTAGCATTTAAATTAACATACATATATATACACACACATATATTTACAGACATATGTATCCGTTAACTGGAATACTATACAGCTACCACAACCCTAGCTGGTTTGGCTCAGTGGACAGAGCATTGGCCTGTGGACTGAAGGATTCTGGGTTTGATTTCAGTCAGGGGCACATGCCTGGGTTGCAGGCTTGATCCCCAGTAGGGGGCATGCAGGAGGCAGCCAATCAATGATTCTCTCTCATCATTGATGTTCCTCTCTCTCTCTCTTCCTCTCTGAAATCAATGAAAAAAAATATATTAATAATAATAATAATAATAATGTAGTCAGTAAGCCTAAGCTCTTTCAATCAAGAGTGAGGGACAGATGACGTTCGTCAGGCACAAAAGCATGAGCGGATCGCCTGCTCAATGTTCACATGCTCCTAGACCATGTAGTCAGATAAAGATGATTTCAAAGATTCACGGTTCAGTAAAAATGGAAGATGCAGGAGTGCTTATAGTATACTTGTTTAAAAATATGGGTCATATAAACATACTAGTAGCCCTGCACAGGAATCCGTGTGCCAGTAGCTCTCTGTGGGGCTTGGCCGCTCCACTGCCCAGAGGCTCTCGCAGTGAGAACTTCAAGGGACTGAGACTTTTAAATACCTTAGTGAGAATTTCAAAGACATAAAAAGGTCCAATCAGAAATGAAGGCTACACTAACTGAAATGAAGTGTATCCGTGCCCCAGCCTGGCCAGAGGCCCATCTGCGGCTAGGCACAGAACACTTGCCTTGTCACCAGGGCAATGACTCAAGTGTTCCCCACCACCCCACCCCGGCTGCTCCATGCCTGCTGCCCAGAGGCCCTCTGCAGCTGGGGTGGACAAAGTAAGCATTCCATCAGGTTGCTCACACTACCCGCTCTCAGAGGGTAGTCCCGACCCTGAGGACTTTGTGACAGTGATGGTTAATTTGCATATTATCCTTTTATTAGATAGGATTCATGTACTAATATATACAGAGTATTTTGGAAGTCTACACAAAAAACCTAACTTGTATAGTTGGTTCTGAGGCGGGGATGGGTTGGGAGATCAGGGAAGACAAGATAACTAAGTTTACAAGCTCTTTAAACTCGAACAATTCGAAAGCAAAATTTATGAAGTCAATGCTCATTTAAAGTTTGAATATTATGTTTCTTTCCCATAAATGAATGAGAAAATGTTTTGAGAATCAACTGGACAAGTGCTATTAATTCAGTACCCAGTCTGATACTCCTAAAATAGTGAAAAATTATAGAGTATATAATGTGAAAATGTGTTTCAATCATATAGTAATTTTAACCAATACTTGTCAGTCTGAGCAGAACTGATATTACATAATCCCAAGGACTTGTGTAAAGGAAATGGGGTGTGGAGGGGAATCACTATCTAGCCTTGATCTGAGGGGTTCAGTTGGTTGGGCACTGGCCCATGCACCAAGGGGTTGCTGGCTTGATTCCCAGCCAGGGCACATGCCCAGTAGGGGATGTGAAGGAAGCCAACTCACAGATGTTTCTCTCTCTCTCTCTCTCTCTCTCTCTCTCTCTCTCTTCCTGTCTAAAAATAATTTAAAAATTATCAAATTTCCTAATGGTGTTTGTTGGAAGAAAAAAAAGAGTGAACAGTTGGTTACAACAGTGAATGGCTTAAGCTTAAATTAATAAGCAATAGACCCATTTGTTCATTTTCATAGGTAGTTTTATTTGGTTTTTAGAAAAATATATACAATTACTAGAACCTTAGTTCCCTTAAATAGTTTTAAATTAAAGTATGCAAGTGCGAGGAGTCATCCATTTCCACAGTTACAATGATGCCAACACTGTTCAGTAAAGCAGCAGACGGGGTTCCTGCAGCCAAGCCCAACCAATGACAGGACCATAGGCATTGAGCAGGTCAGCAGCTCAGACAGCACAGGAGGGGTTTGTCCCCTTTGTTGGAATTTAGGACGGAAAGAGGTGTGTGCTCGGCTACCCTAACACTGTGCTTCGCGTGCACACACCTGGACGTGGGGTGGAGGCCTTTGGAGCGCAGGCTGACAGGCAAACTTGGGTCAAACAGAGCTCGCTTTTCTGCAGGGTGCTCAGTGCTTTAGATCTGTTAGGATTACCTGTCACAGTTCGACTGGTAGCAAAGAAAACCCAAAGGTGTGGAGGACTTGTTAATACTGTTTCTTTGGATTAGACCCCTACTTTCTCCTGAATGGTCTTCATGAACTCACAGTATCCAACAGTGCTTGGGAACAGTTCAGGTTGGTGGCTGACTTCCACGTTTTTGAGAAGTTAAGCCAGGAGGCAGCAGAGACCGCCTTAGCTGTTTCCACGCCCTTTCCCAGTGCTCAGGCACTGTGTCTATCAGTACATCCTATGGAAGCTCCAGGCCTACCTTTCCAGGAGCACAGCTCTGCCCCCACTGTTTCTAGGGCTTCTCAAGAATGGCAGCCTAGTCAGCGCCAGCCAGAGGCCAGTTTGTCATGGGAGGGGCTTACTGAAGGGCTTAAAGGGAACAGGGTTAGGAAACTGATATCAGGAGCCATCCTCTTTCCTTACTGTATATACACACTTGCCGAGTAAGCAAAGTAGTGAGCAGCTTCAGGCTTTGGGGTCTACCAACACATGTCTGAGTGGGAGAGGGTTGATGGGAGATAGGAAATGAGCAGGGGAGCTGGAGGGCCCATTAAGGGGAGGGGAGAGAACGATATTTCATTCTCTGCTCATCAATCTCCTGCTTCGTCTTCTGGATGCAGCTGAAGATCTCCTTAAAGAGCGCTTTGTATTCAGGAGGCGGTGGGCTGGTGGGGGAGCCAGCAGGCTCGGAGGCACCAGTGGCGAGTGGAGCCCTGGCTGGAGCCCTGGCAGTCTGCACAGCCTTGTGGGACAGCGAGTCCCCCTCCTGCTGCTGGCACTTCTTCAGCAGCTCCTCATACTTGGCCTTCAGGGCGCTGTACTGTGTGTCCACTTCCTGCAGCAGGGACACACCCCTCTGCTTCACAGCTTTGGCCCTCCGGATGCAGGTCTCCTCATGGCCCTTCACGATGTCACCACCGGCCAAGCTACTGAGCACTGTCTCACTGCTGCTGCGCTTGAGGGGCCTCCGCTGGGCCTCGGGCACCGTCATCAGCATCTCCTCCAGCAGGCTCTGGCCAGGCTCTTTGAAAGGGACAAGGAGGGAGTCGGGCACCAGCTTTTCAACCCCATTCATGAAGGGACGCTCTGACTGCAGCACCTGCCGCATTTCAGTCACCTCCGCCTCCAGCTCCAGCGCCCGGGCCCGGTAGGCATCAGTGGCCCCCAGCTGCTGCTCCAGCTCATTGTTCTCCTTCAGCACAAGCCCGTACTCCTCCTCCAAGGCCACTCGCCTCTGCCGCTCCAGGCTCAGCTGTGCCTGCAGCGTCCTCACTGCCTTCTTCAAATGCTGGTTTTCTTCTTCATCGGGGCTTGGCTGACTTGGCAAGGAAGTGATCTTTTCTGCAAACACGTGGTCATACACAAAGTGTCTAGGGAAAATATGGAGAGAATATATTAACCAAGTTGACTGAGAATGGTGAGAGGAAGTGTAATGACTTTTTTCAGCTAAATATTTTGTCAAGACATTTCTTTAGGCACAAAAACTTCACTGGGATTTCTGTTTTACTGAAGTTTCAATATTTTTCTTCACTCTAATGTAAAATATAACCCCAAAATTTGTAGTCTATCAGAATGCAGGGACTGAATTTTTGCCCATTCCTCATTAGAGCAGTGGCTAAAAAGAAATTGTGTGAAGTGGGCAAATAAAACGTATTTGAAAATATAATTTTTGAGACTAACTTTTTAAACATGAAAAGTGTCCAGAACACCCATTCCCAAAGACCAGTAGTCTATTAGCTTTCAAGGGAACCAGAATGGCCAGTGTTTCTTGACCTTGGAAAGATTCGACTCTCTGGGATAGTCTTAAAAATTATTGATGCTGTTGCTGGGACCGGTTTGGTTCAGTGGATAGAGCGTTGGCCTGCCGACTGAAAGGTCCTGGGTTCGATTCCAGTGAAGGACATGTACCTTGGTTGCGGGCACATCCCCAGTGGGGGGTGTGCAAGAGGCAGCTGGTCGATGTTTCTCTCTCATCGACGTTTCTAACTCTCTGTCCCTCTCAATTCCTCTCTGTGTAAAATCAATAAAATATATTAAAAAAAAATTATTGATGCCTGGGTCCTACCACCCGATTCTGACCTAAATGGTCTGCTGCCCGGACTTGACTTTTTTCCAAGTTCTCCGTGTGGTTCATAATATGCAGCCACTGCTGCAGTAGTTTTTAACCAGGAGTGTACATCAGAATCACCTGGCAGCTTTTACCCACACCCAGGGATTCTGATTTAGGCCTGAGGGAATCACTTGTATTGCAGTTGGAAAAACTCAGCAGGTCATCTGATGAACCAAGCCAAGGGTTAGAACCACCAAACACAGAGCTGGCCTCTCCTCCTGTTCAGGATCCTTGGCAACTTGTAGCTGTATTTATCTGTGTGAAGACTTGTTCATCTGCCTTTATGGAATGGAAAACCCCTTGAAAGAGGGCAGGAACTGTGTCTATTTTACTTGCCACTCTTCATGTCTAGTAGCCCCTGACACAGCAGGTGCTCAGTAAATAGTTTTAAGTAAAAATTCAATCTTATAACTAAATTATAAAGGCATTTCTTTAGACATTGGGATTTCTGTTTTACTGAAATTTCAATTTTCTCCTTCACTCAAATGTAAAATATAACCCCCAAATTTGTAGTCTATCAGAAGTACTGCATTTTATTTTAAACTAAGATTTAACACATTAATAGCATGGAAATAATGCTCCCAAGACTTTAGAAAATGAATTTCCATGAAATTGCTAATACCCAAGAACTCTATAATTTGCAATTAGTGGTTTTGTTCAAACCACTGGTAGTCTAACAGCCACATGATGTTTCTTAAATATATGTTGAATCTTCAAGAATGCAGATGGCATCTGTGTTGAGATGCTCGCCACATGTGCTGTGGAGGGCCGGCTCTTACTGGCGTAGGTCATACAGCTCTTTCAGACCCGCGAAGCTGGGGGCCGACTTTTGGCCATGCTTCCCCTGGCTCCTTCTCCCTTGGCCAGCTGACTTCAGCTCCTCCACTTGGCTCTGGAGGTGATCGATGTTGGCTTGCAGGCATTCGATTGTTTCCGTCAGACTGTGAGGGACAGACAGAACCATTGCTGCTTATCACATGAAATTGAGGGCACAGCAGTGAGGAGAGATTAGCTGCCAGTCTCTCAAACTGGGCTTTCTTAATTAGAAGGGAAAGCTCTCTAATCTCTAATCCTCATAAAGAATTAAACCTTACCCCATACTAACCCAAACCCATGACAATCGTGCTTTTTTCTAGTTTATACTAAACTAGAGGCCTGGTACATGAAATTCATGCATGGGTGTGTGTGTGTCCCTCAGCCCAGCCTGCACCCTCTCCAATCTGGGACCCCTCGAGGGATGTCCAACTGCCTGTTTAAGCCCGATCCTACCTGGATTGGGCCTAAACAGTCAGTCAGACATCCTTCTCACAATCCAGGACTGCTGGTTCTCAAATATTCACCTGCCTGTCTTCCTAATTGCCCCTAATCGATTCTGCCTACCAGCCTGATCACCCCTAACCACTCCCCTGCCAGCCTGACTAATGCCTAACTGCTCCCCTGACAGTCTGGTCACCCCTAACTAACCTCCCTTGAAGGCCTGGCCACCACTAACTGCCCTTCCCGGCAAGCTTGATCACTCCCAACTTCCCTCTCTTGCAGTTGGTCCCTCCCGACTGCTCTCCCCTGCTGGCCTAATCACCAACAACTGCCCTCCCTTGCAGACCTGGTTCCTCCAACTGTCCTCCCCTGCTAGCCATCTTGTGGTGGCCATCTTGTTTCCACATGGGGGCAGTCATCTTTGGCCATATAGGGGTAGCCATCTTGTGTTGGAGTGATGGTCGATTTGCATATTACTCTTTTATTAGATAGGATAGAGGTCTGGTGTATGGGTGGAGCTAGCTGGTTTGCCCTGAAGGTTGTCCTGGGTCAGGGTGAGGTTCCCTTGGGGCGTGGAGTGGCCTGGGTGAGGGGTCTGTGGTGGTTTGCAGGCCAGCTATGCCCCCTGGCAACTCAAGAGGAGGCCCTGGTATCTGGGATTTATCTTCTATAATTAAAACTTTGTAGCCTTGCCGAAACCGGTTTAGCTCAGTGGATAGAGCGTCGGCCTGCAGACTGAAGGGTCCCGGGTTCGATTCCGGTCAAGGGACTGTACCTTGGCTGCGGGCACATCCCCGGTAGGGGATATGCAAGGGGTAGCTGGTCGATGTTTCTCTCTCATCGACATTTCTATCTCTCTATCACTCTTCCTTCCTCTCTGTAAAAAATCAATAAAATATATTTTAAAAAAACCCCAAAAAACAAAAAACTTTGTTGCCTTGAGTGGACCCAAGCCTCCTGCTTGCTCTGTGGCCACAGCCATTTTTGTTGGAATTTATTTATCTTCTATAATTGAAACTTTGTAGCCTTAAGCAGAGGCCTGGGCCAGCCAGGGCAGACGGAAAGGTTGGCTTCCTCCATTGCCAGGGAAACCCAAGCCTCCTGCTCTCTTTGTGGTTGCAGCCATCCTGGTTGGGTTAATTTGTATACTCGCTCTTGATTGGCTGGTAGGCATGGCTTGTGGGTATAGCAGAGTTATGGTCAATTTTAATATTACTCTTATTAGATAGGATGACTCCCTCACCCTGGACTTCCTCAATGAATTTTAGAAAGTTTACCTCAGAATTTTCTGTTGTGAGGCCTTGCTGTCAGCAACAAGCTTTTGATTTGTTTCTTCCAGCTCCCTTGCTGTGACATCTAGCTGCTCATAAACTTTCGCATGCTGCTCATTCATCTGCCGCAGGAGCTCCACCTGCTTGGTCAGGTACTAGAAGAGAAGGTGGATGCACCCAGTCACACAGTGAACACATGAGGGGGTCCTGCAATACAATTCTGACACAAACTCTCTGGAGTTAGTGACCCTACAGGTCATGAGGGCTCAGTCTCACAAAACTGCCCGCACTTCAGATGCAAGACCCATGGCTACCTGTACTTCTGGCCAACCAGCTTTAATTTGGAGGTTTCCCATGACATCCCCTTAGGTTCAATAATTTGCTACAACAATTCACAGAACTCAAGAAAGTACTTCACGTGCATTTACTGGTTTATTTATAAAGGAATCAACTCAGGAACAGCTAAAAAGAAGAGACGACAGAGCAAACTGTGAGGCTGGGGCAGGGCACAGTGTCCACACCCTCTCCAAACACACAACCCACCCTCCTAGAACCTGTTTTCAGAGTTTCATCCAAGCCTCATTAGAGATATGACTGATTAGATCATCACCACGTCACCATTGTTGCCTGAATGCAATCTCCATCCCTATCCCCTCCCCAGAGGCTGGAACTGGGCTGAAAGTTCTAGCCTTTCTCTGGCAATCAGTCCCAATCCTATCAGTCAGGAGATTTCAAGGGTTTTACTAGCTCTGTGCCAGGAACTGGGACAAATATATAATTTCTTAAAAATATATATTTTTTATTTATCTCAGAGAGGAAGGCAGAGAGAGAAACATCAATGATAAGAGAAAATCATTGACTGAATGCCCCCTGCATGCCCCCTAATGGGGATCAAGCCTGCAACTTGGGCATATGAACTATCAGGAATCAAACTGTGACCTCCTGGTTCATGGGACACATCAGCCAGGCAATATAATTTCTATTACACCACAATAATACAGGTTTATTTTATGAAAAGAGGAACTTTAAGTCCCAATTAAGCTACCTGTCTGCAGAGGAGGTGAGTCCGGGCCATGCTCTACACACTCAGTTCCCCTAGTGCTTACCAACCTCCTGTGTATCACTAAGGACAGTCAAGCCTTAAAAGCACACAACATGCAAAATTCACACTCAGGAAAAATCTCATGAGAAAAAATGACCTCACAGAGAAAGAAAAGGCACAGAAAACGTGATCGTGCTTAAGGAAAAGTTTCATGTTTTGTAGAAATAAGAAAGCCTAAAGTGGAGGATTTCAGGTGATTTTCACTTGGGAAAAAATAATTTTCTTTTTATCTAAGTAAAACAAAACTGGAGGGGGTATGGTGATAACATTAATTTAACCCAAAAGAGATATTTTAGCTCATTATTCAAAGACTTATTATTCTTAATTCTGAGATTTTTATCAACATAATCCTTATTCATGAAAAATTACTTATTTTGGTGTTGCTACATTGCTTTCTAAATGGCAAGGATAAGGGCAATAAACAATCTAATGCCTCGGCATTCAGTTATTTAATTTCCTACTTGACTCCACCAGAAGACACAGAAACAGTAAAATTCCAAATGAAATATTTATAGGACTTCTATAAAAAAAGGTAAGTTTGAAGCATTACAATGATCAAATGGCAACAGATGAAATATATTATTTTAAAAACATATTTCTTGAGGCTTTTTATAGGCTTGGTACACGAGATTGTACACTGAGGGTGGGAGGGGAGTGGGGAACTCCCTCGGCCCAACAGTCAGACATCCCTGTCACAGTCCGGGGCTCTTGGAGTCTGGTACCCCTCGCTCCTTACCTCCTGCCTGCAGCGGAGGCAGGAGAGGCTCCCGCCACTGCCGCTGCGCTTGTCAACCATGAGCCCAGCTTCTGGGTAAGCAGTGCTCCCCTATGGGAGTGTACTGACCACCAGGAGGCAGCTCCTATGTTAGCATCTGCCCCCTGGTGGTCAGTTGAGTGTCATAGCAACAGTCTTCTGCTGTTAGGTTGATTTGCATATTAGGCTTTTATTGTATAGGATACAAGCTAACCGGCTTTTCAAACAACAAGATAAATGACCTCAATGAGCTCGTTAAACAGCAGTGTAGCAGAGCTGGAAGAACACGCATGACCTTTTTTCAAATCTGGTCACATAACTTGGGAGCAATGTGTTGAGAAATCAGCTCTCACAATTTCAACTTTCTCATCTAAACTCTTGGGGCCTCACAAACTCACAAAAGTGTTTTAGAAAATTTTGAAAGACAACCTGGCAAATGCCACACATACTTTATAACACCCCCAGTGAAGTCTGGGTATCACTCTGTAATCAAGTATTAATATTTCTGCATCAACAAGTATGGTAAGGAGCATAAATAGTCTCAGTTCAAGGTTTGCTGCCCCCCCCCACCCCCCCCAAAAATTGCTGCAAACTCGAAGAAAAAAATCTTGTTTTATAACGCTTTTGGGTTCAGAATTGTACAGGAGAGGTTGAAGATCAGTTCACACCTACTTGTAGGTATTAATGAAAGGAGGTAAGCAGCACAGGGCATGATCTCTGTGGAGTCTACGCCTACACTTTGCTTCTAGCCCCACGGGTTCTCCCAGTCCCTGGGACACTGACCAGGGGTCTCTTAGGAGAAGCCTTTCAGAACTGCAGGGGCTCTTAACCTTGTGCTCTGGCTACTAGCAATGTCACAGCAGATCCGTCACTTACAGGAATGTGTTCAATCTCTTAGAGGAATACTGGAGTAAAAAAAAAAAAAAAAAAAAAAAAAAGGTTTAGAATAAACTTTTAGGAAAATATATAATAGTTGCAGAAAAAATTCCAGTTACTTTATACCAATTATTAAGTTTCAAGTACTCTGGGACCAGTCCACAACTTAAAAGAAGGCTAATGCATGGACCAGACACTAAATATTAACTTACAACAAGAACTGTTCCTGCTAGTGACTGAAATATTCCTATCTTCTGCAGGACACATCTACTTCATAAAGGACAGGTGAGAAGCCAATTCCCACAGAAGCCTTTGGGTGGGCAAAGGCTCAGAGAAAAGAGACAGCCTAATGGGAGACATTGGACCAGTGGTTAAGAGAATAGGCTTTAGGATCAGAATTTGGTTTGAAGTCCCACTTTGCCTGACTGACAGACTTTCAGCAAGTAAATGATTTTTTCTAAAGTAAGATCACCTCATCATCTACCTCCTAAAGGTGCTACAGCTGTAAAGGGTCAGCATGGTACCTAGCATATGAAAAAACTGTTCATTAAGAGGAAGCTATTGTCATCTTTATGTAGTTCCAGTTTTCAAACTTTACATGTGCCAAGATTCATCTAGAGGATTACTGAAGTATAGAAACCTGGGCCCTTTCCCCTAGAATTCTCATTCAGTGAGACTGAAGTAAAGCCAGAATTCTGCATTTTTAGCAAAAACCCAGGTGATGTTAGTACAAGTGGTTCGTGGATCACAATTATTACAGAAATATTGATTTTGGATGTAGAAAATCCTGGAAACTTCCCCTCCCCCAATGTCCTTTTCTTGGATCTGGGAGATAGAAGCATTCACTTGTATAAACAATTAAAAAATTTTTTAAAAAAAATATATTTTATTGACTTTTTACAGAGAGGAAGGAAGAGAGACAGAGAGCTAGATACGTCAATGAGAAAGAAAACTGACCAGCTGCCTCCTGCACACCCCCCACCGGGGATGTGCCCGCAACCAATGCACATGCCCCTGACCGGAATCGAACCCGGGACCCCCCAGTCCACAGACCGACGCTCTACCACTGAGCCAAACCGGCCTCGGCAACAATTTAAAAATTTTTTAAAAAATATATTTTTATTGATTTCAGAGGAGGGAGAGAGAGATAAACATCAATGATGAGGATCTTGGTTGGCTGCCTCCTGCACACCCCCTACTGGGGATGGAGCCTGCAACTCAAGCACATGCTCTTGACTGAAATTGAACCCAGGACCCTTCAGTCTGCAGGCTGACACTCTATCCACTGAGCCAAACCAACTTTATTGATGGACTTGAGAGAAAGAAAAACATTGATTTGTTGTTCCACTTATTTATGCATTTATTGGGTGTTACTTGCATATGCCCTGACTGGAATCCAACACACAATCTTGGTGTATCAGATGATGGATGCTCTAACCCAGTGGTCGGCAAACGCATCAGTCAACAGAGCCAAATATCAACAGTACGACGATTGAAATTTCTTTTGAGAGCCACATTTTTTAAACTTAAACTTCTTCTATCACCACTTCTTCAAAATAGACTTGACCAGGCCGTGGTATTTTGTGGAAGAGCCACACTCAAGGGGCCAAAGAGCCGCATTTGGCTTGCGAGCCGTGGTTTGCCAACCACTGCTCTAATCAACAGGGTTATTTAACCATGGCAACAATTCTGAAGCTTAACCTAACCCTTCTGAGGACTTAGTTTAGTTGCAGTTGGTCATTAGGATTAGGCTACAGCCTAACAGTGGCTCAGTAGTTGAGCGTCGATACACGTACCAGGAGATCATGGTTCAATTACTAGTCAGGGCAGATGCCTAGGTTGCAGGCTTGATCCCAAGTGTTGGGTGTGCAGAAGGCTGCAGATCAATGATTGTCTCTCATCACTAATGTTCTATTTTTCTCTCCTTCTCCAATCCTCTCTGAGATCAACAAAAATATATTTTTAGAAAAGATTAGGATATATATTAACTGTATACAGGACCATTCTCTACCATGTTATATTTTGATGTTTTTAGAATCATAATCCTCTGAAATTACATACCATTTACCTTAACCTCGAGTGCTTCTTCCTAACTTCTCAGCCCACCCAAATATTGAGTCTTTACAGATGGCTAATCTTTATCTACTACGTTATTAAACTTTCTATTATGGATAATTTTAAGCATATGTAAATGCAGAGAAAATGGCTTAATGAACCTCCATCTACCCACCATCCAGTTTCAACAATTATCAAAACAGTCAATCTTGTTTCATTATTTTCATATTTATCTTCAATAATTTAAAAGCAAATCTGAGACATCTAATTCAAGTATACATATCTATATATTTCTAAGACACACTTTTAATTTAACCGCAATTCTAATCATACCTAAAAACTCCAATAATTCCTTAATATCATCTCTCATGTTACAGTGTTAATACTATCCCAACTGTCTCTTAAATGTTTTTTCCAGTTTCATCTGTTAGCTACTGTCTTCCTTATTTCACACTTAGCAGGTACATTTACCCTAAAATTTTGGAGCTGCCTCACTCATGGTTCCTTGTCCTTTAAGACTTTTACCCTACTCTCGGCTCACCTGCTGGCTCTTTCTAATCCAGCAGTAAACCTGGAGTTCGTGGATAAAATTGAGAGGGCCTTGTAACTTGGATGTGGGGAAAGTGTCACCTTTATCCTCACTAACTTCTAAATGAAATTTAGCATTTCCTTCAATTATGAATGGTGGCATTCACCACTAATAGAAATTTAGGAATTCACCACCAACAGAAACAATGATATTTTCATATCTCACTAATTGTTGCAGCAGAAATCTTGATTTATTGGTTACACTTATTACTATTTGAAATTACAGTTTTTAGACCGCCATTAATGTATTCATAAAGATACACCTATATTAGTAATCACACATCCTTTTCCCCCCAACATTTTAATAGGCATTCAATAATAAATTCCCAGTATAATTCTTTGTATGTTGTGTATTCTGAGGGGAACATTACAGGCCTCAGTAGACATCCAAAGGGATGCATGACACGAAAGTGGTCAAGAGCCCCAATTACCCTTCAGGCCTTTCTCTAAAGCCTTTTCAGACCACTTCTCCCAAGGCACCCTATTAATCTCCCTCAAAACACTTAACACCATAATAACGAAACTGTTTACTTATTAATGTCATCATTTTTTTAAGTATATATTTTTATTGATTCCAGAGAGGGAGAGAAACAATGATGAGAATCATTGCACTACCCCCTCCCCATTGGGGACTGAGCCTGCAATCTGGACACGTACCCTTGACAGGAATCGAACCCAGGACCTTTCAGTCCACAGGCCATTGCTCTATCCACTGAGCCAAACTGGCTAAGGTCTTTTTTCCTATAATATTTTTACTGATTTGAGTGAGAAAGGGAGAACAATAGAGAGAAACATCGATGGGAGAGAAACATCAACTGGCTACTTCCAGAATGCCTCCCACTGGGGGGATCGGCGTCTGCAACCCAGCATGTGCCCTGACCAGGAATCCAACTGATGACCTCTTGGTTCATACATAGGTCGACACTCGACCACTGAGGCACACCAACTGAGCAATGTCATTGACTTTCTAAGCCTCCCGTTATAGATGTGGCCCATTTAGCACAATTTCTGACACATAGTAGAGACCTAAAAAATACTGGCTGAATGGCCATTTCTAGACCTCTCTTCACAACAGCTGATCATGCTTTATACAACTCAGACTGTGCCACGTCCAGATACTTAAAGGTTTTGAGAAGGACTTTGGTTATAGCCCTCTTAGAAAAAGACTCTATTAGCCACTAATTCTCTCCCCTCTGGTTGTATTTTCAGATTATTTCCACATATTTTTGCCCACAGCACACATATGCCTTAGTAACCTGAGAGCCATTTACAATCCCTACCAGCTATTATGTGAGTTCCAAGTTGTTGCCTCTTTTGCAAGATGCTCAAATTAGAGTTATAGCCAATGTAAAGGGAACACGTCAATATGCAACTAAGCACAGAGGCTATTTGAAAAACGACAGTAAGCACCCCTCATTTGATACTATGTGATAGCCCTGGGTGGGGAGCTCAGTTGGTTGGAGCATCGTCCTGATACACCAAGGTTGCTAGATCGATCCCTGATCTGTGCACATACAAGAATTAACCAAGGAATGCATAAATAAGTGGGACAACAAACTGATGTTTCTCTCTCTCAAATCAATCTTTTTTAAATTTTTATTTATTTATTTATTTATTTATTTATTTACTTATTTTGTTAAAGCCTATGATAAAAACAAAATGAAACCATTTAGGAAGACCTTGTGAAACTTTGCTCTTACAGAACTTGGCTTTAAAGATAATCCAAAAAATGGCAGGGAGCTTGTCTTCACGTGGTCCAAGTTTAATCCTGTTATTAAAACTATGCAGAAAACTCTTCACTTCTCCAAGAATCTGTGGTTGGTAACCTAGCAAATGAGTCCAAATTGGTCAGCAACTTAAAAGAGAAATTATTAGATCTCTCAGCAAATACTGACTTAAAGCCAGAGAATCAGAAGTTTATACAGTCAGATGCTGCTTTAACACTTGCTTTCTAAAACTTCAAATGAATCACTTTCGGCCTTTTGGTTAAGATCAAGTGTAGTAAAACTTCAAATGAGCACTTGCCATTTTTTTCTGAATGTAGAAGTAAATGGATTAGTTCACTTTCTATCCTTAAAGAAACACAGATATGCTTCTAATGTTCTGGTTTTCCCAATTCAGAATCTTTGAATCAAAGTTTCAAATGAATCTGACTGGATCCTAAAATTCAAGTGCCAAGAAAAGTTCATGTACAAAAGAATTTGCTGTATCAATCAGGGGAAAGGGAGACGTTTAAGCAGTGGGAGAACATGAGGATAGCAAAAAATGTCAACTTACAGGTAAGATTATAAAAGTTTAAATGCAGTGAGTTATCTCCATGTCTTAAAATTTGTATAGGTCATCTCAATTATTAGCACAGGGTTCAGATTATGAACAAAAGTTACAAAATAGGCCACCTTTCAAAATGAGGCAAACGTATGAAAAAGGAAGGCCTTCAGAATTATATTAACTACTAGAGGCCTGGTGCACGAAATTTGTGCACAGGGTCTGTGTGTGTGTGTGTGTGTGTGTGTGTGTGTGTGTCCCTCAGCCCAGTCTGTACCCTCTCCAATCTGGGACCCCTCAAGGAATGTCTGGGCAGACAGACATCCTTCTCACAATCCAGGACTGCTGGCTCCCAACAGCTAGCCTGCTTGCCATCCTGATTCCCCCTAACTGCTTCTGCCTGCCAGCCTGAGCACCCCCTAACCACTCCACTGACAGCCTTATAAATACCTAACTGCTCCCCTGCCAGCCTGATTTCCCCTAACTGCCCTCCCCTGCCGGCTTGGTCCCCTACAGCTGCTCTCCCCTGCAGGCCTGGATCTTCTTCAACTGTCCTTCCCTGCAGGCCCGGTTGCCCCCAACTACCCTCCTCTGCTAGACTGGTTACCCCTAATACATGGGGCAGCCATAGTGTGTTGGAGTGCTGGTCAATCTGCATATTACTCTTTTATTAGATAGGATAGAGGCCTGGTGCAGGGGTGGGGGCCAGTTGATTTGCCTTGAAGGGTGTTCCAGATCAGGATGGGGTTCCCTTGGGGCGCAGGGCAGCCTGAGCAAGGGGCCTGTGGCCGTTTGCAGGCCAGCTACACCCCCTGGTGACCCAAGCAAGGCCCTGGCATCTGGGGTTTATTTATCTTCTACAATTGAAACTTTGTAGCCTGGAGCGCAGCCAAGCCTTCTGCTTGCCCCATGGTGGCAGCCATTTCTGTTGGGGTTTATGTATCTTTTATAATTGAAACTCTGTAGCCTTAAGCGAAGGCCAAGGCCTGGGCCGGCTACGGTGTGTGGAAAGCTTGGCTTCCTCTATCACCAGGGGAAACCTTAGCCTCCTGCTATTTCCAGCTCTGTGGCTGCCGCCATTTCTATTTGCATTTATGTATCTTCTATCATTGAAACTTTGTAGCCTTGAGTGGAGACCTCTGCAAGGGCAGGTGGAAAGCTTGGCTTCCTCCATTGCCGGGGAAACCCAAGCTTCCCTCCTGCTCTCTGTGGTGATAGCCATCTTGGTTGGGTTTATTTGCATATTCACTCCTGATGGGCTTGTGGGCGTGGCTTGTGGGCGTGGTGGGGTGATGGTTAATTTGCATATCACTCTTTTATTAGATAGGATGTATGGTGCCAAATGGATACTAGACATATTGGAAAATGAGTTTGTAAGTTATATAAATATACAATCACTATGCTATACAACCTGAAATTAATATAACATTGTATGTCAATTATAATTGAAATAAATTTTTTTTTAAGAAAAAGAAGAGATTCATGCAAATGTTTTTGGAAGTACTATAGGCTTACTTATTTATTTTATTTTTTATTAACCCTCACCCAAGGATATTTTTCCATAGTTTTTTGAGGAGTGTGGAAACAAGAGGGAGAGACAGACAGGAACACATCCATTGGTTGCCTCCTGCATAATCCCCGACTAGGGCTGGAGATAGAGTTACTACAGGCTAAATTTATTTGAGTAGCTTGTACATATATTTAATTTTATATTTATTTAATCATTAAGGTCTGAAATGGATACATCATTTTCATTATACTTTGCAACATCTCATGGAAGACATTAGGCGATGGAGTGTTATTTGTAGATTTGGAGAATCTCAAAGATCTTTGGATTTTTTTCAGAATGCCAACCTTCTATTTTAACTGTTTAATCATTCTCAACACCACAGAAAACAAAGTTAGAAAGACAAGTTACTTGGGTTATAAAGCAATTGTATTTGTTATCTCCTACAGGAACAAATAAGCATCATTATCTTAATTATGCAAATATTTGGACTTTTTTTTTTTCCACCTATACTTGGGAAATCTGCAAAAGTACCAGTAATAGTATTCAGTTATAGCTATTTATAGGCATTTTCATAAAAAACATCCAATGTATTAAGACTATGCAAAAACCAAATACCAATAAATATTTATCACAGTGTATATTGTTTATTCACTAGGACCTCTAAGTGAAATCTTACAATGAGCTGAAAAACAAAGTCTATGAATCAAAGTAAGAATGAGTTCCTTAACTATGTATGACATCTAGCTAATTAATAATTTAAAAACACCTCATTTTTCTGCATTTTTAGATTTCTGCAAAACTCTGTAATTAATTTCATGTATGCCCTGTTCCACGCTCTTTAGATGATGAGTGTGCTAAAATTGGTAAGTGGTGATTTCAATATCATTATAATATGTACCTTCCTAGAATTATAAGTGTACCTTAGTCATATGACTGGCTATATTCACAAATCCTGATGAAGATTATTATATGTACCTTAATTATGGCTACTATGTAAAATTAAAGATATTGAGATTATAAATTTGCCTCACTTTTTAAAATTAAATATACGTACAAGCTACTCAAATAAGCTATACTCTTATAGTTTATTTGTATTCAAAAACTGAAATTTGTGGCCCTGGTTTGTATGGTTCAGTTGGCTAGAGTGTCATCCTATACACTGAAAGGTTGTGGGTTTGATTCCCGATCAGGGGACATACTTAGGTTGCAGGTTTGATCCCTAGTTGGAGTGTGTGCAGAAGATGATTGATGGATATTTCTCTCACATTGATGCCTATCTCTCTTTCCCTCCCTCCCTCTTCCTTCTTCTCTTGATTACTTTGAAGTCAAAGACTTCAAATTCATGCATAAATCTAATTCTTTCCATTTTGATCATTTTAACTATATGGTTCAGTACAAAATCAGAGCTTAGTAAATTCTTAACATTGTTCTAAGATCTTTTACGTTTTTGCATGTAAACACAAGCTGGTTTTACTGTTACTTTAACATTTGGGGTGGAGATGGGAGTGGGGGACAAAAGGGAAGGGCAGACCCAACCAAGAAGGCTCAACAGTGTGAGTTTTCTCTTTTAAGTTGGGTGGTGGGTGCATAAGTGTTCATTTTATTATTTATTTTCTCATACCTCTTGGCAGAATTCATTTTTCTTAAAGTGATATTAAGTATAATATCCATAGCTTTATTTTGCTTTACATAGTGGCAAATACTGGACCATTTACTTCAATATACTTCACCAAAGGTGCAGAGAGAACTCTTTCATCACTCAGACTATAGAGTTGGGAAAGCCTAAAAGTAGAAATCAACCTCTCTGCCCTTTCTGATGGTTCTTCTTCTCAAAGAAGTTTGTGTTAGAAATTAAACATTGCTTTTAATTCCAAGTATCACTTTAGCAGAATGATTGGTGTAACAGCAGCAATATGCCACACCTCCAAGTGTAACTCTGAATAAATTACCTCAATTTCCTGTAACTGCTCCTGATTGGTTGTGTACATCTGCTGAAGAGAATCCTCCAACTCTGTGTTCCGGTCCAGTAATGTCTTCCCAAGCTCAGCAGCAAGTTGGAGATCTAGCACAAGTGAATAATGCAAATAATATCACTTCAATATTCTATATAACCCAGGCCATGAAATAAAAATGAACCGAGACCCAACCCAATATTGCAAATTTAAGTCTGATCCCGATAGAAGGTGGAATGGCCCAAAAGGAAAACTGGATCCTACTTAAGATCCAGTTGAACTGGGGCCCTCTACTTGTACCATGCTCTTATGGATTCCTATTTTTAAGATGTGAAGAAGACTGATCTACTTTATGGAGATACTAGAGGCCTTGTGCACTAGATATTTGTGCACAGGGTGGGGGGGGCGCTGGATGGGGAGGGTAAGGGGTGTCCCTCAGCCCAGCCTGCACCCTCTCCAATCTGGGACCCCTCGAGGGATGTCTGACTGCCCGTTTAGGCCTGATCCTAGTCGGATACCCCTCTCACAATTTAGGAATGCTGACTCCCAACTGCTCGCCTGCCTGCCTAATTGTCCCTAACTGCTTCTGCCTGCCAGCCTGATCACCCCCTAACTACTCTCTTGCCAGCCTGATTGATGTCTAACTGGTCCCCTGCCAATCAGTTTGCCCCCAACTACCCTCCTCTGCTGGCCTGGTCACCCCTAACTGCCCTGCCCCGCAGGACCGGTCGCCTCCAACTGCCTTTCCTTGCAGGCCTGGTCCCTCTCAACTGCCCTCCCTTGCAGGTCTGGTGCCTCCCAACTGCCCTCTCCTGCTGGCCATCTTGTGTCCACATGAGGGTAGCTATTGTGTGTTAGAGTGATGGTCAATCTGCATATTACTCTTTCATTAGATAAGAGAGAGGCCTGGTGCATGGGTGGGGCCAACTGGTTTGCCCTGAAGGGTGTCCTGGATCAGGGTGAGGGTTCCCTTGGGGTATGGGATGGCCTGAGCGAGGGGCTGTGGTGGTTTGCAGGTCAGCCACGCCCCCTGGTGACCCAAGCAGAGGCCCTGGTATCTGGAATTTATTTACCTTCTACAATTGAAACTTTGTAGCCTGGAGCAGAGCCAAGCTCCTGGCTGGCAGCCATTTCTGTTTGGATTTGTTTACCTTCTATAATTGAAACTTTGTAGCCTTGTGGAGGCCTAGGCTGGCAAGGGCAGGCGGAAAGCTTGGCTTCCTCCATTGCCGGGTAAACCCAAGCCTCCCTCCTGCTCTCTGTGGCTGTAGCCATCTTGGTTAGGTTTATTTGAATAGTCGCTCTGATTGGCTGGTGGGCGTAGCGGAGTGATAGTTAATTTGCATAGTACTCTTTTATTAGGTAGGATACTCATTAGTCTAGAAGTGATCAATCACCATTGTGACTTCTAAAATCATAATTATTTGCTAAATAGACTGGATTTATTCATATCCTATATACCTACTTTTTTGGACAAAGCTTCAACCAAAATATAGGCAGATATTTAAATAGTCTCCACCCTGGCTGGCCTGCTCAGTGGTTAGAGCATGGGCCTGCACATCAGAATTGACTGGGTTCAATTCCTGGTCAAGGGCATGTTCCTGGGTTGCAGGTTCAATATTCATTCCCAGTTGGGGTGTGTGCAGGAGGCAACCAATCAATGTGTCTCTCTCACATCATGTTTCTTTCTTCTTTCCTCTCTCCCTTCCACTCTTTCTAAAAACCAATGAAAAAAATATCCTCATTCCTCAGGTGAGGATTCAAACAAACAAACAAACAATCTCTAAAGTTCCTATGAAATCTCGTCAAAACCGGTCTGGCTCAGTGGATAGAGCTTCGGTCTTTGGACTGAAAGGTCCCAGGTTCGATTCCAGTCAAGGGCATGTACCTTGGTTGTGGGCACATCCCCAGTAGGGGGTGTGCAAGAGGCAGCTGATCGATGATTCTCTCTCATCGATGTTTCTAACTCTCTATCCCTCTCTCTTCCTCTCTGTAAAAAATCAAAATATATTTAAAAAGAAGAAGAAGAAGAAGAAGAAGAAGAAGCAGCAAAAGAAGAAGAAGAAAAGGGGAAATACATCAATAATATGGACATTGCTTGCCCCAGGTCTTCCATTTTTTCTACTTCTCTTCATGTCCTTCTCCAAGATGAGTAAACCAGACAAGCAGCACAGCGATTGTGAGGTAATTACATGTCACTTGTTCTTACACTACTTTGATTTAGCATAGAACCATATTTCTATTTTGAACCTCACTTTTCAACATGCTTCTTAGGTATATATGCACGTAAGACAGGATTTGTTTGTATTATACACAATCCCAGAAATAAAAATTAAATGTTACCTAAAGGACACTAGGTAACTGAAGTAACATAGGTCACTGAAGTACTATCTGCATAAACTTCATAGAGAGACCCTTTAATATAGTGGGAATGAACTCAGCTGAGTAGGAAGATCTGACACCCAGTGCTGACTATCATTTACCAGATAAACAAGTTCAAGATGGGCCTTTAAGTGTCCCTTCACTTAGTCTCTTGTCTAAAGACAGTATGACTGTGAAATAAAGTGAAATAATACAGAAGGAAGTATTTTATGAAGTAAGTTGCAATACAAAAGCAAATAGTACCAGTAGTACTAGTATTGACTCACAGATAACTGTTTATTGCTGGGCATCACACTAAGCTTTATTTTTTTTAATTTTATTTTATTTTTTTCACATTTTAATAACATTTTTTATTGAGACATATTTCGCATACTCTACAGCTTACTCATTGAAAGTGTACAGTTAAACAGTTAAAAGTAATCACCACAGTCCAATTTTGGAATATTTTCATCACCCCAAAAAGAAACCCTATATCCATTAGTCATTCCCAATTCCTGATCCCCACTCCAGCCCCAGGCAACCACTAACCTAATTTCTTACTTTATAGATATGCCTATTTTTGACATTTCATATAAATGGAAGCATACAATAAAGGGTCTTTTGTGTCTGGCTTCTTTCAATTAGCATGTTTTCAAGGTGCATCCATGTTTTATCAGTACTCTGTTCCTTTTCTCTTTTCGGCCAATCATATTCTATTGTATGGATATACCACATTTTGTTTATGCTTTCATGATATGATGAACATTTGTGTTGTTTACTCTTTGGCTATTATAAATAGTGACATTGTGAATATTCACATTCATGTACAAGTTTTTAAATAGACATGTTTTCATTTATCTTGAGTATATATCTAGGAGTTAAATTGCTGGGTTATATGGTAACTCTGTGTTTAACGTTTTGAGAAACTACAAATTTTCCAAAGCAACTGCAGCATTTTATAGTCTCACCAGCAATGTATGAGTGTTGTATTTCTCCACAACTCATCAACACTTGCTATTTTTTTAATCTAGCCATTCTAGGTGGTATAGAGACGTATCTCATTGTGACTGTGATTTTCATTTTTCTTTTTAAAATGTTTTTATTGATTTTATTTTATTTATTTATTTATTTATTTTAAATCAATCTTTATTCATAATATTACAAAGGTTCCTCATTTCTTCCCCCCTCCACCAGGTTCCCACCCCACCCTCCACCCTCTCCCCATCCCCCATTGTCCTCATCCATAGGTACACAGTTTATGTTAAGTCTCTTCCTCCCTCCCTTTCCTCGATAGTAAATCCCTTTTCAGATAGTAAATCAGTTACTTAGCATTTTCTCATATCAATAATATCTCCACATGCCCAATGATACACTTCAGACAAAAGACATTTCCAAATAGGTCAACCAACCTCATCCAGGCCCCACCCAAGGCGCTTACAGATCAACACCCCAGCGCTATACTAACTCAACACATCCAGATCTAAGCCTTCATCACTTGATTCAGCAGACCCTCAAGTTCCCGCAAAAGTTTCCAGCCATGTCTGAGGCAAGGAGCGAGCTGTTTCGGGCCTGGCTGCACCGGGCCTGGCCTCTGTTGCTCTCATTCGTACCACAACCAGCTGCTCCGGGTCTGGCCACTGCCACTCCCGACCTAGTTGCTCTGGACTTGGCTGCTGCTTCTCCGGACCTGGCCACACCCAACCCGGCTGCTCTGGGCCCGGCTGTTCCGGGCCTGGCCGCTCCCAGCCTGGCAGCCGCTGCTCCGGGCCTGGCCGCACCCGACCCTGCTTGGGCATCACACTAAGCTTTAGTTCCAGACGGGTTAATACAATCATTCTAGATTAACAAATGAAGCAAGATAACAAGTAGATAAACGTGCAAACTGTGATAAACACTCTTCATTCATACATGCATGCATACATTCAATAATACCAGTGAGGAACAGAGGTGAGGAAGTAACACGGAGTCACTACAGTCAAGCTACTGTATTACTGCAATCAGGCCAAGGCTAGAGAAAACAATACTATTCTTGTTTTAACTAGCCTGGGAACCTAAAACTTTCAAAATTCCAGTCCTGTCAATGCTTGGATATACATCACACCTTCAGGTAACAATGTGATTACCCCTGAAGGACTAAGGAAACAATGTTCACTTATCCAGACCACCAGTTATACAATCCAAAGGCTAAGAATTTATTTTTTACTATAAGAACTCTTTTAGTTTCTCATTTGTCTTCGGAGCATTCTGGGTCTTGCCTTTTGTTTCTGGTTTGCAAACCCTAAGATATTTGAATAAATCTTTATCACTTATTTCTAGCAATGCCTCTACACTTTTTCAGTTGGTCTGACACCAGGTACCATTCTGGATACAGGAGACATAAGGGTGAACTTAGCTAAAAATTTCCTGCCCTCATAAGCTTATATTCTACTAGTGGCCTGGTGCACGAAATTTGTGCACATTAAAAGGGAATTAACTAGAGGAAATATTTTAATACTAGTAGCCCTGCACATGAATCCATGCACCAACAGCTCTCTGTGGGGCCTGGCTACTCTGCACCTACTGCCCAGAGGCTCTCCATGGTCCACAGACCCATCCTCGACCAGGTGTGGAATGCTTGCCTCGTCACAAGGGCAAGGACACAAGAGTTCCTCACCCTGGCCTGGCCAGAGACCAGGCATGAAACAGTTGCCTCATCACTGCAGCATTTTGCCAGACCGCTCATGCTAGGACTGGGGGACTCCTGTGGGGCTGAGAAGACTGGGTGCCGCCATCTTGTGGCTATGGGCACTGCCGTCTTTGTGATGGAATGACAGTTAATTTGTACATTACCCTTTTATTAGATAGGATTGCATTTGCCCTTTCTCTATAATAGAAATGTCAGAAGTGAAAAAAAATTAGTAAAATGTATATGAAAATCTTCCTCCTGTCAGAGTCAAGGGTGTTCTGCAGGACCCAGAATCAAGTCCCCTCCCACCCATGCACGCCTCAAAATCGCATGAGACCCAGCCCTGGCTGGCCCCACCCCTGTCAAGCCCTGCCAGGCAGGGGCGCAACGTCAGGCTCCCTGGCCTGGCGCCAGGAGCAGCCTCAGGTCCCAAGCCTGGTGCCTCGGCAGGGGGCAAGCCTCAGGTCCCTTGCCCTGGCCCAGCGGGCCATGCAGCCTCAGTTCCCTGCTGATTGCTCCTTAAGGCTCGTTATGGGAACTTGGCCTCCGCTGTGAGCACAGCCATGTTGGGTTATGGAAACACTCCGCCCTGTGCATGCCACCATCTTTGTAGCGGTGTGATGGTCAATTTGCATATTCCCTCTGTATTAGATTGGGAGAAACAGAATGATAAAATATATATTAGCAGGAAGTGCTACTCAAGAGAAAAAATAAAGCAAGGAAGGGGAATAGGAAGAGTATGAATGTAGAAGGTTGAAATTTAATGTGACAAGAATGACAGAATTAAGATATGAAGAAACAGAAAAAATGACCCATGTTTATCTATCTAGGTGGCCAACATTCCAGGCAGAGGCAAGACAAGTAACAAGGCCCTGGCAAGAAGCATCACTAGAGTTAATAAGGAGGTCATGAGGCTGGAGCAGTGTGTGTAAGGGACAAAGTGGGGAAGCAAATAGCAAGTGGATACTGCGATCATCTGGGCCATAGACGATAGAGGCTTGGCCAGGGTGGCAGAGATGGGGATGGAGAGAAGGGGTTGGATTTTAGATATGTTTTGAAAGTAGAGCTAAAAGGAGGTGTTAACCCAACTGGATGTGGTGTGTAAGAGAAGAAAACAATGAATTTGGTGATAACAAAGGATCTACTTTAGAAAGGAAGGTCACAAGGAAAGTCACCCTGAGGATACGTTTTAGCTTAAGCTTGAAGGATGAGGACCTCACCAATAAAAATTGCAACACAAGAGAATGTGGCATGTCCTCGATAAAACGCCAGTGTGAAAGAAGCATGAGGGAAAGAGTGGTAGGAGATGAAGTTGGAGAAGTAGGCAGGGATAGGATCATACAAGATTTTATGGGCCATGGTAAAGCTTGACTTCTATTCTAAGTATTCTTATTATGAAAAGGTATTTGTTACAAAAACAGGGACCTGTACTACATGATTTTAAAACTTAACTTGTAGAGGTTGACAAATAAGGTTTATATCTATTCATGACCACCAAAATTAAAACTCAACCTAGAATAAGTGGTAACAAAAGAAGCAATACATTTTGTCACCTGGTACTGTTCATTCTAGCACAGAACCAGTGGTCTGCTTGGGTGATTTTCTCTCATTGGGAAATAAAGCAGCAAAATAGACCTTTCACCACTCCAGCTCACAGTAAACATTTTACATTTAAAATAAATTAGTGTACTGTTGATAGACAGATGTTAAATTCTCTCATGATTTAAGTATTAACAATGCCTATTAATATACTAAGTACTTCAGATAACAACTCTATGAAATAACATCTTGTATTCACAAGACATAGAACCTTTATGAAAAGCTCAAATCATGTAAGAGACAGTCATCTTTGTATCTTTTCAAGGTATTTAGGCCAGTTTTTCAGATGAGACAACTTTAAACACAAAGATACTAACGGACCTGGTCAAATCTACAGGAGTCACAGACAAAACAAACACTTCTATCACCAGATTCTAACTCTCTCATCACCATTCTCCACTTCATTATCCATATCTACACAGTTTTCATATGATTGACAGTGTGACCACACACTTCTTCAAGATAGAGAGAGCAAACTTTCATAGTCAGGTACTTAAGCTTTTCACAAATGGCAATGAGAAACTAGAGTTGAGCTACCTAGCTTCTATTACCGGCTCAATCAAAGAAAGTACGAATAACCTCAGGCAAGCTAATATATTGTTTTCACCAAGTGAAAATGGAAATGATACAAAGCTAAAAATGTTCCAGAAATAATTATTGTGTACCCATAGGGTATGCAATGTGTATACAGTGCCACATAGAAGTCTTCACACTATATTGAAGACTAAGTCTCACCTGGCAGACTTTATAGTGGTGAGTAATTCCTTACTGGGAAGGACCAGGGACTCATCAAAGATGCTCTAAACTGGCAATCAAAATCTGAATCAAAACTAACTTTAGACCACGGTCACCTACTTCCATCCCATTACGAAACCACCTAAGCTCTTAATACACAGCCAGGAGCAGCTCTCCTTCTGCTGCTGCAGAAAGGGATGCCAAGCAAAGCACTCTTCCAGTCAACAGTAACCAGAAAAGGACTTGTCCTATCCCAGCCCTTATTTCCAGTTAAACAAAGCCCAACCGGGCTCAGTAACTTCAATACTCACTCTCCTACAAATTTCACCCGCTGTTTAGGATAGAATCCTGGCAAGACAAGTATCAACTTACAAGAAAGGGCCTGTGAAGTGACACTGCAAAGAGGATATTACTTCATCTATTAGTTTAAGGACAAGGGTCTTCTTTTGGTCTTTAAAAAAAAACTCCATTTCCTGTCATCTAGCATATGACTTCCAAAAGGAACCAAAAGCTGGCAGTAAGCCCAAGTAGGTTTTTTAAATAATTAGTGATGCAAATGGGAGAGTATTCAATGTTCTTTACTATTGTTTTTAATTAAGGAATAAAAGAAAAGTTTGAAGCCCGTATGCACCTGCTCATCTATTTTCCAATAAAGATTTTCATTAGGCGGTTGTCTTTTCTAAATCCTTAACTGGCCTCAGCAGCACTAAAAATACCACAGGTTTACTGCAGGCTTGAGAATTACAACCTAGCAACACTTTCGTGTTTAATATGCTTTCACTAATTAGCCTTTTCAAGCAGTAATAATCCATTTCAATAATCCATTTACACAGTTAGCTTTAAACAGATACTCCACTCAGCCCTATATGCCTTAGGCAGAAAAAAATTAGCTCTAGCAGCCAGAGTGTATTTTTAAAAGTATCTTTCTTCCAGAAATCAGAAACCTTTAAATTCCACTGCTTTTATATCTTTCTTATTTTCCTCATTTTCAAAATCATATAAGGATAATGTATTAGCAGTGGTCTTCAGCAGTAATCCAATAATATTAAGGCTGAAAGCTTTTCCTATTACAAAGTCAAATGCGTCATTTGGTGATGCTTCTATATACCTCCTGTTGCCAATGTTACTATAATTGGAAGCAAAAATTTGAATATAAACATCAAGAAAAACAGTGATGTCAGTTTTAATGACCCTCCACACAGTGATTCAGCAAATTACACACCAGGAAAATGTACCCATCTTGAAAAAAAGTAGAAGTCTTAGGATTCCTTAAAACTAAGATTTCATTTGCTGATCCATGCAATAGAAACCTGAATCTTTATTCTAAGCTTACACAGCTCACCAAACAACAATTATAACAGCAGCTGGTCTGAAGGAAAAGCCAGTCTCTGAAGTCTTTCCACCTTGCTCTCAGGGGCAAGTTTCAAATAGAAGGCTCCTGCTGTCCCAGAAAGGATCAGACGCGCAGAGATCACTGTCAGTATTCTTCCTGTGCCAACTCAGCCCTCTGACAAAAGACAATCTCTTCATCAAAGTGTTTTGTAAAAGCAAAGGGTTTTCTCCTTTTGCCTCGCACAGCTTTACATGTTTCTATAAAGGTATGAACAGACCAGAGCCTTTCAAAGTTAGATTTCCCCCCTGCAATTTTAATTTTAAAAATGCCCCAGCAAACTGATACAAAAATTCAGTCTATTTAATCTATTGCTAAAGGGAAAAAAGTATGTAGTTCTGACTTTGAGAACAGGATCTTTAGTTATTTTAGTAGCTCTCTCCAAACAAGGCTCACTCAATCAAGTTAATACAGGCAGACCTTAAAGATAATGTAGGTTTGATTCTAGACCACTGTATTGAAGCAAGTATCACAGTCAAGTGATTCATAATCTTTCTGCTGGTGGAGGGTCTTGCCTTCCATTGTAAAAAATACACCACTACCCTGACTGGTTTGCTCAGTGGTGACAGCTCAGCCCTCTGACCAAAGGGTTACAGGTTCAATTCTTAGTCAAGGGCATGTGCCTCAGTTGCAGGTTCAATCTCTAACCCCGATAGGGCATGTTTGGGAGGCAACCAATCTATATCTCTTCCCCTACACTCTCTCTAAAAATCAATGGGAAAAATATCCTCACTCCTTGGTGAGGAAAAATTAAAAAAGCAAAACCATTTTAATGCAATAAAGTGAAGTGCGATAAAATAAGATCTGCCAGCAGTGAGGATGTTAACAAATGAACAGATGTCTGCCCTTGATAGAAGCCCACTACATGTACTTATCAATCTGTTTAACAGGACAGATCTGCTGTGCCTGCAGCCTTCATTCTTTTACAGGCCATATTCACAAGATATGATTGTTGGAATTTCACATCCATTCCTACACCACACACTTGTTTATGACATACAGGGTTTGTCAAAGTCCACTATGATAATGGATGTAAAAGTCCTTGGAGAATCACGGGACAAATTCCAAATGCAAACTGGCATGAAGGAGGTTCAGACCTGTGTTCTCTGGGCTTCATCAGTTTAACCCCTGATGACTTCCTTCAGATCAGAGGTTAAGAAGCAGGTCCCCAGCCTGTACAGACCTATGCTTCTTAAACGCAGGGAAGAAAAATATTTAGCTTTGATTATACAAACTGAGTAGTTTTTTAGAAGGAAATCTTGCAATTGCATGTTGGTTGTCACATTAATTCTAGAGAAAGTATCAAACTAGGCCATCAATCCTTATGGGGAATTCTGAAAACAGGTTTGTTAAAATGTAAGACACGTTTATCTTGTGGGCATAAAGACTATGATGGTAAATACTGCACTGCAGCCGTCAAATAGCTTCTACTATATGAACAAGCATAATGGTAAACTACTTTGATTTCAGTGACTGTCCACAGCACACTGACTTAAGAAATCACCTTCCCCCAAAAGGTGCTTGTTTTATTTTCCTTTTCTAAGTGTGAGTCATTCTACCCTCCCCCCAATTCAATGGTTAACATGAACAAGCATCATGGTCATGTAATATTCACTAACTGAAATGCTAATTTTCAGTGCAAGTTAAAGCTAAACAAGTTGCATTTACACGGAATTGCAGAAAAGGAAGACGCCTGAAAAAAAAAAAAAATCCCGAGGATTATTCCGAATAGAGGTTAGGGAAGTTTGCTCCCCAATAACAACATCTTCTACCTCCATAGTAGTTGGGATTAAGTGACACCTGTGTGAAGGGCCAGTCAGTGCCTGGCACACAAAAAGGTTCTCCAATCGTCAAGTTCCTGCTATTAACATGCAAAAGAAGGGGGCCTTCTCCAAATCCAAGGCCGTCTGAAGTTTTTCTCGAAATCCAAGGCAAACCTGTTTTTAACCAACAAGCTGGAGTTCAGGGCGAAGGAAGAGGCAGAGGCAGCAACGCCTTCGCCCTTTGGGCACCGGGTGAACGAGGCCCCGCATCCCCCCACAGCCCAGCATCGCGCCCGGAGGCTGGGCGGCGGGGCCGAGCGGACAGCGCCCGCGGCCCCGGGGGGAGCGTGTTCCAGACCCCTGGCCGCCGCGGCCTCGCTGTCCTCACCTGGAAAATGGGGTGAACACAAAAAGCTCCCTCCCAGTTCCGGTGCGGGGGCACCGAGCACAGGTCCGGTCACGGCGCGCTGCCCGGGGGGCCAGGCCGGGGGGCGGGGGGGGCGAACCGGCAGAGGCCTGCGCAGCCTCCGCAGGGACGGGCAGGTGCGGCCGGTCCCCCGGCCGGTGAGCGCCGGCCCGCGCGCCCGGCGTCCCTGCGCCGCCCGCAGAAGCTACTTTGCAGTAGCCCCGCGGCCCGGGCCTCCGCCTCCCGCTCACCTTGCTGGAGGTCCTGCGGGTCGTACCACGGCTCGTCCTCCTTCATCTCGAACCCCTCCACCAGGTTTCCCGCCAGCATCTCTGCCGGCTCCTCCGGGGGCAGCGGCCCTCGCCGCCGTCCCGCCTCAGCCGCTGCCCCGGGCGCCCCGCCGGCCCCTCCGCCCTCAGCCAGAGCCGCCCTGGGCGGGACGCACGGCCGCCGGTTCGCCTCGCGTCGCCCAACGGCCCCAACGGCCGGCACCGGCGCGAGCGCGCCCGCCGCAGCCCCGACCCAGCCCGTCCGGCCGCGGCCGGGCCCAACGTGGCACTGGGGCTGAGCCTCCCACCGCGATTCAAACCCGGCGGCGCCTTGGCCAATGGCGAGCGGGCCCCTGGCCGAGCGGCAGCGACGTCGTCCAACCGCTTCTCACCGCAGGCCGCGGCTCGCCGCAAGCAACCAATAGGATCTCCGGAGGAAACAAAGAAGGCGGGGAAAAGCGAGGAGGTGCGGCCTGAGGGCCCGCCCCCTCCTCCGCCCCGGCCGCTTTGGGACCCCGCTCTGGTGTCCGTCCGGTTTGGAGGTAGCGGCTTGCGCGGCGCCGCCGGTGGGTGTCTGGGCGTCTGGACAGCCAGTGGTCAGGCTACGTGGGCGGGAGGGCCAGAGTCCGGCCTGGAGCGTGGCTGATGCCGTGGGGCGTCCCTCGGGCAGGCGAGGGTGCAGACGGTGCCAGGAACCCGAGATCACCTCCCCAGCGGCCCTCTGTGGTCTCTAGACTTGCAGATTCGCTCTCCTTGATGCGGGAAGTTAAGGGTGGGTCGGGAGTTTAGGGCTGCCAGCCGTCTGAGCCCTCACCTCTCCCCCTCTGGGAACTGTACACTCCCTTTAAAAGGGCTGCCCCAGGTCCAGTTGGGAACCTGGGGGCTGGAAGGGGTGCAGTTGAAGCCATCTCCTTAGGGAAAAAAACAAAAAACTGTAAATGCGATTTTTAAAAGGTTCGAGGTCACAAGTTATGCTTCTGGGGTCTTGATATTGCACCTGGAGAGAAGACAATGCCAGTTAATAGATGTGGAAGGAATAATGGTGTTAGATGATAATAATAATAATAAAAGAGAAATGGTAAATGCACAAATTTATTTCTTTTGAATCCAGGTATCCTGATCTATTTTTTATTCCTAAGTTAAAAATGAAGAAAGCTAGGTCCCATGTAAAGCCTTTGCTTTCCTATTGTCAGTATTCTGACCAAAAGAAAAGAATTTAAAACCATTTAATTTCAAAGTCAGTCATTACAGACGAAGCTCTTTGGAAAGAGAGGTGATTGGATTAGGATTTGCTGATGATGGCTTGTGGAAACTGAAGGGCTAGAATCATGAATCTGACCTTTAAGAAACTCATCTTCCATAGCCACTGTGCTGCAAGATTTTTCTTCATGACAAAGAGCTCATTTTGGACCCCAAATGGGGAAGTGTACTGAAACATTCTTTAACATTTTCCTTTAAAGAGAGAGAGAGAAAGACAGAGAGAGAGAGAGAGAGAGAGAGAGAGAGAGAGAGAGAGAGAGAGAGAGAGAGACCTGGAGAATTAAAGTTATTGATAGTTTAAAAGCTACTGATAGTTAAAAATGGGAAAAAAAAGAAAAGAAAAAAAAAGGCCATGCTTTCTGCCTTTTGGTGCTAGTGGGTTCTTTATAAGGACACTAAGGGAAAGTTTTTTTTTCTTTGTTTTTGTTTTTTTCCTGGAAAAGCTTGAACTAAAACTTGATTGAAAGATGCTAACTTTCAATGCTGAAAGCCCTGCCTCTGACGGGTCATCAGCATTCTTTTGGAGTCTACTTAGCTTAGAAATAATCATGAGCAGTCAGTCTCTTCAGCAACAAATATTTAGTTTAGTAGCAGGTTAATGAATAACAATCCCGGTGGTATTTAATGCCCCTGCCCAGCCCAATCACTGCTACTTTCAAACTCTCTGTTGTCAACAGGAGCCAGAGGTCCTTCGCCCCTGGTTGTAAAGATAAAATATTCTTGTTCTGTGTTTTGTTGCTATAGTAAAATCAGGTGAGGAGAGTCTTTATAGAGCAGTGGTGGTTTAAAAGAATTGTAAGTGGTGATTTTTCAGTTAGATACAGAAATAAGTATTAGGGTGACAATCTAAAATAAAATATTGATAGTTCTTTTGCAAGTTGAAATAAGGAAGATTTTTCCTCTCAACATGTACAAAGAAGTTCAGCCTATAGTGTTATTAAACCATGAAGATACCCAAATTCATATTTCAGGCAGGATGGATGCTTAACTCAAATTATTTTTAAAAATTTGATCTCAACTCAGCGAGCTTATGACCCTTTGCAAAATTGTGAGTTTCTAAATTCCTGCCTTCTGCTTAATGATAGGACAGCTGAGAGGGTGTGGTGTGCTTCTTGTTCTAGCAGGCCTGAAATGAAACGAAGGAAAAGAAGCTAAATTTGGGCTAAATTTGTACATTGGCTTTTGGGTTTTCTGACCCTTGTTCTTGGCCCTCTTAGTAACCCGGTAACCTCTAGCCTCAATCTTTCTTCTCACTTACACGAAACATAACTCCCAAGAGAGAGGTCTTCACCAGTAGTTCCCAGCTTTTGCAAATCTGAATTTTTGAAAACCAAAAATGTTGGCTGACATCCACACAATAGTACTTGTGTATTTCAAGTGTTTAAACACTGCATGTTGACAATAAGTAAAAATAAAAATAAAAATGCAAGTTTGCATTTTTTCATTACAGCTGAATCTAGTATACATATTAGCAAATATTCTTTATTCAGTCTGCGTCTGCACAGTCAGCATATAGTTTTAGTAACCACTTATGATTCTCAGGCCCTGTTTTCCATAGCACTGGAATTATCCTTGGAGGACAGTTTCTCTTCCTCTTTCCCCAATACAAAGTGCTGCTCTTTGAGCCACATACCCTCTCCCCACTGGATTTGCCCTCCATTCCCTAAGAAATTGGGCAAAGCAGACTGCAGTGTCCGCTTATTTCCGTAGGCTTTTTCAAGCAATTTACAGCTCTCAAGTTATCTGAAAATTGTTTGTTTTCTGATGCAATAAAGATTGTGGAGACCAGTGTTCTAGTAATGCAGGGATGAAACAGGAAACTCATGGTGTTATCTTAAAACTACCTCAAGATTAAAAGGAAGATAAACCTATTCCTACCCTAGCTTGGTTAACCTTTTCCTGTTTTCCAATTCAGTAAATCATGTCACCGAAAGAATAAGACAATCACCAGTTTTAAGAGGAACATTGATCAGAGCAAGAATCAGAACGTGTTTTTTTCTATATCTGTCTTAAGTATGTGCCTTGAGAAAAAACTATAGTCTGTCAGGAGAAAAGAAAAAATACATCTTCAATACAAGTTTGAGACGATGGTGACGCTGGTGCCTACAAAGGTGCTAGAGTCAGACCTGCCGAGAGCGGTGGCACTTCTGAAAAATCTCGAGGGGCAGGTAATGGCTGTAACTGCATGAGTTCAAGATCTGACAAAAAAAGTTCAAGCGAGGACCTATCCTACAGAGAGGGTCTCAGCCTCTTGGAGGTGGAAGACCAGTTGGTACTCCTGTACACTGTGCATGCGTCATCTCATTCTGGACAAAGCCTCAGAGCTTCAGGGACATGCTGCAGTTTTGAAACTGGCGGAGATTTGCACGGTTTTAGAAAAACTTTGTCCCTTGGACCAAAAACTGAAGTATTAAATTGACAAACGGCTCATGATGATAGTGACAGGCAGCCTTAGTGAGAATGACCCACTCGTTTTAAGCCTCATCCCAGCAGCTCTGAGGATGAGGAAGACGAAACGGAGGAAGGACAGTCTTGGGGCTCAGGGAAGAAATCCGCAAACAGAGCAGTTAAGTAATATGTTCCACCCACTTGGTTCCAGTACATTATGATGAAACAGAGACTGAGTGGGAGAAGCGTCTAGAACGAGCCAGGAGGCAAGCATTGAGCAGCTCTGCCATGCGTGAACCTAAGGAGCAGTACTCAGATGCTCCAGAGGAAATCTGTGACACCCCGCATCTTCAAGGTACTCGCCAGAGTCAGGAGGATCAACACAGGATTAACTATGAGGAGAGCATGAAGGTGAGTTTAAGTGTCAGTAAGCGAGAGAAAGGATGATGAAAATGTGAAAATGTCATGAGCTCACGGCTTCATTCTCTCACGCACTTCAGTGACATCAGTGCTTTGACAAGAGGAACCCTCATCTTGATGAAGGTCAGAATCCTGTTACGAAGTGGAAGAAGCCCTCACCACTTTGACTTAGTGGATGGAGCATCAGCCTGCAGACTGAGGGGTTCCAGGGTCAATTCCGGACAAGGACACATGCACGGGTTGTGGGCTTGATCCCCCCTTCCAGGGGGGGTCGTGCAGGGGGCAGCTGATCAGTGATTCTCTCTCATCATTGATGTATCTATCTATCTCTCTCCTTTCCCCTCTGAAATAAATTAAAAATATGTATTTTTTAAAAAAGTGGAAGAAGATACCCAAGAATGGTTGGAAGAATAAAGATTTTTGGAGCGACAGTGATTATATATATATATATATATATGTTTTGGCATCCTGGGATACTTCCAATTTCACTGTGTGTCGGTTTTTTCCTTGGAACTTACTGTTTTCTCTGGACATGTGGAAATCTATTAATAAAACTGATTTTACTTATGAACAAAAAAATATACAACTTTGTACTACTGAATGGAGAACTTTATGTTAAAATGAACAGAGAACTTTATATTAAAACCAGAGGCCCGGTGCACAAAATTTGTGCACAGGGCAGGTGACCCTCCGTCCAGCCTGCACCTGGGACTCCTCAAGGGTCGGGCCTAAATGGGCAGTCAGACATCCCTCTCACAACCCAGGACTGTTAGCTTCCAACTGCTCACCTGCCTGCCTTCCTGATTGCTCCTAACCACTTCTTCCTGTCAGCCTGATCACCCCCTAACCATTCCCCTGCCAGCCTGATTGATGCCTAACTGCTCCCCTGCCAGCCTCATCAACCCTAACTGCCCTCCCTTGAATGCCTGGTCATCCTAACTGCTCTCCTTTGCAGGCCTGGTCCCTCTCAACTGCCCTCCCCTGCTGGCCATCTTGTGCTGGCCATCTTGTATCCACATGGGGAAAGGATCTTTGCGTGTTGGAGTGCTGGTCAATCTGCATATTACTGTTTTATTAGGATAGAGGCCTGGTGTACAGGTGGGGGCTAGCTGGTTTTCCCTGAAGGGTGTCCCAGATCAGGATGTGGGGTGTGGGGCAGCCAAGGTGAGGGGCCTGTGGTGGTTTGCAGGCCGGCCACACCCCTGGTGACCCAAGCAGAAGCCCTGGTATCTGGAATTTATTTATCTTCTACAATTGAAACTTTGTAGCTTTAAGCAAAGGCCTGGCCTGTTAAAGGCGGGTGGAAAGCTTGGCTTCCTCCATTGTCAGGGAAACCCAAGCCTCCCTACTGCTCTCTGTGGCTGCAGCCATCTTGGTTGAGTTTATTTGCATATTTGCTCCTGATTGGCTGATGGGCATGGCTTGTGGGTATAGCGGGGGTATGGTCAACTTTCATATTCCTCTTTTATTAGATAGGATGAAGGGCTTGCTTCTTTTTCTTCTTTCTGGCTTTAGCTAAAGGATGCCACTTCATTGTTTCTTTTCTGTGCACCCTCCCAGGTAAGGTAGACAATCCTGTATAATATAAGCCTAATATGCAAATTGTCCCCTCCACTGGGAGTTTGACCACATGGGGGTAGCCATCTTGTGTGTTGGAGTGATGATCAATCTGCATATTACTGTTTTATTAGATAGAATAGAGGCCTGGTGCACGGTGGGGCCAGCTGGTTTGCCCTGAAGGGTGTCCCAGATCAGGGTGGGGGTTCCCTTGGTGCATGGGGAGACCTTGGTGAGGGGTCTGTGGTGTTTTGCAGGCCAGTCACACCCCCCTGGTGATCCAAGCGGAGGCCCTGGTATCTGGGGTTTATTTACCTTCTACAATTGAAACTTTGAAGCCTGGAGCAGAGCCAAGTCTCCTGGTTGCTCCATGGCTGCCACAATTTCTGTTTGGATTTGTTCACCTTCTATAATTGAAACTTTGTAGCCTTGAGTAGAGGCTTAGGCTGGGTAGAGCAGGCGGAAAGCTTGGCTTCTTTCATTGCTGGGGAAACACCTCCCTCCTGCTCTCTGTGGCTGTAGCCATCTTGGTTGGGTTTATTTGCCTACTCGCTCTGATTGGCTGGTGGGCGTGGCTGGTGGGTATAGTGGAGATATTGTCAATTTGCATATTACTCTTTTATTAGATAAGATTACTATCCCAGCTTCCTTTTCATTTCCATTTGTCTGAAAATTATTTTTTCTATTCTTTATTATCAGTCTGTGTGAGTCCTTTGTTCTGAGGTGGGTCTCTTGTAGATAGGAAATATATGGGCCATGTTTTCTTATCATTTACCTAACCTATATTTTTTGATTGGAACATTTAATCCATTTACATTTAAGGTTATTAGTTACTAGAGACCGGTGCATGGATTTGTGCACCAGTGTGTTCCCTTGGCCTGGTCTGTGAGCATTAGGCCAAAACCAACTCTCTGACATCCCCCGAGGGGTCTCAGATGCAAGAGGGTTCAGGCTAGGCTGAGGGACCTCACCAGGGCAACATCAGGGCCAGGAATGGACCATGGGAGGGCTCCAGGGCATGTCTGGCCTGTCTTTCCCAGTCCTGATTGGCCAGACCCCAGCAATAGCTAATTTTCCAGTCAGGTGTCTGCCTCCTGGTGATCAGTGCACGTCATAGCAACTGTTTGAATGGTCAAACAATCTGAGGGACAATTATCATATTAAATATATATATATATATATATATATATATATATATATATATATATAATAATGACCCGGTGCATGAAATTCACGCACATTAAAAGAGGATTAATTAGAGGAAACAATTTAATATTGCTATTTGCCCTTTCTCTATAATAGAAGTGTCAGAGATGAAAAAAAGTAGTAAAATGTATATGAAAACCTTCCTCATCCAGAGTCAAGTCCCCGCCCACCCACATGCACCTAAAAATAGTGTGAGACCGAGACCTTCTCCGCCCCCTCCCCAATTGGGCTTGATCCAGACCTGGCCAGTTCCATCCTTGTCAAGCCCTGTCAGGCAGGGGTTGTAGCCTCAGGTCCCCTGGCCTGGTACCAGGATGGGGTGTGTGTGTGTAGCCTGAGGTCCCCCAGCCCAGACCAGGGTGGGGGGGCACATCCTCAGGTCCCCCATCAAGTCCCTCTGGGCAGGGGTGAGATGGCATGAGTTCCCTGACCCAGCATGGGGGTGCACCTTGAGGTCCCCCATAAAGGCCTGCTGTGTGGGAGGCATGGCTTGAAGCCCCCTGTCAAGCCCAGCCAGGCAGGGGGTGCAGCCTCAGATCCCCTGGCCCAGTGCTGGGGTTGGGGGTGTGTGGCCTGAGTTTCCCTTTCAAGCCCAATCCTAGGTATCAGGCCTAAAAAGGCAATTAGATAGCCCTCTCGCAATCCAGGACTACTGTCTCCTAACCACTCACATGCCTGCCTGCCTGATTGCCCCTAACCACTCATCCTGCTCACCCCCAACTGCCTCCCCCACCACTGGCTTGATCACCTCCAACTGCCCTTCTTCTGCTGGCCTGCTTGTCCCCAACTGCCCCACTGCCAGTCTGATCACCCCCAACTGCCCTCCACTGCCAGCCTGCTTGCCCCCAACTGCCCTCCCCTCCTGGCCTGATCACCCCTGATTGCCTCTGCCTCGGCCCTGCCACCATGGCTTTGTCCAGATGGTCATCTGGAAGGTCTTCAGGTCTAATTAGCATATTACCCTTTTATAAGTATAGATAGATTGGTACTTGTTTGGTTCCATTATATATTCTTTATGCCTGTGTTTCTTCTTCTCTTTCTATTTATTCTTTTTTTTACATAAATTCTTTAGCATTTCTGGCTTGGTGGTAATAAACTCCCTTAGCCTTTTTTTGTCTGTGAAGCTTCTGATTTCTCCTTCAATTTTGAATTATAGCCTTACTGGGTATATTATTCTTGGATTCAGTCCCTTGCTTTGTTTCTCTTTGTATATTTCATTCTATTCCCTTCTGGCCTGATGTGTTTCTGTAGAGAAATCAGTTGATAGTCTAATAGGAGATACCTTGTAGGTAATATTCTGTCTCTCTCTGGCAACCTTTAACATTCTTACTTTGTTGTTGATTTTGCCAATTTAATTATGATGAGTCTTTGTGTTTTTTTTATATATATTTTATTGATTTTGTATAGAGAGGAAGGGAGAGAGAGAGTTAGAAACATCAATGAGAGAGAGAGTCATCGATCAGCTGCCTCTTGCACACCCCCTGCTGGGGATATGCCGGCAACCAAGGTACGTGCCCTTGACCGGAATCGAACCTGGGACCCTTCAGTCCCCAAGCCAACACTTTATCCATTGGGCCAAACCAGTTTGATCATCCCCAACTGCCCTTGGGGATGATCAAACCAGTTTCAGCTATGATGTGTCTTTGGGTTGGTCATTTTGGAAATCAACTACAGTCCTCCACTCTACCAACTGAGCTATTGAAGGGATGTGTGTTGGTCATTTTGGATTCATCTTGTTTGGGACTTTATGTGCTTCTTTGACTTATGTGACTTTTTCTTCCCCAAATCAGGGAAGTTTTCTGTTATTATTTTTCAAACAGGTTTTCTATTCCTTGCTCAGTTTTCCTCTCCTTCTGGCATCCCCAAAATGTTGTTTCATTTCATGTTTTCCCAAAGCTTCCTTAGGCTCTTCTGCTTTTTAAGTTTTGTTTTTTATTTTTTGTTTGTTTGTTTGTTTTTTCAGTTGTTGCTCTGCTTGGGTGTTTTTTCCTACTGTATCTTCTAACTCACTGATGCAGTCCTCAGCTTCTTCTGGACTACTTTTGATACTTTCCATTGTGTTCTTTATTGTATTCTGCATTTCTTCTTGCTTCTTCTTCATTTCCTCTTGGTTCTTACACATGTTGAATTTGTCTTTCCTTCTTTTCAGCATGCTTATAACCTTTGCTCTGAATTCTTTTTCTGACAAATTGCTTGCCCCCATTTCATTTATTTTATTTTCTGGTGATTCCTCCTCTTCTTTTGTATGGGGATTATTTCTTTGTCTCCTCATTATTATTGTTCCTTTGTGATTGTTTCTATGTATTAAATCAAACTGCCATGCCACCCAGATTTTTTTAGTTTGTCTTATATAGTAGACTGGAGGTCCAGTGCATGAATTCATGTACATTGAAAGTAAATTAATTAGAAGGAGCCTGGCGGGATGGGACTGGGGCGAGATGGGCCAGACACACTCTGGAGCCAACCTCCTATAGTGCCTTCCTGGCCAGCCACACTTGGGGTGGCACTGGGGCTTGAAAGGCATCTGCAGAGTGAGCAGAGTCCCTCTGGCAGGTGGGGGTCCCTTGGCATGGACTGTGGGGATTGGTTTAAGGCCCCACTCCTCTGTTCTCTCTGCCACATCTCAGTTTCCGGTTAGGTAGTCAGCACCATGTTGAAGTTCCAAGTGATCCACCGCTTCTCTGTTTGTGTCTATCTCCACAGCCTTGGCTGTGAGCAGGCAGGAGCAATCTGCCTGCTTTGCCTGCCTGCCTGCCTGATGTCAATTTTAATCTCTCAAGCATCTGCTTCTGACAGGGCTTTAGGTGGGGTGGTGCTTTATCGCTTTTCAGGACTCAATGGCCCCTCTTCAACCCAGTCCCTGAGGGCTCTTTGGGACTATTATTCATCTTTGTGTCCTCTGTGCAGCTCAAGGTGTTGGTTGGGTGTGACTGTATTGGCTGTCTTGAGGCTGCTGAAAGGGCTGGCTCTTCAGGAGAAAATGGCTGCTTAGTTTGGAGGGTCAGGAAAGTCTCAGTGCTGGATTCCTGTCACTTCTCCCTGACCCACTCTCCTCCACAGCCTCTCCCCAGACCCCACAAATCCGTACCTACACCTGCACAGCAGCCTTGGTGAATGTAATTGAAAAGTCCTATGAACTGGGTTTAGCAAATAAAAGAAGACAAAATAAAAGGCAAAACAACCACATGACTATGAGTTCCTCTACCCCCTGGTGCTTCGTGGCTCAGGCAGCTCTGCAGGCCACCTTTCTGGGCGCAGCCTCTCACGGCTGTGGGCGTAGATCTAGAATCTCCAGCCACCAGCAGCCTGTGGACTTCCCTCCCACAGTTGGATGTTATGCCTGTCCCCAAGGTATGCAGACTTGGTGCCCTGCAGCTTTCTTATGACCCTCTTGGCCTGGTGGTCACACGTCTCTCTCCAGCCCAGATCCCTGGTCCTACCTTTGTCCGGGAATTCTCTGCCCTTCCCAGCTGTGTCCAATTTGCCAATTCTGGGTGGATGTTATTCAATTTAGTGGCTTTTTCTATCTCTTTTGGGACAAGGCACAGGACACATCTGCCTATTCAGCTGCCATTATTTTCTCTCCTCTTTTAAAAAAAATTTTTTTTTAATTGTTCATAGTATTACAGATATCTCCCATCTCCTGCCCCGCTTCAGTGGCTTTCCTTTTGAGGAGTTGAATAAATAAAAGGAGAAAAGAATGAATAAGTGCTCTTTCTAATAACTGTTTCAATAGGCCTGAGACTCCACATCCACTCCCCTCTGAAGAGCAGAATAGTAAATGGGTCATGAGCATGGGGTCTGTGTGAGAGGAGTTTGGCTCCTCTCTCACTAGCTGTGTGACCCTGGGAAAGTTACTCAACTACTCAACCTGTCTGTGCTCAATGTTCTCATCTACAAAATGAGAATAAAACAGTGCCTAACTAATGGAACTATGATGATTACACTAATTAAAACATACAAAGTACTCAAAATGGTCCCTGGCACAAATCAACACTCTGGAATTGTTAGATCTTATTTATTAAGACTCAACACACACACACTCATACATGTGTGCACACTTCCACACAAAAGACTCAACACAGCAAATATTGATTAGTCTCACTGTACACACAGCACTGCCTCTATCTCTATCTTGATTTAGGCTTCTTTGGCATAAGCTTACCAACATTTATGCTAGGAAATATTATTTATAAACTCCTCATTCAGTAAAGAAAAACATGCTTGTAGAAGGCTTTATTTTAGAGAAAAAGCAGTCTCATCATCTTTGTTAAATTACTCATCATTGGTTCTTATCTTTTTACATATTGAATACAAAACTATAACTAACAATTAAGCATATTATATGTTGAGTAGATGAGAGAGACAGAAAGAATTTGAGGAAAAGATTCTTAGGTGAAGTAATTTGAACACACAGCTGTTCAGTGTGGCAAAGTTGGCATCCAAACCTAGGGACATCTGATTTCAGAATATCATTCCACTATGCTACATATTTCTCAGATTATTCATTTATGGTACATTTTATGTATTAGAGATTGAGAATGAGAAGCTTCACTTCAATATGTGATCTGTATAACTGTACAACATTATATGCAGGTATGTAAGGGGATTTGCTGGTTGTTTATCATGCTTTCTCTTACAGAACTCTAAGAAATGCCTTCAATTACATCAATCACTGAGCCATTGTGTGTGTGTATGTGTGTGTGTGTGTGAGTGTGTGTGTGTGTGTGTGTGTGTTTAAAATATTTTTTATTGATTTCAAAGAGGAAGGGAGAGAGAGAAATATCAATGATGAGAGAGCATCATTGATTGGCTGCCTCCTGCACACCCCACACTGAGGATCAAGCTTGCATGCTGGACATATGCCCTGACTGGTATTTGAACTGGACCTCCTGGTTCATAGGTTGATGCTCAAACACTGAGCCACGCCAGCTGGGCGAGCCATTGTTTTTAGTATATAGAAAATGAGCTCTTGTTACTTGAAAGTAGAGAAGGAAGCAAAAAAAATCATTAAGGGGACAAAGCCCTTGTGTATTAAAGAACATTTGTATTCTACTTACATCACTCAGAATGCTCTTCTAATTGTAATGTATGCATATTTGGTTAGGGAAAACTTTTCAGGGATAAACAATGTACTTTTTAAATTGAAAACAAAGTATATCTTCTAATCTTTATTAAAGTACATATGTATGTTTAGCATAAACTTTTCAGTCTAGAATAATGAACATTTTCATTGGTAGCAAGAAAGGCAGGAAAAAAATATATGAGTGCTCAACAAAATTTTTTAGAATTATAAAAATACTAGAGGTATGAAATTCATGCACTGGGGGGTGTCCCTCAGCCTGACCTAATTGGCCCCAACTGCCCTCCACTGCAGGACTGGTTGCCCCCAACTGAGCTCCCCTGCCAGCCATCTTGTGATGATGTGGGGATGGCCTTCTTGTGGGGGCCATCTTGTGATGATGTGGGGGCAACCATCTTGTGATGACGTTGGGACAGCCATCTTGTGAGGGTCAATTTGCATATTGTCTTTTTGTTATATAAGATATAAGATCAGGTAGGCAACAAAACCAGAAGAAATGTAGATAGAATCATAAACTATTATTTATCTCTAGTGTTTGATTTTAGGGTAAAAGTTCATTTCAGACTTATAGTACAATAAGGAAAATATTGAAATATTTATTCATTTGTTCAATAAATGCTTGTTTTGCCTCCTGTGTGCTGGGTAAATTCTGGGTTTTCACCCCAAATTTTAAAACTCAGATTTGCTTTAAATTTGAGTTGGACCATTCACATTAACATAGAGCAATGCTGACTATTTCTAGTGATGGATTCTTTCAGATGGCTGGTTTTAGTAAAACCTCTTCATATTAGTGTGAAAATAAAAATGTTGGAAACCATTTTCTGGTTTGTTTGTTTTGTAGGGAATAATAGCTATTTCTTTGTTATTTATGGAATATTGTTATACTTAGTCAATTTTAATGAATAATAATTATTTCTAACTATGAGAGACAGTGTTAGTTTTCTGATTCAATGGATGTTATAATTGAGAAGCAACTTTATTTTTGCTGAGAACAACTCTTCACTTATTTTAAATATATATTTATTAATTTCAGAGAGGAAGGGAGAGGGAGAGAGAGGTAGAAACATTAATGATAAGAGAGTCATTGATCAGCTGCCTCCTGTATGCCCCATACTGAGGATTGAGCCTGAAACTCAAGCATGTGCCCTACCTGGAAATTGAACTGTGATCTCTTGGTTCATAGGTCAATGCTGAACTACTGAGCCATGCTTGCTAGGGGTAAATGGGATTTTTAAAGTTTCTTATTCAGAGGGTGCCTTACTGGTGTATAAAAATGTCATTGATTTCTGAATGGTAATTTTGTATTCTTTGCCAAATTTATTTATTAAATCTTTCAGTGTTTTGGTGAGTCTTCAGTGTTTTCTATGTACACTATCATACCATTTATGAGTAATGACAGTTTTACTTCCTCCTATCCAATTTGGATGCCTTTTATTTCTTCTTGTTGTCTGATTTCTTTGGCTAGGACTTCTAGAACTATATTGAATAAGAGTGGTAATAGTGGATATCCCTGTCTTTTTTCTATTCTTAAATTAAACTCATTTAGTTTTTCCCATTGAGTTTGATGTTGGCTGTTGGTTTGTCATATATAGTCTTTATTACATTGAAGTAAATTCTCTCTATTCCTACTTTGCTGAGAGTTTTTATTATAAATGGGTGCTGGATTTTGTTGAATGTTTTTCTGCATCTATTGATGTGACAATGTGATTTTTGTCTTTCAATTTGTCTTTCAATTTGTTATTACATTTATTGATTTGTGAATGTACTAGCCTTCTATCCCTGGAATAAATCCCATTTGATCGTGGTGTATGATCTTTTTAATGTCTTGTAGGATCTGGTTTGCTAATGTTTTGTTAAGGATTTTGGCATATATGTTCATCAGGGATATTGGTCTGTAATTCTTTTTCTTTGTTGTGTCTTCATATGGTTTTGGAATTAGGAAAATTCTGGCCTTGTGAAAAGTGCTTGGGAGTATTCATTCCTTTTGGATTTTTTTGAAAAGTTTGAGGAGGATAGGTATTAGTTCTTCTTAGAATATTTGTGAAACTATTCTGTCCAGGACTGTGTTTACTGGATGGATTTTGATTACTGCTTCAATTTCATCAGTTGTTATTGACTTATTCAGGTTTTCTGGTTCTTTCTGATTGAGTTTTAGAAGATTGCATGTTTGCAAGAGTTTAACTATTTCCTCCAGGTTGTTCTATTTGTTAGCATATAGTTGTTCATAGAATTTTCTTACAATCCTTTGTATTTCTATGATGTTAGTGGTTAATTTGTCTCTTTCATTACAGGTTTTATTTATTTGGGTCTGTTCTCTTTGTTTCTTGATGAGTCTGGCCAAAGGTTCATCAATCTTGTTTATCTTTCCAAAGAACAAGCTCTTGATTTCATTAATCTTTTGTATTGTATTTTTATTCTCTATGCCATTTATTTTTGATGCCACTCTGATATTTATTATTTCCTTCTTTCTACTTCCTCTAGTCTTTTCTTATTGTTCCCTTCCTAATTCTTTTAGTTGTAGGTTTATATTGTTTATTTGAGCTTTTTTCTTTTTCTTTTTTCTTTTTAGTTTCCTAGGGTAGGCCTGTAATGCAATGAACTTCCCTCTCGAGACTGCTTTTGCTGTGTCCCATAGATTTTGGTTGTTGTGTGTTCATTTCCATGTGTTTCCAGGAAGTTTTTGATTTCTTCCTTTACCAAGGAATCCATTCATTGTTTAATAACATGCTATTTAACTTACATGTGTTTGAATGTTTGTGAATTTTTTTTATTGCAGTTGATTTTCAGTTTCATGCTATTATAATCCAAGAAGATGCTAGATATGATTTCAATCTTATTGAACTTGTAAAGACTTATTTTGTATACTAAGATGTGGTCTATCCTTGAGAATGTTCCATGTACACTTGAGAAGACTGTCTATTATGTAGCTTTTAAATTCATCTGATCTAATGTGTTGTTTAAGGTTGCTGTTTCTTTGTTGATTTTTTATCTGGAAGATCTATCCAGTGATGTCAGTGGGATGTTAAAGTTCCCTACTATGACTCTATTGCTGTGTAACTCTCCCTTAAAGTCCTCCAGGAATTAAAAATACATTTAGTTTCTCCTATGTTGTGTGCACATATGTTTTCCAGAATTATATCCTCTTGTTGGAAATAAAATCACCATTATGTAGTGATTTTATTTGTGTCTTGTTATGAAGTTTATTTTGTTAAATATAAGTATTGCTGCCCCCACTTTTTTTTAAATTTCCATTTCCACAGAAAAATTTTTTTCCATCCCTTCACTTTCTTTCTTTCTTCTTTTTAAAAAAATATATTTTATTGATTTTTTTGCCCCCCTCCTTACCTCCCATACAAACCCTCCCTCCCCAGAGTTTTATGTCCATTGGTTGTACTTATATGCATGTATACAAGTCCTTCGGTTGATCTATTATCTCCCCCAGATCTTCCTCCCCTCCCCACTGTAATTTGACAGTCTGCTTGTTGCTTTACTGTCTCTATATCTATCTTTTGATTCATCAGTTTATAATGTTCTTTATTATCCATAAATGAGTGAGGTCATGTGGTGTTTCTCTTTCATTAATTGGCTTATTTCACTCAGCATGATGTTCTCCAATTCCATCCAGGTTGCTGCAAATGATGAGAATTCCTTCTTTTTTATGGCAGCATAGATGGTTTCTTTTGCTGTAAAAAAGCTTTTTATTTTGATGTAGTCCCATTTGTTTATTTTCTCTTTAGCTTCCATTGCCCTAGGGGCAGTATCAGTGAAGAAGTTCTTTTGGCATATGTCTGAGATTTTGCTGCCTGTGCCATCCCTTCACTTTCATGCTATGTGAATCTTTTGTTCTGAGATGGGTCTCTTGTAGACAGCATATATATGGGTTATATTTTCTTATCCATTCGCTAATCTATGTCTTTTGATTAGAGTATTTAATCCATTTACATTTAAGGTTATTATTGTTAGGTATTTATTTATTGCCACTTCTATTGTTTATGCCTCTACTCCCTTCTTCCCCCTCTATTTTTCTTCTTGTTACAACAGTCTCTAGCCTTCTTGGAATGTCGGTGTGGTGGTAATAAACTCCTTTAGCCTATTTTTTGGTCTGGGAAGCTCTTTATTTCATCTTCAATTTTGAATGATAGCCTTCCTGGATAAAATTGTTTTGGTTTCAGATTATTACTTTTCATTACTTTGGATACTTCATGTCATTCCTTTCTGGCCTATAGTGTTTCTGTTGATATCTCAGCTGACTGCCTTAGAGGAGCTCCCTTGTAGGTAACTGATTTTATCTCTCTTGCTGTCTTTAAGATTCTCTCTTTGTCTTTAATGATGTGTTTAATTATGATGTGTTTCAGTGTGGGTTCCCTTGTGTTCATCTTAATTGGGACTCTCTATACTTTCTGAATTTATTTGATATTTTTCTTTGCCAGGTTAGGGAAATTTTCTGTTGTCACTTCTTTAAACAGCTTCTGTAGCCCATGCTCACTTTCTTCTCCCTCTGGTACCCCTATAATGCAGATGCAGCTGTTGTTCTGTTTCACATTGTCCCAAAGTTCCCTTAAACTATCCTTGTGCTTTTAATTTTTTTTTCTTTTTTTGCTCTAGTTGAGTGTTTTTCTATCGTGTCTTCTGAATTGCTTATTTATTTTATTTTTTAATATATTTTATTGATTTTGTACAGAGAGGAAGGGAGAGAGATAGAGAGTTAGAAACATCGATGAGAGAGAGTCATTGATCAGCTGCCTCTTGCACACCCCCCACTGGAGATATGCCCACAACCAAGGCACATACCCTTGACCGGAATTGAACCTGGGTCCTTCAGTCCCCAAGCCAACACTCTATCCATTGAGCCAAACCGGTTTCGGCCTGAATTGCTTATTTGATCAACTGCTTCATCCTGTCTATTTTTAATTCCTTCCAGTATTTCCTTGATGTCAGATATAGTATTCTTCATTTCCAACTGGTTCTTTTCATGGTTTCTATGTCCTTTTCCATGCTGACATAGTTCCCATTAATTTCCTTATAGTTCTCACTAAATTCTTTGAGCATCCTTATAATCATTACTCTGAATTCTATGTCTGGTAAATTGTTTACATTCATTTCATTTAGCTGTTTTTCTTGAGATTTCTCCTTTTCTTTTGTTTAGGGGTTGTTTCTTTGTCTCCCCATATTAATTGTGTCTTTGAGTTTACTTTATGTATTAGACAGAACTTCTATGACTCCAAGTCTTCATGCTTTATGAGGTGGCCTTTTGTAGTAATTGTCCCGTGGGACACAGTAATTCGAACTGCTGAGCTGGATATTCTAGAAATGTCCCTTTTGTAGGTTATTTGAGTTTTTCTATTGTAAGTGGGTCTTGATTTTTGTTGTGTTGTTCATGGGTGGGATCTCCTCTCAGGATGGCTTTCTATGAAGCTCAACTCCGACTACGTTCTGCAAGCTGTTGTAAAGGTATTGGACTATAGATAGTTTCAGGAGCCTCTTGAGGCTTCATATGATGTCCTATCCTGATCCTGGTTCCTGGGGGCCTAACTAGGCCTCAGTAGCCTCTGATTTCTTCCACACCAATGGTGTCATGTCATCAGCCCATTCTCTATCCAAAATATTTAGGTTGCTTTCCTAGAAGCCTGGTTCCTTGTATCACTTTCTTATGTGGCTCTGAAATGCTGGAGCTGATGCTCTGCAAACTTCCTTTCTCCTTTGCTGTTTCTCCTTGTTAAGTTCTGCCAATCTTTTGATGTCTGACTTCCAGAATTATGATCTGTGAAACTCAGCTGTATTTCATTTGTAAAATAACTATATTTTATATATAGATATATAATACTTGGGGGTAGTTAAGTATGTGCCTAATATATCTTTACTGTTATAGTATATAGTACTTCATTTTTCCTTCTGATCTGTGCTTCCTAGTTATAAAATGTTCATATGTGTACTTTAAAATTGTCTCTAGGGTGATTGTGCAAGCTTCCTTGTTTAACCTGTTTTTGCTGACATGGTTGATGCAGACTTACTGAAGTTTAGTCAGCAGTAAGTAGTATATTTATTCAAATACTAGCTACAAAATATCACATGGAGGCAGGACCTATGAGAGTCTCCATATCTCAGTTATGTTGCCACTACAAATCACGTATCTTAAAGATAATCATAAGAGGCACCACTGGGAATTAGAGAACTAAACATAATATTTCATAACTATTTCTCTGCTTCTGAAAGGACACCATTATTTTTTATCCCTCTGTCCACACAGCCAATGCTACAACAGTGTTAAATATCAGAAACCAAAATGATATTTCAGATAGCTTTATGTCCTACATATTGCAATTTGCATTATTGCACTGGATAATGTAAAATGACCTTTGCTTGTGACATTGCAAGAATTAAAAAAATTAAAAAAGTGAATGCTGACAAGGAGAAGTTATGTTCTTTTGTGTTTTAGATTAGCTATAAAACTCACCTGATTTGAAACACACACACACACACACACACACACACACACATATATATATATATATATATATATATATATATATATATCAAATTGGGAGAGAGAAAATCATTGATTGGCTGCCTCCTGCGCACCCCACATGGGGCTTGAGCCTGCAAACCAGGGAGGTGCCCTATTCAGGAATCAAACCATGACTTCCTGGTTCACAGGCCAATGCTCAACCACTGAGCCATGCTGGCTGGACTGGAAATATTTTCTGGTATGTGCTCTATTTTACAGATTAGAGAGTCATATATTATAAGAGAAGCACATTATTAGACCTGTAGCAACATTTAGACTATATGACCTCTTTTAAAAAATAATTCTTTATTGTTGAAAGTATTACATATGTCCCCCTTGACCCCCCTTGACCCCATTCAGCCTGCCTCCCCCCCCCCCCCAGGCCTTCAGCACCCTATTGTCTGTGTCGATGGGTTATGCATAGATGCATACATGACCTCTTTTTTTTTTTTTTTTTAATGCAACTTAAATGGAGGAAAACTTTGCCAATCTAGTTCCTTGATTTTCTCTTTATAAAATTCCTTTCCTGGTTCAGGGTTTTGTTGCTAAGTCATATTTACAATAATGAGCAAGATGGTTCCTTACAGTTCAGAACCACATCTTTACTTTTGGGTCCCTAGTGCCCAGAAAAGTAAGTAACTCAAATCACTTTTAAAATATGAATAAATTAACAAGAAGTAACTTCAATAAATACACTACAGCTCTCAAATCATTTTTGAATGTGTCTGGGTCCAAATAAATGAAATGTCTCAAACAGTTGGAAAGGGAGGGGCACCATTGACTAAATGCTTTGTTCAATCAAACCTCACACCAGCCTTGTGATTTTATGATTTTTTTACAGAGAGGAAGGAAGAGGGATAAAGAGTTAGAAACATCGATGAGAGAGAAATATCAATCAGCTGCCTCCTGCACACTCCCCAACTGGGGATGTACTCGCAACCAAGGTACATGCCCTTGAATGGAATCGAACCTGGGACCCTTCAGACCTTAGGTCGATGCTCTATCCACTGAACTAAACTGGTTAGGGCTGTGGTAGATATTTTTGACTCAACAATATTTATTTATAGCCTTCTGTGTCAGATACTGTGGGAAATGCTGGGGACATAATGCAGCAGGTCTTGTAAAAGAGTCTTCTGATCACCTGCCACCCTTCATTCCCTCTAAACTCTTATGTGCATGTTGTGTTGTAGCTTCTGACTAACTGGCTGCTCTTGAGAACACCTATGCTTTTCTGTGCCCATAAGTTTTACTCTTATCACAAGTCAACACTTTTTGTTTCACATTTGTTCATGTCAGATGCCCTTGCTGTTATAATTACAAGATTTAATTACATTTATATTTTATAAACTTAGGAAATATAAGTCTGAAATGAACATTATTTCTATGAAAACTAAGTTGAATGCTTTAGAGAGTCTTGATAAAGAAAAGTTGTAAAAAGAATGACCATCAAATCTAATGTGATGAGAACTGTAAATGTTCTGGAGAAAAGGCATACAAGGTCTTCTGTGCCTAGATTACCTTGCAAACAATTTTAGGTTCTCCTGTAACTGATAGTAGAAACAGTAGATCATCTGTTATGGACACTACATGCCAGAATGATGGAACAGACTTTCATTAGTGGACTTGGATGTGAAGAAAAAAACCTAGAGAAGTTATTGATGAATGATTTTTTTTCTTTAGCTAACTCAAATCACTTTTAAAATATGAATAGCTAACTCAAATAAGAATTGAATACAGTGAGCAAGAACAGATGTGGCCCTTGCCCTTGTGGCAGTGACAGTCTGGTGAGGGGGACAGAGAGCAATAATATTGTTATATCATCATACAATCATAATTGTCCCCAATTTCTGGAAACTAGGACTCCTGAGGGGTTAACTTTCATGAGGTAGTATAACCAGCAGATTGAAGAACTGGGAATGAAACTCAATCTCTTACCTTCAAATCAAACTTTCTCTGTCTGGTCTCATTTTTTTCTTTTCTTTTTTCCTTCTATTTCTTCCTTAGTTGTAATGTTTCCATAATTAGTTGAACTATGACAAGATTTCAGTTTATTCAAGTCAGTGCACTTAGCCTTCAGAAGGCTATCAATATTTTATATGACACAACTTAATTATCAAAAAGTGGTCTGGAAGGATTCTTACTAGAACACAAAGAGTAAATCTTAATGAAACAGGGCAGAGAGACTAGGGTGTAAATCTAGTTCTACTGACAAGCTGGGTGACTGTAGACCCTTAATCTTTTTCCAGTCTTTGACATAGGAGTGACATTATCTTTCTAATGGGATTGTGGTGGGGCTTAAATGAAGTAAAACCTGTGACACACTTATTATAGTACAAAGCACAGACAGCTGTCACTCAGTGAGCATTTTATTTTTATTTTATTTTTTAAAATATATTTTTATTGATTTCAGAGAGGAAGGGAGAGGGATATAAAAACATCAATGATGAGAGAGAATCATCAATCTGCTGCCTCCTGCACACCCACAACTGGGGAGTAAGCCTGCAACCTGGACATATGCCCTAGGCTGGAATTGAACCTGGGACTCTTCAGTCTGCAGGCTAATGTTCTATCCACCGAGCCAAACCAGCTAGGGCTAAGTGAGTCTCCTGTTTTGATATTAGTTTCTTTGTTTAAAGAGTTAGGTTCTTCCAGTTCTGTAACCTCTCATGACTATGGTTTAGTAAAGATATAGTTAATAGATAAAAAAGTATAGATAAGTCTTCCTTGAGACTAATGAGATAATAGAAAAAGTATAAAATAGAGTCAAGATGTACTTAAACAAAAAGGTGCCTGATGCATATCTATATATATAAAAGCCTAATATGTTAAGTATTCAACTGTTTGACCATTTGACCAGTTACTATGACACACACTGACCACCAGGGGTTAGATACTCTGACTGGTATGTTAAGCTTGCTGCTGGGGTATGGCTGATCAGGACTAGGTGAGACAGGCTGGACACGCCCTGGATCCCTTCCATGGTCCCTCCCCAGCCATCTAACCTTATATAGTCCCTTCCTGACTGGCCCCCGATCAACCCCGATTAGAACTGGGTGAGACGGGCTGGACACGCCCTGGAGCCCTCCCGCAGTCCCTCCCAGCCCCAGTCGTGCATGGGTAGGGTCCCTGGGCCTGACCTGTGCCCTCTTCCAATCCAGGACCCCTTGGGAAAGGTCGGAGAGCTAGTTTTGGCCAAATCCAGCAGGCCAGGCCAAGGAATCCTACTGGTGCATGAATCTGTGCCTTTAGTGTGTGTGTATATATATATATATATATATATATATACACACACACACACACACACACACACACACACTGTATTTTCCAGCGTATAAGACGACCCCCTAATTTTACAGTTAAAACATAGGTTTAGGCCTATATTCGCTGTATAAGACTACTCCCTACTTCAAAGAAAAGACTTACTTTGCCGTCAAGATCTGCAGGTAATTTTTGTGCAATTTTGGTCTTTTGCCCCTGATTTTCGGTTGACTTTTTTTCATTTCAAAAGTCGTCTTATACACCGGAAAATACGGTGTATATATATACACACACACACATAATACTTACACATGGCATTTGTGTGTGACATAAACCCATGCTACTTTTTCTATTTCAGGTCACCCCTTTCCTCTATGGTTTTGGCACAAATGCTTTGTTTACCAAACCTGTTCAGTCTTTAGTTCCCATGGTGATACTCTTTAGGCTAAACCAGTATGCTTAGGGAAACCCAAACAAAAGGTAAAGTGACCTTTGAAGTAATGTAAAGGAAATATGAATGCAAACTCAGCCTTTTATATTGATTACTAGGCAATTTTCTTGGACTTTGGATATTATTAGTCATTAACTCATAGATTTTGAGTAAGCTGTAGTCAAAAGTATTAACATCAAAGAAACTTTAATAGTATCTTTAATGGTATTCCTTAAATTATGTGTACTGTAACTGTCTATGTAATTCATACTAAGCTATATATTGGTTGCTTTATTTAAGTCATTCATTCATTTCTTGTTTAATTCCACAAATGTTTCTGAGGGCCTGCCATTATTTGCTGTCAGATTCAAAGGTGTGAGGAATTCAAGATGAATAAGGAGCCCCTCAAATTACCAAATACTGTGCTAAGGGCCTTCTGGAAGCATAATGGGGCACTAAGGAATCAGAGGAGATCCTACCTCGGAATGTCTAGGGTCAGGGAGCAGGTCACAGAAGAGGGGTTCTTGAGGTGAGTGTTGGAGGCTGAGTTGGATTTCCCCTTCTGGACACTGAAGAATCTCATTCCTGGTAAGGAAAACATTATGATAAATGTCTGGAAGCATGAGACTACTCTCAAGCTGTTCATTTAGCCTTTCAACAAATGTCATTGAGAGCCTCCCAAGTTCTAGGCTCTGTGACAGGGCTATGAACAGCAGTGAAATCTTGGCCCACACAGAGCTTGTGTTCTAGTGGGAGGGAGACAGGCAAGAAAGTAAATAAGTAAAATACATAGTATGTTAGATGGAGATAAGTCCTCTGGTGAAAAATCAAACAAGAAAGAGAGTAAGAAGTGCTGGCAAGAGTGCATTTCCAAATTGGATGATGGGGAAGGCCTGTCGAGGAGGTGACAATTGAATAAAGGACTAAAGGGAGATGGGAGGGAACCATGGCAGTTCTCTGGGGCAGGGGGATGGGCAAGATTGTTGGCAGAAAGCACAGCAAAGGCTCTGAGGTGCAGCATGCCTGGCATTCTAGGCTGAGAGGAGGCCAACCAGTGTGGCTGGAGCGGGGTCAGGGAGAGGGAGGCCAGATCTCACAGGCCAGGTTTCTGCAGCTCTGCTCTACTATCCCTGTAGCTTCACTGTGAGGTCAATGGTGATAGTGAGGCAGTGGCTGATTTTTCATTTGATTGTTTAATTGATTTTATCTTTACTAGTAGAGCAGTTTTAGGGATAAAAATGAGCATAAAGTACACAGAGTTCCCATATATTCTCTGTCTTTCCAAATGCACAGCCTCCTCTGTAATCAACAAGCCCTACCAGAGTGGTGCCTTTGTGGCAATAGAGGAACCTCCCTTGACACATCATCATCACCAAAATCCACCCTTTACAGTAAGGTTTATTCTTGTTGTATAGTCTATGATCTTGGACAAATGTATAAGGACATGTTCCACCATTATAGTGTTATACAGACTAGTTACAACTACTCATCTCTCGTCCACTTCTCACCCGGACAACCAATGGTCCTTTTACAGTCTCTATCGTTTTGCTTTTTCCAAAATGTTATATAGTTGGAATCATATAGTATGCAGCTTTTTCAGATAGGTTTCTTTCCCTAGTCATATTCATTTCAGGTCCTCCATGACATGACCATTCTTTCCTTTTTAGAATAAGATTCCATTGCCTGGATGTACCAGTTTGTTTATTTGGTCACCTAGATGCACCACTAGTTTGTTTATCCATTCAGCTACTGAAGGACATCCTGTTTTTTTGTTTTTTTTTTTTTTTTTTTTTTTTTTGTGTGTGTGTGTGTGTGTGTGTGTGTGTGTATTTTTAAGTTTTGACAACTATGAATGAAGCTGGTATAAACATCCCTATGCAGTCTTTTGTGTGAACAAGGAGTGCAATTGCTTGATCATATGGTAAGAAAAGTATTTTAGTTTTGTAAAAAGCTACCAATTTGTCATCCAAAGTTACTATGCCATTTTGAATTTCCACCAGCAAAGAAATGAGAGTTCTTGTTGCTCTGTATAGTCACTAGCATTTGGTGTTGTCAGTGTTCTGGATTTTGGCCATAATCATGGGTATGCAGTGGTATCTCATTTTAATTTTCAATTCCCTAATGACACATAATATGGAACATTTTTTGTTGTTGTTAATTCTCACCTGAGAATATTTTTTCCCATTGATTTTTAGAGAGAGTGTAAGGGAGCGGGAGAGGTAGATTGAGAGGGAGAAACATCAATATGAGAGAAACACATTGGTTACCTCCCACATGCACCCTGACCAGGGCCAGAATGAAGCCTGCAACTGAAGTATGTGCCCTTGACCAGAATCAAACCTGGGACCCTTTAGTCCATGGATTGAAGCTCTATCTATTGAGCCAAACTGGCTAGGGCTAGGATATTTTTTATATGCCTACTAGAGGTACAGTGCATAAAATTCCTGCACTCAGGAGGTCTCTCAGCCTGGCCTGTACCCTCTTTCAGTCTGAGAGCCCTTGAGGAATGTCTGACTGACAGCTTCCCATGGGCCTAAGGCATTCCTTAGCACTGCTGGGGAGAGGCTCCTTCCATTGCCGCTGTGCTTTCCAGTTGTGAGGCCAGCTTCTGGCTGAGTGACACTCAGTTCCTGCATTGAACGTCTGCCCCCTGGTGGTTTGTGCATGTCATAGCGACTGGTTGTTCCACCGTTTGGTCTATTTGAATATTAGCTTTTTAATATATATAGAGGATTTGCTATCTATGTATGTCTCTGGTTAGGTGTCTGTTCATGTCTTTTGCCCATGTTTAAATTAGGTAGTTTATTTTTTATTGATGAGTTTTATGATTTCTTGGATTACAGTCCTTTATCAGATATGTCTTTGCAAATATTTTCTCCCAATCTGTGGCTTGCCTTTTCATTCTCTTCACAGCATCTTTAGCAGAGAAATTTTTAACTTTAATGAAGTACACTTACTTACTTCATGAATTGTGCCTTTTGTGTTAATCCAAATAATAGAGCCTGGCCGATGTGGCTCAGTAGTTGAGCATCAACCTGTGAACCTGGAGGTCACAGTTTAGGGCACATGCCAAGGTTGCTGGCTGAATCTCCAGTAGAGGGCAACTGATCAATGATTCTCTCTTATCATTTATGTTTCTATCTCTCTCTCCCTCTCTGAAATCAATCAAAATATCTTTTTTTTAATTGAATTATTATCTGTGTACATATTTTAACTCCCCCCCTCCCATACATACCCACCCTCCCCAGAGTTTTGTGTCCATTGGTTGTACTTATATGCATGTATACAAGTCCTTCGGTTGATCTCTTATCTCCCCCAGATCTCCCTACTGTCCCTGCTGTAATTTTACAGTCTGCTTGTTGCTTTACTGTCTTTATATCTGACTTTTGGCTTGTCAGTTTATAATGTTCTTTAATACCCATAAATGAGTGAGGCCATGTGGTATTTCTCAAATATCTTAAAAAACAAAAAATCATTGAAATATCTAAAGTATTTGTGTATTTTTTGAGTTTTTAAAAATCTTTATTGTTGAGGGTATCCCCCCAACCCCCCCGCATTGTCCCCTCCACCTATTTTCCACCCTGCCGTAGGCCTATACTACCCTATTGTCTGTGTGTAAAGGTAATGCATATCCTATATAATAAAAGAGTAATATGCAAATTGATTGTCACTCCAACACACAAGATGGCTGCCACATGTGGTCAAAGATGGCTGCCCCCATGTGGACACAAGATTGTCGCCACAAGATGATCTGCAGGGGAGGGCAGTTGGAGGTGATCAAGCTACCGGGGATGGCAGTTGGAGGCAATCAGGCTGGCAGGGGAGCAGTTAGGTATCAATCAATCAGGCTGGCAGGGGAGTAGTTAGGGGGTGATCAGGCTGGCAGTCAGAAGCAGTTAGGGGCAATTAAGAAGGCAGGCAAGCAAGCAGTTGGAAGCCAGCAGTCCTGGGTTGTGAAAGGGATGTCCGACTGCCCACTTAGGCCCGATCCCGGTAGGATTGGGCCTAAATGGGCAGTCGTATATCCTTTGAGGGGTCCCAGATTGGAGAGGGTGCAGACTGGGCTGAGGGACACATCCCCCATGCACGGATTTTGTGCACTGGGCCTCTAATATGCATATAAGATCTTTGTTTAATGTCTTCCTGCTTCCCCTATCCCCTTCCCTATAAGAATTGTCAGTCTGTTCCATTTCCATGCCTCTGATTCTATTTTATTCACCAGTTTATTCTGTTCATTAGATTTCTTATTCATTTATTTTGATTTTTAGATTCAATTGTTGATAGTTATGTATTTATTATTGCCTTTTTATTGTTCACTTTCTTCCCTCCTCCTTCTCCTCCTCCTCCCCCTTCTCCTCCTCCTGCTCCTCCTCCTCCGGCGGCGGCTGCTGCTGCTTTTCCTCCTCCTCCTCCTCCTCCTCCTCCTCCTCCTCCTCCTCCTCCTCCTCCTCCTCCTCCTCTTCTCCGTCTCCTTCTCCTTCTCCTTCTCCTTCTTCTTCTCCTTCTCCTTCTCCTTCTCCTTCTCCTTCTCCTTCTCCTTCTCCTTCTCCTTCTCCTTCTCCTTCTCCTTCTCCTTCTCCTTCTCCTTCTCCTTCTCCTTCTCCTTCTCCTTCTCCTTCTCCTTCTTCTTCTTCTTCTTCTTCTTCTTCTTCTTCTTCTTCTTCTTCTTCTTCTTCTTCTTCTTCTTCTTCTTCTTTTAGAATACCCTTTAATATTTTGTGTAATATTGGTTTGGTGGTGATAAACTCATTTAGCTTTTTCTTGTCTGTGAAGCTTTTTATCTGATCTTCAATTCTAAGTGATAGCTTTGCTGGATAGAGTAATCTTGGTTATAGGTCCTTGCTATTCATCACTTTAAATATTATTCGCCACACCCTTATGGCCTGCAAAGTTTCTGTTGAGAAATCAGCTGACAGTCGTAGGGGCACTCTCCTGTAGGCAACTAACTGATTTTCTCTTGCTGGTTTTAAGATTATCTTTTTATTTAAGCTCTTGGCATTTTAATTATGATGTGTCTTGGTGTTGTCCTCTTTGGGTTCCTGTTGTTTGGGACTCTCTGTGCTTCCTGGGCTTGCAAGTTTATTTCTTTCACCAATTAGGGCAAGTTTTCTGTCATTATTTCTTCAAGTAGGTTTTCAGTTCCTTGCTTTCTCTCTTCTCCTTCTGGTACCCCCCTAATGCAGATGTTGGTACACTTGAAGTTGTCCCAGAGGCTCCTTACACTATCTTCATATTTTTGTATTTTTTTTTCTTTTTGCTCTTCTGATAGGGTGTTTTTTGCTTCCTCATATTTCAAATAATTGATTTGATTCTTGGAATCCTCTACTCTACATTTGAATCCCTGTACATTATTCTTTATTCCAGTCATATGTATGCTTAATTTCTGATTGGTCCTTTTCCTTTTCCTTTTTTTTTTTTCCATTCTCACTGAGATCCTTGAAATTCTCACTAAGTCCCTTGGAGGTCTCATAAAGTTTCTTGATTAACCTTAATACTGTGGTTTTGAACTCTATATCCAGTAGTTTTCTTTCTTTCATTTGTGACATGGTTCTTTGTCTCTGCGCTTTGGCTGATTCCCTGTGTTTGTTTCTATGTATTGGGTAGAGCTGCTATGTCTCCTTGAGTTAGTAGAGTGGCCTTGTGTAATAGGTGTCCTATAGGGCTCAGTGGCTTAGCCTCCCCAGTCACCTGAGCTGGGCACTCTAGTTGCACCCTTATGTGGGCTGTGTGCACAGTCTTGTAATTGAAATTTGATTGCTGTTGGTGTCACTGGGTGAAATTGACCTCTAGGCCAATTGGCTATGAGGATCAGCTGAATATATAGTGAGTGTGCAGGAGATACCTCTATGGAGCAGGACTTGCTTCAGTGGGGCTTTGGTGCTCACTGAGTCTATCCCTTGAATGTGTCACTTATGGATGTGTAGAGTTGTTATCTGGTATGGTATGATGCTGACCACTGGGTGCCACTGCCTGAGGACCCTGACAGGAGCTACTGAGAGAACTGAAGATTCCTCCTCTTTGTATTGGGTTTGGAAGTGACCAGGTGAGGCCCAGCTGTGAAGCAAGGCAGGATGGTGCTAGTGCCAGGTCATGGGTCTTTTATTGATAGGTTTGGGGCTCCCTGACCCAGATACAGTTTGTTTGAGTAAGGATAGGCCATTCATATGCAAAAGCCACTGTTGGGTGGGGCTTTAAATCAGATAGAGTGGGTCTTGGGGAATCACCAGGGCTGAGCAAACATAAATGGCTGCCAGTCAGCCCTGCCACCTGGAAGTCCCAGCATAGGAACAAATACCCCTGAGATTGCCTCTGTCTGGGAGAAAGTCACCTCCCAGTTCCTGCCCAATGCCAGATAGTCCAGTTCCTCCTCTTATGTACTTGGGTCCCCCTTAGCACTGGAGCTCAGAGGGATTGAATTGGTGTAAGTTCAGTTTGTGCGCTGGCCCTTTAAGAGGACCAGTTGGATCTCCAGCAGCTTTGGTGTCACTGAGCCCCAATCCCCACTTGTTTTTACAGCCCATAGTTATGGGGACTGCCTCTCCCAGCCCTGGGAGCCTGAGCTGGGCTCTGATGTGGGTCTGGGAGCCTTGCTCTTTGGGGAGGCCTCTGCAGAGACTATTTCCCACCCAAATAAAAAAGTGGCACCCGAGGGCATCCATCCAGCCTGTTCTGTGCCTCTGCCCCTCCTACCAGTCTCAGTGTGCTTTCTTCTTTACTTCTCTAGTTGTAGGATTCCCATTCAGCCAGCTTTCCAGCAGTTCTGGCTGATGGTTGTCTTGTTTTTAGCTGTAATTTTGATGAGTTGTGGGAGGTGACAAGTACAGGCATTTTCCTATGCTGCCATCTTGGTTTCCGTGACTGTTCTTTTTCAATAGTTTTGTTATTTTTTAAATTTCTGGCCTCTCCATATAAACGTTAGATATCAAGTTTTGTTGATATCCACAAAATGACCTGCTGGGATTTTTATTGGTATTGCATTGAATTTATAGGTCAAGTAGGGAAGAACTGACACCTTGACAATACTGAGTCTTCCTGTACATGAACATGAAACATCTCTCCGTTTATTTAGTTGATTTATTTCACCAGAGTTTTGCAGTTTTCCTCATACAGATGTTATACATATTTTGTTAGATTTATACCTAAGTATTTCATTTTTGGGGTGTTAATGTAAAAGGTATTATGTTTCTAATTTTAAGTTCCACTTGTTCATGTTGGTGTATAGGAAAACAACTGACTTTTATATATTAACTTTGTATCCTGAAACCTTGCTATAATTGTTTATTAATCCCAGGATTTTTTTTTGGGGGGGGTCATTCTTTTGGATTTTCTACATAGACAGGGATTTATTTTTTAATGGTTTTTATACAACTACTCCACCCCCATTTTATTTTATTTTATTTTTCAATATATTTTATTGATTTTTTACAGAGCGGAAGGGAGAGAGATAGAGAGCCAGAAACATCAATGAGAGAGAAACATCGACCAGCTGCCTCCTGCACACCCCCTACTGGGGATGTGCCAGCAACCCAAGTACATGCCCTTGACCAGAATTGAACCCGGGACCTTTCAGTCCGCAGACTGATGCTCTACCACTGAGCCAAACCGGTTTCAGCCCCCATTTTATTATGAATATTTTAAATTATACAACAAAATTGAAAAAGTTGTACAGTGAAGGCTCGTATTCACCAACTAGATTTAACTGTTTATATCTAGTTATGTTGGTTTTAGCACATATTGATAAAAATATCCATCTCTCTATACATCAAGACCTTATTTTTCTCACAACTTTTTATTATGAAAATTTAAAAAATAGTTGAAAGAAAAATGTATAACATGAAAAACATGAAAACCACTCCTTACATCAATTGTGCCATATTGACTTTATCTATATTTATGTTTGTGTATCTTGTTCAGGTTTAGTTGCAGATATAGTGGCACATCATACACTTTATAGTTTACATAACCTTATAGGTTAGTTTACATCTAGAAATAAAATGCTTTCTAATTGGAAGCTCTTGAGCAGAGCAATGACCTGACTTAACTTACCTTTCAACAGTACCCCTCTGGCCACTGTGAGAACAGATTCAATGAGGGCATATGACAGGGGAACCCATCATTTAGTAAAAATTTTTTTGTGCTTGCTGACAGCAGAGGGAGGAAAAGTAACCAGGCTGACGAGAAGGACCTGTATGCTACAGTTGGACTCTATTAATCCTATATATCAGGATGACTTTTGACTTTGTTATATGAGTACTTTCTGTGCTATTATTTATTTATTCTGTGCTATTATTTATTAAGTCACTAACTTAAAAAATTGTAAGTGTCATAAGTAAAATTATAGATAAAATCATTCATTTGGCCCTAACTGGTTTGGCTCAGTGGATAGAGCCTGCAGACTGAAGGGTCCCAGGCTTAATTCTGGTCAGGGACATGTACCTTGGTTGTGGACACATCCCCAGTAGGGAGTGTGCAGGAGGCAGCTGATCAACGTTTCTCTCATCTATGTTTCTAACTTTCTATCCCTCTCCCTTCCTCTCTATAAAAAAAATCAATAAAATATATCTAAAAAATCATTCATTTGGTGGGTTTCACTTTTTCTAACACAATTAAAATACCTAACCATTAAAATAAAGAGAAATAATGTATAACATCTGAAAATTATCACATGTACTGCCAGGATTGCAGATATCAAACTTTGGGAAAGACATTATAGGCAAAGGAATCCATTGAAGATTTTTAAGCCCTGGAAAGACATCATCTGAATTTTGTTTGAGAACATTCTAGCAATGGTATAAAACAAGGATTGGAGAGGGGAAAAAATTAAAGCTTTGTTACTTACCACCTGTTATGTAACCAATGCTCAGAATATGGAGAGAAATGGAATAGGTTGCTGCCAACAAGGAGCCTACAGTCTAGTAAGGGAGATAGACATGAGGACATGATTCCAGCAGAGTGGAGGTACCAGTGATGGGAGTGCCCAATGGCGGCCAAAGGCAGGCATGGTCAGCAGTGCCTTGGAAGCTAGATTCAAGAAGCCTCGACCGAGGAAAAGATGCCTCAGCCAGGTTTCAGTGGGCGTGTGGATACTGTGATTACAGATGGGAGGCAGCCAATGAAGAGGAAGTACATGCAAGCAAGGGCATGTGAAATGATGGGCATCCATTCAAGAAATATTGACTGAGCACTTACTGTTGCCCTGGTCCTGTGCTGAGCCCAGAGAAAAGGGGACCAAAATGCAGTCCTCACTCTGAATAAGCTCACTGTCCATTACAGTGACAACCATGCCGCTCAGTGGCAGTGTTACTGACAGAAGAGGGTGTGGGATGCCGTGGGAGTGCATCTGCTGAGCATATCATTCCGACTGGGTGGCAGAGACGATCTTTCAGATGAATTGTGAAAGTGTGCCCAGCACCGGTGTGAGCACAGGATGCATGCGATCAGGTGACACACTTGCAGGAACTGCAGATGAGTCAGTGGAGACATGTGAGTTTGATCCGGAAAGGAATGCACTATTATTACCAACCTCAGGACTGATAATTCACAGTCACCTTTGAAAAGAGCACCTTGCAGAGCAGAGAATGGTTTGAAGGGAGGCTACATGACTTGCAGAGAAAGAACAGTTTTGATGGCTGAGTTGATTTTATAGGAACTAGAGCAATATAAATGGAAGGCAGGGAGGAGACTGACAGGAGAAAGATTAGGCAAATGAGGTGAGCCCTGGCTGGTGGTGCTCATTGGTTAGAGTGTCAGCCCACACACCAAAGGGTCATGGGTTTGATTCTGGGCCCCAGTTGGGGCACATGCAGGAGGCAGCCAATTATAGTGTGTCTCTCTCACATTGATGTTTTTCTCTCACTCTCGCTCTCTCTACTCCTATCTCTCTCTCTACCCCCTCCTTCCCTTCCACTCAGTGGAAAAAGATTTTCAGGTGAGGATTAATAAAACAAAGCAAAGTAAAAAAAAGAAATGAAGTGTGTGAAGAAAGTGACTCTGGATTGTTTGAATAGCCTTTCTTCTGTAGAATTGGAAGGACTCTTTCTCCATCGACTACCTGAGTGTTTTCCACCTGCTCTGGGGAAGGTGCTTGAAATCCAAGTAACATGAAAGGCCCTGGCTGTGCCATAGAAGCAAAGTGTGGTGCCTGGAAGGAGATGAACACTCTGGGGTGAAAAGGACTCTACACTCACTTGCTGATTGATGTGAGGGCCATGCAGGAAGCAGGGGACATCTAACTTGTGCTTCTGAGCCAGGCTCTCAGCCTGGCACACATTAGAATTACTTGGAGCTTGCAAAAGTCCTGATGCTCTGACTATACTCTAGACCAGTTAGATCGGAGCCTCTGGGGTGAGATCTGGTGTCAGTATCTCCAAAAGCTCCAGCTTATTCCATCGTGCAGCCAGTGTAGCCAACCTCGAGATTTACTTCCTTGGGAACAAAGACTCTAGAGACCCATTCTTGTAGACTTGGCACAGATGTGGGGATAGCCAGACACGTTGGCAATTGAGTCTCATGACACTATAAGCATTTTTAGAGGCACAAACTTAATCAGGGAACCGGAGTATCATTTCTCTTTGATAATTTGATGTTGGCTTGCCATTTGATTAGGTAACACTAATCTTAAGTGTCTGACTGAAGTCCAGAGGCCAGGTGTACACGCAGCAGGGTTTGGTCAGATGATTAGAGCGTGCTCTGAGGTTCACCAGCATGACGAATTTAGCACATGTCTATCTGAGATGGATTTCATACTTGCCAACAGGCAGGACTGTAGAGTTCAGGGGCATTATTCTTCCTTCTGCCATTTTGGAAAGATGGTTAGTGATTCCTTGACACAGTTGAGATATGTTGGTCCTACAGGGTGGATTATTTTACTAAGTTTAATAGATCCATATTTACTTATTGACCCAAGGATATACTACTCAGCGGCCTGTAAATGTAATGGTTAAATTGAGTTTATTGTTAATGGAGGTTCACAATTGGGGTGCTTGGTCAAGAAAATCAGTGTGTACAGTCTTCTAAGTATAGGGGGTAAGGCCCTTAACATGGTAATATTAGAAATTGGTTAGCTTGATTGTTTTTCACAGGTAGCTCCTACTTAAAAATTGCAATGATGTCTATACTTTCCACACAAAAAAAGGAAACAACAATGAAATTCTCATGCACTCCAGAAAAGGGTATGCTCCTTCTCTTTGGCCAAGTGAGCATGCTGATGCTTTTTGGCCAGCACTCCTTTGTGGAGCACCTGCTAGGTGCTAGCACACACTAGGGGTGGAGATAGAGTCTCATGGCATGCTGTCCTGGATGCTGACCTGGCATTTGTGGGTGGGAAGTCCTTGCAGAGAGCTAAGTCCAGGGTGGAGATACACTGAGTGGCCAGATTATTATGATATCTGAATGCATAATAATCTGGCCACTCAGTATATATTTATATATAGAAGAGGCCTGGTGCATGAATTCGTGCATGGGTGGGGTCTGGCCAGCCTGCCCAAGGGGCGGAGACACAGGCCGTTGGCCAACCTGACTGTTAGTTGAACTCCTGGTCGAGGGTACAATTTGCATATTAGCCTTTTATTATGTAGGATATACACTGAGTGGTCAGGTTATTATGATCTCTGAACGCATAGTAATCTAGTCACTCAGTGTAAGCACACAGAGCAAGAGGCCCACAGCTGGCCACAGGTGTTCATCAGGGCGAAAGCACTGCACTGACTCCAGGTAGTGGCGCCGCATCACAGTCCTCCCTGCATTTCCGCTGTCCACAGGACACTTTGGGATAGAGAGATACACTTTCCCCGGCTTTGATTTGCTGAACTGCAGTGTCATCTGCGGATACTTTGCAGGAAATATAAGTAAAATCCATTACTTAAAAGATATTCTTCTGCCCCAGTTGGAGCCTTATTCAACTGGTTTTCAGATTTGGGTCCTGGTCTAGGCATGTACTAAGGCAGCCAACTGGCGTTTCTCTCTCCCATCCATCTCTCTCTTTCGCTCCCCCAAACCCTCCTCTCTAAAACTGGTGACCATGTCCACAGGTGAGGATTAAGGAAACAAATGTATGTTCTCCTGCATTCAATCTGCTACATACACAATATGCTTTCACATTCTATGCCTGCAGTTTTCCCTTTACTTGTCTTTTGTCTGAAACTCTCACAATAGTTACTTCCAAAATTATACTTGCAACAAAAGCTTAGAAAGTGACTTTCCTCGTGGCAGTGAAGAAGTACATCCAAAATGGACTGTTTAAAGGAGGCTAATTGACTCAAATAACCTCAAGGCTTTGCCTGTTCAGTAATGTCATGTTCCTGGTGTTGAGTTGTGGTTAATCGTTGGCTGTTGCAAACAGGCGCTGTCCATGGAGTGTCACTGTTGCTGCCACAGGAAGGAGCCAACGCTTCCCCTCAAGCACCGCACGCTTTTTCAGTGACTTCTGCTGGCTGTCAGCACCAGGGGGGCAGGCTAGGATGCCTGGACTAGAAAGGACTAGCCTTGTGCATTGTACTTAGAGCTGGTGGGTTTGTGCTTTCCAAGTAACAATTCTTGATGAGCCTGTGGCTTCCACTGCAGTTCTGAAACGTTTATTGAGAATTTCTTTACTGACGTTTTGACGCAGGTTTGACCTATGGAGGCCATGGAAACAGCCAAGAGCTAGAAACAGTCAGCAGTTAGAATCCTGCCTGTGTTCAGAACCTCAAGTTTTGTGCTGGGCTGAGACATGACCCCCTGTTACCACCTATTTGTGAGATAGGATTAAAAGCATACAAAGCACCAAAGTCACAAAGGCCTGTGTCCATAGCACCTACTTTGGTGGGGTAGCTAGGCTAGCCAGTTAGTCTTCAACGAAGTTCCTATCCTAAGTCCACGTGCTGACTATAAGGAACACAGGCCCTATGATATTCTAAATTAGTAAGAACATTTGGTCCAAAAGATGACTTGTGAGGTGAATGAGCTTACCAACACCAGGTCAGGAACAGGGTGTTGTGTGAAATTCTGTGAGGGAGTTCTACCCAGGAGTGCATTGGACCAGTGACATGCTTGCTCCTTGTCTCTGCCTCCACAGCATGGGAGGGCATTGTGGACTTATTTACTCTGCATGGCAAGCACCTAAAGCAGTAGGCGTGCAGTAAGTGAATTATAAGCAGGGCTTAGGAATTCGTTTTCTGCCAGAGATTCATTCAAAAATGGTTGTTTACTCATGTGCTTCAGCAGCACATCCAGTAAAACCTCAACATAACAAATAATTCGAGCAGAAGGCTGCACATTAAAGCCAAAAGTCCATTATATAATAAAGTAGGTTTTCTCAATGAGTATGTTAAAAAATTGACAAGTTAGTTTTCCTATTTGTACTTACGTTTGTATAATTAAAATTATGTATGAAAAGTTTAATTCCCCTGCTTCCTCTCTGCAGGGCTGTCAGTGGCTCACAGGCCCCTTGCCCCTGTGGGTATCCAGGGGTCCCCGCCCACTCACCTTGGCAGAAAAGAGAAAAAGGCTCTTCTGTGGTGGATGGCATCTCCCAGGGAGCCCTGGTGGCTGGAATCTAATTTCCTGGTAGTTTTGCAACTGGGATCTGTTATGACTAGAGAATGCCAAAGCGCTCAGATAAGAAGCACAGAGGTGCCTTGGCCGAACAGACATGAGGCTTTTCATAAACCAGTGGCTCCTAAGCATATGATGTAGTAGTTCCATGACTAGCAGCTCATGGCCTTGGCTCCGTGGGTTTCCGCCATCAAAGCCTTGATGAGACTTGTGTTAGAGAAGTGTGTGATTTAGGCGGCTTCGAAGTGGTCTTTGGTTTCTATTGCTTCTTTGGTGTTCCCTACCCAGTTCTCCCATCTGGTCTGTCTTGTGGTGCCAATCAGTGGACAAGCAAAGTGGGAAGACCAGCAACATGCTTGAGTGCACCCACCACAACATCAAGTTCACAAATGCAATCATGACCTTGTCTTCCCATCTGCAAAGTCTGTGCTCAGTTATTTGGAACTTCCGGTGTCCTAGTTAGTATGGGCCATTAGAAATCACTGAACCCTTTCCCACCAGTGGTCAGAGGCAGCTGGGTTATGATAACTTGGACATAAGTGCCAATGGGAAAGATATATGACTCAGGCCATTTTGGCTGCCAGTGACAGGAAGCTGATGCAGACTAGCTCACACAAAGCAGAGATGTAATCGCACATGTAACTGAAAGCAGGCAGAGCTGAATCACGAAGGTGTGCAGGTGATGCAGGAGCCTCTGTTTCTGACCTTCCGTGTTGGGTGCAAGCTTGGTACCACACGGCAGCAAGATAGCTCAAGCGTACATGGGCCTGACGCTGGAGATCTGAGAGGAAACGGGCTTGTCCCTGCAGCACAGCAAAGTTTACAGGTGGCCCCTGGAAGTCTCCGTGTGAGCCATGGGGCCATCCATGACCTGTGGGTGTAGCCTGAGGCCAGAGTGCTCTGACCAGGGCTAGGTGTATGCCGACCTTGGGGTTGGGGGTGGAGCAGGCTCCACTGAGTCTTTAGGACTGAGACAGGCTTAGTGCGGAAGAGGGAGAGGATCTTTCTTAAAGGAAGGTATGCTGGGAAGACAAAGCACCATGTGCCCCAGAAATGAGGTTTTCAATAGATATTTCAGGTGGGGCAGTTAAGTAACCGCATCCCAACAGCACCGGGACCTCTAGAGGCCACAGTCTGTGTGTTGGATGGTGCAGCTCAGGACTGAAGCCTCTGTGTTTGTCTCAGAGCCCAGAACGTGCAGCAGAGGAATGGGGTGTGGGTAGGTAGCATTCACTTCTTGGGTTGAGAAGAGGCAGTGTGCCGGGTGCTTGTGGAGCAGCTGTTGGGAGGGATGGCCAGACCTAACAGATGCGTCAAATCCAGGAGACCAGGGCCATTCTCAGCTCTGCTGTTAGAGGAGGAGGTAGTGATGGGTGGAGGCCTTCTACTTAACTCCTACCTGTCCTTCAGAACTCAGCTCAAATACCACTTCTCCAGAGCACTCTTCCTGGGCTCACTTGCCATCACAGAACTTTGTGGTATCTTTTGTCATCATTTGAAATAACTTTACTTATGATGACCTGACAGACATCTAGCTCCTGCACACATCAGGTTTGCCTGTCATCAAATGCCCAGCACTTGGCCCAGTGCCTAGCACAGTTAATAACCACTCATTGCCTTTTTAGATGAATGAGCGGTACAGGTAATAGCAACTGGATTTATTATGAAAATGCAACAACTATGTTCTCTTCTAATGTGCTATAGTTTGATCTTTTCACTTATTTCCTTACTTGGCTGAATTAATGAGGTACTTTAAGGGAGCCCAGGTAATCAACAGGAAGTTGCAGATAAGCAGGAGCCCCTTTGCTGTATAGGATTTATTTATTTATTTGCAAAACATGTGAAATAAATGCACACGAGTTACATGGAAAAAGGCTAATCTGGAATGTAATTGAGAACTGTGGGAATTGTTGGCTTTAATGAAAGTTCTCGGCTGAGAACCCAGACGTGCTACTTGTGAACTGGTTTTCTCTCGTGTTGAATGGACGTAAGTTTAGTATAAAGATGAAGGCCCAGCTCCCACTTTGTTTGAAGCCTGTTGGATGGCCATCTCTTGGCTAAAGTGTTATGAGTACATATGTGTGTGTGTGCCTGCACACATTCAGCTCTCGGTCCTCCCAGACCCTTCTCTGTGGCTGTGCACCAGGCCTGGGGATCACAGTTTACATGTCAGTCTCTGGTATGAACAACTGGAAGGTAGGGATTACTCAATTATTCCAAAGAATTAAAATTATTTGACAAAATTTCTGTCATTTTTAAATAAGTTCAACAGATAGCAAACTTTTCTGAAACCTTTTGTTAGATAGCTTTGAAGCAATAAGAAAAAAACACTGGAAAAACTGTGTTTTGAATCTTCTCCCTCCCCCCCGCACATGTTAGCTCTTCCTGGTGCTGCGTGTAATATGATTTGCCTGGTCCCGCTGGGCATGGCGGTCACTGATCCTGGTTTGGAGCCTATTCTCAATCGGAAGCAACAGACAACACAGGGACCCTTGAAGGCCAATGCCAGCCATCATGGGATTCAAACAGCACTTCATTTGTTTATCTGTTTGTGTAGCATTTGCATACCAGAAGGTAAAATGATTCTCTATAACCTCTGATTGGTTTAGAAAAGAAAACAAACAAACAAAAATCATGTTTTAGGGCTTTTTGAGTACATACTAAGGAAGTCAAATATGAGTTAAGACCTCTGTTGGCTGTTTTTCAAATGGTCTTGTAGCCAGGACACACCTCTCACTCTTGACTCTTGCATTGCTACATGATTTGGGTTTCCTGGAGTCCTCCTTACTGCATGTCACTTCCCTATACACTGAGTGGCCAGATTATTATGATCTCTGAACACATAATAATCCAGCCACTCAATATATATATATATATATATATATATATATATATATACATTATAGAGGCCCAATGCATGAATTTATGCATGGGTGGAGTCCGGCCAAACCTGGCCAGCGGGAGGGGGCCATGGGTGGTTGATCGGCCTGCCTGCTGGTTGAACTCCTGGTCGAGGGGAAAATTTGCATATTAGCCTTTTATTATATAGGATATACACTGAGTGGCCAGAGTATTATGCATCCAGAGATTATCATAATCTGGCCACTCAGTGTATATTTTTAAGCCTCATGTTGCTTCTTTGACTGATTTTATTAGTGAGACATTTTTTTCCCTTTTCATGATGTAATATTGCATCATCATCATCATCTGCAGATCTTCCTGTGATTGATCATGATCAATGTGGGGAACTCGAGGACCAGGATAAAATAACTCACATATCTGGATTTATGTGGCTTGCTGGAGACTTGGGTCGTAAAGAAATAGGAAGTCAACTTGAGCTGTCTTAAGTAAAGTGAGGTTTCTTATAAAGACACAGCAGGCACATCAATAGGCATCCAGGGACAGCAAATAAAATAGAGTTGAGCCATAAAGAAGTGGAGCAGGAAAGACAGGCCTGAAGTGGCATTCTCTGTTCCTGATATTGTTACTTCATTGTTTCCCTCTGTCTCTGCCTATGTCTCTCTCATTTCTCTCTGTCTCTCTTTCTGTCTCTTCTCCTCTCTATCTTTGTCCTCTCTCTCACTCGCTCTTACACACACACACACACACACACACACACACACACAGAGAGAGAGAGAGAGAGAGAGAGAGAGAGAGAGAGAGAGAGAGAGAGACACGGAGATGAGACAGAGACAATGAATGATGAATGGATGAATGAATGGGGACCCTAAGAGGCTTGGAAAAAATATTAAGCAGTCAAATACACATTTTAATGGAATTTGCCACAACCCCAAAAGAAAGTAGAACAGGTCAGAAGAAATATTTGAAGAGACAATAGCCAAGAATTTAAAAATTTTTTTATTGTTATGTCTCCTTCCCTCCCCCCCACCCCCTTCAATCTACCCTCACCTCCCCCCACCCTAGGCTGTCACTACCCCCTTGTCTGTATCCATGGATTATGCATATATACATACAATTTCTTTGGTTGATCACCTCCCACCCATCTACCCTCCCCCATCTTCCCTCCAAGATTTCTCACTCTGTTCCATGTTTCCATGTCTCTGGATCCACTCTGTTCATCAGTTTATGTTGTTAATTAGATTCAACATATGAGTGAGATCATGTGATACTTATCTTTCTCTGACTGATTTATTTCACTTAGCATAATACTTTCCAGGTCCCTCCATGCTGTCTTAAAGGGTAAGATATTCTTCCTTTTCACTTCTGCATAGTATTCCATGGTGTAGATGTACCATAGCTTTTTTATCCACTGAACTACTGATATAAACTTGTAATAGCTGAGAATTAAAAAAAAAATAATGGAAGACATCAAACCTAGAAGTTCAAATTAAGTAGTTCAGAGAACCAAGATAAATACCAGGATAAATATTTGAAAAACATACAAAACAACACATAGACATTTTATATTCAAACTGATCAAAGATAATGATAAACTGTTGAAGGCAGTCAGAGAAATAAAACACATTACATAGAGAGGAACAAAAATCAGAATGTTAGCAGACTTTATCAGAAACTACAAGATAGAAAACAATGTAATGACATCTTTAAAATATTGAAGTAAAAAACTTGTCAACTTAAAATTTTATACACAATTCAAACATCTTTAATAATTTAAGATTAAATAAAGATTAAGAGGATAAATGATAATGAAAGGAGATTGGACTGGGGTGGTAAACACACAATACAGTATACAGATGATGTGCTGTAGAATTGTATTTCTGAAACCTATGTAATTTTATAAACCAATGTCACCTCAATAAATTCAAATAAGAAAAACTGAACACATAGATACAGAGAACAGGTTGGTGTTTACCTAAGTGGGATGTGGGGGGAATGGGTGAAATGGATGAAGATAGTCAAAAGGCATAAATTTCATTATAAGATAAATCTTTTTTTATTGTAGACTAGAGGCCCGGTGCACAGATTCGTGCACCAGCGTGGTCCTTCAGCGTGGCCTGCAGGGATCAGTGGGCCTCCGTGCTGCCACAGCCCAGCCTTACCCACCAGCTCATTGGACTCTAGCCCACTGACCACGTTGATCCACACAGCACAAAGTAGTGCCTGAATGGCAGATGGCCAGGGAGGAGCCTGGGGCTGCACTGCTCCCACTCATTCTGGCCCCACTGTGCCTGCCACCACCACTTGGTAGGCTCACTGTTGCTCTGTTGCAGTCTCCGCGTGCCATCCTAGGACGACTGGTGTGCCCATGACTGCACAGTCTGTAGAGAGCTGCCAAGAAGGCGCAAGGACATTCTTTTAATTCTTATCAGCTGAGCCCAAGGGCACTGGCAGAATCCTGTTATCAGTACTGATTTCTTAATCCATGTGCTTGGAATGAGGAACAAATAGGATCTTGACTCACTCAGGTCTTGATATGCTAAATCTTGTTCCAAAAAATAAGGAGCTTACCTAGATTTTGATGAATAGAATCTGCGCACACCCAGAACTCCTTTTGACCTTAAACTCCCCTTTGGTAGCCAATAAATATGCTGTGTTGTCTGTGCTGAGTATGACTATCTCTCCATTAAAGAGATGGCACCCACCTTGCTCCCAGCTTTATGAATCTATTTCTGCCTCTTGTCTCTTTCTTTCTCTAATTTCTTAATCCCTAGCTCCTCCCCTCAGGAACCTGTTGTTTTTCCGTGCGGGACACAGAAAAAGGAGAAACACCACACAGTCGCTGTTCATCATTGCAGCCTCACCACTTGTGCAGCCCTGGAGAAGTGGCTGTGGGCTTGCACCCAGTAAGTCCCGATGCTGGGACTGGGAGCCATGAACAGGCACCCATTGGTCAGCTGAGTGGTGCTCCTGCTGTGGGAGCTCACTGATCACCAGGGGGTAGCTCCTGCATTGAGTGTCTGACCCCTGGTGTGTGCGTCATAGCTACCAGTTGACTAGTCACTTAGGCTTTTTCATATACTAGAGGCCCGGTGCATGAGTTTGTGTATGGGTGGGGTGCCTCAGCATGACCTGTGGGGATTGGGCCAAAACTGGCAGTCCAACTCAGCCTGCCACTTCTGCCTGCCACTCCTGCTCATCCCAGCTCTGCTGAGCCTGCCATGGGCTCAATTCCAGTCAGTTCTGATCAGGAGAGGGTTGTGCTGCAGTGGCACTCGCCAGCTGTGAGCCCTGCATCTGGCGCCTATCCCAAGGAGGGTGTGAGGGGTCCAGGATGCAATCAGCCCTCCAGGCAGGCAATAGGATATCCTTGCTGGCCTGGGATCTGGGATCCATCCGCTGATATTCACACTAGTTGTTGGGAGCCACCTGGTGGCTACTTTTATATCATTTATTTTTTGCCAAGTGTCTAGGGAGGGGAATCGGCTGTGGTGCCTGAGACCGACTTCTAGGAGGCAAGCGGTATTGTCAGGATTATGCCAGCAGAGGCCTGTCTGTTGGCACCTGGCCCATTCTCCAGAGATTGGACCTGCAAGGAAGACTATTGTGGGAATGAGTGGCTGCTGCCAGGCTAGTGGCTCCTAGGCTGCTGGGACAGGTTGGTCAGCTGATTGGCACTCCCACTATTGGCAGGCGAGAATTCTACCACTGAACCACCAATGCCCTACCACTCCCACTATTGGAACACACCAACCACCAGGGGGAAGCTCCTATGTTGAGTGTCTGCCCCCTAGTGGTCAGTGCACATCATAGTGACTGGTCTATCAGTCATCTGGTAACTTAGGCTTTCATATATATATTTAGATTTAATGGTGATGTAATGTAGACAACAGTGACTTAGTTAGCAATATTATATTGCGTATAGGAAAGATGCTAAGAGAATAGATATAAAGTTATAAAGATATAAAGTTCTCAAAACTAGAAAAAAATGTAAGTATGTAATGATGATGGATGTTAACTAAATATGTTATGGTATATCAAGTCATTATGTTGTATATCTAAAGCTAATTAAACGTTACATGTACAATAAGTAAAAAATGAAAAGAATTTCACACTTGGAATAGAGTCAATGGGTTACTCTGGCCAATCATACTTTAAATATATATATATATATATATATAGTAACTAATCTCCTTAATTCTCCAATGTTTACAGAATTAATACATAATTTTTAAAAATAACAAAATTTTTATAAGAAAAGTAGTATTTATCAGAAATCCTGAACCTGGCAACACAGATTCCTTATAACCTATTTTGCTGTACCATTCAGAAATTTTTTAGTTTTTTACCTAAATCTATTGCTTTAAAATATGTTTAGGAGATTTATGAAGTTTAAGTCACTTAAGACAATTAATGTAACTAGTATACAGGTGCCCATAAAATCTAACAAATAGATCTTTTTTTGGTAATTCTTTCTTACAAACATATAACTAGTTACTTCATAGAGTTCTTTTATCTGTGAGTCTTATCTGCAGGAGACAAATTTAGAAATAATCAGGAACTTGAAATCACTAATTTGAGATTTTGTTTAAAATTACACATGCTACTGATATAACAGGCAAAATAGAAATGTGATTATTAACATCTTAACATTTTTAACAAAACAGTTCTAATCTTGCCAGCTGTTGTCATTATAGATATTATAGTTGCCTTTACAACTCCTCCTTAACACAGTTTGAAAATACATGTTGATTGCTATTTACTACTGAAAATACAAAAGGTTTACTGAGATCAGTTTATAAGACCTAGAAAAGCCCTGATATGTACCATTTTTCTCAAAATGGATGTGAAAAAAGTAAATTTTATAACAGCACCATTTATTCTGGTTCAGTTCTGATGGGTTGCCTTATTAATTTAATATTGTGATTAATGAAAACATTTTCTTAAAAAATTAAATAAAAAATGTTCTGACAAACAAAAGCTGGAAGAATTAATTATATGTGTTAAATGAGGTATTCAGGGAAGTTAGTGATAGAAACTGGTATCTGTCCCAAAGAAATGAAGATCTCTGGAAATGATTAAAATGAAAATAAATGTAAAGAGTTATTTAAAAAAATGTTTAAATTACTTAAAAAGATAATTGAGGATCATTTATACATTTCTGGTGGGAATGTAAACTGGTACCACCACTCTGGAATAAAATTTGGCAGTTTCTTATATGCAATTAAACTTTCAACTACCATGCAACCTAAAAATTACTCTTTTGGGTATTTATCCCAGGGAAATTAATACTTACATTTATACAATAACCTGCTCATGAATATCCTTAGCACCTTTATTTATAATAGCAGAAACTAAAATAGTTCACATGTCCCTCAACAGGTATATGGTCAAACATATAAACCATATGTTATATCAATAAGAAAAGTTAACCATTAATACACAAAACAACTTGGTTGACTCTTTAAGGAATTATGCTGAATTATGTTACATAAGACATGATTTCAGAAACCAAGATGGCGGCATAAGGTAAACATCTAAATACAGCCTACCACAACAATTTTAAAATTACAACTGGAAAACAGAGTGGACATTGTACAGAAACACCAGAAAGCTGGCTGAGTGGAAACTCTACCAACTAGAAAAAGAAGATAAAAGGACACTGAGCCTCAGGAGCTGTGGAGTTGTGGAGATCCATGTGTGCGGAAAGGCTGGCAGCTAAATACGCTGCTAGCTTACTCACAGCGCATGCGGAGAGGGCAGGCAGCTAATGCGGCTAGCTTTCTCGTTCAGGAGGAAAACAAAACCTCTGGATTGCAGTGATATCCAACTCCAGTCAGGGAGAAATTGGACTGTTAAGAAGTGGTTGAAACTCGAGAGCAACCTCTCAAAGGTGCGCATGTCTCAGCAGCCATTGCTCTAGGACTCGGAGAACAGGGTCCTCTTAGGGCGGGGCTGACAGAAACCAAAGCTTGTCTGCACCACCCTGAGACTCAGCCCCACCCAAGCTGAGCACAGAAGCCCTCCTAGGGAGACACTGCTGATCATCATAGCCATTTGGCTTGGTGATCAACTCTCCCCAGTGATAATAACAACAAGCAAGGCTTAACTACAACAAGACTGCTCATACAGCCCACAAAGGGCTGCACCAAGAGGATCCACCACAGGTAACTGGGGAGGCTGAGCTACTGGGCCCTGCTAGGACACCTAGCACACAAAGCCACTCCATCAACTCAGAAGCAGCTAAAATGCAGAGACAAAGAGGCAGGCCTCAATTGAAGGAAATGAAGGAAAGCCAAAGATTGGATATAGAGTTCAAAACCACAGTTATAAGGTTTTTCAAGAATTTCCTAGAAAAGGCCAATAAATTAAATGAGACCTTTGAAAATATGAAAGGGATCAACTATAAATTAAGCATTCACTGACTGAAATAAAAAATATTATACAGAGACCTAAAAGTAGAGTAGAGGATTGCAGGAATCAAGTCAAAGATTTGAAATACCAAGAAACAAAAACACTTCTCTGGAAAAGCAAAAACCAAATAGAATACAAAAAGTTGAAGATAGTGTAAGGAGCCTCTGGGACAACTTCAAATGTACCAACATAAGAATTATGGGGGTCCCAGAAGAAGAGAGAGAGCAAGATACTGAAAACCTGTTGGAAGAAATAGTGACAGAAAACTTCCACCACCTGGTGAAAGAAATAGACTTATAAGTCCAGGAAGTACACAGAACCCCAAACAAAAGAAATCCAAAGAGGACCACACCAAGACACATCATAATTAAAATTCCAAGAGCAAAAGACAAAGAGAGAATATTAAAAGCAGCAAGAGAAAAAGCAGTTAATTGCCTATAAGGGAGCACCCATACAATTGTCAGCTGGTTTTTCAACAGAAACTATGCAGGCCAGATGGGAATGGTAAGAAATATTCAAAGTGATGAACAACAAGAACCTATAACCAAGATTACTCTACCCAGCAAAGCTATCATTCAGAATTGAAGGCCAGATAAAGAGCTTCACAAATAAAAATAAGCTAAAGGAGTTCATCACCACCAAACCAGAATTATATGAAATGCTGAAAGGTATTCTTTAAGAAGAAGAGAAAGAAGATAAAGATAAAAATTATGAACAACAAATACATAACTATCAACAAGTGAATGTAAAAAGGGAATAAAAAATCTGATGAACAGTATAAACTGGTGAATATAATAAAATCAGGGGTATAGAAAGGGAGTTGACTGATGATTCTCAGGGAAAAGAGGGGTGGGGTGCGGGAAGAGACTGAAAAAAAAATCGTACACCTATGGATAAAGACAGTGGGGAGGGAGGGTAAGGGCAGAGGGTAGGGTAGGAACTTGGTGAAGGGGAGCTATGGAGGGAAAAAAAGAGGAACAATTGTAATTATCTGAACAATAAAGATTTGTTAAATTAAAAAAAAACATGTATCAAGAAAAAAAGAGATATGATTCCATTTCTATAACATTTTTGAAATGAAATTTTAAAAAATGAAACCAGATTAATGGTTGCCAGGGGTTAGGGATGAGGGTGTGTGTGAGGGGGAGAGGGGATAGAAGAGTGTGGTTTATAAAAAGGCAACACAATCAATCCTCCTGGTAATGGAATTTCTCTGTATCTTGACTGGTGATGCATAAAATTGTATCACACTAACCCCCTCACCACCTCCCTACTTACATAGTACAAGTAAAACTGAACAGCTGAATGAGATCAGTGTCAATATCCTGGTTGTGATTATGTATATACTTTGCAAGATGTTACCATTGGGGTTAACTGGGTAGCGATTACGTGGGATAACTCTGTACTATTTCATACCACAACATGTGAATCTACAATTATCTCAATAAAAATTTCAATCGCACCAATGTATTGTGGAATTATAGTAAATTCAAAAATAAAATATAGGACAATAGCCTAAAAGATGGGAGAAAAGAATTAGCCATATATTGTTATATGGTTCTCATATTTTAATAGAGGCCCGGTGCACAAAATCCATGCATGGGAGTTGGGGAGGTCCCTCAGTCCGACCTGCACCCTCTCGCAATCTGGGAAAGCTGGCTCTTAACTGCTTGCCTGCCTGCCTGCCTGCCTGATCACCCCTAACCATTCTGCCTGCCTGCCTGATTGCCCCTAACAGTTTGCCAGCTTGCCTGATTGCCCTTAACCACCTCTGCTTCAGCCCTTGCACCTGGGACCCAGTCTTCCCTCCCTCTGGCTGGCTACAGGCACCCAGAACCCCAGACAGTGCTGCCTGAGCCCTGGCTTTGTCAGGAAGAATGTCCATAATGAAGACTGGAAGACATCCAGCGTATCCAGTCTAATTAGCATAGATTATTTTTATTAGTATAGATGGGAAGAAGTATATTACTATTTTAAGCTAAAATAAGATTAAGTAAATATGTATATTGTAAACTTTAGGATAATCAGTAAATATATCTCTTTACAAATGAGGCATGAATAATAAGCCAGTAATGGATATAAAATAATAAAAATCACTCAATCCAAAAACAGGCAGAAAAAGAGAAAAAGGTCAAAGAATGGAGCAGGTAGAAAATAACTAGCCATAGGGTAGATTTAAATCCAATCATATCAACATTACATTAAGTAAAAATGGTCTAAATACACCAATTAAAAGATAGAAATTATTATATTGAATAGGTTAAAACAAAATCCAACTACATATTATGTACCAAAAACCCACTATATTATTTTTTAAGTAAAAATCTCTTTATATATATTTTATTGATTTTTTACAGAGAGGAAGGGAGAGAGATAGAGAGCTAGAAACGTCGATGAGAGAGAAACATTGACCAGCTGCCTCTTGCACACCCCCTACCGGGGATGTGCCTGCAACCAATGTACATGCCCTTGACCAGAATCGAACCTGGGACCTTTCAGTCCTCAGACCGATGCTCTACCGCTGAGCCAAACCGGTTTTGGCATAAAAATCACTTGAAAATGAAAACATAGATGTGTCAAAAGTAAAAGGACAAAACAATATAATATATAAACACAAATCAAAGGGAAGTTGGAGTGGCTGTTTTAATATAAAGTCAACTTCAGGACAAGGAATACTTATTACCAGGGATCATGATAAATGGGTCCCTTTACCAATAAGATATAATCATCCTAAAGATGTGTGCACCTAACAACAGAGCTTCAAAGTGCATGAGGCAAGGACAGAGGTGAATGGAGAAATAGACAAATCCACAACACTAGTGGCGACTTCATCTCTCTCAGTAACAACAAGACAAGTAGACAGAAAATCACTACGAAAAAAGAAGAAGTGAACATACCAACAAAAGATATGACCCAATTGACATGTACAGAACACTCCAGCCAACAACAGCAGAGCACACCTTCTTTCCAATCCTCATGGAACATTCACCAAGATAGACCATCTTCTGGGCAGTAATCAAACCTGGGACCCTTCAGTCCACAGGCCGATGCTCTATCCACTGAGCCAAACCAGTCAGGGCAAGAAAGAAATATACATGGAATTCCTACAACTTAATAAAAGGAAGACAAACAATCCAATAAAAAATGGACAATGAACCTAAATAGATACCTTTTGAAAGAGGACACTCAGAAAGCCAAGAGATATGAAAACATGTTCAAAGTCACTCATCATCCAAAAAATGCCAATCAAAACAACAATGCGGTACCATCTCACACCTGTCGGAGTATTATTTATGAGTATTATTTAGCCATAAAAAGAAAGAAATCCTGTCATTTACAACAGCTTGGATGAATCTAGAAGACAATGGAAGTATACTAGACACAGAAAGACATGCGGTATGATCTCACTTACAAGTGGAATTTAAAACCCTTGAATCATAGAACCAGGGAATGGTCAATGGTTGCTAGAGGATGGGGGAGTGGGAGGAATAGGGAATATTGATCAAAAGGTACAAACTTTCAGTTATAAGATGGACAAGCTAGTTCGGGGGCTCTAATGTACAACATGGTGACTATAATTACAATGATAAATCACATATCCGGGTATCATCCATCCTAATAAAAGAGAAACATGCAAATTGACTGTACCTTCACTATACCACAAGCCACACCTACCAGCCAATCAGGGTGAGTATGCAAATTAACCAAACAAAAAATGGCGGTTAATTTGCAGGTTAATCCAGGCCAGAGCAAAGACTGAAGACAGCACAGAAAGAAGCCAAACGCTGCAGAAGGGAGCAAAGCTGCAGAGAAGCAAGCAAGCGGGCCGTGGAGAAGGGAGAGAAGCCAGTGGGGGCAGGGCTGCGGAGAAGGGAGGAAAGCAGGTGGGGCAGTGGAGACCAGGAAGCCCTATTGCAGGAATCTTCCTGCAAGGGGCATCTAGTAAGATTATAATGGAGCTGAAAAATTTCTATTGCCTAGTGATGTCAGAGCCACAGTAAAGTCACGTGTTTGTGGTGATACTATTGTAAACAAACCTGCACTGCCAACCATATTGTAAAGTACAGCACATGTCCTTTCTGATTGGTGTTTCTATTTCTTGGGATATATTCCTAGAAGTGGGATCACTGGGTCGAATGGGAGTTCCATTTTTAGTTTTTTGAGGAAACTCCATACTGTTCTCCACAGTGGCTGCACCAGTCTGCATTCCCACCAGCAGTGCACGAGGGTTCCTTTTTCTCCGCATCCTTGCCAGCACTTGTCCTTTGTTGGTTTGTTGATGTTGGCCATTCTGATAGATGTGAGATGGTACCGCATTGTTGTTTTGATTGGCATCTCTTGGATGATGAATGACTTTGAACATGTTTTCATATCTCTTGGCCTTCTGAGTGTCATCTATTTAGGTCCATTGTCCATTTTTTATTGGATTGTTTGTCTTCCTTTTATTAAGTTGTAGGAATTCCCTGGAAATTAAGCCCTCCTGATGGGAGATAACATTGGCAAATATGTTCTTCCATGCAGTGGGCTTTCTTGTTGTTTTGTTGATTGTTTCTTTTGCTGTGCAGAAGCTTTTTATTTTGATGTAAAACATATGCCCCCCTATGTTCATGGCAGTACAATTTCAATAGCTAAGATTTGAAAACAGCCTAAGTGCCCATCAGTGGATTAGAAAACTGTGGTACATCTACACCATGGAATACTACACAATGGAAGGAGCTCCTACCATTTGCATGGATGGACTTGTAGAGCATTATGCTAAGTGAAATAAGCCAGTCAATAAAGATAAGTTATCACATGATTTCACTCATTTGTGGAATCTAATGAACAGCATAAACTGATGAACAAAAACAGATCCAGAGACAGAAGCATTGATCAGACTGTCAACCTCAGAGGGAAGGTAGGGGAAGGTGGATGTAAGAGGGAGAGATCAACCAAAGGACTTGTATGCATGCATGTAAGCCTAACCAATGGACACAGACAACAGGGTGGTGAGGGCACCAGCGGGGGTGGGATGGGGGTGGCAATAGGGGAATAAGGACACAGTGTAATACCCTAATCAATAATAAATAAAACAAAACAAAACAACAACAACAAAAACACTCCCTACTAACCTTAAAAAAAAAAGTATAGCACATACAATGCCATATGGCCTTAATGATCAAAAACAACTGTTACCGGGTTGTGTATTTACTATAGTAAGCTTTTAATGATTACTTCAGAGTGTGCTCTTTCTAATTATTAAAAAACCTTTGCTAAAACAGTGTTCTGTGTTACAACTGTAGCAGCTTCATCCAGCTCAGGTTCTCGATGGCGTCGTTTTGCCTTGGGCTGGGTGTAGGGTTGGGCTGTTTTGTGCGGAACCTGCTGACAGGCTTGTGGCCCTGAGCAATAGACTGTGCCGTATGGCCGGGTGTAGTGGTTGTAGCATCTGGGTGTGTGTAAGTGCACTGTGTGATGTTCGCACAACAAAGAAATCACCTGATGCATCTCTCAGAATATTACTGGTTGTTAAGTGCTGCGTGGCTGTATTGTATGCTTGGAATTGCTAAGAGAGAGAGAGTAGATGGTAAGCATTCTCACCAACAAAGAGAATTGTGAGATGATGGATGTGTTAACTTGATTATAATTATTTCACAATGTATATGTATATTAAATAATTCCATTATACACCTTTAAATAATCACCTTGTACAACCTAAATATGTGTATATTACTTGCCTATCATACTTTAATAAATATGACATTTTTTAAAAACACTTTTGATCTTTGAAAGACATTGTTAAGGAGTTGAAAAGGTAAGCCACAGAGTGAGAGACAATTTTTGTAAAATTCCTATTTGATAAAAAACTTGTACATAGAAAATACAAAGAACTATCAACCATCCTAGCTGGTTTGGCTCAGTTGTCAGAGCATTGGCCTGTGAACCAAAGGGTCCCAGGTTTGATTCTGGTCAAGAGCCCATGCCCAGGTTTTCAGGCTCAATCCCCAGTAGGGGGCATGCAGGAAGCAGCCAATCAATGATTCTCTCTCATCATTGATGCTTCTATCTCCACTCCCTCTCTCTTCCTCTCTGAAGTCAATAAAAATATATTTAAAAAAAGAACTCACAACCAATTAAAAGATAACAAACAACCCAACAAAAGGGCAAATATTTGTACAAATATTCCACCAAAGAAGATATCCAGATAGAAAAAAAGTACATGCAAAGATATTTTACATTATTGGCCAGTAGTAAAATGCAAATTAAAACCACAATGAGATATTACTAAATAACTATTAGAATGGCTAAAGTAAAAACTGACGCCGAAGCCGGTTTGGCTCAGTGGTAGAGCGTCGGTCTGTGGACTGAAAGGTCCTAAGTTCGATTCCGGTCAAGGGCATGTACATTGGTTGTGGGCACATCCCCGGTGGGGGGTGTGCAGGAGGCAGGTTGATGTTTCTCTCTCATTGACATTTCTAGCTCTCTGTCTCTCTCCCTTCCTCTCTGTAAAAAATCAATAAAATATATTTGAAAATATAAATAAAGTAAAAACTGACAATACCATATGCTGGCAAGATTGGCAAGCACCCAGAGCTTATAAAATCCTGGACAGAATTAAAATGGCACAGCTGCTTTGGAAAACAGTCTTCGCAGCTTGTTAGAAAATTAAGTATACATTTAACATATGACCCAGAACCCATTATAGCTATTTGCCCAAGAGAAATGAAAATGATGTCCACACAAAACAGGAATATAATTACTTAGGCAGCTTTATTCATAACCATAACAATAAATACTGAGAACAGCTCAAATGTCCTTTGATCAGTTCACAGGTAAGCACTGTGATACATCTACACCATGGAATAGGACACGCCAATGAAAAAGACTGATTTACTGATAGAACAGCATGAATTATGCCAAGTACATCATGCTGTAGTAAGGAGCCAGGCTCAAAACAATATCCACTGCACGGTTCCATTTATGTGGCATTCTGGGAAAGACACAATTATTGGGGTAATAAACACACGAGTGGTTGCCAGGACCTGAAGGCGGGGAGAGGGTGGGTTACAGAGACATGGGATATTATTTGCTAAGGGAAATATTCTAGGTTTTGATTGTGGTGTTGGTTATACAGTTGTACCAACGCAATTGCCAACAGTCATAAATTGTACATTACTGACAGTAAACTACCTGACTTTAAAAAACGTACAGATCATGGAAATTGTTTCCATTTTATTTTTGGAAGGTTGTCCTGAAATAATTACACAAAAACCATTTGACTTGCTATTTAGAAATGCCATTTTCTTCCTTTAGGTTACTCAACATTTTAAAAATAATTACCTCATCCAAGAAATAATTTCATGACTTGTGTATATTTTTAACTAAAGTGCATACTGCTTCTGCTAAGGGACCCTTATCTGTCTCCGCGGGGGCAGTTGAAATGCCCTTTTTTACAGCCAGTTCTGGGTCAGCGCGCCAGCGACGCCTCCCAAGCATGGTAACCAGCACCGCCGGCCTCCGCTGCTGTGAGCTGAGGATCGCCACTGGACACTAGGAGGCAGCAGGGCGCCATGTGAAGAACGTGGGCTCTGCAATCGGACTGCGCTCTCCAATGCTGCCTCAACGCACTTGCTGTGCAATGAAAGCTTTCTGTGCCTGCAGTGCTCTGTAAATAGATAGATGATAGATAGATAGATAGATAGATAGATAGATAGATAGATAGATAGATAAATAGATAGAGGATAGAGAGATGAAAGATAGATGATAGATAGATGATAGATAGGTAGATGATAGATAGATGATAGATAGATAGATGATAGATAGATAGATAGATAGATAGATGATAGATAGGTAGGTAGGTAGATAGAGGATAGATAGATGATAGATAAATAGATAAATAGACAGACAGACAAACAAATAGATGATAGATATGTAGATGCTAGATAGATAAATAGATAGACAGCTAGATAGATGATAGATGATAAATGATAGATAATAGATGATTGATAGATATGTAGAAAAATAGATGATAGATTGATAGATAGATGATAGATGATAGAGATGATAGATAGATAGATAATAGATAGATGATAGATAGATAGATAGATAGATAGGTGATAGATGGAGTGGTAATAATATTATCAGCCTCAGTAGATTGCAATGAGGATTTAAAAGATGACATATCCCAAAGGTGTCTAATTTGGCCATTTGTTGTTAATGGTGCTTGTGTGGTACCCTTGCAGTGGTGTTGAAAGAAGCTCTCTCTCACTAGCAGTTTGGCTCAGTGGGTAGAGCATCAGCGTGGGGAATGAAGGGTCCCAAGTTTGATTCTGGCCAAGGGCACATGCCCCCATTGCAGGCTCAGTTCCCAGTAGGGGGTGTGCAGGAAGCAGCCAATCAATGATTTTCATCACTGCTATTTCTTTCCTTCTCTCCCTCTCTGAAATAAATAATAATAATAAAAAAATCTATCTATCCATAAAAAAGAGGCTCTTTTCCATAGAGAACAAGGCTGTGTCCCAGATCTAATACTCCATGGGGTAATATATGTCCACTTGTATTTCTAGAGTTCTTTTCCTCTTGCGTGCTCCCCAAGGGAACAGACCAGCCTCACACTGAAACAGCAGGTGGCAGCAAAGGGGAGGGTGGAGAATATGGGGAGTAAGAAATGGGAGGGTTTGGGTTTCAGGTCATGAGCTGACTGTGTCCAGGACCCAACTCTCCAAACAAAAGAAATCTCCACTTAGAAACTTTCTTGCAGGCCTGTAATGTTTGTAGTGAATTATTTCCTGGTTTATGGAGTGTTATGGAACTCTGAATTTGTAAGGTTTGTTTTTAGAGAGTGAAGGAAAAATACAGAAAATTATATCATTTCTCTTATGGACTCTGAATTTGTAAGGTTTGTTTTTAGAGAGTGAAGGAAAAATATAAGGAATTATATCATTTCTCTTAGAGGCCCAGTGTATGCAATTTGTGCATGGGGGTAGGGGGTGTTCCTCATCCTAGCCTGTACCCTCTCACAACCCGGGACCTCTTGGGAAATGTCTAACTGCCAGTTTAGGCCCAATCCACAATCCGGGACTGCTGGCTCCTAACCGCTCACCTGCCTGCCTGATTGCCTCTAACTGCTCACCTGCCTGCCTGCCCTCATCCAAGAAATAATTGCCTTGGCCCCCACTACTACTGCTGCTTTGTCCAGAATGATGTTCAGAAGGTCATTTGGCTGTTTGGTCTAATTAGCATATTACACTTTTATTATTATAGATAAGTGTAGGTCTATTTTTATTAACATATGGGAAAATCCGCCGACTTCATACTTCTTAAAGAAGGTAAGCAGGTGAAGGAATGGAGCCTATGACTCATTGAAGGAGCTTGAAAAGTCTCTGATCTGGGTATGTGACTTTGTACAGGTCTTTATTGTGACCTTTTTTTTTTTAAAAAAAATTGTTTTTAAAATTGATTTCAGAGAGGAAAGGAGAGGGAGAGAGAGACAGAAACATCAATGATGAGAGAGAATCATGGATCAGCTGCCTCCTGCATGCCCCACGCTGGGGATTGAGCCTGCAACCTGGGCATGTGCCCTGACCGGGAATCGAACCGTGACCTGGTTTATAGGTTGACGTTCAACCACTAAGCCATGCCAGCCGGGTTGTTAATGACCATTTTTACAGACAAAAGTGTTCAGATTATGTGATTTTTCAGGGTCACATGAAAAATATCAGGAATGCCACTAGAATTTGGGTTTCCTGCCTCCCAATGCAAGCTCACCCGGTGTTTGATGATAAAGAAGAGGGCTGAACCAATTGACCTGGGGTTTGAGGAGTGAGAGAGTGTGGTGGGCCAAGCAAACAGGCCTTGGGAAAGGCCTGCCGGCACCTAAGAAAGCCTTCGTTCCTGTCCTTGCACTTGGCTGGCGGCGAGGCCGATGCAACTGGGGAGGAGGGCTGGCTGGGCCTCAGCACATTCGTGTGGATTAAACTGGAAAACTGATGCAACGCGGCTCCCCCGCCCCCAACACTCAAACCTGCTGACAGGTATACTGAGATGCTTACCCCCTCAGCACATTCCCGCCCCCCCGGGCGGGAGGGGAGCTTGGAATGAGGGACCTGCTGGTGGGAAGACGGCAATGGATGAGGTCCCGGAGCCTTGGATCCATGGCTGCTCCCTTCCTCATCCACACCGGGAGCTCGAAAAGACCAGCCAGCTTCTGTCTCCGCGGAGGAGGTTCGATCAGCCCCCTCTCCGGCCTTCAGAACCGGACTCCTCCTGCAGCTCATGGGCAGCCACGTCTTGGCTGGGGACCTGCCTTTTTAAAGTGACTTTGCCTCTCTTTGCTCTATCCATGACATTCATGCTTTTTCAAAAGTGTGATCTCAGACAGCAATTTTATTTCCCATTTCCAGCATTTTTATGGCAATTTTATGATCAACTCATGTACTGCCTATTATGTCATAAAGACCTGACTTAATTTTTTTTTCTTGAAACATTCTTAAACAGGCATGTGAACATACACAAGGTGCTCCTGACCCTGTGTGCACACAGACACAAGTTCTGGTACGAGAGCTGCGGTTACCGGTGCCGATGAGAACGCCCGCCCGTGTGGCCCCGCCGCTTACAGCCCAGCCATGCAGGCCTTCTGGCCCGGAGCCAGGCAGGTGCTGGGGCTGAAACCTGCCGCCAGTGAAGGCAGAGACCGGGCGTGCAGGAACGGCCAGGGGCGCTGGGAAGCAGCGAGGGGCGCTCCGAGGGCACCACACCAGCACCAGCCGCTGCTCAGGGACTGAGTCCTGGCTGGGGTGGGGGGGGGGGGGAGCTTAAGGGAAAAGTGGAGGAGAGTTGCTCCCCGCCCGCCTGTCATACATAATCTACCTTTGCCCAAAGGCGTAGAGGAAGCTATTGAACTGCCAGCTGCAGTCTCTCTGGTGGAGCTCACTGCTGCTTCACGTGGACCCGGTCAGTTTGGGAGGAGGGGGGAGAGGGGCACCTGCAGGGCGGGGAGATCTGGGCCCTGGGTTCAGGGAAGAGCCGGCGGAGTGGCCGCCAGCAGGCAATCTCGGCCTCCGCCAGGCCAGGGAGGCTCTGATTTGCAGACTGGTCCATCACTCGGCTGGCTCTCCTCTTTCATAAGCTGCTCTTCCTCATTCTCAGGCCGCGGGGAGCTGTGCAAAAGCAAAACAGCGGCCTCCCTGCGGCCAGCGGAGTGGCCCTGTGGTCTGCTAACACCCTCTGTAGGCCCCCCATGTTCATGGACACGCATACATATTGTGACTCCTATGAAGTATTTATATTTTAAGTCTTCAAATCTTGCTCATGGTACTGGGCATTTCTCCCCCAATTGTTTCATAGAAACATAGTTTGAATGTTTTATAGTCGCAAAATAAGAAAGCTTTATAATTTCAACACAAATATACGAAAACACATTGGCATGATTTGCGGGAGGGTGGCGAGGAAGCAGCTATTCGTGACACCAAACCCACATCCATCAGGGGACAACAATGAAGAGAGCAAGGACAGAGAGGGGGTGGAAAACGTACTTAAAGCAAGAGGAAGGAGCTCTTTCTTCAGTGCTTGGACTCAGACTTGCCATCAGGGGATCCTGGTGAGTTGGGATATATATTTTTTTTAAAGCCCTCATATTCCTTTAAGTGGCTTACACTGTGGCATTTATTTTAGAGATCCAGAAAGCAGGTGTGTGGGCACAACAGGAGCACACAGGCGACTGCCTGGGCTGATAGGAAACAGAGGTGTGGGGTGGGGATAGTGAAGTCACAACTTTCCTAAGACAGCGCCAGGGCACACCGGGTTACGAGGGCACTGCAGGAACTTGGGCAACTCGGAAGCTCGCCAGCTTAGCGAGGATATGTCCAAACGAGGCCGCAGAGCACCCTTCCTCAGGGCAGCTTTCCCTGAGCAGAGGCACCCCGCACCCACCCCCACTGCAGTCAGGTCTCCTCTGTCTAAATTCCCCTAACGACACGCAATTCCTTCTAGCACTCAGCAGGCCGCACTGCGCACTGCGTACTCTTTCTGTGGCTGCTTGGAAGGTCTGCCTCCCCACTAGACAGTCAGCTGTGTGAGGCTGACGCACTGGGTTTATTTACTTTCCGTTCCATTTAGTCAGATGGCTAGTGTGTACTCAGTAAGTCTTCACTGACTATGTGAAAGTGGTATTTCTTTGACTTTCTGCTGTTATTCCTGTCAGAAACGGAAGCAGGTATGAGTTTGCCATTGGATCTAGGCTGTGGGCTCAGAAGCTTCTGCGCAGGGGAGCCACTGTGGCTGACACAGAGGGACACGACTGAGCCAGCTGGCAAGAGTTCCATAAGTCAGAGGCGGGAAGACTTCCCACTAAACAGACTGGCATTCCTGACAAAGACATGGCTTGAGTTTGCTGCTTGATTTTGTGATTTAGGTTTGAAAGTTTCATAGTTTTGTATTTTAGATTCCTTTCCTCCACTCCCATCCTCATTCCCTTAGCTCAAGACTCAGGAAAGGGTCTGGGAGTAGATACATTATGAAGAGGGGTTACCATTAGGGGCTTTAAGGATGTTCTATGGAAAAGAAACTGCAGAGACCACAGTCACCTCAGGACTATCTGATAGTTTTTACAGTTTATGTATGAGCTTTCACATCACTGAGTCTCACAGACATATTGTAAAGTAAGCAGCTCAGAATCATGGCAGATTAAGATTTTTAGAGAGCTCATTCTGTGTTGAGGCACTACATTGAGCCCTCTATATTTAGAATATATTATTTAATCCTCACCACATCTCTGTGATTATTATTCCCAATTTACAGATGAGGAGACTGAGCCCTAGAGGTCAAGTTTGCCACAAATTGCATAACCAAGAACTTAAGAATCAGGCATCAAACCCAGGCAGTCTGTTTCACCAGCTCAGAGGATAAACCAGATGCTAATGAATAGCATTGGGGGATTTCCAATAGATACATTGTTGCTACTATAGGTCTTCCAACTGCTGGTTCAATTCTGTTACTTTTTGTTGCCATTTTTAGAAAGCTAGTTACAGTTTCACTCTAGCTTGGAATTTATCAATCAGAGGCTTTCGTGATGTAATTGTATGATTAAAATTATATCAATCAAGTCTAGATAAGAATCCTCTACATTTACTAATTTAAAAATTGTTGATACATATACTGATTTCCTTTTTTAGAGGTAGACACTGCTTAATAACCATTAGACACATCTATTGAATATACTGAGGAAAACTTGTTCCTTTCTCTGGTACTCTACAACATAGTTAAGAAGCATAGAAAACCTAAGTCAATGAAAACATGATTACATGAGATCCTTTTGGATTGTTAATTCTCAGAGAGATGACAATGACCAACAGTGACTGGCATGTTTTTTTTTTGTTTTGTTTTGTTTTTTTTTTGCTTCTAGAGGTCCAAGTCTCTCTCCCTGTGGGTTCTCTTTAACGAAAAGAAAACATGAAAATGCCATAATTTGTAGCTGATAGGAACAATTACAACAAAAAGCTCCCTTGCCTAGAACTCCAGATGAACAGGTGATCCAGTCACAGCATGGCACAGGCTGTGACCCAAGCTAGGCAGAGTTCGGCGCAGAGGGCGTCTTTTGAATATCACTGCTGGCATGGCAAAGCCACATGAGAAAGGATATTGGCTCACATTTGTCTTTGTGTGCTGTGTGTGCCTCCCCCCTCTCCATGCTGGGTAATTAAGGCAGTAGTGGCATTCTAGTTCTAGCAGATGAAGGAAGGGGGCAGTTCCGGAGGGCAATCACAACTTCTGCTTAGCACTTTTACTCTGCTATTCTCCTTCCTCTTCATTTGTAATCCAGGAGGCTCTCTGAAGAGAGCCAGCGAGACCTCTCAGATGGAGCGAAAGACCACGGGCTGGGATATCAAGCGCTATAGAAAGGTCTGCTATTGAATTTGCTCATTTGATCACACTGTGCTTTGGTTTCTTCCTGTGCTCGCTAAGTGTTTGAGTGTTTTGTGATTATTACAAGGTATTATAATGGGTGAGCGGCTAATTCTCCAGGCCCGCTACTCAGGTATAAAGTGAAAATCTGTTCCTTTTGAGCTGCTAGGCTGTGGCAGTCAGCTGCTCCCTATCCTTCAGACGATAGCAGCCATCTGGCTGCTTCTTTGCTTCTTGTTCATGCGACACGTTTCAGTCTCTGAGCTGCAGTTCATCAGGCTTATAGTTAGGGGACATGCCTATTAGTCTCCTTTGTTTTCAGAAGTGAAATATGCCATTTTATATACTCTTGCTACTTTTGCCCCCCCCCCACCCCACCCCACCTCCTTAGAACGTTTTTGATTTGTTTGGGGCACAAAGTTGTTTTATCTGACACTAATCCCAAGAGACAGGAGGGAGAGGTGACATGGCAAACAAACGGAGTTATTTGGACTTCTTTAATATAAAATTTTTATTGATTTCAAAGAGCAAGAGGGAGAGATTTAAATATCAATGATGAGAGAGAATCATAGATCAGCTGCCTCCTGCATGCTCCCTTCTGGGGATCGAGCCTGCAACCTAGGCATGTGCCCTGGACCAGAATCGAACCTGGGACCCTTCAGTCTGCAGACCAATGCTCTATCCCAATGGTCAGCAAACTTATTAGTCAACAGAGCCAAATCAACAGTACGATTGAAATTTCTTTTGAGAGCCAAATTTTTAAAACTTAAACCTTATGGGTAGGTACATTGTTATTGACTTAATTAAGGTACTCCTAAGCTGGCCTTTGCTAAAAACTCAAGGGGCCAAACAGCTGCATGTGGCTCTCGAGCTGCAGTTTGCCGAGCAAACTGCTCTATCCACTGAGCCAAACTGGCTAGGGCCACTGTAGTTCCTTTTTGATGATTTGGGCCAGGACCACTAGAGGTTTGAACTGAGTTAGTAAGAGGCAGGTCTTTAGGGTCTCGGCAGGAAGCACTCAGGGAGTAACTGTAAAGAGAACCCAAAGTACCTTCCCCTTCCTGCCCCACCCTTGGGACCTCCGGCAACAAGATGCCCGTTAGCGAAAGGTGCCAACCCGGGATTCTTAGAAGCTAATAAAAATGTTTGTGGGTAAAGAACAACTTTGTTTAAAAAATAACAGCTTTGAAGTCAACATTGGAATTAACAGAAAGACTGATTTCTTTTTTTTTTAATAAATATATTTTTATTGATTTTTTACAGAGAGGAAGGGAGAGGGATAGAAAGCTAGAAACATCGATGAGGGAGAATCATCGACCAGCTGCCACCTGCACATCTCCCACTGGGGATGTGCCCGCCACCAAGATACATGCCCTTGACCGGAATCGAACCTGGGACCTTCCAGTCCGCAGGCCGACGGTTTGACTCTATCCACTGAGTCAAACCGGTCTTGGCAGAAAGACTGATTTCTTTTGAACTAAGATAAAATGTATTATAGTATTTCTAAATTAAAAGCATTTTCTAAACAAATCTAGCAAAGTGTTAAAGTTAGGGACTCCATGAATTGCCTTTCCCCTTAGTTGCAGCTTGCTTAAAATTAGTTGCAGCATGCTTGAACTTAGTTGCAGCAGGAACTTCAGACACAGGAAGACAGTGTAACTCTTCGTAACCCTTCAGTTTTGAAATGTTGCTAGGTCTCCCGGAGCTATAAATGACCAAAGAAACATCCGGGTAATGCTGCTCCCAGAGCTTAGTGCTCTGTGAGAGTACTGTGCCATCTTCCTTCTGTTGGTTGTAGCCCGGACTCTCATTTGGGGTTTTCAATCTTTTAAAAAATTTCCTATTACTGCATTTCTCCTTTTACTGAGATACAATTCACATTCTATTCCCCTACATTTTAAAGTGTACCTTTCAGTGTTTTTTTTTTTTTACATTAAACATGTTTGACTTTTTAAAATTAAAATGACATTTTTTCAATTAGTTGACATTCAATATTATATTAGTTTTAGATATACAGCATAGACAACTATATAACTTATAAGGGAATCCCCTATAATTCAATATTGTAATACCATTATTACAATATTACTGACTATATTCCCTATGCTCTACTTTAAATCCCTATTTTGTAACTGCTAATTTGACTTAATCCTTTCACCATTTTTCCACAGCTCCTCATCCCTCTTTCATCTGGCTTCCAAAAATTTGTTCTTTGTATCTATGAGTTTGTTTCAGTTTTGTTTATTTATTTTATTTTTATATCCCCCCCATATTTAAGCCCTCCAATGACATTTTTCTTTATTTTTTTACAATATACAAAATAAATCTATTACCAGATTGTAGATACAAAATAATGGCCATTTACATGCAATAAACATTATTTCAAAAAAAAAATTGAAATGTTACATGCAATAAACATTAATATTTCAAGAAAAGCGATTTAAGATTGTTACATGCAATAGACATTAATATTTCAAGAAAACTGATTTTAAATGTAATAATGTTATATGGAATAAACATTAATATCTCAAGAAAATATTTTAAATATAATATTACCCAAACTGTACTAACATAATATACTAGTAATATCACAAAAGTTGTGGGAAATAATAAAAACCTGCAAATAATAGGATTACTTTTATTATATTCTAAAACTAGAGGCCCAGTGCATGAAATTCATGCACAGGGGGCAAGGAGAGTGTGTGTGTGTCCCTCAGACCAGTTTGCACCCTCTCCAATCTGGGACCCCTTGAGGGATCGGGCCTAAACGGAATCAGACATCCCTTTCACAATCCAGACTGCTGGCTCCCAACTGCTCGCCTGCCCCTAACCGCTTCTGCCTGCCTGCCAGCCTGATCAACCCCTAACCACTCTCCTGCCAGCCTGATCAATGCCTAACTGCTCCCCTGCTGGCTCTATTGCCTCTAACTGCCCTCCCTGGCCACCATGGTCACCCCTAACTGTCCTCCCCTGCAGGTCTGGTTGCCCCCAACTGCCCTCCCCTAACTGCCCTCTCTTGCCAGCCTGGTTGCTCCTAACTGCCTTCCCTGCCAGCATGATCACCCCCTAACCACTTTCCTACCAGCCTGATAGGTGCCTAATTGCTCCCCTGATGGCCCTATTTCCTCTAACTGCCCCCCACCCCCGCCAGTCTGTCACCGCCCAATTGCCCTCCCCTGAGGCCTGGCTGCCCCCAACTGCCCTCCCCTGCTGGCACAGTCACCCCTAACTTCCCTCTATTGTCAGCCTCCCCTGCAGACCTGGTCACTTCTAACTGCCCTCCCCTGCTGGCCTGGTCCCCCCCTAACTGCCCTCTCCTGCAGACCTGGTCCCTCCCAACTGCCTTCCCCTGCAGACCTGGTCCCCCCAAACTGCCCTCCCCTGCAGGCCTGGTCACCTCTGACTTCCCTTCCCTGCTGGCCTGGTCTCTCCCAACTGCCCTCCCCTCTGGCCACCTTGTGTCCACATGGGGACAGCCATCTTGTGTGTTGGAGTGATTGTCAATTTGCATATTTCCTCTTTAGTATATAGGATAGTATTTTCCTCTGGCTTTTTAAAAAAAATAAATCTTTATTGTTCAGATTACAAATGTGTTCCTCTTCTCCCCCCTCCCCCTCAATTGCTCCCCTCCACCAGGTTCCCACCCCACCCCGTCCTTTCCCCATCCCCCATTATCCTCATCCATAGGTGCATAATTTTTTAAAATAAATTTTTATTGTTCATATTATTACAAATGTTCCTTTTCTCCCTCCCCCCCTCCATTGCTCTACTCCACCAGGTTCCCACCCCACCCTCTGCCCTATCCCCACCCCCCATTGTCCTCATCCATAGGTGCACAGTTTATGTTCAGTCTCTTCCCACACCCCCACTCCCCTTTTCCCCGAGAATCATCAGTCCACTCCCTTTCCATAACTCTGATTCTATTATATTCACTAGTTAATATTGTTCATCAGGTTTTTTAATTCCCTTGGTTTTTAGTTTCACTTGTTGACAGTTATGTATTTGTTGTTCATAATTTTTATCTTTATCTTCTTCCTCTTCTTAAATAACCCCCTTCAGCAATTCATATAATTCTGGTTTGGTGGTGATGAACTCCTTTAGCTTTTTTTTATTTGTGAAGCTCTTTATCTGGCCTTTGATTCTGAGTGATAGCTTTGCTGGGTATTTTTGACTGTAGGTTCTTGCTATTCATCACCTTGAATATTTCTGGCCATTCCCGTCTGGCCTGCATGGTTTCTGTTGAGAAATCAGCTGACAATTGCATGGGTGCTCCTTTATAGGTAACTACCTGCTTTTCTCTTGCTGCTTTTAATATTCTCTGTCTTTTGCTCTTGGGATTTTAATTATGATATGTCTTGGTGTGGTCCTCTTTGGATTCCTTTTGTTTGGGGTTCTGCACACTTCCTGGACTTGTAAGTCTAATTCTTTCACCAGCTGGGGGAAGTTTTCTGTCACTATTTCTTCCAGTATTCTTTCGGTATCTTGCTCTCTCTCTTCTTCTGGGATCCCCATAATTCTGATGTTGGTTTGCTTGAAACTGTCCCAGAGGTTTCTTACACTATCTTCATCTTTCTGGATTCTCTAAACTTCTTGCTTCTGCAGAGGAATGTCCTACGGCTCTTTGTGTTCTAAATCTTTGTCTTGATTCTTGCGATCTTCCAGTCTGTTTTTAGGACTCTGTTTAATATTTTTTATTTCAGACAATGTTTTCTTTGTTTCTAGTTGATCCCTTTTCATATCCTCATAGGTCTCATTTATTTTATCGGCCTTCTTTTTTTTTTTTTTTTTTTTTTTTTAAGGATATTCTTGAAAAGCCTTATAACTGTAGTTTTGAACTCAATGTCCATTCTTTTCTTTTCCTCTATTTCCTTCCTTTGTGTCCTGCCTCTTGTCTGCATTTTAGTTGTTTCCCTGATTTGATGGAATAGTTTTGTGTGCTAGGTGTTCTGGTAGAGCCCAGTAGCACAGCCTTCCTAGGTACCTGCGGTGGACAGTCTTGGTGTAGCCCTTTGTAGGCTGTGTGTGCAGTCTTGTTGTGAAGCCTTGCTTATTGTTGGTATCACTGAGAAGCGTTGGTTTCCAAGCCAATTGGCTGTGAGGATCAGCAGTGTCTCAGTTAGGAGGACTTCTGTACTCCACTTGGATGAGGCAGAGTCTCGGGTGGCGCAGACAATCTTTGGTTCCCTGTCAGTCTCACCTTAGAAAAGTCCTGTTTGCGGTGAGTCTCGCAAGATTAGTTGTAGGCATGAGTACCACTTTGGTGAAGGCGCAGACAAGCTTTGGATTCCAGCAAGTCCCTCCTTAGAGAAAGCCAGCCTCTGGGTGAGCTTCTGTGCTCAACTTGGATGGGACGGAGTCTCGGGTTGGTGCAGACAAGCTTTGTTTTCCCGCCGGCTCCTCCCCAAGTCCCACAGTAATGGCCACTGGCTTCACATACCTCCGAGAGATCTCTGCCTGCTGCCTGACTGTCTGGCCTCTTCCTGACTGGGGCCGTCTATCAGAGCAATAGGGTGATTCTGTTTTCCTCTTGAACAAGAAAGCCAGCTGCGCGTTAGCTGTCTGCCCTCTCCACGCACCGGGAGTAAGCCAGCGCCTTTTCTTGTGCAGTTCTCCGTACCTTCACAGTTTCTGAGGGTCAGCACGCCTTCTCTCTCCTTCCCAGATGGCAGAGCCTCCTCTCAGCTAGCAGTCTGGTGCTTCAGGGCAATGCCTCTCCTGTTTTCCATTCAAATTTGTTGTGGTAGGCTACATTCGGGTGTCTACCCTATGCCCTATGGTTTCTCTCTTCCTCTGGCTTCTATTTTTGTTCATCAGTTTATGTTCATTATATTCCACAAATGAGTGAGATCATGTGATAACTTCTCTTTCTCGATGGACTTATTTCGCTTAGCATAATGCTCTCCAGGTCCATTCTCCGTGTTGCAAATGGTAGGAGTTCCTTCCTTTTTACAGCAGGGTAGTATTCCATTGTTTAGATGTACCACAGTTATCTAATTCACTCATCTGCTGGTGGGCACTTACACTGTTTCCAAGTCTTAGCTATTGTAAATTGTCATCAATACATGGAAACATGGCTTGCAGGTTGCTTCAGCTGCAGCAGTCTCCAACAAAGGCAGAACTTTCATTGGTGCCTCTTGGAAACCAGTTGCAACTACCCCAGCTTGGGGGACCAGAAGAGGTGGTATCCTTTCTCCCCAAATTCCTGTCTGATGATTTGCAGCCCCGGCAAAGAGTGGACACATTGGGTGTTGGTCTAGCTCGTGGTGGGTTCTGAATGCAAATAGGAAGCCACTAACTGCCACCCCAACCCTACTGGCCTGTCACCCCCCAACTGCCCTCCCCTGCAGGCCTGGCTGCCCCCAACTGCCCTCCCCTGCTGGCAGTGTCCGTGGCCAAGGCCTTGGTCTGAGTGTCCAGGGAGGTCAGACTCGCAGCTTAGTTCCCGGCCAATCTGTACAGCCAGGTAAAATTCTGGCCGCAGGGTGCGCCGAGTGGCCCAAAGACGAGGGAAGACCAGGGAAGGCGAGGGAAGACCAGGAATCCTGCCGCCACCCCTTGGAAAGGCCTGGAGGCTTCAGCTACCGCCTTCGGAAGGGATCGCACCTACCCTGAGAAATTAAAACCACCTCCGCCATTCCGAGGAGCACTGGCCCAGACGCGTGAGGGCGCGCTCCGGGCGCCTGCGCGCTCCCGGTCCCGCCTCCCGGCCGCCAGGCCCGCTGATTGGGCGGAAGGAGCGCGCCCGCTCCTTCGTGCTCCGGCTGGAAACGCGTGCCGGCGGCTGTGGCGTTCCGCCGGCGGAAAAGCAGGGCCGGCGGGAAGGCTGCGCGCGGCCCGCCCCTCCCACCCGCCTCGGCCCTGCAGGGGCTGGATGGGCGAGTTGGGCTCGATGGCTCGAGCCCGGGCGGCGGCGGCGGCAGGAGGCGGCGGCGCGTCCTGCTCCTCGCCGCGGCGCCGGCGGTGATCGGAGCGGGCGCGGCCCCCGATGAGACTGCTGGCGGGCTGGCTGCTCCTGAGCCTGGCGGCCGTGTGGCTGGCGCGGAGGATGTGGACGCTGCGGAGCCCGCTCTCCCGCTCGCTGTACGGGAACATGACGAGCGGCCCGGGCGGGCCGGCGGCGCCTGCGGGCGGCGGGAAGGAGAACCACCAGGTACGCCGCGGGGCGGGGGCGTGGCGGCCGGCCCTCGCGCGCTCGCGGCCATTGTACGGGGCGGCGGTTGGGCCTCCGAAAGTTTCCCCGCCCGGCCGTCGGTCGCGGCCCCGGACGCCTTTGTTGCCGGCCCGGCTGCGGAGGCCTCCGGTGTCCCCGCCGAGGGCCCGGGCGGGGCGCCCCGGCCTCCCGGACCCGCATTGTTCCCGCGCCGGCGCGCGGCCGGGCCCGAGGTGGGACCGGGCCGAGCCCGGGCCGCGCTGCCGCCTCGGCCCCTCTTTTTGTCTGGCTGAAGCCCAGCGCATACAAAGGCCGGAAAGAGTGTAACCGTGTGTCGCCAGCCGCTCAGCCCTCCGGGATGGGCTTATCCGGTGACATTTGCCTGAAGCACATAAAAATGGGTCTGACCGGCCTCGCTCCCCCCCACCCCTAGTCCTCCCCTCCACCCGGCGACGTATCCTCCGAACTTTGATGTTGGCGCGTGTCCGGCAAGATGGGAGGACGGAGGGTGCCAGCTCGTTCTGGCGGGTGTTAAACCAGACCGGGCCCCAGTGAATTCTGAGAGTTGTGGATGCTGTGGGGCCGGCCGGTCCTCTTCATTAGCTTCGTTTTGTGCCACTTCCCCGAAGTCTGTGCAGGTCAGCGTAGAGTTCAGGGTGAGATATTCCCTATGTGACCGTAATGGTTTGCATTCATTGAAAACGGGCTTTTGAACTCTGCCAGATTGTTGGCCTGGATAGCTAGCATTTATAATACAATTTGCCATTCCGGAAAGCAGAAACTATTATTCCCCATTTTATGTCACATCATTTTCATAGATTTCTCATGTTCTTCTATTGTTTTCTTATTATGCCGGGAGTTCAGCGAGTTTACACTCGGGTCGATTTCATGCATTTTAATGAAAGTAAAGAATTATCTAAGGAGGTAAAACAATTCATTTAGAAAAATAGCATTTAATTCTTAATTAGCAAATAGTTATAGTGGTCCTTTTTCTACTTTTAAAAGAAATATATTTTCATATTTTTTTTGGGGGGGTAATCCCACAGAGATTGCAATTTGTTAGGTAATAACTCCTATGATATTGTTAGGAGTGAACATGAAGCTAGTAGGTGACCTTAAGTTGTAAAGCCACATTCTCTGCTGTGAATTAATTACTCACATAGCTAGTCATTTTTAGATAACTCTGGTGCACTGTAGTGATTATGTAAACTTACCAAAATGTCACATCTCCATCTGGAATACAGAGTGTGGTGTAAATGATGAATTAGAAAAGCCGTTTCAGCAGCTGGTGGAAATGCTGCTCTGGAGAGGGTACACAGGCAGCTATTTCCGATGCCATGCTTAGGGTGAGTGAGTCTCTCAGCTGCAGGTGTTTGCCTGCGACCTCTCCTGCAGCTTGCTTGATGCCTTCAATGCTCATAAAATTGGAGGGATTTTAAAAAACAAAAAAACTGTTTCAGTTCTTTGATTTTTATGGAATCTGGGTACAATTATAGCCGAAGATACAGCCTCAGAATAGAGCCTTTTTTAGTGGTGTACTTTTTAAAAGTTTTAAAAATTTTTATTGTTGACAATATTATAAATTCCCCATTTTTTCCCTTTTGCCCTCCTCTACCTGGCCCTGGCCCCACCCCAGTCTTCCACTGCATTATTATCTGTGTCCATGGGCTATACATACAAGTTTTTTGGTTAATTTCTTTCTGTCCCCACTTCCACACCCCTCCCCTCTGCGATCTGTCAGCCTGTTCCAGGTATCCATGTCTCTGCACCTATTTTGTCTGTCACTTTATTTTGTTCATTAGATTCCACATGTAGGTGAGATAGATCATGTGGTATTTGTCTTTCTCTGGCTTATTTCCCTCAGCTTACTATTCCCCAGGTCCCCCACGCTGTCTAATGAGTCAGCGTCTAAGAAAAACGAATATTGGTTTCAGATATTTCATTATGCTTCGCAGATGCTCACGTATGCGTGTGTTTTGGTGTGTGTATGAGTGTGCATGTGTGTTTGTGTGCATGTGTGTGTGTTTGTTTTAATCAGTTCCACTAAGTTTGGCAGCTAATTTCTCCAAGGTGAAGACTTGATTTCGTGTCCTCTGTATATTTAGGGGGAGCTAAGCTCTTTTCCTTAGAATAATCAGTCTTGACATTATTTTGAAATTATACAGCTACATTATGAAAATGTCCATGAATAAGGTTAAAAGGAGCACAAGAAATGTAGGTATAGAAACCACATAAACGATTGTAAACTTACTCCCTGTCCCCCAACATCCTCATATTCCGGGATCATGGATTTACTTTATAAACTGTGTTGCTTGTGAAGTAATTTAACTCTAGTGTCTTTTACCCTCTTCAAATTAATAGTTTTTTTATAAATATATTTTTACTGATTTTTTATAGAGAGGAAGGGAGAGAGATAGAGAGCTAGAAATGCCGATGAGAGAGAAACATCGACCAGCTGCCTCTTGCACACCCCCTACCGGGGATGTGCCCGCAACCAATGTACATGCCCTTGACCGGAATCGAACCTGGGACCTTTCAGTCCGCAGACCGACGCTCTACCACTGAGCCAAACCGGCTTCAGCCAAATTAATAGTTTTACATCAGGTCTTCCAGTGTTCATTTGTGTGTGTGGGCTCCATAGCCAGTCACATCTGATTATTTTGGAGTTGCAGGAAAGCAAGGTTATGGATTTGATTGGACCATACTTAGACCGTTTTCCTAACGGTTACTTTTATTAAGAAATTAAAATGGAGGATTCTGTGGATAAAAGAATCCTCTTCCACTTGGGCAATCTTTAGTCATTAGCAATTGCTATTTAGTTATGAGAGCTAGGGATGCCAGACTCCTTTGAGCCACAACAGCTCTGAAACTACAGCAGCAGCGCCATTTTAGTAACTTGGTTTGGTGTGCTTGCTTCAAAACAGATTGTTTTGCTTTGGGCAATTGAGAAGCAAGGACTGACTTACCTTAGAGCAAGGCTATGGCTTGTGGGCCAAAGTACGCTCATTTATTTTTGTGTGAAGCAAATTATATTTTTAAGTGGTTGCAAAAAAGGCAATATTTTGTAACATGAAAATTTCTCATGAAATTCAAATTTCAGTGTCCACAAATAAGGTTTTGTTAGACCAGAGCAACCATATTTATTTACCTGTTGTCTGCGAGTGCTTGCCGTCTGCAACAGCAGAATAGTAATTGCTGCTTTGTGACCTGCAAGCCTAAAATATGTACTATTTGGTCCTTTACCAAAAAAAGAGTTTTCCCAGAGAAAAACTTCAGCTTCCTTAATCAGAACTTTTTTTTTTTTTTTTTTAAATATATTTTACTTATTTTTACAGAGAAGAATTGAGAGGGATAGAGAGTTAGAAACATCAATGAGAGAGAAACATCGATCAACTGCCTCCTGCACACCCTCCACTGGGGATGTGCCCACAACCAAGGTACATGCCCTTGACCGGAATCGAACCCAGGACCTTTCAGTCCGCAGGCCGATGCTCTACCCACTGAGTCAGACCGGTTTATCAGAACATTCTTAATTACAGGTTGGAAGGCAGATAGATTGGGGAAAAACTAGTTATATCGCTTTTCTGTGTTGGCAGACTTGGGACTTTTAAGCAAATGACAACAGAAACTTTGGATCTAGTCTTTTCTATGTATTGCATCTAGTACTTTAAGTTAATGAACATATTATAGACCTGTTGAAACTTGAAAGGACCCTTATGCCCCACCAACTAGGTTCCTGGAAATAAGTCAATCAATAGCATATATATTTCAGAGAAGAAGGGAGAGGGAGAGAGATAGAAACATCAATGATGAGAAAGAATTATTGATTGGCTGCCTTCTGCATGCCCCTCATGGGAGATCAAGCCTGAAACCTAGGCATGTGCCCTTGACCAGAATCCAACCGGGGACCCTTAGTCTGCAGGCTGATGCTCTATCCGTGGAGCCAAACCAGCTAGGGCTCAATAATTTCTTAATTGATGGAGTGAAAAGAGAATTACTATAGAACTCCCCAGAGCCAAAGCCAAGAGAATTCTCCAGATGACATGCTGTATGTTTTTTTTTGTTTTGTTTTTTTTTTTTTTTTTACAAGCACAGACAACATTCAATATCTGCAGTTATTAAGGTGTAACCTAAAATTGCAAGTATATGTGTGTTTGACTTTATGTTTTCATATAATATAAGCCTAGAACTGTGCTTGGTGATGATGGATTCAAGATAGAATTGATATGATTTGGGGGTTTTTCCTAAATGGAAAAATACTTGGACATCACAGCCAGAGGTCAGAGGTTGTGCTAAAGGACAGATTCGGAAACCTAGTTCTCCATTTACCTGTGGAGGTGGACTGAAGTCAGGCACAAGTTAATGCTCAGGGCAGTCAGTCAGCTAGCCAGACAGACGCTGGCAGACCCCTGACCTCTGTGCTGCCTTCAAGAGCCTGGAGGCCTTTGCAGCTGGACACCAAAGAGACTTTGAAAAGGGGTTATTTCCTTCCCAATAACCTGCGCTGAAACCCTAGACAAACGTTTGCTCTGATTTCCTGGAACACTGGGATTTCTCTCCTGCTGGATATACCAGGGGCCCTAAAGGGCATATAAAATGTCCGGAGACCTTCAAAGCCAGCTCTGGAGGCACTGCCCTAAAAACACCGGCTGAAGGTTGCGAGTTAAACAAGGATGGCAGCTTCTAGCAAAAGACTGTTCTTTAGAGCCTCTGAAGTTTTGTTCACATCTGAGGATGTGATGGTGGAGAATTGGTCGGTGACATTATTATAAAATACTAACACTAGCTATCTGAAAGGAATAATTGACAATTGTTTATGAAAGCAAAGCTGAAGCAACTTAATCTAATCGGTGTAAATTGTTCCCCTCATGAATGTGTGGGGGCCTTGGGTTGGTTTGTACCATTAGTAGAAAAATAGTGAACGTTTAACTGTTTAATGCCTGTGCTGTGTTTATTTATTTTATTATGGTTTTATTGATCTTACAGAGAGAGGAAGGGAGAGAGAGAGAAACATAATTCTGAGAGAAAAACGCCTATCAGTTGTCCCCTGTACACACCCTGCCAGGGCACTGACCTCCAAACCTGGGCATGTACTTTGTTGGGGAATCGAACCAGTGACCTCTTGGTGCACAGGACAATGCCCAGCCAACTGCGCCACACCAGCCGAGGGCTGCCTGTGCTGAGTTTAGATGCATGAAGGTGTCAATGATGAGATGTGTGCACTGGTTTGTATTGCAAAAATGTAGAATATGATTTTTGAGTTCTTCACTGTCAAGTCAATGTCATTGGACTTGATCTGGCTATCCTTGTAGTAGAAAAGATTTTGTGTTCAAGGACCCCATCAGTGGAGCCTTCCTGATGGTTTTTAGTGGCTTTGGATATCTCCGATCTTTGGTTACTTATTGGTTTTGAGAATGGCTACATGCCCAGACCAATGACAGTGTGATTTTAGGCATTCCCTTGAACTTCAGTTCTCCTCTGACCGGATTTTGTGAACGTTGGACAGGAAAGGGAAGGACATCTGCAGTTATTGTCTTCTGTTGTGTGCCAGGCACTTTACATGCTTTATCCCTTCTAATCTTCCTGACAACTCTGGCAGGTAGGTGACACACCCCTACTTTACAGATTGTTCAAGAGGATGGTGGAGCTGGGTTTTGAGCATCATGAACAATGCTTTTTCCATTGTTCATGATGCCCCACCTAGGAAACCTGTGAAACAGGTTGCCTTCGCAATAGGAAACGGCCTAGCTTCTGTGCCCCTCTGTGTGGGTGGGAAGTTATGCAGAGTTGTGCAAAAATGCCAGCTGCAGTGTTTGCCATTCATCAAACAAGGGAGGGACCACGCTCTGAGTGCTGGCCTTCATTCAGTTTGTATGCTTTTCATCAAATTTAATGTTAGGAAAAAACTCTTACCTGTAGTGTCCTTTTTTCTGTCACTGACCAATTCTCCAGTTCTCTGACATCAACTGGATGTCCTGCAGGTGAGTCCTGTTCTCACATCAGTGACTGGAGCTTGCTGTCCGCTCACAGATTGCCCTCACCTTGGGTGCTGCCCACGGTCATGGTCCATTCAACTACATTTCTGGGGTCCCCAGGTTAGGTATTTGCTAGAAAGATTCCCATAGAGTTTAAGGAAAAACTTCACTTATGTTTACTGGTTTATTAAAAGGGTACAACTCAGGAACAGCCACACAGGAGACAGCAGGGCTAGGGTGGGCAGGGGGAGGGCAGAGTCCACCCCTCTCCCTGCACCACCCTCCCAGTTCACCAGTGCGTTCAGCAGCACCAATTCCCAAACCCTGTTGTTGGGACTTTTGTGTAAGTTTCATAATTAGGTGTGATTTAAATCATTAGCCTTTAGAGATTGAACGCAGTCTCTAGCCCCTGCCCCTTCCTGGAGGTTGGGGGCTGGGCTGAAAATTCCACACTCTATCTCATTAGCTTACAGAAGTTGCTCTTAGCACTCAAGAGTTTTAGGGGCTCTGCCTGGAACCAGGGATAAAGACCAAATACTTATTTTTTATTATACCACATTACCAAACATTAGGAAGTTGGTTTTTAAAAATAATTTTCTAGTTCTTATGTGCTCAAATCCTTTATTTTTCAGAATAAAAGACCATTATATTATATAGCTCATGTTTGACTAGTTGAGGAACTCCAAAAAATAATTTCAGAAAAAAATTTTAACTATCCCTCAGTCTGATAAGCAAATATCCTCCTATATAATAAAGAGCTAATATGCAAATGGTTGTCTCGCCCTCACACCCTCAAGCCGGAACAGCTCAGACACTCAACACTGGGGAGAGGAATGGGGACCAGCCAAGCACAAATGAGCTCACAAGAGAGGAATGGGGACCAGCCAGGCTGTAGCCCGGAAGAGGGACAAGCTGCCCACCCCTCAGTCCTGGATGCCAGTGGCTGCTCTTATGCCTCCAGCTGGGAGAGGGACAAGCGGCCAGCCCCTCAACCCCCTGCGCTGCAGCCAGTCTGTGCGAAGCCTGCCCGGGTACTGGGTGCCTGCAGCCGGCCAGAGGGAGGGAAGCCTAGTTCCTGGGTGCCTGTGACCAGGTGGAGGAGGGAATCCTGGGTTCTGGGTGTGAGATGAGGCAGGGTGGTTAGGGGAAATCAGGCCAGCAGGGGAGCAGTTAGGGGTGATTAGGCAGGCAGGCAGAGGTGGTTAGGGGCGATCAGGCAGGTAGGCAGGTGAGCTGATAGCAGCCAGTGGTCCCGGATTGTGAGAGGCAGTTGGACATCCCCCAAGGAGTCCCGGATTGGAGAGGGTGCAGGTTCAGGGAACCACCCCCCTGTGCATGAATTTTGTGCACCAGGCCTCTAATAGCTTTGTAAGAAAATTGCATTTCTACACTTTGAAGGAATGATTCAGCAGGCAGTACTTCATTATTTTGATTTTTACCATCAGTACCTCCAAAACTATGTCATCTACCTGATTTGGCTATTCATTGTTTGGCCAATTGTGAGACTGTTTGAAGTCTTGTTGCAAGTGGGGAGGACACTGCTAGTTGCTGTCATTTTTAGAAGATGTTATGTTTATTTATCACATCCAACCCTATTTTATACTTGACATAAGCAGATGACCACATAGCATAACTCTGGGTTGATTAGAATTTTTTATTTAAAATATTTACTTATTTATTTAGGTTAAACAAAGTTGGAGTGAGAATTTACAGGCATAATCTTTGTTCTTATCTGTGCACCTTTGTCTTTATGGTCTTGGAGGAGCACACATTCAAGGGACTCACTGGCTTGAAAGTGCACAGGAGTCTGCAGACCACGTGCTGCGAGCTCATTACAGCTGTTCATTGAAGCTGGGTTGTCTCAGGCAGAACTCCAGGGGGACTGCCCAAGGTCGCAGGGGCTCCCACAAAGATTTCTCTCTAGTCAGCATCTTGCCTTAAGGGCAAGGGGCCATTCATTTAAGCCTGGCCACCATCATAATCCCATTACTTCATGACTTGTTTCTTTTGGTTTCTGATTCCCACTCTGGACCATAAGTTCCTGACACCACTGTTAAGCTTAGATAGGAAACGCTGCTGGAGAGTCAGAACGATGACATTTCCTGTGGAAGCCCATGTAGGGATCGTAAACAGTGGGGATTCTGCCTCCTGTGCCAATGCCTGGGACATTTTGGCTGTCACACGAGGGGCTGCTACTGGCACTAATGAGTAGAAACAGGGCTGTTGCTAACACCCTGCAGTGCCTCGGATGGCCTGGTGACAAGGGTTATCGGCCCAGATGCCAGGGGTGTTGAGCTGAGAAACCCTGTCCTGTAATAAGTTAGTTACTGTGTAGATGAGAATACCTCTTCTCTAAGCTCATCCAGTCCAATTTAATTGGGCAGAATAGTCCTGCTTCTCTGAAAGTGAGTCTCAAGGAGACACACTGGGTGGAGGTGAAGGGACACTTCTGTGAAAGAAACTACTTCTAAAGCATACATCTTGACCAGGAAGGTGAGCATGTGGGAGCTGCCCAGACCCAGCTGCCCCACACAGAAGCCAGGAGGTGCAGAGTGCTTGGCTGGGGGCCTCAGCCAGTGTCTGTTGCCTGCTCAGGTAACACAGTTTTGTGGTGGGCAGTGGAGCCAGCCACCCCTCGCAGAACTGGATGTAAGCAAGGCTGTGCAAAACTCTTGGAGCTTTAGGAGTCGACAAAGTCCACATTCTATCTGTTGGACTGCCTGCAATGGACATTTATGATTCATCTGTATTGGTGCCAGGCAATGAAGTCATTCATTGTCCTGATTTTATGAAACTTTCTGTCTTCCTGGGATGGTTGAACTGAACATGCAAGTATGTAGTTTTTTTAGTTCAGTGGTCATAGATGTTTCTGAAGAGAGGGTGTTAGAATGGGGTTCTCAACCTAGTGTAGAAATTCAAAGGAACCGTAGTTGAAATGTTTAGGCATGAATTGAATTAACCAGGTGAAGAGGAAGGGAGAAGGGGTGGTGAAAAACCTAGGGAACAGAACAGGTGCCCTGGGAGGCAGCAGGGAGAGGAGCCGCAGGTGTTAGTGGGGTGATAGGGACTGTCCTGAGGGGAGGCTGTGGCAGAATGGACTAATCATGTAGAGCTTCCTAAACCAGATTGAGCTTTTTGGATTTTTATTCAAAGGCTTCTGGGAAGTGACGTGATCAGATTTGGATTAAGAATTTGCATTTTTAAAGAAGCTTGCTTTCACACTTCAAATTTCAAAATACTTTTAATTTCTGGAAATAAAAATCTAGATGTCTATCTGTGTATTTTTTTAAACAACAGCTTTATTGAGATATACTTCATATACCATAAGATCCATCCTTTTAAAATATGCAATTCTGTGCTTTTTAGTGCTGTACATTCACAGTGTTGTGCAGCCATCCACTCTGTCAGAACATTTCCATCGCTCCAAAAAGAAGTCCCCTGCCCATGAGCAGGTACTCCGATGGCCCTCCCCCAGCCCCTGGCACTCACAATCTTTTTTTTAAATCTTGGTTGTTGAAAGCATTACATTTATCCCCTTTAACTAGTTCTAGCCTGCCCCAGGCCTTCACCACCCTTAAAAAATATATATATATATATATATATATATATATATATATATTTTATTGATTTTATACAGAGAGGAATTGAGAGGGACAGAGAGTTAGAAATGTTGATGAGAGAGAAACATTGACCAGCTGCCTTTTGCACACTCCCCACTGGGGATGTGCCCGCAACCAAGGTACATGCCCTTGACCCGAATCGAACCCAGGACCTTTCAGTCCACAGGCCGACGCCCTATCCACTGAGCCAAACTGGTCCTGGCTCACCACCCTGTTGTATGTCCATTGGTTATGCATATATGCATACAAGTTCTTAGGTTGATTCCTTTCCCCCATACGCTTACCCCCGCCCTCCCTCTGAGATTCAGCAGTCTGTTTCATGCTTCTATGTCTCTGGATCTGTTTTTTTCATGAGTTTATTTTGTTCACTTTCCCTTCTCTCCTCAAAATAAAAGTAAAAAAAATAAAAAAAGAATGGCAGAGCCCGTCTATCCCCCCTGCTGGTTCACTAACTCTAAATGCAAATGGAAAACACTTATTATGGAAGATTAAATTTCAGACACAGTTAAAATTCTTGGATTTTGTTCTGAAAAGTGTATTCCTGGAAATCTGATTCTTAGCATGTGATTATGTTATCTTCTTATTGATCACAGTGTGGCCTGGAGTAACTGCATAATCTTTCTCAAGCACGTTTTGCCCTGTCTGTAAGAATGTCTTATGATCTGGTAAAGCACACTCAATATTTTAATGGTGTATATGGACCACAGGAAGAAAAGGCAGCATAATCTGGTCTCTAGAGGGTTAAATGTTGATGCTTATTCTGCCACTGAATTGTCTGCTGGTTTGGAGTTAAATGAGTTAACTGCTCATCTGACTGCTCTCCGACCTGAGAACAGGGTTCACAGTGCTGGGTATGGCTTTTGTGCTCGTCCCAGTGCAGGAGAGGCCAGCAGAGTTTCCCTAACCTGAGTGCAGAGGCTACAGTTGTGTGTTTTCATTTTCTTCTTCCTTTTTCCCCCCAGTGGTACGTGTGCAACAGAGAGAAATTATGTGAATCACTTCAGGATGTGTTTGTTCAGAGTTACCTCGACCAAGGAACACAGATCTTCTTAAACAACAGCATTGAGAAATCGGGCTGGCTGTTTATCCAACTGTATCACTCCTTTGTGTCATCTGTTTTTAGTCTGTTTATGTCTAGAACATCTATCAATGGGTAAGTGAATTTTAGATGTCTTTTCTTTGCCCTTGTGTTAAAAAAAAGAAAAAGAAAAGTGAAGGAGATCTTGTTCAGGACGTTGACCACCTCGACAGTGAGTCAAAATTCTTGGCACTAGGTCCAGTGTCTCAGCCTTGTTTTTCAAGTTCACCAGCACGACAGCCTCATTCAACAACCTCATTCGTCTTAGTCTGCGTTTCTCTTCTGGGAAGTACTTAGAGCAGTGCTTCCCAACTCTGATGTGCGCAGGACTAACCTGGTTCAAATGCTAAACCGAGCCAGTAGGTCATAGGTGGGGCCTGGGAGCCTGCATTTCTAGTGGGTGATGTTGTTGCTGCTGATGAAGGGGGTGTAGCACGATACTTGACCCCAAGCCCTTGTCATAGATGGGCTGAGGAGTCAGATCTTGGCCTTAAGCACATGTCCCAGGAGTTAGTTTCTGGGGGCATCTGATCTGCCCCAAGCCATGGGAGTTGGCTTCTTGCAAGTGAAGGTCCTGTATCTGTTCTTATGTGATGTCTAGGCTCAGCAGACTTCTGTAAACTTAAAATGGAAGTCTGTTCCTAGAGTGGTTCTCTCACTTAAACTTATAGAAAAGGCTTAGGAATGTTTTTTATCCTCCTTTGGCCACATTTTTAAACAGCCCAACGCCCAAGAACCCAGAATGCCAAGGAGAAAAGCCAGTGGGACATTTAAAGCTACTGGTTCTTTATGGTTGTTCTTCCCCGCTGAGGTTTGGAGCCAGCTTCTACTGAATGTCTGCACCCCCAGTCTATCATCTGGTCCTTAAGTATGTTTTTAGGTTCCTTGAGTCATTTCTCAAGATTTCTTACTTAGTTTTCTTCATCGCTTGTGTGAAATTGGCTGAAGTTTGCTTCAGCAAACAGTTGTTATTTTGTATTGGTGGTTGAATTTCTACAATGTGGTCTAACATTTTGTTTCAAGATTGGCTACATTGAATTTCTGTTCTATTCCATTTATCTTTTCATTGAAAAGCAGACAAGTCACTTTAGCAATGATTTTTAAATTTTTCGGGGTCCTGTACCTCTTTGAAAACTATAAAAGGTAGGAATCCTCTTTTCATAGTCCTTACATTCAACATTTTGCATGTAATTTGGGGTAAGTTCAAACTCTGAGTTGCTTCCCCCTCCCTCCATCCCATTGGACTCTGCTTAAAATTCCCTGCATATAGAACTTCAAGAGGAGGAACCCACCTCCTCTGCAGATTTTGGAGTCTGGAAGGGACTTAGATTGTGACCAGAGAACATAGGATGCTTATTCAACACTTAAAAATTTTTTTTATGGACATCACTAACTTTGGGGGTTAAAGGCAAAATAGAGAGCCATACCTCTCCATGACATGTACTAGTATTTGCTGGAAACCTGGGTTGAGCTAGGTCAGTGTGTTGACATTTTAAGGGGGATAATTCTTCACTGTGTAGACTGTCCCACACATTGCAGGAAGTCTGACTTTTCTGGTCTTGTCTACCCCCTTCTCCCAATGACCCTTGGATGGCAAAGTTTGTCTGGGCTCAATGAATTTTGATTTCTTTTTCACAGTTTTAATTTTTTAAAATATATATTTTAATGATTTTTTTTACAGAAAGGAAGAGAGAGGGAAAGTTAGAAGCATCGATGAGAAAGAATCATCGATCAGCTGCCTCTTGCACAACACCTATTGGGATGTGCCCGCAAGCAAGGTACATGCCCTTGTTTTCGGCCACAGTTTTAATTTAAAAAAAAAATAAATAAATAAAATATATATATATATATATATATATATATATTATTGATTTTTTTACAGAGAGGAAGGGAGAGGGCTTTAGAGTTAGAAACATCGATGAGAGAGAAACATCGATCAGCTGCCTCTTGCACACCCCCTACTGGGAATGTGCCTGCAACCAAGGTACATGTCCTTTACCAGAATCGAACCTGGGACCCTTCAGTCCACAGGCTGACGTTCTATCCACTGAGCCAAACCTGTCAGGGCAGTTTTAACTTTTTTTGTGGAGCCTCAGTTGGTGATGATCTTTGGAAGTAGGGCCATGCCTCTCTCTCTGGTGCCTTTTTTTTAGATGTAGAGCAGTGAGGTGACCTCCTGAGCTCTGACCTCAGATGACCTCTAGCTCTAGAATTTTATGATTATTTTGTTAAGATTTGCTGTATCCCTGGCCAGGGAAGCATGTTGTTTTATAACTGGAAACATTAAGCCAAAGAACTATTTTGCAATTGACTGTTGGTCCTTTGCTAGCCAGCACTAACACTGGCCACATGCAGCCCCAGGCCTGCTGCTGCTACCTCAGCAGCCTCCTTGCTCTGACAGGTTCCCAAGTGAATCTCTGTGTAGCTATTTCAGTAAGTCCAGTTCTTTTTCTCAGGTTTGCTCTCTGCAGCCTGTTTTCCCACTAGAACATATGAACAATTGACAATTAAAAACAACTTGTTTTAGATAAAATTAAGTGTAGAAAAATGGCGGCAGAGTAAGTGGATGTTCCCAGGTCCAAACTGGAATTACAATTGAAATAAGAAAGAAAACATCCTGAATAATCAACTTAAGACTAGTTGGTAACCCTAATAACCAAGGCGGGCATGTGGAGACCACATAGAGACTAGTAGGAAGGGCGGAGGCACAAAAGGGCTGGACAGGCTGCCACAGACAGCACTGAAGTTTGGAAAGGTACCTCAGCTGTGGGGGTTTGCCACTGAGAGCTTTGGGATCTAATCCCCAAGCTGGGATCCCCAACAGAGAGCTCCAGAACTGAGAAGGTTGCCCACATAACATCTGGCTATGAAAAATAGCAGGGTTGCTATCTGCCAGGGAAAGGTGGTTAGAAATGCAGGCACCCTCTTAAAGGACCTAGTACACACAAAATTCTGTGTGCAAACACTCACTTTGTGTTCTGGCAGAGGGAGGGCAGACTGGACTGTAGCTATGTGAGCAAAAGCCGGGCCAAGGGCAGATGGCTCCCGAGCTGCTGAGCTTACAGAAAGGCCCTGGGGGCACCCGGATCGCTATGCACTGTCTGTGGGTTCCACTTAATGTAAAAAAGTGTGAGGTCCCTGGTCTAGACCAGCCATGATTTGAGAGCCAGAAAAGCAGTTCTGATTGGAGTGTGTGATTTCCACGAGGCTTCCAGGAGGCTTGGCGTAAGCTGTACCTTCTTTCCAGGGCTCTGTTGCCCCTTAGCGCCTCAGTCTGTTTTCCAAAGGCATTGCTATGATTTTGAAAGTTTTTTTTAGTATCCTTAGAAATAATAGGTCCCATCAATTGTATATAAATTGACACAAGTACGAATCTACTTTTTAGATGCAAATTAATTGATATTACAAGGACCACTCTTTTTTTCTTTTGTCTTAAAAATAAATCATACTACAACTATTTTTTCTTACTATTTGTATAGTTTCATAAAGGCTTCTTTTTCATATTTGGTGTTTCTGCACTGTAATGTTGGCTAGTGCTGTGGCCTGTTTCTGTTGGTCTGCCATCTTTTTAACCTGATAAACATGTTTTCTGTTACTCCTTCCTATTTTGAAATAAATTTTTCACATTCATCTTTTCTTAGTCATTTTTCTCTTCCCTTCTCATTCTTTTCCCTTTCCATCTTTTTTTTAAAAACAGATATTTTATTTATTTCGGAGAGGAAGCGAGGAAAGAGATAGAAACATCAATAATGAGAGAGAATCATTGATTAGCTGCCTCCTGCATGCCCCATACTGGGGATTGAGCCTGCAACCCAGGCATGTGCCCTTGATCAGAATCGAACACAGGATCTTTCAGTCTGCAGGCCGATGCTCTATCCACTGAGCAACACCAGCCAGGGCCTCCCTTTCATCTTTTATTCCTCTTTTGCCCCACTCCTTTTGGGGTATTTGCACCTCAAAGACAAATGATGCTACCTGGAGTTATTTCCTTATTTTACAAACATTGCTTTTTAACCATGATAAAAATCATGTAAAATATAATATATATTTTAATCATATAATCATACAAACTAAACATTTTGTAAGTTCAAAGAGCTGTTGGTGCTGGGTCCCATGGCCACTCTGTGTGTGTATGTGTATGGGCTGTGCTTCCCTTGTGTTGACTCTTCCCTGTTGTCCTTTCTTTCCAGGTTGCTCGGAAGAGGTTCAATGTTTGTGTTTTCCCCAGATCAGTTTCAGAGACTGCTTAGAATTAACCCAGACTGGAAAACCCATAGACTTCTCGACTTAGGTGCTGGAGATGGAGAAGTCACAAAAATCATGAGCCCGCATTTTGAAGAAATTTATGCCACTGAGCTGTCTGAAACGATGATATGGCAGCTTCAGAAGAAGAAATACAGGTATAACTGTTAGACATGATTTGGGCTGTTTTTCTTGATTGTAGGTGTCTTTCTTCTTGAGAGCATATTATTTAATGATATGCATCAGAAACAATTTTCCACGATTAAGAACTAAAAACAACTTTCCTCCTTGCAGTGAAGTGGACTTGAGAGAGAAGTCCGCTTTCCTTGGCAGAGTTGGGACTATTGGGAGGAAGAGAGCAGGTGGAGCCAGCCTGGAAAGAGATCAGATGTAGGGGCTCGTTCCCTGGTTAGAATCTGGCATCCTGAAATAGTTTAATGAAAAAAAAATTCATTGTAATAATCTATAATATAGAATTTACTGTTCTATTCATTCCTAAGTGTGTGGTTCGGTGGGGTTAAGCACATTCACATTGTGTAACCATCCAGAACTTCTTCATTTTCCCAAGCGGCTTCGTACCCATTAAACACTTAACTCCCACTCCTTCTCCCCAGCTCTTGGCAGCCACTATTCTACTTTCTGCCTCTACAAATTTGACTACTCTAGGTACCTCAAATAAAAGGAATCTTACCGTATTTGTTCTCTGTGACTGGCTTATTTCACTTACAATAGTACCTTTAGAGTTCATCCATGTGTAGCAGGTGTCAGAAACCTCTCCTTTTGCACCCCTTCATCTGTCAGTGGACACTTGGGCTGTCCCCACCTTTCGGCTGTTGTGATAGTGCTGCTGTGAACCTGGGTGTACCCATATCTGTTAGAGTCCCTGCTTTCACTTCTTTTGAGTATATACCTAGTGGAATTGTTGGGTCATATGGTAGTTCTATGTCTAACTTTTTTGAGAAAGACATGTTTGTACTGATTTTTACAGAGAGGAAGGGAGAGGAAGAGGGAGAGAGAGAGAGAAACATCCATGTAAGAGAGAAACATTGATTGGTTGCCTCCTGCATGCGCTCCAGCCAACCAGGGATGGAGCCTGCAACCCTGGCATGTGCCCAGACTGGGAATTGAACCGTGACCTCCTGAGCCACACTGATTGCTGTTTAACTTTCTAAGGAATTTTTTCCCATAGCTGCTACACCAATTTGCAGCAGTGTACAAGAGTTTCAGTTTCTCTACATCTTCGCCAATACTTATTTTTTTCCTTTCCCTCCCTCCCTTTTGCTTCCCTACCTTCTTTTCTCTTCCCTCTCTCTCTTTTCCCTCCTTCCCTCCCTTCCTTTCTTATAATAGCCATCATAATGAACATGAAGTGTCAAATCTTGGTTTTAAGACCATCCATTGCTTGGGAGACTTTGGAAGAAGGCTCTTTGCTCAGTATAGCTTCCGTTGAATGGGAGCAAAGGGGGCTGAGTATAGAATGGGGAGGTGGGAAGTGGGGAAGACCTAAAGGAAGCTGGGCTTCGCCTGAGAAAGGAGAAAGAATTATATACTCACTTTCCTACCCACCTAAGTTTCTGCTTATACAGTGTGTCCGCGGAGTTCCTGGAGCAGGACAAAGCAGCTCTGAAAATATTGGCAAACACAGAGATGCTCAGCCTAGGGAGGAGGAGACCCTGTAGGAAAGGGTTGGAAGGGAACGTTACTGCAAACGGATATCCAATGGGATTTTTCATGGAAGAAGGGAGCACATGTGTGTACGATCCGGCACAATTGGGCCTTAGAAGTTGAGTTAGAGGTCAAGGAGATTGACTTTCCTCCCAACTCCAGCATCCAATTCCTTGTCATCCTCTGAGTTTAAAAAGCTGTTAGGGGTGTCATAGGACTGATTCATAAGACCTCCCTTAGCTCCAGCTATCTGTCATTGATAAATCCTCCTAGGTCTGTGTGGTGATAATGAAACCATATTCCTTCATTTAGAAATTAACATTTCAAATGTCTGACCTTTGTTGTAACAGTAGCTTAAGTCATGCTGAAATTCCTTATCTGACTCTCTGCCCACTTTTAAAAAATCTGTGTTTTGAAAGTAAGTGTGGGAAGCAAAGTGAGTTTTCCCCAACCAGCCCTCAAGATATGTTTAGAATTTTCTAGGTTATCTCTGCTATATCTGTTTAGCATCATGAAAGACTTTTTATCAGATTCCTTTTTCTTAAATCCTCCCCGTAGCCATGTTCATTGATCTTTAGAGAAAGATTGAGAGAAAAACATTGGTTGCCTCCCACACATGCTCCACCAGGGGATTGGAACTATGTATGTGCCCTGACCGGGAGTTGAACCTGCAGCTTTTGGTGTATGGGATGACGCTCCAACCAACTGAGCCACCTGGCCAGGGCTGGGGATCCTTTTCCTGTCCATTGTAACAGGCATCGCCTACCACATTCTGATTGCTGTAACCAAGCAGGAGGAGTAAAGAAGATATAAAATGCCGTGATGTGTGACTGAAAAAGACCTGATATAAAATCTCCCCCTTTCTATGGGTAAAACTTTGTAAAGCACTCGGAGTGTGGTGGTGAAAAACCATAAAAAACCATAAAAAACCATAAAAAAGGGCAGGAGAGGGAGAGATTGAGGGCTGTGGTAGTGTGTGGACTGTGCTCTGCATGAGCTCACGGCTTTAATGGGGTGTCCTGAGCTTTCTCTCCCGTGAAGGTATTTAGATGTGAAAATCTTTTTTTTTTTTTTTTTTTTTAATATATTTTATTGATTTTGTACAGAGAGGAAGGGAGAGAGATAGAGAGTTAGAAACATCGATGAGAGAGAGTCATCGATCAGCTGCCTCTTGCACACCCCCTACTGGGGATATGCCCGCAACCAAGGTACATGCCCTTGACCGGAATCGAATCCGGGACCCTTCAGTCCCCAAGCCGACGCTCTGTCCATTGAGCCAGACCGGTCTCGGCTAGATGTGGAAATCTTAAAGTGTAAAGTAGTATCTCTCTTCTGGGAACAGATATGCTCAACAGGTCATAGGTTGAAAATGGGAATTATCTGTACCACCCCCAGCCTTTCTTAAAATTAGGAGAGGGTAAAGACCTGGGTGGGGGTAGTAACTGGGACGAAGGGATAAGAGGGGAATGGGAGACATCTGTAATACTGTCAACAATAAAAAACATTTGTTTAAATAGGAGGGACACTAGGAATAGAAACCATAAATATGTATTTTTTGATTAAATTCCAGTTTATGTAGAAAGTAGGACTCTTTATTAACTGATGTTAAAGGATTTGATGCTTTAGTTTTATAATCATTTTTATCATATTGTCATAATTATTAAATAATGATTAGCTCTTGAAAAGAAAATTTTATATGTTTTGAGATTTGAAAATAGGTGAAATGCTAAATTTAAGAAAATATGGTAGCTATTTTTCTCTTGCCCTGACTCTTTTATTTCTGCAAATATAGCTTATAAATGAAGATTTTGAATTCACTTTGAATTAGAAGACAAAGTTAGAGCCTTTACTGGCATCTCGGTTATTTTTAAAGGTGTCTGTAAGGGAGTTTTGTATCAATCCAGTTCTTTCTGATTTTTCCAGAGTGCTCGGTATAAATGAATGGCAGAATACAGGGTTCCAGTATGATGTCATCAGCTGCTTGAATTTGCTGGACCGCTGTGATCAGCCCCTGACTTTGTTAAAAGATATCAGAAGTGTCTTGGAGCCAACTAGAGGCAGGGTCATCCTTGCCCTGGTCTTGCCCTTCCATCCCTATGTGGAAAACGGTGAGTGTGGTCAGGCCGTTCTCCCCAGCATAGGTGCTTATTGGTGTTTGTGATTCTGTTTCTTGGAATGGCCTGGAAAATACTTCCTTGATGAATGTTCATCTCGGTGTGGATTGTTTTGTTTTGTTTTGTTTTATTTTATTTTGTTTTGTTTTGTTGTGAATCCTCATCTGAGAATATTTTTCTATTGATTTTTAGAGAGAGTCGAAGGCAGGGAGAGAAATATCTATGGGAGAGAGATACATTGATCTGTTGCCTCCTACATGTGGCCCAGTTGGGGCCAAGGGTCAAACCTGCAACCCAAGTACATGCCCTTGACTGGAAATTGAACAGCCAGGGATTGATGTGGCTGTCATAGAACTCTAGTCCCTTTGCAGTGGTAATAATTTGTGCTCAGTTAGGTCTGCCCACTCCAGATGGGAAGCCTACTGTGGGCCCACATTTTCTGCTATTAAATGGAGCTTGCACCATATGTTAGCTTACAAGCTGAGCCAAGCTATAAACGATGCCTTTAAATCTTCCCATATATACTTGCAGAACGTTGCAGCTGTTTTGTATTAAATTTCTTGTCCCAGACTCTAAAAATGATAATTACTGTCACCTCTTTTTTCCTTTTGTGTTCCAGCTTGTATCATTTCTTTGTGTAACGTTTGGTTTTTCCATTGTTGGTCTAGTCTTTAGCACTACTGAAGGGAGAGTAGATGAGAAGAAATGGTTTGGTTCTGTTCGTTCAGATGCACTGTGGCTAGTGGCAGCAGTTCACACTGACTCGGTTTCAGCTAGTGTGGTTTGTGTTTCAGGTCATGTTGAAAGTTATATGACTTTAAGACTCTCTTGCATTTTTGTAAGTTAATGTACAGTAATATAAAATTATCTCTCTATATAAAAGCCTAAGCGACCATTAAGACTAGTTGACCAAAAGATTGGTTGATAGGTCGCTATGACACACACTGACCACAAGGGGGAAAGATGCTCAAGCAGGAGCTGCCCCCTGGTGGTCAGTGTGCTCCCATGGCCAACCTCTTGTGGCTGGCCAACTTCCCATGGTCCCTCCCCCTGGCTGTCTGACTCTGATCTCTGGCCAGGCCGAGGGACCCCACCTGTGCATGAATTTGTGCACTGGGCCTCTAGTTTATTGTATAAGTAATAATGTTAATATTTTTAAATCTTTAGGTTATTTATTTATTTTTTTACTGCCTACCTCAGCCTGGGTTCAAAACTTCTAAGAGCTTGCAGACATTTTAAAGAAACCCATTGTTTTGTAAGCATTGTGATGAGTGGATGTCTATGAAGATCTGTGGATCTTTTTTGTCGCTCACTAGCTCCTTCATTTCTTCTTGTTTTTATTTCTTCCCTCAGGTTTGACTCTTTATATTTAATACGTGTCTTAACATTTACCAAATGGTTTTAGATTTGTGTTGATGACAGAAAAATGGAGGGTGGGAAAGAAAACAGACATATGTTTCCTCCCCCACGTCTATTTTTACATCCCTGTTGTTGAGCCGTCTGTCATGGTAAAGAAAGAGCTGCTTTAGGCGTTAGTGCCCCTGTATCATACACGTGTGCTGTACAGTGAGCGTCCTGGGGTGACTGCCACACCCCTGACCGAGCCTCAGCCCTCCTCTGTGGCAGTCACGGTCATCAGGCCTGAGCCTGGCTTGCTGGGTCCTGTTGGGCAACCACTCGACAGAAACTTAAGTGCAACTTCCTGGCATAGGAGAGGCGGAAGCACAGGTGGAGAAATACCAGTTTGACCATGACTTTTATTTCCTTGTGCTTCCGACACTAAATATTGAGGGGAAGTCACATTGGACAAGAGGGCAGTTTCCAGTTAGGACTAACACAAGCTCCTTGATGGTGGTTACAAGGGGTGTTGTTGAATGCCAGGCTTCTGCGTGTCACACAGCACCTGCGGTGAGAAGCGTGGGTGCTGTGGGTGCTGGAAGCGCTGTCAGTTTGCAGACCACTCCTCGCACTCTGTCATGGCTTCCTTTCTCTAGACCACTGAGTACTAGATCCTAATGCCCTCCAAGTGGCACTGAGGACTGGGAGGTGCGAGATGATCTTGCTCGGTGAGGTCATGGATACTGGGCTGCTTTGTATACCGGGCTCAATTTATCTTTTAACAAAAAGCCATGGTATATAAAATTATTCCTTATGTGTAATTTTTATTTGACTCGAAATTGAACCGCAGTGATTTTGTTATTTAGCTTAATTGGGGGGAAAATGCAAAATTGTGTCTTTCTAATTTTAGTTTATTTGGTTTAGTGACACAGTTTTGGATAGGGGCTATTAAATCTACTGAAAGTTGTTTTAAGCATAAAAAAGTAAAGTATGTAATCAAGGAAAGGAGAATATTGCAAAAATGAAAATTTAGTGACATGTATAATTTTTTAAAATTGTAATTTTCAGCCCTGGCTGCCTGGTTCGTTTGGAGCATTGTCCTGTGCATTAAAGGGTTGTGGGTTTAATTCCTTATCAGAGCACATGCCTAGGTTTTGGGTTCAATCCCCGTTCAGCATTCAGATGGGAGACAACCAATCAATGTTTCTCTCTTACATCAGTGTGTCTTCTCTCTCCCCCTGCCTCTGTCTAAAATCAATAGAAATATATCCTTGGATGAGGATTTAAAAAGTTGTAATTTCCATAAAAATGATTCATAATAAAGATTTCAAGCCACTTACAAAAGGGTATATAATAAAATAGTTTCTCATTCCTTCCAGTTCCACAATCTTGTTCAAGTTTCTTGAATATTTTCCCAAAGATAGTATATGCATATATATATATATATATATACATATATATGTGTGTGTGTACATAAAAACGTGAATTACATAATTAAAGCTCATCAGAAATGCTTTTGTTGCTATTTAAATATATCTATGAATTTACTCCTTTCCAGCATATGTGTGTTTGCGTCATGTGAGGATGCAAGCAGTGGGTGCTGGAGCTGGTTTCACTGGCTCATGGGAGCGGATTGTATTGGCAGGAACTTGGTGCCTGGTTCATGGCCATTATTGCAATTGACCATGTGCAGGCACCTTGCCTCAGAACAGGCTGCTAAATGTTTCCCCACACTCCCTGGGCGTTGAGAGCATCGGGAAGCCCTGTAGACTCCAGGGGCTATGAATGGTAGTGACCCCAGTCTGCTTTCTGCTTTCACAAACAGGAGGAGCCACTACAAACAGCTTTTTACAAATCTATATCTTTATTCATTTCAGAGAGAAAGGGAGAGGGAGAGAGAGACAGAACATCAATGATGAAAGAGAATCATGGGGATCAAGCCTGAAACCTGGGCATGTACCCTGACCAGGAATTGAACTATGACTCCTGGTTCATAGGTTGACACTCAGTCACCGAGCCGTACAAGCCAGGCACAAGAGGTTTTAAAAAATTCTGTGTTTATTTTAGAAATGTGAGCCTGGGGCTGGTTAACTCAGTGATATACCCGCTCTGGTAAAGCACAGAGCTTGCTTGCTTTATCTTCCATGTTGACATTCCTCTCACAGTCACAGATGGGTGCTGTGGTGCCAAGCATCGTGTGGGCATGACAAAACCTTGAAAAGGAAAGGGATGCTCTCCCCCCCTTTTTTTGTTTGTTTTTGTTTTGTTTTTGTTTGTTTGTTTGTTTGTTTAGCAGTGAGGGAAACTTCTTCACCCATAAATCTCCCCAGCACTCTGGTCCCATTGACGAAGATGGAGACACATGCCCCAGTCAACCAGAAACTGGCAAGGGGTCTTGGTCTGGATCTGGGTCCAGGTCAAACATGTGCTCACAGCGAAGGTGGACGGGAGTTGGCTGCCAAATGCTCTGTGCCACAGAATATCTTCCTTCATTTAAGAAGTACATGCTGAGTGCCTTACATGCTGGGGATGCAGTGAGCAAAAATCATAGGAATATCCTTGACCTCACAGGGCTTACACTCTAGTGAGAAAGACAGTAATAATAGTACATGGTTGGAAATAAGTATTATGGGGCAAATAAACAAAAAGCAAGAAGGGGCATTCAGAAATTGGGGGTTGGGGTTAGGTGCTGTGATCTTGAAGAGGGTGACCAGGGAGGGGCCTTCCTGAGGGGGTGACAAAGACTGGAAGAAAGTCAGGGTTAAAATTGTGTAGGCTTTGTTCCAGGTGTGGAACTGCTAGCCTGTGACCCTGACACCATTGATTGAGTCATTATCTTTTCAACAATGCTTTGAAATGCCACCTTTATCATAGACTGAAGTCCTGTGTGTTTGGTTCTGTGGGTTAAGATGTGTCTTGTATGTCTGTACCAAACGATTTTAATTACTGTAGCTTTTCATGCATTTTAATATCACAGCACTAGTCGCCCCTCAGTCAGATTTTTCTTGGCTTATTTATTTAACAGACCAACTTTAACAGTAGCTTATCTAGTTCCCCTACATTAAATTTATATCTTAATTTAGGGAGTATTGAACCTTCCTGGCTAATAATAGGATGTGCCTTTCAGTTTGGTCAATTTTTTGTTGTTTTTGTTAATCTTCACCCGAGGATATTTTTCCATTGATTTTTAGGGAGAGTAGAAGAGAGAGGGAGAAATAGAGAGAAACATTGATGTGAGAGAAACACATTGATTAAGGTGATGGCCAGAGGGCGGGTGGGTGAGGCCTGTGTGGAGGTGGGCAAAAATGGAGGGAAATGAGGACATTTGTGTCAACAATAAAAATAAAGTTTAAAAAATTGTATATAAGGTACACAATGTGATGATTTAATACATGTATATTATGTAAGTGATTATCAACCTCCTCATATAGTTACATTTTGTATGTGTTGCCTCCTGCATGAGCCTTGACCAGGGCTGGGGCTGGGGAGGAGCCTGCAGCCAACTAACCCTTGACTGGAATTGAACCCAGGACCCTGTGGTCCGCTGAGCCAAACGTCCAGGGCTGGTCAATTCTTTTTTTTTTTTTTTTTTTTTAATATATTTTATTGATTTTTTTACCAAGAGGAGGAGAGAGGGATAGAGAGCTAGAAATGTCGATGAGAGAGAAACATCGACCAGCTGCCTCTTGCACACCCCCTACCGGGGATGTGCCCGCAACCAATGTACATGCCCTTGACCAAAATCGAACCTGGGACCTTTCAGTCCGCAGACTCTACCACTGAGCCAAACCGGTTTTAGCCAGGGCTGGTCAGTTCTTTATGTTCTGTAGTAATATAAAGTTTTCTAATTGTGTGTGTGTAGGAATTTTTCTTCTATCATAGTTTTTATTTTTAAACTTTCCCCTACTTTATTGAAGTATAGTTGACAAATAAGAATTGTACATATTTCACAGACAACAGTGTGTGGTGATGGCCAGAGGGCGGGTGGGTGAGGCCTGTGTGGAGGTGGGCAAAAATGGAGGGAAATGAGGACATTTGTGTCAACAATAAAAATAAAGTTTAAAAAATTGTATATAAGGTACACAATGTGATGATTTAATACATGTATATTATGTAAGTGATTATCAACCTCCTCATATAGTTACATTTTGTATGTGTGAATATGAACACTTAGGACCCATTCTCTTAGCATGTCTCGTATACTATACTATACTATACTATACTATACTATACAGTATTATTAACTACTAGAGGCCCAGTGCATGAATTCGTGCATGGGTGGGGTTTGGCCAGCCTGCCCAGATGGGAGCCCAGACCCACCCCCGGGGGGAGGGTGGCCAGCCAGCCCCACCCTAATAGGGGTGTTGGGGTTTATTGGGGGGGAAGGGTGGGCGCCAATCAGGGCTTGGATCAGGCTGGTTGGCTGCTATAGTGTGTGTCGTAACCACCAGTCATTCTGGTTGTTCTGCCATTCAGGTTGCTGGGCTTTTATATAAATAGACTAGCCGGCCTGAGGAGTGGCTGTGAGGTTGGCTGCCTTCCCCATCCCCGATCAGGGTGGGAAGGATGATCAGGGTCAGGGCCAGCCGGGGGGAGGGGCTGCAGGAAGTTGGTCAGCCATCCTTGCCCTTGATCTGGATGTGGGGGGCCAATCAGGGGCTGGGCCAGCTAGTGGGGAGGAGCTGCGGGAAGTTGGCTGGCTGCAGTGCACTTCATAGTGACCAGTCATTCCAGTTGCTTGGCTTTTATAGACTAGAGGCCTGGTGCACAAAATTTGTGTATGGGAGGGGGGTCCCCTCTGGTCTAGGAATTTGACTTGTTTAGTTCCCACACATGGTGAGATCATACAGCATCTACCCATTCACTGAGCATCAGTCCTCCAGGTTTGTTCCTGTTGGCAAGAGGCTCTTCCATTCTGTTATAGAAGGAATAATACCATGTATAGTAGGGAATTGATACTTTTATCTTTATCTTACTGAATTCTCTTAGTGTTCCCAACAATTTTTTTTTTAATAGATTCTCTTGTGTTTTGTTGATACACAGTTACAGCATCTGCAAATAATTTTGCTACTTTTCATTTTCAGACTTTTTGATTTTGGTCCAAGTGAATTGGTAGTTAATTCCAGAAAATGTTAATAAAAAACAGTGGACATTTTTGTCTTCATTTTGAGTTTAATGAAATGTTTCCACTTTAAATATGATACTGTCTTTGGCCTTGAGGTTGATGTTTGCCTTTTTTGAAAATTTTAAGTAAAATACGAGTGTTAACGCTGGTGAATGATGTTTGGTCTGTGTTTATTTGATGGGTGTTATCTTTGTCCTGTTTTGGTATCAGTGTTCTGCTGGCTTTGTAAAAACTCATTTGGAAGGTTTTTATGCTCTCGGACAGTTTAAATGGCACGTGGTTATCTAGTGAAGCTTAGTAGTTTTCTCCGGTGACAGCAGCGAGGCCTGTGCTTTTTGAAAAGTAGCCTTTGGCAGCTTTCCCACTTTACCCCATGCTAATTGTTCTAGTTAAATTAGACTCATTTAGTCTAAGAGCTCCCATCTGTCTAAATAGAACAAGCAAGACTGGCAGACTGTTTCCTGGGAAGAACTTGGGCTTTGAGGGCCAGCCTGTGTTAGAAGTGTAGGTAGCCCTTACTACCGGGCCTCTCATTAAGCTTAGTGTTTCGTCTGTAAAATGGGCTAATACTTACCTGGAGGTATGTTGTGAGGATTAAATAAGCTCATGTAGAGGGTAGTGCTCAATGTTTTAGCACTGGCATTTGCCAGGCCAGACTTATGGTATCCCATCCCATAGTTACTTGGTCTTTATTTGTGGCTTTATTGATCACATTTGTTCACAGTTCTCCAATCAGAAATATTTGTCAACGTCCTTTAGATCTGCCTGTCGAGTGCCTCTAACCATGATGATCATAATCTGATGCCTTTATTCTGCTTTCTGATTTCAGCTCAGAGTTGGCATTTGGCATGGGCTTATGCGACTTGCTCCACAGAAACTCAAGTGCATTCCTATTGGCCGGAGGTGCAGTTCTCCCCTTACACAGCAGGGGGAGTGGGCTCATTTTAAAGCCCACCACCATCTTTTCCCTATGTGGTTTAAGTGCCCTTGTAGGGTGTGTAGACACTAAAACCACACTCTGTTTCCCTCCTTAGATCTTTCGGTATTATTCTGTTTTCATTGTCATGGGAAACTTAATCTAACGGAAAGCTGTCGCATAATCCTTTCCAGTGCCTATTCTGGGTGCTCAGATAGTAGCAGTCTTTATGGAGGGATGGCTAAGCAGTGAATGTGCGTCATAGCTCATTGAAGTGCAGAAAAAGTATTTTTTTATAGAAGCATTGTTCAGTTGCATTCATATAATGACATCTGAGAGCCTACTACATTCCAGGCATTGCCTAGATAGTGGAAATACAAAGATATATTGAAAACATGGTTCTAGCCTTAAAATACTCACAGAATAGTACCGAAGGCAGATAGATGTAAATGATAGTGCAAGGTAGTCTGATAGGAAATATGACAAGGTACTGTGGGTTTTCGTGGGAGGTGACACGGGAGCTTGGTCTCTGTGAAGCTTTTGGCTCAGCAGAAGGAACAGCATGAGAGCGTGCATGGGGGCTGGGAAGGGCGGCGTGCTCGGCAGGACCCAGGGCAGTGTGCAGAGGCCTTCAGCTTGCACACGTAAAGTGCTCAGTAAGTATTGCTGGCTAGATGGATTAATACCTGAATACACTTTAGCCTGGCCGACGGGGCTCAGTGGTTGAGCATTGACCTGTGAACTGGGAGGTCACAGTTCGATTCCCGGTCGGGGCACTTGCCCGGGAATCAACCCCCCAGTGTGGGGCGTGCAGGAGGCAGTCGATCGATGATTATCTCTCATCATTGATATCTCTCTCTCTCTCTCCCTCTCCCTTCCTCTCTGAAATCAGTAAAAATACATATTAAAAAAAAAAGAATGCACATTATACATATAGCAGTCACTCTTAACATTTTATCTAGCTTATGTGTTGGCTGTTTATGTTATTGGTAAGGCTTCTGGTCAGAAGTAGGCTGTTACTAGTTAAGTTTTGGGGAATCAAAAGTTATAAGTGTATTTTTGACTGCCCAGGGGGAGAGGAAGTTGGTGTTCCTAACCCCTGCATTGTTTAAGAGTCAACTGTATATTACTTTTTATGCCAATTGTTTAATTTCTATTTCAATGTCTAAGATACACAATACATGCTCACACATACACTGTACTTAATAAAGCATACATATATAACATATGTATACACACAAATAAAATATGTTTACACGCTCCCTTCCTCTTTCCTTTTTCTGGCTTGTGTAACTAGAAAGATTGAAGATTATGGATTTAAGTCATCCATCATGCCAAATGTTTTTAAAGGGATCTTAAAACATTTAAATTCTACCTGAGTTTTTAAAAGAAGAGTGCACTCATTTATTGCCATTTTAAAAGATACACTTTAATGAAGTAAAAACAATAGACTATAACTCATATTTAGTATGAGTATATACTTGCAGGCACTTTAAATAATTTTTTTGCACTGAAGTAGCCTTCAAAGAACAATCCATAACCTGTTTTCTTGGCACAATGTAGACATGCAGAGTTGTCTGGGATGAACAGTTCTGAGGTTTTTCTCTGTTCAACCTTCCGCTTTGGATTTTCTATATTTTAGCTATCATGTTCTTACTCTGTATTCTATTCTAGTCTCACTCTTTGTTGGTAGCATTTTGCATACCTGGTTGAGAATGTGCACTATGCTATTGCCCAAAGCAGTACTAAAGGAGATGAGTTTTGCTCCAAGGTACTTTGTGAGATGATTTTTCTCCAGCTCAGATTTTGATCCCTCCCTCCCTCCCTCCCTCCCTCTTCAGCTTAATCTCATTGGGCCACCACTTGTACAACCCATAGGCAGTTCCTCCACTCAAGACTGAGACATATGGTAGGACTTCAGATCTTCTTCACAGTAATCGCATCACACACCTCATGTTGAATGAAGCACATACAGGATGCATGGTATAAAACAAGCTTTCTGGAAAGTGTTAGAATGCTTGGAATTATTTTAGTGAGTTAGGAAAGGGTGTGCAGTGTTGTTGCATTTGAGTGTTGGTAGTTACTGTGGTTTTAGTTTCTTGTACTCAGCATCCTTTCTTGTGCCCAGTTGTCTTTTCCATTCATCTTGGTTTATGTTTTAAAGCCTGGTGGGTAAATGTCCATTAAAACTACCATAACTTCTGAATTTTCAGTGACGTAGTTGAAGATTAGATGATTCCTATGGTCGTTCATAGTTGTCCAGTGCTGTCCTGTTTTCATAAGTGTTATCTTTCTCCTGCAATAGTCAGTAAGCCATATTTAAGGTTATATAACCAGTGATGCACACGGAACACAACATATATGCCATCTTGCATTCTGGGTCCTAAGTGCCCTTCCAGTACTTTAAAGGTCAGGTATTTAGCAAAGTTTGGCTCTGCTGGCTGTGCAGCAGTGTCTTGTTGGGAACACCTGCTCACACAGGGCTTGGGAGAGACGCTGGCCGAGGTGGTCGGCATTCTTCCTGCCGCCCAGCCCCCGAGACACATCAGCTTTTATTCCCATTAGCTGTGTCTTTACAGCTGTGAATTTCTGTCTGCCCTCTGGCAACAAATAATGTTACTATAGAGCTCCATCCACAAGTGTTGCAGCACCGATGTGGTGTCTCCTGCATACTGTACAAAGGAGTGCTGACTTCCGAGCACCCTCGTCTGCACTGAAAGCATTGCTAGTAGCCCTGTGCTCCCGAGTCCACGTCACTGAGGTGCCTGCCTGTCTCCGCTGTGTCGGACACCTTTGGGCGGCGTTCACCCAGGCAGGCTCTGGAAGGAACTCCCTGTGTGTGGAGGCTCTACAGGAAACCATCACATCGATGGTGTGTTGGCAGCTCAGGTTTAGTCAAGCATGCTGAATCAAGGCATGACATCTTTCTCATACTTTATACTTACGGGTTGTTGACTTGTTCCCACATGTCTCTTGTTATAAAGTTCTTGAGCAATTTCCTGGAAAATACGCCTGGCACTCTTCTTCTGAAAATGCAAATGAGAAAAAGTGCCTCTGTCTTAGGGCCCGAAGTGCTGGATGTTGCGCCCCCCTACCTCAGCATACCTATTCCTACCATTAACACTGATATTTTTAGTATGTTAAGTAGAATTTATGGCTGAGAACTATCAAGTTTCAATCTCAGCTTGTCATTTGAGATTACCGTTGAGTTTCTCAACAATTAGGAGACAGTAGCTATGGTTAATCACCACGATGCTCTCTGTGTTTCTTAAACTGTTTCTGATTTGAAATAGTTACAGCCAGCCACAGTGTGAAAGATACTTTACAAACATTGGTCTGTACCTTTTGTGAATCTTCTTTTTCTTTGTTTCTTAGAGTGTTAGATTTTGACTGTCAAAAAGAAAAGAAAAATGTTAAGAGATATTTTATGTACTTAAAACAAGTGCAGCGAACACCTCCCATAATATTGAGCTAACTTAATATTTAATGCTGTACAGTAAGAGTTAGTCATTTTCATGCTGTTTATTAATATAATAATGCTTTTATTATATTAATAAAATAACTCAGACTGGTATTGATTGCTGTATTTATAGCAAACCTAACATCATACACATAGACCCCCACTTATAGCAACATCTGAGCAGCCAGGAGACAGGTACTCTTTCTCAAAAACTTTAGGCTTTTTAAAAATATTTTAGACAATTCCTAATCTTTTTGTGAACTCTTTTTTGCTCATTTAAAAAAAAATATATTTTTATTGATTTCAGAGAGGAAGGGAGAGGGAGAGATAGAAACATCAGTGATGAGAGAGAAGCACTGCCTCCCGTACCCCACACTGGGGATCGAGCCCAGTCATGTGCCCCAGCCCCCTGGCTCATTGGCCACCGCTAACTGCTGAGCCACGCTGGCCAGACCCTTTTTGCTCATTCTTAACCGCCACCCCCAAACCCCTGCAGCAGAAAGATAGCATATAAGATGGTTTTGAAGAAGGGTCCTTATTCCAGTATTACAGGTTTTAAAGAGAAAACATCGGGTCCTCTGGCAGGCCCGATTGCTGGGATGAAAATGTGCTTGCTTCTCCGACTCCCCAGCAGGCGTGCTTCCTGCCGCCACTCAGGGAGATGGTCACGAGGGAGCTGTTCCGAGGCCCCGTGTGGACGGCGGGGAGTCCTTTCCTTGTGATGATAGTCAAGGCTTTGGGGTCCAGTGCAAGGCAGTTGGACTCACCCTGGTGATGATGACGAAGATCCCGAACACCGTGACCACATAGACAGAGAGCAGAGCCAGCAGAGCCGCCAGGAGCCCCCGCAGGGCCTTGCCCGGGCCTTGTGCTGCTGGTTAATTGCAGAGAGAGACAGCCGTCAGCGGGAACTTACTACCCTGATACGCATTTAGGGCTCAACTGAAGCTCCATTTTAGAGGAAAACACACACTCCGCCTGGCAATTCATAAGAATGTATTTATGGTCTCTTGATTTTAAAGACATTCAAGTATATGATATAATTAAAGCCTGTTCATCAGTTCTTAAAAATGTATTACACTGAAAATGTTACTTGTTTTTAAAACTAAGAAGTTTTAAAATCCAATTAATTGTCATAAAGGTAAGAATCACTTTTTATATAAAGCGTTGCTTAAAGTTAGGTAGGTAGATATTTCAAGACAGTCCAAGAGCATGGAAGGTGCTCTTGGCGGCGATGGTGCGGTGTCTGGGCCTCTGACTGTGGGTGGAGATGTGTCCCTGTGCTTGTCAGCGCTGCTGCCTCGAGCTGTTCAGAACACTAGCTGACTAGTGCCATCGGGCGTGGTGGACCTCAGTGCTTGTTACACACTTAAAAGACAGCTGCTGTGCCCTGCCCCTTCTTGCTCATGAAGTCCTGGAAGGAGAATTACTGAGTCCAGTTTCACATTCTGAATTCTCCCTCCTTGCAGGAGGTGTGCCGGGCTCTCGGTAGGGGTGGGGTAACACGCTGTCTTCAAGTACTTGATTATTTGAAGTGCAAAATACAATTTGATTTATAATCATTATCCGAATATCCTGTACTTTTCAATTACATACCTGCAGATGCTTATCCTGTGAACTCAGTTTATACAATGTATATTTTTTTCTGAAACTAACAAATTAACTCTAGTAGGAAAACTTTAAAAAAAAAATGTTTCAAGTGCTAAATTAGGAGTTGTACGGAAAAGGCAGGAATTTTCCATGCCCGTATTAGCAATACTTTCATTTCTGTTCCAAACAAGACTTTCCACACAAGCTTACATTTTTCTTTGGCTGCAGTGAGCTGTACGAATCTCCAGAGTCATGTATTTGTGCTCTTGTCTGAAGCTGCCATTGGTAGAGGGCTTGCTATAAGCTAGGCACCAATAGAAGTGCTCTGTGCACATTAATTCATTTATAATGTACCTTTCAGGTGAGAGTGGAGTAAGGGTAAGTGGCAGTGGAATACCCGGCGCCCATGAAGACACGCTAGTGGTTAACAGGATGCAGCGGGGGCGGGCCTGCACAGTCCTGTGCACGTGCAGGGTGCTGGTCCAGCAAGCCCGCGTTTCATGCTCTCGGCGCCCATCACACGGGAGACATTTTGAGGGAAGAGATCGAGTCTGGGAGTTGCTGCCTCTCTCTTTGTTTTCCCAGTCAGGTGAAGCTTTTAATTTCTTAATGTTGGCTAGGGTCAGTATCCTCACTGAATGAGGAAATTGTCATGGGTTTAACAAATCTCAAGAGCCAGAGTCACGCTACTCCCTTCCTCTTCTGTCCACCCTCTGGCTTCTCCCTAAATTTGTATTTATTCTCCAAATGCATGTTTTTTCTGGGACCAATTTATCGATCCCTTGTGTGAGATAAATGTGCCCCTGCAGTGCTTTGTTCTCGATGGTGTGATACAGGCCAGTTCTGAGAACAGCGTGGTTAGCAAGGCTTGGGCGCTCCTCCACTCACCGCCCCACCAGGAAGGTCGCCCTCACCAGTGACATTGGGGTGTGGGGAGAGGCCGGGCGCCGACATGCCGCCGGCTGTGGAGCCTGGAGAAGCGCTCCCAGGGGTTTTCCAACCACAGTGCGCTGGCCTGTGCTCGGTCACGGCCTGCCCGGGCAGGGGACTGAGGCGCAGAGCTGTGGTGCTCGGCGAGTAGGGGGCAGCGTGATAAAGGCCGCGCAGCATGCGGTGTGCTGGAGCGCAGCGTGACCACTGACCTCTCACCACCAGCACAGTCCCCGCTCCGGCCTGCTTGGCCCTCGGGTCCTCTGAGCTGGGCGCGGCGAGTCCACAGACGTAGATGGCGCTGTCATTGGGTGTCAGCCGGTTGACCGTGAGGGAGACCTGGTTCTGTGCCATCCTCATCGTAAACTTGTCGGCCTCACTTGTGCACCCGTCCACGCAGAGGGTCTCCGTCTGGTGAGCCCCGAAGCGGAACCACAGGCTGCTGGGGAGCCTGGCGGGGCAGCCCACTGTGGAGAAGGAGCAGGCCACGGTCACAGCCCCTTGCGTGTCGTCTGCTTCGAGGACGGGGGGCTGCGAGATGGAGATGGTGCAGCCGCCCGCGGCACCTGGAGGGAGACAGCTGCTGCTTTGCTCTCGCTGGCCTTTGTGGGCCAGGGAACCCAACTTTCTTACCTTAGGCCCAGCACAAACAAGACTGAAACAGTGACACCAGTGCCCCCACTTTCCCAACTCCCATGTCTCCTGCCTGGTTACTTGGGAACAGCCCCAGAGAAGTCCCAGTGGGCTCCGCCCTGCCCCATCAGAAGGTCGGAGTCCCCGTGATCACGCTCTGCGGACTGACTGACATGCTTCCCTGGGACCGCAGAGCCTGCCTCCTCCTCCGTACCCTGGCCTCGCAGGACCCGTGTCCGTGCGGTGCTGCGATCAGAGCCCCTCAGGCAGGCATTGCTGCCGTGACGGAGCCACGTGAGCAGGAGGCATTTGGGGTTTGCCTTGTGGGGTGGGATTGCTAGGAATTCATGGGCCTTCATGGTTCCCCTTTGTGAGCTGGGTTGTCTCTGTGGGCAACATTGTGCAAGGCAAGAAGTACACCTGGGGAATGCTGCCCGGGCTCGTTGCTGAGCAGAGGCCTAACGGCCCAGTCCTGCCTGGCCCAGCAAATTTGGTTTCCCCAGCCGCGGTCGCTGCTTGGATGGAAACATTGGGGCGACAGGCACAGACCTGAGGTGGGGTCCCGGCTCTGCCTGGTCTGTGGTGTGTGGCCCAGTGTCCTCGCTAGCAGAATGGGGGTAGCATCCTGCCCCTCGTGGGGCTAGTGAGACCACTGATGCAGAAGGATGGTTAAGGAAAGGTAGATATCGCTGCTTTGCTGCTTCCACAGAGTCCCACGCCATTGAGATACTTGCAGCATCCCAGCGGTGTGAGCAGCTGGGACTGGACACCCCGTGTTGTGCTGCTTCCTGTCACGCAGGTTGACCCTACCTCCACCTTACACGGCGTGTGAAGCTGGGAGCCACCCAGGTTTATAAATGGAGATTCTGTCACAGCCCATGGCGGGTGAGCTCGACCTGGAGTAGCATTGGTTGAGACACATTAGAATTATTTTGGCCAGTTTTCAGTCTGACTTCTGCCAGGTTGCATGTTTCTAAAAGGTCTGTGTCAGCAAATGAAATGGAAGAGAGACCAGCTGGTCTGGTGCTTGAGCTCCGGATGGGCCTTGTTCACCTCACTTTCTTACAGGCCTGGTGGTGAGGCAGAGCTGTTCTCGCTGCGTTTTTAGTTTAGCATTTGTACAATTTGAGATGAGCTGGGAGCTTAAGTGACCTCATAAACGTGAGCCGTGGGAGAGGGTCAGGTCACCCGGAGCACCGCGGGCACGGGCAGGCTGCACAGGCTCAGAGCAGCGCACGCCTCAGCCCACACATCACCTTGGACGTTAGTGAACATTGACGTTCGGCAAGTGATCATTTTATCTTGGAGGTTTGGACTTGGACTTGAGCATGTTGGAATGTAACCGATTAACCAAGTGTCTCAGTTCTAAATCCTCTATGGGATGGAATTCTTAAAAGAGAAGCTGGCTTTTTTTTTGTTTTGTTTGTAAATCCTAATCCACCCTATCTGGTTTGGCTCAATGGATAGAACATCAGCCTGTGTGGACTGAAGGGTCCTGGGTTCGATTCTAGTCAAAGGTACATGCCCAGGTTTCTGCCTCAATCCCCGGTGTGCAGGAGACAGCTGATCAGTGATTCTCATCATTGATCTCTCTCTCTCTTTCTCTTTCCTCTCTGAAATCAATAAAAATATATTTTAGCCGAAACCGGTTTGGCTCAGTGGTAGAGCGTCGGTCTGCGGACTAAAAGGTCCCAGGTTCGAATCCAGTCAAAGGCATGTACATTGGTTGCGGGCACATCCCCAGTAGGGGTTTGCAAGAGGCAGCTGGTTGATGTTTCTCTCTCATCGACGTTTCTAGCTCTCTATCCCTCTCTCCTCCTCTCTGTAAAAAATCAATGAAAATATATTAAAAAAAACATACATTTTAAAAAATCCTAGTCTGAGGATATTTTTGTCATTGAGTTTTATAGAAAGTGGAAGGGGGGGAAGGGGAGTAAAAGGGAAAGGGAGAAAAGGAGGAAAAGAGGAAGGAGGAGAGAGAGAAAAGAGACAGAGAGAGAGACATCGGTTGTTTGCCTCCCACACATGCCTGACAGGGCCAGGGATCAAACCTGCAACTTAGGTACATGCCCTTGACCAGGCATTGACCCCGAGGCCCTTCTGTGCACAGGTCAGCACTCTAAGCACTGAGCAGCCACCAGGGCAAGAGAAGCCGGCTTTTAGCACTTTCCTTGGAGCACTAGCGCCCAGGATAAAAGAAATTTTTGCAATTCTGGAGTTTTAAATCTCCGCCTATTTCCAGTTCTGCACAATGAGTCTGAGTGGAAGCAAATGAGCGGTAGGGTTTCCTGAGTTGTGAGAGCAGACTGTGAGGAAACTTCTGTTTCTTCCTGCCCAGTTAGGCAACATCTCCACAAAAAGAGAAGTTGGGACAATGTGCGCACGCATCCTGCTCCTCTGAAAAGGTTGAAAGTTTATCTCCTTGGTGGAGGGAATTTAAAAAGGTTATTTTACTATTTTAAAAATCAAAACTAGAAAATAAGTTCAAAGCGAATATTTGACACTGAGAAAGCCTCTAGCGACAGCTTTGAGCGTGCGGAAGCAGCAGCTGGCATGGCGGCGCCCCACCTGCCCACTCCCGCCTGCAGGGAGCATCTTTAAAAGAGCAGGTTCTACTTTAAAATCACACCAGTGACAAGCTTACAAACGTAAGTGCACCCAATAGAAAAATAGAACATTGAGAGTAGAAGTGAGAAATCACCCATATAGGTCTTTCACCCAAAATAACCACTGTTAACATTTTTATATTTATTTTTAACAGGTAAAAAGTTAATTTTAAGAGCTTTTGCTGCCTTCTGTGCCCTACAACCCAAACTTTGTGGGTCAAAACTGAGATCATTAGATGTATCAGAACTATGATGAGATTGTTAGAACTGCGAGTGGGAACCACTTTCTTTCATGGATGAAAACAGAAGCAGCAGAATTAAACTCGGGTCTGTGATCGGGCGGTCACTCCAGGAAAGGAGCTGAAGCAGTCCATCCGTGTGTCGTCCCCCCCGCCCCCCCCCCCCGTCCCCTCTCCCCCACTCTCCCCCCCACTCTCATTCCCAGATGCGGTGTTTCAGAAGCACTGCCCTTGGGCGGCAGTCAGGGTTTGTGCTCGGCTCGCCCTGATGGCCGGCCCCCGGAACTGCAGGCCTCCCCCTTCGGTGAGGTCCTCTCTGCACGCAGCCAAGAGCAGAAGGGATGTTTCCGTGCTAACGTGAAACGTCCTCAGCTGCTCTTTTCTCACCTGTTTCCCTGGGGAAAAGGAAACTTTAGACAGTTTCCATCGTGCTATACGTTCGAAAATTATTTTGTAGGGGCCTAAAATATAAATGCATTAGGCAAGAAAAAAGCAATTGATTTAAGTCAAATGAGGAGAAAAAGCAGCTTACCGACACAGCACAGAATCAGACCGACTTCCAGGCCGAGGAGGGCCCTGGCCCTGTCCACAGCCTCCATGTCTGTGTGTGGGGCGGAGAGCGTGTGTTTGGAGGGTGTTGCCTGTCTTTTCCTCTTTTTAGAAAGGAAGAACTGAAGAGAGGAACTCTTATTAAGGAACCATAATCAGGAACTTTTTGAAATTGTGTAAATGTTGTTTGTAATGCAGTTTCGCCATTTGAAGTTGAGACTTCTAGGTGTTCTCATGATTCATCTGCCTCGGCTTTTTACAAAGCCTCCAGCACTGGGCTGTCTGAGTGAGCCTGGAACCGTGCGTGTTCCCGGAAGGAGAATTACTGCAATGTCCAGCGCAGTTCCTGGCCGGTCCTGGGAGTCACTGCTGGGTCTGAGCAGGGCGAGATTAGGGAACGGTAAACACCTCACAGTATGAGCAATGCGCTGTGTGCCAGGAGCGGCTGTGCCAGTTTTGTGTGACCCCTTTTTACTGTGTCGGGGAAGCAGGTGTGTAGAACCTGTCATCCATACCTCCCAACCCTGCCCCGCCTGCCTCCTGCTCAGGTTCTTTCCAAGCAAAAAAACTCTGCCCAAATGGACTTTGATGACCTAAGCAAGACGGAATTTAAGGAAAGGATGGAGGGTCACAGAGCCACTGGGAAGGGGGGAGACCGCATGTGGGCTGCAGCCAAGAAAAATGCCCCGGTCACTCCATCAAGCTGATCTGAAGCCCACGCTACTGCCAGGCACCTGACCGGTGCTGCCCAGCCTTGGCGCCCCGCCACTACAACACCCCCCCCCCGGGGGGGGGGTAGGTGGAGGCTCCATTCTCACTCCTGGGGCACCAGCTCTTCATGCCAGGGCCGAGTGTGTGTGCCTGAGCTCTGGCCACGTGCTGGCGCTGGTGGCAGGAGAGGCAGGAGAGTGCGTCCTTGTGACACCTTCCCACTCAGTGCCTGTGCTCTGGGCACAGACAGTGACATAGTTTCCTACGTACAGAACGTTTTCCCCAGTCTGCATTTATAACACTTAAGTTTTTTGTGTTAGTGTCACTATAGTATCAACAAGCACCCTGGATTTACATTGTGTGTGTCTCTAGTCCATGCTTGGTATGAGTGAGCTGGAAGACCTCCCTCTGCCCCCGTGATGCTTAGGGAATGCAGGACACACCTGTTCTCCCGCTGTCTCTGGTCCTGGAGCTTTACTTTTATGAAGTTATTTTGAAAAGTTAGGGAGTGGCCCTAGCTGGTTTGGCTCAGTGGATAGAGCATTGGCCTGTGGACTGAGGGTCCCAGGTTCAATTCCAGTCAAGGGCACATGCCCAGGTTGTGGGTCCGATCCCCAATTGGGTGCATGCAGGAGGCAACCAATCAATGATTCTCATCACTGATGTTTCTATTTCTCTCTCCCTCTATGAAATCAATTATATATATATATATATATATATATATATTTTTTTTTTTTTTTTTTTAAAGTTAGAGAGTGGTAGGTGCCCGGCTAGCTCAGTTGGTAGAGCATGAGACTCTTAAAGTTAGAGAGTGAGTCAACTTCTCTTGAAAAGCACACTGATTATCTGTTTTTATAAATTAAAATTATGTATTAATGTAGTTTTATTTTCGGCCTAATAAACCTAATATGTTGCATAAGTTTACTACAGCAGTGGTGTTTCCTTGTATTTATCCAAAACCCTCTTTCCAGGAGCACGTGTTTTTCCTGCCTCAGGGTTCCAGTGCTTGGTGAGCTTTGGGGCGGAACCCAGCGCTCCTGCTGCTCTGACACGCATCGGCCTGCCAGCCGGGCTCCTCCAGCCTTGCTCAGTGTGCTCCTGGTCTCTGTCCCCAACCCCAGGGGCCTGGGAGGGAGTCAGCAGAGCACCCAGCACATAGCACCCTCTGCCCTCCCTCCCTCTTCAAACAACTTGTTTGTTCAAGAATTTAACTTAATGTTTTCTTTGTTTTAGTAGGTGGCAAGTGGGACAAGCCATCAGAAATTTTGGAAATCAAGGGACAGAACTGGGAAGAGCAAGTGAACAGTCTGCCTGAAGTTTTCGGGAAAGCGGGTTTTGTTATCGAGGCTTTCACCAGACTGCCGTACCTGTGTGAAGGGGACATGTACAACGACTACTACGTCCTGGACGACGCTGTCTTTGTTCTCAAACCCGTGTAACCCGGAGTCTGCATTCTGCTTTACGCCGGGGAGGAGCTGGGGACTGTCGGGCTAAAGATCATGTAGGAATTTAAAAAGCCAAAATATTAATTATTTCTTTGTAGTGTGTAAAAGGAATGTCTTTTTAAAAAACAACCCAACTCTTTGGTGATTTTATCAGCTCTTTCTCAGTATGCAGGTCTCACTCCAATTACAGGAGATATTTTTTATACTCAATTGCAGTAGGGACTCCTTCCAATGTCGAGCAATAGTCGTGACTTCCCCTGGAAACAGCAAATGTGGGTTGTTTCTGACAAAGTGAAGACTGGCGGTGAAGGTGTCCTTCAGTAACAAATACTGGTTATAAGGTATAGCCACAGGCACTCTTTCCTGTTTAGACATCTTTCTGTCCTTATTCAAGAAATGTTTTAATCATGCTAATAAACTCTTTTGGCGAGACTTCGGTATCAGGTTTGAGTTCATGAAAGGCTCCCAGGACCTTGCACTGCTTTGACTTCAGGGACACCCACTAGTCACGTCATGTGGAAGACGCAGCTGCAGGAAGGACTGAGGCGGGTGGGGCGGGTGGGGGGGGGATGTGAATTGTGAACACTGAGGTAGTCAGACCAGCCCTCAAGAGAACCGCCTCACTTGGATACAGTACTTCAGGGACTACCACCCACTCCCCAGTTCATGTCGCTTTGGGGAATGCAAAACACTGGGTCTGCCTTTGTGGTAGCTAACGTCCTACACTCAGAACTTTGTGTTTCTGGACAATCTCAGGTTCTCAGAACTGAAACATTCAGTTACGTCTACCAAAAAAAAAAAAAAATGGAGCCTAAAGATGTTTTAATTCCACTTCTTCCCCTACACTTTTATACCTCTTTCCCAGAACTTGGTTCATCCTGAAATCCTTCCCTGAATTTATTAGTTGCCAAGCATATGGGCTGATGAAGACTGTGTCGGACTTGTGCATTCTAGAATCTGTGAGTGCCTCCACCATATACCCAGAAATGTTGCGATGCAGGAACTCATTAGCTGGTCAGTAACCGTTGTGAATATTCCAAAGAGCAGAGCGCTAACCCAGAATCTAAAATCTCGTAATCACAGAGATGCCGATTTGAGATTGCTGTTTATGAACAATATGTTATTGTTAAAACTTTATTTCTTTTCCCAGCCAGGTGTTTCACTAAATATCCCCATCTATAAGCTCATAGAAGTCATCAAATCAACACGTTTACTGCAACACCTGGGTGAGAGGCGCGGTGAAGCCTTGAAAAGGACGGCTTCGCTGTTCATTAGGAGCGCCACTCCCACATCCTCACGCCCGAGTCTCCGCTGTCGTGGTGTGGTCATAATAAGAGTTGGGTTATGTGATTTATACAGAATTGCTGGCATGCTCTAAAGCTTTTTCCAGGAATTCAAATAAGTGAAGTGCAAATACTTAGCACCATAGACTGTTAAGGATAGAAGGCGGAAATGAGTAAACAATGGAGTTCTTGTGCAGTTGAGTTTTGCTTCTTTAGGAACTGTCTGTCATTATCAGGGGTCACTATTAGACTGTTGCACGAGATTGCAAGAGTGATAGATGTTCAAAGAGGCGGGTTGCCCCAGTGTTTCATAACTTTGAAATTGAGACTTAATTTCATGGTCTGTTCAAAACAAAATTCATTTGTTACTCAAAAAAGCAGAGAAAGCACATTTATGCATTTCGAAGATAAAAATTGTTTCTTAAAATTAGATTCTCTGAAGACCCTTTGATGTTTTGTGGTGAAAATTTACACTAGCAAATCTCACAGTTCCTAGCTGGTCTCCGAAGGCTGGTGGTGCGCCACCATTTCACTAGATGGCGCTGTTGCTCACTCAGTGTCAATGGCTTTTTTTTCCATCCCTAAATGGAATCATGTTATCCCTCCCAAAGTACAATAAAGCTGCCTTCTTGTCTGCACCATTCTTTGTGTAAGTGCCTCGTATCAAGTTCAGGTTGTGCTAGAGAAATTAAGAGCTCTATTTGTGGTCAAAGCAGGCTAACTATCTGACCTTAGGTCGTGGAGGAGGGAAATGCAAGCCGCACCTGCAGCTGTAGCTCCTTGCACCTGTGGCTGCAGCCCCTCGATGCTCAGAGGACTGGCTTTGGAGGGGAGGGAAGGAGAGACAATGCTCTTAGTCGTTTCTCCCTTGGCAGAGTAGTTAAAGCGACAGTGTATCTCCTCGGCTTCTCTGAGTCGGATCAGCTTTTACATAGTTGGTCTGTCCCAGGAAAGAAGCCGGCTGGGAAAGAGAACCTCCGTGTTCATGTCGTCTTTCTGAGAAGAGCTTTGTTCCCACTTCGTTCTGAGCGGGGGGTTAAATAGACTCAGAACAAAGCAAGACGTTTCTACCAGTTGCTTCCCACCACTTGGTGACTGATGAAGCTTCATGGTCTTTTTCCTCTAACAGCAACAGCACATGGAACACGGGCTTCCAGTGGCTAAAGTGACCCCGCATGTGTGTGCAGGTACCTGTATGCTTCCAAATAAGCTTACATTCTCTGCACCATGTTAAAGCTGGAAGACGGACCGCGAGTCAAGGCCATCTGGGCTGAGCAGTACGCCGAGGTTCATTATTGACTCCAAAGAGGCTGCTCACAAACTGACAATCAGCTTACCAAAGATATAAAATCATGAGTTGGCGGAAGGAGGTTTACCTTGTATCCACAATAAGAAACGCGTGTGACTCAAGTTGGAAAAGGCACCCAGGTCATTATGGAACTAGTGCTGCAATGTGAACTCCAACAGCCTGCCTTTTGCAATTAGTGGGTTCTGAGATAATGTTTTGTGGTGAAAATTTACAGCCTGCCTTTTGCAATTAGTGGGTTCTGAGATAATGTTTTGTGGTGAAAATTTACACTAGCAAATCTCACAGTTCCTAGCTGGTACAGTGGACAGCACAGTAAAATTCCACACCTACTGTGCCTGTCTGTATAGGTATTCATATTTTGCTGCTTGCTTAGTCAATTCTAATATGTTTGTGTTGTCTTTGTCTTCTATGTAGGAATTCTAACTTTAAAGTTGTTGCTTGCTTTTTAAAACTCATTTTAAAATAAACTTTTATTTGGAATAATATTAGATTTAAAGAAATCTTGCAAAGATAGTACAACCAGTTCCTGTATACCAGTGGTTCTCAACCTTTCTAATGCCGTGACCCTTTAATACAGCTCCTCATGTTGTGGTGACCCCAACATAAAATTATTTTCGTTGCTACTTCATAACTGTAACTTTGCTACTGTTAATGAATTATAATGTAAATATCTGTGTTTTCCAATGGTCTTAGGCTCTACATCAGTGGTTCTCAACCTGTGGGCTAGCAGGGTTGCCTAAGGCCAGTTATGAAGTAGCAACGAAAATAATTTTATGGTTGGGGGTCACCACAACATGAGGAACTGTATTAAAGGGTCGCGGCATTAGGAAGGTTGAGAACCACTCTGAATACCCTTTATCTAATTTCCCTAATGTTAACATCTTAGTAGTCATGGTATATATGTCAAAACTAAGAAAGTAACTTTGGTACATTAGTATTAAGTACACTACAAGCTATTGGCCCATTTTTTCGCTAATAAAATTTTCTGTTTTAGTAGAGGATTCAGGATACCATATTTAATTGCTTACTTAAAAATTATTATTATTGATTTTAGAGAGGAAAGAAAAGAGAGAAATGTTGATGTGGTAGGGTAACATCAATTGTCTGCCTCTTGCATGATCCCTACTGGAGATTGAGCCTGCCACCTTTGCATGTGCCCTGACTAGAAATAGAACTGTGACCTCTTGTGGCATAGAATTGTTAGTTTACTGAAACAATACCATGATTTGTTTTTCTTCCAATTTCCAGGTGTACAGTTCAGTGGTATTTAGGAGATTCAGTGTATAGCCATCACCATTTCATCTCAAAGACCTGAAACTTCCCACTAAATACAATTTCCCTCCCTCCCTCCCACTCTCCCTCCATCCTCCCTCCCTCCCTCCTTCCCTCCCTCCCTCCCTCCATCCCTCCCTCCCTCCCTCCCTTCCTTTTTGTTAATCCTCACCAGAGGATATTTTTTCCATGATTTTAGAGAAAGTGGAAGGAAGTAGAAGAGATAGACAGAAACATCAATGTGAAAGAGACATTGACTGATTGCCTCCTACATGTGCCCTGGCTGAGCTAGGCATCAAGCCTGCAACCCAGGTACTTGCCCTTGACCAGAGTCAAATCCAGGACCCTTCATTCCATGGGCTGATGTTCTAACCACTGAGCAACTGGCTATGGCCCATTCCCTTCCTCAGCCCATGGCACTATCACGTACTTTCTATGGCTTTGACTACTCTAGGTCCCTCATATAAGTGGGATCACACAATATTTGTCCTTTTGTGTTCTCAAGGCTCATCCATGCTGTAGACTGCCAGAATTTCTTTCCTTTAAAAAAAATCATTTATTTTTCAATTACAGTTGACATACAATATTATACTAGTTTCATATGTACAAAATAATGATGAGATATTATATAACTTACTAAGTAATCATCTCAATAAATCTCACATTCATCTGACACCATATATAGTTATTAGACATTATTGACTGTATTCCTTGTGTTATACTTTATATCCCCATTACTACTCTGTAATAGACAATTTATACTTCTTAATCCTTTCACCTTTTTCACCCATTCCCCCAAACGGCAAATGGCAAATTGGTCTCTGTATGGGTCTATTTCTGTCCTGTTTCTTCATTTTATTTATTTATTTTTTAAGATTCATTTATTGATAGACTAGAGGCCTGATGCACGAAATTCATGCAAGGGGCTTGGCTCCCGCCACCACTGTGACCATCTCTTCCTTGGCCCCCGCAATCGTGGCTTTGTCTGAAAGGACCTCTGGTCTAATTAGCATTTTATGCTTTTATTATTATACGTATGTACATATTGCCATTTTATTGTTCTGTTCTTCTTAAAGAAGACTTTAACATTTCATGTAATACTGGTTTGATGGTGATAAATTCCTTTAGCTTTTCCTTGCCTGGGAAGCTCTTTGTCCTTTAATTCTAAATGACAACTTTGCCTAGTAGAATAATCTTGTGGTTCTTGCTTTTCATCATTTTGAATATTTCTCGCCACTCCTTTCTGGCCTGCAATATTTCTGTTGAGAAATAAGCTGACAGTCTTATGGGAGTTCCTTTGTAGGTAACTAACAGTGTTTCTCTTGCTACTTTTAAGAGTCTCTCTTTGTCTTTAACATTTTGCATTTTTTAAAAATTATTGATTTTCTAGAGAGAGGGTGTGAGAGAGAACCATCCATCAGTTGCCTGTCACATGCACCCCCATTGGGTATTGAACCAACAACTGGGTATGTGCCCTGACCAGGAATCAAACCCATCACCTTTTGGTGTATGAGATGATGCTCCAACAAACAGTCACACTGGCCAAGGCTTCACCTTTTGCATTTTAATTATGGTGCCTTGGTGTGGACCTCCTTGGGTTCATCTTGTTTGGGACTCTCTGTGCTTCTTGGATTTGTATGTCTATTTCTTCACCAGGTTAGGGAAGTTTTCTGTCATTTTTTCAAATAGGTTTTATTTCTTCTCTTTCTTCTAGTACCCCCATAATGTGAATCTTGGTTTGCTTGAAGTTGTTTCAGAGGCTTCTTATGCTATCCTCATTTGGGGGGATTATTTTTTCTTTTTGTTGTAATGATTTGACTGGGTATTTTTTGCTTCCTTAGGTTTCAAATTGCTGATTTAATTCTCATCTTCATCTACTTTATTGTTTTTGTTTTGTTTTGTTTTTTAAATATATTTTATTGATTTTGTACAGAGAGGAAGGGAGAGAGATAGAGAGTTAGAAACATCGATGAGAGAGAGTCATCGATCAGCTGCCTCTTGCACACCCCCTACTGGAGATGTGCCCACAACCAAGGTACATGCCCTTGACCGGAATCGAACCTGGGACCTTTCAGCCCCCAAGCCGAAGCTCTATCCATTGAGCCAAACTGGTTTCGGCATCTACTTTATTGTTGATTCCCTGTAAATTATTCTTCATTTCAGTTAGTGTATTCTTCATTTCTAACTGGCTCTTTTTTATGGTTTCCATGTCTTTTTTTTATGCTTTTGAAGTTCTCATTATGTTAATCTACTCTTCCCCTAAATTTGTTGAGCATCCTTATAATCAGTGTTTTGAACTCAGCCTCTAGTAGATTGCTTGTCTCCATTTTGTTTTAGTTCTTTCTCTGGAGTTCTGTTCTTTCATTTGGGTCATGCTTCTTTGTCTCCCTGTGTTTGTTTCTAATGTCTCCTGGACTTGGTAGAGTGGCCTAATGTAGTAGGTGCCCCCTAGGGTCCAGTGGGACAGCCTCCTTGATTATCTGATCTGAGCACTCCAGTTGTGCCCCACCCACTGTGTGGACTGTGTACATCCTCCTGTTGTACTTGAGCCTTGATTGCTGTTGGCATGTGAATGGGAGGGATTTATCTCCAGGCTGATTGGTTGAAAGGACTGGCTGCGCCCACCAACCGTGGAGGATCAGCTGTGCAGGAGCCCACCTCACAGAGAAGGACTAACTTCACCAGAGCTCTGGTTATGCTGAGTCTGTCTCTTGAGTGTGTCACTGTGGAGGTAGGTTGGGTGATGCTTCAATGTGTTCTGAAACTGTCCACTGGTTGCACTGGCTCTGGGGCCTCCCAGGAGGTGCAAGCCAAGGTCAGTCATTGCCTGTGCTCTGTACAGGGCCACCCAGCATGAGATACAAGGCAATTTGCAGATAGCTGATGCTAGTGCTGGGCCTGGAACCACTTATCAAGAGGTATGAAGTATGCTGAGGCCAGATGCTGCTTATTCATAAAGTTTTAGGGAAGTCTGAAATGTGAGCCAAGACAGGCCTTTCTTATGGAAATCCCTCCCCCTGGAAATGGGTTGGGTGGACCCACAGTTGGGTAGGGTGGGGGTCTCAGGGAATCACCAGGGTAGGGCAGACAGTGTTAGCCAGGTTGATAGAGTCTCAGATATGATGCCTGCCTTCTGGCTCTGTGGGAGAGAGCTGATCAAAAGAAAATGGCCTCAGCCAGCACTTTTATCTGGCAGAAAGCTGTCCCCCAGCTCTCTGACTGATGGCAGACAGTTTGGTTCCTCCCTGTGTCCCTGGTGCCTTTCAAGCTATTGCCCAGCACTGGAGCTCAGAGGGAGTGTCTGAGTAAGTCCATGAGTGTACCCCTTTAAGAGGAACACCTGGCACTCCAGCAACCTCCATGTCACTCAGTCATAATCCCTGCTGGTCTCCACAGCCAGAAGTTATAGGACCTTCTCTTCCCAGCACTAGATTCCTGAGCTGGGGGGCCCTGGTGTGTGGGACTGGGACACTCACTCCTCAGGGGGAACTTCTTTAGCTGAGATACCCCTCCTGAGTTTTATTTGCCACACATGGGTATGGGACCAGCATGTTCTCTCTCTCTCTCTCTCTCTCTCTCTCTCTCTCTCTCTCCCTCTCTCCCTCTCTCCCTCTCTCCCTCTCTCCCTCTCTCCCTCTCTCCCTCTCTCCCTCTCTCCCTCTCTCCCTCTCCCTCTCCCTCTCCCTCTCCCTCTCTCTCCCCCTCCCTCCCTCCCTCCTGTAAATCTTCATCTGAGTGGAAGGAAGGAGGAGAGACAGAAAAAGAAACATTGATGTAAGAGATACACATTGATTGGTTGCCTCCCACACAAGCTCCGACCAGGGCCAGGGATTTATCCTGCAACCAAGGTCCTTGCCCTTGACCGAAATGGAACTCGGGACCCTTCAGTCTGCGTATTGATACTCTATCCACTGAGCCAATTGGATAGGTTGTGGCTTCTCCTTTTAAAATATAACTTGCCTCCCTTTTTTATTTTTTAAAAATAATATATATATAATATATATATAAATATATATATATAAAATATATATATAAATATATATAAAATATAACTTGCCTCCCTTTTTTATTTTTTAAAAATAATATATATATATATATATATATATATATATATATATATATTTGTACTGATTTCAGAGAGGAAGGAAGAGGGAGAGAGAGAAACATCAATGATGAGAAAGAATCATTTATCAGCTGCCTCTTGCACATCCCACATTGGAGGTTAAGCCCACAACCTGGGCATATACCTGACCGGGAAATGAACTGTGACCTCCTGGTTCATAGGTCAATGCTCAACCACTGAGCCATGCTGGCTGGGCTCTTTTTCTTACTCCTTTTCTTTCTTTCTTTCTTTTTTTAATGTATTGATTTGAGAGAGGAAGAGAGGGAGCAAAAGAGAGGAGAGATCTGTTCTACTTATTTATTGGTTGCTTCATGTATGTGTTCTGACTGAGGATCAAACCTGCAACCTTGATGTACTAAGATGATGCTCCAACTAACTGGGCTACCCAGGCAGGGCTTTTTAAAGAAAATATTAAAGGAAACAGCAAAATTTACTAGTATTTATTAGGTGCTTGCTTTATATAAACACTCTGCTCCTTATTGTAAATACAGTTAAATGGAAAATCCTTGCTTTGTGGCAGTATTTCCTTTCTTTTATTGGGGGTGACACTGGTTAACATACATCACATCATTGGTTCACTGAATTGTGTGTTCACACCCCAAACCAAGTCTCCCTCCTTTCATCACATCTATCTCCACTCTGTCCCCTTCCTTTCCCCTCCCACATCACACACTGTTGTCCACATCCGTGGGTTTTTTTCTCTTTTTTGCTCAATCTCTCCACTCCTCCAACCCAGTCCCCCCAAAACTGTCACCTGTCTCTCTATCTATGAGTCTGTCTAAAGTAGTTCACTAGATTCCACAAAGGACTGAAATCATATGGTACTTGTATTTCTCTGACTGGCTTATTTTATAATGAACATAATGCTCTCCAGACCCATCCATGCTGTCACAAAGGATAAGATTTCTCTTTATGGCTGAGCAGTACTTCACTATGTAAGTGGACCATAGTTTTTTTATTCCGTTATCTACTGATGGGCACTTGGGCTGCTTCCAAATCTTGGTTATTGTAAATAATGCTGCAATAAACATAGGAGTGCACATGTTCTTCCGAATTAGTGTTTTTGGTTTCTTCAGATAACCCAGAAGTGTAATTGCAAGTCATAAGGCAGTTCCATTAATTTTTTTTTTAGGGAACTCTATTCTGCTTTCCATTGTAGTTGCACCAGTCTGTATTCCCACCAGCAGTGCACCAGGGTTCCCATCTCACCACATCCTTGCCAGCACTTGTCTGGTGATGTATGGATGACAGCCATTCTGACAGGTTGTGGTGGTTTCAATTTGCATCTCCCTGATGATTGGTAACGAAGATCTTTTCATATGTCTATTGGCCACTATATGTCCTCTTTGGAGAAGGGTCTATTCAGGCTTTTGCCCATTTAACCAGACTCATTAAGAAAAAAGAGGGAGAGAGAACACAAAGTAAAATCAGAAATGAAAGAGGAGAAGTAGCAACTGATTCCAAAGAAATACAAGGGATTGTAAGAAATATTATGGACAACTATATGTCAACAAATTGGACAATCTGGAAGAAATGGATAAATTACTAGAAACATGCAATCTTCCAAAACTGAACCAAGAGGAATTAGAGAATTTGAATAGTCAGATATCAACTAGTGAAACTGAAGCAGTAATCTAAAAACTGCCCCCAAAACAAAAATTCTGGACTGGATGGCTTCACAGGTAAATTTTACCAAACATTCAAAGAATAACTACCACCCATCCCTCTCAAACTATTCCAAAAAATTCAAAAGGCAGGAAGACTTCCAAGCTCATTTTATAAGACCAGCATTATCCTAATTCCAAAACCAGATGAAGATACTACAAATAAAGAAAATTAAAGGCCACTATCCTGATGAACTCAGATGCTAAAATCCTCAACAAAATATTAGCAAATTGGATCCAGCAATATATTAAAAAGATCATAACCATGAACATGTGGGATTTATTCTGGGGATTCAATGTTGGTACAATAAATGTGATAAACCACATAAATGAGGGATTAAAACCACATGATCATATCAATAGAGGCAGAATTTGATAAAATTCACCCATTTTTGATAAAAACTCACAGCAAAGTGGGAATAGAGGAAACATCTCAATATAAAGGTCATTTATGACAAACCCAAAGCCAACATCATATTCAATGGGAAAAGACTAAAAATGTTAATTAGTATCAGAAACAAGACAGAGATGTCTGCTTTCAAAATTCTTATTTAACATCAGGCCACAGCAATTGGACAAGAAGAAGAAATAAAAGACATCAAACTGGAAAAGAAGTAAAGCTGTCATTTGCAGATGACATGATATTGCACTTAGAGAATCCTAAATATTTCACCAAAAACTACTATAATTGATAAATGAATTCAGTAAAGTAACAGGATACAAAATAAATATTCAGAAATCAGTTGCATTTCTATACACTGATAATAAACTCTCTGGAGGGAAACTAAGAACACAATCCAATTTGCAATTGCTTAAGAAAGAATAAAATACCTAGGGATAAATTTAACCAAGGGGGTAAAAGACCTGTACTCAGAAAATTATGATACTGATGAAAAATTGAAGAAGATACAAACAAGTGGAAGCATATACTGTGTTTAAGGATTGGAAGAATTAACATCATTAAAATATCCATACTACCCAAAGAGATATATAGATTTAATGCAATCACTATTAAACTACCAATGGGCCGAAACCGGATTGGCTCAGTGGATAGAGTGTCGGCCTGTGGACTGAAAGGTCCCGGGTTCAATTCTGGTCAAGGGCATGTACACTGGTTGCGGGCACATCCCTGGTGGGTGTGTAGGAGGCAGCAGGTCAATGTTTCTCTCTCATCAGTGTTTCTAGCTCTCTGTCCCTTTCCCTTCTTCTCTGTAAAATATCAATAAAATATTAAAAAAAAACACAAAACTACCAATGGCATATTTCAAAGATTTAGAACAAATATCCCCAAAACTTATAGGGAACCACAAAAGACCTGAATAGCAATAGTAATCTTGAGAGTGAAGAACAAAGTTGGAGGATCACACACTACTAATATCAAACTATTTTATGAAGACACTGTAATCAAAACAGCCTGATACTGGCATAGAAACAGACAATGGAACAGAATAGAGAGCCCTGAAGCAAACCCACACCATTATAAGCACCAATATTTGACAAAGGAGGCAAAAACATGCAAGGGGGTAAAGATAGCCTATTCAATAAATGGTGTTGGGAAAAATTGGACAGATATGTGCAAAAAAGTGAAACTAGACCACCTTCTTACAACAAACAAGAATAAACCCAAAATTGATTAAAGACTTAATTTTAGATTAAAAAACCATAAAAACCCTAGAAGAAAACATAGGCAGTAAAGTCTTAGACATTTCTTGTAGTAACATTTTTTTCTGATATATCTTCTAGGGCAAGGGAAACAACAGTGGCTCCTTTTCAGTTCTGTAGTTGTAGAACTTCCATTCAGCTCAATTTCAGGTGGTTCTGAATGATGGTTGTTGTATAGTTTTGTTGTAATTTTGATGTGGTTGTGGGAGGAAGCCAGTACTGCCTTTACCTATGCCGCCATCTTGACTGGAAGTCTTCTTTCCTTTTTATGGCTTAAGAATACTCCACTGTATATAGAAACTGCTTTTTGCCTATTCTTTCATCCATCTGTAATCCCCTGGGTTACTTCTACCTTTTAGTTACTGTAAATAATGTTGCTGTGAACATGGCTGTACACAAATTTCCTCTGAGTGGCTGTTTTACTTCTTTCAGGTATTTATCCAGAAGTGGAATTGCTGGGTCATATGATAATTCTTTGTTTAATTTTTGAGGAACCTCCACACTTTATTTCATAGCGGCTGAACCATTTTATATCCTCACCAGCAGTGCACAGGTTTCCAATTTCTCCACATCCTCACCAACACTTGTTATTCTCTGCTTTTCTTTAGAGTAGCCATCCTAATGGGTGTGAGGTGGTATTTCATTGTGGGTTTTCTTTTTTCCCCATTATGGTTTTGATTTGCATTTCTCTAATACTTGTTTTTATAGTACAACTTTATGGCATTGGGTTCATTTACTAGTAATTTAGCTTGCTTCCTATATCGATAATCGCTGATGGGAGCCAACGTTCACTGACATCAAATACTTCTTTTTAGCTATAAAATTTTACACTTTTGGAGAATTAGAAGAATATTATTACATAACTAGAACTTAAGATTTCCCTTTGGATTTTGCAGTCAGTAAGCTGTATTCATGTGGATAAAATACAAGGCCATTTATAAATTACTTTTGGTACATGTAAAATGAAAAGTAAACACCCCCCCCCCCCCATGAATGACTGTATAAAACTGGAATGTCATACACCTGCATTTAAGTTCTGGAAGGTAATTAAAAACCAATAAAATGTCCAAATGCTGTTTTCTTATATCGTTTTCAGGAGTCAACACACAATATTGGTCTTAAAGGCCTCTGACCTCCGCACTTTTCAAGCAGCAGTGTCGAGGTGTTTGAGCAGTCCCTTTATACTCAGTAGGACAGAGCTGGTCTCTTGCACTGGAATTTGCCACCTTGTTTTTATTATTTATTAGTTATAAGGTGGCTATGACTGATCTAAAGTCCTATCAATTATCTCTGTATATAAAGCCCTAATATACAAATAGACTGAGTGGTGGAACAACAGAACAACCGTTGACACGCACTGACCACCAGGAGGAGCGTGTGGAACATGATGGGCATCAGCCATGGCGGGATGGTAGAGCAGGTGAGGGGTGGGGGGGCACCAGACCATTGCATAGGGACTAGCCTCTGGTGGTCACTGAAAATTCTTTGCTCCCGCGTGCCGCAGTCCCACCGAGGGCTCGCATCCGATGCGGGCGCCTGGTGCCGGGGCCTGATCGCTCAGTGCCGTCAGCAGGTGTGAGCGATGACTGCCAGCCCCGAATGCCCCTGAGGGCTTCTCCACTCCCACTCCTGAGGGGCAATCGGGGCTGGCAGCCGCCTCTCGTACCCACTGCCGGCAACTGCCCTGCTCACACCCGCTGCGCACCAGAGCCTCTGCTCACACCCACTGTCAGCACCCAGCACTGTTCCGGATTGCTAGGGACCGACAGCGGTGCGAGTGGTGGCTGCCTGCACCAATTGCCCCTGAGGACTTCTCCACCTCCCCCTGCTCCTGAGTTGTGACTGCCAGTGGGTGCGAGTGGGGTGGTGCCTCAGTATGTGGGAGTGGCAGTGGTGGGAGCGGGGCTGGCAGAGAGGAGATTGGGGGGCCATGGTAGGAGGGGCCAGGCGGGGGCATGGAGGATGTGCCCCTGCAGCCTCTCAGCCCACAGTTCCTGTCAAGGTGCACAAATTTGTGCACTGGGCCCCTAGTAGCATTATAAATACATGTCTGTTATAGAAAAAGTAGAAAATACAGATGAAAAGAAGAAAATACTAATAAAGTTTACCTTCCCCATGACCCTGACAGCACCACTATTAACATTTTGAAATATACCCATCCATTCTTTTTCTATGTACCCACAATACAAATTTGCAAACTTTTAACATTAAAAAAACGAAAAGGTAATTTTATTCTTCCAAGATGAATAATGTGAAATTCATAAACAACTATTTTCTAAATAAAATGACAAAGATGGAAGACATCATTTAGGGCTTGAGAGTAAAGGATTAAACTAAGAGCCCGGGGAGAATGGGTGTTTTTGAGGATGCTGGTATTGTAACTATTCATAAATAATATAAATGACCACCAGATGAGCAACAGAACAAACAGTACAGCTGGCAATTTCTGAAGAGATTGTCTAATTTTGTCACATAAAATGCCAGCACTAGTGAATTCAGTCGCTAAGACGTTCTCAGGCATTGAGATGTTTCATTAAACGTGAGGCTTGCAAGGCAGCTGCGGGAGCGCACAGTCCCATTTTCGTTAAAAAAGAGGAGGCCCTCCCACCTGGCAAATCTAATATTTCAATGTGTTTCCTTTCCTTTTCTTTTTAAAATAAAAGTGTACTCAAATGGATTACTTAACATTTGGCTTTTGGGATATAAAACATTTCTTTGTGGCACTCTTGCTTGGGCATTGTTAATGCCCATTTTAATAGGGGTGTAACCCATAGAGTTGATGTGTTACAGATTACACATCCATTTCTTCATTTGCACACTTAGTTTGGGTCTCTTTCTACTGCCACCGTTCTTTGTTATTTATATACTATGTAATGCTGCCGCAGCAAATATTTTGGTGCACAAACCACAAGCCATTTTTACTTTTGAGGAGTTCTCTTCTTTTTCTTTCAGATAATCTGGTCACATTTACTGAACAAGGGGTCTGAACATTCTTATAGCTCTTCTTATTGAAAATATCTTCTTAGCATGAAAAATTCCAAGCACATAAAAAAGAAAGGTCTTAAGATCCCTCCTCACATCCTTCAGCCATTATCACGTGGCCAATCTTGTACCACCCACACCCCTTCCATCCCGTGGTCCCCTCATTTCCAAGCAAATCCCAGCCATCGTATTCCAACTTTGTAAGCACACCCCTTTCACAGATGAGGGCTCCTAAAGAGCCGCATGACACCTGTCACACTGAACAACCCACCTTTAAACAGCCAGCAGCGCAGGGCGTGGCCTGCTTCAGAGCCGCCTCCTTCCCTGTCTGGACCTGGTCCGGAGGGAGCCGGCGGGCCTGTGACCGCCCCGCCCCGCCATCCCCCAGCGGCGGCAGAGCCGGCAGCGGCAGGTGAGGCGCGCGCTGCAGCCACAGGGCCTGGCACCGGCACCGGGGGCGCGGCTGGGGGTTCGCAGCAGGGTCTCCCCAGGGAAGGGCACAAAGCATGCATGGGGTGGCAGGTGGCAGGGTTTTAAGGGGTGCTGGGAAGGTGGGGTCCATGGGAGGTGTTGTGTGTGTGAGTGTGTGTGTGTGTGCGCGTGTGTGTATGAGTGTGTGTGTGTGAGAATGTGTGTGTGTGAATGTGTGTGTGTGAGTGTGTGTGAGAGTTTGTGTGTGAGTCTGTGTGTCTGAGTCTGTGTGTGTGTGTGTCTGTATGTGTGTGTGTGTGAGTGTGTGTGTGTGAGAGTGTGTGTGTGTGTGTGTGTGAGTCTGTGTGTGAGTGTGTGTGTGTGTGTGTGAGTGTGTGTGAGTCTGTGTGTGTGTGAGTCTGTGTGTGTGTGTCTGTGAGTATACGTGTGTGTGAGTCTGTGTGTGTGTGTGTGTGTGTGAGTGTGTGTGTGAGTCTGTGTGTGTGTGAGTCTGTGTGTGTGTGTGTCTGTGAGTATACGTGTGTGTGAGTCTGTGTGTGAGTGTGTGTGTGTGTGAGTGTGTGTGAGTCTGTGTGTGTGTGAGTCTGTGTGTGTGTGTGTCTGTGAGTATACGTGTGTGTGAGTCTGTGTGTGAGTGTGTGTGTGTGTGTGAGTGTGTGTGTGAGTCTGTGTGTGTGTGAGTCTGTGTGTGTGTGAGTCTGTGTGTGTGTGAGTCTGTGTGTGTGTGAGTCTGTGTGTGTGTGTGTCTGTGAGTATACGTGTGTGTGAGTCTGTGTGTGAGTGTGTGTGTGTGTGTGAGTGTGTGTGTGAGTCTGTGTGTGTGTGAGTCTGTGTGTGTGTGAGTCTGTGTGTGTGTGTGTCTGTGAGTATACGTGTGTGTGAGTGTGTGTGTGAGTGTGTGTGTGTGTGTGTGAGTGTGTGTGTGAGTCTGTGTGTGTGTGAGTCTGTGTGTGTGTGTCTGTGAGTATACGTGTGTGTGAGTCTGTGTGTGAGTGTGTCTGTGTGTGTGAGTGTGTGTGTGAGTCTGTGTGTGTGTGAGTCTGTGTGTGTGTGTGTCTGTGAGTATGTGTGTGAGAGTTTGTGTGAGAATGTATGTGTGTGTGTGTGTGAGATGAACTGTCCAGGAAAGGGACACGAACCCACTTAGGAACAGCAATGACGGAAACTTTGTAGTATTTCAGTGGCAAAAACAATGGTAATAATGGCTACTGGTTGGTAAGTGTGTGCAGTGCTGGGCTTAGACCTTTCATGTTACCTAGTTTACCTCCGGATTTTGTAAGCAAGAAGTGGGAAATGCAGGGAGGGCAAATGCACGGAGACCGCCATGAGCGGAGCCGCCATTGCCACCCTGCACAGAGGAGGAACGCGAGCCCAGCGAGGGTGAGGGCTTGGCCCAGTGGCACACAGCTATTCCAGGGCATTCCGCCTTGGAGCCTGCTCCTGCTCCTGAGGTGGTGCCAGCTGCCGAGCTTAGGTTCATGGCCGCTGAGCAGAGAGGGCAGCAAGCAGAGCTGGTAAATGCTGGGTTTGGGGTGTGGTCCTGACACTTCACAGCTGTGTGACCTGGGCAGGTTCTTGGCCTCTTAGAGCCACTTCCTGGTCTGTGAAATAGATAATTGTAATGTTTGCCTCCGAGATTCTGCAAGGATGAAGTGACAAGTGTGTAGAGGGCTTATATGGAGTTCTCTCCTATTCAGTGGTTGCTGGGATATGCGCCCCTGGCAGTGAGCAGCCACACACTGGCACCCCCGCCATTTGGGTGGTCTCTGTGAGGCCTGAACTCCTCTATGAAACTAACTGGGTGATGGAAAGAGGGGGCGGGCAGGGCCTGGGCGCTGGAAGACGCTCAGTAAGACTATCTCTCTCTCCTCCTTTCATTATGGAATCTCCACCTTCTGACTTCTCCGGAGACCCAGAGGAAGAGGCCTGGCTGTCCGAGACGAGTCTCACCATCAGGGCAGGGCTGGGACAGGAGAGGCTCCGTGCCCCCAGCTCGGAAAGCTCTCACCCTTGGAGTTCTGCGCCCTTGTGAGCTGGCCATTCCAACACCAAGGTTTGAAATAAAATCCAAATCCAGTTCAATCAGCCTGGTATCCTACAAGCTGGACAGGTTAGGGCATTTTGCATTATAGTAATGAAAATGGAATCTTTTTTTGGGGGGGTGGGGGAGGGAATCTCCAAGTGGGGATCTGCAGGCCCCTATAGGTGTCTGTGGTACAGATCTCAGACAGCCGCTTCGCAGGCAGTAAAAGCCGTCATTGTGAATTGTTGGTTTGCTTCTGGATGGATGGCCCAGCGGTTGAGGAACCTCCTGGCATCTTTGCAAGTTTCCTGGGAAATAAAATGTTTCTCATCTGTAAGGTGAACGACTTGTCCTGGCTCCCCGGGGACAGGCCCAGGAAACGGGGCTGCTGGTCTCCCTACCCATCCACATGCGTGTGATGTCTCAGGAAACTGTTTAAGGCGTGTGGTCATTTTTGCACTATCATTTTAGGTTCCAACAGGGTGATCCTGCTCGCCTGATTTCCAACATCCTCCCCCCCCCGCCCCCGTCTGGGCCCCTAGCCAATGGGGGTTTCAAGGGGCCTGGGCCCCAGGGAGAAAGCCATTGACTCCCTAATCACCACTGCCCTGTGGGGCCTTCCAGCCCTTTTGGCCAGACTCCTAAATGAGAATGACCCAAAGGACTTTCATTCAAACCTACGGGCTGGGTTTCCTTGGAATGGGCTTCGTCAGTAATTGTAAACTTCTCGGCAGCTTAATGGGATGCTGTGCCAGGGGCACAAGAAGCTCGTTGTCTGGGAAACTGGAGAAGGTGACTGAGGCCAGTGCCCAGGGCAGCGGGCCAAAGGACAGGGAGAAAGCAGGAGCCAGAGAGACCTGGACCCAGTAGGGGTGTGGGAGGTTGGGAAGACATCCTGGGGCAGGCTGGGTGGGTGAGGGCATCTACAAAGCGCTCTGAAGCCCAGAGTGGAAGGTGCGGCTTTGGTGCCTGGAGGTTTCAAAAGTTTTAGTTTGTTTTTGTCCTGGGCAGTAAAACGAGCATAACTGTTTGCAAAGTTGGTTGTGGAAGCCCCCTTGGGGGATAAAGAATCTGTTTGCAGATTCTGTAAGGCTAGACCACACCAGGGAACTCTCCATGAAAGAACTTGGATTCCTCTGAAACACTCTGGAAAGTTGTGCTTTTGGGTTTCCCATCAAGTTCCTGTTAGAGCAGGTATCTGCTTTGGGGTGTAAGCATAGTGTAATTCCCCGCCTTCACCTGACCTGACCCAGGAGCAGCTCCGCGTGGGCCCCCTTCTCCACTTCACCAAGAGGACACCAGATCCTCATGTTTTCCTCAGCCCGCTGCCCATTCCGCACAGCCCCGTTCCTCACACCTATCCACCCTCTTTTACTTCATTTTGTAAATATGCATTTTTAATAGTTGATAGTATTACAGATGTCTCCTGTTTCCACCCATCCCATAACCCCCCTTCTCCAAGCCCCTATCCACACACCCAGGTCTTCACCACCCTATTGCCTGTGTCCATATATGCATATCTCTATATGTAAAAAGCCAGGGACCTGAATGCCGTAATGACCGGTGGCTGTGACACCCACAGCAGCCAGTGAACTGCCTGCAGTCCCTCACCCAGCTAGCTCCTCCCCCGATGGCCCCCCTACCCCATTTGGGGGTGGAGCTGACCGGCCAACCTCTCACAGCCCCTCCCCCCAGCTGGCTCAGCTCTGATTGAACCCTGATTGGCAGGCCTCCGAACAACCTCCTGCCATCTCCTCCTCCCGATAGGCCCAGCCCCTGACCCACCCCAATTAGGGCCAGGCCAGCACAACCCCACGGGCACATGAATTCATGCACTGGGCCTCTAGTAACAATATAAGTGCTCTGGTTTGTATCTTATTGGCCCCCCATTTCCACACCAAGGTATGTCAGTCTGTTCCATGCCTCCATTCTTCAGGTCTTATTTTGTTGGTCAATTCATTTTGTTTATTAGATCCCACAAATAAGTGAGATCATGTGATATTTGTCTTTCTCAGTTTGGCTTGTTTCATTTAGCATAATAGTCTCCAGGTCCATCCAGGCTGCCCCAAAGGATAAGAGACACCTCCTTTTTACAGCTGCATAGTATCCGTTGTATAAATGTCCCACAGCTTTATTATCTATTCATCTTCTGAAGGGCACTTGGGCTATTTCCAAGTCTTACCTATGAACATAGGGGTGCATATATTCTTTCTGATTGGTGTTTTAGAGGTTTTAGGATATATTCCAAGAAGTGGAATTACTGGGTCAAACAGAAGTTCCATTTTTAATTTTTTGAGGAAACTCCATACTGTTCTCCACAGTGGCTGCTCTAGTCTGCATTCTCACCAGCAGTGAACTAGTTATCCCTTTTCTCCACATCCTCACCAGCACTTGTTTGTTGATTTTTTGATGATATTCTGACAGGTGTGAGGTGATATCTCATTGTGGTTCTAATTTGCATCTCTCTGATGATTAGTAGCTTTGAGCATATTTTCATGTCTCTTGGTCATTTGTATGTCCCTTTGGAGAAATGTCTATTCAGGTTCTTCTGCCCATTTTTTAATTGCACTGTTTGTCTTCTTTTTGTTGAGTTGTATGTGTTCCTTATATATTTCGGATATTAATCTCTTATCAGATGTATCATTGCCAAATATGTTCTCCCTGCAGTGGGCTTCAATTTTGTTTTGTTGATGGGTTTCTTTGCTGTGCAGAAGCTTTTTATTTTGATGTAGTCCCATTTGTTTATTTTCTCCTTAGTTTCCTTTCCCTAGGAGATGTATCAGCGAAAATTCTGCTATGTGAGATGTCTGAGATTTTACTGCCTATGTTTTCTTCTAAGATTTTTATGGTTTTATGACTTACATTTAAGCATTTTATCCATTTTGAGTTTATCCTTGTGTATGGTATAAGTTGGTGGTCTAGTTTCATCTCTTTGCATGTGTCTGTACAGTTTTCCCAACACCATTTGTTGAGGAAAACTGTACAGGTGTAGGTCAATTTCTGGGTCCTCTGTTCTGATCCATTGATCTATATGCCTTTTCTTGTGCCAGTACCAGGCTGTTTTGGTTATAATAGTTTTGAAGTATAGTTTGATATCTGTTATTGTGATCCCTTCAACTTTGTTCTTCTTTCTCAAGATTGCTGCAGCTGATATCCACTCTCCCTCTGACGGATCACAAGGTATGTGGCTCCACAGGGAAATTTGTGCATTGGTCCTTTAAGAGGGTGCCTGTATTTTCAGCTGTCACTCCCTGGCAGATAGCAACCCCACTGCTTTTCACAGCCAGATGTTATGTGGGTAACCTCCTCAGTTCTGGTGCTCTCTGATGGCGAGCCTTGCTTTGGGATTAGATGCAAGAGTTCTCAGTGGCAACCCCCCTCAGTTGAGATATCTCTCTGGGACTTTAGTTGCTGTCTCTGGGCACCTGACCAGCCCTTTCTTGCATCCAGCCCTCCCACGAGTCTCCATGTAGTCCCCACTTTCAGTCCTCAGGTATCAGGGATCTCTCCAACAAGTCTTCTGTTGATTATTCAGGAAGTTTTTCATGCTGCTATAGTTCCCCTGAGTTCCTTGAAATTTTCACTAAGCTCCTTATGCACCTTATAACCATTAGTCTGAACTCTATGTCTGATATGTTGCTTGCCTCCAGTTCATTCCCCCTTCCCCCTGGAGATTCCTACTTTTCTTTCATTTGGCAATTGTTGCTTTGTCTCCCCAATTTAAGCTGTCTCTATATTTACTTCTATGTACTAGATAGAAGTTTTATGCCTCCCAGTCTGCATGGGATGGCCTTATGTGGAAAGTGTCTTGGGGTCCAGTGTTGCAGTCTCTTTGATCTCCTGAGTTGGATGCTCTAGGAATGCCCCTATGTGCATTTTTTTGGGCTCTCCTGTTGTAACTGGGACTTGATTGTTGATGTCCCTTTTGTAGGAGGGATATCTCCTTCAATTTGCTGTCAGTGAGCCTCAACTTCAACATTGTTGTGTCACCTGTTATACAGATGCTGACAGAACAGAATAAGACACAATAGGACCAATAAAAAAAAATACCCTGGAAATCAGCCTACTCAATGCAACAACAGGAAAGACTAAGAAAGAAAAAGTAGAAAAAACAAAGCAAATAAAAAATAAAAAGAATACTAAAAGATGTGTGACCAAAGACTTAGAGGGGATATAAAGAAAAAGGGAGGAAGAATAAGGAAAAAAAATGCCCACATGGAAGCAAGATGGAAGCTAAAAGAACTAGTATAGCCGAGGCCGGTTTGGCTCAGTGGTAGAGCGTCGGTCTGCGGACTAAAAGGTCCCAGGTTCGATTCCCATCAAGGGCATGTACATTGGTTGCGGGCACATCCCCGGTAGGGGGTGTGCAAGAGGCAGCTGGTCGATGTTTCTCTCTCATTGACGTTTCTAGCTCTCTATCTTTCTCCCTTCCTCTCTGTAAAAAAATCAATAAAATATATATTTTTTTAAAAAGAACTAGTATAGGAAGAAAAAAGAAAAGGAAACTGAAAAGAAATGAAATAATAATAATAATAAACTTAAAATGTAGTAATAATAGATATATTAAGATATAGATAGGAAAAGTAAAATAGGAAAAATGAGAAAAAAAAGGAAAAATAAGAAAAATTAAAAACAATAAGAATAGACAAAAGTAGAATAGAATCAAAGGAAAGAGAAATTAAATATATGCAAGAAAAAAGAGATGAAAAGAATAAAAGGGGAAGAAACAAACTACAACAAAAAACAAAAAAAAATCCATGCAAACACACACACACACACACTCACAACCACACACACACACACACACACACACTCAAAACCTTTGGGTCCGCTATTTGTAGAGCTCGCTGGATTTTGCTCTGATGTTGAATCTGGTCCCTTGGTGTATCTATCCTGGGCTCCCCGCCCCCCCCGCCCCCAACCCCCAGAGGTTGAAGCCCCTAGTAGTGCAGTGGGCGGGGACTCCTTAGCCCAGAGGCTGGGGCTGCCTTGAGTCTCACAACTTGATTGTCCTTCCCCATAGAGCTGGGCTCTGCGGGGTAGCCTGGTCTTGGCCGGGATGGTTTGATCAGACTCATGTTGGGGTTGATGCCAGTAGCTTGGGGGTGGTAGGCTCTGCCTGCTTTGCTGGCACCTCCGCTCTGCCACCTGCGGGGGCACAGATTTCCTGCCCTGGCTGTTTCTCTTGCCTGGGGTCACTGCAAGTTGGATCAGAAGCAGCTGTTTTGCCAGGAAAGAGGGGACCTCCCCTGTCTTCCAAGTGGGCAGGCTGAACCTCCTTCCTTGACCCACTGACCAGCCCCCTTTCTGCTCACCCAAACGAGTTCCTCAAAGAAATAGAGGGGCCCCAGATTCAATGTCAAGTGTGTCCTTCAGGAGCCTCCAGTGCAGGCTGGGCCTGAGCTCCACTGCCCGGCCCGTCCACTGGTCAGAGGAGCTTTCCAGGCTGCAGGAGGGCGGGCGCTAGTGCTGCTCTACCCAGGGACTCAGCCCAGGCTTCCCTGCTGCACCCACTCAGGTCTCCACAGCCAGTGCCCTCGGGCCTCCTTTCAGTCCCAGGCCCCGTCTCACCACAGATCTGCAGCCTCTTGTCTCCTCAGGTCCTGGGTTCTAGCAGGTCCAGGGCAGGGCAGGCCACATCCACCTCCCAGCCTTCCATCTGGTTCCTGTCCCAGCCCTAGCGCTGGAGCCTAGCAGCCTGGCTCTAGGGCAGCGGTAGCTGCACAGCAGCGGTTGTGGAGGGTCAGTGGTGGTCGCACAGTGCTGGCACAGGGTCCAGGCTGGGTCCCCATGGGGCGCACAGATTCAGGCTGGGTGCGTGCCAGGTGCGCAGAGGACCCGCGGTGTCTGTTGCAGGTGCGGGCTCTGCGCTGTGACCTCTGGAGCATAGGGTGGGGGTGGGAGTGGTGGGGGTGGTGGTGGTGGTGGGGGGGGAGGCTGGGTGGGGTGCACGTGAGTTTGGGCCCAGGCTGCATGAGTCTCCAGACTTGGCGCCTAGCCGCTGCCACTCCCTGCAGCCTCCTTCCCAGCAGGACTTGTAAACCCTTCAAGGCGGAGCTGCGCCGGGAGTGGCGTGGGTCCCTGGGCATTCCCTTAGATGCACAGTCCGGGAGGTGTCTGTGGGGAGCGCCTCCATTCTCTTTCATTAAAAACACAGCAGTCATTTTGTTTTTGCCTTTTGTTTTAAAAAATTGTTGATGTACCAAATTTCAAACACATGCAAAGGTAGACACAAGAATATAGGGAATCTCCTGTGCCCACCACCCAGTTTCCATTGTCAACCCATAGCCAACATTTTCCTGGATGCCCATCTGCCCTCTCCGCCCTCCCTGGCGCATCCTTTGAAGGCATCGCTCACCACGTTTCTTTTGTGAACATGCACGGGTGGGACTCCCCGCGGGGCTGGCAGCCTTCAGCTGGACACCGCGGCCTCGGGCTTCTCTCTGCTGGGGTCTGAGAGCAGCCACGTGGTTCCCGCCGGGCTCCCCCCATCGCCAGGGGCGGCGATGGGGACCAGCCCCTCTCACCTCTGGCAGCGTCACTCCCCCGCCCACACCCCACCCATCTACCCAGGCGGCTGTCGCCCGTCCTTGTTGTCCTGTCTCCTCCGCTGTGTCTACTTGTTAATTCTGGGGGATGTACTCCGATGTAGTTGCTTTTCCAGTCTGGCCCTGGGACAAGGTGCACGTCTGCCTCTTGGGCCACCCTTTTCCTCTGTCTCACTTTAAATGCATGAGCATGGTTGTGTGCCAACAACACTTTATTTGTGGACACTGACATTTAAAGTTTGTACATGACATTTTCATGTCTCAAGAAATATTCTTCTTTTGATTTTTTTAACCATTTAAAAATGTAAAAATCCCTTTTAGCTCATGAGACATGCAGCTGATAGAACGTGGCCCTTGGGCTGCAGTTTGCTGACCCCTTGCTGGCGAGGTGATCAGGATGGGGCCTTCAGAGCCAGGTGTGGTGGGACCACCTGGTGGTACCTGTGTCTGACCCCATTGAGGCCTCTGTATAAGCTGTTAGATTCGGGGGAGGGGGGGGAGATCTCATCTTTGTGGCCCCCCAAGACAGGCCTTGAGTGAGTTCTCCTGTTTATAAAAGTGCCACCTACCAGTCTGAGTGGCCTGTGTTTCTTCATTGCCCTCCGAGTGTGGGGCCAGTTTGCAAACCGACATCCCTCCTTTAATAGAGAAATGCTCCTTTAAAAATATAACCACAATTCTGTTACCAAACTTAAAAATATTAACAATTGTGCCACACTAGCACAGCCAAGGGTTCGGCGAGCCTGAGAAAGGGCTGGTGAAGGATGAAGAAAAAGACAGACAAGAGAATAAGCTGGGTCTAGGTGGATCTTCTCTGCCTGGCTGAGGCCACAGAACAGGTGCAGACTGCAAAGCTGATGCTTTATTTATAGTGAGGGGCAAACAAGGTAATTTACAATGTTCTTATATGTTTCACTTGTTTTGGCAGCACTTGCTGCCCAGGAAAGATCTAGGGAGCAGTTACAAGATCAAGCTTAATTATGCTTAGTGGACTGTGCCTTCCAAGCTGGAACTTGTTTGAGACTTTGCCAGCAGGTCAGTCTGCTTAACCCTATAATCACTCTCTACATCTTGCCCTTCTTTTAATTTTAAGCTACTAATGATGGAAGCAAAACTTAAACATCAAAAACAAAGTTCTGACTATTAAAACATTAATAAAACAATGCCAATGAAAAACCCAATAACAAAATAATACAAATGCAAAACCCAAACATGGCTGTTAGTAAAACAATGCCATTGCAACACAACAATAATAGAGAAATAAAACTACAGTAACATTTTTCTACTAAATGAAAGTTTCTTTTGCTGATTTAATCAAGATCCTCGGACTTGGCTGCGCAAGAGTTTGCAGAAGACTGGCAGCTAACCAATGCTAGGATGACCAGAAACAGGAGTAGCTTCCATTTCTTGCTTTTCTGCCATCTGCTGGGCCTCAGTTGTTAACTTCTTCAGCTGACCCCATGTTGGCATCTCAGTCTTTTGCGTAGCTTTTGTCATCTTCCTTTGCTGTCATCAGGGCAACTCTCAGTCTTTTGAACGATGGGACAAGGAGCTTCTCTGGGTCATGGTGGTGACATACGTAATGCTCTGGCACTCAGATTGGCTGTGCTGCTCATTCTGGAAAGATACAAACAAAACCTCTTCCCCACATCATTACTGGATCTGGTCCAAACCTTTGTCCAGTTTGTGCTAACTCTATGGAGGCTATTGTACAGGAGGCTGTATGACCCTCTGCATTCCAATTCAAAAAATTTAAAGTATAAAGAACATGACTGAGTTTGTTTTGAGGTGACACATAACATCCGTCTCCCCCTTTCTGTTTTAGTAATTGCATTTTAAGAGTACAATTTGCTTGACCTTGAGGGTTGTAGGGGATACCAGTTTTATGACAAATTTGATATTGCTGACAAAAATGTTGAAAAGCAGAACTAGTATATGTGGGTCCATTGTCAAATGTTGCCCTGCTTCTAGCTTAATTAAGAATGCAGGCAGCAAAAAACAAAAGAAAAGAATGCAGGTGGCTACAGGCTTTTTATCATTTTAAATTCTGCTGTTGGATTATAAGAAAGATTTAGTTACTTCATTTTTCCCTTTTTAGAGGCCAAAACCTTCATAACATTTAATTTTTATTTGATAAGGCTTTCCATGCAATCCCAAGTATATTAGATCTGTTAAATTTAAAAAGATTTCCTTTAAGAAGAAAGAATAAATTTTTTGTATTACTCCCTTGGAGCTTTCCAAGAATCATCTCTGTTAAAGCCTTGACATTTTAACATGGAAAAGAAATCAAACAAATATCTATATTGATGTAAATATTATAATACCTTTAATTATTATCTTAAGATATTAATTAGATTCTAAACAAGTTTTTGCACAGAAAAATTTTGATTGGGATCACAGAATTAATCCTCCTTTTTAATTAGACCAATAATAAGCAACTTACTTTGAATTTCTAATTATTAAAGAAAATACAACATTCTATTTTCTCAAAAATAAGTTCTTATACTTTAGGCACTTAATTACCAAAAGTATATAATTTCTCCCCATTTAATTTGTACTTTTAAAGCTGGCAGGTCAACTATATTCACTATTTCCTAGATTAATAATACTTTACATTTTTAAGAAAAATACAAGACATAATAAATTAATAGTTTCAATTCTATCCTCTAGGTTTTTTATGAGGCAAATTTAAACTTTACTTTTTATTTGCCAGTAGCTCTGGAAAACCAGGTTTGGTTTATTCCAATGTAAATTACCACATTTTTCAAAGATGGTTCCTGGCAGGACACTAGATTACCTGTCTGCTGGGGGAAGAGCGTCTACCCATTCCTCCATTAACAAAGGGCATAGCCAGTTACCTGGGCTTTTTAGATATTTATAATTAATACATTATTTATCTATACTTCAACAATTTTATGAGAGTCAATTCCAATTCCAATTATTTTAAGGCATTTACTTTGATAAATTCTATAACAGAGAATTTACTGGTTTTCTTGAAGGCCTTAAACATTAACTTTTAACAAGGTTCATTAGTATTTTGAAAACTACTTTATTATGGAAATGCGAATCCTTTTGCTGGTATTAGCTTGAATTTCTTTGGAGAAGACTTTTTTGCTGTTTTTCTTAGGAAAAATTACCCAATTCTGGGTTTTTCATTTCTACAGCTTTTTCAGAGAGATTCCAGCTTACGACAATTTAAATGTCTGAAATCGGACCATGCATGCATTCTGTCTTACAGCTAGGTTCTCTCCCCACAAGCACATAAATTCCAGACATATTTCTAAATTTTTAGGACATTTTTTATGGTGAAATAGGAAACTTTAATTTAGCCTATTGAGAGAGTGGGCTTCCATATTGGATGGCCATGTGTCTCCCTTCCCCCACATCCTGCTTACTTCAGGGGAAGCATCAGCAACAGAGCTGGCTGAATTTCTTTTCATGCTTAATAGATAAAGATAGATCTTAAACTTTTTCTTTCTTTTTTGCTTTCTTAAGTAATAACTAATCACCCAATTTGGCCAAGATTTGCATTTCCCTGCCACATTCCTCCACTCCCATTTTGGAGTGGGCTCTAGACAGTCCCCAATCAGGGACCACAGACTGAAAGTAGAGGCAGGCATTTCCTCTGGATCTTCAGCTATATAATGATTGTGAAGTTGTTTTCCTACCTTCTCCCATGCCTCTATATTTACCTTTTCTTCCTCAGAAAAACATGGTCAGGTTTTACTCACAAAATCCAAAAAATTGAAAAGTTGTCATACCACACAGAACAGCCCCTTGCTTGAAGTATAGTCTTAAGCATGGATACACAGACATTCTTTCCCTGTGATCCTGAATTTCCCATGCTTTACACCTAGCGAGTACTAAACTGCACTCCTTGCCTTCCTTTTTGCTTTTTGCATGTGCTTCACTGGAGCGTCCTTTCACCTGACAATTGCAGTTCTCTCAGGCCCGCATTGAGTGCACTTGGGTTGAACTCAGCCTCGAGTTGGGTGCCACTTGTGCAGAGCCAGCACAGCCAAGGGTTTGAGAGAGGGTTGGTGAAGGATGAAGAAAAGACAGACAAAGAGAATAAGCTGGGTCTAGGCGGATTTTCTCTGCCTGGCTGAGGCCACAGAACAGGTCCAGACTGCAAAGCTGATGCTTTATTTATAGTCAGGGGCAAACAAGGTAATTTACAATGTTCTTATGCGTTTTACTTGTTTTGGCAGCACTTGCTGCACCTCCCACAGCCCATTAGCTACCCAGGAAAGATCTAGGGAGCAGTCACAAGATCAAGCTTAATTATGCTTAGAGGACTGTGCCCTCCAAGCTGGGACTTGTTTGAGACTTTGCCAGCAGGTCAGTCCGTGGCTTAACCCTATAACCGCTCCCTACAAACAATAATTCTTTAAAATCTTAAATATCCAGTCAGGGCTCAAATTTCCACAGGTATCTCATATTTTTATTTTATGGTTTTCTTGAGGATCCAAATAAAGTCCTAATTGGCTGATGTAGCTAGGTTTTTATTTTTATGTTCACAGTCTCCCCCCACCCCCCTTTCTTTGCAATATATTTGCTGAAGAAACTAGGTTGTTTGTTCTTGGGGAATCACCCACTCTTGATTTGCTGGTCGTACCTGGTTTACCCAATATCTTAAGGAAGGAAATGTGCTGGAATCAGCCCTTAAAACTCACGTCGTTTCTCCTTGGGCACTTTCTTGGTAATCTCCTCCAGCATTATGGGTTTAAGGATATGTTGAATGCTCTGTATGTGAAGCATTGTTTCTTATACCAAAAGGTTTAAGGTTCAGTTCCCAGTCATGGCACATACGGAAGGCAACTAAGCTCTCCCCTACTGCAGACTCAAAGAGCAGAATGCCTGCTTGCTGTCTCCACTCCGATATGTAGGTGGCATCTAAGTTAGTATGCCCACTTCCAGTGTGTTGGCTGTGCCTTCCCAATATGTCCAGCATCCAACCATTTCTCACTACCTCCCTGCCATCTACAACAAAGTCATTATTGTCACCTCGTACTGGTTTCCCTTGCTCAACCACTGCCTCCTCCATGATAGTCTCAGGGTTATTGGTCCAGGTTTAAAAAGTAAGAGCGTGCCTCTCGCTCTTGTGCTAATGTCCCTTCAGTGGCTCTCATCACCCTACAAGTAAAAGTAAAGGTGCTTAACAATGGCCTTATCTCATCTTTTTCTAGACCATTCTTTCCACAGATATTCCATGTTTGAATTTTGAAAATATCAATCTGGATTTTTGTTGTTATTTAATAAACACACATATAGAGCTTTATTTGTGTCAAGCATTGTTTCCAAGTGATTTACTATTTAAAAAAATCCTCACCTGAGGATTAGCTAATAGGTTTTAGAGAGAGGGGAAGAGAGAAAGAGAGCGGACAAGGAGGGTGGGTGAGGAAGGGGAGAGAGAGAGAGAGAGAGAGAGAGAGAGAGAGAGAGAGAGAGAGAGATCAGTTGCCTTCCATACATGTCCCAATTGGGAATTAAACTTGCAACCTAGGCATGTGCTCTGACCTGGAATTGAACCCAAAACCTTTTGGTATATGGATTGAAGCTCCAAACAACTGAGCCATACAATCTAGGGCTAAGTGATTTACTACTTTTTTCTTTTCTTTTTTTTTTGATTGTTAATAATGGTAGCTTGCTTTTATTTATTTTAATTTAAATTCTTTATAGTTTAAAGTATTACGTCTGCTTCTGATAGAGAGTGGGAATTTTTGAGCACTACTGAGGCCATAAACTATGCCCCAGATAGAGTTGTCAGTGCTGACGCCAGGCCAGAGATAGGGTTTCATGGCCCCTTCCCAGCACGTAGGCCTTCTTTCATAGAACACTGTCAGCTTTCTGAAGAACAGGATGACCCTGTGAACAACATGGTCATCAATGGCATGATCCTGACGTTGCTTGGGAAAAACTGTTTTGTCTTGGATTACTTGTTCTGCAAAAACCGGATGTGGTTAATGTGCTTAAAAGTGGTCCTGCACAAAGGGTCGGGACTACTCTCTGGACTCCCTGCATGGAGAAAGGCAGAGCAGTCGATAGCCAGCTGGCTGGCCGGCTCTTAAAGGCTCCCTAAATTTTAATTTGGTCTAGACTCTAGTGGTCATTCACTTGCCTTCACTCCACAATACTTTCCTCCCCCCATTGGCCTCTCTTCAATCGGGGCAGGAGAGGAGACATATCTAATACTCCCAACCCCAAACACATGCCCTCACCCCACTATTATCTGTGTCCATTGGCTATGCTTATATGCATGCATACAAGTTCTTTGGTTGATCTCTTACTCCCCTTTCTTCTCATCTTCTCCTGCCTTCTCGCTAAGGTTTGACAGTTTGTCTGATGCTTCTATATCTCTGCATCTGCTTTTGTTCATTAGTTTATGTTGTTCATTATATTCTACAAATGAGTGAGATCATGTGATATTTATCTTTCTCTGACTGGCTTATTTCGCTTACCATAATGCTCTCCAGGTCCATCCATGCTGTTGTAAATGGTAAGAGCTCCTTCTTTTTTATTATAGCCAAGTAGTATTCCATCATATAGATGTAGCACAGCTTTTTAATCCACTCATCTGTGATGGGCAGTTAGGCTGTTTCCAAATCTTAGCTATTGTAAATCAGCTGCTATGAACATAGAGGTGTATATATCCTTTCTGATTGATGTTTCTGATTTCTTGCTATATATATATTCCTAGAAGTGGGATTACTGGATCAAATGGGAATTCCAGTTTTAATTTTTTGAGGAAGCTCCATACTGTTCTCCACAGTGGCTGCACCAGTTTGCATTCCCACCAGCAGTGCATGAGGGTTCCTTTTTCTCTGCATCGTCGCCAGCACTTGTCATTTGTTGATTTGTTGATGATAACCATTCTGACAGGTGTGAGGTGGTACTGTATTGTCATTTTGATTTGCATCTCTTGGATGATGAGTGACTTTGAGCATGTTTTCACATGTCTCTTGACCTTCTGTATGTCCTCTTTTGGAAAGTGTCTATTTAGGTCATTGTGCTATTTTTTGATTGGGTTGTTTATTTTCCTTTTGTTAAGTTGTATGATTTCTCTGTAAATTTTGGAGATTAAATCCTTATCGGAGATAACATTGGCAAATATTTTCTCCCAGGCAGTAGTCTCTCTTGTTGTTTTGTTGATTGTTTCTTTTACTGTGCAGAAGCTTTTTATTTGATGTAGTCCCATTTATTTATTTTCTTTTTAGTTTCTATTATCCTAGCAGCACTACCAGTAAAGATATTGTTATGACATATATTTGATATTTTAAGCCTATGGAGTCTTATAAGATTTTTATGGTTTCCTGTCTTACACTTAAGTCCTTTATCCATTTTAAGGTTTTTTTTTTTTTTTTTTTTTTTTTTTTTGTGTGTGTGTGTGTGTGTGTGTATGGTGTAAGTTGGTGGTCTAGTTACATTTTTTTTGCATGTACTTGTATGCTATTGCCTCCTTTGTCAAATATTAATTGAGCATAATGGCTTGGGTCGATTTTTGGGTTTTCTGTTCTATTCCATTGGTCTATATGTCTGTTCTTGTGCCAGTACCAGGCAGTTTTGAGAACAGTGGTTTCGTAATATAGCTTGATATCTGATATTGTGATCCCTCTGATTTTGTTCTTTTGTCTGTGGCTACTCAGGGTCTTTTTTTTATTCCATATGAATTTCAAGGTCTTTGAAATATGCCACTGGTATTTTAATGGGGATTGCATTGAATCTATAGATTGCTATGGGTAGTATGGACATTCTAATGATGTTGATTCTACCAATCCATATAAGTGATTTATTATTAGCTACTTTATCCTCAGACCACACTATGCTGGGTGTACCAATATTTAATCCATCTTACAGATGAGAAAACAGAGGCCCAGAAAAATAAAGTAACTTGTGCAACATCACACAGCTAGTAAGTGGTGGTGATGAGATTCTCAGTCCATGCTTTTCTTTTCTCTTTTGAAATAAACATTTGTGCAGTATAATTGATATTAAAATAAAATACATCCATTTAAGGTGTACAGTTCAGTGAGTTTCGATTAGCATTTGTACATTTCTGTATAACAGCCACCACCACCAAGATATGGTAATTTCACCCCATGAAGTTTCCTTGTGCTTTTTTGCAATAAACTCCTCCCACTGTACATCCTAGGCACTCCTGATTTGCTTTCGGTTACTGTAGATTATTGTGTCTGTTCTATAGTTTCATATAAACTGAATCATGAAATATGTACTCTTTTGGATTGGCTTTTGTTTGGCATTACATCTTTGATATTCTTACTTAAGTTAGTTTATTCCTCTTGCTATGGTTATAATGTGATTCAGTTTCTTTCATCACTTTAAAACATTTTTTTTTTTGCCATCTGATAGATCTATAATGAATTTTAATATTTATTTCCCTAATGGTTAATGATGTTGAATATATTTTCATGTCCTTATTTGTCTTCTGGATATCCACTTTGGTGGAATGTCTGCTCACGTGTTTTATCTATTGACTAATTGGATTGTTTATCTTTTTTAAGGTTTAGTTTTGAGAGTTCTCTATATATTCTAAATTTTGTGTGTGTGTGTGTGTGTGTGTGTGTGTTGGTGGCAGTTTGATTATGATGTGCCTTAGTGTGGTTTTCTTTGTTTCTTCTGCTTGGAGTCTGTTGAACTTCTTGGATTTGTGGGTTTATAGTTTTATGAAACTTGATAAGATTTTGGCCATTGTTTCTTTAAATATTTATTCTGCCACCCTCTTTTTTCCTGGGACTCTAATTACATGCATTTTAGATGTTTCATAGTGTCCGCAACTGTCTCCTCAGTTCAGTGAGACCTGTAGGCTCTGTTGGGATCCTCCCTCCTTGTGCTGAGGTGTGGAGACCCCAGGTAGTGAGCTTGCAGAGCTCCGTTTAAGTGTAAAGAAAACCTCCTGAGTAAGGAAAAGCCTAGTTCTCTCCTCCTTTGTCCGTTCCTGTGAGCCTGTCACCTGTGTGTCTCCTTCACCACTCCACACAGCACTTCATCTGGCCACTAAGTGTGTGAAGGTTTCCCCCACACTAGGCAATTCTGTGATGCCGGTGGGTGTCCTACAATTTAAATTCTGGAGAAAATGTCAGACCCCACTGGTTAAGGGCCCAGTCCCACCAAACCTCTTTTACCCCACGCAGATGCAAATTGCGAGTGGTAGTTCCCCAGGTTACACACAACTTCTGTTGGACTTGCTTAGGATCGGAGGTCCCCACCCCCCCTGATGTGTGATGAATTTGGTGGAGCAGCTCACAGAGCTCAGGGAAACACTCATGCTTAGTGACCAGTTTATTGAAGGACGCGATAGAGGATACAGAGGAGCAGTGAGGTGAAGAGCTACACAGGGAGAGGTTTGGAGGGTTCTGAGTCCAGGAACTTTTGTCATGTGGTGTTAGGGTGCCCACCATCCCAGTGTGGATGTTTGCCATCTTGGGTGATGTCTGAACCACGTAGTATTGGGATTTCCCTCCTTTTGGCTGGTCAGCCATTACCTTCCATTCCAGCCTCTCTGGAGGGTGGGGGTAGGCCTGAACATGCCGGGCTTTAAATCATGGCTTAGTCTTTAAGACGATCAGCTCCCATCCGGGAGCCGTCCAGAACCATCTAGACTCGCCTTCATGGAACAGAGGGTGCCCTGGTGCTCTTGTCACCCAGGAGTTGCAAGGATTCGGGGGGCTCTGTGCAGGAGCCAGGAACAGAACCAGTATGCGTACATTTCCAGTATCTCACGCCTTCCCTTCTCTCAGGAATCTCAGCCTTGCGTTACCTGTCACCCAGGATCTAAAAACATTTGTTCATATATTTTGGTTGGTTTTCTAATTATTTAAAGTATGAGGTTTTATCTACTGCCAATGACCCCATCATATCTGGAAGCAAAAGCTCAACTCATTCCTTTTTATTGACGAGTGGTATTCCATTGGACGGATATGCCACATTTGTTTAATCTTTCACTTGCTGTTGGCATTCAAGTTGTTTCTAATTTTTGGCTCTTATGAATGAACCTGTACAGTCTTTGTGTGGACTTAAGTTTTAATTTCTAGTGAGTAAATGCCTAGGGGTGAATTCCTGGGTCATGGAGTATTATATATTTAACTTTTAAGACACTGCCAAACAGTTTTCCTAAGTGGCTGTATCAGCAACATATGTATTAGAGTTCTTGTTCTCCATTACCACCAAAACGTGGTATTATCAGTTTTTTAAATATTTCGCCATTTTAGGGAGAATGTAGTTGTATCTCATTGTGGGTTAAATTTGCATGTTCTGATAATTAATGATGCTGATCATCTTTAATGTGCTTTTTGGTGATTTGTATTTTTTAAATAAAGTTTATATTTTTCTACATTTCCCCCTATTAGCTATCTTCTTCTAACTGAATTGCAAGAGTTCTTTTTATATCCTGGACACAAATTCTTTGTTAGATATAGCAGAGTCCTTGATTTTAAGCATTCTTGCTTGGCTGAGGGGAATGGGAGGGAAGGTACGACTTTCAGTAGTGAGAGAGGCTGTGTCTTAGACCAGGATGGGGGTTTACATGGGAAAAGTAGATAGGATTTTAAAATTGTTTTGAAAAAACCTTAAGGGGTTCTGGGTCTATTTGTCTTTCCCTTTTGTCTTCTGAGTCTTTTAAATACATTTAAGAAATCAAACTGGAATTATTGATCTATAATAATCATGCTTGAATTAATTACAGGAGGATGACTCAGGAACCTAGGACATATGCACCTGTCCTTTTCCTTTTTCTGAGCCATGGAGTGGCCAGTCTCAGCGCAAATTCCAGCCAGGGTGAGTCGCAGGGAGGAAACTGCTCATGGTTCCCGCACATCCTAGGGGATGGAGAGGGGATGGGCCAGGTTAGGTCCTTAATGCTGTAAGGTATTCTGGAGTGTGTGTGCATAGGTGTGTGTGTACAGGTGTGTGTGCACATGATGTGTGCACAGGTGTGCGTGCAGGAGCACATGGAGGGTTTTCAAACCAAGGGGTTTTCAAACCAAGCTTTTCTCACACTGGGCACATATAGGTGCAGGTGTGACTAACATGCACTATCATTTTCCTCCATGGCTTTTAGGGGGACTCTTATCTGAACCCACATTTGTATCTTGGAAGTTACACAGTTCAGCTCTAGCTGTGCATTTACTGTTTTCTTACAGGTTTGCATCCATTGCTGCAGAAAATGGCAGTGAGTATTCCTTCCTTCCTTCCTTCCTTCCTTCCTTCCTTCCTTCCTTCCTTCCTTCCTTCCTTCCTTCCTTCCCTCCTTCCCGCCTTCCTTCCTTTCCTCCTTCCTTCCTTCCCTCCCTCCTTCCTTCCTTCTTTCCTTCCTTCCTTCCTTCCTTCCTCCCCAATCTCCTCTCCAGTTTGGATGTTATACTTAATTTTGTCCTTTTGCCTTTTAGGAAGAAATAATAGATGGAAACTATCTGAATGGTAATGTCCCTACCTGCTGCTTCTAAGAATTTCACACCGAATGTGACCCATCTCTCTGGAGTGCCTCATTTTTAAGCGTCTTTCATTTTATTCCCATTCTAGCATTTCTGGATCTCATACAGTTTCAAAGGTAACCTGCTCTTGGGGCAGGGGGGAGGGGGATAGATTTTTAGTAAAAGTTCCTCATGAAAGTCTCTTAGTTGTAAAAGGTAATATACAAGCAATGCCAGCCGAAGCTGCAGTGTGTGTTTAAGGAGACACAGTTGTTCCACAAGCTTATTCCCTTGCTCTGGCACAGGAGGAGGGGGGGAGGGGGGTGGCCCCGCGCGGGAGCGCGGCTGTGCGAAGTGCTTTATGCACAGAAACAGGTCGGGCCCTCCCAGCACCCCGGGCCCCGCTGCCACCCCATTAGGCGGAACGATGACACCGAGGCCCAGGGTGCATCCAGCCACGCAGTGGGGAGGGGAGCCCCGCCCGTGCCGCGGACAGCCCTGTGAGACCCCTGGGGCACAGGCAGGGTTCTGGGGAGCCCTTTGGAAGGACAACCACCGCAGATATTTGTCTGCCGGGAGTGCTGGCCTCACGGCAGGGGCGCCCGATCATGCTAACGTGAAAGATGACACTCCCCTCCCTAAGATGACTCCAATGGGTAGTTTTAGGAATATTTTTTCAGGCTAAGATGTTGATTTATTAATTTGTTATCCATTCATCACTTATAACAAAAACAGACTTCTGAAGGCCTTCCAGGGGCTGACGGAGGAGGCTTCACGCCGGCAGGCATGCTCTGCGGGGAGGGTTCTCCGTGGGCGCACACGGGAGCTGGCCTCGCACTACTGCTGGGGTGTGAGCTGTGCCAGCTTTGGCTGTTACGAGGGGAGCTGTGCATTTCTATGTGCTGCACCATTCAAAGCACGCTCCCTGTGTAAGCAAATGGAACCCCAACAATGCATAACACAGACAGGGAAACCGAGGCACAGGACAAGTCAGTAAGTTGCTGAAGGCCTGCAGTTGCGTGACTGAGCCAGTATTCAAATCCAGTTCCAAACCCACACTCCACAGTGCTATTCCAGCCTTTCATGGTACACACAGCTCCTGTTTTCATTTATTATTATTGTTACTAATTTAAAAATACTTTTATTGATTTCAAAGAGGAAGGTTGAGGGAGAGATACATAGAAACATCAATGATTGGCTGCTTCCAGCACGCCCCACCTAGGGGATCGAGCCTGCAACTTGGGCATGTGCTCTTGGCTAGACCCTTCAGTCTGCAGGCTGACACTCTATCTAGTAAGCCACCCCAGCCAGGGCCTGTTTTTCAGCTTAATTTAGTGAGGACGCCTTCCAGGTTCACCTGTTTGAGCTGTAGTTGGTGTAGGGGGATTGCTGTGGGAGCTGGAATGCTGCACAGAGCGCAGAGGCTGGTCATGGTCCTTCGGAGAAGGGGATCCAGGCTGATTCCTAAACAGGAAACTCCACCGGCCCCACCCACCGTGCCCCCCTCCTCCGCACTCACGCATAGTTTCTGGCATCCCAGCCGCACTCCCCATCCTCCGAGGCCTGCCCTGTCACTCAGCTAGCAGGAGAGCTGCCTGTCGGGGTGGGGAGCCGCCTGTGACCTTCTCCCATCTCTCTGACCACAGCTCCCAGCCGTGGACGGCAGACCTGTCCCATGCAGTCCTGGCCCACCTGACCGCGCGGAACGTGGCCTTCACCGCCCCCAGCCTGCAGGTGTGTGCCCCTCCCCCCCCATGCCCCTCTGCTCAGGGCTGCAGTCTCGGGCCATGTGAGCGGAGAGGGGCCGGGTGTAGAGCTAGGCTTCGCCCCAAGGAAACACGTTCCGTCCAGTTTTTCTTAAAACACGATACAAGTTCTTGGTCTACAGTAGCTTTTATCTTTCCATCTTGGATGGAGACACGGTGCCTTAGGGTGTAAGCTGAGCTGCCATAACAAAGAGTCCCCCAATGACAGCGCTCCAACAATTTAGTTTATTTCTGTCTTATGCAATATCCACAGCTAAGCGGGAGGCCCAGAGAGGATATTTGAAAGCCCTCCCAGAGGTCAGGCTCCTTCTAGCTCACCCTTTGTCAGTCATTCTCTAGGCTGTTGTCCACATCCTGAAACAGCACGCCCATTCTCCACCCAAGGCGGGGAAGGCCGGGGGTGGGGGGGGGGAGGGAGAAGGGGGGAAAGGTGGGGTGGGAGGGGAGAGGAGGGAGGGGAGATGAGGCAGGAGGAGAGAATCAGGCCCCGGGGGTGGGGGGGTGGGGGTGAGGATAGGAGGAGAGAATCAGGCGGGGGAGGGCGGACAGGAAGTGAAGGTGGGCAGCTTTTCCTTTAGGGATGTGAGCTGCACTCCCACACTTCCTTTGCTTACCTTCCTTCGCTCTCAGTCCATGGTCACGTTACTGCAGGCCTTTCTCAGAGGCCATGGACCGATTTGGACGAGTGGGATTCTATGACTAAAAGGAACAACAGGGGAATAAGTATCAGTATCTTGGTCATGCATCCAAGAAATATTTTTCTTCACTTTTAACCCAACTACAAGCAGAATCATGTTCGGTGGCTGTGGATCTGGGCCTCGGGTGGCAGGGCCATGTGCTGGGTCTTCGCCATTGCCCTGGGAACAGCACACACAGAAAACCGAGGGAATGCTCTCCCAGAATTCAGGAACTATTCTCTGATTCCGCAGAGAACTCATGTCATGGATGAATGACGTTCTGACAGCTGTGTTTCCATGTTTACGTGATGAAAACAAAAATACCAGCCAGCACTCGCAGCGGCACTCCTCGGAGAGCTAGCCGTGCGCCGTTCACAGGGCACCTCATCCCTACTGCTCAGCGGGCTGAGGCAATTTAAGACAAGAAATGCCTGACCCTTTCTCTCTAGCATGTGGTTTCTCATGAAATGCATATATGCATATTAGTATGATACTACCTGTCTCCAAGTATGCGCAAATATATACTAGATATTGAGAGAATGAGTGGTAATACTACAATACTACCATTGAACAACAAACAAACAAAGAGTATAAGTATGTCCCATGCAATGTGTGGGATATGCTTATGCTAAAAAAATTATTTGTTGCTTACCTGCGATTAGACTCAGCTGGGTGTCCCGTGTTTTCTCTAGCAAACTGGTGAAGTGACTTGCCCAAGGCCACGCAGCCAGGACGTGGCTCTGGAGACCACCTTTGCCCGGGCCACCTGCCCTGGCCTTCCCGGAACAGCTGTGTTTGAGGGAAGCTGAGGAGGAACTGCCCGGGAAGCGGAGGGAATCGGGCAGGAGAGCTGCGGAGGGAGGGAATGTTCTCACTCCTGGAATGCTTGTATGGCCCTCAAAGCTTGGGGCCTGGGCGAGTGCCCACCGGGGGGCACACTCTCTGGATGGAAGCCTCCATCCCCCAGGGAGCAGGCGGGCAGGGAGACGTGGCTGGGTGGGCGGCGAGCTGATGTCCAGGCGGGGCGCGCCCAGCATCGCCAAACCTTCGTGTTTTCCGTGAGAAGCTGGAGATCTGGATTGTGTGGGAACACCCTTATCTCAAAGCTGGCAGCTGAGGACTCCACACCGCGCCCCCCCCCCCCTGCCGCCTGCCATTGGGTGCTGCTTGGGGTCTCTTCAGGGTAGGAGGGTGCGGGCTGGCTGCGCCGTGTGCGGCCCCTCCCGTGCTGTCCTCACGCACCTCCTCACCCACGTCCAGGCAGCCGCGGAGCACCACCTGGAGCAGCGCCTGTACCAGCCCGGACAGCTGCGGGAGGACCTGCGGCGAGCAGACACCCAGCAGTTCCGCACGGCCATGCAGTGCCTCTGGGCCGACAGGAAGGACCGCTGGGTGAGGCTTCGGAGGAGGGGAGGGCGGGGCCGCCGTGCTTGCTGAGTTGAAGCAAATTGAGCCTGATTCAGGTTCTGAGCTTTCTTTCTTAAAAAAAAAAAGTTTTTATTGATTTTAGAGGGAGATGAGAGGAGAGGGAAAGAGAAACATCCATGATGAAAGAGAACCAGGATTGGCTGCCTCCTGCACACCCCACTTGCGATGGAGCCCGCAGCCCGGGCATGTGCCCTGACTGACCAGAATCCATCCAGTGACCTCTTGGTTCCTGGGTTGACGCTCAACCACTGAGCCATGCTGGCCAGGCCGGCCCTGACCTTTCCTGTCTCCTTCTTCCTCTCCACACCCTGGCAGATTTAGGCCTGATATTTTCTCACTTTCTCTGAAAATCAAAGGAAGAGCCCTCATGGCCTCCAGTGGTTTATGAACTCTTGTGAATGGATGCTATGCCCCCAGGGAAACCAGACTCAGAGATAAAAGACTGTGTCGCTGACCTCAGGAGTTGACAATTTGGAGTAGGGACAAAAAGCAGGTCATTTTCACAAAAGTTAGTGATGTGAGAGCAAAGCCAGGCCTCAGACCCAGAGAGCCAGTGGCCGGCCCCGCACCGCGAGGCTGAGATTCCTGTCGGAGGCAGGTCTTGTGGGCCAGTGTCCCCAGGAGTTGAACCACATTTTCATCATCACGGGTTTACTTCACTTTTTTTAAAGGACGGAGACATTGAACCTGTGATATTCGTAGTAGAAATGTAGTGTTTCCTTCTGAAATGAATTGAACTTTGTAAAAAAAGAGTTTGTTAAAACATACAGAGTAAATAATAGAAAAGGAAGTGCTAGTTTAGGCAAAATGGGGATTTCCAGGAAAACGATACTGATGAATGTGCATTGGGGTTTACCATGTGCCAGGCCTGTTCCCAAGGCTGACCCGGAAGCTTTCTGAAAAGGGCCTGGCACCCGTGGTTTAGGCTTTGCCCGCCGTGCAGTTTGCACAGCGGCTCACCGTGCCCTGGAGCAGGCCGGCACCACAGGGCAGCAGTGAGTGGCGTGGACGTGCTCCATAGCCCTGTCCCCGGAGCGGGCAGTGGGCTTGTGGGCCGCGGTCTGCCAGCAGTGCGCTCAGCCCGGACCCTGTGCGGGCGCTGGATTCTCTCCTGAAATGGGGCTGTAGGAATCTTACCGTTTCAGTGCTCAGAGGAGGAGGTGGGTGGGGAAAGAGAGGGCTATGAGCCTGCTGGCATTGGCTGAGCCCATGGGCCCTTCTCAGGATAACGTGTTAAATCTATAAAATAAACAAAGGAAGCCAATTCTATTGAAACACATTCATCAAAATGTGTAAATATAACATCTGTGGAATGTCTCCTGCGCACCCTATATGTATTATCTCCTTCAAGGGGGGTAGGAGGTAGGCACCGATTCTATCTCATTAAGAGGAGGGATGCAGCCTTTAGGGTGAAGTGATTAGGGACACACACAGAGTAAGCGCAGGCCTGGGGCTGAATCTGAGGATGCCTGGCCCTCAGACGCGCGGGCTTATCCTAGAGGAGGGCCATCTCTGAGAAGACACACTGCTAGGCACAGCGGTCAGCGCTCAGAAAATGGTGGCTGTTATTTTCAGAGGGTGTGTTGGGCGAAGGACAGGGGGCTCAATCAGGTGTGACAGCCCTGTGAGCATTACTGGGTTCTGTGGCTCACAGGAGTCATTCATTCACTCACTCATTCATTCATTCATTCCTTCACTCAGTCAGCCATTCAACAGCTTATTTCTCAAGATTGTCTACGTACCAGGCATTCTACTGGACACATGGCTTGGGCCTCGAGGACGCCCCTGGACCAACCTCACACTAGAATCGGGTGCGAGGGCTCCAGCCCACCCAGTGAGTCAGATGCTACAATGGCTGATGTGCTGAGCAAGTAGCCCACCGGCTTGGAGAAAAGCCAGCCCCGTGAGCATCTCGAATGCATCAGAGAGTTTGGCTCAGTATGCTCCTAGGAGCACTGCTGGGGTAGAGCTGATCTGACATTACGGTGACGCCTGAGCTCAGCCTTGGAGGACAGGAAGGAGTGAGCTGGGTTTCAGCAGGGGAAGGAGTGGGGAGGAATTCCGGCTGGAGCTAGGGCCGGGGTGAGTAGTCACGGGCATCTCAGAACAGGCTGTGCCGTGCAGATGGAGCAAATGGCGGCCTTGACTTGGTCCTGGAGGCGAAGGCAGGTGGTAGAAGGCTTGGCACTCAGTGGGGTTACACAGTGGTCCTTGCTTTCCTCGCTGCTGCTAATGTGGTCCCTTCAGCGCCTCTGCACCCAGAGACCGCGCTCAAACCCCTCCCCCGCTGCCTTTATGCCTTTAGGAGCTGGAAGGCGTCGTCATTGACTTGGGAGCGATCCGGAAACAAGCCCTGCAGAGCCCGGGCGTGAACCGCAGCCTGCTTCTCATCACGCTGGACAGGTGTTTCCAGGAGCTGAGCTCCCTGGAGTGCGTGGAGGTCCTGGGCAAGCTGCTGCGAGGGTCCCCGGGCAGCTTCCTGCAGCCCGACCTCCCCGAGAGGCTGCCCCCCGGCCTGCGCCAGGACGCCTTCTGGAACCTGTGAGTCCCCAGCCCTCTCACTCCACTCGCCGCCCTCCCACCTGCAGGTTCTTGTGAGAGTCCAGGAGGTGACACAGGGTGTCCAAAAACCCAAGGCGCACTGAGTGGTTGTGAAGTCAGTGTTCACTCACAGCAGCTCATTTCCAGAATTCAGAACCATCTACAGAAATGGGTGCATTTTTTGTCAGGGCCTGTTTCCCCCTGATGACCCTGGTCCAGGCACTGCTGGTAACAGTGGAATCCCAACGTCAAGAGTCACTTCGTGCACTATCTGTGCCCTCAACTGGTCAGCTGTTGCCGGTTTTGTACTGAAAACTTGATCTCTTATGTCTCCCCATTCCAAAAAGTCTGGTGGATACATTTTCTTTCTTTCTTTCTTTTTTTTTTTTATAATATATTTTATTGATTTTTTACAGAGAGGAAGGGAGAGAGATAGAGAGCCAGAAACGTCGATGAAAGAGAAACATCGATCAGCCACCTCCTGCACATCCCCCACCGGGGATGTGCCCGCAGCCAACGTACATGGCCTTGACCAGAATCAAACCCAGGACCTTTCAGTTCGCAGACCTATGCTCTACCACTGAGCCAAACTGGTTTCGGCCTGGTGGATAAATTTTCTTTGTTCAAAGCTTATTCTGGTTTCACCAATGAAAACTGAGCACATTATGTGTTGTTGAAGCGTATCTACATTTCTATACACACATAGATATGAAGACAATGTTTGTACTTCAACTGCATTTTCAAACTTCCAGGAGCATTTTAGGATGGATTTCCTCTGCTCAAAGCTCAGCCTGGCTCAAAAGAAGCACCAGTGGAGCGCTCAGCTGTGAAAGTGTGGTCCATGTTCGGGGCACCCCGAATGGGCAGAGGGAAGGCGGTGGGACCGGTCAGCGTGCGAGGTCTGGACAGAAGCTGGAAACTTGGAGTGTAGAGATGGTTTGATTAGTGTCTCCCAAATTCCTGTCACTCCGGACCTCACGATTTTTGCCGTATCTATACACATCTGTGCTGTTATTTCCTTCCTGTTTTTCTTTATAGGGACTCAATTTTTCCTTAGTATTTATTTAAAAAGAAAATTTGATATTATTGCAAATGGGAAATGGGTATTATTTGTCTTAAGTAGAAGTAGTCATAAAAGTAAAAGCTATAACAAAAAACGGTGCCACTCAATGCCGGCGAGGTGTGTGGCTCGAGTCCCTGAGCCCCTCCTCCTATCTTGAAAGGGAGCTGGGCCTGAGCACCTCCTCCTGAGAGCGGGGCTGGCGGGCACTGCGGGGTGGGGGGTAGGAGTGGGGAGGTAGAGGTGGGGGAGAGAGGGGGTGGAGGGGCAGGGGGGATGTAGAGGGGCTGGTGGGCACTGTGGGGTGGAGGGTAGGGACAGGGGTGGTGGTGGGGACTGGCGGGCACTGTGGTAGGGGCGGGGGTGGTGGTGGGGATTGGCGGGCACTGCGGGGTGGGGGAAAGGTGGGGGTGGAGTGGGGGCTGGCGGGTGCTGTGGGGGTGGGGAGAAGAGGGTAGCGCCTTGCCATGAGAAATTACACCTTGGGTGCGGGATGCCAGTTAGAGGGTTGTGTTGGAGACTTGAGAGGCCTAGACCTTGCAACCACTGCCAGCTCCTTCTGCTAATTCCATCTCTTTATGGCCCTAAAGAGCCTTTCCAAGCCGAAACATGACTTAGAAGAGGGGAAGGACCCTGACAGCAGCAGCGTGGGCGGGTCTGTGTGTGTTTGCTTTCAGCACCGAAGGGCTGTGGGGTCACAGGTCATGAACTGGTGCTGACCTCGGTCTGTCCAAGGGTCCATTCTGGGCCCCTTTGCTCGGTGCCATTACACAGCCCACCCCCGCTGCCCGCTCCCCCAGGCTGATGTGCGGGGAGTGGACGGGAGAGAATGCGATTGGAGAGGAATTTTATTGGCCACTGCTCATCTGAGTCAAGTGTCAAAACACCCATTCAAACTGTTTTTGAAACTCTTGTTTCCAAGAGGGAATTACAGATCCTGTAGTTGGACAGTTCAGTGCAGTCAAGCCCAAAACTCACACAGAATCAGGAGCATCTTTGGACTGCTGTCCCTGCTCTGCCGTCCTCGTGGGCCTGCGCCAGGCAGAGTGCCCTGTGCAGAGGGGCAAAGTCTCTTCCCAGCAGGTCCAAGCCAAGTCCCGACCTGATGCTCACTGGTCCAGACTGGGTCACATGCTGTTCTTGGTCCAATCACTTGTAAATGGATCTAATATGCTCAAGGCTGAGATGGGGTGCCATCCCACTCAAACCTCATGGGTGAACCAGGAATGGGAGAAAGGTTTCTCCAGGAGCAATCGAGGTGCTTTATGAGAAAGAGGGGTGTGGATGGCTACTGCAAAACCTCTCTATGGACCCCGAATAAGAGTGGGGAAAGGTTGCGGATCTCATGGACAGAAAGACAACGGAATAATGCTGATCTAACCTCCCGGTTCTCAGAGCTCGAGTGGGGGTCCGGAATGTGCCCCCACGCTCCCTGAAGACGTGCTAACGGGTCATCTAACAGCCTCCTCTTTTATGGACAGAGAATCCGAGGCCCAACAAGGAGATGCACCCACGGTGGGCAGCGCCGTGAGGCCTGCCTGACTCCTGCCCGTTTTGTCCTTTTCCTGCTCTGCCCTGTCATCCCTTCTTGTGGGGCGGAGGCCTTTGTTCCCTCCTTGTTGTCCAGAGGAGGAGCCTGAGGCACGAAGAGATGAGCCCCCAGGTCGGACTGCAGGGACCGATGGGCCAGGTTTCATGGAGGCTCACCACTTCCCGAACCCGTGTGCCTGGAAGAACAACGAAACCAACAACAGAAGCCAGTGAAGACCAAAGCACTGGAAGCAGATGTTAAGGTGGACTTACGGGACAGTTGCTTGCTCACCTTGACGTGACTAGGACAGCGGCAGGGGAAAGTAAGCTTGGAAAGGCTGGGGACAGTCCGCTGGGGAGTTGGTTCAGTGGGTGGGTGGGGTCAGGGGACCCCGGGGGAGCTGCGCCTTGCTGTCAGGGGTCACTGTCTTTGGCCAAATGGGACTGCAAGGAGGGGACGGTGACGTGGGCCACAGGAGCAGGGTGGGGGGACACCAGGTTCCAGCGGCTAACAGGACCGGCCACTGTGCACCCCGTGGGTCTGTAGCAGCGCGTGGCAGGTGCGGGAGGACGCGGAGCAGCCAGGGCCGCACACGCTGCTGGTGGAACGTAAAACGGGCAGGCACTTCGGAAAACAGTCCGGCCGTTTCTCAAAAGGCCAAATGCAGGGCTGCCACCTAACCCAGCCACGCCCATCCGGGCGTCATCCAAGAGAAATGACAGCGTGTGTCCACGAACACCCTGCATAGCAATGGCGGCGGCAGCACGGCCGTCACAGACAGGCGAGCCTCAGGCCCCCGCGGGGGGCGGTGAGGAGATGGGGCTGCCGGCGTTACCTGGCCACGAAAGGAATGAAGTGCTAACACGCATGAACCTTGGCAGCATGACGCCGAATGGAAGAAGCCAGTCTCAGGGACAGCGCCTCGTCTGAGTCCATTATCTGACATGTCTGGAGGAGGCAAAGCCAGACAGGAAGTACATGTGGGGTCTGTAGGAGTGGGGGTGCTGGAAGGTGAGGGCATGGGGGTTCTCCATGAGGTGGTGCTGGTTGTACAACTCTGTGGTTACACTGAAAACCATCAGAGTGTACACTTTAAATGGGAAATGGTATGCTGTGTGCGTTATAATTTCAATCAAGATGCTATGAAGGGAGCAGGACGTTTCCAACACGGAGGGGCCGGGGCTGGGCGTGAGCCGCTGTCCCTCAGAGCAGCCTCCACCTGTCGTCCTTCTTGTGTCCTTTAGGTCCGCAGTGTTCAAAGACCTCTACGACCAAACCTCGGCCTGTTCCCAGGGAGCCCTCTACTCCTGGATGGCTGGCGTGCTGCGGGCGTCCTCCGGCGCCTCCGGTGAGCCTGCGTGCGGGCACCGCCCGGGGGCCGCCATCCTCGGAAAAGGCTGCCGGGTCTCTGAGGGCGGGCTTCGATTCTGTGCCACTTGGGATTTTACCTGCCCCTCTCCAGACTGGCAGGAGAGTTTGTGAGGCTCGGGGAAAAAGACACGAACCCGCTTCATGAGTGCACTTTCCCTGAAGTAAGGCCGCATCCAGGTCTCCCAGACGGTGGGATGGGAGTGAGGTGGCCTCCTGGACGTGAGGAGAGCCTTTAGAGTGAGGTCGCAGGTTCAAATCCCGTGTTAAAGTGGCACAGGGTAACCTTTGAAAATAAAACCTAGCTCGTCCGGCGTGGCTCAGTGGTTGAACATCAGCCTATGAACCAGGAGGTCACGGTTGGATCCACGCTCAGGGCACAGGCTCCGGTTGTGGGCTCGATCCCCAGTATGGGGCATGCAGTAGGCTGCCGGTCAATGATTCTCTCTCCCTTCCTCTTTGAAATAAAAAATAATATATTTTAAAAAATAAAACACAATCTAGGAAATGAAGCACTGGAGTTTAGCCCTAAGCTTCTTGGCAACCAGGGCAGAGAGAGATCAGGATCCGTTTACTCGGGAGATGTTTATCAAAAGCCTGCCATGTCCCTCTGGGGCACAGAGAGTTCAGCTCCCAGAGACAGGAAGTAGCATGCTGGTGGTGTGGCTGGGGGCAGGGAGCTTCGCTTTTAGGGAGAGGAGGCCCGGCTTTGCTAGATGAGGGAGTTCTGAGGTCGAGGCTGGAGGGCCCACGGCAGCGGGCGTGCTGGAGGCACCAGGACGGTCAGACGGAAGGTTTATGGGGTGCATTTGACCACAGTGAGAACGAGCGATATGGAAAAAGAACGCCCTATGGAAAAGCAATGCCAACAATTCCTTCGGTAGCTTCAGCGTGCGGAGTGCGTAATGTTAGTGTGCACACAGGACGAACGTTTGAACGCTTTGAGAAAGCCCCCGTCTGCCGGCCACCGGGCACAGAGGAAGCAGACAGCCTTCGCTGGGCGGAGGGGTGGAGAGCCCGCCAGGCCAGCACACACTCTGTGCGAAGGGGCAGGAAATAGTTTAGACTTTGTGCCTCCAGGGTTCAACTCTGGTGTTAAAGTGAAAGCAGGCACAGGCAGATGAACAGGCCTGGCTGTGTCCCATAAGCCTTATTGATGGACACTGAAACTTGAACTTCATGGGTCACAATATATTCTTTCTTTTTTGATTTTTCTTTCAACGACTGAAAAGTGTAAGAACAGGGGTGGGCTACGGTCTGCAGGCCTTGGCCAGGGAATCGGGGAGACCTAACATTTCAACTGATCCAAATGTGTGACCCCTCCCCTGCCAAGTGGGGATGGGGAGCCTGGCCGCAGGGACAGAGGGAGCCTGTGGTATTGAAGTGTGGGGATCCCCCTCCCCCAATTCTCTATCCTGCTGGAGCCACTCTGCTAATTACCAAGTCAAATGTCCCGAATCCCCATCTAGGGGATCCTGTGCTCACCTCAAAGCTCTGCTTCCTGTTGGGGTCATCCTGTTGCTCACATGACTCAGCCCCCAGCAGGGCTGCCATCGTTGCTCCTGATGATGACTCACTGCACCCCCAAAGCTCCCTGCCCCCGCTTTCCCCAAATGCCAACAATGAATGTTGCTGTTTATAAAAGTCTTTTACGGGAAGATTGGAGCATGGGGCCAGTTCTAGCTCAGGGAAACTTGATTCTGGATCCTGGGCATAACTGCTCTTTTAAAAAATTTAAAAACTTCTCAATCTGCCCAGCTCAGTGGTTGAGCATCGGCCCTTGAACCAGGCCATGGCTTGATTCCCGGTCAGGGTACATGCTCGGGTTGCAGGCTCGATCCCCAGTAGGAGACGTGCAGGAGGCAGCAGGTCAGTGATTCTCATCAATGATGTTTCCATCTCTCTCCCTGTCTTCCTTCCTCTCTCTGAAATCAATAAAAACATATTTACATTTTTTCAGTCAGAGTTGACACACACTATTAATTAGTGTCAGATGTACATCACAGCGATCAGACATTTACACCCTATGAAGTGGTCCCTCCAGCAAGGCTAGCACCCCGGCCCCGCACATGGCCATGCAATGCTATTGACCGTATCCTGTGCTGCACTGTGCCTCCCGTGACCACTTCATAACTTCCAGCCGGTACTGCTAATCCCCTCACACGCCCCAGCCTGTCCCCTATGGCAGCCATCAGTCTCTTCTATGAATTGGCTTCGGTTTTGTTGGTTCATTTATTTGTTCTTCAGATTCCACATGTGAGATCACATGTATTAATCTTTCTCTCTCTGACATTTCACTTAGCAGATGCCCTCTAGATCCATCCATGTGGTCACAAATTAAAACAAATGTTTTTGGGATTAAATGTCATTTGAGGATATTTCTTTCCATTGATTTTTAGAGACAATAGAAGAGAGGGAGAGAGAGAGGGTAGGGAAGGAGAGAGAGGAGAGAGAAAAGGAGAGAAAGAAAAAGCGAGATGTGAAAGAGACACATTGTATGGTTGCCTCCTCATGGATTCCCAACTGGGGCCGGGATCGAACCCGCAACCCAGGTCTGTGCCCTTAAATAGGAATGGAGCCTTAGACCCTTTGTTGTGCAAGTGGGTGCTCTAACCATTGAGCACACCAGCTGGGGCAAGATGTTATTCTTTTTTTATTGTTTAAAGTATTACATATGTCTCCTTTTCCCCGGTTGACACCCCCCTCCCACCCCTCCCCCAGGGCAGGCCCCCACCACCCCAGGGTCTATGTCCATTGGTTACACTAATATTCGTGCTTATAAGTCCTTTGGTTGATCTCTATCTTCCCCCTCCTCCCTCTTCCCCCTCTCCCTGTCCCTTGTCTCTGGATCTATTTTTGTTCATTAGTTTATGTTGATCATTATATCCCATATATGAGTGAGGTCATGTGATATTTATCTTCGACTGGCTTATTAGCATAATGCTCTCCAGGTCCATCCATGCTGTTGTGAATGGTAAGAGTCCCTTCTTTTTTCCATTGTGTAGATGTACCACAGTTTTTTAATCCACTTAATCATGGATGGACCTGGAGAGCATTATGCTAAGCAAAATAAGCCATTCGAAGATAAATATCACATGATCTCACTCCTCTCCTGATGGGCACTTAGGCTGTTTCCAAATCTTAGCTATGGTGAATTGTGCTACTATGAACTTAGGGGTGCATACATTCTTTCTGACTGGTGTTTCTAGTTTCTTAGAATACATTCCTAGAAGTGAGATTACTGGGTCAACCTGGAGTTCCATTTTCAGTTTTTTGAGGAAACTCCATACTGTTCTCCACAGTGGCTGCACCAGTCTGCATTCCCACCAGCAGTGCACGAGGGTTCCTTTTTCTCTGCATCCTCGCCAGCACTTGTCATTTGTTGATTTGTTGATGATAGCCATTCTGACAGGTGTGAGGTGGTACCGCATTGTCATTTTGATTTGTATCTCTTGGATGATTAGTGACTTTGAGCATGTTTCATATGTCTCTTGACCTTCTCTATGTCCTCTTTTGGAAAGTGTCTATTTAGGTCCTTTGCCCATTTTTTTGATTAGATTGTTTATCTTCCTTTTATTAAGTTGTATGATTTCTCTGTAAATTTTGGAGATTAAACCCTTATCTTAAATAGCATTGGCAAATATGTTCTCCCATGCAGTGGGCTTCTTGTTGTTTTGTTGATGGTTTCTAAGATTTTATTCTTTATTATAGCTGAGTAGTAATCCGTTGTAGATACATACCACTTCTTTATCCACTCATCTACTGATGGACACTTAGGCTGCCCCCATGTCTTGGCTATTGTAAATAATGCTGGGGTGCAGATATCTTTTCAAATGAGTGTTTTCATTTCCTTCAGATAAACACCCCAGAGCGGAATTGCTGGGTCAGAAGGTTGTGTTTTGTGTTTTTGAGGCCCCTCCATACTGTTCTCCATAGTGGCTGCACCAACCTGCACTCCCGTTCACGGTGCACGAAGGTCCCTTTTCTCCACATGATGGTTCTTCAAGTTCTGTTGACATCCCAGTGATGGGAAATTCAAACAGAGTGACCGAGCCCACGGGGAGTTCAGGGGAGAGAGAAAGTGCCGCAGGCTGGGGAGCAAGGTCAGCTTTCGGGAAGAGGAAATGTTTGAGCTCAATCTGGAAGGTAGGATTTGGAAGCAGAGGGGTATCAGGGATGGGGAATGTCCAGCTCACTGGCCATGTAAGTCCCTCGAAATCATGTGGTCTGGCCCTGCCAAGGCATTAGGGGTGAGTTAATTAAATGTTTGACCAAATATAGCTGGCTCATTTTTAAGGTGATAATTTTGTATGGCACTTGAATGATGTTATAAATATCCACATGGCACTGGGCAGAAAAAGAGTTCCCCACCCCTGGTTAGGTGAAAGGCATTCTAGCTCACAGGAAGGCCCACGCAAGCAGAGTTTGGTGATAACCAACAAGGATGATAACGGTAGTTGGTAATGAAGAGTCAGATATATCTGAAGTTGCCAGGTTACTTAGTAACGAAGTGAGCTAACATAAAGCTGTACTGTGGTCTGAGGTCTAACCAGTGATCTGCATCTGTAACAGCTCCCCGTGCGGTGCTGCTGGTGCAGCCAGGAGAGCACACTGTTGAGTAACCAAGCCCCATTGGCGGCATCTGCGCTGCCCAGTGAGGCGTGCGTCCAGGGGCAGCATGCTGTCCGTGAACGTCAGCAGGTGTGCTAACGGGTGAATGAATGCAGGAAGGAGGGCCTGCCATCAGGTCCCGCCACAGCGCATGGCTTCTGTTCACGCATGCGCTCCCTGACCCATTGATTTATTTGCTTGCAGATGGGTCTGCTTCCTGGGTCAGCGCAGAAAACTTACGGATTTTGGGGAGATACATGGTCCACCTCCCCCTTGAAGAAATCATGAAAATTAGCCCTATGGAAGTAAGTCGGGAGGCACGCTCACTGTCCCCCTTGCTAACTCCCCGGGTGCCCTGGGCACTGGACACTGACCAGCGCAGGGCAGCCGGGGCTCTAAGGAAACCCGGGAGAGGGCCTCCCGTGGTCAGCCCCCGCCATGTCCATGAGCCGAGAAAGGGCAGCCGTGGCACGGAGACAGCTCCGGCACGAGCCGACGTGACAGGAGGTTGTCTGTGAACCAAAAGTCACTTGAGTATTTTTGTCCTTGAGAAAGGCCATGGGACATAGCGTTTCTGGCCAGGAGGCATGAGCCCCAGTGGAAGGCAACGTGGAGGTGTAGCGTTGAGCTGTCCGGAGGGAACTTAACTCGTGGCCAGCTGGTCCTCTCCTGGGGCTGACCAGCCACCCCGCAGCCCCCCAGAGCGCGCCGCCAGCCCGAGGTGTTGGGGGGTGGGGGTGGGATAAGAGCAGTGGCTTGCTCTGTTCCCCCCCGAGTGACCCATCGTCCCTGGCCCGTGAGCGAAGTCTGCATTGGGCGACAGGCTTGTCCAAGGGCCCACCGACCCACAAGGCCTGGCTGTTGTGAGACCGGAGGCAGCACTGGGCTCCCCTTTGACCTGGGAGGTGGGCGGTGCTTAACGTCTTTGATGCTGTCACCCTTTGCCCTCCCAGGCTGAGTCCGGATAAAGGCAGTGAGATTCCGAGGGAGCTGGGAGGGGGCATGAGAGGATCAGGAGGCCACAGGCACCTTTTCTTTTTCATCTGAGAGGGTGGGAGGGCGGGAAAGCTGGCACAGGGCAGTCTCCGAGGGAGGGCCTTTAAGCTCAGAAAGCTGGCACAGGGCAGTCTCCGAGGGAGGCCTTTAAGCTCAGAAAGCAGTGCATTGAAACGGGCGTTAATGGGACAGCCTTGGACACAGGCAAAAAGTGAGCAGGAATAGGAAGATGTGCTACTCAGATTCTGTTCCAGTTCACTTGTTAATCTTACAAAGAATACAAGTTTTTAATTGCCTGAGGCCATTGATAAACTCACTCATCTATCAAAAAAACTGATTCCCCCAAACAGGAAATGTGTGGGCCACCTTCTCTAACCTCAATATAACAAGCCTAGAAGTAAATGTGCAAATATTAGCTTTAAAAAGTTCAGCTTCATGGACATGAAAAATAATGCTTCCTTAATACAGTGGGGCTTTCTGAGGCTGGAGGCACCCAGCTGCCAGGGGCCCGGATGCCCACGGGGGTGGGCCCGGCACCCTGTGTCTGGGATGGCGCTGGCCATGTCCGCCCCTGCCTGACCTTCCTGTGCTTGTCCACCAGATGGGGCTGTTCATCAGCTATGACAATGCCACCAAGCAGCTGGACACCGTCTATGACATCACGCCGGAGCTGGCCCAGGCTTTCCTGGAGCGGATCGGTTCCTCGGACTTCGACCTGAGGAACACCTCTACCATCCACAGGCAGGGCCCTCGGAGCTTTTGCCCGAGATGCAAGCACTCTAAGCGTCCGGTTCCTCCGAGCTGCAAAGCCCCCGGGAGGGCAGGGGAAGGGCTAGTCCGTGAATAGTCTGGGGCCTCCAAGGTATTCTCCAAGGCCTGAGGGGGAACAGAGGCTTTCTTGGGTCTCCTGGTTGCCAGGCATTTATGCAACTTTGTCTACCTCAGGGTTTAACTCGCGGCTTGCTGTCCATCCCAAGATAAGGGTGCAATTCCCAGCGAGTTGGGTGGAGTGCTGGACACAGTTCCTGGGCCCCCATACTTGTGAACCCTTGTTCTTGAGACTCTCAGGGGTCATGTTAGAGCCCAGGTCAGCTCTAGAATTTAGGGGTTGTAATGGGATCCTCCAGGAGCCATTCCCAGCAGGAGCCATGCTCAGGAAGAGTCCAAATTCTGGGGGGGAGGAGGGCATGCAGTGGGGGGATCTCCAGGGCCTTGCTGTCTCCTCCAACATCACCTTAAAGTTTTCCAAACTCACTTGTGAGAATGTCGTTACATAAAGTGTTAGCCCTTCTTCCTCCATCCCTAGAAATTCTCACCAGCAACCAGGGTCTCGTGTTTCTATGGCTACACAAAGGAGAGCTAGTGGGACCTGAGCCAGGCCTCCTGGTTTGATCCTGGCTCTGTGACTTACAAGCCGAGTGGTTTCGGTGTGTTCATGTCCCCCTCCGTGCCACCCTTCCTCTGCCTGAGAAAGGGAGCCTGCCTAGCGCTCCCCCCCACCCCCCCACTGAGGGACCACACGGGACACGCAGTTATGTGCTCAGGAAAGGCTGTTATTCTCAGCGCTCATTCCCATCGGCCTTCGCCTCCCCGTCGCCTTCCTCAGTAGACACAATGTCAGACCCTCTCCTGTGGACACACCTGAGCATGGCCGTGCCTGGGAGGGTGGGGCCAGGTGCAGCATGGCCAGGCAGGCGGGCAGCGTGCCACGCCCAGGAGACAGCATGGAGCGCTAAGAGCAGCCAGGACTGAACGTGCGCTCCGTCCCCGCCAGGAAGTGTGCTGACTGTCAGCATGCCTAGCCTCACACCCAGTGCCCCAGCCCCACACCCATCACACGTACTACGACGTGCTCACCGACACAGCAAACCTCCCTTCCAAAGCCCAGATGGACTGCGGCAGCACCTTGCAAAGAGGTCAGGTAGCCTGCCGAGTCCCTGCCTGGGCTGTGCTCTTCACCCCTGGGACGATGCTCCCAGCTGGGCCAGGGTCACAGCCCACTGCTGCCGACACTTCTCTGTCTCTTGGTTTCCTGTCCTTTTGAAAACAGTCATTGTCACCCAGGGGGTAGTATGTAAGCACCCTGGGCATGAGTCTGGGCCCCAGAGAGCCCCTGGCGGGCAGCGGCGCGTCTCCCATGGAAAGGGGCGTTCCTGTGGCCAACTGCGTGGGCTCCTCAGGCCCCTCCCCCAGGAGGAGAGCTTCACAGCCCAGGGCTCCAAGCCTGGCTCCCTGCTTGGCGCGCAGTCCCTGCGCCTGGTGTCAGCCTCTCCTCTCATGCAGGCTGGGGCTGCTCGTTTGTTTCTATGGAGACCTGGAGCTGCTGGACGCCACCTTGGCCCAAGTCCTCCTCCACCAGATGATCAAGTGCAGCCACCTCCAGGGCTTCCAGGCTCGCGTCCAGAAGGTGCACACGGGACGCACAGCCCTGGGCTGGGCCTCAGCCTTACTGGCCAGAGCAGTGGGGAGTCTTGCCCAGCCTTTTGGGACCTGGATCCAGCCAGAGTGGAAGGGGTCTCAAACACACGAGCTTAACGTGGGAAGGAGCGACACAAAACTAGGAAAAGTTTGTTTACATCAAAACTCTCCGAGTGGCCACCCCAAGCTTAGAGGTGCAGTTACCGGGGACCGTAAGGGTAGCTTCTGAGGCCGCTGATGGAGCCCACTGTGCGTCTAACGGCGCCCAGGTGGCGAGCTGCTACCCAAAGACCACCCGTGAGTGAGCCACACTGCTCTGGTGCCCTCGCTGGCAGATGTGGATGCTGAGCGCCAGTGAAGGCAGGAAGGCAGGAAGGCAGGAAGGCAGGGGCGGGCTGGGGAACAGGAGCAGGGACAGCTATTTCTTTCCCTTCACTCTGTTGCCCCCCAGTGGCCATTTCAGGACGGCCTGGAACACAGGCACACACCTCTCAAGTGAATACATAGGTTCTTCACACAAATCCAGGTGTTAGAACATGAGCCGTGCTTGCTTTTTTCCTCTTGTGCAGAGGTCATGTTAAAAGTGGTGACATGGAAACAATTGGGAAACACACTTTGACTAGTGCTAGACAGACATAAAGTAATTGTCCAGGTGGTCACAGAAGCGTGGGATTTTGTTAGATATCATTTTAAGTGAAAAATATAGAAAAGTACACTTCTGTTCATATGCCAATTATGTAAAAATATGTATTATCGTTTATTTATAAAGGCATAGAGGTCTTAGCAGCCGATAGTTATTTGTGTGAGGCAGGATTTTCAGGAGGCTTACTTTTGTGTTACCACTGGGAATTACTCCCATATAGATTGCACAATATCATAAAACCCCTGGGTGTTTCAGGAAAGGAAGACAGCCATGCGTACAGCTGTAGAGTTCAAGGTCACACAGGAAACAGATGCTGTGAGAGCGGCTGGCACTGTGGGTGAAGTGGACAGTGTCCTCCTGACATGCTTTCAGGCTCATTTAGAGACAAATTAGTATTTAAATGAAGCACAAGGTCAAGGCCGGAGGAGGCGGTGTTCTCATTGGGTGACTGGCTGTCGGGTCTGGCAGGAGTCCCACCCAGGCTGGATCCTCTCCCCCTGGGGAGGCGGGTGCTGGAGGCGGTGTGGAGCAGTCACGCCAGGACGCAGCCAGGGGGCACTCCTGTCCTACTTGCTGTCGACTCTCACTGCAGTTTCTCCCCCGCCAGCTCAAGGCCCACCTCCTGGGCATTGCCACGGAGAACCAGACGCTCAACGAGACCCTGGGCTCTTTGTCGGACGCGGTTGTGGGCTTGACCCACCGTCAGCTGGAGTCCCTGTCCCCCCAGGCTGTGCACAGCGCCATCTCCACCCTCAGCCAGGTGTCGGGCTGGGCCAAGAGCCAGGTGGTCATCTTGTCCGCCAAGTACTTGGCTCATGAGAAGGTCAGTGGGAACTCTGAACTCTAGAAAAAGATATTTTTATTGAGGAAGGGAGAGGGAGAATCACTGATTGGCTACCTCTTCCATGCCCCCCATCGGGCATCGAGCCCGCAACCCAGGCACGTGCTACAATCAAACCATAACCTTCTGGTTCATAGGTTGACTCTTAACCACTGAGCCACACCAGCCGGGCTGAACTCTTTGTTGCTGCTAATCCTCACCGAGGACATGTTTTCCATTGCTTTGCAGAGAGTGGGATAGAGGGAAAGAAGGCTGGAGAGAGTGAGTAGACATTTGGGTGAGGAGACACATTGATTGGCTGCCTGTCATATTCGCCCCCACTAAGGGTGGGGCATGACTCTGCAACCCAGGTACATGCCCTGGACTGGGAATGGAATTATCCACCCTTCCACGTGCAGGCCGATGCTCTAATCCCTGAGCCACCGGCCAGGGCTCTGACCTCTTTTCAATGCCCGGCACCCAAAGGCCAGCTCTGTGAACATGGCAAACAGCTAAGGAGGACACCTCAGTTCAAATCCTGTCCTTCCATTTGTTAGCTGGACGTTTGCTACCTTGGACAATTGACTTAACTCCCTCTTGCCTCAGTTTCCCTATTTGTAACATAGATGGGTACCAGTCACATCTATTCTATAGGCGGCTGCATGGCTTACCCAGTCAGTACCCAGTTAGAGTGGGGACACCCGGTAGCCCCGCATGTCGCTGGGGGTGTGACACCTCGTTGAGCAAAGCTCAAGAGTAACCCCAGGACGTCCTTGCTGGTTGTTGAAGCTACGAACACACCGCTCGTCCCATGTCAGAGACAGTGCTCTTCCTTTCCAGGCTGTCCCCACAGAAGTCCCCACAGACGTACTCACAGACTGTCCCTACAGATGTCCCAACAGACGACTGTCCCCACAGAATTTCCCCACAGACGACTGTCCCCACAGACTGTCCCAACAGACGAGTGTCCGCACAGACTGTCCCCACAGATGACTGTCCCCACAGACGTGCCCACAGACGACCCACAGACGATTGTCCCCACAGACTGTCCTCACAGACGTCCCCACAGACGTCCCCACAGACGACTGTCCCCACAGACGTCCCCACAGACTGTCTCCACAGTCCCCACAGACGACTGTCCCCCAGACGACTGTCCCCACAGACTGTCCTCACAGACGTCACCACAGACATCCCCACAGACGACTGTCCCCACAGACTGTCCCCACCGACACAGACATCCCCACAGATGTCCACACAGATGACTGTCCCCACAGACGGTCCCCACAGACATCCCCACAGACAACTGTCCCCACAGACTGTCTCCACAGACGTCCCCTCAGATTTTCTCCACAGACGTACCTACAGACGTCCCCACAGACGACTGTCCCCACAGATGTCCCCACAGACGACTGTCCCCACAGACCGTCCCCACAGACGTCCCCACAGACTGTCCTCACAGACGACTGTCCCCACAGACGGTCCCCACAGATTTCCCCACAGACGATTGTCCCCACGGACGTCCCCACAGTCTGTCTCCACAGTTCCCACAGACTAATGTCACCACAGACGACTGTCCCCACAGACGGTCCTCACAGAAATCCCCACAGACAACTGTCCCCATAGACTGTCTCCACAGACGTCCCCTCAGATTTTCTCCACAGACGTCCCCACAGACGTCCCCACAGACGACTGTCCCCACAGATGTCACCACAGACAACTGTCCCCACAGACTGTCCCCTCAGAAGTCCCCACAGACTGTCCTCACAGACGACTGTCCCCACAGACGGTCCCCACAGACGTACCCACAGACTCTCCCCAAAGACAACTGTTCCCACAGACATCCCCAAAGACTGTCTCCACAGACGTCCCCAAAGACGACTGTCCCCACAGACATCCCCGAAGACTGTCTCCACAGACGTCCCCAAAGACGTCCTCACAGACGACTGTCCACACAGACAGTCCCCATAGTATTCCCAAAAGACGACTATCCCCACAGACGTCCCCACAGACCAACGACTGTCCCCAGAGATATCCCCACAGATGAATGTCCCCACAGACTATCCCCACAAACTGTCCCCACGGACGAATGTCCCCACAGACTGTCTCCACAGAGGTCCCCACAGGTTGTCTCCACAGACGTCCCCACAGACAACTGTCCCCACAGACTGTCTCCACAGACGTCCCCATAGACTGTTACCACTGATGTCCCCACAGACGTCCTCACAGAGGACTGTCCCCACAGACTGTCCCCACAGACGTCCCCAAAGACTGTCCCCACAGACGACTGTGCACACAGATGTCCCCAAAGACGTCCCCACAGACGACTGTCCCCACAGACGTCCCCACAGACATCCCCACAGACGACTGTCCCCACAGACATCCCCAAAGACTGTCTAAACAGACGTTCCCAAAGACGTCCCCAAAGACGACTGTCCACACAAACGGTCCCCACAGTCTTCCCAAAAAACGACTATCCCCACAGACGTCCCCACAGACAGACGACTGTCCCCAGAGATGTCCCCACAGACGACTGTCCCCACAGACTGTCCCCACAGACGACTGTCCCCACAGACGACTGTCCCACAGACATCCCCACAGACGTCCCCACAGTCTGTCCCCACAGACGTCCCCAGAGACTGTCCCCACAGACGTCCCCACAGACTGTCTCCACAGTCCCCACAGACAACTGTCTCCACAGACAGACGACTGTCCCCACAGACGACTGTCTCCACAGACAGATGACTGTCCCCTCAGACGACTGTCTCTACAGACGACAATCCCCACAGACGTCCCCACAGACAGACAACTGTCCCCAGAGATGTCCCCACAGACGACTGTCCCCACAGACTTTCTCCACAGACTGTCCTCACAGACGACTGTCCCCACAGACGACTCTCCCCACAGACTTTCTCCACAGACTGTCCTCACAGACGACTGTCCCCACAGACGACTCTCCGCACAGACTTTCTCCACAGACTGTCCTCACAGACGACTGTCCCCACAGAGGGTTCCCACAGACTTCCCCACAGATGACTGTCCCCACAGACTGTCCCCTCAGACATCCCCACAGACTGTCCCCACAGATGACTGTCCCCAAAGACGTCCCCACAGACGACTGTCCACACAGACTGTCCCCACAGACGTCCCCACAGACTGTCCCCACAGACGACTGTCCACACAGACGTCACCAAAGACATCCCCAGAGACGACTGTCCCCACAGATGGTCCCCACAGATATCCCCACAGACAACTGTCCCCACAGACTGTCTCCAGAGACGTCCCCTCAGATTTTCTCCACAGATGTCCCCACAGATGTCCCCACAGACAACTGTCCCCACAGATGTCTCCACAGACGACTGTCCCCACAGACCATCCCCACAGACGTCCCCACAGACTGTCCTCACAGACGACTGTCCCTACAGACAGTCCCCACAGACTTCCTCACAGACGACTGTCCCCACGGACGTCCCCACAGTCTGTCTACACAGTCCCCACAGACTAATGTCCCCACAGACGACTGTCCCCACAGATGGTCCCCACAGACATCCCCACAGAGAACTGTCCCCACAGACTGTCTCCACAGACGTCCCCTCAGATTTTCTCCACAGACGTCCCCACAGACGAATGTTGCCACAGATGTCCTCACAGATGACTGTCCCCACGGACTGTCCCCACAGACGTCCCCACAGACTGTCCTCACAGACGACTTTCCCCACAGACATCCCCAAAGACTGTGTCCACAGACGTCCCCAAAGACGTCCCCACAGACGACTGTCCACACAGACGGTCCCCATAGTCTTCCCAAAAGACGACTATCCCCACAGACGTCCCCACAGACAGACGACTGTCCCCAGAGATGTCCCCACAGATGACTGTCCCCACAGACTGTCCCCAGAGACTGTCCCCACAGACTGTCTCCACAGATGTCCCCACAGACAACTGTCCCCACAGACTGTCTCCACAGACGTCCCCATAGACTGTTACCACTGATGTCCCCACAGACGTCCACACAGACGACTGTCCCCACAGACTGTCTCCACAGACGTCCCCATAGACTGTTACCACTGATGTCCCCACAGACGTCCTCACAGATGACTATCCCCACAGACGGTTCCCACAGACTTCCCCACATACGACTGTCCCCACAGACTGTCCCCTCAGACATCCCAACAGACTGTCCCCACAGATGACTGTCCCCACAGACGTCCCCACAGACTGTCCCCAGAGACAAATGTCCCCACAGACTGTCTCCACAGACGTCTCCATAGACTGTTACCACTGATGGCCCCACAGACGTCCCACAGACGACTGTCCCCACAGACTGTCTCCACAGATGTCCCCATAGACTGTTACCACTGATGTCCCCACAGACATCCTCACAGATGACTGTCCTCACAGACGGTTCCCACGGACTTCCCCACAGACGACTGTCCCCACAGACTGTCTCCACAGAAGTCCCCACAGACTGTCTCCAGAGACGTCCCCACAGACGTCCCCACAGACTGTCTCCACAGACGTCCCCATAGACTGTTACCACAGATGTCCCCACAGACGTCCCCACAGAAGACAGTCCCCACAGACTTTCTCCACAGACTGTCCTCACAGACGACTGTCCCCACAGACGGTTCCCACAGACTTCCCCACAGACGACTGTCCCCACAGACGTCCCCTCAGACATCCCCACAGACTGTTCCCACCGATGACTGTCCCCAAAGACGTCCCCACAGACGACTATCCCCACAGACAGTCCCCACAGACGTCCCCACAGACTGTCCCCACAGACGTCCCCACAGACTGTCCCCAGAGACAAATGTCCCCACAGACTGTCTCCACAGACGTCTCCATAGACTGTTACCACTGATGGCCCCACAGACGTCCCACAGACGACTGTCCCCACAGACTGTCTCCACAGACGTCCCCATAGACTGTTACCACAGATGTCCCCACAGACGTCCCCACAGAAGACAGTCCCCACAGACTTTCTCCACAGACTGTCCTCACAGACGACTGTCCCCACAGACGGTTCCCACAGACTTCCCCACAGACGACTGTCCCCACAGACGTCCCCTCAGACATCCCCACAGACTGTTCCCACCGATGACTGTCCCCAAAGACGTCCCCACAGACGACTATCCCCACAGACAGTCCCCACAGACGTCCCCACAGACTGTCCCCACAGACGACTGTCCACACAGACGTCACCAAAGACATCCCCACAGATGACTCTCCCCACAGACGGTCACCACAGACATCCCCACAGACAACTGTCCCCACAGACTGTCTCCACAGACGTCCCCTCAGATTTTCTCCACAGACGTCCCCACAGACGTCCCCACAGACGACTGTCCACACAGATGTCCCCACAGACAACTGTCCCCACAGACGTCCCCACAGACTTCCCCACAGACGACTGTCCCCACGGACGTTCCCACAGTCTGTCTCCACAGTCCCCACAGAATAATGTCCCCACAGACGACTATCCCCATAGACTGTCTCCACAGATGTCCCCTCAGATTTTCTCCACAGACGTCCCCACAGACGACTGTTCCCACAGACTGTCCCCACAGACGTTCCCACAGACTGTCCTCACAGACAGACTGTCCTCACAGACTACTGTCCCCACAGACGTCCCCACAGAGGACTGTCCCCACAGACGTCCCCACAGACTGTCCCCACAGACCTTCCCGAAGACTGTCTCCACAGACATCCCCACAGACTGTCCCCACAGACATCACCAAAGACTGTCTCCACAGACGTCTGCAAAGACGTCCCCACAGACGACTGTCCACACAGACGGTCCCCATAGTCTTCCCAAAAGACGACTATCCCCACAGATGTCACCACAGACTGACATCTGTCCCCACAGATGTCCCCACAGATGACTGTCCCCACAGACTGTCCCCACAGAAGTCCCCACAGACTGTCTCCATAGTCCCCACAGACGACTGTCCCACAGACGTCCCCACAGACGTCTCTACAGACTGTCCCCACAGACGTCCCCAGAGACTGTCCCCACAGACGTCCCCACAGACTGTCCCCACAGACGTCCCCACAGACTGTCTCCACAGTCCCCACAGACGACTGTCCCCACAGACGACTGTCTCCACATGCGACTATTCCCAAAGACGTCCCCACAGACAGATGACTGTCCCCAGAAATGTCCCCACAGATGACTGTCCCCACAGACTGTCCCCACAGACTGTTCCCACAGACGACTGTCCACACAGACGGTACCAAAGACGTCCCCACAGACAACTGTCCCCACAGATGGTACACACAGACATCCCCACAGACAATTGTCCCCACAGACTGTCTCCAGAGACGTCCCCTCAGATTTTCTCCACAGACGTCCCCACAGACGTCCCCAAAGACGACTGTCCTCACAAATGTCCCACAGACGACTGTCCCCACAGACTGTCCCCACAGACGTCCCCACAGACTGTCCTCACAGACGACTGTCCCCACAGATGGTCCCCACAGACTTCCCCACAGACGACTGTCCCCACGGACATTCCCACAGTCTGTCTTCACAGTCCCCAAAGACTAATGTCCCCACAGATGACTGTCCCCACAGACTGTCCAAACAGACGTCCCCACAGACTGTCCCCACAGACGACTGTCTCCACAGACATCCCCAAAAGACTGTCTCCACAGACGTCCCCAAAGACGTCCCCACAGACGACTGTCCACACAAACGGTCACCATAGTCTTCCCAAAAGACGACTATCCCCAAAGACGTCCCCACAGACTGACGTCTGTCCCCACAGATGTCCCCACAGATGACTGTACCCACAGACTGTCCCCACAGACGTCCCCACAGAGGACAGTCCCCACAGATGACTGTCCCACAGACGTCCCCACAGACTGTCCTCACAGACGACTGTCCCCACAGATGGTCCCCACAGACTTCCCCACAGACGACTGTCCCCACGGACATTCCCACAGTCTGTCTTCACAGTCCCCAAAGACTAATGTCCCCACAGATGACTGTCCCCACAGACTGTCCAAACAGACGTCCCCACAGACTGTCCCCACAGACGACTGTCTCCACAGACATCCCCAAAAGACTGTCTCCACAGACGTCCCCAAAGACGTCCCCACAGACGACTGTCCACACAAACGGTCACCATAGTCTTCCCAAAAGACGACTATCCCCAAAGACGTCCCCACAGACTGACGTCTGTCCCCACAGATGTCCCCACAGATGACTGTACCCACAGACTGTCCCCACAGACGTCCCCACAGAGGACAGTCCCCACAGATGACTGTCCCACAGACGTCCCCACAGATGTCCCCAAAGACAGTCCCCACAGATGTCCCCACAGACTGTCTCCACAGTCCCCACAGACTGTCCCCACAGACGTCCCCACAGAGGACAGTCCCCACAGACGACTGTCCCACAGACGTCCCCACAGATGTCCCCAAAGACTGTCCCCACAGATGTCCCCACAGACTGTCTCCACAGTCTCCACAGATGTCTGTCTCCATAGATGACTATCCCCACAGACATACCCACAGACTGACGACTGTCCCCAGAGATGTCCCCACAGATGACTGTCCCCAGAGACTGTCCCCACAGAAGTCCCCACAGACGTCCCCACAGACGACTGTCCCCACAGACTGTCTCGACAGACGTCCCCACAGACTGTCTCCACAGACGTCCCCAAAGATGTCCCCACAGATGTCCCCACAGACGACTGTCCCCACAGACTGTCTCCACAGATGTCACCATAGACTGTTACCACAGATGTCCCCATAGACGTCCCCACAGACGACTGTCCGCACAGACTTTCTCCACAGACTGTCCTCACAAACGACTGTCCCCACAGACGGTTCCCACAGACTTCCCCACAGACGACTGTCCCCACAGACATCCCCAAAGACTGTCTCCACAGACGTCCCCAAAGACGTCCCCACAGACGACTGTCCACACAGACGGTCCCCATAGTCTTCCCAAAAGATGACTATCCCACAGACGTCCCCACAGACACGACTGTCCCCAGAGATGTCCCCACAGATGACTGTCCCCAAAGACATCCCCACAGATGACTGTCCCCACAGACTGTCCCCACGGACGTCCCCACAGACTGTCCCCACAGATGACTGTCCACACAGACGGTCCCATAGTCTTCCCAAAAGACGACTATCACCACAGTACGTCCCCACAGACAACGACTGACCCCAGAGATGTCCCCACAGACGACTGTCCCCACAGACTGTCTCCACAGACGTCCCCATAGACTGTTACCACTGATGTCCCCACAGACATCCTCACGGACGACTGTCCCGACAGACGGTCCCCATAGTCTTCCCAAACGACGACTATCCCCACAGACGTCCCCACAGACAGACGACTGTCCCCAGAGATGTCCCCACAGATGACTGTCACAACAGACTGTCCCAGTATACTGTCCCCACAGATGACTGTCCCCACAGACTATCTCCACAGACGTACCCATAGGCTGTCTCCACAGACGTCCCCACAGACAACTGTCCCCACAGACTGTCTCCACAGACGTCCCCATAGACTGTTACCACTGATGTCCCCACATACGTCCCCACAGACGACTGTCCCCACAGACTTTCTCCACAGACTGTCCTCACATACGACTGTCCCCACAGATGGTTCCCACAGAATTCCCCACAGACGACTGTCCCCACAGACGGTCCCCTCAGATGTCCCCACAGATGATTGTCCCCAAAAACATCCCCACAGATGACTGACCCACAGAGTGTCCCCACAGACGACTGTCCACACAGACATCCCCAAAGACGTCCCACAGACGACTGTCCCCACAGACGTTCCCACAGACATCCCCACAGACGACTGTCCCCACAGACATCCCCAAAGACTGTCTAAACAGACGTTCCCAAAGACGTCCCCACAGACGACTGTCCACACAGATGGTCCCCATAGTCTTCCCAAAAAACGACTATCCCCACAGACGTCCCCACAGACAGACGACTGTCCCCAGAGGTGTCCCCACAGATGACTGTCCCCACAGACTGTCCCCACAGACGTCCCCACAGACGACTGTCCCCACAGACGACTGTCCCACAGACGTCCCCACAGACGTCCCTACAGACTGTCCCCACAGACGTCCCCAGAGACTGTCCCCACAGAAGTCCCCACAGACGTCCCCACAGACGACTGTCCCCAGACTGTCTCCACAGACGTCCCCACAGACGTCCCCACAGATGTCCCCACAGACGACTGTCCCCACAGACTGTCTCCACAGACGTCCCCATAGACTGTTACCACAGATGTCCCCACAGACGTCCCCACAGACGACTGTCCCCACAGACTTTCTCCACAGACTATCCTCACAAACGACTGTCCCCACAGACAGTTCCCACAGACTTCCCCACAGATGACTGTCCCCACAGACATCCCCCAAAACTGTCTCCACAGACGTCCCCACAGACGTCCTCACAGACGACTGTCCACACAGACGGTCCCCATAGTGTTCCCAAAAGACGACTGTCCCCACAGACTTCCCCTCAGACGTCCCCACAGACTGTCCCCCCAGATGACTGTCCCCAAAGACGTCCCCACAGACGATTATCCCCACAGACTGTCCCCACAGACGTCCCCACAGACTGTCCCCACAGACGACTGTCCACACAGACGTCACCAAAGACTGTCCCCACAGACGTCCCCACATACTGTCTCCACAGTCCCCACAGATGTCTGTCTCCACAGATGACTATCCCCACAGACGTACCCACAAACTGACGACTGTCCCCAGAGTTGTTCCCACAGATGACTGTCCCCACAGACTGTCCCCACAGAATTCCCCACAGACGTCCCCACAGACGACTGTCCCCACAGACTGTCTCCACAGACGTCCCCAAAGACTGTCTCCACAGACGTCCCCACAGACGTTCCCACAGATGTCCCCACAGACGACTGTCCCCACAGACTGTCTCCACAGACGTCCCCATAGACTGTTACCACAGATGTCCCCACAGACGTCCCCACAGACGACTGTCCCCACAGACTTTCTCCACAGACTGTCCTCACAGACGACTGTCCCCACAGACGTCCCCACAGACATCCCCACAGATGACTGTCCCCACAGACATCCCCAAAGACTGTCTCCACAGACGAATGTCCACACAGATGGTCCCCATAGTCTTCCCAAAAAACGACTATCCCCACAGAAGTCCCCACAGACAGACGACTGTCCCCAGAGATGTCCCCACAGATGACTGTCCCCACAGACTGTCCCCAAAGACATCCCCAGAGAAGACTGTCCCCACAGACGACTGTCCCACAGACTGTCCCCACATACGACTGTCCACACAGACAGTCCCCATAGTCTTCCCAAAAGACGACTATCCCCACAGACGTCCCCACAGACAGACGACTGTCCCCAGAGATGTCCCCAGAGACGACTGTCCCCACAGACTGTCTCCATAGACGTCCCCATAGACTGTTACCACTGATGTCCCCACAGGCTGTCTCCACAGACGTCCCCACAGACAACTGTCCCCACAGACTGTCTCCACAGACGGTCCCCATAGTCTTCCCAAAAGACGACTATCCCCACAGACGTCCCCACAGACGACTGTCCCCAGAGATGTCCCCACAGATGAATGTCCCAATAGACTGTCCCAAGAGACTGTCCCCACAGACGACTGTCCCCACAGACTGTCTCCACAGACGTCCCCATAGGCTGTCTCCACAGACGTCCCCACAGACAACTGTCCCCACAGACTGTCTCCACAGACGTCCCCATAGACTGTTACCACTGATGTCCCAACATACGTCCCCACAGACGGCTGTCCCCACAGACTTTCTCCACAGACTGTCCTGACAGATGACTGTCCCCACAGACGGTTCCCACAGAATTCCCCACAGACGACTGTCCCCACAGACTGTCCCCTCAGACGTCCCCACAGATGACTGTCCCCAAAGACATCCCCACAGACGACTGTCCCCACAGAGTGTCCCCACAGACGTCCCCACAGACTGTCCCCACAGACAACTGTCCCCACAGACGTCCCCACAGACATCCCCACAGACGATTGTCCCCACAGACATCCCCAAAGATTGTCTAAACAGACGTTCCCAAAGACGTCCCCACAGACGACTGTCCACACAGATGGTCCCCATAGTCTTCCCAAAAAACGACAATCCCCACAGACGTCCCCACAGACAGACGACTATCCCCAGAGATGTCCCCACAGATGACTGTCCCCACAGACTGTCTCCACAGACGTCCCCATATACTGTTACCACTGATGTCCCCACAGACGTCCTCACAGAGGACTGTCCCCACAGATGGTCCCCACAGACAGACGATTGTCCCCAGAGATGTACCCACAGATGACTGTCCCAACAGACAGTCCCCACAGACTGTCTCCACAGACGTCCCCACAGACAGACTACTTTCCCCAGAGATGTCCCCACAGATGACTGCCCCCACAGACTGTCCCCATAGACGTCCCCACAGACGACTGTCCCCAGAGACGACTGTCCCACAGACGTCCCCACAGACGTCTCTACAGACTGTCCCCACAGACGTCCCCAGAGACTGTCCCCACAGATGTCCCCACAGACTGTCTCCACAGTCCCCACAGACGACTGTCCCCACAGACGACTGTCTCCACAGACGACTATTTCCACAGATGTCCCCACACACAGACGACTGTCCACAGAGATGTCCCCACAGATGACTGTCCGCACAGACTGTCCGCACAGACTGTCCCCACAGATGTCCCCACAGACGACTGTCCCCACAGACGACTGTCCCACAGACGTCCCCACAGATGTCCCTACAGACTGTCCCCACAGACGTCCCCAGAGACTGTCCCCACAGACGTCCCCACAGACTGTCTCCACAGTCCCCACAGACGACTGTCCCCACAGACGACTGTCTCCACAGACGACTATCCCCACAGACGTCACCACAGACAGACGACTGTCCCCAGAGATGTCCCCACAGACGACTGTCCCCACAGACGACCCCACAGACGTCCCCACAGACGACTGTCCCCACAGACTGTCTCCACAGACGTCCCCACAGACTGTCTCCACAGACGTCCCCACAGACGACTGTCTCCTCAGATGTACCAACAGACGACTGTCCCCACAGACTGTCTCCACAGACGTCCCCATAGACTGTTATCACAGATGTCCCCACAGACGTCCCCACAGACGACTGTCCCCACAGACAGTACCCACAGACTTCCCACAGACGACTGTCCCCACAGACGACCCCTCAGACGTCCCCACAGACTGTCCCCACAGATGACTGTCCAAAAAAGACGTCCCCACAGACGACTATCCCCACAGACTGTCCCCACAGAAGTCCCCACAGACTGTCCCCACAGATGACTGTCCACACAGATGTCACCAAAGTCGTCCCCACAGACGACTGTCCCCACAGACGGTCCCCACAGATATCCCCACAGACAACTGTCCCCACAGACTGTCTCCACAGACGTCCCCTCAGATTTTCTCCACAGAGGTCCCCACAGACCACTGTCTCCACAGACGGTCCCCACAGAATTCCCCACAGACGAATGTCCCCCCAGACATCCCCACAGTCTGTCTCCACAGTCCCCACAGACTAATGTCCCCTCAGACGACTGTCCCCACAGACGGTCCTCACAGACATCCCCACAGACAACTGTCCCCATAGACTGTCTCCACAGACGTCCCCTCAGATTTTCTCTACAGACGTCCCCACAGACGTCCTCACAGACTACTATCCCCACAGATGTCCCCACAGACGACTGTCCCCATATACTGTCCCCTCAGACATCCCCACAGACTGTCCTCACAGACGACTGTCCCCACAGACGGTCCACACAGACGTCCCCACAGAGGACTGACCCCACAGACTGTCCCCACAGACTGTCCCCACAGACGGTCCACACAGACGTCCCCACAGAGGACTGTCCCCACAGACGTCCCCACAGAGGACTGTCCCCACAGACTGTCCCCACAGACTGTCCGCACAGACATCCCCACAGACTGTCCCCACAGACGACTGTCCCCACAGACATCCCCAAAGACTGTCTCCACAGAAGTCCCCAAAGACGTCCCCACAGACGACTGTCCACACAGACGGTCCCCATAGTCTTCCCAAAAGACGACTATCCCCACAGACGTCCCCACAGACTGACGTCTGTCCTCACAGATGTCCCCACAGATGACTGTCCCCACAGACTGTCCCCACAGACGTCATCACAGACGACAGTCCCCACAGACGACTGTCCCCACAGACGTCTGTCTCCACAGATGACTATCCCCACAGACGTACCCACAGACTAACGACTGTCCAAAGAGATGTCCCCACAGATGACTGTCCCCACAGACTGTCAACACAGAAGTCCCCACAGACGTCCCCACAGACGACTGTCCACAGACTGTCTCCACAGACGTCCCCACAGACATCCCCACAGATGTCCCCACAGACGACTGTCCCCACAGACTGTCTCCACAGATGTCCCCATAGACTGTTACCACAGATGTACCCACAGACGTCCCCACAGACGACTATCCCCACAGACTTTCTCCACAGACTGTCCTCACAAACGACTGTACCCACAGACAGTTCCCACAGACTTCCCCACAGACGACTGTCCCCACAGACATCCCCAAAAACTGTCTCCACATACGTCCCCACAGACGTTCTCACAGACAACTGTCCACACAGACGGTTCCCATAGTCTTCCCAAAAGACGACTGTCCCCACAGACTTCCCCTGAGACGTCCCCACAGACTGTCCCCACAGATGACTGTCCCCAAAGACGTCCCCACAGACGATTATCCCCAGAGACTGACCCCACAGACTGTCCCCACAGACGACTGTCCACACAGACGTCACCAAAGACTGTCCCCACAGACGTCCCCCCATACTGTCTCCAAAGTCCCCACAGACGTCTGTCTCCACAGATGACTATCCCCACAGACGTACCCACAGACTGACGACTGTCCCCAGAGATGTCCCCACAGATGACTGTCCCCACATACTGTCCCCACAGAAGTCCCCACAGATGTCCCCACAGACGACTGTCCCCACAGACTGTCTCCACAGACGTCCCCACAGACTGTCTCTACAGACGTCCCCACAGACGTCCCCACAGATGTCCCCACAGACGACTGTCCCCACAGACTGTCTCCCCAGACGTCCCCATAGACTGTTACCACAGATTTCTCCACAGACGTCCCCACAGACGACTGTCCCCACAGACTTTCTCCACAGACTGTCCTCACAGACGACTGTCCCCACAGATGTCCCCAAAGACATCCCCACAGACGACTGTCCCCACAGACATCCTCAAAGAATGTCTCCACAGACGAATGTCCACACAGATGGTCCCCATAGTCTTCCCAAAAAACGACTATCCCCACAGAAGTCCCCACAGACAGACGACTGTCCCCAGAGATGTCCCCACAGATGACTGTCCCCACAGACTGTCCGCACAGACTGTCCCCACAGACGACTGTCCCCACAGACGACTGTCCCCACAGACGTCCCCACAGACGTCCCCACAGACTGTCCCCACAGACGTCCCCAGAGACTGTCCCCACAGACGTCCCCACATACTGTCTCCAGAGTCCCCACAGACGACTGTCCCCACAGACGACTATCCCCACAGACGTCCCCAAGACAGACGACTGTCCACAGAGATGTCCCCACAGACGACTGTCCCCACAGACTTCCCCACAGACGTCCCCACAGACGACTGTCCTCACAGACTGTCTCCACAGACGTCACCACAGACTGTCTCCACAGACGTCCCCACAGACTGTCTCCACAGATGTCGCCATAGACTGTTACCACAGATGTCCCCATAGACATCCCCACAGACGACTGTCCCCACAGACTTTCTCCACAGACTGTCCTCACAGACGACTGTCCCCACAGATGGTTCCCACAGACTTCCCCACAGACGACTGTCCCCACAGACGTCCCCTCAGACGTCCCCACAGACTGTCCCCATAGATGAAAGTCCCCAAAGACGTCCCCACAGACGATTATCCCCACAGACTGTCCCCACAGACGTCCCCACAGACGACTGTCCCCACAGATGTCCTCACAGACGACTGTCCCCACAGACTGTCCCCACAGACGTCCCCACAGACATCCCCAAAGACTGTGTCCACAAACGTCCCCAAAGACGTCCCCACAGACGACTGTCCACAGAGACGTTCCCCATAGTCTTCCCAAAAGACGACTATCCCCACAGACGTCCCCACAGACAGACGACTGTCCCCAGAGATGTCCCCACAGATGACTGTCCCCACAGACTGTACCGACAGACTGTCCCCACAGACGACTGTCCCCACAGACTGTCTCCACAGACGTCCCCACAGGCTGTCTCCACAGACGTCCCTACAGACAACTTTCCCCACAGACTGTCTCCACAGACGTCCCCATAGACTGTTACCACTGATGTCCCCACAGACTTCCACACAGACGACTGTCCCCACACACTGTCTCCACTGACGTCTCCATCGACTGTTACCACTGATTTCCCCACAGACGTCCTCACAGACGACGGTCCCCACAGACGGTTCCCACAGACTTCCCCACATACGACTGTCCCCACAGACTGTCCCCTCAGACGTCCCCACAGACTGTCCCCACAGATGACTGTCCCCATAGACGTCCCCAAAGATGTCCCCACAGACGACTGTCCCCACAGACGTCCCCACAGACATCCCCACAGATGACTGTCCCCACAGATATCCCCAAAGACTGTTTAAACAGACGTTCACAAAGACGTCCCCACAGATGACTGTCCAGACAGACGGTCCCCATAGTCTTCCCAAAAAACGGCTATCCCACAGACATCCCCACAGACAGATGACTGTCCCCAGAGGTGTCCCCACAGATGACTGTCCCCACAGATGACTGTCCCCACAGATTGTCCCTACAGACGACTGTTCCCACAGACGACTGTCCCCACAGACGACTGTCCCACAGACGTCCGCATAGACGTCGCTACAGACTGTCCCCACAGACGACTGTCCCCACAGATGTCCCCACAGACTGTCTCTACAGACGTCCCTACAGACGTCCCCACATACGTCCCCACAGACGACTGTCCCCACAGATGTCCCCACAGACTGTCCCCACAGACGACTGTCCACACAGATGTCACCAAAGACGTCACCTCAGACGACTGTCCCCACAGACGGTCCCCTCAGACATCCCCACAGACGACTGTCCCCACAGACTGTCTCCACAGACGTCCCCTCAGATTTTCTCCACAGACGTCCCCACAGACGTCCCCACAGACGACTGTCTCCACAGATGTCCCCACAGACGACTGTCCCCACAGATGTCCCCACAGAAGACTGTCCCCACAGACATCCCTACAGAGTGTCCTAACAGACGACTGTCCCCACAGACTTCCCCACAGACGACTGTCCCCACGGACGTCCCCACAGTCTGTCTCCACAGTCCCCACAGACTAATGTCCCCTCAGACGACTGTCCCCACAGACGGTCCTCACAGACATCCCCACAGACATCTATCCCCATAGACTGTCTCCACAGACGTCCCCTCAGATTTTCTCCACAGACGTCCCCACAGACGTCCCCACAGACGACTGTCCTCACAGATGTCCCCACAGACGACTCTCCCCACAGACTGTACCCTCAGACGTCCCCACAGACTGTCCTAACAGACGACTGTCCCCACAGACGGTCCCCACAGACTTCCCCACAGACGACTGTTCCCAAAGACTGTCCCCACAGTTGTCCCCACAGACTGTCCCCACATACTGTCTCCATAGACGTCCCCACAGACTGTCCCCCTAGACGGTCTCCACAGACTTCCCCACAGACGACTGTCCCCACAGACGTCCCCACAGTCTGACTCCACAGTCCCCATAGACTAATGTCCCCACAGACGACTGTCCCCACAGAGGGTCCCAACAGACTTCCCCACAGAAGACTGTCCCCAAAGACTGTCCCCACAGTTGTCCCAACAGACGACTGTCCCCACATACTGTCCCAACAGACGACTGTCCCCACAGACGTCCCCACAGATGTCCCCACAGATGACTGTCCCTACAGACTGTCTCCACAGACGTCCCCACAGACGTCCCCACAGACGTCCCCTCAGAAGTCTCCACAGACGTCCCCACAAACGACTGTCACCACAGACGGTCACCACAGACGTCCCCACAGACGTCCCCTCAGACGTCCCCACAGACGACTGTCCCCATAGACTGTCCACACAGACGTCCCCACAGACGTCCACACAGAGGACTATCCCAGAGACTGTCCCCACCGACGACTGTCCCCACAGACGTCCCCACAGACATCCACACAGACGACTGTCCCCACAGATTGTCCCCACAGATGTCCCAACAGACGTCCCTACATAATGTCCCCACAGACTGTCTCCAGAGACGTCCCCAAGACGTCCCCACAGATGTCCCAACAGACGATTATCCCCACAGACTGTTCTCACAGACGTCCCCACAGACGTCCTCACAGACGACTGTCCCCAAGACGTCCCCACAGATGACTGTCCCCACAGACGTCCACACCGACTGTCTCAACAGTCACCACAGACGACTGTGCCCACAGACAACTGTCCCCCAGACGACTGTCCCCACAGACTGTCCCCACAGACGTCCCAACAGACTGACCCCACAGACGTTTTCAAGAACGACTGTCCTCATAGACTGTCCCCACAAACTGTCCCCACAGACATCCCCACAGACGTCCCCACAGACGACTGTCCCTACAGACGTCCCCACAGACGACTGTCTCCACAGACGACTATCCCTACAGACGTCCCCAAAGACAAGTGTCCCCACAGACTGTCTCCACAGACGTCCCCACAGACAACCCCACAGACGACTGTCTCCACAGATGTCCCCACAGACGACTCTCCCCACAGACTTTCTCCAGAGACGTCCCCATAGACTGTTACCACAGATGTCCCCACAGACGTCCCCACAGATACTGTCCCCACAGACTTTCTCCACAGACTGTCCTCACAGATGACTGTCCCCACAGACGGTTCCCACAGACTTCCCCACAGATGACTGTCCCCACAGACATCCCAAAAGACTGTCTCCACAGACGTCCCCAAAGACGTCCCCACAGACGACTGTCCACACAGTAGGTCCCTGTAGTCTTCCCAAAAGACGACTATCCCCACAGACAGATGACTGTCCCCAGAGATGTCCCCACAGATGACTGTCCCCACAGACTGTCCCCACAGACGTCCCCATAGACGACTGTCCCCACAGACGACTGTCCCACAGACATCCCCACAGGCTGTCCCCTCAGAGGTCCCCACAGACTGTCCCCACAAATGACTGTCCCCAAAGACGTCCCCACAGACGACTGTCCCCACAGACTGTCCCCACAGATGACTGTCCTCACAGACGTCCCCAAATACGTCCCCACAGACTACTGTCCCCAGAGACGGTCCCCACAGACATCCCCACAGACAACTGTCCCTAGAGACTGTCTCCACAGACGACTGTCCCCACAGATGTCCCCATAGACGACTGTCCCCACAGATGTCCCCAAGATGACTGTCCCCACAGACTTCCCCCACAAACAACTGTCCCCACTGAGTCTCCTCACATACGACTGTCCCCACAGACGGTCCCCACAGACTTCTCCACAGACGACTGTCCCCACAGACGTCCCCACAGTCTGTCTACACAGTCCCCACAGACTAATGTCCCCACAGACGACTGTCCCCACAGACGACTGTCCCCACAGACATCCCCACAGATGACTGTCCCCACAGATGTCCCCACGGACGACTGTCCCCACATACTGTCCCCACAGACGTCCCCACAGACTGTCCCCACAGACGTCCCCACAGGCGTCCCCACAGATGACTGTTCCCACAGACTGTCCCCACAGACGACTGTCCCCACAGACATCCCCACAGATGTCCCCACAGATTACTGTCCACACAGACTGTCTCCACAGATGTCCCCACAGACGTCCACACAGACGTCCCCACAGACGTCCACACAAACGACTGTCACCAGAGACTGTCACCACAGACGTCCCCACAGACGTCCCCTCAGAAGTCTCCACAGACGTTCCCACAAACCACTGTCACCACAGATGGTCTCCACAGACGTCCATACAGATGTCCCCTCAGACGTCCCCACAGATGACTGTCCCCACAGACTGTCCACACAGACGTCCCCACAGACGACTGTGTCTATAGACGTCCCCACGGACGTCCCCACATACGAATGTCCCCAAGACGTCCCCACAGACGTCCCCACAGACGACTGTCCCCACAGACGTCCTCACAGACGTCCCCACAGACATCCCCACAGATGACTGTAACCCACAGACGTCCCCACAGACATCCCCACAGATGACTGTCCCCAAAGAAGTCCCCACAGACAACTGTCCCACAGACGTCCCCACAGACATCCCCACAGACGACTTTCCCCACAGAGGTCCCCAAAGATGAGTGTCCCCACAGACTGTCCCCACAGACGACTGTCCCCACAGAAGTCCCCACAGACGACTGTCCCACAGACATCCCCAAAGACGTCCACACAGACAACTGTCCACACAGACGGTCCCCATAGTCTCCCCAAAAGGCGACTATCCCCAAAGATGTCCCCACAGACAGATGACTGTCCCCAGAGATGTCCCCACAGATGACTGTCCCCACAGAAGTCCCCACAGACTGTCCCTACAGACGTCCCCACAGACGACTGTCCCCACAGACGACTGTCCCACAGACGTCTCCACAGACGTCCCCACAGACAACCCCACAGACTGTCTCCACAGTCCCCACAGTCGACTGTCCCCACAGACGACTTTCTCCACAGATGACTATCCCCACAGATTTCCCCACAGACAGATGACTGTCCCCAGAGATGTCCCCACAGACGACTGTCCCCACTGACTGTCTCCACAGACGTCCCCACAGACTGTCTCCACAGACTTCCCCACAGATGTCCCCACAGACGACTGTCTCCACAGATGTCCCCACAGATGACTGTCCCCACAGACTGTCTCCACAGACGTCCCCATAGACTATTACCACAGATGCCCCCACAGACGTCCCCACAGACGACTGTCCCCACAGGCGACAGTCCCCACGGATGTCGCCACAGACTGTCCCCACAGACGACTGTTCCCACAGACATCCCCACAGAAGACTGTCCCCACAGACGACTGTCCCCACAGACATCCCCAAAGGCTGTCTCCACAGACGTCCATACGACTGTCCCCACAGATGGTTCCCATAGATTCCCAAAAGACGACTGTCCCACAGACGTCCCCACAGACTGTCTCCACAGTCCCCACAGACTACTGTCCCCACAGACGACTGTCCCCACAGACGACTGTCCCATAGACGTCCCCACAGACGTCCCCACAGACGACTGTCCCCACAGACGTCCCCACAGACGACTTTCCCCACAGAGGTCCCCAAAGATGACTGTCCCCACAGAGGTCCCCAAGACGTCCCCACAGACAACTGTCCCCACAGACATCACCACAGATGTCCCCACAGACGACTGTCCCCACAGACATCCCCAAAGACTGTCTCCACAGACGTCCAGACGACTGTCCCCACAGATGGTTCCCATAGACTTCCCAAAAGACGACTGTCCCACAGACGTCCCCACAGACTGTCTCCACAGTCCCCACAGACTACTGTCCCCACAGACTAATGTCCCCACAGATGACTGTCCCCACAGACGACTGTCCCACAGACGTCCCCACAGACGTCCCCACAGACTGTCCCCACAGACGACCCCACAGATTGTCTCCACAGTCCCCACAGATGACTGTCCCCACAAACGACTGTCTCCACAGACGACTATTCCCACAGACGTCCCCACAGACAGACGACTGCCCCCAGAGATGTCCCCACAGACGACTGTCCACACAGACTGTCCCCACAGACGTCCCCACAGACGTCCCCACAGACGACTATACCCACAGACTGTCCCCTCAGACGTCCCCACAGACTGTCCCCACAGACATCCCTAGAGTCCTTACAGACGACTGTCCCCTCAGACGACTGTCCCCACAGACTGTGCCCTCAGATGTCCCCACAGACGAATATCCTAAAAGATGTCCCCACAGACGACTGTCCCCACAGACGTCCCCACAGACTGTCCCCACAGACAACTGTCGTGGGGACGTCTGTGGGGACGTCTGTGGAGAAAATCAGAGGGGACGTTTGTGGAGACAGTCTGCGGTGACAGTTGTCTGTGGGGACATCTTTGGGTACGTCTGTGTGGACAGTTGTCTGTCTGTGTGGACATCTGTGGGGATAGTCGTCTGTGGAGATAGTCATCTGTGGGGACAGTCATCTGTGGGGACTGTGGAGACAGTCTGTGGGGACGTCTGTGGGAACAGTCTGTGGGGACGTCTTTGGGGACGTCTGTGGGACAGTCGTCTGTGGGGACAGTCGTCTGTGGGGACAGTAGTCCCCAAAGACGTTCCCACAGAGGACTGTCCCCACAGACGGTCCCCACGTACATCCCCACAGACAACTGTGCCCACAGACTGTCTCCACAGACGTCCCCTCAGATTTTCTCCACAGACATCCCCACAGACGTCCCCACAGACAACTGTCCCCACAGATGACTGTCCCCACATACGGTCCCCACAGACATCCCTACAGACTGTCCTCACAGACGACTGTCCCCACAGGCGGTCCCCACATACTTACCCACAGACGACTGTCCCCACAGACGTCCCCACAATTTGTCTCCACAGTCCCCACAGAGTACTGTCCCCACAGACATCCCCACAGATGACTGTCCCCACAGATGTCCCCACAGATGACTGTCCCCACAGACTGTCCCCACAAACGTCCCCACAGACTGTCCTCACAGACGACTGTCCCCACAGACGGTCCCCACAGACTTCCCCTCAGACGACTGTCGCCACAGACGTCCCCACAGTCTCTCTCCACAGTCCCCACAGACTACTGTCCCCACAGACAACTGTCCCTACAGACGATTGTCCCCACAGACGTCCCCACATACTATCCCCACAGACTTTCCCACAGACTGTCTCCACAGTCCCCAAAGATGACTGTCCACACAGACGACTGTCCCCACAGACAAATATCCCCACAGACTGTCACCACAGATGTCCCCACAGACGACTGTCCCCACAGACGTCCCCACAGACTGTCCCCACAGACGTCCTCACAGACGTCCCCACAGACATCCCCACAGACTGTCCCCACAGATGTCCTCAAAGATGTCCCCAAAGACGTCCCTACAGACTCTCCTCACAGACGACTGTCCCACAGACAACTGTCCCCACAGACGACTGTCTCCACAGACGTCCCCACAGACGACTGTCCCCAAAGACGTCCCCACAGACGTCCCCACAGACGTCCCTAAAGACTGTCCGCACAGACATCCCCACAGACGACTGTCCCCACAGACTGTCCCCACAGATGACTCTCCCCAAAGACTTTCCCCACAGACATCCCCACAGACGACTGTCCACAGACGACTGTCCCCACTGACGTCCCCACAGACGTCCCCACAGACGACTGTCCCCACAGATGTCCCCACAGACGACTGTCCCCACAGATGTCCCCACAGATGTCCCAACAGACATCCCCACAGATGACTGTCCCCACAGATGTCCCCACAGATGAGTGTCCCCTCAAACGTCCCCACAGACGACTGTCCCCACAGACTGTCTCCACAGACATCCCCACAGACGTCCCCACAGACGACTGTCCCCACAGATGTCCCCACAGACAACTGTCACCACAGACGTTCCCACAGACCTTCCGACAAACATCCCTACAGACGACTGTCCCCACAGACTGACCCCACAGATGTCCCCACAGACGTCCCAACAGACGTCCCACAGACGACTGTCCCCACAGACTGTCTCCAGAGACGTTCTCCAAAGACTGTCCTCACAGATGTCCCCACAGATGTCCCCACAGACGACTGTTCCCAGAGATGTCCCCACAGAAGACTGTCCCCACAGACCACTGTCCCCACAGATGTTCCCACAGACTGTCCCCACAGACAACTGTCCCCACAGATGTCCCCACAGACTGTCCCCACAGACGTCCCCATAGAGGTCCCCACAGACAACTGTCCCCACAGTCAACTGTCCCCACAGATGTCCCCACAGACTGTTCCCACAGACGTCCCCATAGAGGTCCCCACAGACGACTGTCCCCACAGATTTCCCCAGAGACGTACCCACAGACGTCCCCACAGACGTCCACACAGACGACTGTCCCCACAGACGTCCCCACAGACTGTCTCTAAGTCCCCACAAACGACTGTCCCCATAGATGACTGTCCCCCAGACGACTGTCCCCACAGACTGTCCCTACAGGTGTCCCCGCAGACGTCCCCACAGATGTCCCCACAGACAACTGTCCCCAAAGACTGTCTCCAGAGACATCCCCAAGACGTCCCCACAGACGATTATCCCCACAGACTGTCCTCACAGACATCCCCACAGACGTCCCCACAGATGACTGTCCCCACACACGACCCCAAAGACTGTCTCCACAGTCCCCACAGATGACTGTCCCCACAGACGACTGTCCCCCAGAAGACTGTCCCCACAGACTGTCCCTACAGACGTCCCCCAGACGTCCCCACAGACAGCCCCACAGACGACTGTCCTGACAGAATGTTCTCACAGACGTCCCTACAGAGATCCCCACAGTCGTCTGTCCCCATAGATGTCCCCAAAGCTGTTCCCACAGATGTCCCCACAGACGACTGTCCCCACAGACTATCCCCACAGATGTCCCCACAGACAACTGTCCCCACAGACGACTGTCCCCAAAGACTGTCCCCACAGATAACTGTCCCCACAGACGACTGTCCCCAAAGACTGTCCCCACAGATGTCCCCAGAGACGACTCTCCCCACAGACTGTCCCCACAGACGTCCCAATTGACTGTCCCCACAGACGTCCCCACAGACGTCCCCACAGACTTCCCACAGATGTCCCCACAGACACTGTCCCCACAGACTGTCTCCACAGACGTCCCCATTGACGTCCCCTCAGACGTCCACACAGACGTCCCCACAAACTACTGTCCCCACAGAATGTCCCCACAGACGTTCCCACAGATGTCCCCTCAGAGTTCCCCACAAACGACTGTCCCCACAGACGTCCCCACAGACGACTGTCCCCGCAGACTGTCCCCACCAACGACTGTCACCACATACTGTCCCCACAGATGTCCCCACAGACATCTCCACAGACTTCCCAAAGACGACTGTCCCCACAGACTGTCTCCAGAGATGTTCCCAAGACGTACCCACACACATCCCCACAGACGATTATCTCCAAAGACTGTCCTCACAGATGTCCCCACAGACGTCCCCACAGACGACTGTCACCACAGACGTCCCCACAGACGACTGTCCCCACAGATGTGCCCACATACTGTCTCCACAGTCCCCACAGATGACTGTCCCCCAGACGACTGTCCCCACAGACTGTCCCCACAGATGTCCCCACAGACTGTCCCCACAGACGTCACCACAGACTGTCCCCACACATGTCCCCACTGATGACTGTCTCCACAGACGTCCCCACAGACTGTCTCCACAGACAACCCACAGAAATCCCCACAGATGACTGTCCCCACAGATGTCCCCACAGACGTCACCACAGACATCTTAATTAAGACAGACGTCTTAATTAAATAAATGTGAATTACACATTTTCTGTTCATTCCAAAGTTGGAATGCACAGAAAATGTGTAATTCACAGAAAATGAGAATAAGTAGATGAGAACTGACATAGAACATGTAGAAAACACTTTACCTAGTCATTTAGTGTAGAAAAGAAATCTAAGATCCGTGAAATGCTTAGTTATAGTAAAGAGCACGAGAAACAGTGTATGAAACCTATATTATGTTCTCAGATTCATAACACTGCATAGGAGGTTGTTCGTACATGTGGGCAAGGCTTATTCTAGAACACGAATGCCCAATATGGGAAATTACATGAAAACATGTGTAATTCACAGAAAATGAGAGTAAGTAGATGAGAACTGGCATAGAACACGTAGAAAACAATTCTCCTAGTAGGTTATGTAGAAAAGGTATCTAAGATCCAGGAAATGCTTTGTTACAGTAAAGAGCACAAGAAACAGTGTATGAAACCTATATTTTGTACATGTATAAGCCTAGAATTATAATTATTTTCATACAAGGCAGAGTATCCTTGAAGTAGATAATTAAGCACATTTAAACAGGTTTGGAAATCTTTAGACTTCACTGCAATGTAGCATTGAACTGGTGTACATAGTTTAGAGTAACGTTTCTTAGATTCTCAGATTCATAACAGTGTGTACGAAGTTGTTCGTACATGTGGGCAAGGCTTATTCTTGACTAAGAAAGCCCAATAGGGGAAACTACATGAAAACATGAGTAATTCAGAAAAAATGAGAGTAAGTGGATGAGAAATGGCATAGAACACGTAGAAAACACTTCTCCTAGTCAGTTAGTGTAGATAAGGTATCTAAGATCCAGGAAATGCTGAATTACAGAAAAGAGCATATTAAATAGTGTATGAAACCTATATTATGTACATCTATGTGCGTAGAACTATAAATGTGTTTCACTCAAGGCAGAGTATCCTTGAAAGAGATAATTAACAGATTTAAACAGATTTGTAAAACGTTAGAATTTACTGCAATGTAGCATTGAACTGTATAACATTTAGAGACGTTGCTTATGTTCTCAGATTCATAACACTGCGTAGGAGGTTGTTCGTACATGTGGGCAAGGCTTACACTTCAATGAGAAAGCCCAATATGAGAAACTACATGAAAAGATGAGTAATTCTTGTTCGTATATGTGGGCAAGGCTTATTCTTGACTGAGAAAGCCCAATAGGGGAAACTACATGAAAACATGAGTAATTCAGAAAAAATGAGAGTTAGTGGATGAGAAATGGCATAGAACACGTAGAAAACAGTTTACCTAGTCAGTTAGTGTAAAAAAGTAATCTAAGATCTGCGAAATGGTTAGTTACAGTAAATAGCACAGGAAACGGTGTATGAAACCTATATTATGTAAATCTAGGGGCCTAGAACTGTAAATGTGTTACATACAAGACAAGTGTATGAAACCTATATTATGTACATTTAGGTGCGTAGAACTATAAATGTGTTTCACTCAAGGCAGAGTATCCTTGAAAGAGATAACACATTTAAACAGATTTGTAAATCTTTAGACTTGACTGCAATGTAGCATTGAATTGCATAACATTTAGAGACGTTTCTCAGATTCTCATATTCATAACACTGTGTAAGATGTTGTTCGTACATGTAGGCCAGGCTTACACTTCAATGAGAAAGCCCAATATGAGAAACTACGTGAAAAGATGAGTAATTCAGAGAAAATGATAGTAAGTAGTAGAGAACTCATATAGAACACATAGAAAATATTTCTCCTATTCAGTTGGTGGAGAAAAGGTATCTAAGATCCAGGAAATGCTTAGGTACAGTAAAGAGCGCAAAAAACTGTATGAAACCTATATTTTGTACATGTATAAGCCTAGAACTATAAATATTTTCATACAAGGCAGAGTATCCTTGAAGTAGATAATTAAGCACATTTAAACAGGTTTGGAAATCTTTAGACTTCACAGCAATGTAACAGTGAAGTGGTGTACATAGTTTAGAGATGTTTTTTAGATTCTCAGATTCAAGAATGTATGTAGGAAGTCATTGGTACATGGGGGCTAGGTTTATTCTTGACTGAGAAAGCCCAATATGGGAAACTACATGAAAACATGTGTAATTCACAGAAGATGAGAGTAAGTAGATGAGAACTGACATAGAACACGTAGACAACACTTTACCAGTCAGTTAGTGTAAAAAAGCAATCTAAAATCCGCGAAATGCTTAGTTACAGTAAATAGCACAGGAAACGGTGTATGAAACCTATATTATGTACATCTAGGAGCCTAGAACTGTAAATGTGTTACATACAAGGCAGAGTATCTTTGAAGTAGATAATTAAGCACATTCAAACAGGTTTAGAAATCTTTAAACTTCACTGCAATGTAGCATTGAACTGGTGTACATAGTTTAGAGTAACGTTTCTTAGATTCTCAGATTCATAATAGTGTGTACGAAGTTGTTCGTAAATGTGGGCAAGGCTTATTGTTGACTAAGAAAGCCCAACAGGGGAAACTACATGAAAACATGAGTAATTCAGAAAAAAATCAGAGTATGTGGATGAGAAATGGCATAGAACACGTAGAAAACACCTCTCCCAGTCAGTTAGTGTACATAAGGTATCTAAGATCCAGGAAATGCTGAATTACAAAAAAGAGCATATTAAATAGTGTATGAAACCTATATTATGTACATTTAGGTGCATAGAACTGTAAATGTGTTTCACTCAAAGGCATAGTATCCTTGAAAGAGATAATTAACACATTTAAACAGATTTGTAAATCTTTAGACTTGACTGCAATGTAGCATTGAACTGTATAACATTTAGAGATGTTTCTTAGATTCTCAGATTCATAACACTGTGTAAGATGTTGTTCGTACATGTAGGCCAGGCTTATACTTCAATGAGAAAGCCCAATATGAGAAACTACACGAAAAGATGAGTAATTCAGAGAAAATGATAGTAAGTAGTAGAGAACTCACATAGAACACGTAGAAAACATTTCTCCTATTCAGTTGGTGGAGAAAAGGTATCTAAGATCCAGGAAATGCTTAGGTACAGTAAAGAGCGCAAGAAACAGTGTATGAAACCTATTTTTTGTACATGTATAAGCCTAGAACTATAAATATTTTTATACGAGGCAGAGTATCCTTGAAGTAGATAATTAAGCACATTTAAACAGGTTTGGAAATCTTTAGACTTCACAGCAATGTAACAGTGAAGTGGTGTACATAGTTTAGAGATGTTTTTTAGATTCTCAGATTCAAACAGTATGTAGGAAGTCATTGGTACATGGGGGCTAGGTTTATTCTTGACTGAGAAAGCCCAATATGGGAAACTACATGAAAACATGTGTAATTCACAGAAAATGAGAGTAAGTAGATGAGAACTGACATAGAACACGTAGACAACACTTTACCTAGTCAGTTAGTGTAAAAAAGGAATCTAAGATCCGCGAAATGCTTAGTTACAGTAAATAGCACAGGAAACAGTGTATGAAACCTATATTATGTACATCTAGGAGCCTAGAACTGTAAATGTGTTACATACAAGGCAGAGTATCCTTGAAGTAGATAATTAAGCACATTTAAACAGGTTTGGAAATATTTAGATTTCACTGCAATGTAACATTGAACTGGTGTACATAGTTTAGAGATGTTTTTTAGATTCTCAGATTCATAACACTGTGTAAGATGTTGTTCGTACATGTAGGCCAGGCTTATACCTCAATGAGAAAGCCCAATATGAGAAACTACATGAAAAGATGAGTAATTCAGAAAAAATTAGAGTAAGTGGATGAGAAATGGCATAGAACATGTAGAAAACACTTCTCCTAGTCAGTTAGTGTAGATAGGAATCTAAGATCCAGGAAATGCTTAATTACAGAAAACAGCATAGTAAATAGTGTATGAAACCTATATTATGTACATTTCGGTGCATAGAACTGTAAATGTGTTTCACTCAAAGGCATAGTATCCTTGAAAGAGATAATTAACACATTTAAACAGATTTGTAAATCTTTAGACTTGACTGCAATGTCGCATTGAACTGTATAACATTTAGAGACGTTTCTCAGATTCTCAGATTCATAACACTGTGTAAGATGTTGTTCGTACATGTAGGCCAGGCTTATACTTCAATGAGAAAGCCCAATATGAGAAACTACATGAAAAGATGAGTAATTCAGAGAAAATGATAGTAAGTAGTAGAGAACTCACATAGAACACGTAGAAAACATTTCTCCTATTCAGTTGTTGGAGAAAAGGTATCTAAGATCCAGGAAATGCTTAGGTACAGTAAAGAGCGTAGGAAACAGTGTATGAAACCTATATTTTGTACATGTATAAGCCTAGAACTATAAATATTTTCATACAAGGCAGAGTATGCTTGAAGTAGATAATTAATCACATTTAAACAGGTTTGGAAATATTTAGACTTCACAGCAATGTAATAGTGAAGGGGTGTACATAGTTTAGAGATGTTTTTTAGATTCTCAGATTCAAACAGTATGTAGGAAGTCATTGGTACATGGGGCTAGGTTTATTCTTGACTGAGAAAGCCCAATATGGGAAACTACATGAAAACATGTGTAATTCACAGAAAATGAGAGTAAGTTGATGAGAACTGACATAGAACACGTAGACAACACTTTACCTAGTCAGTTAGTGTAGAAAAGGAATCTAAGATCCGCGAAATGCTTAGTTATAGTAAATAGCACAGGAAACAGTGTATGAAACCTATATTATGTACAACTTAAGGCTAGAACTGTAAATGTGTTACATACAAGGCAGAGTATCTTTGAAGTAGATAATTAAGCATATTCAAACAGGTTTCGAAATCTTTAAACTTCACTGCAATGTAGCACTGAACTGGTGTACATAGTTTAGAGTAACGTTTCTTAGATTCCCAGATTCATAACAGTGTGTACGAAGTTGTTCGTACACGTGGACAAGGCTTATTCTTGACTAAGAAAGCCCAATGAGGGAAACTACATTAAAACATGAGTAATTCAGAAAAAAATGACAGTAAATGGCATAGAACACGTAGAAAACACTTCTCCTAGTCAGTTGGTGTAGATAAGGTACCTAAGATGCAGGAAATGCTGAATTACAGAAAATAGCATGTTAAATAGTGTATGAAAACTATATTATGTACATTTAGGTGCGAAGAACTATAAATGTGTTTCACTCAAGGCAGAGTATCCTTGAAAGAGATAATTAACACATTTAAACAGATTTGTAAATCTTTAGACTTGACTGCAATGTCGCATTGAACTGTATAACATTTAGAGACGTTTCTTAGTTTCTCAGATTCATAACACTGTGTAAGATGTTGTTCGTACATGTAGGCCAGGCTTATACTTCAATGGGAAAGCCCAATATGAGAAACTATATGATACGATGATTAATTCAGAGAAAATGAGAGTAAGTAGTAGAGAACTCACATAGAACACGTAGAAAACATTTCTCCTATTCAGTTGGTGGAGAAAAGGTATCTAAGGCATAGGAAACAGTGTATGAAACCTATATTATGTACATCTAGGAGCCCAAAACTGTAAATGTGTTGCATACAAGGCAGAGTATCTTTGAAGTAGATAATTAAGCACATTCAAACAGGTTTCGAAATCTTTAAACTTCACTGCAATGTAGCATTGAACTGGTGTACATAGTTTAGAGTAACGTATCTTAGATTCTCAGATTCATAACAGTGTGTATGAAGTTGTTCGTACATGTGGGCAAGGCTTATTCTTGACTAAGAAAGCCCAATAGGGGAAACTACATGAAAACAAGAGTAATTCAGAAAAAATGAGAGTAAGTGGATGAGAACTGGCATAGAACACGTAGAAAACACTTCTCCTAGTCATGTAGTGTAGAAAAGGTATCTAGATCCAGGAAAATCTTAGTTACAGAAAACAGCACAAGAAACAGTGTATGAAACCTATATTATGTACATCTAGGAGCCTAGAACTGTAAATGTGTTTCATACAAGGCAGAATACACTTGAAGTATATAATTAAGCACATTTAAACAGGTTTGGAAATGTTTAGACTTCACTTCAATGTAGCATTGAACTGTATAACATTGAGAAACGTTTCTTAGATTCTCAGATTCATAACACTGTGTAAGATGTTGTTTGTACATGTAGGCCAGGCTTATACTTCAATGAGAAAGCCCAACATGAGAAACTATATGATACGATGATTAATTCAGAGAAAATGAGAGTAAGTAGTAGAGAACTCACATAGAACACGTAGAAAACATATCTCCTATTCAGTTGGTGGAGAAAAGGTATCTAAGACCCAGGAAATGCTTAGGTGCAGTAAAGAGCGCAAGAAACAGTGTATGAAACCTATATTTTGTACATGTATAAGCCTAGAACTATAAATATTTTCATACAAGGCAGAGTATCCTTGAAGTAGATAATTAAGCACATTTAAACAGGTTTGGAAATCTTTAGACTTCACTGCAATGTAACACTGAACTGGTGTACATATTTTAGAGATGTTTTTTCGATTCTGAGATTCAAACAGTATGTAGGAAGTCATTGGTACATGGGGGCTAGGTTTATTCTTGACTGAGAAAGCTCAATATTGGAAACTACATGAAAATATGTGTAATTGATAGAAAATGAGAGTAAGTAGATGAGAACTGACATAGAACACGTAGAAAACACTTCTCCTAGTAAGTTATGTAAAAAGGTATATAAGATCCACGAAATGGTTAGTTACAGTAAAGAGCATGAGAAACAGTGTATGAAACCTATATTATGTACATCTAGGTCGCTAGAACTCTAAATGTGTTTCTTACAAGGCAGAGTATCCTTGAAGGATATAAATAAGCAGATTTATACAGTTTTGGAAATCTTTAGACTTCTCTGAAATGTAGCATTGAACTGGTGTACATAGTTTAGAGTAACGTTTCTTAGATTCTCAGATTCATAACAGAGTGTAGGAAGTTGTTTGTACATGTGGGCAAGGCTTATTCTAGACCACGAAAGCCCAATATTGGAAATTACATGAAAACATGAGTAATTCAGAAAAAAATGATAGTAAGTAGATGAGAACTGGCATAGAATACGTAGAAAACACTTCTCCTAGTCAGTTAGTGTAAAAAAGGTATCTAAGGTCCAGGAAAAGCTTAGTTACAGAAAACAGCACAAGAAACAGTGTATGAAACCTATATTATGTACAACTAGGAGCCTAGAACTGTAAATGTGTTTCATACAAGGCGGAGTATCCTTGAAGTAGATAATTAAGCATGTTTAAACAGGTTTGGAAATCTTTAGATTTCACTTCAATGTAGCATTGAACTGTATAACATTGAGAGACGTTTCTTAGATTCTCAGATTCATAACACTGTGTAAGATGTTGTTCGTACATGTAGGCCAGGCTTATACCTCAATGAGAAAGCCCAATATGAGAAACTACATGAAAAGATGAGTAATTAAGAAAAAATGAGAGTATGTTCATGAGAAATGGCATAGAACACGTAGAAAACACTTCTCCTAGTCAGTTAGTGTAGATAAGGTATCTAAGATCCAGGCAATAGTGAATTACAGAAAAGAGCATATTAAATAGTGTATGAAACCTATATTATGTACATCTAGGTGCGTAGAATTATAAATGTGTTTCACTCAAGGCAGAGTATCCTTTAAAGAGATAATTAACACATTAAAACAGATTTGTAAATATTTCGACTTGACTGCAATGTAGCATTGAACTGTATAACATTTAGAGATGTTTCTTAGATTCTCAGATTCATAACACTGTGTAAGATGTTGTTCGTACATGTAGGCCAGGCTCATACTTCAATGAGAAAGCCCAATATGAGAAACTACATGAAAAGATGAGTAATTCAGAGAAAATGAGAGTAAGTAGTAGAGAACTCACATAGAACACGTACAAAACATTTCTCCTATTCAGTTGGTGGAGAAAAGGTATCTAAGACCCAGGAAATGCTTAGGTACAGTAAAGAGCATAAGAAACAGTGTATGAAACCTATATTATGTACATCTAGGAGCCTAGAACTGTAAATGTGTTACATACAAGGCAGAGTATCTTTGAAGTAGATAATTAAGCACATTCAAACTGGTTTCGAAGTCTTTAAACTTCACTGTAATGTAGCATTGAACTGGTGTACATAGTTTAGGGTAACGTTTCTTAGATTCTCAGATTCTTAACAGTGTGTACGAAGTTGTTCGTACATGTGCGCAAGGCTTATTGTTGACTAAGAAAGCCCAATAGGGGAAACTACATGAAAATATGAGTAATTCAGAAAAAATGAGAGTATGTGGATGAGATCTGGCATAGAACACCTAGAAAACACTTCTCCTAGTCAGTTAGTGTAGATAAGGTATCTAAGATCCAGGAAATGCTGAATTACAGAAAAGAGCATATTAAATAGTGTATGAAACCTATATTATGTACATTTAGGTGCGTAGAACTATAAATGTGTTTCACTCAAGGCAGAGTATCCTTGAAAGAGATAATTAACACATTAAAACAGATTTGTAAATCTTTAGACTTGACTGCAATGTAGCATTGAACTGTATAACATAGAGACGGTGCTTATATTCTCAGATTCTTAACACTGTGTACGAGGTTGTTCGTACATGTGGGCAACCTTATTCTTGAACACGAATGCCCAATATGGGAAATTACATGAAAACCTGTGTAATTCACAGAAAATGAGAGTAAGTAGATGAGAACTGGCATAGAATTCGTAGAAAACACTTCTCCTAGTAAGTTATGTAGAAAAGGTATCTAAGATCCAGGAAATGCTTTGTTACAATAAAGAGCACGAGAAACAGTGTACAAAACCTATATTATGTGCATCTAGGAGCCTAGAACTGTAAATGTGTTTCTTAAAAGGCAGAGTACCCTTGAAGGAGATAAATAAGCAGATTTATACAGGTTTGGAAATCTTTAGACTTCTCTGAAATGTAGCATTGTACTGGTGTACAGAGTTTAGAGTATGGTTTCTTAGATTCTCAGATTCATAACAGGGTGTGGGAAGTTGATCGTACATGTGGGCAAGGCTTATTCTAGACCACGAAAGCCCAATATTGGAAATTACATGAAAAAATGAGTAATTCAGAAAAAAATGATAGTAAGTAGATGAGAACTGGCATAGAACACGTAGAAAACACTTCTCCTAGTCAGTTAGTGTAGAAAAGGTATCTAAGATCCAGGAAAAGCTTAGTTACAGAAAACAGCACAAGAAACAGTGTATGAAACCTATATTATGTACATCTAGGAGCCTAGAACTGTAAATTTGTTTCATACAAGGCAGAGTATCCTTGAAGTAGATGATTAAGCACATTTAAACAGGTTTGGAAATCTTTAGACTTCACTTCAATGTAGCATTGAACTGTGTAACATTGAGAGACGTTTCTTAGATTCTCAGATTCATAACACTGTGTAAGATGTTGTTTGTACATGTAGGCCAGGCTTATACTTCAATGAGAAAGCCCAATATGAGAAACTACATGAAAAGATGAGTAATTCAGAGAAAATGAGAGTAAGTAGTAGAGAACTCACATAGAACACGTAGAAAACATTTCTCCTATTCAGTTGGTGGAGAAAAGGTATCTAAGATCCAGGAAATGCTTAGATACAGTAAAGAGCGCAAGAAACAGTGTATGAAACCTATATTTTGTATATGTATAAGCCTAGAACTATAAATTTTCATACAAGGCAGAGTATCCTTGAAGTAGATAATTAAGCACATTTAAACAGGTTTGGAAATCTTTAGACTTCACTGCAATGTAACATTGAACTGGTGTACCTAGTTTAGAGTTGTTTTTTAGATTCTCGGATTCAAACAGTATGTAGGAAATTCATTCGTACATGGGGGCTATGTTTATTCTTGACTGAGAAAGCCCAATATGGGAAACTATATGAAAACATGTGTAATTCACAGAAAATGAGAGTAAGTAGATGAGAACTGACATAGAACACGTAGAAAACACTTTACCTAGTCAGTTAGTGTAGAAAAGGAATCTAAGATCCGCGAAATGCTTAGTTACAGTAAAGAGCACAGGAAACAGTGTATGAAACCTATATTATGTACATCTAGGAGCCTAGAACTGTAAATGTGTTACATACAAGGCAGAGTATCCTTGAAGTAGATAATTAAGCACATTAAAACAGTTTGGAAAGTAAATGTGTTACATACAAGGCAGAGTATCCTTGAAGTAGATAATTAAACACATTTAAACAGGTTTGGAAATATTTAGATTTCACTTCAGTTTAACATTGAACTGTATAACATTGAGAGACGTTTCTTAGATTCTCAGATTCATAACACTGTGTAAGATGTTGTTCGTACATGTAGGCCAGGCTTATACTTCAATGAGAAAGCCCAATATGAGAAACTACATGAAAAGATGAGTAATTCAGAGAAAATGAGAGTAAGTAGATGAGAACTCACATAGAACACGTAGAAAACATTTCTCCTATTCAGTTGGTGGAGAAAAGGTATCTAAGATCCAGGAAATGCTTAGATACAGAAAAGAGCGCAAGAAACAGTGTATGAAACCTTTATTATGTACATCTCGGAGCCTAGAACTGTAGATTTGTTTCATACAAGGCAGAGTATCCTTGAAGTAGATAATTAAGCACATTTAAACAGGTTTGGAAATTTTTAGACTTCACTGCAATCTAACATTGAACTGTTGTACACAGTTTAGAGACGTTTTTTAGATTCTCAGATTCAAACATTCTGTAGGAAGACAAGGTACATGTGGCCGAGTCTTATTCTTGACTAAGAAACCGAAAAGGGGAAACTACATGAAAACATGTCTAATTTAGATAAAATTCAGACGTCCCCACAGAAGTCCCCACAGACTGTCTCCACAGACATCCCCAAAGACGACTGTCCCCACAGATGTCCCCACAGATGACTGTCCCAACAGACTGTCTCCACAGAAGTCTCCACAGACTTCACTTCAGATGTCCCGACAGATGTCCCCACTGACGACTGTCCCCACAGACGTCCCCAGAGACTCTCCCCAAAGACGACTCTCCCCACAGACGTGCACACAAATGACTGTCCCCACAGACTGTCTCTACAGAAGTCCAGACAGACGTCCCGACAGATGTCCCCACAGACGACTGTCCTCACAGACGTCTCCACTGTCCCCACAGACGACGGTCCCCACAGACGACTGTCCTCACAGACAACTGTCCCCACAGATGACTGTCCCCACAGACTGTCCCCACAGACGTCCTCACAGACGTCCCCAAAGACGTCCACACAGACGTCCCCACAGACGACTGTCCCACAGACGACTGTCCCCACAGACGACTGTCTCCACAGACTGTCCCCACAGACGTCCCCAGAGACGTCCACACAGATGAGTGTCCCCACAGACTGTCCCCACAGACGTCCTCACAGACGTCCCCAAAGACGTCCACACAGACGTCCCCACAGACGACTGTCCCACAGACGACTGTCCCCACAGACGTCCCCAGAGACGTCCACACAGATGAGTGTCCCCACAGACTGTCCCCAAAGACATCCCCACAGACGTCCCCACAGATGACTGTCTCCACAGACTGTCCCCAAAGACGTCCCCACAGACGTCCCCACAGACGACTGTCCCCACAGACGTCCTCACAGAGTGTCCCCAAAGACAACTGTCCCCACAGATGACTGTCCCCACAGATGTGCACACAGACGTCTCTCCCCACAGACTGTCTCTACAGAAATCCCCATAGACGTCCCAACAGATGTCCCCACAGACGTCCCCACAGACAGACGACTGTCGTCACAGACAACTGTCCCCACAGACGTCCCCACAGACGTCCCCACAGACTGGCCCCACAGATGACTGTCCTCACAGACGACTATCTCCACAGACGTCCCCACAGACGGCCCCACAGATTGTCTCCACAGATGTGCCCACAGATGTCCCCACAGACAACTGTCCCCACAGATATCCCCACAGACGACTGTCCCCACAGACTGTCCCCACAGACGTCCCCACAGACGTCCCCACAGACAACTGTCCCCACAGACTGTAACCACAGACGTCCCCTCAGAGGTCCCCTCAGGCGTTTCCACAGACGACTGTCCCCACAGACGGTCCCCACAGACTTCCCCACAGACGACTGTCCCCACAGAAGTCCCTACAGACGTCCCCACAGACGTCACGACAGACTGTCCCCACAGACGTCCCCACAGATGTCCCCACAGACAACTGTCCCCACAGACGACTGTCCCCACAGACTGTCCCCTCAGACGTCCCCAAAGACTGTCTCCACAGTCCCCACAGACGATGGTCCCCACAGACGACTGTCCCCACAGACGACTATACCCACAGACGTCCCCACAGACAACTGTCCCCACAGACGACTGTCCCCACAGACTGACTCCACAGACGTCCCCACAGATGTCCCCACAGACGACTGTCCCAACAGATGACTGTCCCCACAGATTGTCCCAACAGACTGTCCCCACAGACGTCCCCACAGACTGTCTCCACAGTCCCCACAGACGACTGTCCCCACAGATGTCCCCACAGACGTCCCCACAGACTGTCCCCACAGACATCCCCACAGACGACTGTCCCCACAGACTGTCCCCACAGACGTCCCCACAGACATCCACACAGAGGACTGTCCCCACAGACTGTCCCCAAAGATGTCCCCACAGACGTCCCCACAGACCTCCCCACAGACGTCCACACAGACGACTTTCCCCACAGACGACTGTCCCAGCAGACAACTATACCCACAGACGACTGTCCCCACAGACGTCCCCACAGACTTCCCCACAGACTGTCCCCACAGACGGCTGTCCCACAGACGACTGTCCCCAAAGAAGTCCCCACAAACGTCCCCACAGACGTTTCCACAGACGTCCCCACAGACTGGCCCCACAGACGACTTTCCCAACAGATGACTGTCCCCACAGATTGTCCCCACAGACGTCCCCACAGACTGTCCCCACAGATGACGGTCCCCACAGACTGTCCCCACAGACATCCCCAGAGATGACTGTCCCCACAGACGTCCCCACAGACAACTGTCCCCACAGACGACTGTCCCAACAGATCACTGTCCCCACAGACGTCCCCACAGACTGTCCCCACAGACGACTGTCCCCACAGACGACTGTCCCCACAGACTGACCCCACAGATGTCCCCACAGATGTCCACACAGACGACTGTCCCAACAGATGACTCTCCCCACAGATTGTCCCCACAGACGTCCCCACAGAAGACTGTCCCCAAAGACTGTCCCCACAGATGTCCCCACAAACGTCCCCACAGACGTCCTCACAGACGACTGTCCCCACAGACGTCCCCACAGACTGTCTTCACAGTCCCCACAGACGACTGTCCCCCAGACGACTGTCCCCACAGACTGTACCCACAGACTGTCCCCACAGACGTCCCCAAAGACTGTCCCCACAGATGTCCCCACAGACGACTGTCCTCACAGACTGTCCCCACAGACGACTGTCCCCACAGATGTCCCCACAGATGACTGTCCCCACAGACATCCCCACAGATGTCCCCACAGACTGTCCCCACAGATGACTGTCCCCACAGATGTCCTCACAGACGGTTGTCCCCACCGACTGTCCCCACAGACGACTGTCCCCACAGACGTCCCCACAGACTGTCCCCACAGACGACTGTCCCCACAGATGTCCCCACAGACGAGTGTCCCCACAGACGTCCCCACAAATGTCCCCACAGACGACTGTCCCCACAGATGTCCCCACAGACGAGTGTCCCCAGAGATGTCCCCACATACGTCCCCACAGACTGTCCCCACAGATGACTGTTCCCACAGATGTCCCCACAGATGACTGTCCCCACAGACGTCCCCACAGACGTCCCCACAGATGACTGTCCCCACAGATGTCCCCACAGATGAGTGTCCCCACAGACGTCCCCACAGACGTCCCCACAGATGTCCCCACAGACGTCCCCACAGACTGTCCCCACAGACGACTGTCCCCACAGACGTCCCCACAGACAACTGTCCCCACTGACGTCCCTACAGACGTCCCCACAGACGTCCCCACAGACTGTCCCCACAGTCTATCCCCACAGACTGTCCCCACAGACGACTGTCCCCACACACGTCCCCACAGACGAGTTTCCCCACACAAGTCCCCACAGACTGTCCCTACAGACGTCCCCATAGATGTCCCCACAGAAGGTCCTGCTGAGCAGGGTGGGGGCAGACCCAGCTCAGTCTGCTGCTCATGGCCCTGGTAACTTGGGGAGGATGTATTTGGCCCACGCCCTAGCCCTGGGGTGGGGACGGGCCTTTTTCTTGGGGATTAGTCTTTGCTGGTCCCAGCAGAAAGGGCTTGGAGCCCTGAACCCTGCACAGGGTGGCTCCTGCTCTTCAGTCACAGCTAGCCCTTCCCAGGAAGCAAAGTGGCTCCTAAGGATCGGGTCGGGCCAATTCCAATGTGACAACAACAACTTTTGTCAAGCTCTCACCCTGGGCCGGGTTCTGCTCCGGTGAGCTAATCACTTAGTCCCCACAACCCCGGTGGACGGAGTCCTGACTGGCTCTCCACCTCCTTCCTGTGAGGCACACAGCACAGAGGGCATCGCCATGGCCGCAGGAGAGGCACCCCGCTGGGACTGAACCCAGGGCACCTGGCTTCACAGCCTGCTGGCTCAGCTCCTGGCTGACACTGGGCATGGCGCTAGGACCACTGCCCGCCCGTCCTCACCGGCCTGCAGGCCGAGGCTGCATTCCCCTGTCTCTGCTAGCCTCGGGCGACTCCAGTGTGAAGGCCTGGCAGCCCTTCCCTGTGTTGCCTAGGGACAGGGGGCTCGCCTGGCATTCCCTGTGGTGGTGTCGGAGTGAGGGGGCCTGATGGGTCCCCCAGCTCTGGAGGAGTGAGAGGCTCTGCTTCGGTGGGAGAATCAGAGACTGTCCATCCTTCGGAGCACAGCCGAGGGGAGCCACGCAGCCAGCCTTTGTAGAGCCACGGAATCTGCCTGAGTATATGGAAACCCCGGATGAGGTGGGAACATGCACAACCTGAGAGGAGCCAGTACAGACATATTATCACAAAGCATCAGACTCATATCCTGAGACATGCCTTTATTATTTGTAAAATGAATTTTTAAAAAATATATATTTTATTGATTTTACACAGAGAGGAATTGAGAGGGACAGAGAGTTAGAAACATTGATGAGAGAGAAACATCGACCAGCTGCCTCTTGCACACCCCCACCTTGGGATGTGCCCGCAACCAAGGTACATGCCCTTGACTGGAATCGAACCCGGGACCTTTCAGTCCTCAGGCTGACGCTCTATCCACTGAGCCAAACCGGTCCCGGATGTAAAATGTATTTTTATTGACTTCAGAGAGGATGGAGAGAGAGACATCAATGATGAGCAAGAATCATTGACCGGCTGCCTCCTGCCTGCCCCTTTTGGGATTGAGCCCATAACCAGGGCATGTGCCCGGGGCCCGTCAGTCTGGACGGGACTGAAGCATGTCTTTATTTCAGGGGAGTTTCTTCCTGGAGGTAACTGAGCGGGAGGGACAGGGTGAGAGCGTGGGGGCCTCCGCACCGAGGGGCCAGGCTGGTCCCTGAGAGCCTGGGGCCCCCGGGGGCAGCGGCTGGTCTGTTCCTGCCGTGTGGGCCCACATTTTAAAAAGCCAGAGACTCACCTAGATTTTTGTTGGAAGTCCCCACATGTTAAATGCCAGCTAGTTCAGGCGAAACATACTAGTCAGAGCAGCCCTCGGCGGCCAGCGTGGCTCTCAGGCCTGCTTCTTGGCTGTGTCCACAGGAGGCGGAGTACCCCCTGTAACCCCCCTGGGTTGGTACTGTCCAGTTCTGACATTTACTCTTTCCTGAGAGAGGAAGGAAGGTCTGGGCGGCAGCACACCTGCCTCCCGATGCCCGCCCTGCCGCCCAGCACGCAGTGGGCCTGGCCAGTGCCCTGCAGGCAAAGACCTTCCCAAAGCTTCGCCCCTCTCGCCGGTCCCCAGGTGCTGTCCTTCCAAAGCGCCAGCCAGATGGGAGTGCTGCTGGCGGGCGTCGGCGCCCAGGCCTTCTCAGACATGGACCCCAGGGCGCTGGCGCAGGTCCTGAGAAGCGCCGGCTCCCTGCCCATGTCCGCTCTGTCACCGGCCCAGCAGCAAGGCATCCTCAGCAAGGTGAGGGGCAGGTCCCGCGGGTGCCCAGCGCTTGCCCACAGCCTGTGGCTTTGGGGTTTGTGAGTGGGCGGGGTTAGCCCAGCCTCCGGAAAGAGGTTCCTCCGGGGATGGGTTCCTCGGGGGAGGGGGTTCCTCCGGGGAAGAGGTCTTCCGGGGGGGGGGGGGGTTCCTCCGGGGAGGGGTTCCTCCGGGGGGAGGGGGTTCCTCCGGGGAGGGGTTCCCGGGGGGGGGGGGTTCCCCGGGGGAGGGGTCCTTCGGGGGGGGGGGGAGTTCCTCCGGGGATGGGTTCCTCCGGGGAGGTGGTTCCTCCGGGGAGGGGTTCCTCCGGGGAGGGGGTCGAGCCTGGAGAAGGCTTCTTCCTGCCGCCTTCCCTCCCTCCAGAGAGCACTTGGCTACGTTGTACTTCTTCTCAGACCCCACAGCTCTCCTAGCCCCTCACACCCGGAGGACTCTTCTTAAACTAGGTTTCCTGATATAATAACATTTAAATGTTGATTTTCCAACCTCAAAGTGAGTCTGAAGCTCCCAGAGTGCCTCTGAAAGCCCTTCTGGGTTCACAGTCACACCAGCTCCTCTTCCGCACTCGGCAGGGGCCTTTTCCGACCGCAGAATCTCTTAGAGACCAAACACGAGACATCTGCCCCCAACGACAACCCCTGCAGCAGCAGGAGCACTGATGGTTAAAATAAAGATTGAAGGTTTTGATTTTTTTACAGAGAGGAAGGGAGAGAGACAGAGAGCTAGAAACGTCGATGAGAGAGAAACATCGACCAGCTGCCTCTTGCACACCCCCCACTGGGGATGTGCCCGCAACTAATGTACATGCCGTTGACCGGAATCAAACCTGGGACCCTTCAGTCTGCAGACCGATGCTCTATCCACTGAGCCAAACCGGTTTCGGCAAAATAAAGAGCGAAGGTTTTGAAATAAGACAGACATGAATCTCACTATCAACCAATCACTGAGTAAGCCTCAGTTTTCTTAGCTGTACAATGGGGCTAGTGACCCTGGATGGGTTTTGTGCTGGGGAAGCACTTGGCACAGCGCCTGGCATCTCCCACGTGGCTGTCCGTCAGTGCCCTCTCGCTCTGCAGGTGACCGGAGCGGGAGCTGGCACCCCAGGTATGGTGGAAGTGCCAGGGGCCCTCTTTAAGGAAGTGTCCCTCTTTGACTTAAGGAGGGAACTTGGACTCAACTCCACTGTCCTAAAGGAGAAGGCATTTCGGAGGAGTCAGGTATGACTGCTGAGATCGGACATGGTGAATGAGGAGTTCCCACACCAGCGAACCCCACTGGCGAGGCCTTCCCAGCACTGGCTGGGGAGGTCCTCCAATGAGATGACCTCGATTCCACTCTAGCTACCCGAAGGGAACCCTGGGAAGGCTCAGCCTCAGAGGGTTTCCCTGCTGCCGCCAGGTGCTGTCCAGGGCACCGGTGCTGCCGCCTGCCTGCCCGTAGGCTGGGGCTCCGGTGACCCCTCCGTGGAGCAGCTCCCAGAACGCAGAGCAGCCCTCTGCTCTTTGGGTCACTGGTTCTTAGGGAAGGATGTGATGGGAACAGTGGGAGAGAGGCGGGAGCAGAGCATGGGGTTGGGGCGGAGCTTCCCTGCATCCAGCGCCCCCCTCACCAGCCCCACCATTGAGCTTCTAGCTCCCTCCCTCCCTGGAGGTCAGGGGCCGGCCTGAGAGTCCCACCTTCTGATGACATAGTGGCTTGCTGCTTCCGCTACCTGGGCATCCTGTGTTCAGGAACTACCAGCCCGGTCGGGCAACGCAGAGGCAGAGGGCGGCAGCCCAGCTTCCTGCAGTGGCTCTCCCTCCACCCTGCTCAGGGCGGCCTGGTGTGGGAGCGGCCTGCCACCCCTCCCCTCCCAGCTCTGCCCCTTAGCAACTCCTGGGCAAGTCAGCCTGGGAAGCCTCTGTCTTCCCATCTGTAAAATGGGTCATGTGTGCCTTCCCCACTGGGCTTCCCGGTGAATGCCCCCTCTCCCCCCACCAAACTGGCATTGTTCTCTCCCCTCAGGCCTTGTTCCTGTTTGAGCTGCTGTCCCAGACCAGCAGGCTGGCCGAGCTCCTGAGGTAGGGAGCGCAGCTTGCTAGCTCTTCGGAGCCTGGGAGAGCTGGGCAGATCCTCTGCAGCCCATGCCACAGGGGCTCTGCCTTCTCTCCTCCTCCTCCCCATCTCACCCAACCACTCTCCCCGCCCCTGTCTTTCTCCAGTGCCAGGCAGCTGGTCAAGGGTGTGGCGTGCTCCCACATCGACGCCATGAGCGCCGACTCCTTCCTGGCCCTCTTCCAGTATTTTGAGAACAACCTCTCTCTGCTTTCACCCTATCAGGTACCTTTCTGCTTCTGCTTCTCGCTTTCTACCCCGGGAGCTGACCTGGCATTGACTGGCTCTGAAGATAGTGATGCTGGCGATATTCTGGTGCAAATGATGGTGTGGGCGCAAATACCGAGCTCGGCTTTCCCCAGTTTCTTTCATTTTTTAAAAAGTATGTTTTTATTGATGTCAGAGAGGAAGGGAGAGGGCGATAGAAACATCAGTGAGGAGAGAAAATCATTGCTAGATGCCTCCTGCGAGACCCCCTATTGGGAATGGAGCTCACACCCGGGCAGGTGCCAGTCAGGGGATCGAAAGTGACTCCTGGTTCATAGGCCAATGCTCAGCCATGAGCCACGCCGAACGGGCTCCAATTCTTTCTTAGATGCTCCACATGCCCCGCCTCCAAAGCCCGAGCTTTCAGAGGGCGGTCTTTTCGCACTCTGCTCTGAGCCTTAAGGCACGCCCGGGAGGCGCAGCGTCGACTGCTCACAACCACATCCCAGACCAAAGGCGCCCGTCAGCCACATGCTCGCCCGGCCGGCGTGGCCAGGACAGAGCTGCTTTAGGGTCTTTTCTTTTCACTGACGCCTTCGAGGTCTCCGGTGACATGCTCTTCTCACAGACAAACACTTCGGTGCTGGGCATATCTTGGGCCTTGACTGAGGTCATGGCTTCACGGGTATTTGCATACGTCCAAACGCATCCATTGTACGCTTCAAACCAGTATGGCTCTTAGCATACAATGATAGTTCAATAAAGCTGTCAGGAATACAGGTTGCTGGCTTTCTCTTAGAGCAGGTCTGGGGGACCCTGTGGGCTGCCTCCTCACCACTCCCTGGTGGGAATGTCCCCCGGTGGAGGCGGAGGTGGGGGAGGCCAGCCGCCTGGAGCAGAGCCCCCCCAACAACTCCTCTCCCAGACGCTCCTGTTCTTCCACCTGCACATACCGCTTCCTCAGAAAAGTTGCATTTTTTCTTTATATTTTTTGCTAAAAACACGTAATTATCATATAAGAAATAGCAAGAAAGTAAAATTTCCTTGGAACAGTGGTCCCCAGAAATTCTGCTGTCACACTTGAGGGAGGTGCTCCTGGCATCGCGTGTGTGGGGGCCAGGGCTGCAGCTTCACACACCGAGCGCAGAGGGCAGCGTCCAGCACATGGGAACCCCGCGCCCCCCCCTCTTCTGTCCCCCCTCCCCCCTCCCCCTCCTCCCCGTGCCAGCGCCCAGCTCATGGCCACCTCCTGAGGCCAGCAGGGCTGCGGCTAGACTGCTCCACGGGCAATGGCAGGGAACGCTGGCTCCTGACTCTGAGGGTGGGGTGTGTATAAAACACACTTACCTGCAACTTCAAAAGTACAAGCGAGCTCATACTGTGTACACTGTTCTCCTTAACTTATATACAACACATATATATATATATATATATATATATATATATATATAAATTAGGGTATGAACATCATTGCATATTAATATATGCAAATTTACCTGTGGAAATAGGTAATTGTGCAGTATTCCGCTGCACAATTGCCTGGTTAGGTAAATTATGGCTATCCCATAATTTACCTAAGCAGGCAGCCCCCACTGAGGGTCATGACAGCGAATCTTCCGTTTTTGCCATTATAAACAAAACCGTGGGGAGCATTCTTAGACTTAAAGTTTTGTGTTCATCTTTAAGCTATTGCCTCGGTTTCCTCATGCACAAACTGGCACAACGGTGGTCCCTACACCCTAGGGTGTTCTATAAACAAGACACATCTGTGAAGGGCTTAGAGCAGTCTTGGGCCAGACAGCACAATCTTGTTTGTCCTTCTTATAATTTCACTAAATGCTACAACTTTTTGATCTTTCAGGTCAATTGTTTGGCGTGGAAAGCCTGGGAGGTTTCCGGGTCCTTCATGCAGCCCTTCCTCTTGGCTGCACTCCCGTGAGTGAGCGTGGGCCCCTTTCTGGCTAGGCCATAGGGTTGGGGGGGACTTGTGAGGAGCCAGAGGCGGAGTGGAGCGCCCCTGAACAGTGACGCCCTCGAGACATAGGGCGTAAATTCTGGGCCCACAGATATTTCAGACCCTTGCTTTTTCTTGTTATTTAAAAACCAAAGCCAAAGCAGCGTAGGCCCAGGAAGCAGGTCCGGCCTGGCGGCCTCGCTCTGTGCCCACGCTCCAGGAGGCAGGGCTGGGTGAGCTGTGGGGCTTTGCCTGGTATGTGTGGGCACTCAGGCCTGGGGCAGTCCTACTTTCAAAACATGGTCTGGACACGGTTTCTGCTTTTCTCCTCTTGTTGTTATTGTCTTCATTCATTCAAAAACATTTATTGAATGCTTACTATGTACTAGCTCTTAGAAATAACTAAATTTTCCCCATAAAGAGCTTACAAGCTCATAGGGGAAAGACAGTTAAGCATGAAACCAATTATAGTATCAAGTTGATATTTAGTTAAAAGTGATAGACTCTTAACTCAAATTGCCTTAGGCAATAAAAGGCAATTTTGTATTTAGGTAGCTGGGATGTCCAGAGATGGATTTCAGGCATGGCTAGATCCAGGGGCTAAAATTATGTCATCTGCCTCTTAGCCTTGCTTTCCTCTGTAGGCTTCCCTGTCAGACAGTCTCTCTCTGTGGTGGCCCCTGGCAGATCCAAAGTCACATCTTCCTAGTTTCATGTTTGGGGAAGAGAAAGACATTCTCTTCCCATTCTTCCCAATAAGACCTGGGCTGGACTGTCATGGGCCTACATTGGGCCAATTTGCTCTTCTTGACCCAGCCATCAGGTTTGGAAGGATGGATAACTCGGCTGGAGCTGAGAGTGGATGGGACCCCCAAAGCACATGGTCTTACAGTGAAGGAGTGATTCTTTGGGAAAGCCAGGTGGTAATGGGGAATGGACACTGGAGCAGTGGAGGGAATACTAGTCTTTGCTTCAGACAGGAAGTCAGAGCTTGAAGAATGAGGTGGGTTAATGAGTGTAAGAGGGACACTGCAGGTAGGGGCCAGGAGTTCCGTCCAGCAGGGATACATGCAGGGAACATCCCTGGGAACACGGGATGTGATCTGCAGAGTCAGTGTCAAAGAGAAGGCCAGAGAGGTAGGGACTGTCAGACCAGCGAGTGCTGTGTGGGGCCCTGAGGTTCATTGTGTTCTGGGCACAGCTCTCAGATTTACGTTTCAGAAAGGCCATCTCCGCTGCCCCGTGTCCCATTCATAGCAGAGCATGATGGGAATTTTGAATCCCATCCTTAGAAAAGCAGCATGATGGGAAATTTGATTCCCACCTGTAGGAGAGGAGCATGATGGGAGTTTGGTCCCCACCCCTAGGGGAGGAGCATGATGGGAGTTTGGTTCCTATCCCTAGAAGAGCGCCATAATGGGAAGTTTGTTTCCCATCCATAGAAGAGATGCACGATGGGTGGGAGGCTTGCAACCTGCCCAAAGGAGCCACATCACTGGGAGAACACACATTAAAGAATCCCCTGTGAGAAGCTCTTGGGCATGCAGACTCTGGCCCCCAGGGCAATCCAGAGCAGCCACCGTCTTCCTGCCCTTGGTTCCCACCTCTCTCCAGGGCTCGCTACCTAGCATCCATGCCAGCCTCCAGGTGTGTGCCCCTTCTGATCGGCCTGGGGAAGATTCGGTTGGACTACTTGGTGTTAGATCCCCACAAAATGACTCTGGTCCTCAGGAAAGTGCAGCAGTGCCTGGTAAGGAGCCTTTTTGGGCGACACTTTCACTGATGTCCCTCCCCACGCCCCTCACCCGGGGCTCCCCTGGGGAGCCTGGCCATCTGGCTGGGACCTCAGCCCGATGTGGGTCTGAAGCTGGCTCTGAAGTCGCTGTGTGGGGCAGTCTTGTCCCTGGTGCTGGAGACTGCTGTTCTGGGCCCCGAAGGAGGGCAGACCGCTCAGGGGCCAGGAAGAGCCTAGCACAGTGTCTGGGCTGTGGACACGCCTCTGCTGGGGGCTGTCTATGGGCTGTGGGAGAGTCACCTTCACTCCCCGAGCCCCTGTCGCTATCTGCACGTGGCTGAGCACTTCCTGTGCAGAGTTGTCGAGGCCCAGGATAGGCGAGGTGCTGTTCAGTACCAAAGCCCAGTGGGACCTGGCCTCGCCGACATCTTTAATGGGCTGTTATTAGCAGTTACAGTTACCCTGGAGATGAACGTGGACCAAGACCTGCAAACACCCAGCATGGCCACAGAGCGAGCGCTTGGTAACCGCTAGCTCAGCTGTCATGTTGAGAAAGCGCTCTGAAGACCTTCAGAGCTACGCGCACTGGGCGCTGCTTTTCTTGTTCATGGGCTGTTGTCACAATGGTCCCAGCTCGGGGGCTCCTCAGGCAATGGCAATGAAGCCAGCCCTCATCCACTCCCCTCACCACGTGCCAGGCCTCTGGCCAAACTGGCTCCCGTGGGGTCTCCCCAGAGGTCCCTCAGGTCTTCCCGGGGCAAGGTCAGGCCAGGCTATCTGTACTGGTCCATGGCAGGGCGGGTGGGAAGATGCAGAGTTTTCTGAGGTTTGGGATGGGAAGTGATTTTAAAGGGTCACCATGTTGGGCCCCGCTGGTCCTGCCATGCACCACGTGTCGGTTTCAGAACAACTCCATTCCCGATGAGTACACCGTGGACATCGTGGGGAAACTGCTCTGCCACTTGCCAGCGACCGTCATCAAGCATGGAGTGTCCCGCAGGGCCTGGGCCACTGCCCTGCACGGCCTCAGAGCCTGCGCAGAGCTGAGCCCCGAGCAGGGTGCTGTGGTGAGGCTGCGGCTGCTGGAGCAGCACGGGTGAGCGGGTCGGGCGCAGCTCCAGGTGGGCCTGTCTGGCCAAGGGGCACAAGCCCTGGCCTCCTGCCCTCAGACAGTCTCCTGCCTAGGATGAGGCTAGATGCTTGCATTCATTCTGCAAACTGGCCTTCTCCTTTCGGCCTCAGACTCCCTGGAAAGGGAGAACCATGGTAGCTGCTTTCAGGCCTCACGTGGCTGTCCCCACACATGTTGGCATACGGAAAGGGGAAGCGTTGTTGTCATGACATAATAATAATGACAATGGTGATGATATAAATAACCGAGGTGTTGTCACTCTCAGTGAGCGAGGATTCCCTGGGAAAATGAACTGTTTTTCCCCTGTAGAATTTTATGACGTTTGCTCAGATAGTTAAGTAGGGGCTAGTAGGGTCAATGGTTAGACAACAAATGTTCTTGAAGAAATGGCTGTATCCCAGGCACTGTACTATTATAAAGAGTTACGAATATGGAGTTGGGAGCAAAATTCCTTGGGTTAAAATTTTGTTTCTATCATCTACTGCCCGTGTGACCTGGGAAAAGTTACCAAATTTCTTTGCACTTTATTTTCTCATCTGTAGAATGGGGACAGTGATAGTCCCATAGGATGAACTGAGTTAATGCAAACACAGTGTTACCACAGTGCCCAGTCCACAGGACTATGTGGCAACTGTGCTCTTTTTAGAGCCACAGATGCAGCAGTTCAAGATGGGTGTGGTTCCTGTCCTCATGGAGCTCAGGCCTAGCAGGGTTACATATATACATTAGAGTGTTAGAGGCTGGGTGCACGAATTTGTGCACATTGAAAGGAAATTAATTAGAAGAAATATTTTAGAGGCGAGGGAGGGACCGAGGGAGGTTGGCTCCAGGGTGTGCCCGGCCCATCTCGCCCAGTCCTGATTGCTAGACCCCAGCAGCAAGCTCACCTACAGGTCAGAGCGTCTGCCCCCTGGTGGTCACTGCGCATCATAGAAACTGGTTGAATGATTGAATGAATGGTCGGATACTTAGCAGTTTAGGCATAAATATATATATATATATAGTGTACACACACACACACACACACACACACACACATTGTGAATCCTCACTGAGGATATTTTTCCATTGAATTTTGGATAGAATGGGAGATGGAGAGATTGAGAGAGAGAAACACATCGATTGGTTGCCTCCGCACTTGCTTCTGACCAGGGCCGAAGATTGAGCCTGCAATCCAAGTACGTGCCCTTGACTGAAATCAAACCCGGGACCCTTTAGTCCATGGGCCAATGCTCTATCCACTGAGCCAAACCAGCTAGGACTGGGATAATATTTTCAATCAGAGAGATGGGGGAGGGGTGTGTGTGGCCAGAGTTGGCTTGCCTAGGCCTAAGAGAGGGGTTATCACTACTACCTGGGCAGCCCCCCTTCAGAAATGCCACCGAATGTGGTGTGAGGCACTTCATTGAAGACATTTGTGGTCTCTGTAAGAACAACAGTAGATTCTATGTTAGTGCTGTCAGTAGCTGGTCAGTATTCAAGAGGATATTTTGTCTCGTTATAAGGGAAGACTCTTATGACAATTTAAAGAAACACATAGATCATTACTCTTCTATTGAAGAGGGCGAGGAAGGAAATGACTGAAATTTAAAAATTCAATTTAAGCTACAAATGGGTTGCTGAGTTCAGAAATTGAATGTAATGGAAAACTGCAGGGATGGACTTCAGGCATGGTTGGATCCAGGAGCTCAAATGGTATCCTCAGGAATTTTTCTCTTACACTCAGCTCTGTGTTCTTGGGTGTGGTCATACTATCACCAGTGGTGATAGGAAGGGCCTCCAATATCTTTTTTACTATACCGGATACCAGAAGAAAAAGAGAGAGAAAGAGAGAGAGAGAGCGCACACTTCTTTCTTTCTATATTTTTTATTTATTTATTTTTATTAAGGTATTATATGTGTACATATCTTTCCATTGCCCCCCCCCCGCCCCCCAATGCCCATACATGCCTCCCCCACACCCCTCCAGAGTGAGAGAGCTTCTTTAGCAGTTCCTTCAAAATTCCTAGGGATGATTCTGATTGGTCAGCCTGTATGCACAGCAGCTTGGCCAGGCAAGTGGGACCATGTGGTTGGCAGTCTTTCCACACATGAAGATAGTCTGTTTCTGAAAGAAAAGATGCTGGGACAAGGACAACAGCACGGCGTCTGATTTATTGCTCTTTCTCTCTTCTCAGACCCCCTCAGAATTGGACAGCCGAGACGGCGAGGGACTTGGGACCCTTTCTAGTTCTTTTCTCAAAAGATGAATTAAGCTCTGTTGCCTCAAAGGTACCTGTGTGTCCTCTTGTGAGGAGGCGGGAGGGGTCTGGAGGGGAGACTGTGGTCCGGTACACTCCACAGGGTGCTGCAGGTTTGTTTTCTGGAACTTCCCTGCCCTGAAGGGCTCAATGTTGGCAGCTTCACCCCAGGAGGCCAAGGGGCAGGACGGGAGTGAGGCCACCGCTGCCTGAGCTCCCACCCTTCCACATGCCTCTAGCCCTGCTCTTCCCACACGCATGCTTGTTCCAGGTCTTACATGCACCAGTGCCATGTGCATACACACATGCCAGCCTATGTAAAGGGTGTGTGCTTTCATTGTTGAACATTTGTTGAATTATTGTGGAGGTTGAATATTGCTTTATATGATAGAAACCAGGTTAGTTGGGCTAGGGATTAAATTTATGTGAGAAGCTGCTATGAAGGAAGGAAAACCTGAGCCAGCAAGTCCTGGTATAGCGTAAGGCTGCTTTCGATGTGTGTTTACTGTGCTTTATTACTTCTCCTCATTCCTCTACTCTACCCCACACAGTTTCCTGATATCCTTCAACAAACAGCTTCCAAGATGGTGGGGATCTTGCCCCCCAAAGAATTCCTCTGGGCTGTCTTTGAATCTGTTCGGAACAGCAGCGAGAGGGGCTCTGGCAGTGACCCCAGCCCTGGTGAGTGAACGGGGCACTTGAGCCGGTGCCAGGGCACAAGTGTTTTGGCGGAGTCACTGGCATCAAGGCCTCCTCTCTGGGGGACTGGCGAAATGGTTGCAAAGCAACAGGGTGGCAAGAATCCACACACCAACGGCCCCCTTGTATGGTGACTTGAAGGGCGGCTGCGTGCCTGACCCAGGCCGGTAGTTACTGGTAGACACAGCATTTCACAATGGTTGGCTTAAGGGGCCCCAGTGGCTGAGCGGCTGTTTGCAGGGCTGGGGCCAGGCTGGGTGGGTTTGAACCCTGGTCGGCTGCGTGCTGAGTGTGTGATCTGGGTTAGCTTTTTAACTTCTCTGTGCCCCCGTGTTCATCCTCTGTGAAACAGCAGTAGAAGTTCCTACCTGAATAGGCTATGCAAGCTTGTCAAACTGTGGCCGGCGGGCCGCATGCCTCGTTCATTATGCAGTCTGCGGGCCATGGTTCGACATACTGTGTGAGGACTAGTGGATTTAACCTCTAACATGTTCCCACAGAGCCTGGTATGTAGGAAATGCTCAGGGAGTGTTAAGTGTTTTTATTTTTAAAAAAATGCATTTTTATTGATTTCACGTTCAAATGTTTTGGGGATAGCCAGACAATAAATGATGCAGTAGTATGCTGAGTGAGCTAAGTGCATGAAGGAAAATAAAGCAAGGGAAGGGGTCAGGGAGTATGGGTGGGGCTGTGATTTGAAAAAGGGATATTTCAGTGAGAACCTGACACTCTAGTAAAGACCTGAGGGGGTGGGGAGGGACTCGTGGACATTTGGATTTAGAATCTTCGAGGCAGAAGGATGGGTGAGGGGGTGGGGCGACACCGGCCTGCCCTCAGGCCTTGGTGAGAGGCCTGAGCCCTGGGCGTCCCTGGGAAGGGGCTCCCGGGCGTCCAGCGGAACATTCCGACCTGATTTGTGTTTCCCGGTGGCCTCCACTCCTCGGCTGTCTCATCCTCCCGCCCTGAGGGCTGGGCACCGTAATCTCCCCCACTTTCCCAGCCAAGGAACTGGAGGGTCAGAGAGACAAAGAGACTGGGTCACAGTCTCAGTTAGTAAATGGCAGCTCTTGGGTGTCCCCCCCATTCAGGGGAGCTCAGAGCCTTGCAGCCAGAGGCCAGGTGGCAGCACCTAGTCTGTGCCCACGCGGGAGGGCTCGCCTAGTGCGGGGTCTGAGCTGCCAGCGGTCCTCAGGGTTAGTCACCGCAGTGCTTACAGCTGCTGAGGGCTTAGCAGGAGTCCTGCTCGGCTTCATTTCAGCTGACCTGTGTGCTGAAATTCCACAGACGTACGCTGGGCACCGGCCCTGTGCCCGGGAATGCAGCGGCGGGACGGCTCCCTGCTCAGCCACTCTGGTCCTCCGGTCCACACTGCCGCCTGGGCCTGTTGTCCCTGGAGACGGAGAGGGCATCTAGGAGGGACGAGTCTCTGTCCCTTCCACGGGGGTTATGATAATGATGTCTGAGGGCCTCGCACCGGGCCCTTGACCTGGTCCAATCTCACTCCTTGATTGGAATCCAGAGAATTTTGAGGCGGGAGTGCACAGGCTCGGGAAGCGCTGGGCGAGCTGGTGCTGGCGGTTTGTCAGCATCAGCATCCAGGATCGCTTTTAAGACAGGAGCTGTGGTGTTCTCCCCGGTTGCCACCTCTGGGCCACAAAGGCAATCTCTCACCTCCGCGCTGAGGGTGGGCACTGGCTCACTAGGTGAGTTCCAGCTGCTCAGAGTGAGCTGGGCAGGCTCTCCTGCCACTGCTCCTCTTGCCTGGGAAGGAAGGCCCCGCCCCCCATGATTTTAGGAGAGGTCCTTTCTCATAATCCTGAAACCCTCAACTCTGGGTTTCAAACTCAAATGGATGGGGTGGGTGGCAGGTGGCGAAAACAATAGAAAGTGTGAGAGTGCTCACTGCCTCCCTGACACCACGTGCTTCATGGGTGACGCCACGTGGTCCTCACAGAAGTCCGACCAGGGGTTCCCGCTTGTCCAGGCAGCACACATGCATGGAGGGTTAAGAGCTTTGGATTTGAATTTGCAACCAGGATCTTCACGGGCAGCTCCTGCTGCCCTTAAGGCAGTTTGCAGTCTAGCTGTGATGTTGCAAAGCTCCTACTGGGTGCAGGTGGCTGTGTGAAACATTGGCAGGTTCACGATGTTGTTACCAGGTGATTAGAAGTGGGGCTCAAGCTGCGCCGGGTCCTGCTGTCAGTTCTCCGTTCACTGCCTCTCGGGGATGAAGCTGACAGGAGCATTACTCACATCAACATGGAAACACATTTCCTGAGCTGCTTTCCTCCTGCCTCCCCCGCGCTCCGTTTCAGGTTGCCATGGAGTTGAGGTCCCCTCTTCCGATGACATCTTCAAGCTGGCCGAAGCCAATGCCTGCTGGGCCCCCCAGGACCTGCGCTGCCTGGAGGAAGCCACGTTCCTCAGGAGTGTGGAGCTTCTGGGGGCCGTTGGGGGCTTCCTCCGGCCTCAGCTGACCGCCCTGAAGGAGAAGGCGATCCAGGTGAAGTGACCGGGGGCGGGATGGCTAGCAGGAGGAACACCCACACCACGGCCAGCCCGTCCACCACGGAGCCAGAGCCAGCGAGGAGCGCTCCCCTGTTTTCTGGTTGCAATTTCACTGCGGGAAGTATCCAGGCCTCCCCTCTGCACCTCCGTTTCCTCCCTAGGCTACACAAAGACCATCCAATGGGCACTGTGTGAACCCCATGTGTGGGTGAACCCCAACTGTGGGTGAGCCCCATTGCGGGACCCCATTCTGTGGGCATATCACATTCTGCAGGTGAATCTCATTCTGTGGGTGAACCCCATCTGCTGGTGAACCCATCCGCAGATGAACCCCATTTGTAGGTGAACCTCATCCTGTGGGTAAACCCCATCTGTGGGTGCACCCCATCTGTATAAACCCCATCTGCAGGTGAACCCCATTCCTGGGTGAACCTCACCCATGGATAAACCCATCCATGGGTGAACCCATCCTGAGGGTGAACCCCATCTGTGTAAATCCCATCTGGGGGTGAACACCATCTGTGGGTGAACCCCATATATGGTGAACCCATCCTGTAGGTGAGTCCCATCTGTGGGTAAACCCATCCTGCGGGTGGTTTGGGCCTAGGCAGGACGGTTTCTAGGAAGTGCTTCTTATCCTCCTCCCCGAGAACCCCAGCTGAAGAGAACCAGAAGAAGTTTGCCATTTTTATTGTTTCAGCTGTAAGGAGAGTTGTAGAATATGTAATTATTAGAGGCCTGGTGCACGACATTCATGCACTAGGGAGGGGGTCCCTCAGCCTGGTCTGCACCGTCTTGCAGTCTGGGAGCCCTCAGGGGATGCCAGTCGGACATCCTTAATGATGTGGCAGAGGCCAGGAGACTCCTGCCGCCACCGCTGCGCTCGCCAGCCATGAGCCTGGTTTGTGTCTGAGTGGCACTTCTCCTGTGGGAGTACCCTCACCACCGGGGGGCAGCTCCTGCATTGAGCACCTGCCCCCTGGTGGTCAGTGTGCATCATAGCAACCGTCATTCCACGGTTTGGTTGATTTGCATATTAGCATTTTATTATATAGGACTAGTGGCCCAGTGCATGAAATTTGTGCATGATGGGGGGTATCCTTCAGCCCGGCCTGCACCCTCTCCAATCTGGGACCCCTTGAAGGATGTCCTACTGCTGGTTTACAGGGATCTGACAGTCAGACATCCCTCTCGCAATCCGGGACTGCTGGCTCCTAACTGCTCACCTGCCTGCCTGCCTGCCTGATTGCCCCTAACCACTCTGCCTGCCAGCCTGCTTGCCTCCAACTGCCCCCCACCACTGGCCTGTTCACCCCCAAATGCCCCTCCCCAGCCTAATAACCTCCAACTGCCCCTCCTGCTGATGTGCTCGCCCCCAGCTTCCCTCCCTGCTGGCCTGCTCACTCCACACTGCCCCCCTAACCCCGCTATCCTGATCACCTCCAACCGACCCCCACTGACAGCCTGCTTGCCCCCAACTAGCCCCCCTGCTGGTCTGCTTATCCCAACGGCCCCGCCCCCCCAACCAGCCTGATTACCCACAACTGTCCTCCCCTCTTGGCCCATAACCGCCTCTACTTCAGCCCCATCACCATGGCTTTGTCCAGAAGAACATTCAGAAGGTCTCCTGGAAGGTCTCACAGTCTAATTAGCATATTACCCTTTAATTAGTATAGATAAAGGCCTGGTGCACAGGTGGGGGCTGGATCAGGGTGAAGGGTTCCCTTGGGGTGTGGGGCAGCCTGGGTGAGGGGCTAAAGGCCATTTTCAGGCTGGTCAAGCCCCCTAGTGGGACCCTCACCCCATGGGAGTGTGGCCAGCCTGGGTGAGGGCTGATGGCTGTTTGCAGGCTGGCCACACCCCCTTCGGGGTGGAGGTCCCTACTGGGGTGCCTGGCCAGTCTGGGTGAGGGGCTGATGATTGTTTGCAGGTTGGCCAAGCCAACAGTGGGGACCCTCACCCAATGGGAGTGTGGCCAGCCTGGATGAGGAGCTGAGGGCTGTTTTCAGTTGACTATGCCCCTCCCCTCCCATGATCCAGGCCCCAGCCCCTTCTTTTTTTCTTTCTTTTTTTTTTTTCCCCCAGCACCTCCTTGAGTGGAGGCCAGGGCTAACTGGAAGCAGATACCTGGGATTTATTTATCTTCTATAATTGAAACTTTGTAGCCTTGAGCACAGGCCAGGGTCAGCCAGGGTCAGCCAGGGTGGTGGGGAGCTTGGCCTCCTCTATCACCGGGGGCAACCCAAGCTTCCTGCTTGTTCCAGCTCCATGGCCGCCACCATCTTTGTTGAGTTAATTTGCACACTTGCTCCTGATTGGCTGGTGTGCATAGTGGAGGTACAGTCAATTTGAATGTTTCTCTTTTATTAGTTTAGATAGCCTATTTTCCCTTTAAGAAGCCTGTACTAATTTATATTCTCAACATCAACAAATGAGGGTATCCTTTACCCCATATCTTTCCAGCACCAATAAATGCTCATTCTTTTTACTCCTTATCAGTACCATCGGCCAACGTGGTGTTCTTTGATTGTTGTTAATGTACATTTTAAAAAGTTATGACTGAGAGGGAATCTCCCCCATATGTTTATTTATTCTTTTAGGAATTTTCTGTTCATATCTTGTGCCTATTTAAAAAACAAAATATAATCATCTTTTTCTTAATGATTCACAAAAAAGTTTAAATATTAAAGAGGTTTACCCTATGTCTGTTTTACATACTGTCAGTAAAGCTCAGTCTAAGCTTTCTTCCCTCTGAAGGTCTGGAACACGCCTTCTTACTGGAAAGAACACCATATCGCCTCGCTGGGCCGCATTGCTTTGGCTCTTAATGAGAGTGAGCTGGAGCAGCTAGACCTCAGCTCCATCGACACTGTGGCTTCCCTAAGCCAGCAGTCAGGATGGACCCCAGGACAGGTAAGCGGATGTTGCTGCACAGGACGGTGCCCAACAAACTCTACCCCCCGGTCCAGGGCTGGACCTTTTAAATATTCCATCATCACTGTCATTTTGAATCTGCTTTTATTGAGTAACTTTTCTCCTAATTATGAGCCACGTTTTCTTATGTGTAAGCATAATAATTTTGACTAGCTGGTGGGCACTGTGAATTTTATATTTTGAGGCTTGATTTAGTTATACTCCTTTGAAGAGTATTGGGCTTTGTGCTGGAATACACTGAAATTACCTGCAGATCAGTTTGATTTGGGGGCCTTCCTTTTGAAGTTGATAAGGGTGAGCGTGGAGTGACCTTCAATCTGCAGTTAGTTTATCCCCATGACTGAGATGTGGTTCTGAGAAGAGTGCCTAACACCGCTCTGTGTATTTCAAGGCCTCTCTCGTCAGGACGGTGGGATGTGGACTCTCTCCAGCTCCACATGAGCCCTGAGAATTGTCCAGCCCCTGCTTTCTAATACCTCGGCCTGACATTTACGTGGAGTTTTGCTTCCTGCCTGTGTAGGTCAGTGCTCAGCTGACTTGAGAAGGCCTCCATGCAGATCTCTGGGGTGAGCAGGGCTTTCCTTGCCAGCACTTCCTCACCAATTATAGGTGCTCCGACCTCTGCAAACATGAACCTCTGTATCCTCAACTAAGCTGGACCACTGGGCGTGTTTGGGTTCCCTTCCCTGCTCCATGGCCTGGCAGCCGCCTCTGGGCAGTGAACAAGGGCAGTTTTAGGGGTCACCTTAGTTGCTCTGCTTTTCTCAGGATTATAGTTCTGTGCTGCTTGTTGTACAACATCTGAAGACATTCCTTCTATGTAACTTGTTCAGTCTTCTTCTTGTTTTTTGTTGGAGGGCGAGTCCTGTGTCGGTTAATCCTTCATGTGCTAAGAAGTTCTCTCCAGAACTTGTTTCAGTTGGAGGGAGTTAATCCACTGTATTGCCAGCGAGGGGGTCGCAGCTGCTCTGTGCTATCTCATTATCAGGGTCATCGTTAGCACTGGGCTTACACATGATCTAATTAGCAACCCACAAAAACTACCCTTCCTCATCAGTCTTTGAAAAAGTCCTAGCATTGCCCTGGTCGGTTTGGCTCAGTGGATAGAACATCAGCCCAAGGACTGAAGGATCCCGGGTTTGATCCCAGTCAAGGGCACATGCCTGGGTTGTGTGCTTGATCCCCAGTGTGGGGTGTGCAGGAGGCAGCTGATCAATGATTCTCTCATTCTTGATGTTTATATATGTCTCCCTCTTCCTTCCCTTCTGAAATCAATTAAAAAAAATCTCTATATATAAAAGGCTAAGTGTCTGTGATACACAGTGACCACCAGGGGGCAGACACTCAATGCAGGAGCTGCCATGGCACACACTGGCCATTTAAAAATAAATAGCACCTTGGACCCGGCATCGACAAATCAACATTCAGCTTCCCCCAAGTGGGACATAAGACCCACCACCACCCTGGATGACACCCCACCAAATCGCAGCCAATGCTGCCAAGACCCCATGGTGCAAAATGTGGCCCACAGCCAGCCCAGCCTGGAAACGATCCCTGTGGGTGCTGGGTAATTACATCACATAGCAACGCCCGGCTTCCTCTCCCTAGAGACTAGCCTCCTTGGAGTTTCTTCAGCCTAGGTGCAAACATTTGACAATTTAACCAAATGTTTGTGAAGAATTTTCCTATGCCTCATCTCATTTGATCCTCACAGAAGTCCTGGAATAGGTAGATAGGAGACTCGGTAGAATCCTATTTTCATTAGCTGGAAAATAGAAATTTAGGAAGTTTAGAAACTTGACCCGACTGAAAAGAAGTTAGAAATGGTGGACCTTGAAAATGACTTCAGGTTTTCTCACTCTACAGAATATAGTAAAATACCGCTGCAGTTAAATATTTCACCCTTTGTTCTCCCTGAGTGATCTACAATAAAAATCTACTTTATGTTGATATTTACTGCTGTGTTGATGACAATTACCTGAAAGAGAAGTTGGGATGCTTCTCTGGGCTGGAAAAAAGTTTAGCTAAATCAGAAAGCAGGTCTAATTAAGCAAGTTTATTCTATTTATATTATAAAAGGCTTAAGTTGACTCACACATGAGCGATACATATAAAGCTCTCGTTGGTGCCAATCGCATGCATGTGTTTCAGTCTGTCATTGTTGATAGTGAATTTGGTTAACACTTCTTTTACAGAGAGAGGGCAAATAGTAATATTAAAATATTTATTCTAATTAATTTCCTTTCAATGTGCACAAATCTGTGCACCAGGACACTAGTCCTAGAAATTTAAGGGTAATATGCAAATTGTATCCTCGACTGGGAATTTGATTGGAATTCAACCAGGAGGTGGAGCAGGCCTGCCAACCATCTGTGGCCACTCCCCCTGGCCAGCCCAGCCAGATCGGGCCCTATCAGGGTGGGCTGGCTGAACCCCACCTGTGCATGAATTCGTGCACCAAGCCTCTAGCATATATAAAAAGAAAAAGTCCCAGCATTGACTCACTTATGTGACTGCCTCTCCTGACACCTTGTGGTCAGGAGTAGAGTCTGCTGGCTGGTCAGGGAATGGCTCCATCTCACCATGTCCATATGAACTGAGAGTGGGGTTGGTGTATGGTAGGCTTCATACAGGTCCCCAAAGGTGTCTGGGTCCTGATCCCTAAAACCCAGTGTGGCAAAGGGCTTTGCAGAGGTGATTAATTTAAGGACCTCGAGATGGGAAGTTATCCTGGATTGTCCAGTGAGCCCTGTGTGATCATACGTGTTCTCTTAAAACGAGGCAGGAGGGCCATAGACAGGCGCATGATGATGGGTGTGGAGGACAGAGACCTGAGGTGTGTGCTGATGGCTGCAGGATGGGCTGAGTCAGGGGTGTAGACAACCCCTGGAAGCCAGAGGCAAGGGGAGCACTTCTCTCAAGGCTCCAGAAGAAACGCCCTCCGACCCACTTCAGGACTGAGGACCTCAGGGACTGTGACAGAATACATGTGTGTGTTAACCCATTACATTTATGGTAAGTAGTTAGAGCAGCAAGAGGGAATACCTACTGAGCAGTTTGTCAAAGGCATGGTGTCAACAAAGAGAGAACGGATTCAGGGCAGGCAGCCAAGGCGTGTCCCCCACTCCCAGGGGACACTCTAAGGCCGAGTGGCACCCCCCCAAATAGGACACGTGTGAATTGTGACCTCTGGAGCTGGGTGATGTGGAGGCTCTGGCCACGACGGTTACATGAGCTAATACATGTGAAACACTTCACACAATGCCTGGCACACAGCATTCAATGAAAATTAGGTATTTTCATTGTCAGCACCAGCATCTTCATTGTTGTCATCATTACACTTCCTCTCTCTCTGGCAGTTGAATGGTCTCCGCATTTGCAAGATGAGAAACTTAGACTCAGCAACCAGGTTCTTTCCACTCTGACATTCCGTAGTTCTGGGGTTCTGTGACTCTCAAACCGGTTTTGACTGGTTTGAGAAGTGCCACACCACATTTTGATATTAAAACCTTTCTGGTCACATCTGGGAGAAAGCAGAAAAACATAACCAACTTGGAAGCTAGAGTATCTCCTTTTGCAGCAATTTTAGTTTCCATGGGCCGCAGTGAGATTTGCCAATATGTTTGAAGAAAATGTGCAAACCTAATATTTGCTCATGTCATTTGTGCTCAGTCCCTTACCATTAGCTGTCAGTCAAACCCTTAAGTGCATGTCCTCGATTAGTAGACCTGGTGGAACTACATTAACAGCGAGTTCAGCTGAAAGCCAGCAGCAGGAGAAATAACCTCTTCTAGAAGCTGGCGAATGAGCAGAGCTCAGAGCTTACAGGGTTTCATTTTCCAGTGCTTATTATTGCCTGAAAGTATTAGTATTAATCGTGGTGGGATCATTACAGATAACACTATGTTTTAGCTCAGCACCGGGCAGGCTGAGCATGCATTTTCCAGCTCCCAGTGGCAAGGACAATTTAATACCACATTTTCAAGTCATTTGTTTAAATTGTATTTTTGCACTTTCATTTTAAAATGGGCATGCCTGATAGTTGGGGGAGCACATATTTCTGTGAGCCAACTAGTGAACCTGGCTGTGAAGGCTTATCTCTACCTTTTCTCCTACGTGGTGTCTTCAAGAGGGCAGGCTCTGGGGTCCACCTGCGAGTCTTATCCCAGGTCTATTATTTGCTAGCTGTGTAACCTGGGCTCAGTTACCCAATCTCTCTGTGCCTCAGTTTCCTCATCTGTGAAATAGGGGTAATATTCATGCTTACTTCGTGGGGTGGTTGTGGTGATTAGGGAGGTGGGATATGTGACGTGCTGGCACACAGTAGCATTCAGTATTATCAGCTAGTATTTTGGGTGCATATAAATGCCAGGCAAACACACTGCAGTGTGCGTGTGGTGTCACTGAAGTCCCCCATGGAACTGTGAGCTTGGTCATCATGGGGGCAACTTCCTGTGGAAACATGGGAAATCTCCCTGAAGCCAATCCACCATGTGGAGGCAGCATCGGATGCCATTTCCCAGGAGTACACATTGCCTACCGCTTCCATAGCTCACCGTTCAGCCGCCCTTCACTCTCATTCTCTACTGAGCACCAGGCATTGTGTTGGGTGCTGGGGATACAGTAGTGAACTAGCTGGCTAAGGTATGTATCTTTATTGGTTCTAATTGGTGATACAGACAAAAAAAGTGAGCAATTAAGGTGGAAAATTGAAAAAATTGTGGTAAGTGAGAAACATCAAGTGGACAAAGTGCTCATAGAAATAGCAAGGAGGGAGGCTAGTTGAGAGGGGGATCCAGGCAGGCTTCTCTGAAGAGGTAGCATTTAAACCAGAGAAATGGGAAAGCAACAGCCCCATGGAAACTGGAATTCCATCACGACAAGTCACTTTTTTTAAACATCCCAATCATTGCGCAAACTTTCAACGCTGTCTGGATCTCCTGGTATGATGGGGACGGACTGATGCTAAAGAAACATGGAAATTCAGTGTCCCTGTGATCCTCACATCCATTCAGGAGGCGCTTGTCCTTGGTTGTCTCCTCCCACTTGGCCCTGTGAGCTCTTGTCCTTTTGTATCTTTGCCCCTGCTGCCACTCCACCCCCCCCCCCCCCAACGAGCACGGAGGGACCAGACTTTCTGGGCAGCTCTTCAACAGCAGATTGGCCCAGATCCTTCTTCAGGGCCAGTGTAGGCAGATCAAATACATATCAGGGCTCATTTCGTTACAAGTGGCAGGAAACCCAACTCAAAGTGGCTTGAGCAAGAAAAGGAATTTATTGACTCCTATAACTGAAAAGTTCAAGTATAGAGTTCCTATATGGCTAGATCCAGGGACTTCCACACTATTATTAGGATTCTGTCTCCCACCATTAAAAAAAACAATTTATTGATCTCAGAGAGAAGCGGGGAGAGAGAGAAAGACAGAAATATCAATGATGAGAGAAGAGCCATTCATTGGCTGTCTTCTGCATGCCCCACTCTGGGGACTGAGCCCACAACACGGGCATATGCTGTGACCCGAAATTGAGCCATGACCTCCTGGCTCAAAGGTCAATGCTCAACCACTGAGCCATGCCGGCCAGGCTCCCGCCATTTTTTTTTTTTTTTTTTTTTTTTACCCAGATTCTCTTTTGGTTGGCTTCATTAGAGGCAGGCTCGTTCTGTATAATGAGTTCTAGTAGATTCAGATGTTTCTCCTTCCCAGGTCCAGTCCAGAGCAAAGAAAGCTTTCCTCTCCTAATTATGCCAGCTAAAGTCCTGGTAGGTTTTGCCTGGATCACATGTCCCATCTAGAACCAATTAGTGCAATCCAGCTAAGAGATGCCTTAACTGGTCAGGAGCAGGCCATGGAATTGCCCTCGGGAAGGGTCGTAAACAGTGGATGGCCACTGTGTAGAACTTCAGCCCCCTTACAAGAAAGTTCATTGAAGAGATCCTGTGTTTTTCCAACACCACAGCATTTGATGTGCTGCTCTCTGGAGCTGAAGACTGAGGGCAAGTTATGTAGGACCTTAGAGAAAGAAAAATTCATTCTAGCTCAGATAGTGAGGGAAGGCTTCAAAGGAGAAGATGGCATTGGACTTGAACCCCCCAAATAAAAGGATGGTTGAATTTCTAATAGTGGGAATGAGGAAAGGCATTTCAGATGGAAGGACTGGTCTGAGCACAGGCACAAGGCAGATGAGGGTCAGGTTTTGTCAGAAAGCCGTGGGAACAGATACTGGAAAAGTGTGGTTCCTGATTCAGAACTTCAGTGTCTAAGCCTTCTGAAGGTTATGAGCGATGGAAGCAAAGCCAGGAGGCAGTTCCTTTAATGCTGGTGGGGTTTTCAAGCACTTCACTGCCTTCAGACGCCTCCGTAGATCAGAGCGCAGATGTGGAGGCCAGCTGGTGCCATGGTTTGGGATGGGCACTGGATCAAGGAGAAGGGGGGGGTCCATCAGGAGGCTGCTGAGTTGCCCCCTCAGACCGCTTGGTCATCCCTGGGAGCTCATCTCCTAGCCCTCTTCATTTCCGTAGGCCACATCCATCCTGCACGGCTTCCTGGATGACTCAGGCTACGGCATCCAGGATCTGAAGAGCTTCCACTTAGTAGGACTCGGTACAACCCTGTGTGCCATGAATGTCACCGAAATCTCCCTTATAAAGATCTCAGAATTCAGGTAACTAAATTATAGCATGCAACAGGCCAAGGATGGATGGGTTGTTCCTTCAGCAAGATCCTCCGCTTCTGATGCTTGACCACGCTTCTGGGCACCAATGGAGTTAGCTGGGTCCTTTTCCGGTGCCGAGCTGACACCTTTTTTGGCTCACGCTATGTCCCTCCCTCTTAACCAGGGTGGTGGTGGCCAGAATCGGGACCCTGCTCTGCAGCACCCCTGTCTTGGCTGAGTTCAAGAGGAAGGCAGAAGTTGTGTTTGGGGATCCCACCAAGTGGTCCAGCTCTGTCTTGCAGGAACTCGGAACTATTGCCGGTAAGAGTCACCTTGACTGTGCCCTTCTCTTTTTCTGACCTTAGACCTGGGGGCAGGAAAAGAATCCCGGACATCTGTACAGTTCCAGTAAAACCTGGAGGTCAGCGCATGAAGTTGCAGAGGGTGGGGTTGCAAATCTGCCCTTTGAACAAGCTCTCTCAGCAGTTCTGTGCACCCAAAGTGGTTTAGAGTGTGATGGAATGGACTGCTGAATAGGTTTACACCGGATCTCAAAATGCACCTTCTCAGTGTCCATTTCATCGTAGGAGACCCATCAGGCTAACTCGACCCCCGCTGTTATCCTGCGTTGATTAGGACAGAGATCCCAGGGGTCTCCGGGGCCTTCTGTAGGAGGGACGCGCACCTCCCGCCGCATCATTCATAAAACAAGTTGTGTTCCACGGTCGTGAAGCAAATCCTGTGGTTCCTTTTCTTCCCAGCCGGATTAACGAAGGAAGAGCTCCGGGTGCTTGACAAGGATTTGATGCCCTATTTCCAACCATCAGCAATCAGATGCCTTCCTGCTGAGACATTCAAAGTAGGTCCTTGCTTCTTAAGGGAGCTGGAGCTTGACCCCATTTCATACCACACCAGGAAGCAGGGCGGCCCTGCTTCCTGGGCACCACTGGCTTCTGCTCAGGGGCCAGCGGCGGACCTGTCATAAGATAACTGCATTGTTTTTTAAGTTTTTTTCTTAAACGTTTAACTTATGTTTTAATTGTATTTAGTTATTTATTTTAAAATATTGTTTATTGCTTTCAGAGAGGAAGGGGAGAGAGAGATAGAAACATCATTGATGAGAGAGAATCATGGATTGGCTGCCTCCTGTATGCTCCACACTGGGGATGGAGCCCACAATCCAGGCATGTGCCCCAATGGGGGACTGAACCATGACCTCCTGGTTTATAGGTCGATGCCCAACCATTGAGCAACGCTGGCCAAGCTAGTTGTATGGTGTTGTTTTTTTAAGTTGCATTCTCTTCATAGCAAATGGCACTGACTTTCTGTTAATAATGACATGGCAGGTCCATATTCCCTTATCCCCAACCATTGGGGACAGGTGTTTTATAGAATTCAGAATTTTCTAGATTTTAGAGAGATCACTTCATGACTGTACAGTATGTAACTTCACAGCCCCAGCGGTATCTGGGAGGCACCAGTAAACAACACACATTGCTATTTCTGTGAGGAAATTGATACTTCTGGCCAGGCACACTAATAGAGAGACTCCAAATGACTTCATGTCAGTTTGTCTTAAATTTTAGGGAAAAAAAACTTTTCATTTGCAGACTTTTTTGGACTTCAGAGTTGGAGATGGGGGATTGTGGTCCTGGGTAATATTTCCTTTAAAAATACATTTCGGTAAACACATGGAATTGATTTAGAGAAAGGTGTTTAAAAAGCCGCAGCAGGATAGGCAACAGCCCCGCATGGAGCGTACGGAGAGGGAGGCTTGGCTACTGAAGCTGGGGAAGCTGGGGATGCCGGGAAAGCAGGGGCCCTCGCTCCCCCCCGGGCGCAGCTGCTCTGGGGGGACCGGCCCAGGCCGTCTTCCTTGCTGGCTAAGTGGGATCAGACACCCGAAGGAGCTTAGGCAAACTCCCATGATGCCTCATCATTGGTTCATTTCAAGACACGCAGAGCCTGAACCATCCCCATGCCCAGGACAGATCCCACAGGCAGGCGCCTGGCTGCTGGGAGAACAGTCCGATTGCTGCAGGCTGCTGACTGGCTCATGGCTGGTATGGAGGGCGGCCTGTGCCTGCTTTCTGGCTCCGGCAGGAACTTGGAAATCCCTACTGACCGCCTGTGCCGGGCAAGCCTGCAGGCCCAGAGCACCTGGCATGCCCGGGGAAGGGAAGCAGTGTCGCAGGGCCTGGAAGAGACCTCCGGGTGCAGGGCTGGGAGGGTGGCGGGGACCTGGGGAGGATGCTGGGCTCTGGCACAGCAGGGCAGGGTGATGGGGGTGCGGGCCCAGGCAGGGCAGGGTGATGGGGGTGCAGGCCCAGGCAGGGCAGGGTGATGGAGGTGCGGGGTGCCCAGGCAGGGCAGGGTGATGGGGGTGCAGGCCCAGGCAGGACAGGGTGATGGGGGTGGGGGGTGCCCAGGCAGGGCAGGGTGATGGGGGTGGGGGGTGCCCAGGCAGGGCAGGGTGATGGGGGTGGGGGGTGCCCAAGCAGGACAGGGTGATGGGGGTGCGGGGTGCCCAGGCAGGGCAGGGTGATGGGGGTGGGGGGTGCCCAGGCAGGGCAGGGTGATGGGGGTGGGGGGTGCCCAGGCAGGGCAGGGTGATGGGGGTGCGGGGTGCCCAAGCAGGACAGGGTGATGGGGGTGCGGGGTGCCCAGGCAGGGCAGGGTGATGGGGGTGGGGGGTGCCCAGGCAGGACAGGGTGATGGGGGTGGGGGGTGCCCAGGCAGGGCAGGGTGATGGGGGTACGGGGTGCCCAAGCAGGACAGGGTGATGGGGGTGCGGGGTGCCCAGGCAGGGCAGGGTGATGGGGGTGCGAGGTGCCCATGGGTGGTGCGGGGTGCCTGGGTGTGCAGGCTCCTTTCATTGGAATCTCAGAGTGAAGTGTGGGCAGTCACTTTGGATTTGTTTTGTGAGACACGGTGGCCCTGAGGTTCAATCTGGCCTCGGGGTGTCAGCACTCCTAGACAAATGGCTATGCTTGTGGTACAGACTGCTAATGGTGGGTCAAGGGGAAGCCGAGTAGCCTGGGCCGGCACATGTGCGTGTGCGTGTGCGTGTGCGTGTGCATGTGTGTGTTTGTGTGTGCAAGTGTGTGTGTGTGTGTGTGTGTGTGTGTAGAGAGAGAGAGAGAGAGGAGGCGATGCCCCAGGCAGGACAGGGGAGAGAGGAGGAGGGGGGAGAGGGAAGAGGGAAGAAAGGGGATGGGGGTAAAGGGGAGGGGGAGGAGGGCGGCGGAGGGGGAGGGGAGAAGCCCGTCCGTTGGAGAGGGCGCGATGGCGAGCCCTGGCGGCACCCGCCCGGATCCCGGAGTGAAGGGGCGGGGGAGCAGTGGTAGCTTGAGCTGTGTCCTGAGTGGGGCAGGGGAGGGTTGGCTGGAGTCCAGGAATGCAGAAGGAGGGGAGAAAAGGGAAGGGGAGAGGGGAGGGGGGAGGGAGAGGAGGGGAGGGGGAGGGGGGAGGAGGGGAGAGGGGTTACAAGAGAAGGAGGGGAGAGCAGAGGAGGGGATTGGAGGGGGAGGAGGGAAGTGGGGAGCATGAGCCCCTCCTGGGACCATGGGGCCTTGGAAAACCAGCCATGAAGTCCGTGGCCTCCACACAGCGGCGGGAACCGGAGCCTCCTCGGAGCTGAAGCGGCTCAGAAGGGTGTTCGGGTCGTGGGAGACCCCGTGCGTGCAGAAGCCCCCCTGCGCGGTGCCCACGCAGACACCCCTGGGAGACCCTGCACCGCCCCCACCCCCCCGCTGGGCCCCGGTGCCCGGAGGACCCCGCGCAGAGAGGAGCCTCCGGCCACCACGGCGCCCACACTGAGTCTCTGCCTCGCCCTCTGCCCACCTGGCCGCCCGGCGCTGCACGGAGCCCCTGGGAGGCCCTCCGCCGGAGCCTGCGGGGAGTCTCCCGGAGCTCCCTGCCTTAGCCTCCAGGGCACCTGGACTGGGCGCTGCCGCCGAAAGCCCGGCTAGAATTCTGAGGGCTGCGTTCATCTCTGGGCTATGGTAATGGTTACAGATGGGAAGTCGTTCCGGGTTTGCATTTTTGGAAATTTGCTTTTAGAAAATACTTTCGGTAGCGAAGGTGTCTGATTTTAAGGACAAACTGTAAAGCGAGCACAAGGTACCCGAGGCGCTGCCTTCCCCCGCAGGAGCTCTCCGCCCAGCAGATCGCGGCCCTGGGCCCCGAGAACGCGGCGGCGGTGACCCCGGCCCAGCGTCGCCAGCTCCGCGCGCCGCAGCTGCAGAGCCTCCAGCGGGCGCTAGATGGCGCCAAGACGCGCCCCTCGCTGGAAGCTCCCCCGAGCGCAAGCCCCAGCCAGACCCCGCCCTCCCATTCTCGCCCAGGTGAGCGGACAGCCCCTGCCACCCCCATCCCTGGTCCTCATCCGTGTCCGCTCCCGGGCCTGGGAGGGAAGGGCCTAGATGCAAGCTCACTGGAGACTCTGCCTTCAGAGAAAAGTCCTGTCCACCGAACACGTGACAGTGACTCAACTCCCACTGCACGCGGAAGAATATTTCTAATGATTCTTTTATTGATTTCAGAGAGGAAGGGGGAGGGAGAGATAGAAACATTGACGATGAGAGAGAATCATTGATCGGCTGCCTTCTGCACACCTCCTACTGGGGATCAAGCCCGCAACCTGGTCCTGCCCTGGCAGGGGATCAATCCCAGGACCCTTAAGTCTTCAGGCGGATGCTCTATCCACCGAGCCAAACCGGCCAGGATCAGGGCCGCTAGTTTCACTGGCCTCACTCAGAACACACTGGGTCAGAGCCGCTTACGACCAAACTCACTCCGCTGGTGCCTTTGCCTCCTGCCTTCCCACTGTGTGGCATTGATTACCAAGTCTAACCAATACTCACTGGGCACCTGCTATGTGCGGGTCTGCAGTTGGGGCTGGGGATACAGAGGTGAGCACGACAGGCCCAGCTGTCTTGTAAATGAGCAAGTGATTTCCCAGCTGGTACGGGCAGGGCAGGGCAGGGAAGAAGCCGCAGGTGAGTGAACAGGGGCTGAGCTGAGCGGGGCATGGGACCTGGGTTCCTGCCTTCCTCCTTGCCTCCCGTCCCTCCTGCCCACTTTGTGATTCCTTCTGTCTTTACTGTCCCCAGGCTAAGACGTGGGGAGACAGTTGTGAACAAGCCACTCGTGTCCTCCACCCTCAGAGTGTGGGGCCGGGAGACATGGCGCCCAGTGGCGGGAGGCAGGTGCAGTGGGGAGCACAGGCATGGAGGGAGCTCAGGGGAGACGCGCTGCCCTAACGGGGGACACTGGGGAGGGGCCGTGGAAACGTCCGGAGGCGGTGAGTGCCGGCTCAGCGCCACCCAAGGTGGGGAGACGGGTGTTCAGCCGGGTGAGGGGGTCCTGGTAGAGGGAGCAGCTTGAGCAAATACCCAGAGAGAAAGAGAATGTGGGCGTAAGCCTGCACTCTGCCTCTCCCAGCCGCCCCTCGGGCTGGCACAGTAGGGGCTCCCAGTTGCTGTTGCCGCAGTGTCCAGAGGTGGCGCTTATAAAGCGGAGCCCTGCCCTGGGACTTTCTGTGATTATCTTTAAAACGTTAAATGCAATGTGCATACATTTAGAAATTACTTTTAAATGTTGTATTGTTTTTTTGTGTGTGTGATACACACAATAGATGATATATGTTTCCAACAATGTAAGGCTTGAAAAGGGATGCAGTGACCTCCCCCCCCCCCCCCCCCCCAGCCTGCTGCCAGTGTCCTGAGCCTGGTGCGGATTCGTCACCCTGGCCGACCTCTGTGCTGTGACCCAGCTTTCGCGCTTTGTTCTGCGGCCTGCATTTTTCACCGGGACAGTCCCGTGTCTGCCTGTAGGGCTATGCAATCGCTGGTTTTCTGGTGCCATAACTTTAGCGAACTAGGTCCGTGCAGACGGGGTTCACTGGTTCTGCTTGTTCTGTTTCACTGCTATAAAGGACGCTGCAGCGAGTGACCTGGTACACTTTGCTTCCCTTCAAGTTGCAGGAGCAGCTCTGCGCGTGGGGCAGCCAGGGTGTGGGTTTGGCAGTCCTGGCTGATACTGCCACGTCCCTGGCAGAGCGGAGAGCGGCCGGTGTGCCCTGAGCTGGCAGTGCGGGAAGTGGCCAGGGCCTTGGCAAAGTCTTCCCTGCAGGTGTTCAGCTGGGCACATCCTAGACGCCTCTCCCTCCATCATGCCCAAGCCTGGGCGCTGGCCGTGGCGAACACTCCAGTGGGCCAGCCTTGAGCCTCTTGCTTCCTAAACTTGCTTCCTGCTCTGATTCTTAGAATTCAGATGCCTGGGCCTTGCTGAACCGGAATCTGCGGGGGCGGGTGTGTGTGTGTGTGTGTGGATCTGCGTTTTTAACCAGCTCTGCAGCGACTCCTCTGTGAGGCAGCTCTGCGCTGCCCGTTCACACGCTCTCGGGAAATCCTCACCCTCCAGGCCCGCTTTGGGCACCATTCCCATTTGGGACGGAGGAGTTGGTGTGTGCCCGCCTGGCTGGGAGACCCTGTACTTCCCTGTTTCCTCGCAGGGGCCTCCGCCTCCCGGGCCCTTTGGCTGGGCTGCCCGCTGCTGGTCCTAGTGCCCACGCTCCCTTGGTGAGCCTCCTGCTGGCGCCCCTCCACTGCCCACGCCGTGCAGCAGGCCTCGCCCAGAGCTGCCACCAGAGCAGCATTGAACGAAGGTCCCGGAGGCCACGCTGGCTCCTGCTGGGCCCAGGCCTCGGCCCCATCCAGCCTCTCGCCGGCCAGGCGGACAGCAGCTTTCAGGAAGGGGGGCTGCCATCGGCCTGAGGACCTTCCCGTGGTTGCTGCCCTCTCTCCAGGGAGAGGCAGACAGCAGAGCTCCTGCCGTGGCCTCCCGCCCGCAGGCCCCGGGGCTCCAGGCTCCCCTGGCTCCTCAGCGTCGGCAGGGCGGACACAGGGACCCGGCTTCCTGCCTGCTGCTGCGATTCACCGGCGTTTCGGGGCGTTCCATTGCTTGGGAATTAAAACCTTTAACATGATTCAACATGAAATCGGTTCTGAAATATGTTTTTCAGACACCTGTGTTCCGCTGGGAGCAGCCCAATGGACGGCTGGTTCCCCTGAGTTCTCTTCTGGCGGCCGTGGCCCCGTTCTCCGGGCCAGGGTCGGGTGGAGTGAAATGAAAGGAGCCGCTGTGAAGCCAGTCACAGGGAGGGCCAGGAGACGGTGGCCAGCAGGCCGTGGCCTGGAAGCCCGTGGCCAGGAGGGCCGTGACAAGGAGGCCCGTGGCCAGGAGGCCGTGGCCAGGAGGCCGTGACCAGGAGGGCCGTGACAAGGAGGGCCGTGGCCAGGAGGCCGTGGCCAGGAGGCCATGACCAGGAGGGCCGTGGCCAGGAGGCCGTGACCAGGAGGGCAGACAGCCTTTAGGGGCTGGGAAAGGTGCTTCTTTAAGTTTCAGGCTCAGGGAAGCAAAGCTCAGGAGGGGGCAGCGTGTGCTCTGTCCCCGGGCCATGCCTTCTGGGTGACAGCCAGCCAGGTGCCCTTGCCACTCTGGGTGCCTGCAGCCGCTGGGCACTCCCCTCCCCCCAGCACGTCCCACCCCTCCCTTCCCTGACCGGTGAGTTTTTAAAAGGAGCATGGCCCTAGCCAGTTTGGCTCAGTGGATAGAGCCTCGGCCTGCAGACTGAAAGGTTCCAAGTTTGGCTCTGGTCAAGGGCATGGACCTCAGTTGCAGGCTCAATCAGGCGTGTGCTGGAGGCAACCAATCGATGTGTGTCTCTCTCACATGGATGCTTCTCTGTCTCTCCCCTCCTTTACCCTGTGAAAAAATCAATGGAAAAATATCATTGAGTAAGGATGAACAACAAAATAGCATGGGTAGCAGAGGCCCTGGTCCGGTCGCTCACTGGTTATAGCATTGTCCTGCTACGCCAAGGCTCGGTTTGATCCCCGGTTCGGGCACATACAAGAATCAACCAATGAATGTGTAAGTGAAACAACACACCTATGTTTCTCACTCTCTCTCCCTCTCAAATAATAATAAAAAAAAGAAATATGACAAGGAAAGAGAAAAAAGACAAAAAAACGCTCTTCATTCTCCTCAGAGGAGCCTGGCGCTCATGGGTCTGAGTGGCGCTGAGGCTCTGGCTCGCTGTGGCAGCCACATCCGTGCTTCCTGCGGGCTGCCAGGCCCTGTGAGGGCTGGGAGGCGGGGCCTCACTCCGCCTCTGGCCCAGAGGACCCCATCTTCCTCAGCAGGCGCTCAGCACCGCAGTACACAGCCTGGCAGTTGCTGCAGAGACCGCCCGTGAATGTCACAAGTGGTGGCGACAAGCGGGAGAGGGCTGGGTCTGGAGGGGGAGGCCCGGCAGGTGCCATGTGGACGAGGATTGGGTTCCTGTGGGTGGCCGGGACAGGGAAGGCGCCGATGCCTCCCAGCCAGATCATTTGCGTTGTTCAGGCCACGCCGCCCGGTAGCTGGGCTGGGCCCACGCCCGGAGGGGGACACTGGGCGGCCGTGTCTGGTGTCTGTGCACGTTTGCGGCAGAAAGACCCTCGATCTCGCCAGGATTCCTCCGTCCACTGTCCTGGCGGTGACAGCGAACAGGCCTCCTCCCAGTTAGACTTCCCTGGCCAATGGCGTGTGCTTGTGTCTCGCTGCCCCTGCCTTCCTGTGCTCTGACCTTTTCCAGGACCCGGCCCGTTTTGGAGGGCCGGCTCTGCCAGCATGCTCACCTCGCCCTCATATCTCCCCTCCAGGGGGTGCTGCTGGGATCCCCATTTCCCAGGTCAGGGAGAGGCATTCTTGTCACAGGCCTGTCTCATGGTGGGAATTGAATGCTGTCTGTGTGCTTTTTAATCTCCTGCAGAGCAGCCTCCTTTAGCTTCTCTAATAAGTTAGATCAGAGAGACTATGGATTCCTTCGCCTCTTCTGGCGGGCGGCCAGTGGCCTCACAGCACATGTAATTGGTGATGGCCTCAGGCAGGAAGACAAATCCAGCTTGTGCCCGCAGGCCCTGGGCGGGTGCAGCCCTGTGCAGGCCGGGAGGGCTGCTCCGCTCACCTTGCAGTGTCAGCCCAGTGGTGCACCCGGTCTCCATCTGCATCCCCAGCTGGAGGCAGGCATCACCGTCGCCTGCAGGCAGGTGCCAGGTGCCAGCGCTGGTTCTGACAGATCAGCACTGGGCCATACTGGCTGTGCTGATATCACCCCCCAGGTCCTTCGGCTGAACTTCCCCTTACGCCCGCTCCCAACACGGCCTGTGCGAGGGCAGGATGCCTCTCCGAAGGCTCTCCAGGCCAGGGAACGGCACATGGAGGAGGCACATCCCCCGTCTTCGGAGAGAGCATCCCCGGGAAGCCGTGGGCTCCCGCTCCCGCTCCCATGGGGTCCATCCGCTCCCCGCAGGCCAGGCTGCACGGCCCGCTCTCCACGCCGCCTCTCCATGACCTGCTCTGAGACCCAGGGGGAAACCTGAGGCTGATGGCAGTGGCTCCTGGGTCTGGGTTCCCGGGAGGATTTGGGATGGGAAGAACGGCCACTCTCCAGCAGGGACCCTAAGCTATTGTGGGCAGCAGCCCTGTCTTGTCACCTCGCTGCCAGGGTTTCTGGCTACAGCCCTAGCAGCTGGGCCTCAGGTGGTGACCATTACGCGTTTGTTGAATAGAATGAGTGAAACCACTTCTCTCCTCACACCCACTGAACTCACTAGGACCTTTGATCAGACAAATGTTGGGCAACTTCAACTCCAGGGCACCTGGGGAAGTATGATCGGAATATATTATTTAACAAACTTTCCTGCGCGCTTCCCACCAGCCCCTGTGCCGACACAGGTCAGGGAGTGATAACACATGGCAGAGAACTAACCCTGAAGGAAGAACTGGTAGCGGGGGGTAGGGGCTGGGGTTAGGGGGAGGAGGGGTAGTGCGGGAACAGCTTTAAGTAAAAATCAGGTGGTCAGGGGAAGCCTCATAGATGACTGAGCAGAGACTTGAGGGAGGAAAGGGGGTTCACGCATATCTATCTATCTATCTATCTATCTATCTATCTATCTATCATCAATCATCTATTTAATATATCATCTATCTATCATCTATTATCTATCTATCTATCTCTCCATGTATATCTATCTATCTATCTATCTATCATCAATCATCTATTTAATATATCATCTATCTATCATCTATCTATCTATCTATCTATCTATCCATGTATCTATCTATCTAGCATGGTCTCCAGGCAGCAGGACAAGAGAGTGAAAAGGAATAGAGAGACATTTGCTGTGGAGGGCAAGGGCATGGAAGCAATATAAATATCAGAAGCTTCCCTGGCTTCTCTCTCTTGTTGAGGGAGGCAGGCGTTTCCTAAGGTCCCATCTGTTTGTGAAATCCTCCGGGGGGAGCTGGCGTTCGTTTGGGGAGGTCTTGGCCGGACGGGTCGCTCCGGGTGGCCCCAGACAGCTCTCTCCCTGTGACACCGGCTTCCTGGAAACGGGCTGTGGCTCCTGGAGCTGCGCCGGGCCGTCTGCATTCTTTACGTGGTGTCTGGCTCCCTCGCTGCTTCCTGGAAAAGGGTCCTCCACCAGTTCAGTCTGACCAACTGGTGCTGGCAGATTTACTTGGGCCGTCACGCCCTGGTCCTGGCCTGGGGAGGCTCTGTCCTCACTCCGCGCTGCTGCTTGTTGGCAAGGGGGAAGCCGGGAGCTGGCGGAGCCCTCTGAGTCACTGCAGAGACCCTCTCCACTGCATCCCTGCCGAGAGCCAGGGGAGGTCCTGGATTCAGGCCTGGCCGGACCCAAAGACCAACTGAGTCCTCAGGAGTTGGTTTCCCTCTTGTGGTCTCTTTCTCTGCCTTCTCACAGCCTGGCCCTGCTTACAACTGGGCTCTCTTTGATGGCAGCACTGTTGGCATTAAATGGAGAGCCGAACACTTCAGCCATGTTGAGAGCGAGAGCGAGAGCAAGATTGATTGTCTTTCCTGGTCGTGCCAGCAAAGGCCCCGGATTTACTGTGATTGGGCCTCCCCATCTCTGAACTGACCACTGAGGCCAGGACGATGGAGCACCCCCACTGGCCACTCCAGCTGAGATCACCCTCAGGACTGTCCAGGACCATACAAGCTGAACAGGAAGAGCTGATCCCATGGGAGCTCAGTCACCAGAGGGTGGCGGGCAGAGCTCAATGGCTCCAAGTGCCCTGGCCTGCATGCCTGTGAAATCGAACTCGAGGGACAGGCAGAACCTGCCAGGTGATAGAATGTCACTCCCGCTAGGTTGCTCATCAGTTAACTCTGAGCTAATTAAAAAGGAGTATCTGGGTGGGCGCACCCTTTAAAGCAACAAGGCCTTCTTGAAGTCAGAGTCAGAGTGTGTGAGAGCCCCTGGGGGGCACACGGCAAGGATCAGGGTGGACTCTGGGGGGTGAGAGTCCCAGGCTGACACAGAGAACGCAGTCACACAGACTGAAGTCTGAAAACAGCCAGCCATCTGGGAAAAGAACCCCAGCCCCTGCTGACACGTGATGCCTGCCCAGCGAGACCTGAGCAGAGGACTGAGCTGAGACGGGCTCAGGCTTCCGACCGACCGACTGACCAACCAACAGCACTGTGCCCTCCTAAAATGTACTGCTTACACTGCTGCTATGTTTCTGTTGATTTGTAGCAATAGCAAGCTGATACACAGGATAAGGGGAAAGGAGGAGGCAGACATCTCTGGTTGAAACATACTCTGGAATTAAAGCTCAGCCTGCAAAATTGTCCACGTCCAGCAACCCCACCTTGCCCCAGGAGAAGTTTCCTAGGGAGGGCATTTACTCATTTTCTAGGATCTTTGCTTCTTATAAGAAGGGAAACCTGGTATGTTTATCTTTTGCACTTGTCATTTATAGGGACTTACCAGCAGTTCTTCCTTCCTCAGAATGTTGTGAATTTTCTTAATGGAAACATCCCTCTGAGACTGTTATTCATGTGAATTAGGTGGGATTAATCCTACCTTTGGTTCCAGGTCTAGGCTCCTGATTTACTTAAACCAATCAGCACACCGCATTCCTCAGGCCACACTGATTGATTTAGGCATGGACCAATGAGAGCCATGCTGTGGATTTTTATTCAACCATTAGAGGCCTGGTGCACAAAATTCATGCACAAGGGGTAGGGGAGATGGGTGTCACTCGGCCCTGCCTGTACCCTCTTGCAGTCCGGGACCCCTCAGGGGATGCGGGCCTAAGCCATCAATCAGACATCCTTAGTGCTACAGTGGAGCAGGAGAGGCTCCCACCACTGCAGCTGTGCTTGTCAGCTGTGAGCCCGGATCAGGGCTTTTGGCTGAGCAGTGCTCCCCCTGTGGAAGCACACTGACCACCAGGGAGCAGCTCCTGCACTGAATGTCTGCCCCATAGTGACCAGTCATTCCACTGTTTGGTCAATTTGCATATTAGCCTTTTATTATATAGGACTAGAGGCCCAGTGCATGACATTTGTGCATGCAGGAGGGGGGTGGTGTCCTTCAGCCTGGCCTGCACCATCTCCAATCTGAGGCCCCTCAGGGGATGTCTGACTGCCAGTTGGACATCTCTCTCACAATCTGGGACCACTGGCTCCTAACCGTTAGCCTGCCTACCTGCCTGATCACCCCTAACCACCTCTGCTGGCCTGATGGCCCCCAAATACCCTGCCCTGCTGGCCAGATGGTCCCCAACCACCCTGCCCTGCTGGCCTGATGGCCCCAACTGCCCTTTCCTGCCAGCCTGATTGTCCCTAACCACCTTTGCCTCAGCCCCCACCACTGTGGATTTGTCTGGAAGATAGTTGGATGTCGGAAGATGGCCGGTCACCGGTCTAATTAGCATATTTCCCTTCTATTAGTATATATTGGAGGAGAGGGGCAGCACTGACTCTTTCCTTCTGGACATGAATTGGCCAGTGATCTTGAAGTTGTGAGAAGCTGTATGAAGGAATGGAATTAAGACACTGAAAGAGGAATGGCATTAAGAAATGGTGTGAGAAAAACCAGGAATGGTAGAAATTATTGGAGGGTGGATCAAACCACGCCTGCAGTTATGCTCAGGACCATTCACATGTAAAGAACAAACTCCTGGCACCTACACCTGGATGGAGTGGCTCCTCTTCCCTGTTTGTTCTTAATTTTTGGTGTCCATAGGTTGTTTTTATTTTTAAATATTTTTATTGATTTCAGAAAGGAAGGGAGAGGGAGAGAGAGATAGAAACATCAATGATGAGAATCACTGATCGGCTGCCTCCTGCATGCCCCCCACCGGGGATTGATCCCACAGTCTGGGCACACACCCCAGACTGGAATCAATCCAGGCCACAGGTTGTTCTTTATTGTGGGTGCAGCTGATCTGAAGTGCCATTTGCTCTCCAACCAGTAGGTATGGACATGGCTGCACACAGCTCCTAACAGCCCCAAGCTTTCCCCCGAACCTGGCTCAGATGAACCTGGGTGATGGGTTACAAAGACCCTGTTTTTGAAAACTGTCTTTACACAGATGATAAAATGGAAAAATAGTGTTCAGGTTTTTCCTTGTCTTGAGCCTGTGCCTGTTCTGGAGATGCCTCTCCTCAGAGATTTCCCCTCCCGGACATCATCACCCCCAACTCCAGGGGCCTCCTTGTTGGAAATTTGGTCTCAGGGGCTGAGTCATACCTGAGTACAGGTTCCTGTCCCCCGAGGGCACTCTTATCTGCTGCTTTTCTTCCTCCTGAGCCTCCCACGGGGCAGAGCGGGGCAGAGCTGGGCTGAGGAGGGCCTTTACTCTGCTTCTGGGCTGGATTTGCCGGCACAGCCACCGGCTCTTACCAAGTCTGCGTTCCCAGGTGGCACCTGGCAGTGGCTTGTCCTGTGACTTCCTGTGATGTGGCTCTGGTCTTGGCACAGACGCTGGGCTTTCCTCCTTTTCCGTTTCAGTGTGTGACTGTCCCTGTGACCAGACCCTACACTGGTCTTGTCAAGAGCTGGGCTATAGAAGCAAAAGAACGGCATGTGTAATGCTGCTCCCTGGAAACATGCTGGCCCATCTTCTTCCCTCTGCCGCGCCCCCCCCCACCCCCCCCCCCGGTTCTCATCCCCCCACCTCCACCTTCCCAAAGCCTGACACTCTTGCGCATGTGCCCTGGGACATGCTCAGCGGCCTCTGCAGGTCATGGTGCTGCACACCCCAGGGACACTCCGCTTTGAGCAGCAGAGCTGCTTCCCGCTTGGGCTCTGGGTAGATCCACAGGGTGGGTGAGGGTGGGCACTTCAGTCCTGAGCAGACTGCCAGGAGGCACACCTTTCCCTTCCAGAGAAGACCTTCATGTAAAACGCGGTTTGGGGTCTCCATGCAGCTTCTGAGAGCCTGTGGCGTCTGCTCCTTCCCAGAATGGAAGACTTCTGTCTTTCCCCGAGCGCAGAAGCGCCTGGCTGTTATGTTTTGGGTTCTCCCGCTCTTCTCCCCTTGGCTCTCCTGCTCTGGCATCCAATGGGAACGGCTCAGGCCCCCTCCTGCCAGTGAGGCTTTCTGTGTATCCTAGATCACTCAGCTCCTGGGATGGCTCTTTCTCTGGTTCCAGAAGCCCCTGTCTCCCTTTCAGACCTGGTGGTAAGGGCTCCCCCACTGCCGACAGTTCCAGGACACTTCACACCCCATGTTTTCTCTTAACCCTGCCCACACCGCTGCAAGAATCCCTCCATTCATAATCCTTCCATGGCGCTGAGTGTGCCATCCTCTCCCTGCCAGGACCTGACTGTGCACTGTGCAGAGTTCTAGTTTCTTCTGATGCTGGCTCCCCAGGTTGTTGCCAGAGCCCTCCAGGTGTCCAGCAGCACAAAGCCCCTCTTTAAGCCCAGCCTCCTTTCTTAGGGAGGGATGTGGGTTACCATTGACCAGATATCTGTTCCCTGAGTCTGCCAGCATCTTCTTGTTCAATAGCTTAAAGCTATTGGGAAATGCATGCAAACAGCATTTTAATAGAACAAAGAAAGTGCCCGATGACATTGTTTTGATCCCATTGTATATTAATATCAGGAAAGGTGCAAGGGGAAGGCCAAATAGGATAGGCATGCCATTTGCCCGGAAGCTGCACCTTAACACTCCTCAGGGCCTGGCCAGGAGGACAGACAGGTGGCAGGAAGGTCTGGGTGACATAGGGACGGTACCCGTTTGTCAGTCACACCTGGGAAGAGGTCCGTGGCCAGAACAGGTGTGGCCACTGCATGCACGGGAAGATCTGAAATACTGAAGATCCTAAACAAGGGGGTTTGTGCTCTTGCCCTGGTTTGCGTTCCCGCCTAGTAGGACCCTCACATGCCTGCAGTCACTGATGGACACATCTAACCTGATGCTACCCCGAGCCCAGCTCCACCAGGGAGCAGACTCTGCACATTGGCTCTGCGCCGCTGAACCCCAGCGACACCTCTTCCTAGATGGGATTAAGGGAAATGGGACTTCAGGAACCCAGGGTGTCATTCCACACAACTGAAGACCACTCATTCTCCCCTGCAGATCTCAGAAAATTCTCTTTCTTCAGATATCAGAAGAACCCACTTCCATCAGCAATGGAGAGCGGACACCCATGTGTTTCTCGGACAACAGTTTGACTCAGGCTGTTGGGTCCTGTGTGAAGGAGAAGGACATTCTCGGAAGAAAGCTTTAAGCCCTGTGCTTTATGGCATTTCCATTAGTATCTTAGACAAGAAGCCTGCTACAGAAATGCAATTAGCAACATTCTTGGAAAAACATAGGTTAGGAGAGAATTGAAGACCACATATCATCCACTACTTGGATGACATAATTGCAGAGGCTGAGGCTGTGAAACTTTTATAAGTGAAGCTGTAGGAACACAGAAGAGGTCCCGAAGGGCAGTTCTTGAGTTGGTTGGTTCATACAGGGAAACCCCGGGAGAGCTAAGACTTTGTTAAATACCTAACTCTCCTTGCAAGAAAGATAAATACAGGTGTTTAAGCATGTTACCTGCCAGCAAAATTCAGTGAAGTCATTGTAGTGATGACTAAAAAAAGAAAAAGAACCAGGAAAAACTTCAGGAGAAAATTATATAAAAACACATCAGGAAGTGGCCATTTCTGTGTGAGCCACCAACAGTTCTCACGGGGTCCTTCCAAGAACTTCCTAGCTGTTCCTCCTGGCTCAGATGTGTTCCTTTAGGGATTACTTTTAAAAAATAGTTTTATTGATTTCAGAGAGGAAGGGAGAAGGAGATAGAAACATCAATGATGAGAGAGAATCACTGATCAGCTGCCTCCTGCATGCCCCACACAGGGGATTGAGCCCAGCACCCTCGCATATGCCCTGACTGGGAATCAAACCGTGACCTCCTGGTTCATAGGTTGACGTTCAACCACTGGGCCACACCAGCCGGGCTAGGGCCTACTTTTAACTCAACAACCAGAATGCTTCTTAAAAAAAGGTGGAAACAATCCAAAAGTCCATCAACTGACGAATGGATCAACAAGATGTGGTCTATTCATGTGATGGCATGGAACACAGACACATGCTACAACATGGATAAGCCTTGAAAACATTATGTTCCGTAAAAGCCAGTCACAAAAAGCCATTGATTGTATGATTTTACTTACATGAAAGGTCCAGAATCCATAGAGACAGACACTAGCACCCCCTCCCTGCCCAGCCAGTGCCTCTGCCCCCTGGGCTCCCACAGCTGCCCTGCAGAGCCTAGGTCCCCCGGGGGCTGCGCTGAGGACCAGGTGCTCCTTCAAAGTAACCAATCAGCTTCCGGAACCTTCCTGGCTTCTGCTGGGATCTACCCTACAGGCCATTTCCTAGCTCTCCTGGGGTTCTGTGTCCCTTATTCAATCAGATCCTTTCCCCAGGCTAGGCCCCGCCTCTTATGGTGCCATTTTAGTTCCCATTGGCTGCCTCAAAGTGGCAGCACCTCCACTGCACCTAGTTGGTCTCCACTGTGAATGCGCCCAGCAGGGCATTGCCTTTGTGTGCTTTTCGGAGTCTGGGTGAGTGGGGGGTGTGCCCCTGGGAGATTGGAAAGCTGGTCCCTAGTCCGCACTGGGGCCCGGGGCTGTTAATCCCCTTGGCCGGCAGGGCGGCGGTCCCTGGGGAGCCTAGCAGTCCTGCAACGTCCTAGGAGGCAGGCCCCCTCGCTTGTTATCCTTCATCTCCTCTGATTCCCTTTGCTCCCCTCCTTTATTGCTAACTAGCTACTATGCTAACAAAGGCATGTCCCTAATATTTCCAGCTTTTCTTCCTGCTTCAGTTTGCTCTGTAGCACGTATGACCTATTACATAGTTTACTTAGCTTGTGGTTTGTTATCTGTCTCCATCCCCAGAATGTAAGCTCTATGAGGCAGGGGTTTTCATTTTTTTTTAAAATTTTATTTTGTTTTATTTTATTTTTACTGGTATATCCACAGTATCTAGAACAGTGCCTGGTACATAGTAGACACTCAATAAATATTTGTCTGATGAAAGAATGAAAAGCTACCATGTGCTCAAGCAGTTATTACTTGCAGCATAGGAAACAGTACCTATTAAAGAAATACATCTTCCTGCAAATAGTGTAGGAAAATGCCATGCAAGTTGCCAAATAGATTAAAATGTTCTTTTGAAATTGCAGATCCTGGAGGGTAATATAAAAATAAGGGCAAACATTCCTTTATTTGTACAACTTTCCCCTTATTTTTCCACTCTACCTCTCATGCAATTGCCTGGAGAATCATCAAACATCATTTAAAGAGTCTTCACTGCTCTTATCCCAGAATATACAGAGTTGTCCGCATGAGATGTAGCAAGTTAGTAGTTAAGGGTGGCTGTCCCAAGGAACTGAATAGACATTTCTCAAAAGCTGGCACACAGCTGACTCTAGATACATGAAAAGATGCTCAACATCACTAATCACCAGGGAAATGCAAATCAAAACCACAACAAGATGTCACCTAACACCTGTCAGAAAGGCTACCGTTAATGAATCAACAAACAACACCTGATGGTGAGGATGTGGATAAACAGGATCCCTTGGACACTGCAGGGTGGAAGGGGGCACGGGAGGAGGGATGTAGATGGTGCACTGTGGAAAGCAGTATGGAAGCTCCTCAAAAATTAGAAATGGAACTGCCTATTGACCCAGTGATCCCTCTCCTGGGCATATAAACAAGGGAAATAAATTCAGCATCTTCATGTTCTATGCAGCATTATTCACAATAGCCCAAGACCTAGAAACAACCCAAATGTTTTTATATAGAGAGACACTAAAAAAGAAGGCAGTCCTGCTATTTGTAACTTTGTGGATGAACCTGGAACACGTTGTGCTGAGTGGAATAAGCCCAAAGACATGCCCTGCATGGTCCCACTTACGTGTGGGATCTAAAGAAGTTGAACCTGTAGAAGCAGAAAGTAGAACTGTGGTTGCTAGGGCTCAGGGTGGGAAACGGAGAGGTTGGTCAGACAGTACAAAGTTTAGTTATGCAAGAGGAGCAGGTCTTGTAGAACAAAGAAGTTTGCTCTCTTGATTCCTCTTTGCACCTGACTCCTGACTGGTGGGGTCCTTTGGCTTCTGCTTCCCTACGTTTGTCCACATGGCCCATGTGGGTCCCACACGCAATGGGCTAAGGGGCTGCAGCCAGCCTGAGGCTGAACTGGACCCGGCCCCAACATGGGGAGGAAGCTCTGGACACTGACTTTGCCTCTAGCTCTACTGAAACCCCAGCCACACGTCTTCTGTGACTGGACCGAGGGAAATGGGACTTGGATACAGAGGGATTTAATTCCATGTAATTAAAAATAACTCACTCTCCCATGTGAGTCTCAGAAAGTCCTTTTTCTCAGGAGAGTGTAAGAAGTCAATCCCGCAGCACCCAGTGGGGAAGAGGGCACACTTCTGGTGCCATTTCCAGCAGGGTGACTCTGTGAGGGGGTGGGGTGTTAATTAGCTTGATTGTGGTAACCATTTCACCATGCAGACACATGCCAAACCACATTGTACACTTTAAATATATGCAGTTCTACTTATCATTTATATCTAAATAATAAGCTAGGAAAAATATTTTACAATTTTCAGCTTACTGAGACTGAGGTTCTTTGGTGATAATCTGGCCACCAGACTATTTTGTGTATGGATCTGAAATGCCACATTTTCTTCATCTCTTAAATTGCATTATGCATTTACAAAGTAATTTGTATATGTCAAGGGTTGAGTAATCTGGGAAACGTCTATACTTCAGTTTCTAGGTAAAATAAAATGAAAAAGAATGGGCCTTGTACTTGTGATATATCGAACTGTGAATCTAAAGTTTAAAACAAGGGTGACGACTAAGAGACGATAACAGGGAAGGGCTGGGCCTGAGGAGGGCTTCAGACCAAAGCCCTGTTCACTCCAGGAGCGGGGGGAGAAGGGGAGGGGGAGCAGTATGACCAGCAGCATATTCGGTGGCCACCCCTTCCGCGCGCACAGATCTCTGCACCTCCACAGCTCCTGAGACTCAGTGTCCTTTCTCTTCCCTTCCTAGATGGTAAAGCTTCCACTCAGCCAGCCTTCTGGTGGTTCAGGGTGATGTTTGCTCTGTTTTCTAGTTGTAATTTTAAAATTGTTGAGGTAGACTGCATTTAGGTGTTTACTTTTGCCACCATCTTGGTTTCTCCCTATACTCCCTTCTTTTGAAATAGCATAAGAATAAGGAGCTATACCTTTTCTGTATACCCACCATCCCATTTCCCTCTACCATATTCTCATAACCCTATTCAGTGTCAAACCAGGAAATGGCTGCTGACTTAATACTACTCAATTTACTTATTTAATTGCTTAATTGGTTTAATCTGGACATTATCCAGAAGCAGCTACCTCAAACCTTGGAAATCCTGGCCCAAGAAGTTGCAATTAGGCTCCATGAGAATGCCAACAGCTTAGGCTCTGGAAATTCCCATGGTGTCTCCCCCTTGTCTTGTGTGGTCAGTGTGGGTTTTCTCACTGTGGCCACTTTCTTCAAACCCTGAGTGTGGTTCCAAGGCAGCTTGTTGGAGGAATTTTGTTCTTCGTTTGTTTGAGCAAATGAGGTAGCAGTCATAATAGGGACCAGGAAAATCATGTCAGCTGATCTCATTGTCATAAAATATAATAAAAGAGGAGGAATGTTACTAGATAGTAATATTGAAAGGACCTGCTGGTAGTAGAAGCGACCCCAGCTCTTTGCTTAGCTTTGTGGAGGGAAATGCTTTGGATACGAAAGTTGGTGGCTGGAGGATTTATGGGTAAAAAAGGGGTATAACCTCAGGATTGCATACAAGGAAAGGAGAGGCAGTTTGGGTGGAGGTGAGTGGGTGGCAAAGAGAAGACAAACGCTAGCCCACTTGAGAAATAGCAACATTACAAAGGACAAAGTTGCAGATGTGGCAAAAAGGGGAGACTGGTAAGAGGACAGTCATGAGCATTGCCCACTGATGCTCTCTGTGTATTATGCCCTCAGCCAGCACCAGTGGTGGTCTTATTCACAGGCGGAATCGGAGGCTTGGGTATGAGGTTGGAGGTGGTCAAAGAAGAATGAGTTTTAAAAAGGGAATGTGGTCGCTGTCCTCCTGACATTCTTGATGTTCTCTCCTCTGCTCTGGACAGTCATTCTCTTTCCAAGTGTTGCCTCATCTACCTGTGAAACAGGCCTCCAGTTCACCGATCCTGTGCGCCTCCTCTGCCATCACCTTGGTTACCACCATGTCTCACCTGTGGGTGGCAGCAGCTGAGCCCCTCTTTTCCTCTTTTGCTTCTGCCTAGCCTGTTTTCTAACAAAAGTCAGGGGAACCTCGGACAAATGTGTATCTGCTAAAGCAACCCCCTGCAAAGGCTTCCTTCACATGGCCATCACATCTCAAACCCTCACCGGCATTGTGGCCCACAGATCCCAGCAGGGCCCGACCTCCTTCACCAGCCTCAGCTGTGCTACTGCCTTGCTGATCATCCTTCATTTCCCCAACTACATCCTCTCTTTCCTTCCCCATGGTCTTCATGTGTGTTGTCCCCTCTATTTAAAACACTTTTCCTTCCACTTTGAACCACTGAAATCAGATATGTTGTGGACTGAATGCCTGTGTTATGTTAAAACCTTGCCCTGCAATATGGTGGCATTAGGAGGTGGGCCTTTGGCAAGCAATTAGAATTAGATGAGGCCCGAGGGGGAGCCCTGTGAGTGGGATGAGTGGCCTTCTGTGAGTCCTGAGAGAGCTTACTTCCTGTCCCTGCTGTGCACCAGGCGAAGACACAGTGAGCAGAGGGCAGACTATAATTTGGAGATGGACTCTCTCACCAGCTCTGACTCTGATGGCAGCCTGGCTTGGTTTCCAGCCTCCAGAGCTGAGCGGGGTAAATTCCTGTTGTTTTTGGGACACCCAGTCCAAACAGACAAAGGCACGGATTCACCTAAAACGCCAGTTCTCCAACTCTCCAAACTGAAGTAGGCCTTCTGTATAATTTAGAGTGGTATGTTTTCTTCCCCATGCATTTACAATGTGTAGTTATATGTTTGTTCAATGATTTGTATCATAAAGTCCATGTGACCAAGAGCTTTCGCTCCCCTTTGTATTTCCAGGGCCCACACAGTGGGAATGGGCACTCAATAAATATTTGTCAATATTTACCAAGTAATCAATGAAGGAATGAATGAATGAATGACTGGATATGTATAGGATTGCTGACAATCCTGGCTTTTGGGCCTTTAGTATAATTTTTCATCTACTTTCTTAAAAAACAGTAAGTTTAAAGTTATACTTTAACCTAGAAGATATGAGTTTGAAGCAAAAATTTGAAATCCGTGATAGGTGACAAGTAATGGCTGCATGTCCACACAGCCCAGTGCCCTTGAGCTGTGATAGGACTTGTCCTCTGAGTCTGCAGCGTGAACTTGACCACAAAGACGCTGAGTGCAATGCCAGCCACAAGTGGCAGCAGAGCAGTGGCGGTGGTGTCAGTCTTAAAAGCATAAGCTATTCTGAGCTGCTGCTTTACAATGGGCTTATCATGGAGCTGCTGAAATGGGCCCAGACCTTATGTCTCCGCCTGGCGAAGAGTCTGAGCACGGATCGCGTGAAGCACCTCGCTGGCAGACACTGCAAACCACTTTGCGTGATTTTGGAGGCCAAGGCTGTGGGCGCTCTGCCACGCAGAAGGAAAGTCTTGTTTGGAGCAGTACTGTGAGAAGTCTAATCACACCAACAGGGTCAGGTTAGAATCCCTGGAGGAACGGGTGATGGCAGGAAACCTGGGGCCCGGGGCTGTGGACATTGCTGAAATTGTTTTGGGTCAAGTTGAAAAAGGTGCTCTTAGTGAGTTCAAAGGAGAGGCCAGGCAGCTGCCCCAGTTTTCATGAAGGATCCGTCATCCATCTCAGTGTCAGGAAGTCCCAGAGGCTGCTTGTGGCACGGCTGCCGGTCTGAGCGGGACAGGACGCAGCTCTGTGATGTCTGACTTTTCAGAAACGGAAAGACCAGTGCACCAGTGCCTCGCTAATAGTAATCTTGAGGGGAATTCTCATTTTTTCCGACGGCCAGTCATTTACTCACTCATCAGAACAATGAAGCAAATGTGATGCTGTCCTCTGGGGAGGGCGTGTTGCAGGCCCCGGTGCAGGTGTGGGCGGTATGGGTGCCCAGTGAGCCTGACGCCTCACTCCTCCGTGGCCCGAGGGCCAGGCCGTGGCTCCTCCAGAGGTTTCTCCCGCCCACCTGCGTGCACACATGCAGGCCTTTCCTTTGTCCTGTGCTCTCGCTCTTTTTAGGTCAGATTCACACTCATCTGTGTCCGGTCCCCTCTCCTCCGTGTCCAGCTTGGGTTGGTCCTGGCAGGCAGGGAGCTCGGTCCCATAACTGATCCAGAGCCGCAGTTTCCTGCTGTGTGTCTGCTTCACCTGTCCCTGGGCCTTGCCCAGCACCGCACCGCTCCCAATTCTGAGAGGGGCAAAAGAGGCCGACTGACGATGGTTGAGGACCGTTACTCTCCTTCTGAGGACAGTGGAGGCTCTGACACATTCCCTCCACCCACAGTTTCTTGGTGAGAGTGCAGTTACGTGGCCACGCTTAGTTGCCGAGAAGCGCGAGGCCAGCAGGTGGCCAGGTGCCCTGGGGAGCCCTGGGGATGCACAGAGAGAAGGAGTGAGTGTGGGGAGCAGTGCGCCTCTCTGCCCTGAGTTCAGAGTCTGGCAGGTGCAGAAAGACAATGATATTGCTTCTGTCATCAGGGCATCCATCCCCAGCACCCCGCACTGTCCCAGGAGCGGGCAGGACCGTGAGGAAGAGCAGGGGGTGCCGTTTTTTCTTTGGTCCTTTTCTTTCCTTCAGAATCTGTTTCAGGGATGCCAGTTATGTAATGTGGAAGCCGTTCGGTCACTCAGACCACTGATGGAGCACCTGCTATGTGCCAGGCATTGCCTAGGCGCTGGGCACCGAGAGGTCCCCATGGAGCTCCCAGGAGAATGAAGGAAATGGACAGGCGTCAAACCGCAATCAGACACCCAACCACAGTCACGATGCGCCACCTGAAGGAAGAGTAGATTATTCCCAACCCCCGGAAGGGGATGAGGCATTGATGTAATTTATATTAGAGATTGGGGGAGGGCATGGAGAAAGTGGTATGTAAGTTGAGACCCAAAAAGTGGACGTGTTGTCCTGCCGGTGTGGCTCAGTGGTTGAGCATCAACCTATGAACCAGGAAATCATGTTTCAGTTCCTGGACAGGCACATGCCTGGGTTTTGGGCTTGATCCCCAGTAGGGGGTGTGCAGGAGGCATCCAATCAATGATGCTTGCTCATCACTGATGTTTCTCTCCTTCTGTCTCTCCCTCTCTTTTCCTCTCTGAAATGAATAAAATTACATTAAAAATAAAGAAATTAAAAGTAGATGTGGTGGCATTGCCTTGTGGATGAGGGAGGAAAAAGAGTGACCTAGGCAGAGGGGTTGGAACAGTGGGTGGGGGAGAGGGGTGAAGTGTGGCTGGAGGGAGAGGTGAGGAAAGATCCCCCCCCCAGCCTCGAGGCCAGTGGTTCTAAACCTTCCTAATGCCGCGGCCCTTTAAAATAGCTCCTCATGTTGTGGTGACCCCCAACCATAAATATATTTTTGTTGCTACTTCAGAACTATAATTTTGCTACTGTTAATGAATTGTAATATAAACAATTTTTCCGATGGTCTCAGGCGACCCTGCTAGCCTAAGTTCTCAGGTTCGAGACCCACAGGTTGAGAACCACTGCTGTAGAACCTCAGACCCTCTGTAGAGCTGGCCACTGGCTGGGCGCTCCTCTAGGTGGGCTCTCGCCCCCACTGGGCTAGGCCACGTGGCGGCAGGGGTCTAAGAGGAAGTGGAGGCAGGCAAGGCCACTGGGACTTACTCTCAGAACCCACTCCATCATTCCTGCCACGTTCTATGGGCCAGAGCGCGCCCCCCAGCCAGCTCAGTCCAGGATGGGAGGCATCGCCCCCTCTTGGAAGGAGCTGAGAGTCACATTGCAAAGGGTGGGGTGCAGGGAGGGGGGGACATTGAGGGCATTTTGAATCACGTAAGGAAGTTGTGTGATTGGAACACAGGAGACAGGAGCAGGGCATGTGGCCGGGAGATGGGGACTGTGCCGTTCACGTCTTACCCTGCCATCTGGGTGGCCAGCTCTTTGGCTACAGGTGTGTGGTTCTGTCCACCGGCCTGGACACAGTGGCCACCTGCCGCTCGGCCCCTGGGCTGGAAGCAGGAAGGGAGCGCGTTATGCTTTCAGCCTCTGCGGGCTTCCCAGCAGGGTGCTGCGGAGGGGGTTGCCATCTAGACAGCGTAGCTGTTGCAGTTGCGAAGCTAATGTCTCACCACGAGCCGAGCTGCAAAGAATCACAGACTTGTCTGAATTATAATTTGTTGGTTGGGCCTTAAGGGGGGCTTGAATCCTCAAATTCCCTCTCACAACAAACATATTTGCCCAAACAGATTTCTCTCTGAACATATTTTAAGGCATTATTCCCCCAAGTGCAGTGTGCTGGTTTTAAGCTCTTATCTCTCAATGACCCAGTCCGTCTAGACCGCAGTGTGTGCTGCCGGCTGGGGGTTCTGTTGGAAGGAAGCCCACAGGGAGGAGGCAGGGGAAGGGACCCTCCTTCTTATTTGCTTGCTCTTCCAGGAAGTATCGCCGGCAATGGCTCCCCCCGCCTCCCCTTGGTAGTCAGTTCTCTTTCTCTCCCCTCACCCCAGATCCAGCCTCAGGAGCCTCGGGAGACCAGCACTGTCTGGGCATAGTCTCCTCCTCGGAGGGCTGAGCCAGTTCTAGGGCAGGCTTGCTGTTCGCTGACGGTTTCCTGAATGCCTTGCCACCCAACGTGCTTTAAAACACCGCTTTCTTAATCACAAAGCGTTCACGTGCAGGAACAAAGGACTCAGGGCAACTTTCTCCTCCCGGATTTCTGAAATACCTTTCACTCGTTCCTTTCTCTGCCTTACGTCTAACCAGGTCTCTAACCCACATCCTGGCACTCAGCCGGCAAATGCTTATTGAGTGCCCAGCACGGCAGCCTTCTCTCCCCACCTGCAGTTTTCACTCAGAGCTTTTCGCTGGGGTTCTTAGCTCTCAGGACACAAGGTACCTGCCACCGCACAAGAGCTCTGGCCATGTTGACCTCAGAGTGAGCACTCAGATGAATATACTGGGTCTGAGCACCCAATGGAACCACTATTTCTGTGCAGCGGTCCCGATCCTAATGATGCTCATTGAGGTTCTGGAGGAAGAAATTTCCAAATATGAGGAGGGTGGAGGGAACCCCCTCCCTGAAATCATCCCCACCAAACAATAGCAACCACAGCCCTGGAGAGGAGGAACTAAACACTGCATCAGAGAGCACAATTCGGTCCAACTGGGAGCCTGAAACCCACCGAAATCATTTGCACAGGAAGAGCCGGAAGCAGGCAGGTTGGCGTTTGCAGCTCTAAGACCACAGGCTCCAGATGAACCTATGGGTGCACCGAGTGCACGCACCAGGCCGGCGCCCGGCTGCTTCCCATCGATGGACGTGATGGAGGCACACTGCCATATGCTCAGGGAAACCGGCAGCTGAGCTGATTGGGGAAGTATCAGGAAATAAAAGCACAGAGCATCCTTGGTTTCATTCCCGTCCTTGAACATGAATGGGACATCGGCCACAGTGGTTCTTGGAACGCAAACTACTGGTCGGTGGGTGCACAAGACACACAGCCAAAGGAACGCCTTCCGTCCCAGCTTCCCGCATGGCGGCTCACCATGAGGAGGAAGTTAGGGGAAAGGATAGCGGCCCCTGGATCGCCCTTGTCCCTGCAACAAAGCTCCGTCTCGGGCCACCCACCACGTAGTCTCACTCATGTTGTCAGAACACCGTGTCTGCGCCTCAGAGATGCTTTGGAGAAGACTGTGCCCAAGAGATGATCCAGCTGTGTTACCAGTGGGAGCGGTCACCCATAAAGAGCTGCCTCCTTCACTCACCGCACACGCTCCGAGCCGTTTCCTCCCGTGCTTTACGCAGGAATTGCAGCTCGTCCTTGTCCCTTCAGCCTGAAATGGCATGAAACTGCCCACACAGCTCAGTGGGGTCCGTTCTCCCCGCCCTGTGAGCTCTGGCGCCATCAGGAGAAATGCCTTTTGAAGGTCCCCAGGGAACATTAGTGGCTGGAAAGTTTTTTTGTTTTTTTTCTTTAGCTATAACTTTAACTGAGAAAACGTTTGGACGTGGAAGGGAGTGTCTGGCGTTCTTGACAACACACAGGACTTCTCACTGCGCTGGTGGCACTGTACGCATCCTGACTGTCTCCGCTGGCATCAAAGAGTTGAACAAATCTTGTAAGGAGTTTTGCCTAGAGCCACGAAAGCTGGCCTTTTGAGATGTTTTGGTCACAAAACGGATGCACGACATTATGTGTTTCTTATTGAACCAGTTTGCTGCACAAATCCCCAAGCGGCTGATGGAACACTGGACAGAATTTCCACTTTAGGCGGGAACGGAAGTCTGTGCGGAGCACGTTGGCTGCAAATCTGTCACCTGCTCTGACGTGGAGGGCTTCATTGGTCAGGGAATGAAGCACATCTTCCGTGTAGGGCCCTTCGGCTGCCATGGTGGATGCTGCAGAAAAACCGCCAGCTTGTTTGGCTAAACAACCTGCCAGACCTCCCGTGGCTGCTGAGAAGTGCCGCGCAGACGCCGGCCACGGAGCTGGCCCGGTTCACGCTGCTTCAGCTAACCAACAGAGAGCGCTCAGATGTGCAGAAAACGCACCAAAACTTGTGCATTTACATTTTTTATACATTGAAAATGTATTTATTTTCTGCATATACAGAAGTTAAAAGCAAGTCTTTATAAAGTCTTGGTCTCATTTCTTTATAATTTATTTTAAGATACCAGGTCTATTTGAGTGATACCGGGAATAGCTCTAAAATTACACACAACCCAAAAATTTTCCCATCTTCTTGTAATCACATTTTAATGAGATTGCTGTGATTGCTTATCTGGCATAAAAAGTTGGAATCGTGGAGTGGTCTTTGATTTCAACACCAAATCAGTTTCAGACTTGTATTTAAATGGCAGCAGGAGTCCAAACTCTGAACCCTCAAAATGCATAGGGAAAGAAAACATTAGCATCCTTTGCCAGTTTAGGGTGGGGCTGTGCCAGTAGAAACGAAATGCTCCCAGAGATTTTAAGTTGCATCCCTGCTGCTTGCTTTCTGTCCTGTGCTAAGTCTGGGTCAAGAGGGAAGAGACAACGTGATGGCATTTGAAGAGAGTGAGTGTTAGTGACCTCGGCCAGCTCAGTGCTCTCGGTGGCTGGACTCCGAGCTTCCCGCTTCCCGTGGAGACCTGGCCGCCCCACTGTGCCTGGGCCTGGCCTCGGAGGGGGGCACGCTCAGTGGGGGGTTAATAGTTCCTGCTCATGGCAGTTGGCCTCACCTCAATGGCAAGGAGCGCTGGCCTCCAATGACAGCACTTATGTGAAGTTTCTGCTTAAAGCACCATTAAAAATTGAGCCGGAAAGCAGGGGTCGGCACATCTTTTCTGCCCAAATAGTCAACGTTGTTGGTTTTGTGGTCTCGGCTGCAACCACTGGACCTACTGGGTGCGGCCACCTTGACCTGCAGGCCTGGTCTGCTGCGTCCTGACTTAAAGGAAGTTCTGACTGAAACAAGAGTTCAGGGAGTGAGTGCGTACAGCAGAAATCACAGCTGGGATATCAATGAATTCGTGTGTGTGCGGTTTTTAAAACATACCGTGTGTATTCGGAGAGCTGGGACGCTTGTCGCCGGCCACGTGGGCCTCCTGCCCAGGCCGCTCCCCGCAGAGACCGGACTGCCCAGGGGCGGATCCGGCACAGGGCGCTTTGGCCGGAGCGGAGGGTGCTGTGCCCTGTGAGCCTCTGCCGCTCTGGCGGTCAGGAAGGTCCCAAACGGCTGTGGTGAGGCGGGGGGTGGGGGTCGGCTTCCTACATAAAGGTGGGAGTTCTTGGACTTCCAAGGGAGCACACGCAGCCCCCCACATGCCTGGGTCATGCTTACCACATGGAATGTCTCATCACTGTTAACCCACCTGGTGGCTGTCGCTGGCTGAGGAAGAAAAATGTGCCCAAAGGTTGCTTGGGAAGGAGCTTCGGCCCCATCTCAGATCTTTCCGGTGCAAACAGGGTTCTGAGTTGTGGCCCTCAGTTTTGTAGTGGCTCCCGCCAGTAGGCCTGGTTGGGATTTTGTCTTCTTTGTATCTGATGAGTCCAGCCTGCCTTTGTCAGGGATGGAAGGGAGAACGGTTACAGAAGCTCCCAGTAAGCAGTGTGGGGACGGGTGGGAGGATGACAACTCCAGGTGGTGACAGCAACCCCAGGAGTGCCGCCATGCCTGTGCATGCGTGTGCGTGTGAGCCTGCATGTGAGTGATGTGCGTGCGTGCTCAGAGAAGGGGTTGGCTGGTCCCGCAGAAGCCCTTCCCCGCCCTCTGAGCCCCTGGTCTGCGCACCAGGCTCGATGCCGCCGGCCCATTATTGGCCAGGAGTGGGTTCTTCCTTGGGTGAGTCAGTGTAACAAAAATGGGCCGTCTTTGGGAAATTGTCAGCCTCTGCGCACGCCCCGGCGTCCTCCGTCACAGTGTCCGGCCACGGCGCCTCGAGCCACATAGACGGAGAGCTGGCTGGTCCGCACCAGTGCAGGCTCCCTCCCAGGCTCCGGGGGGTGCCTGGCTCCCCGGGGGCAGCACCGTGGCGTGGATGGCCATCTCCCCTTATCTGCAGTCTCTCCTTCCGAGATTTCTGCCTCTGTCACCCCACGTGGACTCCCCTGTGTGTCTGTCTCTCTGGCTCCAAATCTCTCCTCAGGACACCAGTCACTGCATTTCGGGGCCACCTAACCCACGCTCACCTCACTTAATGGTGACCCCACTTCCAGGTAAACTCACTCGCAGGCACCAGGAGTGAGGACACGAACACATCTTCCTTGGTGCCATATGACCCATAGGTGCAATGATTGCTTCCACTTCACAGAGGAGGGTCCGAGGTCCGGGAGGTTACAAATCTCTCATGACCACAGGCTGTGAGTGGTGCCAGCATTCGGGCTCAGGTTTGCCAGGCGGCCGTGCTCCTGGCCGCTGTGCTCACAGCTGCCTGGCCTGGCATTTCAGGCATGCCAGCTCTCTCAGTGCGTGTCTGTGGCACTGGATTAGCCGGGGTCATTGTCTAAACCCTGTGGTTGGTGGGGTGGCTCCGGGGAGCCAGGAGCCCGAGAAGGGGTGGGGCTGGGCTGTGCGGGAAGTTCTTCCTCACCCCCTCAGGCTTGCAGAGTGGCTTGGTGGGCTCGCGCTCAGCTCCTGCTGCCACCTGGGAAATTGGTCTTCTGTGTTCGTTTTAAATGAGAGGAGGCTGGGATACCAGGGAGATGCAGGCGTTGTGGAAGGAACAAAGAGGTTTTAGTGTGTGGAGTCTGGTTCTGGGGAAGATGAGGGACACGGCAGTTGATCGTTGAAGCAAAAGCTACTATGCAGCGGCTCGCACCGTCCACCCCCTCACTCATGCCGGACGGGCGGCCCCGAGTCAGCCAGACCCAGGCGCTCTCTCCGGGTGCACTTACATCTCAGATCAGGTTGCTCTGAGGGGAGGAAAGGAATTCCAGCGAAGAAAATGCAAACACAACACAGGGACCTGGTTCAGTACATCAGCCCAGAAGCATGCAGTCTGCACTTTGTATTTCTTGCCATGAGACCATGATACACCTCTGAGGACACCCACCTCTCCTCGCCACCCCGAGATGTCAGTGTCCCCAGGGTCTGTCTCCACATCCTCCCCTCTTTCCCCTGGACAGCCTCGCCTTCTTGGCTCTTACCACTGGCTGCTGTGTGCCAAGGGCTTCCAGATCGCACCCCCTAAGGTGCCTGACCTCGGTGCCCCTGAGAGTCATTTTAAATCGTGTTGAATTGGCACTGCATTTTCAGAGCTGAAATCTAGACAGTGTTAGAAGAGTCAGCAAAAATTCTCCCTCCCTCTGTGTCTTGTACCTGCCTAGTTTTCATCCTCACCGATCATTGCTGGTACTTATGACTCCTTCCAGAGGTCCCTAGGAAATATGGTATTTTCCCCTCAAATGTGCCATTTTACACACATATTCTGCAATTCTGATCATGACAGTGTTTAGAGAACTTCATTTTTTTCCTTTTTAAGTTTGTAATCGCACACATTCCCTTGTTGGCTTCCTTGTAATTTATTTCACTGGCCTCCTAATGATAGACATGTGAATTGCTTCCAGTTTCCCCGACCCAGCACTGGGGGTGCACCTTGAGGTCCCTCGTCAAGCCCTGCTGGGTGGGGGGCATGGCCTGAGGTCAAGCCCCACTGGGGTGGGGCAGGGCATAGCCTCAGGTCCCTGCTGATTGCTTGTTAAGGCTCCTTATGGGAACTTGGCCTCAGCTGTGTGTGCAGCCATCTTTGTGATGGAGTGATGGTTAATTAGCATAGTCCCTTTTTATTAGATAGGATATCTCTACATCTTTCCATATTTATCTGTCTGTTTCTATCTCTCTATCTTTGAGCTAGAACATTGGTCTTCCTCATTCGAACTCAGGCTGACTGGAACCATACTACTTACTCTCCTGAGTTTGAACTTCTGGGTATCTATGCTCCACAGTTACCCAAGCTGATTCCTATAATCTCTCTCTTTCTCTTTCAATAGAAAATATCTATATCTACTCTATATCTATATCCACATCTATCTATCTCTATCTCTATATCTATATCCACATCTATCTATGTCTATGTCTACGTCTATGTCTATGTCTATGTCTTTGTCTATGTCTATATCTAATCTATATTTATAGAAGTATCTATAGTAATATAGATATACTGGTAAGTCCCATAAGGGATCTGGATCTATCTCCATGGTTTTCTCTCCACACATACCTTTCTAGCTCCTCTGACAGGTGAGGAGGGATCCAGAGAGCGGGCGTAAGAAGTGGGGTTAAGGGCACTGCACTCTCCCAGGGAGAGGAATGTGCTGACAGCCAGAAGGCAGTGCTGGCAAGGAAGTGCACCTGGGGATGGGCCTCCTGATCTGAGAACCATCACAATCTTGACTGATTTCTCCAAGATTCTGGGAAGAGGAGCCTGTGGATTGTTATTAAAGGGAACAAGTCTTAATCCACTGTGTGTCCCCTTCATATTCATATGCTGTATGAGAAAGTAGAGCGTTAGGTTAAATGAAGACTTAAGATGGAGCCCTTTCTGATAGGACTGACATCCTTCTAAGCAGAGAAAGGGACACCAGCCCTCTCTCTGGGGCCCAGCGGGAGGGCCAAGTGAGGACACGGCAAGAGGGTGACTGTCTGCAAGCCAGGGAGGGGGCCTCACCAGAAACCAACCCTGGCACATTCATCTTGGACCTCGAACCCCTGGAACCGTGACAAAATAAATGTTATTGTTTAAGCCACCCAATCTATGGTATTCTGTTATGGATTCTCAGCAGACTGATGTGCCCACTTTGTTTTTACTAATTTTAGTTATATGTAAGTAAGAGATTCTTTCACTCTTCTTGTGAAAATTAAATATTAAAGAATTTTTAACCAACAACTCCTATCTTGGTTCTCTAAACCAGCAGTTGACTAACTATGGCCTATAGGGGCCCAATCTGGCTCTCTTGAGGAGTGTGTGTGTGTGTGTGTGTATGACAGTCAACATTTCATAATATTGTTTGAACATTTTATAAGCCACTATTCTTTTTAAAAAATATATAACTGTATTAATTTCAGAGAGAAAGGGAGAGGGAAAGAGAAATGGAAACATCAATGATGAGAGAGAATCATTGATCGGCTGCCTTCTGCACGCCCCCTATTGGGGATGAAGCCGGCAATCCAGGCATTTGCCCTTGACTGGAATTGAACCCGGGACCCTTCAGTCCGCAGGCTGATGCTCTATCCACTGTGCCAAAGCAGTCACTGTTCTTTACAATTCCTTCCTGGATTTGGGGCTTCTCAGATATAAACATTAAAGTTAGTGATTTGGAACAGCACGTTTGAGATTGTATTTGTGTTGCAACATGTATAATGTGTTTCTTAAAGGATCAGATGGATTCGACAACTGCCAGTTTGAAGGGGCAATACGGAGACTCGGAACTATCTGCCACCAGGACAACAATGAGGGGCTTTGTTTTCACCTGGCTCTATCTGTTTTTGAAATAAAGTTTTATTGGCACACAGCTCATTCATTTGTACATTGTCTGTGGCTGCATTTATTCTCCAAGGGCAGAGCTCATTAGTCACAAAAGAGAACATAGGCCTAAAAAGCCTGAAATATGAGGATTGCTGATCACTGCTCTCGACCGTGTCTAGGAGGAAGCGCTGTGACCAGTTTGGCGGGAATTCTTTCAGCTTCTATAGCACTGTGTTATTTGGTGTGTGTATGTTCCAATAATGGTTTGTCATATCTTTCTCTGCCTTTCAAATCAGGCAGCACTGTCTTGAAGACTTGCCCATGTTAGTAGATATACTATTCCAACGCAAACATTATTCATAGACATTTTGGTTGTTTGGCATTCCTTTTTTTTTTTTTTTTTTTTGCCACGATAAACAATGCTACCACAAATATCCTTGTATACACCTCCTTCTGCACTTGTGTGAGTAGTGCTTCTCTGACTGATACTGACGTTGGAGCTGCTGGGCTGTAGATAGACATACTTAAAAATGTAGTGACTAGGACACGATTCAGAAATAAAAAAATGTATACAAGATGTGCACTGGAAACTCTCCCCCTTTCCTAACCTCCTTCACCTTCCCCTCCCGCATAGTTGATAGTTTCTTGTCTGCCCTACCAGCATTTCTTCATGAAAATAAAGCAAAAACCGTGCTATGACTTCTCTTGCTTCTTACACGAAAGGTAGCATCCTGTATATATTCTCTACCTCACTGTCTCCCCACTTGACAAGGTATTCTAGAGATCTCTTCATTACCATAAGCCTTCTCATATATGTATACAGAGCATCTACCCATCCGTTTCTCCAGGTATTTTGTTTGTGTAGTATTTACAATGATGTACCCCGCAATTTAACTATTCCCTTATGGAGGGTGACCTTTTCCCTGCTGTCTTTTGCTGCTACAAACAAGACATGCACATGTTACCTTTGGGTAGAAATGGGCACGTTGCCCTCCAGAGGGGCTGTGCAATTTGCATGCTACCTGGGTACATGGTGAAGCGGCTGACATGGAGCAGACGTTTGCCCGTTGTGCTGGGCAAATTCCAACTGCTCCCAATCCCAGAACAAGACATGTTTGTCACGTGTCCTTACTGCCCTCATCACTGGGCTCTCCCTTCTTCGCCTGCCTGTCCAGCTGACTCTAAAACCTTCCCCCGCATCTTGCCTTGAGGTCTGTGGCGCTCTCCCAAGGCCTGTCTGTAGTAGAGGTGGTCGCTCCCTCTCTTCATCACCACCGATGCGTGCTCACATCGCTGCCTCTGCGTTGTGTAGTGTGTGTCACCTCTTCACTGGCCTTGTCTCCCTTTCCTCACTGTGGGCTTCTCTAGGCGAGAGACCACATCTTTATTCGTGTTTGTATTCCTAAAACCCAAGACAGTGCCTGTGCTAGAATAGCTCCTCAATAAATGTTGGCTGAATGAATAAATTAACATACAAATGATCACTCAGAAGAGAGATGAGCCGACCACACTAAATTTGGACAGTGAATTTGGGAGTTCGAGCACGGGGGTGTTTATCTACTCATCTGCCCATCATGCAGATGAGCTTATCTGCGTGTGCTGATGGGTTTGATGTAATTTGCATGCTGGTGGGGAGGCTGCCAGCTCACCAAGGGCCTAAGCTTGCCTTGGAGTGCATGTCGCACAGCGTCAGCCAACGAGAGGAAACTGTGGCTTTGGAACAAACATCTGCTTGACGCTGGGTAAATACTGTTTAGAGCCTGGTGTTTATGACTGTCTCTGTGATTAATCTGAATCCCATGTAATTTATTATTTGATCATGGGGGACCCGCAGAGATCATGCTCATAACTCAAGTTTCAACTGCAAACACGGCATCTGCCATCCCACACTGGCCTCACATCTAAGAGATGCTTTCATGTTGGGGTGATGCTGGGATGGGGTTAGAGTCTGTTCAGTGGCAGCCGTCTCATGTAGAGAGAACACTGTCTCCATGGCCTACCCTGGACAGCCCTGATGTGGACAGCCATGGAGGCTGGGCACCGGGTGTCTCCTGTGGACAGCCACAGAGTGATGGGGACAGGGTGTCTCCTATAGACAGAATGGAGTGATGGGGACAGAGTGTTTCCTGTGGACAGAATGGAGTGATAGGGACAGGGTGTCTCCTGTGGACAGCCACAGAGTGATGGGGACAGGGTGTCTCCTGTGGACAGAATGGAGTGATAGGGACAGGGTGTCTCCTGTGGACAGCCATGGAGGCCGGAGATAGGGTGTCTCCTGTGGACAGCCACAGAGTGATGGGGACAGGGTGTCTCCTGTGGACAGCATGGAGTGATGGGGACAGGGTGTCTCCTGTGGACAGCCACAGAGTGATGGGGACAGGGTGTCTCCTGTGGACAGCCATGGAGGCTGGGGACAGGCTGTCTCCTGTGGACAGCCATGGAGTGATGGAGACAGGTGTCTCCTGTGGACAGCATGGAGGTTGGGCACAGGGTGCCTGCTGTGGACAGCATGGAGGCCGGGCACAGGGTGTCTTCTGTGGGTCTTTGATAATTGGCTGTCCTTTTTCCAGGGAGAAGGAGGTTAAAAGAAGTGAGGTGAGGAAAGTACATGGATCCATATCTTTTTCTATGGCAGATTCTTTCCAGATGCTTTCCTCACATTTTCCCATTTGCAACTCAGAGCACTGTGGGATCAGTATTATCAATGGCCATTTACACACACACAAGCTGGGTGAGAGGGCCTTGTTCTGGCTCTCAGCTAGCAGGTGCCTGTGCCTGACCTGCTGAAGCCCCTGCTCGCCTCAGGATACTGTCCTGCTGTCCCCAAGGATATGGTCCATGGCCCTCGGCAGAGCCATCAGCTGTGACAGTGCTGAGTCTCTGCAGATAGTGCTGGCTGCCTTGGCCCTGAACTCTGTCTCTTTTGCTTCCAAGTAAAACCATCAGATGCCTTGGCAGCTTTGGCGTTCTTAAGAACATCATCCAAATGCTTCGGTGAAAAGCCCACTGCTGGTGGACTGGAGCATATAGCTTACTAGAGACTTGGCGCATCAATTCATGCACAGGTAGGGTCCCTCGGCTGGCAATCGGGGCTGCGGGAGGTTGGCTGAGGAGAGGTTCTCTGGGAGGTTGGCTGGCCATGGGAGGTTGGCTATGGGAGGTCACTGACAATCAAGGGGCAGCTTCTGTGTTGAGCCTCTGCTCCATGGTGATCAGTGCCCAACATAGCGACTGGTTGACCGGTCGTTTGGTCGTTCAGTTGCTTAGGCTTTTATATGTATAAATGGTAGATAAGTGTCCAAGGGAATAGAGCATTTGCTAAGTTAAGAATTCTTTCTAGCTCCATAACTGCCATCAGAATGAAAACAAAACAAAACAAAAACAACAACAGCTGGGCCACTGGGTTTCAATAGAATCATCTACAGGCCTTTAAAAAATATCCATGCCTAGTCCCCAACGCCAGATCCACAGATATCCGATTCCATGGGTATCTTAGACAAGCTTTCCATGCTGTTCTGATGCACGGACAGGCTTTAGAGCCTATGATCGGGGGTATGGGCCATCTGAGTCTTCAAACCTTGAATAAGGAAAGGAGGATGCTTTCTTTGGATCCATCTTTTCTTTGTCACATCAAATCTCTCTCTCTCTCTCTCTCTCTCTCTCTCTCTCTCTCTCTCTCTCTCTCTCCCTCTCATGCATTTTTTGCTAGCAGTAAGAAATTCTTAAAAACTTTTTGCTACTAAACCATCTGCTGGAAAAGCCTCCCACTAAGTTTCAAATGCCAGACTGTTCCCAGTAGCAATTTTCTTTATTATTTTGGGGAAAAGAATGAATTACATTTCTTCCCTATGAAAGAAACTACTTTAAAAATAAAAATGTTCATTATGGACTGGTAGAAGTTGCTTATATTTTTTAAAGAAATTGCTTTATTAGACATGTGTCCTGCGAGTTAGCTTGATTCTTGCCTGAGGAGGACATTTGGATGATCCCAGTGCTGGATGCTCTGGTCAGCAGAGGTAGCGCTGAGGATGGAGACCAATTTAGCTCAAAGAATTGCAGGATGTTTTATTGACTTCCTGATGCCCACAAGCTTATGAAAGCAGTTCGTCCACTGCTATAAGCCTCCCTTGAAGATTCCTATGGTTTGTCACATTATATGTTCTAACCCTCCCCATTACTGTCCACCCTGGGCAGCAGCAGGAATGTTATAAGAGACCTGGGGGAGAGACCTGACAGCCTCTCTGCCTCCATGTGGAGGTAGTTTTCCTTCAGTGTCATGTCGGGTGATCTTATACGGCTATGGCCCATGGCTAGCTACCCACAGCCCTCTGGCGCCTGTCTAGCATGCCCCATGACCCAGCTCTCCCTTGCATCAGTGTGCTGTCCCATCAGTCCTTCAGGAGAAACATGAGCAGAAGTGATGTGTCACTTCTGAGTCAGCATTTTTAAGAATTGGGGGCTTTTTAAATTTCTTTTTCCCCCTCTGCTGACTGAGTACAGCTAATTCCAAACCCCTGCAGCAATGTGGAACCCTGAGGTGAAGAGTGTGTGCGGCCCTGGATCTCTGCCTGGAAGACTTGCTTTGCTCTGAGTGAGAAAGAAGCCCCTCTGGGGCTACAGCGCTGGGGTCGGAGTGTGCCCCTGACCCTGGACTTACCACACTGAGCGAACCCTGGCTGGAGACCTTCCATCCTGACGCAGAGATGCTCCTGAGAGCAGTGACCCTTCCTGTGCCCAGTGGACATGTGGGCTGAGTAAATAACATTTGTCCTGCAACAACCATCCTATACAATAAAAGGCTAATATCTAAATTGTCCCCTCGGGAGTTCAACCATTTGCTAAGATGTGCGCTGACCACCAGGGGGCGGTGTGGAATGAAGGAAGGCCCCAGCCAGCAGCTGACAGCCGGGGGAAGGAAGATTCCGGCAGGCCTTGATCTCCCGCCAGGCCTAGGGACTCACCCGGTGCATGAACTTCATACACTGGGCCTCTAGTTCTAAGAGCAAAACACTGGTGTTTGGTACAGGATCACTGTCTGCACGGGAAAGGATACTAAGGAGGGAGAGGACTAGTGCAGTTTTGCCCATTGGGACAGGCAGCAGACAAAAACGGGCACCTATTGCCACCGCAGGCCCAGTTAGCCCCCACAGACAAGTACCCTCCATGGTGTGGAGCCTGCTGAGACCATGCTGGCCACAGCCAGGGGAGAGGCTGTGTTTCCATGTGGATGGCAGTACATATCCTCAGAAGTCACCACAGAGCAGATGCAGGGTGGAGAGGGGACCAAATGCCTGCCAGGCCCACAGGCAGTCAGCGACAGGACGGAACAGTGACATGGCTGGGCACTCAGGGCAGGTGGGAAGGGGGTGGGAAGGGAGCCGACAGGCCTCGGGGCAGCAGCGGCCACTCGGAGTGTGCACGGCGGTGGCAGGCCAGCTGAGTCCATTTCTGTGGCTTCCATCTGGGGGAATGCAAGCGAACAAACTCTGTCTCGGAAGCGCCATTTGCTCCCAACATTTGCAAGTGACTTTGGGATTCGGGTACGTCTGTCAATCTGGTACAGAGACGCCGCTGACATGTGAGCAGTGACCACAGTGACTGCAAGTGCTGGCTTGACCCTTCACCTGCTGGGTCAGGGGGGGCCTGCGGGCACGGCTCGGGGGAGCTTGAGGAGAGTGATTTTTCCCAACCCAAACAGATACAGTTCATATTGTAGCAATCCACACAGGACCTAGATTAGAATCAGAAAGAACTACCCTGCTGCCAACAGGAGGACTTACAACCTGAGACACGGAGCACCTGCACTAATCTGAGAAATAATCTTACTTTCAACCTTAGAGCACCTGTACTTATGTGAATAGGGGTAGGTTTCTCATATGTGAATGGGGATTAGGTTTTTCGTAAGTTTCCTTTTCAAGGCCTGCGCGAAGCAATGGAGGAGGTGACTCGGCTGTGAATCCAGCAAGGAGACACGATAAGCAGGCCTAGACCGACCCACCAGGAGTCAAAACATCATCTAATCCACATCCTCTCATCCCCTGAAGACCAAAGACAATAGCTGACATCGTTCCCAGCTCACACCGGCACCTGTATTACCTGTCCCTGTATTACCTGTTCCTCTTGTGTTACCTGTCGCCCCTGTCCCCTGTATTACCTGTCCCCCCTGTATTACCTGTCCCCTGTATTACCTGAACCCCCTGTATTACCGGTCCCCTGTATTACCTGTCCCCCCTGAATTACCTGTCCCCTGTATTACTTGTCCCCTGTATTACCTGTCCCCTCTATTAAACTGTCCCCCCTGTATTACCTGTTCCTCCTGTTCCTACCACAGGGATAGGTAATACAGGGGACAGAGTAATACAGGGGACAGGTAATACAGAGGGGGACAGGTAACATAGGGGACAGGTAATACAGCAGACAGGTAATACAGGTGGGACAGAGTAATAGAGGGGACAGGTAATACAGGGGACAGGTAATAAAAGGGGTAAAGATAATACAGGGGAAAGGTAATACAGGGGGTACAGGTAATACAGATGGGACAGGTAATACAGGGGCGGCAGAGTAATAGAGGGGACAAGTAATACAGAACAGGTAATACAGGGTACAGGTAACACAGGGGTACAGGTAATTCAGGGGACAGGTAATAAAGGGGGGACAAATAATACAGGGGACAGCTAATACAGGGGGGACAGAGTATTGCAGGGGACAGAAATACAAGGGGGACTAGTAATACAGGGGATATGTAATACAGGGGACAGGTAATACAGGGGACAGGTAATACAGGGGGAACAGATAATTCAGGGGAGACAGGAAATACAGGGGACAGCTAATACAAGGGGGGCAGGTAATACAGGGGGGACAGTGTAATAGAGGGAACAGATAATACAGGAGAAAGGTAATACAGGGGACAGAGTAATAGAGGGGACAGGTAATACAGGGGGGACTGAGTAATAGAGGGGACAGGTAATACAGGGGACAGATAATACGGGGGGATAGCTAAAGAGGTGGGACAGGTAATACAGGTGGGACAGGTAATACAGGGGACAGGTAATACAGGGGACAGGTAATACAGGGGGGACAGAGTAATAGAGGGGACAGGTAACACAGGGGACAGGTCATAGGGGGTACAGATAATGCAGGAGAAAGGTAATACGGGGGGACAGGTAATACAGAAGGGACAGGTAATACAGGGGCGGAAGAGTAATAGAGGGGACAGGTAATATAGAACAGATAATACAAGGGACAAGTAATATAGGGGGTATAAGTAATACAGGGGACAGGTAATACAGGGGGTGCAGGTAATTCAGGGGACAGGTAATACAGGGGGGAAAAGTAATACAGGTTACAGCTAATTCTGGGGGGACAGAGTATTGCAGGGGACAGAAATACAGGAGGGACTAGTAATACAGGGGACAGGTAATACAGGGGACAGTTAATACAGGGGGGACAGGTAATACAGAGGACAGAGTAATACAGGGGACAGTTAATACATGGGGGACAGTTTAATAGAGGGGACAGGTAATACAGGGGGTTCAGGTCATACAGGGGACAGGTAATACAGGGTGTTCATATAATACAGGGGACAGCTAATACAGCAGGGACAGGTAATAAAGGGGACAGAGTAACACAGAGGACAGGTAATACAGAGGGGACAGGTAATATTGGGGACAGGTAATACAGGGGACAGGTAATACATAGGCTATATGTAATACAGGGGACAAGTAATACAGGGTGGACAGGTAATAAGGGGACAGGTAATACAGGGGGCATAGGTAATACAGGGGGTTCAGGTAATACAGGGGACAGGTAATACAGGGTGGGCAGGTAATACAGGGGGACAGAGTAATAAAGGAGACAGGTAATACAGGGGACAAGTAATAGAGTGGGGACAGGTAATACAGGGGATAGGTAATTCAGGTGGTACTGGTAATTCAGTGGTGGCAGAGTAATGGAGGGGACAGGTAATACATGGGACAGGTAATACATGGGACAGGTAATACAGGGAGTACAGGTAATACAGGGGACAGGTAATACAGGGAGTACAGGTAATACAGGGGACAGGTAATGCAGGGGGGCAGAGTAATACAGGGGACAGATAATACAGTGGGGACAGGTAACACGGGGGACAGGTAATACAATGGACAGGTAATACAGGGGGGACAGAGTAATAGAGGGCACAGGTAATACAAGGGGTACAGGTAATACAGAGGAAAGATAATACAGGGTGTACAGGTAATACAGGAGGGACAGGTAATATAGGGGCAGCAGAGTAATGGAGGGGACAGGTAATACAGAAAAGGTAATACAGGGGACAGGTAATACAGATGGGACAGGTAATACAGGTGGGACAGGTAATACAGGTAGGACAGGTAATACAGGGGGGACAGAGTAATAGAGGGGACAGGTAATACAGGGTACTGGTATTACAGGGGACAGGTAATACAGGAGACAGAGTAATACAGGGGACAGGTAATACAGGGGGACAGATAAAGAGGCGGGACAGGTAATACAGGTGGGACAGGTAATACAGGGGACAGGTAATACAGGGGAAATATAATACAGGGGGTACAGGTAATACAGGGGGACAGGTAATACAGAGGGCACAGGTAATAAATGGGCGGCAGAGTAATAGAGGGGAAAGATAATACAGAACAGGTAATACAGGGGACGGGTAATACAGGGGGTACAGGTAATACAGGGGACAAGTAATACAGGGGTACAGCTAATACAGGGGGTAAAGGGAATACTGAGGACAGGTAATACAGGGAAGACAGAGTAATAGAGGGTACAGGTAATACAAGGGACAGGTATTACAGGGGGGGACAGGTAATACAGCGGGGACAGAGTAATAGAGGGGGACAGGTAATACAGGGTACAGGTAATACAGGGGCGGCAGAGTAATAGAGGGGACAGGGGACAGGTAATACAGGGGGTACAGGTAATACAGGAGACTGGTAATACAGGGGGTCAGGTAATACAGGGGACAGAGTAATGCAGGGGGGACAGGTAATACCGGGGACCGAGTAATAAAGGGGACAGGTAATACAGGAGACAGGTAATACAGGGGCGGCAGAGTAATAGAGGGGACAGGAGAGAGCTAATACAGGGGGGACAGGTAATACAAGGGATAGAGGTAATACAGGGGACAGGTAATAGAGGGGGGGACAGGTAATACAGGGGACAGGTAATACAGGGGGTACAGGTAATACATGGGATAAGTAATACCAGGGAACAGGTAATACAGGAGTCAAAGTATCCCCTCTATTACCTGCCCCACCTGTATTACCTGTTCACTGTATAACCTGTCCCCCCTATTACTCTGTCCCCTGTATTACCTGTCCCCTGTATTAAATGTCCCCTCTATTACTCTGTCCCACCTGTATTACCTGCCCCTGTATAACCTGTCCCCTGTATTACCTGTCCCCTGTCCCCCCCCTGTATTACCTGTCCCCCCTCTATTACCTGTCCCCCCTGTATTACCTGTCCCCCCTCTATTACCTGTCCCCCTGTATTACCTGTCCCCTGTATTTGCTATACCCCCTGTATTACCTGTCCCCTGTATTACCTGTCCCCCCGTATTAGCTCTCTCCTGTCCCCTCTATTACTCTGCCGCCCCTGTATTACGTGTCTCCTGTATTACCTGTCCCCTTTATTACTCGGTCCCCTGTATTACCTGTCCCCCCTGTATTACCTGTCCCCCCCGTATTACCTGCCCCCCCTTTATTAGCTCTCCTCTGTCCCCTCTATTACTCTACAGCCCCTGTATTACCTGTCCCCCTGTATTACCTGCCCCCCCGTATTACCTGTCCCCCCTGTATTACCTGTCCCCCCTTTATTAGCTCTCCCCTATCCCCTCTATTACTCCGCCGCCCCTGTATTACCTGTCCCCCCTGTATTACCTGTCCCCCCCATATTACCTGTCCCCTGTATTACCTGTCCCCCCGTATTAGCTCTCTCCTGTCCCCTCTATTACTCTGCCGCCCCTGTATTACCTGTCTCCTGTATTACCTGTCCCCTTTATTACTCGGTCCCCTGTATTACCTGTCCCCCCTGTATTACCTGACCCCTGCATTACCTGTCCCCCCTTTATTAGCTCTCCCCTGTCCCCTCTATTACTCTGCAGCCCCTGTATTACCTGTCCCCCTGTATTACCTGTCCCCTCCATATTACCTGTCCCCTGTATTACCTGTCCCCTGTTTCACCTGTCCTCCTGTATTACCTGTCCCCCCCTGATTACCTGTCCCCTTTATTACCTATCCCCCCCCTGTATTAACTGTCCCCTGTATTACCTATCCCCTGTATTACCTGTCCCCTGTATTATCTGTCCCCTCTATTACTCTGTCCTGCCTGTATTACCTGTCCCCTGTATAACCTGTCCCCTGTGTTACCTGTCCCCCCCTGTATTACTCTGTTGCCCATATTACCTGTTTCCATGTATTACCTGTCCCCTCTATTACTCGGTCCCCATGTATTACCTGTCCCCTGTATTACCTGTCCCCTGTGTTACCTGTACCCCCTGTATTACCTGTCCCCTGTATTACTCTGTCCTCTGTATTACATGTCCCCCCTGTATTACCTGTCCCCTGTATTATTCTGTCCCCTGTATTGCCAGTCCCTCTGTATTACCTGTCCCCTGTATTACCTGTCCTTTATATTACCTGTACCCTCTGTATTACCTGTCCCCTGTATTACCTGTATCCTGTATTACCTGTCCCCTGTATTACTCTATCCTCTGTATTACCTGTCCCCCTGTATAACCTGTCCTCTGTATTACCTGTCCCCCCTGTATTAGCTCTCCCCTCTATTACTCGGCCATCCCTGTATTACCTGTCACCCCTGTATTACCTGTCCCCCCTGTATTACCTGTCTCCCCTGTATTAGCTGTCCCCCCTGTATTTCCTGTGCCCTGTATTACCTGTACCCCCTCTATGACCTGTGCCCTCTATTATTCTGTCCCTCCTGTATTACTTGTTACCCTATATTACCTGTCCCCTGTATTACCTGTCCCCTGTATTATCTGTCCCCTTTATTACTCTGTCCCCCCTGTATTACCGGTCCCCCATATTACCTGTCCCCTCTTTTATTCTGCGCCCCTTTATTACCTGTCTGCTGTATTACCTGTCCCCTGTGTTACCTGTCCCTGCTGTATTACCTGTCCCCTGAATTACTCTGTCCCCTGTATTACATGTACCCCCTGTATTACCTGTCCCCTGTATTACCTGTCCCCTGTTTTACCTGTCCCCTGTATTAACTGTACCCCTGTATTACCTGTCCCCTGTATTACCTGTACCCCTTTTATTACCTGTCACCTGTATTACCTGTCCCATGTATTATCTGTCCCCTCTATTACTCTGTCACCCCTGTATTACCTGTCCCCTGTTTCACCTGTCCCCTGTATCACCTGTCCCCCTCTATTACCTGACCCCTGTATTATCTGTACCCCCTGTTACCTGTCCCCTGTATTACCTGTTCCCCTGTATTACCTGTCCCCTGTGTTACCTGTCCCCTCCACTACCTTTCCCTCTATTATTCTGTCTCCCCTGTATTACCTATCCCCTGAATTACTCTGTCCCCTGTATTACTTGTTCCCTGTATTACGTGTACCCCCTGTATTACCAGTCCCCTCTATTACTCTGTCCCCTGTATTACCTGTCTCCCTGTATTACCTGTCCACAGAATTACCTTTCTCCTGTATTACCTTTCCCCCCTGTATTACCTGTCCCACTGTATTACCTGTCCCCTGTATTACCTGTACCCCCTGTATTACCTGTCTCCTGTATTACCTGTCCCCTGTGTTACCTGTCCCTCTATTACTCTGCTGCCCCTGTGTTACTTGTATCCCCTGTGTTACCTGTCCCCTGTATTACCTGTCACCTGCATTACCTGTTCCCCCTGTATTACCTGTCCCCTCTATTACCTGTCCCCTGTATTACCTGTCTCCCTGTATTACCTGTCCACAATATTACCTTTCTCCTGTATTACCTTTTCCCCCTGTATTACCTGTCCCCTATATTACTTGCCCCTGTGTTACCTGTCCCCCCTGTATTACCTGTCCCCTGAATTACTCTGTCCCTGTATTACCTGTTCCCTGTATTACCTGTACCCCCTGTGTTACCTGTCCCCTGTATTACTCTGCCCACTGTATTACCTCTTCCCTTGTATTACCTGTCCCCCTGTATTACATGTACCCTGTATTACCTGTTCCCTGTGTTACCTGTCCCCCCTGTATGACCTGTCCCCTCTATTATTATGCCCCCCCCGTATTACCTGTCCCCTGTATTACATGTCCCCCATGTATTACCTGTCCTGTGTATTACTCTGTCCGCTGTATTAGCAGTCCCCCTGTATTACCTGTCACCTTTATTACCTGTACTCCTGTATTACCTGTCCCCATGTATTACCTGTACCGTGCTTAACCTGTTCCCTCTATTACTCAGCCGCTCCTGTATAACGTGTCTCTCCAGTATTACCTGTTTCTCCAGTATTACCTGTTCGTTCTGTATTACCTGTCCCCTGTATTACCTGTACCCCCTGTATGACCTGTCCAATGTTTACCTGTCCCCTCTATTATTTTGTCCCACCTTTATTACCTGTCCGCTGTATTACCTGTTCCCTGTGTTACCTGTCCCCCTGTATTACCTGTCCCCCCTGTATTAAATGTCCCCTGTATTACCTGTACCCCCTATATTACCTGTCCCCTGTATTACCTGTCCCCTGTATTATCTGTCCCCTCTGTTACTCTGCCCCCCCTGTATTACCTGTCCCCTGTATTACATCTCCCCTGTATTACCTGTCCCCTCTATTATTCTGTCCCCCCTGTATTACTCTGTCCCCCCCTGTATTACCTGTCCCCTGTTTCACCATTACCCTGTATTACCTGTCGCCCTGTATTACCTGTCCCCCCTATATTACTGTCCCCTGTATTACCTGTACTGCCTGTATTACCTGTCACCTGTATTACCTCTTCCCTGTATTACCTGTCCGGCATATTACCTATCCCCTGTATTACCTGTACCCCCTGTTACCTGTCACCTGTAGTACCTGTCCCCTGTATTACCTGTCCTCTCTATTATTCTGTCCCCACTGTATTACCTGTCCCCTGTATTACCTGTTCCCTGCATTAGTGAACCTGTGTTACCTGTGTTACCTGTCCCTGCTGTATTACCTGTCCCCTGCATTAGTCTGTTGCCTGTATTACCTGTCCCCTGATTCACCTGTCCCCTGTATAACCTGTCCACCTGTATTACCTGTATACCCTCTATTACCTGTCCCCTGTATTACCTGTCCCCTGTGTTACCTGTCCTCCCTGTTTTACTCTGTCCCCTGTATTACCCATTCCCCTGTATTATCTGTCCCTTGTATTACCTGTACACCCTGTATTACCTGTCACCTGCATTACCTGTACCCCCTGTATTACCTGTCCCTTCTATTACCTGTCCTCTCTATTACTCTGTCCCCCCTGTATTACCTGTCCCCTATATTACTTGCCCCTGCGTTACCTGTCCCCCCTGTATTACCTGTCCCCTGAATTACTCTGTCCCTGTATTACCTGTTCCCTGTATTACCTGTACCCCCTGTGTTACCTGTCCCCTGTATTACATGTACCCTGTATTACTTGTTCCCTGTGTTACCTGTTCCCCCTGTATTACTCTTTCCTCTGTATTACCTGTTCCCGTGTATTACCTGTTCCCTGTATTATCTGTACCCCCTGTGTTATCTGTCCCCTGTATTACCTGTCCCCTGTATTACCTGTCCCCTGTATTACTCTGTCCCTTGTATTACCTGTACCTCTGTATTACCTGTCCCCTGTATTACCTGTCCCCTGTGTTACCTGTCCCCGCTGTATTACCTGTTCCCTGTATTACTCTGTCCCCTGTATTACCTGTCCCTCCTGTATTACCTGTCCCCTGTATTACTCTGTCCCTTGTATTACCTGTACCTCTGTATTAACTGTCCCCTGAAATACCTGTCCCCTGTACTACCTGTCCCCTGTATTACCTGTCCACCCTGTATTAACTGTCCCCTGTAATACCTGTCCCCCGTGTTACCTGTCCCATCTGTATTACCTGTCCCCTGAATTACTCCGTCACCTGTATTACCTGTTTCCAATATTACCTGTACCCCCTGTATTACCTGTCCCCTGTATTACTCTTTCCCCTGTATTACCTTCCCCCCTGTGTTACCTGTTCCCTCTATTACCTGTCCCCTGTGTTACCTGTCCCCCTGTATTACTCTGTCCCCTGTATTACCTGTTCCCCTGTTTTACCTGTTCCATGTATCTGTACCCCCTGTATTACCTTTCGACTGTATTGCCTGTCCCCTGTATTACTCTGTACCCTGTATTGCCTGTCCCCTGTATTACCTGTTCCCTGTATTACCCATTTCCCCTGTATTACCTTTCGACTGTATTGCCTGTCCCCTGTATTACCTGTTCCCTGTGTTACCTGTCCCCCCTGTATTACTCTGTCCCCTATATTACCTGTTCCTCTGTATTACCTGTTCCCTGTATTATCTGTACCCCATGTGTTACCTGTCCCCTCTATTACCTGTCCCCTGAATTACTCTGTCCCCTGTATTACCTGTCCCCTGTATTACCTGTACCCCTGTTACCTGTCACCTATATTACCTGTCCCCTCTATTATCTGTCCCCTCTATTATTCTGTCTCCCATGTATTACCTGTCCCCTGTATTACCTGTCCTCTCTATTATTCTGTCCCCCCTGTATTACCTGTCCCCTGTATTACCTGTCCCTTGTGTTACCTGTTCCCTGTATTAGTCTGTTCCCTGTATTACCTGTCCCTCCTGTATTACCTGTCCCCTGTATTACCTGTCCCTTGTGTTACCTGTCCCCTGTATTAGTCTGTTCCCTGTATTACCTGTCCCTCCTGTATTACCTGTCTCCTGTATTACGTTTCCCCCTGTATTAACTGTCCCCTGAATTACCTGTACCCTGTATTACCTGTCCCCTGTATAACCTGTCCACCTGTATTACCTATATACCCTGTATTACCTGTTCCCTGTATTACCTGTTCCCTGTATTACCTGTCTTCTGTATTTCCTGTCCCCTCTATTACCTATATCCTTTATTACTCTGTCCCCCCTGTATTACCTGTCCCCTGTATTAACTTTCCCCCCTGTATTCCCTGTCCCCTGTATTACTCTGTCCCATGTATTACCAGTCCCCCCTGTATTATCTGTCCCCTGTATTACCTGTTCCCTGCATTTGTTCTACCCCCTGTATTACCTGTACCCCCTGTATTACCTGTCCCTTGTATTACCTGTACCCCCTGTATTACCTATCCCATCTATTGCTCTGCCCCCCCCCCTGTATTACCTGGCCCCCTGTATTACCTGGCCCCTGTTTTACCTGGCCCCCATCTGTTACCCATCCCTGTATTACAAGTCTCCCGTTATTACCTGTCCCCTGTTACCTATACCCCCTACATTACCTGTATCCCTTGTATTACCTGTCCCCTGTATTACCTGCCCCTCTGTTACTCTGTCTCCCCTGTATTACCTGTCCCCCATGTATTACCTGTCCCCTGTATTATTCTGTCCCCTGTATTATCTGTCCCCCCTCTATTACCTGTCCACTCTATTACCTTTCCCCTGTATTTACTCTCCGCACTGTATTACCTGTCCCCTCTAGTACTCTGTCCCCCCTGTATTACCTGTTCCCTCTAGTACTCTGTCCCCCCTGTATTACCTGTTCCCTCTAGTACTCTGTCCCCCTCTGTATTACCTGTACCCTTTATTACTCTGTCCCCCCTGTATTACCTCTCCCCTGTAATACCTGTCCCCTGTTTTACCTGTTCCCTGTATTACTCTGTCCCCTGTATTACCTTTCCCCTGTATTACCTGTCCCCTCTTTTACTGTGTCCCCCCTGTATTACCTGTCCCCTCTAGTACTCTGTCCCCCCTGTATTACCTTTCCACTATATTACTCTGTCCCCCCCATATATTACCGTTCCCCTGTAATACCTGTCCCCTGTTCTACCTGTCCCCTATATTACTCTGTCCCCTGTATTACCTATCTCCTTTATTTCCTTTCCCCTTTATTACCTGTCCCTTATATTATCTGTCCCCCCTGTATTACCTGTCCCCTGTATTACCTGTCCCCTCTTTTACTCTGTCACCCCTGTATTGCCTGTTTCCTATATTACCTTTCCCCCCTGTATTACCTGTCCCCTGTATTACCTGTCCCCTATATTTCCTCTACCCCCTGTATTACCTGTACCCCCTGTATTACCTATTCCCTCTATTATTCTGTCCCCCCTGTATTACTCTGTCCCCTGTATTACCTTTCCCCTGTATTACCTGTCCCCTCTGTATTACTCTGTCCCCCTGTATTACCTGTCCCCTCTATTACCTTTCCCCCCTGTATTACCTGTCCCCTGTATTACCAGTTCCCTGCATTTTCTCTACCCCCTGTATTACCTGTCCCCTATATTACCTTTCCCCCCTGTATTACCTGTCCCCTGTATTACCAGTTCCCTGCATTTTCTCTACCCCCTGTATTACCTGTACCCCCTGTATTACCTCTCCTCTCTATTACTCTGTCCCCCTGTATTACCTGTCCCCTGTATTACCTATACCCCCCCTGTTACCTGTCCCCTGTATTAACTGTTGACTGTATTACCTGTCACCTATATTAATCTGTCACTCCTTTATTACCTTTCCCCTGTATTACCTGTCCCCTGTATTACTCTGTCCCATGTAATACCTGTCCCCCCTGTATTACCTATCCCCTGTATTACTTGTCCCTCCTGTATTACCTGTCCCCTGTATTACCTATACCCCCTGTATTACCTGTCCCTTGTATTACCTGTCCTCTGTATTACCTATCCCCTCTATTACTCTGTCTCCCCTGTATTACCTGTCCCCCATGTATTACCTGTCCCCTTATTACTCTGTCCCCTGTATTATCTGTCCCCCCTGTATTACCTGTCCACTCTATTACCTGTTCCCTGTATTAACTCTCCCCACTGTATTACCTGTCCCCTGTATTACCTGTCCCCTCTAGTACTCTGTCCCCCCTGTATTACCTGTCCCCTCTAGTACTCTGTCCCCCTGTATTACCGCTCCCCTATAATACCTGTTCCTGTTTTACCTGTTCCCTATATTACTCTTTCCCCTTTATTACCTGTCCCACCTGTATTTCCTGTCCCCTCTATTACTGTGTCCCCCCTGTAGTACCTGTCCCCTCTAGTACTCTGTCCCCCCTGTATTACCTGTCCCCTGTATTACTCTGTCCCCTGTATTACTTGTCCCCCCTGTATTACCTTTCCCCTGTATTATCTGTCCCCTCTGTATTACCTGTCTCCTGTATTACCTGTACCCCCTGTGTTACCTGCCCCTGTATTAACTGTTGCCTGTATTACCTGTCACCTACATTACTCTGTCGCCCCTGTATTACCTGTCCTCTTTTATTACCTATCCCCCTGTATTACCTGTCCCCTCTATTACTGTGTCCTCCCTGTATTACTTGTCCCCTCTATTACTCTGTCCCCTGTATTATCTCTTCCTCCCTGTATTACTTGTCCCCTGTTTTACCTGGCCCCCTCTGCTACCTGTCCCCTGTATTACTTGTCGCCCTGTATTACCTGTCCCCTGTATTACCTGTCCCCTGTATTACCTGTCCCCCCTGTATTACCTGTCCCCTCTGTATTACTCTGTCCCCTGTAACCTGTCCTTCCTGTATTACCTGTCCCCTATATTACCTGTCCCCTCTATTACTCTGTCCCCCCTGTATTACCTGTCCCCTCTGTATTACTCTGTCCCCTGTAACCTGTCCTTCCTGTATTACCTGTCCCCTGTATTACCTGTACCCCCTGTATTACCTGTCCCCTGTATTAACTGTTGCCTGTATTACCTGTCACCTATATTACTCTGTCGCCCCTGTATTACCTGTCCCCTTTTATTACCTGTCCCCCTGTATTACCTGTCCCCTCTTTTACTCAGTCCCCCCTATTACCTGTCCCCTCTGTATTACCTGTCTCCTGTATTACCTGTACCCCCTGTGTTACCTGTCCCCTGTATTAACTGTTGCCTGTATTACCTGTCACCTATATTACTCTGTCACCCCTGTATTACCTGTATCCCTGTATTACTTGTCCCCTGTTTTACCTGTACCCCCTTTGTTGCCTGTCCCCTGTATTACCCGTTGCCTGTATTACCTGTCACCTATATTTCTCTGTCACCCCTGTATTACCTTTCCCCTGTATTACCTTTCCCCTGTATTACCTGTCCCACCTGTATTACCTGTCCCCTCTATTACTGTGTCTCCCCTGTATTACCTGTCCCCTCTATTACTCTGTCCCCTGTATTATCTCTCCCTCCCTGTATTACTTGTCCCCTGTTTTACCTGGCCCCCCTCTGCTACCTGTCCCCTGTATTACTTGTCGCCCCTGTATTACCTGTCCCCTGTATTACCTGTCCCCTCTAGTACTCTGTCCCCCCTGTATTATCTGTCCCCTCTAGTATTCTGTCCCCCCTGTATTACCTTTCCCCTGTATTACCTGTACCACCTGTATTACCTGTCCCCTGGATTACCTTTACCACCTGTATTACCTGTCCCCTGGATTACCTGTCCCCTGGATTACATGTGCCCTCTATTACTCTGTCCCCTATGTATTACATGTCCCCTGGATTACCTGTCCCCTGGAGTACCTGTCCCCTCTATACTCTGTCCCCTGTATTACCTGTCCCCTCTTTTAGTCTGGCCCCAGTATTACCTTTCTCCCCTGTATTACCTGTCCCCCCTGTATTACCTGTCTCCTGTATTACCTGTCCCCCCTGTATTATCTGTACCCTATATTACTTGTCCCCTCTATTACTCTGTCCCCCCTTTATTACCTATCCCCTATATTATCTATTCCCTGTATTACCTGTCCCCCCTGTATTACCTGTCCCCTGTATTACCTGTCCCCCGTGTATTACCTGCCCCCTCTATTACTCTGCCCGCCCTGTATTACCTGTCCCCTCTATATTTCCTGTCCCCTGTATTACCTATACCCCTGTGTTACCTGTCCCCTGTATTACCTGTCCCCTGTTTAACCTGTCCCCCCTGTATTACGTGTCCCCTGTATTACTTGTCCCCACTGTAATACCTGTTCCCTGTATTACCTGTACCCCCTGTATTTCCTGTCCCCTCTATTACTCTGTCCCCCCTTTATTACCTGTACTCTCTATTACTCTGTCCCCCCTTTATTACCTGTCCCCTGTATTACCTGTCCCCCCTGTATTACCTGTCCCCTCTATTACTCTCTCCCCCCTGTATTACCTGTCCCCCTGTATTACCTGTCCCCTGTATTACCTGTCCCCTGTATATCCTGTCCCCCATGTATTACCTGTCCCCCATGTATTACCTGTCCCCTGTGTTACCTTTCCCCCCTGTATAACTCCATCCTAGGTATAACTCTGTCCCCTGTACAATTCCATCCCCTGTATAACCCTGTCCCCTGCACCTGCTTGGAGGCAGGTTTGGTGCTTGAAGCACCCTGTCTTATAGGCTGGTGGCCTGCCTAATAAACGCCTGATGGGATTCAACCCGCCTTCCTTAGTGAACACAGTGACTGGCAGCCCAAGCCTACGGGGTCTCCAGTTGACACTGTCAGGGTCTACCTCACAGGCTCCCACCTTCTCAGGTAGCCTAGGGTCTATCTGCCGCACTGAAAGCAGTTTGCTGTGCAAACACACACAGGGCTGCCTGCACCGGGTGCCACTTCCCGCCCCCCCCCCATTCCCTGACCCCCCAGAGGAGTGCAGCGTGACCCAGCACTCAGTGAGCCACACAGAATCACCCATGTGCTTGTTCTTTCTTTTATCTCCTAATTAGGCATCGCGGGCCTAAGTGATGCTGATGCACCCGGTCCACCTGCGCTGTGGAGGCTGCCTCCCAGCCTCGGCGGCTCCCCGCGCCCCCTGGCGCCCCTCCACAGCCTGCAGGGCGCACTCGGGCCTGACTCCTAAGTGAAGGATCCAGCGCACCATCCACCGCTCAGTGGCTCTCCCGCACTCTCTCCGCACCGGCCTCCCGCGGCGTCTGGCCCCCACCAGCCAGGGGCTGACCACATGCTCTGCCGTCCGGCCCCGCGTTTCCGTAGGCCGCTCTCGGGCGTTTCACACCCGGAGGCGGGAGGTGGAGGCCTTGACTTCCAGGCCGTGTGGCAGGTTCCCAGTGGCATGAGGGAGCAGGCCCGCTAACCCCCGGCCCCAAAGCGCTGCCCGGCCTGCGTCCCCTCCGCTGCTCTTTCCGTGAGAGGAACCCGCCTCCCCCAGCTCGCAGGGTGTCCATACTCACCCCTGCACCTGAGGGGCTCAGCAAACATCTGCGGAATAAATAGCCAGGAGCTTGAGGACCCAGACTGGATGGGAGGGGCAGAGTGCCCCAGGCCCGGTGCCTGACTGCCCCCACGGGTGCTGCCCAGCAGGCCCGCAGCTGCTCCAGGGCTCCTGGTGGGCCCAGTGGACCCTGTGGTCCTGGTGGTCCCGATGGTCCTGGCGGTCCCAGTGGTCCTGCTGGTCCCGGTGGGCCCGGTGGGCCCGGTGACCCCGGTGGTCCCGGTGGGCCCGGTGGGGCCGGTGGTCCCGTGGTCCCGGTGGTCCCGATGGTCCCTATGGTGTTGGCGGTCCTGGTGGTCCCGATGGTCCGATGGTGTTGGTGGTCCTGGTGGTCCCAATGATCCCAGTGGTCCCAGTGGTCCCGGTGGTCTCAGTGGTCTCGGTGGTCCCGATGGTCCCTATGGTGTTGGCGGTCCTGGTGGTCCCGATGGTCCCGATGGTGTTGGTGGTCCTGGTGGTCCCGATGATCCCGGTGGTCCCAGTGGTCCCGGTGGTCTCAGTGGTCTCGGTGGTCCTGATGGCCCCGTGGGCGTCGGAGTGACTGCCAGGCCAGGTGGTCTGGGGAAGGAGCAGGTCTCCGGCCGCAGCACATGGGAAGGGGTGAATTCAGTCTTTACTTACGGAGAAGAGCTGGGAATGGACACTTGGCTCAGTGACAGGATGTTTCAATAAGCCTGCCAGCCCCCCGCTGGTGTCCCTCCCGAGTTCTCAGTTGCCCATGGGCTCTGTAGGGGCTTCTTGTCCCTCTTTCTACCCTCAGCGCCTCGTACCGAGTGTGGTGTGGAGCCAGCCCTTGGCGCTGGGCAGGGGCCAGTCTGGGACAGGTGCGTGCTGAGGCCCGGAGTTCAGCTGGCTGTGGCCAGCTTCCCAGGGTGAGTGACAGCCCTGGGTGCAGCAAGTGGGAGGGATGGAGAGAGGTGGAGGACAGAAATGGAACATGCATTTGTTGCTCACTCACTCATGCAGTCACTGTGGACTCCTGTGTGTGCTCTGCCTGGGAATGGCCCTTCTTGGTGTATCCGGACCCCAACACCGAGCGCCGGCCAGGGCTTGCGCCTCTTTGGTCACCCGTTTGCTCAGCTTCTCGTCCCACACAAGCCCCTGCGGGACAGGCGTGTTCCCGGAGAACAGCTCTGAGCAGGGGAGCAGGGCCTGTAGGGTCCTGAGCGTCCATTTGAACCTGGAAAGGTCGCTGCTAATGAGGTTGTTGTAGAGATTGAGTAGAATCACCAGTGCAAGCGCCCAGCCCAGCCTGCACAGGCAGGTGGTGATAGAGTGCGGTCTGAAGAGGCAGCGTGCCATGGTGGTGACGGTCCGGCCTTTGCAGCAGAGCCTGGGTTTAGATTTCCGCTGGGTCACTCACTAGCATCGTGAACTTGACAGTTTAGTTAACTTTCCCGAAGCTCAGTGTCCTTATGGACAACGGCACTGACTGCCAGGTCTAACTCGGAGTCGGTGTGGGGTTGGATGCCAGGATACATACTCAGTTCCTGGCCACACCGCCAGCGCTCAGTGAAGAGACAACACTGGCTGACATACATATCCCGGGGGCGGGCGGGGCGGGGGGGGGGAGGGAGGAAGGCTGGCCGTTTGAAATTGCTCGGGAAATTGGGATTGGAGGAGGTTGCACGGTTGCTCATCTCCTAGCTGGTCAAGCTGTCTCTTCTGTTTTCTCACTCCCACATCAGCCCATCAGCATTCCTGTTGGCTCTGCCTTTAAAACACAGCTGGAACCTACCTACTGCCCCCCTCCCCTTCTGCCCTGTCCCCTCCAGTTTTTCTCCACACACAGCCAGAGGGGCCCCCCATGTAAGCACGCCAGCTTGCATTTCCCTCACAGTAAACACAAATTGTTCCAGTGACTCTTGAGGCCCTGGCCTGGCCTGTGTGACTGCTCCCTCCCCTCCTCTCCCACTTCCTGCCTTTCCCCCTGGCTGCTGCCACTCCAGCCACACTAGTTATTTGCTGTTTCTGGAACACACCAGGCATGTTCCTGTTTCAGGCTCCTTGTGCTGGAGTTTCTTCTCTCTCTCCACCCTCTCCCCTGCCCTTGTGACTCATTCTTTCCCTTCCCCCAAGTATCTGCTCAAACGTCACCTCCTCCATGAGGCCTTCCTTGCCCACCTATCTAAAAACCAATATCTGCAATTCCATCACCTCTCACCCCTGTGCTTTTTCTGTCTTTTTATTAAAATAGTCCTTTGAAATCTTTAATTTCTAACCAAAGACTCAAATGAATACACACACACACACACACACACACACTCACACACTAGTGGCCCGGTGTACAAAATTCGTGCACGGGGGAGGGGAGGTGTTTCTCAGCCCGACCTGCATCCTCTCCAATCTGAGATGCCTGTGGGATCGGGCCTAAACTGGCAGTTGGACAACGCCCTCGCAATTCAGGACTGCTGGCTCCTAACCGCTCACCTGTCTGCCTGCTTGATCAGCCCTGGTGCCTGCTGACTGCCCACTGCCCTCTCCTTGCCAGACACCTATGCAGTGGGCTGGGACACAGGCATCCCATTTTTATTAAAATGTTTAACCCTAGCCTGCTCCCCCTGTGTCCACAGGTGGCCCGGGGACACACAGTGATCCCAGAGACCCTGGCCACCCCAGCCTACCCAGGGTTCCGATGGCTGCCTGGACACCGTGGGCGGCATCAGGCGCTGCCCCCACCCCCTTGCCCAGTTACTTATCCAGGCCTTGACCCAGCAGGCTACATCAGGCTCTGCCTGTCCAGCCTGTCTGGTTCCCAATGGCTGCCCAGACCCTGCAGGCAGAGTCAGGTACTGCCCAACAGGCCTGCTTGGTCCCCCATGGTGGCCTGGACATTGCGGGTGGCGTCAGGCTCTGCCCACCCAGCCTGCAGGTTCCCCGATGGCTGCCTGGACCCCGCGGGTAGAGTCAGGCGGCTGCCTAGACACTGCGGGTGGGGTCAGGTACTGCCCGCCAGGCCTGCCTCACCCCGATGGCAGTCTTGACACTGCAGGCAGAGTCAGGCACTGCCCGCCAGGCCTGCCTGGTCCCCGATTGCTGCCTGGACACTGTGGCCTAGGTGCTGCCGGCCAGGCCTGCCCTGTTACCACTGGTGGACTGGACCCCGAGGGCGGCGTCAGGCACTGCCCACCTGGCCTGCCTGGTCCCGATGGCGGCCTGGTCCCTGATGTAGTGTTAGGCACATCCCGCTCCTCCTGCATATGCAAATTTACCCTCCATTTTTGTTGGCTTAATTTGTATATCACTCCTAATTGGCTGTGGGCATAGCGAAGGTACAGTCAATTAGCATTTTTCTCTTTTACTAGTATGTGTGTGTGTGTGTGTGTGTGTGTGTGTGTGTGTATTTCAGAGAGGCAGGAAGAGGGAGAGAGAAATAGAAACATCAAAACGTCCATGATAAGAGAGAATCATTGATTGGCTGCCTCCTGTACACCCCCCTACTGGAGATCAAGCCCACAACCTAGGCATGAGCCCTGACCAGGAATTGAACCATGACCTCCTGGTTCATATATCAACACACAACCACTGAGCCACATGGATAGGGCTATCTTTTTTTGAAAACTTATCACATCTAACCCACCATATCCTTATTATATTTATTGTCAGTCTCCCCCCAGCTAGAATAAACGTTCCATAAGGGATAAAGGTCTTATTTTGTTCAGTGTTTTGTCTTCATGCCTAGAACAGTGCCTTGCACATAGTAGGCATTTATTAAATGTTTGTTAAAGAAAGAGTGACCCAAAGGGAAGGAACAACTTTAAAGATCTAGAGGTTTAGATCTTTAAAGACCTAAAGATCGAGGCCTGCAAAGCATTTAAATATTTGCTGCCTACTGCAAAATCTGGTTTTATTTCCCAGATTACTACCTGAATCAAACATTCTGGTGAGTAAAATGATCTCAGAACATGGACCCTCATCCCCTAATGGCACCTGTGGGCAGATTGGACCAGGAGTCCCTGCAGGTCGGCAGGCCCTTCACAGCTCAGGGGCTCCCGTCTGGCTGGGAGCGTCTGGCTCCGCTCTCCCCGGCAGCTCAGCCTCTGAGGCCGGTGCTCCTGGGCTGGCCCCCCCTCTGCCTGGATTCTCTTTTCACGTTTAAGGAAACGGGTACTGGGGTGGCTGACCACAGAAAGAGTTGTGTCTCACTCCGGCACACACAGCACGTTCATGAACACATGAAGTAAACCTACTCTGCTGGGCAGGGAAAGCAGGGTGTGCTTATGCAGTGTCGGCACTTGGATTTCTCCGGGAGATGTGCAGTGGGTTTGAGTTTATCTGATGAAACTGTGACAGCAGCTCCTGGCCTGGGAGCTGAGCCCCACCCGCAGCCGGGAGGGGCCGGAGCAGGAGCTCACCGGGAGCTGGAGAGTGTAGGCCCCTCTGGCCGATCTGCAGGGAGAACTCCAATTCTCGCATTTCCTTGCCATGGCGAGGAACAGCAGTTTGAGATAACCACCTGCTTGTGGACTTGCACAAAACCCCAGGCCCTTCCATGAATGAGTTTTATGTGGAGGGCGGGGAGGCGCATCCGCTCACGCTGATACCATCTCCTGAGGACTCTCTCCCAGGGTCGTCATTAAGGTTTAATTAAATTTTATGTTATCAATTAGGATTAATCTACATTTAGTCTGAATTAGAGGGAGCCAATTATAAATAAGTCGACTTCTCTTTTATTCCTGAACACAAAATGAAGGTTTTTAAACTTCCTTTAGAAAAAACCCACACAAAAACGCACCCCCCTCTGAACCAAAAGTGCCCAGGTGGCTGGAAATTCTATTAAAATGAGGTGAGAAGACGAGAAGGCTGGTGGCAAGGTGTATGGACAGAAAGTGGGGTGGTGAGGGGAGGCGAGGTGGCCCAAATGTGAGAGCAGGTGCGAGAGGAGCTTCCGGAGACGCACTCTGCCCGCACGTCCAGCAAACGCGGACACGGCCTGCGCACTGCGGCCTCGTTTCCAGGAGGCGTCTGGCCGCCGCTCCAGGAGCCTTCGGAGCCGCAGTCCGTGCCCATGCCACGTGCCACGGCTCCGGGCAGGTCGAAGGGCACGCACAGGCAGAAAGTCTACACGTGGAGGGGACACGTCAAAGCGTTTCTTCTGAAATCAGGCTGATTAGACTTTGGGGAGAAGAGCCATATGCTGACACAGTCAGCTGGGGGTCGCTGAGGCGAAGAAGCCTTTCCACTTTAAAGCGTCACCTGGCGCGGGGGAGGCAGACCTGGCGTGGGGGAGGCAGACCTGGCTCGAGGGGAGGCGGACCTGGCGAGCGGGAGGCGGACTTGCGTGTTGGAGCCAGAGCAGAAGAGCCAGAGCGGCCTGCCTGTGGCTGGGCCGGCGCGGCCAGGCAGCCCACTTCTGCTGTTTCCGGCTCTCTTCTTTTTGGGTGCAAACAGACTGCATGTCTCCCCTCTTCCACCTGGAAGTTGGACAAGGGCTGGTCATTTGTCCAGCCGATGGGATGTAGGAAGCCACGGGGTCAGTCCCGAGCAGACCTTGGCGGCTTTCTTCTTCCCGCATGGCAGCCGGGGAAACGCAGTGCACACAGAGCCCCCAGCAGCCTAAGCTGGGCAGGCCTCTGGCCAACCTTCATGGGTCATGTTGCAAGAACAAGGAGCTTTCATTGTGTGAAGCCAGTGAGGCTGAGGTTTTTGTTACTGCAGCTTAACACAGCTTATCCTGCCGGATAGAACCGCTCTCAGCTTTGAGAGGTTCAAAGCTCAGTATTCTAAGAGTTGGTACCTACATCATTGGGTGGTTATATGAGGAGAAAACTGAACCAATCTGTAAAAGGTGTTTAAGTCAGTATCTGGAACAGCTAGTACTTACTAAATGCTATTATTGTTGTAGTTGGGGTGCCTATATATTATGGCCAAATGACCCCACTTTGTGAAAATAGGTTCAAAGTTTATATGTAAACTCCTAGCCTTTCCATATCTCGTCTTCCTACCTAAACTGAAGTCCCACATCAAGTACACCTTGATTGCTCTCGGTGACAGTTTCTAGAATAGACGCAGCCTTGTCATGCAGATCCTATTTACTTCCTCCTGTTTCTCACTGCACCAACCAATATCCCAGAATGTTAGATATGATTTAAGAAAACACCAGAATCAACCTTGTGATGACAGCTCCTTTGGGGAGGTGTTGTATGTTCAGTGAGGATTGGGAGACATGCCTGCATGGGCCTGCTGACCCCTGTGCTCTGAGTTGGGCACATTTTCTGGCTTGGGTCTCACTTAAGTGTGTGCAGTCGATGTCAGGTGTAAACAGGTGAGGGATAGAGACTCACATTCTTTTGTGACCAACGGGACAGGCGTGCACCGTGAACTTTCCCACGGGCTTGGGGTGCTATTGCTCCAGAAACCCTTCAGCGGGGGCCCCGGGGTAGAAAGCCCGAAGAACATCCAGGAACAACGATGAGACCAGATTTTAGAGAGCCAGTCTTACTCCAGAACCAGGTGTGGCCCAGCACTGCACACTCATGACAGTTAGGAATGTTTTGGTTGCCAGGGCCGGAAACCCAGCACCAACCCCAAAGGAAATTTGTTAGCTCCGGCAACCGGGAGGTTCAGCAGCTAAGGCTCCCGGCTTTAGCTATGGTTGTATCTGGGTATTCAGAGCCATCATGAGCTCTTTCTTCCACCCACGCTGGCTTATCTCTGTATTGATTTTTCTTTTCATGGCTCTTTTACATCGTGGCAGAGCTGACTGCCAGTCATCCATTGCTCTTGTAACTATTACCTCAGCAGAAAGACTGCCTTTCCCAGCAGTTCCAGGAAGAGGACTGGGGAGGGCTCTAGGGTTAAGTTCACTAATCCACAAAGAATTTCTGCAAATGGAGAAGAGTAAAAAATCCAATAAAGAAATCAGCAAAGGGTAGGAGTAAGCAATTTTCAGGAGAGAAAATGCAAATGGCCAACAAGCAAATTACATTAAGCTCCTTCTTCGGTGAAGGGGAGAGGTAAATAAAAATGACGGGAAGATGGCGTTAGGAACACGTCAGGATGGCCACGTTCAGACCAGGGCTTGATTGTGTAGTGGAAATAAGGACTCTTGTACTTTGCTAGAATGAGTAAAAATTGCTCTAATCATTCAAAAAAAAAATCTGGAAATAGCTACTTAAGTTAAAAATTGATATACTCTTTGACCCAGCCATTTCATTTTGGTCAGACAGAAATAAAAATGCCAGATCAACAGAACAATGTTTATTACAACATATCTGATACTTGAAAAAGTCTGGACATAATCCACATGTCCAAAAATGGGGAATTATTAAATAAGTTATATTAATTCATATTCTTGAGTTTTATGCAGTTATTAGAGAAACAATATGTGGAGATATACCTATAAAGTCTTGTTAAGTAAAATAAATCGAATCTGTGTATCAAGATCCCATTTTTGAAAAAAAGAAGAAAAATCTACTCAAGTGATTTTTTTATGTATTAATATTTGCATGAGCCCAGGACAATTATGGAAAGACAAGTTCCAAGAAACTTGACATTAATTACTCTAAAGGGGAAGGGTCACGTGAGCCTACATTATTGTCTGAAAGGAAAATTTACTAAGGCCTCCATAAAGAAGGACAAACTGTGCCTGTGTCCCTGAAGCAAATGCCAACACTGGACAGGTACAGGGTGGCACCCTAAGTCTTAGGGTAAGCATGGGGGTGTTGTCCACCGTCTACCTAAGGGGCCTTTGGTAAGAGCTGTGCTGTGGGCGCGGCCCTGCTCTGCCAGGAAGGGAAGGTACATCCGTTGACCTTGGTCACACTGGACCTTCCCGCTGAAGGATGGCTGCCTGGTGGCTGTGCACCTGACATTTCAGCAAGGATGGCCTTTCTGTGCCTGCACTCAGCCGGCTCTCGTGCCGATGGTGGGGTGAGGTCAGGGCCTGGTGGTCTCTGCTGTCCATTAGGTCTGAGCAGTGTGGTTTCACTTGGTTGTGTGGAGCTGCTTGTGGGCTAGTGTTATCCATAGGTAATGTGAAGGCCTAATCGTCACACTGTGTGCTAAAGGGCAGACAACTTTGACTCTGCCTGTTTTCCCTTACACTTTATTGTTATTATTATTTCAACTTTAAAAAAATTTTTAAATGTTCTTATTGAGGGTAACACTTGTTAGCAAATTTATACAGGTTTTGGGAGCATAATTTTACAACACATCATCTGTACACAGTATTGTGTGTTCTTCATCCAAGTCAGGTCTCCGTCTGTCACCATTTATTCGCCCTTCCTCCCCTTCCTCCCCCCAGCAACCACCGCACTGCTGTACCCGCCATGAGTTCCTTCTCTTTTTTTCTATTTTGCTCAACCCCTCCACCTCCTAGCCCTGCTCCCCACAGCTGTCAGCCTGCACTCTGTGAGTCTGTCTCTAGTTTGCTTGTTAGTTCATTTTGTTCATAGCAGCATTGTTTACTGTAGCCGAGATTTGGAAGCGGCACAAGTGCCCATCAGCAGGTGAGTGGTTAAAAAACTGGGACATTTACACAATGGAATACGACTCAGCCGTAAAAAACAAGGAAATCTCACCCTTTGCGGCAGCCTGGGTGCACCCGGAGAACACCTGCTGAGTGAAATAAGCGACAGAGAAAGACAAGCACCACATGACCTCCCTCAGGCCTGGAAGCTAATGGGCCAAGTGAGCTGTCCAGCCTTCGAGACCCTCCCTGGGTGCAGATTGCCAGGATGGGCTTATGCCACAGTCAGTCCGTGCAGCCAGACAGCAGGCCCGGTGCTGGGCACAGTGCGAGGCAGCCGCTGGCCTGCTCTGTCCGTGGCCTGTGCTTTGCACAGCACGGAACAGCCATTACTACTGGAAATGGCGAAAAGAGAACATCTCCTAATGAATTGTTGAGTCAAAGGAGAGATAAAATATACAATCAATGACCATTTAGAGAATGAGAATGGGAATAATACATATGAAAATTTATGGGATAGGGCCAAAGCCCTTAAACTGCTTTGTATTGCTGGAAATAAAAATGAAGTTAGCTTTAAAATCAAGAAGAATTAAAATTCACAAAAATTTGAAGGAAATCAAGAAAAATAAATTTTCCAAGAACAAAGCAGAAATCCCTGGATTCAAAATCAGAAAAGCTGGCGATATGATAACTATATCCAAGAGGTGGCCGCCTGGAGAAAACCAGTAACGAGTGGCAGACACACCTCTGCTCACGGACTGAGGAGGGAAAGAAACAGTAAAATGACAGGTGATGCGGCCCCCAGAGGCCTGCGAGGCTGACCCGTGTTGCCCGGCACAGCTGTGTGCGAGTACAGGAGCAGGTCCCGCATGTACAGGAACAGGTCCCGCATGTACAGGAACACGTCCCGCATGTACAGGAACACGCCCTGCATGTACAGGAACACATCCCGCATGTACAGGAGCAGGTCCCGCATGTACAGGAACAGGTCCCGCATGTACAGGAACAGGTCCCACATGTACAGGAACACACCCCGCATGTACAGGAACACGTCCTGCATGTACAGGAACAGGTCCCGCATGTACAGGAACAGGTCCCACATGTACAGGAACACACCCCGCATGTACAGGAACACGCCCTGCATGTACAGGAACACGTCCCACATGTACAGGAACAGGTCCCACATGTACAGGAACACACCCCGCATGTACAGGAACAAGTCCTGCATGTACAGGAACAGGTCCCGCATGTACAGGAACAGGTCCCGCATGTACAGGAACACACCCTGCATGTACAGGAACACGTCCCGCATGTACAGGAACACGTCCCGCATGTACAGGAACACGTCCCGCATGTACAGGAACACGTCCCGCATGTACAGGAACAGGTCCGCATGTACAGGAACAGGTCCCGCATGTACAGGAACACGCCCTGCATGTACAGGAACAGGTCCCACGTGTACAGGAACACGTCCCGCATGTACAGGAACAGGTCCGCATGTACAGGAACAGGTCCCGCATGTACAGGAACACGTCCCGCATGTACAGGAACAGGTCCGCATGTACAGGAACAGGTCCCGCATGTACAGGAACACGCCCTGCATGTACAGGAACAGGTCCCACATGTACAGGAACACACCCCGCATGTACAGGAACACGTCCCGCATGTACAGGAACAGGTCCGCATGTACAGGAACAGGTCCCGCATGTACAGGAACACGTCCCGCATGTACAGGAACACGTCCCGCATGTACAGGAACACGCCCTGCATGTACAGGAACACATCCCGCATGTACAGGAGCAGGTCCCGCATGTACAGGAACAGGTCCCGCATGTACAGGAACACACCCCGCATGTACAGGAACACGTCCCGCATGTACAGGAACATGTCCCGCATGTACAGGAACACATCCCGCATGTACAGGAGCAGGTCCCGCATGTACAGGAACAGGTCCCACATGTACAGGAACACACCCCGCATGTACAGGAACACGTCCCGCATGTACAGGAACACGTCCCGCATGTACAGGAACACGTCCCGTATGTACAGGAACAGGTCTGCATGTACAGGAACAGGTCCCACATGTACAGGAACACCCCCCGCATGTACAGGAACACGTCCCGCATGTACAGGAACACGTCCCGCATGTACAGGCACACGCCCCGCATGTACAAGAACATGTCCCGCATGTACAGGAACACGTCCCACATGTACAGGAACAAGTCCCGCCTGGGGAACCGCGTCCCAGGAGAAAAGCAGTTCCCGAGGGCAGTGCACCCGCTGGGCGGCCAGCCTCCCACACGGACCCTCCTCTGCCGCGCTCTTCCTTCCCAGGCTTGCCTAGGTTCCCGGTAGAGAAACACACGGAAAACTCTCTAATTCATGCTCCGAGGACAGCACACCCACGGAGCCGAGCTTGAAGACTATAGCGGAAAAAAACAAAACAGAAGACCAAGGCACAGGTGAGAAACTGTAAATAAAGCAGTAGCAAGCGATTCAATGATATATTCACTGAGGCGTTCGCCATGACCCAGGAGGTTTAGCCCAGAATACAAGGGCTTTTGTTTTTAATTTCATTTTATTACAAAGAAATAAAATAAAACCTTATAGATGAGCTGAGGCACTTTTCAAACCCACCCTGACCCTCCTCTCTCCGCCTTCCTCCCCATCCCGCCCCTTGCAACAGCCAGAGGCAGCTCTCCCGACGTTGGCATCTACGCTCTGATCTATGTTTTGTGTCTGTACTACTTCCCTCAAAGTCCATAATATTTAGCTACGTGTTCATTTATTTGTCCTTAAGGTTCCATACCCGGTTTTACTCTAAACGCACCCCTCTCGGCGTCACGCTCCTGAGATTGACACGCTGACCTGGAAGCTCTCGCTCATGCATTGTGCAAATGGGCAGTATTTTATTCCCCTTTCACCTTTACACCCGACGTCAGGCGCTTCCTTTCTTTTTTGTTTGTTTGTTTGTTTTTTGTTTTAATATATATTTTTTAAATATATTTTTATTGATTTTTAAGAGAGAAAGGGAGAGAGATAGAGAGCTAGAAATGTCAATGAGAGAGAAACATTGACCAGCTGCCTCTTGCACACCCCCTATCGGGGATGTGCCCGCAACCAAGGTACATGCCCTTGACCAGAATCGAACTTGGGACCTTTCAGTCCACAGACAGACGCTCTACAAACCGGCTGAGCCAAACCAGCTTCGGCTTTAATATATTTTTTATTAAATTATTATTTTCGTACATATACCCTCCCCATTCCCTCCAGGCGTTTCCTTTCTTTTGGAGCTGCTGTAAGCGATGCTGCAACTATGCCACACTTCCCGCTTGTAAGCAGGTGTGTGTGTGTGTGTGTGTGTGTGTGTGACTGTGCTCTCCTGGCCTCGGTGTGAGCAATGTCTTCCGGTTCTTGGGCGTGTCGGATGGGATGGTAGTATTCCTGCTTTGAACTCTCTTCTTATTGGTTGGTAGGATTTCTTTATACATTCTGAATGCTGACCCAGAACTATTCAATAACAGGGAACCTATTAACATCTTACATCAGAGAAACAGGTTAAAAAAGGTCCCAGAAACTGTCAATAGAACCAAAGGCATTCGATAGAGCTTGAGAATCATTCCTGACAAAATGCTTGAAACTTTGGCACCAGAAGGATGATGACAGTGTCTTCTAAACAAGGCCCACGTCAGATGCATCCCCATCGGGCAAGGACGCTCACCCTGACTGTGCGCCCCCCGCGTGAGCCCGGGACCTCCGGGGTGGCTGTGCTTGGAGATACAGCTGGAGGGGACTGAGGGGACTGAGGGGACTGAGGGGACTTAAGTCAGAGGGGGCCCTCATGCGATGTGGCTGGAGTCCTGTACAAGGAGAGAGTTTGGACACAGACACACACAGAGGGACGGCCATGTGGAGACCAGGGGGCAGATGGCCTTTCCCACGCAGGAGAGCGGCCTGGAGAGGGTCTCCCTCTCGGCCTGGGAGGAAGCCGCTCTCCTGCACCCCGACCGGGCCTGGCAGCCTTCTGAGCTGAGAGAAGCAGGTGCCTATAGACTCCCCCCCCACACCCCGTGGTGCTTTGCTAGGGCAGCCCCAGCAAGCATACATTCCCCTTTACTGACACTGTATGCGTTGTGAACATTTTGACCCCATGGCATGTCATGGAAAGAAGAGACACAACTGTGAGGAAGAAAGAGACCAATGCATTTCTGGGTGACGTCTGAGGAGAGCCGGGGCAGCCTTAACAGGGCAGTTCAGGACGGGGCTGGTATCACACAGCCCTCTAAAACCCACACACCGGGCAGCCAACATTGGCACTGACAACAAAAAATAACTGCACTGCTTTAGCAGGAGATGTGACGAAGAAACCATAAACATTGCTGAGTAATACAGAGGTTTAAAGAAATAAAGCTGTGTATCAATGGCCTGCATAGGATCCACTCTTCCAATATACTCAACAGACTTAGTGCATGAGATTTAAATCTTTAGGAACTTTATAAAACGATCGTATGGCTCAGTGAGGACACTGTGAGGAGGAGTCACGATGGGAGACCTGAAACATCAGATACAATAACTCGTTACAAGGATTTCCAGCTGTTTAAAACAGACAATACCCGACTGTTTAGTCAGGGGCACTGGCCTCTTCTCCTTAGATTGTCACATAAAAACGTGGCAACAGCCAACACAACAATGACTGTTTGGTGTGAATGAGTACAAATTATACCGATTTTTTGTCAGGCCAGCAAAAAATATATTTTTTGGTGTGCTGCAGAATTTTAGTAATTAGTTTATGTGCCATGAAATGAAGGTTGAAAATTGCTGACTTAAGACAAAGCTCTAACAACTAAAACAGGGTGGCATGGCTCAAGAATTCAGAACCAGGTCACTGCCACTGACGCTTAAGCACACGTTACTCTAGCAATCAGCAAACACGGCGAGTGGAAAGCAAGTGATGCTGAGATTGTCTTAAAAATCAAAGAGGAGTGGGAGCTGGAGAGGGAGGAGGCGAGGCAGTCAGGCAGGACAGGCCGGAGGCAGCAGGACCTCTCCCTGAGGACTGACGCCTCTTCCCTTCCCATTGCTCCCGTTGGCTTTGGGCCGGGATGCAAGGTGGTTAGAATGCCTCGCCCCTCGCACCCGCATGTCCCTTCCCTCTGGCGGTGGAGTGTCTAAGGGCCCTGCCCACCGCCCCTCACCCGAAAGGCTTCGTGCAGCAGGAATCAGGCTTGGGTACATGTTGCACAGCACTCACAGCTCAGGACTCTGGTTGGCTGGAAAAGGACATTGTCTCAGAAGTAACATTCATGCGTCTCAAGAAATCATGCCTGGGTGGATGCTCCCCGCAGGAGGCTCTGGCTCATTCCCTCCGGTGTAGACTGGTCTGGGAGGCACCAATCTCCAGGGGTCCTGCTTGCTGCAGCCCGGCCCTCACCCGACCCCACCTCCCCAGAGCAGGCCGAGGAAGGGGGTGGCAGGTCCTGGGCGTCTCATTCGGGGGTCCCGAGTGGACTAGCCTGTGACTGGTGGCTGGTGTGGAGGGCTGGAGAGGAGGGTGAGCCGTGAGGGGACACTCGGGGGATGTGTGCTCCGGAACAGGCACTGAGAACTCCGTGGAGGCCAGATGTTGATGTCTCAGGCCCTTAGGCCTAGGGGCCCTGCTGCAACTGCTCAGCTGCGCCCCAGACAGCCAGGGCAGTAGGGCACCAAAGGGCCTGGGTGTGCTATTTATAAAAGCCAGAGGCGGGGGCTGTGCTAGGGGCCGCCGTTTGTGAACTCTGGTGTAGAGCTTGGCTGTGCAGTTGCACCCAGCCCCCCAGCTCCCTGCACTGGCCGGCAGGAGGTTTAGAGACTGACACGTGCCTCACGTCCGCGGGCAAGGCCGGGCCCCCAGGACCGCTGTGCGCAGTGTGTGGGCTCCGCTGTGTGTGCCTTGTCTGTATCGTCATGACAGTGACCGTTCCCTGTGAGGACCAGAGCACTCGGCAGGTCACCCCGGACAACCCCCTCCCTGCTGGAAAGCAGCACAGACACGATTCCCTCCGCACGCTCGGCGGGCCGGGCCTCGAAGGCCCCTCGCGGCACGCTGGCTGCAGGCCGCCGGGCATCCTTCTCAGCAAACCGAGCCCCAGGCGGCCCTGCTCTTTCTGCAGCTTCGGCTGGAGGCGAACCAGGTTTGCACGGAGCACAGACAGGCCCGGCCCCAAGGTTGCTAGGAGAGTAATCACTGTCCCATAAGTAACGTCTCATTTTAAGTGTCCAGTGTGGCCAGGCTGGCTCCTGCACGTTGGCTAAATTGCTTTCCCATTAGGCAATCGATCATTGCTGCTGGACACGGAGGGAGGGCCATGCCTTTTACTTCCTCTCCTCTCTGTGCCCCCAGAGCACCCAGGCCGCCTCTGGGGACCGCTTTAGTGGCAACACTGTTTTGTCACGTCAGGAGCCAACATGTGTCTCTAGAAAGTGGTCCTCATCTGGCCACAGGGCCTTTGGCGTAGATACCAGATTATTTAATTTTATTTTTTTGAGCCAATAAATCCGTGTCTGAAGTCTCCTGTAGCATCTCCTGTCCATGTCCCCATGGTCTTAAAGGGACAGCCCCCATCTCTCTCCTGGTCACTGGACCAGCTGCCGACCGGCCTCCTGCCTCTGCTCTCACCAGGCCTCAGCACGGTCCCGCCCTGCCTGGCTCCTCCCCGCAGCGGCCTGGCCTCCTCGGACGGCTTCCGATGACTCTCACAGTAATGCCCAAGCTGCCACGGAGAGGACATCCAGTGGGGAGACAGACAGCACTTTCTAAAAGGCCTGGGACAACGGGGACCCACGAAGGCGCTGAGAGACAGACAGCACTTTCTAGAAGGCCTGGGACAACGGGGACCCACGAAGGCGCTGCTTCTGTGGGTGAGAGAGACATGCAGCCCGGGGTGAGCCGGGAGCGCGGCGCTCGGGTGGCTTTTCTGAAGAAGATGCTGAGCAAGAGCGGAGGAAGAGTAAGGCTGACCAGGCGACAGACAGACAGACAGGCAGACAGACAGATAGAAGGGAGGGGAGAACTCTGAGCCAAGGAGGTGTGCCAGGCCCTGGAGCCACAGGAGGCGCTGAGGAAGGAGCCGAAGTTCCAAGAGCAAGGCCAGAGGCAGAGGCCAGAGGTCAGCCTGCGGCTGAGAGACCTCTGTCCAGCTCGCCTCCTGATTTCGTTCCCATCCTGCCCAGGGTCTCTCAGGCCCAGCCCAGGGGCTGCTTCACTTGGATGCTGAGGGGAAATGGGTGCACAGGGCGGATCTACCGGCAGAGTCTGTTCTCACGTTCATCTTCCACCCACTGATTCTCAGACTGGAATTAATACATAAATTCACAGCTGCATGTCAGTTGTGATAAATAATCCCAGAAGTGCTCTGATTATTTACATTTTTATGGAATCTTGCCTGAGCAAACCCAGAGAGCTCACCAGGCACTTGAAGAATTATGTCTTGTTCAAAACCAATTTAACAGCCACGGGCAATGAAGCCATCTGCGGGCACTTACAGTGCTGGGCGATTCTCTGCCGGGAGCAATGCTCCGAGGACACCCAGCCAACCAGGCCCGCGCCCCTGGGAGGGGCGGCCCAGGCGGGGCGGGCTGCGGGCCGGGGCGCGGGGAGCCTCCTGCTGACACGTCCACGGGAGCATGTGCGGGTCACTTCTGGCAATGGGCATGGAGCCCGTGAACCCCGCTGACCCCGAGCGGCTGGCCCTGGGAGGACAGGCCATTCGGTGACGAGGTCAGAGAGCTGAGGTTTGCATTTGATTCTGCCACTCACCAGCTGCTTCCCGTTTTCCTGAAACACAGTGGGGTGCGTTTGTCCCTCTCCCAGCCCCACACCCTTCCCCCACCTGACAGCACTGCTTTTCTCTCCTTTCATTTTTCTCATAGTTGAGCACTTATTTTTACAAAGCTCTACTGAAGTACCATACACTAAAATTCACCCATTTTAAATGTGTATTTTGATGAGTTTTTAGCAAACTTATGTAATTGTGCAATGCCACACTCCAGGTTTAGAATACTTTCATCAACCCCAGTTCCCTCATTCCTTTTACAGTTGGCCCCTCCTCCCTCCTCCTGCTCTAGACAACCACAGATGTGTTTTGTCTTTTCTAGAAATTCCATGAAAATAGAGTAATGTAATATGCAGTCTACGTGTCCCGCTCTCTCATGCAGCGTAATGCTTTTGAGATCACCTATGTTGTCGCCTGTGTCCATAGTTGTCCCTTCACTGCTGACATCATGCTGTATCCCTCCTCCAGCCGATGGGCCTTTGGACCATCCCCTCGCTGGCTGTGAAGAATTGCCATGAACAATGGCAAAGATATCTTTGTGTTGGTCACTTATTCCTCTTAAGTACAAATGGAGATTGCTGGATTGTAAGGAACGTCATTTTTAAAGAAACTGCCAAATTGTTTTTCCAAGTGGCCATGCCATTTTACGTTCGTGTCATGAGTCTGAGGATTTAAGTTATTCTGCATCCTCACTGAGGCTTTTGTGTCGGCCTCTTTCTGTAAGGCTCTGCGGGTGGGTGGTTTACATGTGCATTTCCGTGACGGCTGGTGGTGCTGAGCATCTGTCCCACACTTGCTCTCTGTTGCTATGATTTCTTTGGTGAGGTTTACGCACACCCTTTTTCCATTAAAACTTTGAGTTGCATGTCTTCTAGTAAGCCCTTTATCAGGTAGGTGTTGTCTGGCCTGTGGCTTGAGTTTCATTGTTCTTAGTGGGATCTTAAAAGTTTTAAATTTTGATGAAGTCCAATTTGTTACTTTTTTTTTATGGATTGTACTTTTAATGTCATATTAAAGTAATACTTGCCTAGCCCAAAGTTATAATTTTGTTGTTGTTTTCTTCTAGAAGTTTTAACTCCTATAATTAGGTCCATTCTGAGTTAGTTATGTTGTGTGAGGCGTGTGTGAGATAAAGGCCTAAGTTCCATTTTTTGAACCTGGGACGTCCACTTTTCCAGCATTATTTGTCGAAAGATTATCTTTTCCTCCTTGAATTACCTCGGACCCTTGTTGAACACCATTTGACTATTTATGAGTGCGTTTATTTCTAGACTCTCTTAGTTTTCTTTTGATGAATAACCTTTATCCCACTTGATGCAGTTGTGCAGCCTGGAGACGAAGCCCTCTCGGAGACAAGGAGTGGGTACAGGCATGCTGATGCTTTCTACCCAGCACTGGGAAGCGATGGCCAAAGTGACTGATAATGAGTGGAGTTAGATTTAGTTATAATGGTTGTTTCCTATTCAGACTCATTGCACAAGACTTTCAGTAACTTTAATTATATAAACTCTTTATATATACTTACAACAATGTCATCAGACATACTATGATTATGCCCATTTCCCTAATGGGAAACCAAAACAACCTCAGCCTAAGTGACTTGCTCAACCCCAAAGCTAGTATACGCAGGGCCAGGACTTGTTCCTGGGGAACCTGCCTCTGTAGCCCATGTTTTAAAACATCAGACTATCCTATCTTGGCTGCATTTGCTCCTCCCTAACCTCTAAAGGTGTCTTGGTCCCTGCCTGCTCCCAGGTCTGATAGCAATCGAGAGGCTACCTTGGAGGATCTGGTCTCCACTCCCTCTCAGGAATTTCCCTGTACCTTAAGTTACCTAAAGCCAATTTCTGTTTCTTAAAACCAAAGAACTCCATTAACCCAATTTACAAGGTGATTGTGCGGAGTTAAGAAAGGTGATAGATGTCAACCACTAAGCACAGTACCTACACACAGCACATCAGATGTTAGAGACAGGTGGTGACGATGATGACAATATAATTTGTGACTTCTAAGACCCTAAGCCTAGGGATCTGGACTCGGAGAGTTGTCATTTGGAGGCTGTATTAGTTTATACAGACATTTACCTCACAACAACTGGGGCCAGGCATCTGTGTGCAGCTGAGGTGGGTGCCTCTGGCTCAGGGTCTCTCGTGAGGCTGCCATCAAGTTGATGGCCAGAGCTGTGGTCTCATCTGAAGGCTAGACTGGGAGGGAATGTGGATCTGCTTCCAACCTCAATTATGTGGTTGTTGACAAACCTGAGTCCCTTGGCACATAGTCTTTCCCCAGGGTGAGTGATCTAATAGAGAGCAAGAGGGAATGCCTGAGATGAAGGCCTCTGTCTTTCCAGAACTTTTGCCATTCTCTGTGTTAGAAATGAATCAGTGAGTCCAGCCCACACTCAAAGGGAGGGGATAAAGTGAGGCATGGGTGCTGGGAAGTGGATACCCTTGGAGGCTCTCTTAGGGGTGTGCACACCACATGACATCCTAAGGGTGGGGACTAGGGTTAGGTGAGGATGTGCCATCAAGGAAGCCAGGAGAAGGGACATCTTGAGAGTGAGTTTGAGTAAAATCCTTAGGGAGGTTTCCGATCTCTTTAAGCCTGCAGAATTACTTAGAGCCTTCCCAGAAATGATCTTATTTGAGACAGATCAAGATCAGCTTTTACCTTTTCCTGAGAGGAAATATGAACTCACCTGGATTCAGGTGCTCTTTCATTTACTGCATTATTAAACATCTGAGCATCTGCTCTGTACCGGGATTCCGCTAGGGATATCCATGTAGATCAGACACAGATTCTGACCTCAAGGAGTTCAGAATTCTAAAAAGGGGGGGAGGGGTGCCGTGAGGTTAGATAATTGCAATGTAATTCACAAGACTATGCTTACGGTGCGTAGTGGCACAGACATGGAAGATCCAAGTCTGCCCGGGAAGGTCAATGACTGCATCAGAGGAATCACTGAGGCTGGGTCTGCGGGCTGCACAGGAACTCACCAGAGAAGTGGATGGGCAGAGGCACAGGAAGAGGAGGAGTGACAGTGGTCATAGCATGTCCAAAGACTAGTACGTTGAGGGGAGATGACGTTGGTTAGGGTTGAACGGAGGGTGAGAGTGGATGGAGTGAAGAGGGTAAATCTGAAGAGGGAATTTGGAGGACGCTATATCCTGCAAAAGATGCTTGACTTCATCCTGAAGGGGACATGGAGTTGTTGAAGGCCATTACATCATGGAGAACGTTGTCAGCTGAGCATTTCCTCTGCCAGGTGGGTCTTCACAGTGTTAGTCTGCAAGGCTACTATAACAAAGGGCTGCAGACTGGGGGTTACACGTAAACAGGAGAGATTTACTTCCCACCGTTCAGGCGCTGGGAGTCCAGGACCCAGGTGCCGGCAGCCTGGTTCCTCCTGAGGACCCTCGCTCTGGGTCCAGACGGCCATCCTCTTGCTGTGCCCTCACAGGGACTCTTCCCTGTGCGTGTGCACCCCTGGTGTCTCTCCCTTCTCCTTTTAAGGACACTGGTGATATTAGGTGAGGCCCCCATCCTACGATCTAATTTAACCGCAGTTACCTCTTTAAAGGCCCATCTTCAAATGCAGTGACATTGGGGTACAGGCATAGGAATTTTGGGAGACACAATTTGTTCATAAATTTCCTTGGTTCTGTGCTATCTAATTTCAATGCAATCTTTCATTTCATCTCTATGCTAGCTTTGCAACATTGGACAACTAACTTAACTTCTCTGTGCCTCAGTTTCCTCATCTGTAAAATGGGGATAATAAAAGTACCTGTCTTATAGTATTGTGATGAGTATTACATGAATTAATATATGTAAAGCACTCAGAACTGCATCTAGTATAGAATACTGGTTAAGTATATAAATGAACTCTCCTTATGATGTAGACAGAATTCATACCATCATCTTATACATGAGAAAACTGAGATATAGACTCAAGAAACACCTTGCCAATGTCAGCTGGCAGAAACACTTGAGTTCAGTGCTCCATGACCACCACCATCCCTGCGGCTCCTTGTGCAGGGCTCTGGGGTCCCAGAGTTGTGGCAGGTTCTGATGTACTTTTTAAGGAAAAGAGACTGGCCACTGTCGTATTTGGAGGACAGGACACATCAAAGCAATCATAGCTTCCAGGCACACCCATTGCTTCCAATAGCCTGGAGGAAATGTTCAGGTGACAAAGCTGGGGCAGAGGGCGGAGGTGTGCATTTGGAGAAAGAGCAGACATTCTAGGGGCCGAAGCAGAGGGTGCGGGTGGGGACAAGGGCAGGGCAAGGGCACCGAATCAGAGCGAGCTGGGACCTGTGTATCCTGACTGCCTTTTGTGTTGTAGGCCACAGGGGGACATTGGACATTTAAAGCAGGGTCACTTTATCAGCTACAAAATGGATTTTGGACACTTTAGAAAAAAATCAATTAAAATGGAAACAGAAGTCCATCATATCTTTAGAAAGTTCTGCCTCAAGGATCTAGGCAACAGGAACTAATGGAAAACTGTTCAAGGCACTTCTGTTTCTCTCTCTCTGCTGGACATCTTCCAGACTCATTCCAGGGAGAGGCAATCTGATTGGTCAGATGACCAAGCCTGGAGGGTGGAACCTCTTGATTGACAATCCCACCAGAATGTCTCCCAAATGGGAAGGGGTGTTCCCTAGAGTGAAAAAGGATGCTGTTACCTGAAGATGGGGAGTTGTTTAAAACTCCAGAGGAGAGGCTGGAGCGGACTCCTGGGAACAGAGCTGACCTGGGGCCAGGCCAGGAAAGAGCACTCTCAGCACTCGCCAGCCGTCGTTAGCACCACGCCTGATTTTAGTTGTGATTTTATGATTGAATATTAATTTTCCAATGTTAAAAAGAACTAATGGTAGGTAACTAGACACATTTCTGTCCATATAGAGACAGAGCGTGTTTTGTAAGGAAATTTATATAACAAATCCTATATAATAAAGAGCTAATATGCTAATTAGACCCAACAGCAGAACAACCATCTGGATGACCTTCCAGACGAAGCCGGGGTTGCAATGTCCGGCCAGGGCTCCAAGGGCCAAGCCCCTTGCATGAATTTCATGCATCGGGCCTCTAGTTTGATTAATAAAGAAATTTATAAAGAAATTTAATTTTTTTGAGGAGCCAATACTTGAGTAATATATTCCGGTGGTTCAAAAACGAACATGACAGAAAGACGCATGCATGTGAAGGTCTCCTGCAGGGGAGGGCCTGCTAGTTTCTGGCGTGCTCTTCGGGTATTTTTAAAATTTGCTGCACGTGCTGATGATTCTGCATCGGCAGGACCTGCCTGGCTTCCTTTCTGGGAAGTGTTGGGCGCCTTGAGGGGTCCAGGGAAGCGGGGTCTGTTCTACCATCCCAGCTCCAGCCTCCCGCTGTCCTAGGTCTTTGTGGGGCTGGGACCCCAGGGCCCTCGTGCTGCGCTTCCTCTGCCTGGGCAGGTCCGCGCAGGCCAGGAGGGGCCTGCGTCAGTGGACTGCTCCATCTCCTTGGGGCATCCAGAGCTCAGCCTCGTCTCCGAGTTCCTCCAAGTTCTCCAGGGCAGGGGTGAGCAAACTGCACTTGTTCTGGGGAGTTTTACGGGACCCAGCCACGAACACACCGCGTGTGGCAGCTTTCCCTGTGACAGAGGCGCTGAGTACCAGAGATGGGGGGGTTACAAAGCCCAATGTGCCTTTGTCTGCCCTTCACAGAAGACCTCAGCCACCCCTGTGCTCAGGGCTCCCAGTGGTTACAGAAGCCCTGCAGGGCAAAAGTGAGGAGGCCATGGTCTGGTGGCCCATAGTCTGGTGGAACATGACTGGGCACCAAAAGGTTACTGGTTAGGGCCAACACCGGATTAGCTCAGAGGTAGAGCATCAGTCTGCAGACTGAAAGGTCCCAGGTTCGATTCTGGTCAAGGGCATGTACATTGGTTGCAGGCACATTCCCAGTAGGGGGTGTGCAAGAGGCAGCTGGTCAATGTTTCTCTCTCATCGATGTTTCTAACTCTCTATCTCTCTCCCTTTCTCTCTGTAAAAAAATCAATAAAAAATATATTTTAAAATAAATAAATAAATAAATAAATAAAGGTTACTGGTTAGATCGCCCATCAGGGTGCGTAGAGAAGGCAACTGGTTAATGTTCTCTCTCTCTCTCTCTCTCTTTGTCTCTCTCTCTCTCTCTCTCTCTCTCTCTCTCTCCAACAGGACACGTCCTCCGTGGGATTAAAACAAGAAGTCTGGGAGTCATCCTGTCCCCTCCTTTCCCTCCTTCTCCCCATACCCACTGCAGTCAGCACCGATGCCTGTGGCTTCTCTAAAACAGGGCTAGTGTGTCCCCATCTCTCCGTCTCCAGCAGCATCGTTGCTTCATCTCTCGTCTGGACCACTGAAGTCCTTCCAACCCTCCTCTGCAAGAGCAAAGCAGTTTCCAGCAGCTCTTCACGGGCAGCACCTTCTTCTTTGCCGAGTGGAGATCTGATCGGGTCACCCTCCGCTCGATAGCTGCAGTGGCCTCTTCCTGTTGTTCTTAGAAGTGACCCACGTCCACGTTGGCCTCTGCCGGCCTCTCCGGAGCCCCGCAGCCTGGTGCCCCTCTCTGCGGCCTGGCCGCAGAGCGGCGCCCTGCTCCCCCCACAGGCTTTCGCTCCAACTGCCTCCCCTCCCACATGTCCCTCCTTCAGCTGTCCTTCAGCTGTCCCCGGACCATCACTTCCACGCTGGGACTTCTCTGCTCGCTGACCAGGGGAGCCCTCGTCACAGGCTGTCGCACCGCAGCCCCCTGGCGGAGCTCCGGCTACACGAATTTGTTCTTTTGTTTTGTCTGCTTTTCTTACGAGAGCGGACACCCATGTCTGACTGCTGAGCACGGTGGCCTGGTTTGTAGCATATGTATTTCCATGGATATGTATCAAACCGATACAAAAAGAATCCTGTTCTCTTCTGTCCACAGCGGCTGCTGGCACCATTCGCTCTGCAGCATCTCGGCTTCCTCCCAGGGCCTCACCTCACGTTTCATGGGGGTGTGGGTGGGGGTGTGGAGGGGAGGTGGCAGAGCCAGCGAGGCTGCGAGGCTGTGCTGATTGAATGCCACTCAGGCAGCAGCTGCCGGTGCCTGCCAGCCGGTGTCTGCAGCCCAGACAGCCAGCGGGCACGCAGCAGCTTCCCCCGGTGCCCCAGGCCGCAGATCAGTCCTAGGGGGAGGAGGGCTGCTCCACACGTGCTCCCCCTCCAGGCCTGGCCTCCACGGGACCCAGCCTGTGAGGAAGCCCTGGAGGAGACAGGGACAGGGTCTGCGCCCTCCGCCATTGGTTAAGTATTCCTCCGGCCCTGGCACGGGGTTCATCTGTTTTTTCTGGACTTAAGCTGCCAGTGATTGCTTTTTTCAAACCTCCAAGGGGAGCTGGGTCCTTCCAGCCACCGATAAGGAGCCAGGTGACAGAGAGATCAGCATCCCGACACATAAATCTGCAACTAATCCTCGGGAATCGATATTTTTCATTAAGAACCTGCGCGAGCCGGCCGTTCTGGGGAAATCTGTTCAGGCTGACACCTTGATGAAGTTGCTCAGTCAGGGGCTTAAGTCACTGAAAGGTAATAAAGCGCAGAGCGCTCTGGGGCTGGTCAGGGGAGAGACGGTGGGAGTGCTGAGCTCTCAGTCTGGTGAAGGATGACCTCCCGATCTATTGGGGAGCGAGGGCGCCAGCCTCGGGGCAGGCTGGCCAGACGGTGGGCGTAGCAGCACCGCGCTGCCCACAGCTGCCCGGCAGTGGGAATACTTAGGAGTCTGGGGATATTCCCAGCATCCTCTAACCCCACCCTCATCCTCCTCCACATTCTGACCTCCCCATGATCATGGGGTCCTATCGCTGGCTTCCCACGCCTGGTGGCATATGCTGGGGTGCCTCAGCTTGGGACCCTGCTGTTAGTTGACCTCCCTTAGTTACTGAGACCCCCCCCAAACCCCCGGCAGCACATCCTCCCCTTTTCTGCTCTACTCTCAACTCTGCACGCCATCTCGGCTTCTAGCCACTGGCAGCTCCGTGACCTGGACCTCACACCAACTGGACCATCTCTGTGGTTCTGCCCGACGGGAGAGGGATGGAGATGAGATACAAATGCCAGGAGAGACAAGCAGAGCGGTCTCTGGGAGAAGAGCGGGGCTCTAACTCTTCCGCTGTTCACCACGGTTTTCAAGGAGGAGGACACCGGGTCTCAGTACCTGGCCATGAAGATTCAGAAGCAGGAGGGAGCTAAGCAGGGACACTTAGACGCGGTCTCAAGGTGGGAGCCCGCGGAGGCGGGAGGGCTTCCCTGCAGCCTTAGCAGCCCTTGCCGTGCTGGGATTTCACTGCCTCTGCCTTCCCGGGGGTGGGAAGGGAGACACGGCTGCAGGCAGGCTGGTGGGTATCCACCCTGTGCTATTCTGCCACACGTCACAATTATTTATCCATCTCTACCCGACTGGTCTGCTGGGGACATTGATTCTACATCTTACTGAATCCCAGAACAGGCACAGAGCCTTGTCCTGGGGAGGTGTTCACGGATATGAGTGTTTGATGGATATCTCCTTTCGGCTCTGAACCCAGATTTTAACTGTGTGCAGTGTATCTTTAAATTCTGGGTGCCCCCTCCATGACTCCAAATCCTCACTGGAAAAGATTTAGGTCTTTATAAAATGTTTTTTTAAAAAGTTCAATCCTCACATGAGTACATGCTTAGAGAGATAAAGGGAGGGAGAGAGAGTGAGAGAGAGATACATCCATCACCACCCTCATCGCAGGCGCCCCCACCAGGAATCACACCCTAAACCCAGGCACGTGCCCTCCTCAGCAATCAGACCAACAACCTTTCGGGGCATGGGATGAGCGCAACCAACTGAGCCACACTGGCCAAGGCAAAGAAACAGTTTTTTAAACCACCTACATAAAAAATTAATCTAGCCATTTACAATTAGTCAGGTATCGATAGGACAAGAAACCCCACCTGGAACAGCAGGGTTTTGTCAGGCTGCTGCAGTGTTACTGAGTGTAGCTAAACCACCAAGTTCCTCAGCCATTGGGATACACTGGGACCCACTGGGAGAGCTGTGGTTCTTTCCCCTGCCTCCAGGTGGCAGTGAGGAGTCGTGGTCAAGCCCGTGGATTTTGGAATCAGATTTTCTGGGCTCAAATCCTGGCCCTGCCCCTTAAGAACTGAGTGACCTGGAGTGAGTTCCTTAGCCTCAGTTTCCCCACCTCTAAAAGGGGTAAGAACAGTGACTTCCCGGCTTCTGTACAAAGAGCCTAGGATGTAATTGGCACTTGGTAAGTCTCCCCGATGCTGACAGGCCAGTGGCTGCTCCAGGAAAGCCTGGCCCTGTGGGGAGGGAGGAGCCGCCCGCCGCTGCTGGCTGGCTCTGTGGGTATTGACCAGGGCACAGGGCTGGGTGGGAGACTTATAGAGCCGCTCCCCTCGATTCCCCCAGCCCTGGTCCCGCTAGGAAACGAACTGGGAGTTAATCCTGACGGATGGATGGTGCTGGGCCGCGGGAGGCCTGCGGGGAGGGCTGCGGCAGCCCAGGCGTCAGTAACAGATGGGCCAGCCCGCGAGGGAGCATGGCTGCAGGTATAAATTATGGATGCCGGTTAGGCTAATGCGCATCTATCTCAAAGGTTCCGCTCCGTTTATGTGCTAGTAAAAGCAGGCAATTTGCTTGTGTTCCAGCTATAATTTGCGCTACATTAAGAGGCCCTCCTTGCCATCATGGCCGGCCACGTGGTTAGACGCAGGCGCAGTTGAGCTGGAGGACAAGGTTGCCCGCGGCGGCAGGAGGGCCAGGCCAAGGCGGGCGGTCGCCCCAGCCCTTTGCACGTCCTGAGAAGCCCTGGCCACAGAGACACGTGCAGGTCTCAGCTCATTTAAGGCCCGGGAAGGACCGGCACTGAAACCCACGCCCTCCATGAGCTGCCCATCAAATGCTTCCATGTTTGTTCCAGCCGAAGAGCAAAAGGAAATGTGCGGACTGAACGTTGGGGCAGAAGGGCCCAGGTTTGCAGGAGAAGCAGTAGGCCAGGGCTAAGAGCCCACCCAAATCCCGGAGCCGGCTGCCTGGGTTTGAATTCTGGCTTTGCAATTTCCAAGCTGTGTGACCCTTTCTGAATCACCCAGCCTTTCTGTGCCTCAGGCTCCTCCTCCTTAAAATGGCAGTGGTGCTACAGACCAAGTACATGCTGAGGACAGACAGGCCCAGGAAAGCCATGTGGAATTGTTAGGAAACTTGTGAATGGGTTGTTACAATCAGCCATTATTAAAAACTAAACAAGTTTGTTAAGTTGCAGTAAACTAAAGGTAATAAGTACTCAAAACTCATTATTCCTAATTATTTTACTATTATTGATCTCTGGGAGCTATTTCTGTCTGTTGTACCTGTGCGGTGGTCATGACACAATGCTGTGCCGATGGGAGTCTCTTCCCAGATCTGCATGCATGACAGCACATTGCAGCTTGAGATTGCCTGTGGTGATAGCATTTATACCAGGGCAAACCCACAAAGTGGTACTTTCCTCTGAGAGCTGGTTCGTAAGCCTTTAAGAGCACGCTATTAAAACTACTAGGAAGGTTGTTTGGAAGATTAAATAGTTAATGTTTATAAATTGCTTAGAACAATTTATACACCTAGTAAGCACCATATAAACATCTGTGATGCTGTAACCGGACAAACAGTGGGTCCGTGCTACCTGTGACGCAGAGACAGGGCTGAGTCATACATGAGCGTTGATTCCAGTCCTGCCGGCAGCACAGGAGAGCAGCAAGTCAGCCAGACACCTGTCCTCCCCACCCCACCCCACCCCAGTCACTGCTTATGTGGTAAAAGCACAAAGGAAAGTAGGCAAAAGGGCAGCTTACAGACAGATCTGTGGGAGGAAGGGGGTTTTCAGAGGGTTGGTGATGTGCAGGGCTGGGTGAAGGGGAGAGAACCCAGGGCAGTGCCGGGCGGGCAGTTCACGGCGGGCAGGCTGGAGGTCTGCAGAGGCCTGTGGAGCCGAGGCCTGGTGTCTGAGCAGAGCTGCTCACTTCCCAAGAGGACAGCAGCTCCACACGGGGAGGAGGCCGCCTCTCGGGGCGCTCTGGCCAGGAAAGAAATGCCCTCTTCATTCGGAGCACGGCCACGTAGCGAGCAGAGCGGGATTCCTTTCTCACAGCCACCATGGCGAGCAGAGCGGGATTCCTTTCTCACAGCCACATGGCGAGCAGGGAGGGATGCCTGTTTCTCACAACGCTTCCTCCCTCCTTTCCATTAGTTTTCATAGATCTCCACAAACTAGTGCAGATCAAATGGCCACTGTGTTAGAGTGGAGCTCCTTCCTGCCAGACCCCGTGTAGGAAGACCTACTGACTCCCCTAAGGGCGAGGACACATGCAAATTTTGGAGAAAAATTTGGCTTAGGTTTGTACATTCCCCTTCAAAGTCCTTTCCTCCAACGTGGGCAAAGATTCCAGTAGGCTGACTCTGGTGAGGGGCGGAAGTCCAGTTGTGTTTCCTACTAATTTGAGCAAGTTCTTTCACCTCTTCCACCCTTTCCTGGCTCAGTGGTAAAGAAGGCAGTGACATCTTCCTCCTGAGTTTGAGTTGCAAAGGTATGAGAATAAAAGAACCAGCAGAATCTTTAGAATCTGTTTGCCTGGGTTCAAATACTACCTGTAGCGCTTGCTGGCCCTAAGATCTTGGGAAAGCCCTTATTTCCATTAGCCTTGCTTTTCTCATCTGTAAAATGGGTAATCATTCTATTCTTAGCTGTGAGATGAAATGAGATAATGTAGTTAAGGTGTTTAGCACATTATCTAGATATAATAGGTGCTTTACCAGAACCAGCCAGTATCACAGGTCCTGGAGGTATGGCCAGGAGGTTGAAGAAAAATAAAGACAAGAGAAAGCGGGGCTTCAGGAGGTCTGCTAGTCCATGGTGAGACTGCAGCAGCTTTATTAGTTGCAGGCATACATTTATATGGCATTTCTGGGCTTTTCTCCAAGTGCCCCTTTCCCAGAACAAGGCCGCCCGTCGGCTCCCCAAGGCTTTCTTGGAAAGGCCGCCCGTCGGCTCCCCAAGGCATTCTTGGAAAAAGATACATAGAGCAGGCATCTGGATGGATATCATTGAGAACAGCTTAGCTGAGAACATCCAGATAAGTCGTGCATCACGCGCACTCCCTAACAATGGGGCTATGGTCTGCCTTGTCCCTAGTTGACCCTGAAGGCTTAGGGGAGAGCAGGTAGGCATCCCTACCCTGCGCTCAATCCTCTGTAGGAGAGCAGGTAGGCGTCCCTACCCTGTGCTCAATCCTTGCCCTCGGGCCCCACAGAACACGGCTTCCCACAGTGCTTAATAACTGTTATCAGTGACCATAGTCATGCCTGGAAGTGCTGCCTCTTACCACCCGACAGTCTGGTGGTGTAGGCTGATCTTGCTGGATGGCTGAGGAAGACTCTCCTTCCCTTTTCTCTCCTGTGTCTGCCCTTAACTGATGACCATTCCATGCTGAGGAGCAGAGTGTAACAAAACACTGGACTCCTGCCCAGCCCCCTCCGAAACTTCCCCAAGTTTGTAGAATTAAATGAGATAACCCCAGTGTGATAGACACTTCATGAGGAATTCAATATGGCCGAATTGCTAGTGAAGAATGAATTGTGCCCTGTTCCCTGGGCTGGAGATTCACCAGGAAAGGTTGGGTGCTCTCTTTTTTCTCTTGTTCAGAAGGATAAGTCCATCTTATAGTCTGAGTTTGTATTTGCTTTGGGCAGAGAGTTAACAGACTTTTCCTCAGGCTGTTGGATCTCAGGAGCGGGAAGGAAGGATGGATGTGAGTCCTCAGAGAGCTTTGCTCCAAAGTAATGCCTGGGAGTTGTCTCTGAAGAGCAGGCATCGGTGTGGCGGTCTGGGGAGTCCTGGGATTTACCATGAGGCCAGGCCCTGGGGTGGGGGGTGTCGTCCCCCTTCTCCTCCCCCAGGAAGCAGAGCAAATGGAATCATTGGATGCTCAGTAGGTGGCCAACCACTGATGGGGCCAGGTTTCAGGACCCCAGAAAGAAAAGCGGGTCTTGAAAACTGATGGTGGGAAAGGCCTAATCAGTGACTGCTAACTCAACTGCTTGATAACCTGTTTTCTTGGGTGGAGTGGGGCTTGAGCTGAATTATATTTGGTTTAAACAAATAAACTTAAAATTACTTGATATGTGTGACTCCTGGAAGTTGTGTTACTCATAAGAGCTGCTGGATACATGGCTGTTCCCTTTGCTCTTCTGTTTAGATTTTATCACTTTTAATACGAGCCCCACAGCAGTTTGTAGGTTGAGACTTAGGTCTCTAGGGCCACGTAGACCCACGTTCATATCCTTGATCCACCACTTACTGAAAAATGCAAACCTTAGGTAAATTACTTAATCTCCACACACTTCCATTACACCAGCTATAGGACAGGCATTAAACATAAACAGTGCCATTTGTGAAAATGAAACAACTCTTCGCCTAGTGCCTCAAACGTAAGTACTAGCTAAGTAAATGGTGGCTGTTACTGTATTATTAAAGGCTCAATGCACAAAAATTCATGCAAGAGTGGGCCTTCCTTTCCCTGGCTGCCAGCACCGGCTTCCCTCTGGCACCGGGACCCGGACTTTGCTCCAGCTGTCTCTGGCAGGCACCCAGAACCCAGGCTGGCTCCCTCTGGCCCCGGCTTGGTCAGGAAGGGCGTCTGGAATGACATCCAAAAGATGTCTGGTCTAATTAGCATATTACCCTTTTGTTATTATAGATTGTATGTTCTATTATTATAGATTCTATTATTATAGATTGTATGTTCCATAAGTCAAATGGGACAAAATAAGTTCCATTAGACAAAGGAAGACGTGGAGGCACAGAGGCCCAATGTCTCCATCTGAGCCAGGATGCAACGCTTCGCCCCTAGGACCTCTCAGAGCAGGAACTCCACAAGCCGAGCATTCCACATCCCCCAGCTTCCCAAACCCCAAGTGAGGATGGAACTTACTGAGAGATATGCCGGATCAGGACTTCTGTCTGGGCAAACAACTTTGAATGGCCTCGGCTCCCTTTCCCACTCTCCATCCCATAAATCCATTGTTTAGTTCACTCTGTGGTTTCTTCTAGAATCTTCTGAACTCATTGTCAGCTTTCAGAGGAAAGGAGGGTGGATGCAGGATGCAGACTGAAAAGGCCCTGTGCAATCTGGCCAGAGTGGCCAATGAAGATGATGGGGCTGCTGCTTTCAAATTTTAAGTGGTATGTGTACTTATTCAGCTAATTTTAGAGTCAGTTTTCTGATTATAAAAGCATTATGTGGCAATTATGAAAAAAATTGACAAAGATTCCACATAGTATTTCTGAAGGTAAGCAGTTTATTAAAAACCCAATTCCCAGAGTCCCTTTGGATTTTGAAAACAACCCTTACAGAATTTATAGTTTTTCTAATTAATTAATCAGTAAATCAATTAAGCAGAAAGTCTTTATTGAGTGCCTTTAAAAAATATTTTTTATTGTTGGTAGTATTACAAATATCTTGCATTTCCCCTTTCCCCTTCTCCTCCCAGCCCTTCCCCACCCCAGGTCTTTACTACCCTACTGAGTGCCTTTTTGTATGCTGAGGCTGATGCTGGGAATGTGGTGAGATAAGAAAAAGAAAAGCTTCAAACCAATAAAGGTCATACAGTCCCAGAGGGAGACCAAGTTAATGATAATTCAATTAGTGATCCAGGATTTGTTCCTTAGGGATGGCAGGAGTTGGCCATCCTACAATAAATGTTTGCAAACAGGAGGACGAATGATCACTAAGGTGACAGGAAGGGCTTGCTGAAAGAAATCCAGTGTGGAAATGTCCTGCTCATAGGCCACAGTGAAGGAAAGATGACACCATTCACCCATCCACCCATCCATCCATCCACCCATCTACCCATCCATCCATCCATCTACCCATCTACCTATCCATCCAGTTAAACCTTTTTATTATTCTGAAATGGGCTTTTTGAGGTATAATCAAAATATAACAGATTGCATATATTTAAAGTGCAATTTAGTAAATGTTGACCTCTGTATACATTAGTGAACCCACCACCACCACCACTGAGATAGTGAGCATACTCACCACCCTCAGAGTTTCCAGTGTCCCCTATAGGTTGTCCCTCCCACATTTCCAGGCAACCACTCATCTGCCTTCAGTTTGCATTTCCTATCTACACTAATAAAAGAGAAAGATGCAAATAGCAGAGGTATGCCCACCAGCAATCAGGTGTGAGTATGCAAAGTAACCCAACAAAGATGGAAGGTTAATTTGCATACATAGGCGTGGAGTGAAGACTGAAGGCTCTCCCCATGGCTGGAGCCAAGCCTAAATGCTGCAAGCTTGGCTCCACTGCAGCCTGGTTCCCAGGTGCTGGAGTAAAACCAGTGCTGGCAGCTAGGGGAGGAAACTCCTATTGTACAAATCTTCGTGCAATGGGCCTCTAGTAATTTTTTAAAAATGAAATAATAGCCAAAACCAATTTGGCTCAGTGGATAGAGCATCAGCCTGTGGACTGAAAGGTCCCGGGTTCGATTCCGGTCAAGGGCATGTACCTTGGTTGCGGGCACATCCCCAGTGGGGGTGTGCAGGAGGCAGCTTATTGATGATTCTCTCTCATTGATGTTTCTAGCTCTCTATCCCTCTCTCTTCCTCTCTGTAAAATATCAATAAAATATACTTTTTTTAAAATGAAATAATACAGTATGCACTTATTTTTAAAAAAAATATATTTTATTGATTTTTCACAGAGAGGAAGAGAGAGGGATAGAGAGTTAGAAACATCAATGAGAGAGAATCATCGATCAGCTGCCTCTTGCACACCCCCCACTGGGGATGCGCCCGCAACCAAGGTACATGCCCTTGACCGGAATCGAACCCGGGACCTTTCAGTCCCCAGGCCGATGCTCTATCCACTGAGCCAAACCGGTCCCAGCTGCACTTATTTTTGTTCTGGTTTATTTTATTCCCCACATTACTTTGAGATTTATTCATGTTTTAGCATGAATAATAAAGAGGTAATATGCAAATTGACCATCACTCCAACAAACAAAATGGCCACCCCCATGTGGTCAAAAATGGCCATCTCCATGTGGACACAAGATGGCTACCACAAGATGGCCAGTAGAGGAGGGCAGTTGTGGGCAATCAGGACAGCAAGGGGAAGGCAATTGGGGGGACCAGGCTGGCAGGGGAGGACAGCTGGTGGGGACCCAGGCCTGCAGGGGAGGGTAGTTGGGGGGGATAGGTCTGCAGGGGAGGGCAGTTGGTGATGACCAGGCCTGTAGGGGAGAACAGTTTGGTGTAACCAAGCCAGCAGAGGAGGGCAGTTAGGGGCAATTGGGCTAGCTGGGGAGAAGTTAGGTATTGATCTGGCTGGCAGGAGAGTAGTTTGGAGTGATCAGACTGGCAGGCAGAAGTGGGTAGGGACAATCAGGCAGGCAGGCAGGTGAGCGGCTGGGAGCCAGCAGTCCTGGATTGTGAGAGGGATGTCTCACAATTTAGGCCTGATCCCAGTGGAGCAGTTGGGCATCCCTTGAGGGGGGTGGAGGGTGGGCTGAGGGACACCCTTTCCCTCCATCCCCCGGGGCATGAATTTCATGCTCTAGGCCTCTAATATGTCAATATTTCATTATTTCTTATTGCTGAGTAATATCTATTGTATGGACACAAGTCAGTTTGATCGATCTGTTGGTGGATATTTGGATTGTTTTCAGTTGGGGGCTATTAAAAACAAAGCTGCTATGAATATCCCTGTACATGTTTTTGTATACATATACACTTGTATATATTCTTGGATAAATCTCTGGGAGTAGAATGGTTAGTTCACATGGTAAGTACATTTGTTACTTTGTAAGAAACTGACAACTGTTTTCCAAAGTGATTGTACAATTTTACATGTCTACCAATGGCATATGAAAGTTCTCTTTCTGCCACACTCTGTATGACCAGTCTTTTAAGTTTTAACCATCCAGGGACACAGGCAAAGGAGTGAACATAAGAGAAACAGAATAAACAACATAGAGCAAATGGCTGGTGAGACACCCACGTCTCTGAGTCTTTGTCTCATGCTCCTCATCCCTCCTCCTTTTAGGAAAATGCTGATCTTTGCCCCAGTTTCACCCTCATCCCTGGGACTCTGCCCCACTCCCCAAGGCTGGTAGGACTGTCCTGCTTTGCTCAGATGCTGTTTTCCATACCAGATTGATTCACTCTCACCATTCCTCAGTCCAGAATGCTCCCAACAATGCCTCTATCCCACCCCATGCCACTGCTCATTGTGCGGGGAAAACTGGCCTGACCGTGTGGGTGGGTTGGGTCTGTTATCAGCTCATCTCTGCCCATGTCAAGTGACCCCTTAATGCCTCCTGGTTATCTTTTTACTAGAGGCCCAGTGCACAAAATTCATGCATGGGGGGAGGGGTCCTCTCAGCCCAGCCTGCACTTTCCAATTCGGGACATCCCTCTCACAATCCAGGACCACTGGCTCCTAACTGCTCACCTGACTGACTGACTGGTTGATCACCCCTAACTGCCCACTCCATGCCAGCCTGGTCACCCCTAATTACCCCACTTCCCCGCCAGCCTGGTCACCCTCAACTGTCCCCATCTGCTGTTTACCCCTAACTTCCTCTCCCCACCAGCCTGGTCACCCCTCACTGTCCCCCCTGCCAACCTTGTCATCCCCAACTGCCCCCTCCACTAGTCTGGTCTCTCCCAACTACTCCCTCCCCCTGCTGACCTGGTCGCCCCTCACTGCCCACCCCCCCTGCCAGCCTGCTTGCCCCATGCAGCCTGTTGTTCAGTCATTTGGTCAACCCTCACTAACCCCCCTTCCAGCCTGGTTGCCCATGCATCTTGCTGTTCAGCTGTTTGGTTGTCCTTCACTAACCTCTCTGCTGGCCTGCTTGCCCCACACAGCCTGCTGTTTGATCTTCTGTTTGGTCTTTAGTTCATGACAGCCCCTGGCTTTTTGTATATCAGGATTTTTTTTATTTTTATTTTTTTTTTTTTGTGATGAAAAGTTTTCTGTTTAAAAGCACATAGCTGCTCCTGCCTTTTCCTCCTACTTCTGGCCCTTTCTCATCAGATGATCTTATCTGTTTTATCAATGTAACAATAATACTCCAAATTATTGACCATCTACTTTAGGTTAGGTGTTATGTAAGCCCCTGAGATGAATCATCACAATAACTCCTATGAAGTCGGTGCTAGTATTACCCTATTTCCCATGTAAAGCCAGTGAGCTCAGAGAGCTGGAATTTGAATCCACGTTAGTCTGATTCTTAGGTTTACGTTCTTACTCACTTTAATGAAAAATAGTTTAATTTTTTTTTTCTTTTTGCAGAGAGAGCGAGTGTGCATGAGCGATTGGTTGCCTCTCATAAATGCTCCAACTGGCTGGAACTGTCACCTGTTGGTGCATGGGAGGAGGCCCCAAGCAACGGAACTACCTGCTGGCCCGTTTAGATTTGGTGCACCTGCTTCTTACTTCAGCCAGTATTAGTCAAGATGCTTCCAGGCAACCCCACATGGCACTAGCTGGTTCCCCAATGACCTGGGGCCAGGTGACTGGCTGATCCTCCCATTTGACCCTGTGTGGCACCCAGACGACTGGCTGTCTCCTCCTTTCAGAACTCCTCCTCCTTTCAGAACTCCTCAGGTGCTCCCGGCTGGCCGTCAGCTGCCTAAGCCTCTCCTTCTTCCTCCTGCCCGCCCGTCCTGGCTGCCCCGGAAGGCCACGTGTTCCTGGTGAGCATATTTCCTCTTACAGCTCCAACTCTCAGCTCTCCACCAATGACTTCTCTGTTAATGTGTTAGCTAATTTGATTTTTATTTTCTGTTTCTGGTCTGTGTTCTCTGCCACATGAGTGTTCTGGGATATTTCAAAGTCAGGCTGTAACTCAGCCTTATCTCTCTGCCGTGCTCTTCACTACAGGCCTGGCAGTATGTCCACCCAACCAGCCTGGAGTCTAGTTACCAAATTCTGCTCATTTAGCCACGACATTACTAATAATTATTTCTCTGGAAAGACCCTGTCCCAGCTCAGTTTCTTATTACCTGCCGATTGATTGCAATAATCTCCTAAAAGTCTCTCTGCCCTCCGTATCTTTGTTGCTACTCCTCCCCACAAAAATAGACCCGTTAATATTACTTTCCAGTTTGAGTTTTCTCATTGTAGTATTAATAAATAGCACATTTATTGGATGAGCATTCCATGATCTTCTCATATTACCCAAAGTTTATTTAATTATTATTAAAATATACTTGGTAATTATAACATTTTTTATAAGATTTCTTCTTTAGTTGGTTGATATAATGGATTACAGTGATATAGTTGATGTTAATCGATCCTTGTGTTCCTAATGTAGGTGTGCTGGTGTTTGATGAACTCAATTTCCTACCAATTTATTTATAATTATCTAGCTCCCCTTTAAGTGACTTTGTGCAGTGCTTTCCTGTCAATGTTTTTAAAACTCAGGCTTACATAATAAGGTGATTTGATTTAATGAAAGTGCGTGTGTGCGATAGAGATGGGCCCGGTGCGGCCAAGTGGCGGCTGGCTGCTGGTGTGGGCTCCCTGCTCCACCTGGTGAGGCGGCTGCTGGCTCCAGGCTCTGCCCTGCATCTCAGCCCAGAAACATGGCTTCCCACAGGGTGCCACGTTGTCCCACTGGGCTCTGCCAGGCCCGGGGACCCGAGACTGTACACACGTGGTCTGCTGTGCAGGGCCCAGGGACTTCCTTCCTTAAACTACATACCTGTTTCAATACCAGGTAACTGTGATGGAAGTCCCCCGAACCATGCACTCAGGTCATGAGGAACATCACTCCCTTGAGCCCAGGTTCAGTAAAAGGTAAAAGCAAACAGGAATCCATAGTTGCGGTCGTGTTAGCCTTCCTGAGGTTTAATAACCTGTGCAAACACCAGGCCTGGAAAGAGAAGGCCATTCAGGGCAGCAACCAGCTCTTCTGTTTAAAAATCCAGTTTTGTCCCGGTGGGATGTTTCCTTACCAACTCTAAAGATCCTGCCTTTTCCCTCTTAAATGTTTCTGACTTGGAAACCTGGAGGTAGAGCAGCTGCTGGCAGCTGGAACACACAGAACCAGTTCTTCGTTCTTCCAGTCTTTCATTTGTTCACTTAAAACAGTCACAATGCCCAGCTGGCGTGGCTCAGTGGCTGAGCATCCATCCATGGCCCAGGAGGTCACAGTTCGATTCCTGGTCAGGGCACATTCCCTGGTTGCAGGCTTGATCCCCTGGCAGGGCATGCAGGAGAAGCTGATTAATGATTCTCATTGTGGATATTTCTCTCTGTCCCTCTCCCTTCCTTCTGAAATCAATAAAAATGTTTTAAAAACAAAACAAACAAAAAACAGTAACGATACAAACCATTATGGACAGCCCACTGCATCCCAGGTGCTCCGCCCGGGTGCCCTGTTGGTACGCAATGCCATACTCGGCAGGGAGGAATGAGATCATGCTCTCTATCCTTAGAGGTGGTTATGGTTCTCTTGGGCCACCCATCAACAATTGCGTGGCCATGGACACTTCACCTACCTCTCCGTGCCTCAGTTTCTCCTTCTGTGAAGTGGAATTCATAGCAGTACTGGTCACAGAGCTATTGTGAGAATTTCATGAAATAATACATGTAAAGCTCTTAGAGAGTGTCTCCTGCACAGTGAGCACAATGCTCGGTTGTCTTACCAGTGATGACCATGAGGACACACACATAGTATTCTGTGGAGACTTTGAGGAAGGAACCACTGAGTTGATGTTGAATTAGGTCTGGAAGGTCATTAACAAATGAGTGATGTTGGAGGGCAGCACTGGGCTGGGAGGCCCAGGGAAGGCTGCTTTGAGGAGGGGGAGTTTGAGCTTAGACCTGAATGACAAGAAGAAAGGACGCTAGACAGGACCTTGGGGAAGAGCTTCAAGTGGGGACAGGAGGTGAGGGGCCTCGAGGAGGAATCAGGTCTGTTTCGCTGGGAAAACAGTGAGAGGCTGTGTGGCTGCCGCAGACTGAGCAGGAGGAAGGTGATAGGAGAGGTCAGATCATACAAGGTCCCGTAAGCCATGGCAAGGAGGTTGGATTTTACTTGGAAGAGTTGCAGTATCTTAAGCAGGCCATGCTATGATCTGATTTTAAAGGGTCATTCTATGGAACATGGTATGAAGGTTCCTTAAAAAATTAAAAATGGCAATTCCATTTTTGAGTATCAGTGTGAAGAAAATGAAAGCTCTATGCCAAAAAGATATCTGCACCTCACGTCCATTGCAGCATTATTTCCAGGACATGGAAGCCCCCTAAGTGTCCACTGAGGGGTGAATGGATAAAGAAAACGTGATGTATACACAGTGAAATGTCACTCGGCCTATCATTTGTGACAACGCGGATGGACCTTGAGGGCATTCTGCTAAGTGAGATAAGTATGACCTCACTTATATGTAGAATCTTAACCCCCTTCCCCCAAAAACAAAGCCATAGAGACAGAGATTAATGATTCAGAGGTGGGGTGGGGAGTGTTGGGTGAAGGAGGTGGAAAGACAGACTTCCATTATCAGGTAGGTCAGTCCTGGTGTCAGGCACAGCATAGGGACTAGTTAACAACACGGTATTGCACATCTGAGAGCTGCTAAGAGAATAGGTCTTGAAAGCTCTCTTCAGAAGAAAAAACATGTATAACTATGTGTGTTAATTAAACTTATTGTGGTAATCACTTCACAATATAGAAATGCATCAAATCTTGCATCGTACACTAAAACTAATATGTCAAATGTATCATAAACAAACAAACAAATGATTAAATAAAACAAAGGATCGCTCTGACCACTGTGTGGAGAATGAGCTGTAGGGACAGGATTGGAAATGTGAACAGAATATGCCGGGTAGAGGGGCATTTGGACCTCGTTCACAGAACAGGGGTGTGAGCAGAACCCCCTGGGCTGTGCGAGGGTCCCACAAGCCCACCCAAGTTTGGCCGTCACCTGTCCCGAGTGGACACCGATAGACACCCTGCGTGTGTGCTTAGTGCGTCTGAAGACACTCAGATTAACCAGAAAACGTGGCAGCACAGAAACTTATCAGATAGCTCTTTATGAAGTCCTTCTTAAAACAGTTCCCATAATGACCTTAGTTATTTTTAAAATCTTCTTTTTATTTATTTTATATATATTTTATTGATTTTTTATAAAGAGGAAGAGAAGGGATAGAGAGTTAGAAACATTAATGAGAGAGAAACATCAATCAGCTGCCTCCTGCACACCTCCTATTGGGGATGTGCCTGCAACCAAGGTACATGCCCTTGACCGCAATTGAATCTGGGACCCCTCAGTCCACAGGCCGAAGCTCTATCCACTGAGCCAAACCGGTTTCGGCTAAAATTTAATTTTTCAATTGCACTTGACATTCAGTATTATTTGAATTGGTTCCAGGTGCAATAGCGGTTGGGCAATCATATACTTTACAAAGTCTCCCCGATACCTCTAGTGCCCCCCTGAGACCAAGCATAGTTATGACAATATTACTGTCCATGTTCCCCATACCCTACTCTGCATCCCTAAGACTATTGTGCAACTCCCAATCCATACTTCTTAATCCCTCACCTCTTCACCCATCCTTCAACCCCCACCCACCCCTCTGGCTCCACCAGTCTGTTCTCTGTATCTATGAGCCTGTTTCGATTTTTTGTTCATTTATTTTGTTCATTTATTTTGTTCACATGTAAGTGAGATTATATGGTATTTGTCTTTCTCTGACTGGCTTATTTCACTCAGCATAATCCCCACTAGGTCCTCCCAGGCTGTCACAAATGGTAAAATTTCATTACTTTTTTATGGCTGAGTCATATTCCATTGCATATACCACAGCTTTTTGTCCACTCGTCTACTGCTGGGCACTAGGGCTGCTTTCCTATCTTGGCTATTGTAAATACCACTGCAATGAACATAGGGTGCATATATTCTTTTCAATTAGTGCTTTGGGATTATTAGGATATATTCCTAGAAGTGGGGTCACTGGGTCAAATGGCGGTTCCATTTTTTTGAGGAAACTCCATACTGTCATTCTCCACAGTGGCTGCACCAGTCTGCATTCCCACCAGCAGTGCACTAGGGTTTTCTTTTCTCCACATCCTCACCAGCACTTGTCATTTGTTGATTTGTTGATGATAGCCATTCTGACAGGTGTAAGGTGAAACCTCCTCATGATTTTAATTCGCATCTCTCTGATGATTAGTGATGTTGAGCATCTATAATAATAAAAGCACTATGTGCTAATTAGACTGGATGTCCTTCCTTCTGGACAAAGCTGCAGTGGGCGGGGCCAAGGCCAAAGCCCTTACACGAATTTCGTGCATTGGGCCTCTAGTCTTTTCATATATCTACTGGCCAGCTGTATGTCCACTTTGGAGAAGTGTCTATTCAGGTTCTCTGCTCACTTTTTAATAGAATTGTTTATTTTTTTGGTGCTGAGTTATATGATTATGAGTTTTGGATATTAACCTCTTATCAGATGTATTATTGGCGAGGTTGTCTTTTTGTTTTGTTGATGGCTTCTTTTGTTGTGCAAAATCTTTTTAGTTTGACATAGTCCAATTTTTTAATTTCTTCATTTGTTTACCTTGCCTGAGAAGATATATCAGACAAATATTGATTGCTATGAGAAATGTCTGAGATTTTACTGCCTAGATTTTCTTCTAGGATTTTTATGGTTTTGAATCTAACATTTAAGTCTTTAATCCATATTGAGTTTATCCTTGTGTATAATGTAAGAAGGTTGTCTAGTTTCATTTTTCTGCATATATCTGTTCCAGCATCAATTATTAAATAAATTGTATTTTTAATGTTTTTGTCTCCTTTGCCAAATACTAATTAACTATAAAGGCATATGCTTATTTGTGGGCTCTCTGTTCTGTTCCATTGACCTATATGTCTTTTTATGCAAGTACCATGCTGTTTTGATTACTATGGCCTTGTAGTATAGCTTGATGTCAAGTAGTGTGATATCTCCAACTTTGCTCTTTTTCCTCAAGATAGCTGTTGCTATTTGGGGTCATTTGTGGTTCCAGGTAAATATTTATTCTAGTTCTGTGAAGTACACCATTGATATTTTGGTAGGAATTGCATTAAATATGTAGATTATTTGGATAGTATGGACATTTTAACTATGTTCTTTTTATTCATGAGATTGGTATATACCTTTATTTATTTGTATATTCTTCAACTTTTTTCTTCAATATCTTGCAATTTTCAGAGTAAAAGTCTTTCACCTCCTTGGTTAAATTTATTCCTAGGTATATTTTATTATACAATTGTAAATGGGATTGTTTTATTAGTTTCCTTTTCTGATAGCTCATCATTGATATCTAAAAATGCAACCAATTTTTGAATATTAATTTTGCATTCTGCTACTTTGCTGAATTCATTTCTCAGTTCTGTTAGTCTTTTGGTGGAATGTTTAGTGTTTTCTAGATACAGTATCATGTCATCTGGTACTAATGACAGTTTTGCTTCCTCCTTTCCAATTTGGATGCCTTTTATCTCTTCTTCTTGTCTGATCGCTGTGTCTAGGATCTCCAGTTCTATGAGTAAGAGTAGTGAGAGTGGACATCCCTGTCTTGTTCCCCATCTTAAGGGAAATGTGTTTAGTTTTTGCCCGTTGAGTATGGTGTTGGCTGTGGGTTTGATTTTGATGGACTTTATTTGAGCTGAGTTTCCTCTATCCCTGTTGTATGGAGAGTTTTTGTCATAAGTAGATGCTGGATTTTGTCCAATGCTTTTTCTTCATCTATTGATACTATCATATGATTTTTATCCTTCATTTTATTTATGTGATATATCACATTAATTGATTTGTGGATATTATACCAACCTTGCATATCCAGGATAAAACCCACTTCATTATGGTGTATAATCTTTTTAATGTATTGCTTAGTTCTGATTGCTAATATTTTGTTGAGGATTTTGGCATCTATGGTCATCAGGGATATTGGCCTATAATTTTCTTTCTTTGTAAAGTCTTCGTCGGTTTTGGAATCAGGATAGTGAGGAAGTGAAATCAGATTTAACTTTCCATTAGAGTGTGCGCTACTTGAGAGGAAATAATTTACTTTTTTCATCCTTTTAGGTCCAGTGATTAGCACAGTGCTTGGCATACAGTAGACACACAATATTTTTTTCCTGCATAAAACTGGGTGTGTGCTCTGGAGAGGGTTAGATGTACAGGTAGGGATTTGTGAGTCACCAATACTTCTCAAAGTTATTGGAGTCACTGAGGTTGCTGGGGAGAGCATGGGTGAGAGGGGGAAGAGAAAATGAATTCATGAAGGAGATTGTGAAGAGATGGTCTGATGTGTGGAATGAGAACAGATATTGCCATGAAAGGTAAAGACCCACCTTTGATCCCCATCATCATCACATAATAAATATGCTCAGGGAATATTTGGTGAATGAATGATTGAATGAATGAATGAAGCAGTGAGCAGTTTATACTGGGCAGTGTCAAATGCAGAGAACTCACATAGAGTGAAGATTGAAGGGAGGCCACAGGGTTGAAGACGGGGTCATGAGCTGTGCGATTTGGAAAGAGCAATCTCCATAGACAGGTAAAAGGATTACTTCAGTGTCCTTTCTTCCGGAAAGCAGGCAGTCAGGCAGGCAGTCAGGCGAGCAGTTAGGAGCCAGTGGTCCATGAGCACCCCGTCTCTTCCCACCTCTTACAGAGCTGATGCTCTTCTATGTCAACACGTTCGACACTCAGTAACATGCTTAGCACCCAGCACTACACCTGCCACCCTTCTCTGTATCCTCCACAAGTCTGCAACCAATGAGTGCTGAGACCGTAACTGATGATTGGCACCACCTGCAGTGATCTTAGCCGTGGGGTGTGGTAGCGGGTGTGGAGTAAGTACTTGCTAGTGGTGATAATGAAGGAAACAGAGAAGACTAACTTTGCATGACAATGCAGAACTGAGAAGTGCACAAACACACGTGGATGTAGGGAGTCACTCCTGGGAGCGGAATTCGGGTCTCACAGGAGGTTCAGGAGAGCCTCGCATGGGGCCCCGAGGGAACCAGGATCCGTGGTGCAGTCCTGAGGTGCCACTGCAAACAGAGGTGCATCTTCCCCTATTTCAGGCCCAAGAACTAGACAGAGCACCTTTCTCAGCCATGGGGCCTCGAAGGAATCAGGACAAGGAGACCAGCTCGGTGAGCCTGACCCTCAGTAACGCACATTTGGGAGGCCATTGCGTCAGGCACGTGGAAATAGTTACCACATGTGCACAAACATCCACAGCACATCTACAAACAAAGGCAGGCCTCAAAAACGTTTGCCTAGTTACAATGGGTGTTTCGGGTTTTGTACTTTGCTTTTTTCCTGGGAGTTTTGCATTAAGAATTATTAGTTGAGGAATAATAAAAAAAAAAAACAGAATAAATATAATTCAATAAGAACTTGGTCAACATAAAGTTCTTGAATAACATGCTTAACAACATGGAAGATGATGATGATAATTATGGGAAAAAAGTAGATTGTGAAACGTGTTCCGTGTAGCATGATGTGTGTTTGCAGCTGCTGAGGACTGCATGTGAGTGAGCCCAGGAGAAGACAGGGCTCCCTCCAGTTGGTGAGCTTAGTGGTGTTTTATATTGTGGACTTATTTTCTGTTATAATAACTATAATAACTATAATTCATGTAATTAAATTTTAAAAACTGATGCATATTTCTGGCATAACGTGTCATATTACTTTGGAACTGAGTTGACTGGCCTTGACTCAGGCAGAACAGGCCAGGCACGTTTCCCTGAGACTGTCCGCCTTCACATTCATCAGTTGTTATCTTCCTCATTTCCTCATGTCCACATGGCAATTACATTTACAATTACTATTAATAACAATGATGATGAGTAAGCACTATTTTGACTATGTCACTCCCCGGCTTAGAATCCTTCCCTAGCTGCCTTTGCTTTGGAATAAAGTCCGAACTCCCTAAACAGGCTTACCTGGCCTTTGATAAGCTGGTTTAGCCTACCTCTCTGTCCTCTGCTGTTGCCTGTCTCTTGTCGGTAGCCACTGTCTCTGAGGGGCCCCACCTCCACTCCTGCCTCAGGCTCCTACGCACAGTAGAGGTACCAGCTAAAATGTCAGGTCCTTTAACTCTCTCTGCTCCCCAATCAGTCATTCTTGGTTATATTTCCTCTGACCACATTGTGCATCTTCTAGTAAAGCGCCCACCACACCATGTCATTTCCTGTTACCTCCCATGCTTCCTGTGTGATGGGGCCTGGTTCTTGATCAGGGTGGGAGGCCTCATGCTCAGCACAGGAATGCAGAGCCATGGTGCACCCCAAGGGCATGGAACCCTGGTGCTCCCTGCAGGTGCAGAGCCTGTGTGTTCCTCATGAGCAGAGAGCTGTGATGCTCCCCACAGGCACAGAGTGCTCCCTGCAGGTGCAGAGCTGGTGAGTTCATGTTTACCCTCACCCTTGGGGCAGTGCTCAGGGCTCTCACTCCGCCCTGCTCCTTGGGCAACCTCAGGGATAGGGGAGTGGTGGAGTGCAGAGGTTCCCAAGGCTGATAGAAGAAAAAGCAGGGCCACCTTGGGTGGGGGACAGGGCACCAGCTTAGCAGGAGGGGGAGCAATCCCTGACCAGGTGAGGTTTTAGTGGTCGTTGAATGAAAAGATCAGTTGGCAGAAGAACCTGCACAGGCAAAGGCCTGGAGGCTGAAGAGATTGCTGTCCAGAGGGGCAAGGACCTGGAGAGAGTGGTCAGCAAACTCATTAGTCAACAGCCAAATATCAACAGTACAAAGACTGAAATTTATTTTGAGAGCCGAAAACCAATTCTGCGCATGGGCCACGAAGTTTCAGTCGCACTGTAAGTGCGCACCCACACGTGATATGTTGTGGAAGAACCACACTCAAGGGACCAAAGAGCTGCATGTGGCTTTCGAGCCACAGTTTGCTGACCACTGACCTAGAGGGAGCACAGTGAGGGCAGGCATGATGGGAACAGGAATGCAGAAAGTGACATAGAAGAAGATTTTAGGTCCTGATGGCAAAAGCCATTCACCACACGCTTTGGATCGGCAACATGGGGCTGGATTGGCTTGGCTTCTACATGGATCTTCAACCAAAAGCTCTGCCATCGCGCCTGTGCAGCAGCTGTGTGTCCAGAGCTCACCAACACGCCTGAGCCGTGTCAGAGAGTATCTCACAGGCAGACAGCACATTGGATCTGAAATCAGAAGCCATTTCATTCCGATACGTCACATGTCACAGGGAGCATGATTATAAATGGTGTTTACAGGCTCATTTGCGAGCAAAAGCATTTCTGCTCTGATGAAGCTCCTTAAAAATTTATAGCAAGATTAACATTATAATGCCGACAAAGAGAAGGTTCTGAAAGCCCAAACCGGTGAAGAAATGTAACCTGCTAAATTCTGTTGATCATGAGCCTGTGTTAGAGATTTGCTAACATGGAATAAGAGCCCTTTAAAAATGTTTAATGGGCCCTGGCCAGCTTGGCTCAGTGGATGGAGCATCGGCCTGAGGACTGGAGGGTCCTGGATTCGATTTCGGCCAAGGGCCCATGCCTGGGTTTCGGGCTTGATTCCCAGCAGGGGTTATGCAGGAGACAACCCATCAATGATTCTCTCTCATTATTGATGTTTCTATCTCTCTCTCCTTCTCTCTTCCTCTCTGAAATCAATAAAGAAATAATTTTTGAAAAAAAATTTAATGGAAATAATATGTGCTCATTATTTAAAAAAGAGAAAAAAAGCAAAAATAAAACTAGTACAGAATAGTTTTTAATGAAAAACAACATTCTTTCCCTTACCTCTTGTTACTCTCAATCCCATTTTTCAGAGACAACCCATTTTAACTGCTTTTGAGAATTTATTTTTGTGGTTATATCGTTATCGCTAAACTAGAGTCCCAGTGCATGAATTCATGCATGGATGGGGTACCTCAGCCTGGCTGGCAATCGGGGCCAATTGGGACCATCTCACCCAGTCCCTATCAGGGCGATTGGGGCCAGCTGGGGGGTAGGGGAGGGACCGCAGGAAGTTGGCTGGGAGGGGGTGGGATGGGGGTGGAGGTGGGGGAGAGGGACCACAGCAGGTTGGCTGGCCAGGAAAGGGACCACTGGAGGTTGGCCCACCACAGGAGGTTAGCTGTGGGAGCACACTGACTACCAGGGGGGATCTCCTGCATTGAGCACCTGCCTCTTGTTGCATGGTCATAGCAACTGGTAGACTGGTTGTTCAGTTGTAATGGTTGCTTAGGCTTTTATATCCTATATAATAAAGAGCTAATGTGCAAATGATTGTCATGCCATCATGGCTCAGACACTCAATGATTGTCATGCCATCATGGTTCAGACACTCAATACTGGAAAGAGAGGAATGGGGACCAGCCAAACTGTGGCTCGGGAGAGGGACAAGCCATCCCCCCAGCAGTCCTGGGTGCCAATAGCTGAACATGTGCCTGCATCCTGCTCATGGTCCTTTGTGGCTGCAGCCAGCCTGGGCGAAGCTGGTCTGGGTCCTGGGTGCCAGCAGCTGGTTGAGGGAGGGAAGCCCAGGTCCCTGGTTCCTGTGACCAGCTGGAGAATGGAATCCTGGGTCCCGGGTGTGGGGTGAGGCAGAGGAGATTAGGGGTGATCAGGCCAGCAGGGCAGCAGTTAGGGGCGATCAGATAGGCAAGTAGAGATGATTAGGGGCAATTAGGCAGGCAGGCAGAGTGGTTAGGGGTGATCAGGCAGGTAGTCAGGCGAGCAGTTAGGAGCCAGTGGTCCCAGATTATGAGAGGCAGTTGGACATCCATTAGGGGTCCTCGATTGGAGAGGGTGCAGGCCGGGCTGAGGGAATCCCTCTACCCCCTTCCACGAATTTTGTGCACCAGACCTCCAATATATAGATAATATGTAAAAATGGCTACTTAGTTTTTCAACTGTGAATAATCTTTTGGCTGCCAGCTCTGATGGACAGGAATGTAACTCAATTGCCACTGCAGTCTTCTCTCTCCCACCCTCCAGTTGTAATTATCTTATTATATTTACTTGCCTTTGCAATTTTAGGAACAAATTTAGGCCAAACTTTTAAATTTAATGCCCTTGTAAATGTGCAGCTTTGATAGCCCTGGAGGAGGTGGTGGTTGTGGGAGGCATGAGCGACCGTGAGGAGGAATGACGCCTTTGGGGGCATCCTTCACCCTCTATCTCCAAAGCACCAGCACATTGGCCTGACTTTGCCTTCAAATGCACCCAGAGCCTGGCAGCCTCCCAGGGCCTCCCACACTTCCCTGCGGGGAGCCTGGGCTGCTGACCGTGCCTGCGGAGGCCTCCCTTTTCCTGCTCTCACTTCTCTGCAAAAATCTTTATTTTTGTTTTTCACCAGCAGATGAAATATTGTATTTCCCAGTTGTCCTTAATATCAGAAAGACTATGTTCTTCCTATAAAAACATTAGTACAGGTAACTCAACTTTCTAGAAAATGATTATATAGACCCTCAAAGAAAAATGCACCCCATTATTAGGTTTCAGTGAAGTTGTTGGAAAAAACTCACATCGGGACCAATACCTAAAAATGCCACTCCACACTGCATGTTTTGGTTCAGAGTATAGATTAGTTTCCCTGTGCTTGGTCCCCACTCTTGCACGTGTGATGCTGTGCACACAGGTGGGATTCTCAGCTGCTGCCCCACTGGCTCATCAGCCTTTCTGCAGGTGTAGAGGGCCACCTGGGAAGGCACATGGGCTTTTTTCCTTAACATGTCAGCTGAGACCCAGACAGAGCCTCAGCTCAGATACACATTTCCCCAAGATGGTGGAATGTGTAATCAGCTTGGCCTTCATATTAGCCCAGGTGTCGGCAGGGGTGGGTCTAGATATGTAAATCCAGGCATGCTAGGACCTACTTAAGAATGCAAATAAGTTGGTGTTACTCCCTGGTATTGGGGGCATAAAATAAATGTGCCGCGTGAGTCGTCGTCTTCCTGCCTCTCCATCAGAGAGATGGCAACCCACCCAGCTCCCAGCTTTAAATCTATTTCTGTGTCTCCTTTCTTTCTTTCTTTCTTTCTTTCTTTCTTTCTTTCTTTCTTTCTTTCTTTCTTTCTTTCTTTCTTCCTTCCTTCCTTCCTTCCTTCCTTCCTTCCTTCCTTCCTTCCTTCCTTCCTTCCTTTCTTTCTTTCTTTCTTTCTTTCTTTCTTTCTTTCTTTCTTATTTCTTCTTTCTTATTATTTCTCAATCCCTGGCTGCCTCCACTTAGAACTGGTTTCTTCATCTCTCTTTCCGTGCTGGAGGCAGAAAAGGGAGATCCCCGCCATGTTTGGCCCCCGCCACATCAGGCCCCCACATTCAGGTTTATCAGTGGGCAGCGAGGCTGCACCTTTCCCTGAGGCCTTTCTTCCAAACCTCCAGGTGTGGAGCCACATCATCATCCTCATCCATCAACTCTGAGTCTCCACAATTGCAGAGAAGCACTCCTTGTATTAGGCCCATCCCTGCAGGAAGTGTCTCTCTTAAAGCATGCAGGCCACGCTCAACCAGCTCACTCAGATCGCACTCCATTCACTCAGACATGGTCTCTCCAAGGAGGGGTGAGCTGGTTGGGAAGGACTCCAGTGGACAATAGTCAGCAGAGGAACACGTTTGGAAAGCTGAGGGCCCATATCATCATACCAGCAATAAGCAACCCACACATGTGGTCTTCTGCCACACTGTGCATTGGTGTCTGGGTCTTGCTCCCCAGTTTATGGTTTCAGTGAAGTTGCAGAGACAAGATGGGACACACGGAGGCATCTGCCAAATACAGATCTGGAATCCCAACCCTCCTGGCGCATAAAACCACACCACAGTGTCACATCAGCAGGAAGCCTCACAGTGGAGACACTGACATGGAGGATGTTTCCTGATGGTTAAGCTCCCACTGTGCTCTCCCCGGGGCCGGGTGGCCAGCACTGCCTGGGTTTTGATTTCAGGCCAGCTGTGGCTTTACCTCACTTGATGGTTCCCACTGCATACTCAGTGTGTGTGGTGAATCCTGCCTGAGGGCTCGCTGTCAAACTGGTTGTGAAACATGGTTCCCCAGAGGAGCTGACTGTCACCTCCCACAAAGCTGCAACTCAAGGAGCGCTGCAGAAACTGTGGCTCAGCCAAGGGCCTTTTCAAGGTGTAAGTCGGCGTATGCCACTTCTCAGCCTTAAACCCTCCAGCAGCTCCCACTTCGCTTGGTCAGACCAGCTCCACACCACACCTGACCACAGCCCTGACTTCACCCCACCACTGGCCACTGCTCACTCTGTTCCACACCTCCCTGGACGTCCTTCAACCAATACAAGCACACACTTTAATTGTCTGCCTGGAATACTTCCCCCACCCTCCACCACCCCCAGCAATCTGCTCAGCTCATGTCCCTTCCCACTCCCTGGGAGGGAGTGGCAGTAAGTACATGGTATGAGAAATGCTAGGGGCAGACAGTGTTTTGAAGCAGTCTGGCAGGGGAGGAGGGAAGACGGGTACAGAGAGAGGCAGGATAGAGGGGAACGTTTAACAGTCAGACGGCAGGAGTTTTGGTGAAAGAACAAGGAGATGTTGAAAAAAGAGAGGCTATGAGTCCGAGAGAGAGAAAAGTTAATGTGGAGGGACTGTCCCAAAGGAAAGAGTGGGCACAGGATCAAAAGCATGAGTGAACGAAACAAAACTAATTAACAAGTTCATGCTTGAAGGCCATCATTTTCTCTCTGTGACAAACTCAGGGGCTAGCCCAGCACCATGGCTCAGCCGTTGAGCATCAATCTATGAAGGAGGTCACGGTTTGATTCCGGGTCAGGGCACATGCCCGGGTTGTGCGCTTAATCCCAGTCAGGGGCATGCAGGAGGCAGGTAATCATTGATTCTCTCTCATCATTGATGTTTCTATCTCTTTCCCTTCCCCTTCCTCTCTAAAATCAATAAAAAACAATAAAAATTAAAATGTCAGGGTCTAATCCAAGGGGACTGGCTAACCCAGGAGGCAAGAGGAGGTGGCAGAATGGGTTTGAAGCATGGCAGCTGCTGAGAGGAGCAGGAGAGGGGTGATCAGGAGCACTAAAGGGTTGCCCTGCCTCCTGAAGGCCAGGCAAAGATGGAGACCTTGAATTTGAAGTGCCTTCCCATATATGCTTGCTTGCATGGTTTGTCCCTGCCTATCACCACCCTCAACAATGCCTGGCATTCCTTGTGTTATAATAATAAAATAATAAACTAACATTTAGTAGAGGATTATCATTTTCCCCATTTTACAGATGAGGAAACTGAGGTACAGAGAGGTTACCAGCCAGTTGGTGGTTGTATTAGGCAGGGTTCTCCTGAGAAACAGTACCAATCTATATATATAAAAGCCTAAGTGACTGTTCAACTGTTCAACCATTCGACCTGTAACTATGACGCACACTGACCACCAGAGGGCAGACACTCAATACACAGGCATGAAAACATGGAACAGACTGATGAATCTCAGAGAGAAAGGGGAAGAGGGGAGGGCAGGAAGAGATTAACCAAAGTATTTATATGCATACTAGAGGCCTGGTGCACAGATTTATGCACCATAGGGTCCCTTGGCTTGGCCTGCAGGGATCAAGCTGAAACCAGCAGTCTGACATCCCCCAAGGAGACCCGGATTGCAAGAGGGCACAGGTCAGACCAAGAGACCCCACCAGTGGACGAATCTGTGCACTTGGCCTCTAGTAGAATATAAATGCAGATATCTTTCTCTATCCCCTTCTCTCTCTCTCTCTCTTTCTCCCTCTCTCTCTTTCTCTCTCTCTTTCTCTCTCTCCTAGAGGAAAAGGATTAAGGAAGAAGTAGAGATAAAAAATTACAAAGAGACATGTCTCTTAGATGAGGGCAGGAGGGATGGAATCCTCTGAGAGAGAGAGAGAGAAGAAGAAGAAGAAGAAGAAGAAGAAGAAGAAGAAGAAGAAGAAGAAGAAGTCAAGCACTGTAGGTTTCAATAAACATTTGTTGCATAAATAAGGAGTGGGCAAAAGTAGGTTTACAATTATGAGTATGCAAAACACAGCTTATTCTTGTATTATTATTTACCAAAGGCCCCTTGCAGGAAGATTCCTGCAATAGGGCTTCCTGGTGCAGTCTCCGCTGCCCTGCCTATTTCCCTCTGTTCTACCCACCCCGCTTGCTTGCTTCTCGGCAGCTTTACTCCCTTCTTCAGTGGTTAGCTTCTTTCTACACATCCTACACATAATCTGTCTTCACTCTGGCCTAGATATGCAAATTAACCGCCATCTTGGTTGGGTTGATTTGCATACTCCTCCTGATTGGCTGGTGGGCGTGGCTTGTGGTTTAGCAAAGTTACAGTCAATTTGCATGTTTCTCTTTTATTAAAAAGGATTAATTATTGTATGATTATTTATATTACAACTGTAAAACTACTTTTACCCACTCCTGTAAATGAATAAATTAGGCTCTTTTGCTGAAGATTAAAAAAAAAAGAGCAGGTAACACCATTCATTCGTTAGCAAATACTCTAGCACTTTCTGTCCTATAGACTGGAGATACAGCAGGAACAAAACAGACCAGCAGAGAAGGTGGAAGCTACGTTCACCTGCTCCTGGCTCCAAACCAATTTACAGATAAATTATAGAACAATCAACCTGACTAAGCAACTGAAGACTAGCTGGACTGAAATATTATGACCAAGGACTTACACAAGAAGCCACACAGAGACTGGTAAGGGTGGAGGTGGGGAAGGGCTGGCCCCCACTCTTGGGTGCAATGGTGGATGAGAAGCTGGATGGATATCACAGGTTCAAAACTCCCTCTCCCTAGGAGTGGGGGGTGGGGTGGGGATCAGCCCCAAGCAGCAGGGATCTCAACCCAGCACAGCAGAGATGGGAAGATCCCACATAACATCTGGTGGTGAAATCAGTGGGGATTCCATCCTCCTGGGAGACGAAGACGCCACCTTTCCAAGACAAACACTTCCATTGTTCTAGCAGCAGTCTGGGGTGTGCACTGCCGTCTCTGACTGTGGGGAGGCCTACCTGCAGTACCCAGGCAACCAGCAGTGACTTTAAGGGCCCTCTTCTTCCGGGGAAGCTTTTGAAAGAGACTCAGGCAGTGACTAAACGTGGTAGCTTGGGAAAGAGGGCTGGTCTCCCCCACCTCAAGCATGGCAGATGCTGGGTGTGTAGCTACATCATGGGGTTCAGTGGCCACTCCTATGTCTCCAGTGAACTCAACTCCCCCAACCCCTAGAAGGGGAAGAATTGCCTGTCCCCATCCTATAGGCTGTGGGCACCACCCACAATGGGAAACTGTTTGGATCAGTCCTACCAAGTCCTGGATACCCTGCCCTGTTGGGCTCAGTTCCACAGAGAGAAGGAAAAGTAGCTCAGCGCTGGAGCATTCAAAGTGTGAGTCCTTCAGAGGTTATTGTCTGGGGCCAGGACAGAGTGCTTATGTCCCTCCTGTAGGTTGGGCTGGCATCACCCACAATGGGACACTCTTTTGGTCTGTCCCCCTGAGCCCAGGGTGGCTGAGCTTGCTCCTGTAAAGGGGCTGGCTGGATGCACCCAACCTGAAGCTGCAGTGAGACCCCATAAGGGGAACTAGAGGGGGAGATTATGGCAGATTGAGTACTTTGATTCTAGTTGAGGGGTCACTTTCCCCTCAGTGAGTGCTGAATGATCCCAAAGTAGAATACCTGCTAGCCCTGTCCTCATGTTCCTGGTGGGCCCACACTACTGAGCTTGCAAACTGTGGAAGGGGCTGTGGTTTATGGCCAGGCTGGGCCCACCCTACAGTCTTTCTCCAAAAGGCTCTGGAGAAGACCAGGCAAATTCAGGAGGAGACAGAATAGCTGACAGGGGGAGGAAGACCTCAGGGAGCCATGGTCCTTTTACAGATCTGCCGCCAGCTCCAAGCTGCAAGAAGCCAACCTTTTCACACAGATTGGCCCCTTACACACACACCAAGGTCCAGTAGATGGAACAAAAACAGTGAACAGCCTGGTAGCTCCAGACGGGTAGCTTAAGGCTAGTTACACAGAACATCTGACATTGACCTGTTACTGAATCCTACCCATGTGGACCCAGAACCAACACAACCAGTGTTGGGCTTTAGACAATAACTAGCCACACAAGTGGCACACACAAAAGGGTGTTCCGGCAGGCTACCAGACCCTACTGGGAACAACTCTGCTTCGTGGAGCAGCCCTTGCACAGCGTCTCATACACGGTGATTTATTCTTATAGTCAGCCAGCCTGAAGGGTTAACTCCATCCACAAAAGGGCCATTCAAGACTCAACTACAACAGGGTGGTACACATAACCCACAAGAGACATTCCTGGAGCTCATGTGATCTGGAAGATTGTGCTACTGAGCCCCACAAGATGCCTTCATCATAAAGCCATCTTAACAAGTTTGGGAATCACAACTGATCTACCTAATACACAGCAACAAAATGGGAAACAAAGAAATATGCCCCAAAAGAAGAAAGAAGACAAATCCCCAGAAAAAGAATTAAATGGAATGGAAGAAATCAAAACACCAGATGCAGAGTTTAAAACAATAGTTATAAGGATTCTCAAAGACCTCAGGGGAAGAATGGATGATCTCAGTGAGAACTTAAACAAAGAGATAGTGAGCATTAAAAAGGATGTAGAAACCTTAAAAAAAGAACCAGTCAGAAATGAAGAATAAAATATCTCAAATAAAGAATACTCTAGAATAGGGGTAGCCACCCATTGCTTTCATTAGCAGAGATGTGTGGACAAGGAACCCAGAAGGTTGGTTAACCTTGAAGCTCTGAAAGTCAGAGCCAAGCACCTACTATCTAATTGAGACAAAGGGACCTAAGCAACTTCCACTTTTTAGTTTTATGTAAATCCTTCCTGATCTGCTATTATTGGAATTGCCTGCCTAAGGGCTATGGGTGTATCCCATAGTCTTAATAAAAGGGATAGCAAGGTCAGAGTGTGGTGGAGTCCTTCCCCTTGAATTGGGCTCCTACCTGGCCCCCAATATTTCTAAATTAATATTTTCTAGTCTCATTTGTGTGAGGCCTCCTCCTGAACCCTGAACCTGAACGCTGAACCATGTGGGATACGGGGAGGAACTCTCTCAACTGGCAGCCCAAAATAGGGTACTTGCCATTGGCAGCCCAACGTGGGACACTCACAGTAGGGAATCTTTTTTCTGCCAAGGACCACTGGATATTTATAGCATCATTCACAGGCCATACAGAATTATCAACTTAATTTGGTCTAACATTTAATGTTAGAGTTAATTAAATGTTAGCTAATGTTGTGGGGTCGAATCCTGGGTTCAAAATAAGACCACCGGAAGCTGAAGATTGATTAAAAAAGCAAGTGAGGATTTATTGAAAAACTGGCCAGGACAGCCACGGGAGTACTGATCCAGTTGTAGGCAGTCCCTTTTAGAGCTTCAAACCACAGAAATTTCCCTTTGTTCTAAATTCTAAAGGCTGGGAACATTGGAATGTGGCTCTATCTTGCCCATAATACAAAAGTAGAACTCAGAGGTTAATCTCTAAAGGTTATCTATAGTTTCTACCCCTGAAGCTACTGAGTCAGTGGGAGTCAATCTCCAGTAACTACCCTATCATTTAAGCAAGTAATCGAAGGTCAAAGTCAGAATAGTGGGGTTAAAATTGAATCAGCAGTTTTTACCAAAGTATGGTTGCTATCATATTTCACTATCCTTGGTCTAACATTTAATTAACTCACCCTCAATGCCTTGACAGGGCCAGACCAAATGATTTTGCAGGACTTATCCTGTCTGTAGGCCAGACATTCCCCACTCCTGCTCTAGAAGAAATCAACAGCAGGTTAGATGAAACAGGATTGAATCAGCAATTTAGAGGACAAGTTAACAATATGCACCCAAGTAGATCATAAAAAAGAAAAGAGAATTTTAAGAAATGAGGAAAGTCTAAGGGACCTCTGGGACAACATCAAGCATAAGTACATATACATCATAGGAGTACCAGAAGAAGAAAGTGAGCAAAAATGGAGAACCTGTTTGAAGAAATAATGGCTGAAAACATTCTTAACTTGGTGAAGGAAAAAGTCACACAACTTCAGAAAACACAGAAAGACCATTCAAGATGAACCCAAAAGAGACACACGCCAAGACACATCATAATTAAAATGGTAAAGGTTAAAGTTAAAGACAGAATCTTAGAGATAGTTAGTTTCTGACAAGGGAATTCTCATAAGGCTGTCAGCTGATATATCAACAGAAACACTTTAGGCCAGAAGAATGGCATTAAATACTCAAAGTTATTAAAAACAAGTATCTATAATCAAGGCTACTCTATCCAGCAGGCAAAGCTTTCATTTAAAATTGAAGTTGAAATAAATAGCTTCTCAGACAAACAAACAAAAAGGCTAAAGGAGTATGTTACTACTTAACCCAGTATTGCAAGAAATATTAAAGGGCCTGCTTTAAGAAGAAGAAGAAGAAAGGGGAAGAGAGAGGAACATAGGTATAAATAATAAAATGGCAATAAATAACCACCTAACAATAAAACCTTGAATGAAAAGAAATTAAATTCTCCAAACAAAATACAGGATAACTGATGGGTAAGAAAACATGACACATACATATGCTATCTATAAGAGACCCACCTCAGAACAAAAGATACACATAGACTGAAAGTGAAGAGATAAGAAAAAAACCATTTCATAAAAATGAAAACAAAAAGCTGGGGTATCTTTGTTTTGAAGTCTATTTTGTCAGATATAAGTATTGCTACTACACTTTTATTCAACATAGTATTGGAAGTCATAGTGACAGCAATCAGACAAGAAGATTTAAAAGGCATCTAAATTGTAAGGGAGGAAGTAAAATAGTCATTATTTATAGATGACATATTATACATAGAAAACCCTAAAGACTCCACCAAAAAACTACTAAATCTAATAAATGAATTTGGCAAAGTAGCAGGATACAAAATTGTTCAGAAATTGGTAGCATTTTTATAAACCAATAATGAACTATTGAAGAAATTAAGAACACAATCCTATTTATTATTGCAACAAAATAAATAATGTACCTAAGAATAAATTTAATCAAAGAAGTGAAATACCTATACTCAGAAAATTATAGGACATTGAAGAAAGAAATTGAGAAGATACAAAGAAGTAGAAGCATATACCTTGTTCATGGATTGGAAGAACTAACATTATTAAAATGTCCAAGCTACCCGAAGCAATCTAGAGATTCAATGGAATTCCCATTGCGATGGCATATTTCACAGATCAAGAACAAATATTTAAATAATTTATATGGAACCAAAACAAAGATCCTAAATAGCCACAGCAATCTTGAGAAAGAAGAACAAAACTGGAGGTATTACAATCTTGCTGGTTTCATGGAATTGCAAGGAAGGCATTCTAGGGACCCATGTATAGGAGGATGTGGCAAGGTAAGGTAAATTTGTGGTGCTAGATGCAAAATGGAGTACCTCTGGGTTCCCAATGCCTCATCTCTGTCTGCCCCACCATGGAAAAGTCCAATCAGGCCCAGAAATAGACCAGTGTCCAGACAACTTGTGCAATTGGTTCAGTCCATGTCCCTGTCCCAATCTGGCTAGCTTAGTATGGTGCTGTGCTCAGGCCCACACAGTCTCCCTGTGCCCCAGGTGGCTGGCAGGGCCACATGGTTGTTATGGAGAGAAAATACACGAGCGAATAGGGCCATGTCACTGGGAGAGAAAGCAGAGGAGGGGGCGGGGGAGAGAGAGAGAGAGACCTTGTCCTTGTCTTTTTGGCTCAGATTACATTGTTTGGCCTTGGGAAAGACCGGGAGCTTCTTCAAACTAACCAATCAACTTCCCAAGCGTTTATGGCTTTGTGCTGGGCTGGCCCTTGAACCAATCTATTTCCTAGATCTTCCAGGGTTCTGTGTGTCTTAACCAATCTGATCCATTTCCCAGGCTAGACTCACAGGCCTCTATGGTTGTCATCTTGGCTCTTACCTCCCCTTCCCTCCATTCTCTGGGTGTGCGCACTGGGGAACCTGAAAAGCCACCCTCCATGGAGAGGTGTTAATCCCCTTTTAGGGCAATGCTGTGATCCTTAGGGTTGGTGAATCTGTAGCTTCCTGATTCTAAGGCCATGCTCCATAGTTTGTTGTGCTTAATAATGTCTAATTCCCTTTGCTTTCTTCCTTTATTAATATTTAACTACTTACACTAATAACAATACCTATTAAACACTACGACAAGACCATTATAATCCAAACAGCCTGGTACTGGCAAAGAACAGGCACATCAACCAATGGAACAGAACAGAGACCTCAGAAATTGACCCACACCTTTATGGTTAGTTAACATTTGACAAAGGAGGCAAGAGCATACAGTGGATTAAAGACAGTCTCTTCAATAAATGGTGTTGGCGAAGTTGGACAGGTATGAAACTAGTCCACCAACTTAGACTATACACAAGAATAAACTCAAAATGGACAAATATTTAAATGCAAGTTGCAAAAACCATAAACATCCTAGAAGAAAACATAGGCAGTAAAATACCAGACATCTCTCATAGCAATATTTTTGCCGATATGTCTCCAAGGGCAAGAGAACCAAAGGAAAAAAAAAATAAACAAATGGAACTACATCAAACTAAAAAGCTTCTGCACAGCAAATCATCAACAAAATGAGAAGGAACTCACTGAATGGGGGCACATATTTGCTAATGATGCATCTGACAAGGGGTTAATTTTCAAAATATAGGGTGTCCCAAAATATGTATACACACACTTTGAGTAATTGTAAAGGCAGTGATTATTAACATACATTTCATTTTCAAACTTGATCTATCATCTGTTTAAGAGTGCATACATTTCTCAGGACACCCGGTATATAAAGAACTCATATGACTTAACAGCAGGAAGACTAACAAATCAATTTAAAAATGGGCAAAGGACCTGAATAGGTACTTCTCCAAAGAGGACCTACAGATGGCCAAGAGAAATATGAAAAGATATTCATCACTGATCATCAGCAACATGAAAATTAAAACGAGTGAGGTATCATCCCACACCAGAATGGCTTCATCAACAAATCAACAAATGACAAGTGCTGGTGAGGATGAGGAGAAAAGGGAACCCTTGTGCACTGCCGGTGGGAATGCAGACTGGTGCAGCCACTGTGGAGAACAGTATGGAGTTTCCTCAGAAAATTAAAAATGTATCTGTCTTTTGACCCAGTGATCTCACCTCTGGGAATATATACTAAGAATCCTAAAACACTAATTTGAAAGAATATATGCACCTCTATGTTCATTGCAGCAATATTTATAACAGCTAAAATAGCCCAAGTACCTATCAGTAGATGAGTGGATAAAAAAAGCTGTGGTGCATTTTACATAATGGAATACTACTAAAAAGAAAAAAATTGGAAATCTTACCCTCTGTGACAGCATGGGTGAACCTGGAAATTATTATCCTAAGTGAAATAAACCAGTCGGAGAAAGACAAATACTATGAGATCTCACTTATATTTGGAATCTAACAAATACATAGAAACAGTATAGATACATACAACAGCCTGACAGTTTGTCAGTGAGGAGGGGCAACTGGGTGAAAGGAGGTGAAGGGGTCATCCAAAAACATACGTACAGAACCACAGACACAGACAGCAGTGTGGAAACAGCCATAGAGGAAGGGGCTGGGCTGGGTGGAGGTGGGCCACCGGGGGGAATGGGGATGGAAAGAGACTTGGCTTGGGTGATGGGCACAGGGTGCCATATGCAGATGATGTGTTATTGAGCTGTACATGTAAAACATGTATGTTTTTTTGAGCCAGTGTTACCCCAATAAATCCAATTAAAAACACACACATTGCCCAGCCAGTGTGGCTCAGTGGTTGAGCATCGACCTATGAACTAGGAGGTTATGGTTTGATTCCTGGTCAGGGCACATGCCCAGGTTGTGGGCTCAATCCCCAGTGTGAGGTGTGCAAGATGCAGCCGATCAATGATTCTCTTTCCTCGTTGATTATTTTTATCTCTCTCTCCCTCTTCCTTCCTCTCTGAAATCAATAAAAATATATTTACACACACACACACACAGACCCCAAAATTTCCATTCTCTTGAGGAGTGAGGCTTAAAATAAACTAATAAGTTTATAACAAATATTACATTCACTATCCCATTCACTATAAATACCAATAATGAAAATATAAGAGAATGGAGAGACTGAGAGGTTGGCAGGGGGGCGGGGGGGTGGCATTTCAGACTGAGTGACCAGGGAGGGTTTCTTTGAGGAGGTGACCACTCTCCAGAGACCTGCGTGAAGCATTTGGGCTAGGCTGGGAGGTGTCTGGTGCAAGAGTATGACACTAAGAAGAACAGCAAGTGCAAAGGCCCTGAGGTCAGAGGTGCCAGTGTTGCTGGAGGAACAGCAGGAAGGCAATGTGGCTGAAGGGGGAGTGGGTGAACCTAGGCGTGACAAAGGATAAAGTGAGAGCGGTGCCAGCCCACTTAGACTCATTCGGTTTAATCCTCAGTGGGAGGGAGGCCACTGCAAGAGTGTTCTTTAAAGCTTTTAAAATGACCGCTGCACCTTTGCAAACGATTCCGGCCACAGCAGGCAAAAAGGCCCGCGTGACATTGAGAACACGAGCCGGCAGGGTCAGCCCAGCGTTCCGAGGCTCTGGCCAAAGGGCCCTCAGAAATCTTGCCCTTCGCTGTGTGACAGCGCAGGTCCTCTGCTCCCTCGGAGGGAGTGAGCGCCCTGCTGGGCCTCCTCCAGACCTGGAATTGGTTTGTTTTCTGTCTTTTGTCACAAACATCCTGCTGCTTTCGCTGTATTCTTGGTAACGGCACCTTTCTGTTTTGTTATATTTTAATCTGCTTAGTACAGGCGGCTTGTCTATCTGGCCCCACAAATCACTGGCTATCATCACAGTCAATGGTCTGTGTCCAGCCAATTTCACAGACAAACACCTCTCCCCCGGCCCCAGAGCCCGTGTGGGGAGTCTGAGTTACAAAGTCAATAAAATGCATTCAGGGAATTGCTGGGCCTGCCGGTTTACCAGATGAGATTAAAACCTCCAAGTTCAGGACAATGCATCATTTAGCACAGCTAGGGCGGCAGGCGGCTACGGAAATGCCAGCTGGGCAGGGACAAGCCCGCTGGGAGGGGATTTATTGGAAGACAAACAAGACTAATTGATTAATCACCTCCCGTGCCTTTCCGTGCATGGCCTGGGGAACTGGCCTCAGAGTATATTTCATTGGTCACTTTGGAGAGCAGACAATTCCTCATAGGGAGATCTGGAACAAAATGCAGGGCATTTTATCAGGACCTTTTTAATTAAAAGTTTCTCTCATTGCTGAGTGAATGTCTTTGTTTTAGGTGCTATAGGCCGGCTTACCTGGAGCGCAGGCCTGGCAGAGGGAGGAAACAGGCTGCGATGCAGCTGACTTGTGGAGGGCGGAGCTGGGACTGAGGCCTGGGCCAGGCCGCTGTGCCCACAGGCCACTCCTGCTGAGGATGTCCGGGGAGTGTGACCTGGGGCCCGGAGCGTCTGGGCTGGGGGTGCCGGCAGCCAGCACTCCGCAGCTGGTGGAGGCCAGTCTGGAGCAGTTGGCATTTCAGAAAATATAACACAAACAAGAAAACAAAACCTGACCCAGAATGAACCCACCTGAGAAAGGATTGTTACCATTTTGGGGTACATGGTCTCAATATTTTATATCACACAGATTCAGTTAGGTACAGAAATGTTTATCGTGTGTGCACACAGACATACACACATACACCCACATACGTATGTGCAAAATGAATCACTGGGGACTCCAAGATGTGGTGAAACCTGAGGGGTAAACAAACTCCTGGGCCTGCAGATTGGACCCCATCAGACGCAGGTAACCAGCGGGCAGGGAGTAGTGACCGAGCGTGGGCAGCACCTCCCAGGCCGGCTCCCCATGTTTCTGAGGAGCCCAGGATCTTAGAAACGGGGTTAGAGGAGGCCAGCCCCCCCGCCCCCCTGCCCCAGGGAGTGCTGCCAGGTAGACCGAGGGCTCTCAGTTACGTTCAGATCTCAGAGACCCATGTTCAGAGACGCTTACATCCCAAAATTGTCTATTATCTAAATTAAAATTTAACTGTGTGTGCTGTAATTTTTATTTGCTAAATCTGACAACTGGCATTTGGACCCAAATCTGTCTGACTTAGAGAAATCCTTCAGATCTTTTAAGGCCAGTGCTCCAGAATGCTAGAGGCCTTGGAGGAGTTAGTGTGTGTGTGCGTGTGCATGTGTGTGTGTGCGTGTGCATGTGCATGTGTGTGTGCATGTGTGCACAGAAATGGAGACAGGAAGGAGGGGGAATCTTGCACCTCTGCCCCCAGCTGCCTGAAGACAGCAACGGTGAGGTGAGGGCTCTCGGCGCTGCTCTGCAGGGAAATCAGTGATCTAGTTAGAGCCTCAGCACCTGCTGCTGGGGTGGGGCCATCCCAGCGGAGCTGTAAACGGGCAACAATTTACCCTCCCAATGGAGCCCCATAAACTGTGCCATGCCCTGCCAGCAGCAGGCTGGGTAAACCTTCCTTTTGGGAAAACACACGCCGCCGGCTGGCTGGCTCATGTGGCCCAGGTGCCAGGTGGGCGGGGTCACTGCACACCCTCCGTCTACTCCTACCCACCGGGTCTGTGCCCCTGCAGCCACATCCGGAGGGAGGTGCCTGGACTGCAGGCAGGCGACCCGCCTGAAGGCAGGGCCAGTGTTCTAGAGCCCACCGGTCCTGCGGGATTACCCCGGCCCCTGGAGCAAGGCTGCGGAGTCAGCGCCCCCTGCCTGTGACCTGGTAGCCAACTCAGTTTGTTCCTCACCGCGCCCTTTAACAAATCACTGTGTGGGCTGCCGATTGGGCCCTTAACACGCAGTAGCAGTAATCAGAGCAGCAGGGACAGGGACCGAGACGCACTGCCCAGGCCGCTCTGCCCATCTCTTGAGCCTGCTGCTCAAGGAGGCATAAGCGTTGCCCAGCCCTCACTTTGGCTCTATGTTAAAATGCAGGACATACTGTACATACAGACTGTGAAGTTCTCACACATAATGCATGCTTAGTAAACAGAATATATTTACTATTATATTGTGTATAATTATTAATACTAATAAGCCACACGAGAAAGGCCTTTATAACTTTAAGAGAAAGTTACCTGACTGTAAAGTCCGCCCATTGCCCTAGCTCCCTTCTCTTGAGGCTAAACAGAACGCTGTCACAGCCGCCAGGACTCGCCCTCCAGGGCGCCCTGCAGTGTGTCCCTCAGACGGAAGTGCAGGGTCCCTTCCTCTCTTCCTGACACCCAACCTCGCCAACCTGGGCATGCTGACACCATCTCCTGGAGGAGAACTGAGCCTATCAGAGCCCCGGCCTCGGCTAACCTGGGCACCCACACGGGCCGGTGAGCAGTAGGCCCTCAGCCGGCAGCGCCGGCTCTCACAGACCCCAGTGAGCCACACAGACTCCAGGCACCGAGGAGAGGCCAGCAGGTCCTGGTTTAGCCCCGCATCAGGCCCGGGCCTCGGCATTGCCTCCTGCTGACACAAGCTACCACTGGGCATCCAGCTAGAAACATCTGTGAGAGAGAAACATCGATCAGTTGCCTCCTGCACACTCCCCATTGGGTATGTGCCTCCAACCAAGGTACATGCCCTTGACTGGAATCGAACCTGGGATCCTTGAGTCTGCAGGCCAATGCTCCATCCAAACCAGTAAGGACTGTCCAATATGCAAAACAAAAAAATCCTATCTAATAAAGAGGGAATATGCAAGGGAGGGCATTTGGGGGTGATTGAGGTTTCAGGGGAGGGAAGTTGGGGGCAAAAAGGATGGCAGGGGAGCAGTTAGGCGTCGATCAGGCTGTCAGGGAAGTGGTTAGGGGGTGATCAGGCTGGCAGGCAGAAGCCGGTTAGGAGCCATCAGGAAGGCAGGCAGGCGAGTAGTTGGGAGACAGCAGTCCTAGATTGTGAAAGAGATGTCCGACTGCTCGTAGGTTGGGTCTAAACAGGCAGTCAGACATCTCTCGAGGGATCCCAGATTGGGGGTGCAGGCTGGGCTGAGGGACACCCCTCCCTTGTGCACAAATTTCGTGCACCAGGCCTCTAGTTTCTGATAAGAGCCCAAATCTGGGGAAGAATTTTTCTGCTGCCAGGGACCAGGTTTTCCATTTTTCTTCTCAGGACTCTGGTGCTGTGCAGCCTCCACGTGGAGGCTCACGGGGGTGCAGAGGTGCGTGCGTGGTTCTGCAGAAGGAACAGGAGAGCTCCCAGGAATGGCACGTGTTTCCTTTAGGTGAAAGGACGCATTAGGGGGTCGGAGAAGAAAGGGAGTCTGCAACCCTGCTGGCCTTCGAGGTCAGGAATTGGCCTAGAAACCCCAAACCCAAAGAGCACTAAGAATGAAGCAAGCAAATAATAGCTTGCTTTTCAGGAAGTGCCTCTTCCAATGGGGGCCAAGCTAAACTGCTTGGTTAACTGCTCTGAACAATTTTGGAAGTTTTAAAATATCTGGTGGGAAAAGATAGTTTTTTTGGTTCCCAGAGTTTTACTTCATTTGAGGTCATGGAGACAGGTTAGTATAAACTGGTTTGGAGAGAATGGTTGGGAAGCTCCTTAGGCATGGGGGATGGAGGGGGGTGGGGAAGAATGCCCCTCTCTCTGTGCCTGCAGAACCCATGCCTTCCTGGGCCTCGCCGTTCTGGCACTTTAGGGGGAGCCCAGGTGAGCCGAGCAGGCCTGGCAGCACATTGCCAGAACTTCTATGAACTAGACACCAGGGTGGAGAATGGTAGCTGGACAGCACGGTGATTCTGGAAGAATTCATGTGTGACATGGCTGAGTCCATGGTCTGTGTAAAAGAAATTTGGGCCTGATCAGGTAACAGAGCTGCTGCCCATCGCCGTGAGCACAGGCTGAGCTGTTTCCTAGGAGTTTGGGGGTTGGTTTATGTGGGCGTCCAGTCATTGAATCCTGCTGATAGGATTGGGGCACTTCTAGCCAGATGCCTCCCTCCCTTGATGGGAGAGTTTCGGAGGCTGTCCTTCCTGGATTGACCTGGGTCACGACTCTGCCAATCAAGGGAGTCTATGGCCCTGTGACGTGATCCTGACCCCTCCTAGCAACAGCTGACAGTCCAGAGGCGGACACTTAACCCAAGCTAGACCAATGAGCTTCTCCTCTGGGAGTCTGGAGTTTTGTAAGGACAGAGGTCAAAGGTCACACTGTGTCACAGTCCTTCTCTGAAGCAGCAGGTCCCCCACGTGCCCACAGTCAGCAAGGGCAGACTCGGTCAGGAGAGGTCGAGGCCCAAGGCTCTGTATCCAGCACCGTGTCCCACGAGGCCCTTGCTGCTGGCTCCTGGACCGCATTCTGAGTAGCCAGGGCCTCCTTCTTTTTCTGATAGAACATTTTGATCATATACCCCAATAATTGTACATTTATTTATTTCCAAATTATACAAATATGATAGTTATTGTTATGCATATTCTAGAAGATCCAAAAATAGAAAAAATTAACATGAGATAAAACTAAGTAGAAATAGAAATTTGAATGTATTGCTCTGTATCTCAGTGGGTGATTTGTTCCCCACCCCCAACCCCACCCCAGCTTGTGCACACCACTCTGGGGGCCACCGCTCCAGAGGGAGGGCGCGCAAACCCCCTGCTGAGAGCCTTTGTGCTTTCCTGGCTTCTGTCTCCCAGGGCTTTCCCGATGTGTTTCTGTTACTTGCAGCCAAAGGAAGCTCACTGGACTGAATATTTGTGCCCCACCCCTAAATTCATATGTTGAAACTCTAATCCCAATGTGGTGGCATTTGGAGGCTAAGAGGAGTAGGGAGGCTGCACTTGGGAAGGCGAGTCAAGGAGCAACAGGACTACGGAGCATGAAATTGATCAGGGCAAGAGAGTTAGTGCTCAGGCCCTGGACAGTATGGGGACGTCCCAGGCCTCTTTACATGCTTCGTGCCACCTACAGGGATGGGCAGCAGTGCCTAGCAAAGGCATCTGTCTCTCTTCTGCAGGTAAACGGTGAGAGCTGATCCCAGGTCAGCCCCCTCACGGTCAGGGAAGAGATGGGGAAGACCTATGCTCTAACACGAGTAGAATCCAAAATAATGACTTGAGGGAGGTGACTCAGCATGGTACTGATTCCACAAGAGGGTGACTGCTCGCCCCCTCCCAAATTTGAAATATAAAACGCAAACAAGCATATGAAGGGATGCTCAAGTTCATTAGTAATGAGAGAAATCCACATTAAAACAACAACAAGGTATCACTTTACACCTACAGACCGGAAGGTGAGAAGCTCCGTTTTGCTGTGTTCTGGGTGGGGAAGAGTGGTGTTAGGAGCTTCCATCCTGGGCGTGCAGACCAGCGCACGTGCTGGGAGCACCAGAGGCAGCGGAGCTTCTCTGCCCTCTAAGTGCAGCCTCCCTGTCAAGGAGGCTGACGGGTGTTGTGAAGACGTGACAAACAGGGAACTGTGTTCGGCTCCACGTTCTATGTTCAGAAGGCAGCTGACACTTAGCTCTAGGCCATTCTAGGTCCACTGTTGCCAGAAGTTCTTGCTTTTCAAGAAAAGCTAAAAGTGTTGGTTCTTGTGTGAAATGCCTAGATTTTCACTTTGATTTCATGTTTTGAATGACGGCAACCATTCTTCCAAATACAAAAGCATACGAGGACCAACATGTGCAGGTCCAAGAAGACACGTCGGTGAGGCGGGTGTGCCCTGCGGACCGTCTGCACCCTTGATGTTTGTGTCTTCACAGAGAGCATCGCCCAGTGAGTGAGAGAGGGCGGGCATCAGCCAGGCTCCACCTGGAACACAGATGGCATTAAATCTGTGCCATCTGAGAAGGATTTATTGTGGAAAACCGATGGCAAAGGCAAAGGTGTGGGTAAGAAGGCGGGGCTGCAGGAGAAGGGGTGGGGCGCTCGGGGCTGGCGACAGTGGAGTTGTCACCGCCTCTGCCCCAGAAGGGTAGGGGGGGAGAACTGTCCAGAACAGATCTCTCTGAGGGTCACCTTCCCTTGAGGGACATGGCCAGCCCAGGTTTACCACTCAGAGAGAATCAGAGAAATAAGTGTCCTGACCTCCTTCCCTCCTGCCTCTGGGGCCTCCCCTTGAGTAAACCCAGCTGGCACTGAGAAGACACGGATACCCTGGATGTAGTGCATTCGCCCAGCCTCTGGGGCAGAGAGCAGGTTGGGGGGGGGGTGGTCCTGCAGGGACAAATGGAGACATCTGGCAGAGGCAGTAGAAACAACAGATGTTTGAGGATTTCTTTTTTTTTTTTTAAATTTTTTTATTGATTTCAGAGAGAGGAAGGGGGAGGGCTAGAGAGACAGAAATATTGGTGATGAGAAAGAATCATTGACCGGCTGCTTCCTATGTGCCCCCTACCTGGACATGTGCCCTAGCCCTGAACTGAACTATGACCTTCTGGTTTGTAGATTGATGCTCATAATGGGGTCGGGGGGCACTGTTTGAGGATTTCTAAGGCTTCTTTGGTCAGGTCCAAACTCTCACAGTTGCTTTCCACACAGTCAAGTCACCATCCTACCACATTTCACTTGGAGGAGAGGCCCAGGAAAGGGGGCTGCCGCCAGGGGCTAGCTCAGGCCCCGGGAGAGGACCCATCCTCTGCTGAGGGACAGAGAACTGCGAGTGCAGGAGGCGTGTCGGAAGCTCCACAGAGACGGATCTGAATCCATTTTGTTCCTTGATGTATCCAAAGAAACCCAAACAGTGCCTGGCGTGCAGTCAATGCTCACAGATAACCTGCCGAATGAACGAGGTGCTCGGGCAAAGGGTGGCCATCTGGTTATGTTCTCCATGGAGAGCCATCCAGCCTCAGCACGCAGGCTCCCAGGACTGTGGAGGTGTTCTCATCTTGTTAGGAACTGTTCTTGGAGGAACCCCAGCATCAGAAGGGCCTGAGTGCATAAATCACACCCCAGTATCACTCTGAGGTTCCCTGGCTCTGAGACAAGTCCCTTGCCCACTGTCTCCTTCGCCCCAGCAAGAAGTAACTCGGCATGAATGGCTTGTGTCTCTGCATATTTCTTGCTTGGCAAGTCAGCCAGCAGGTGGATTAGGGGGTTAGGCACTAAGTGACTGGCTGTGAGAGATGCTGCAGGAGGGACTGGAGCAGGCAGCAGTGAAGGGGCTGAGCTGACTGAGGCAGGTCTCCGGCCTTGGTCCTGGAGATGCCCTGAGCAAGGGGAAGAGATAGATCTATCTCTCTTCTTCCTAAAGGTCCAGCTTGGCTGATATTCTAACCTCGTTTTGAGGATTGCTAAACCAAAACAAAGAATTAGAAGCTTGATCTCATTCAGTGACCCAATATTCCTTAAACCGTTTCATGCACCAGGCGCTGAGGACAGGACAATGGGTAACACTGACATTCTTCCCACCTCGCCTGAGCGCACAGCTGAGAGTATGTATCAGAAGCACATGGCACTGTCATTATGCGGATTCTGGGCCACGTGCCTGGATATTGTGAATAGTAAGTCCAGAGCTGGGACTCAAAATCTGCATGTTTAAAAACAAGCACCCTGGATGGCTTTGATGTGGTAGGGCCCAGCCATATCTTCACAACCAACTGGTCTACCAGGAATCGTGCACATCAAGAAAGAGTTCCCAGCCCAGAAAACTAGCACCCTGCTTGCTTCCCCAAACAGGAATTCTGCCTCATCTTCAGCTCATGAGGTTCTAAAACAGGCAGAACAGGAGAAAAATCTCATATTGGCAAAATGACCCTTGAAATTGGTTAGGATGGCGCCATGTGATCTTTGAGAAAGACCAGCCCAGCCAGCTTCCCTCCAGGGCCGGTGAAAGTCTCTGTTTCTGCAGCAGACATCCAGTGAATGGCCGGCCCAGAGGTCCTGCTGTTTAAGAAGGTGCCAGCCTTGCCGAAACCGGTTTGGCTCAATGGATAGAGCATCAGCCTCCAGACTGAAAGGTCCCAGGTTTGATTTTGGTCAGGGCATGTACCTTGGTTGTGGGCACATCCCCAGCAGGGGATGTTTCTCTCTGATCAATGTTCCTAACTCTCTATCCCTCTTTCTTCCTCTCTGTAAAAAATCAATCATATATATATATATATATATATATATATATATATATTTTTAAGGTGCCAGCCTTTAACTTGGCACGGTGCAGCAATCTCTCTACGAGGCACACAGGGAGCAGAAGGCTCGAGGCCACACGTCAAGCTCGTTCTGGGGTGAACGCGTATTGAATGAAATGGCAGAAAGTATTGCCTGTGCTATTTAAGTTATTTCTTCTTCTTAAGTTTTTTTTTTTTAAAGCAAGGAGTTAGTTATGCAGAAATTCTATATGCATGTGATAAAGCAGAACAGACCATGACAGGTGTCTGCCACTTATAGTTCCCCGTTTTGAGAAAGCTCAGCGTCCAGGCCCACCATTCCCTCTGAAGACCCCCAGGCTCTTGCACCAGGTCACACGCTACACAACCTTCAGGACGCTATTCATAGAGGCTGCAGTGTGAATGGCACCCCCACTTGGGCCCTCATTGTACCCAAAGGCATGCAGGCAACTCCCGGCCTTTGATTGGGTAGGTGGGGAGTACACTTGTTTCAGTGCTTTCAAACAGTACAAAGTGAAAACGCAGAAAAATGAAACACCCAAGAGAATGTGAGTATTTGTATTTCCAATTACATGGAACATGCATTCCTCACCAGCAAGAGTGCCAATTTTGTTATTCTGAGTTCCTCTGAAATTGGCCCAAGCCCCTTAGGCATTTCTTGCCTAGTTCCACTTGTTGCCATGGGATAATTGGTCTAAAACTGATTACTCGGTTGCTAATTATGCGTCCTATTGACAGTATATTTCAGCTCAGGGAAGCAATTAAAAAGTTCGCCCTAATAAATCAGGGGTAATTAACAGATCTTAAATTTTGTCAAGAGATTAATTATTAAGAAATCCAGAACAAATCAATGTGTACTCCAGGAGAGGGAGGAAGGGTTCAGTCATTGGAGCTGGAGGTTATGTGGGCCATTCATTCATTTAACAAATGTTTGCTGAGCACCTACATGGTGTCAGGGCTCCGTGTCTTTGCTGAGGGGCCTCCCACTGGACAGGGAGTGTCAGGCACATGACCGGCGCTTCTCAGGTGGTCGCAGAGAGCCTCTCTGAAAGCATCAGAAGAACAGTGATACTCCTGACCTTCGTTTTGAGCACATGTGCTCTTCTGCACGTGCTAAGAGCTTCCATGTTTCTATCATTTAGTATGTACAGTGACCATTGGGCATAAAAGGAAATGCATTCTTCTATTTGTAGTTTCCTGTAAATCCTGGTGCCACTGACTCACCACAAGGGTGGTTCTACTTTCCTCCTCTGTGAAATGAGCGAGCAATGGTACCTCAAGCACTAGTTTACGATGATGCATGGAAGGTGTTTTAAATAGTTCTTGACACATGCCACGTGCTCAGTAGGAGTTAGCGGTTGGTATTATTTCCTACTGTCTTCTCACAGACCCAGAGGCCCTCGCCTGCAACAGGCCATGCTGTGCGGCACAGGCAGGACTCCTGTGGCCAGAAACAGCGGCGGTGGAATCCGGGATGTGCCCAAGAAGGCAGAGGAGGTAGCCAAACTGTGGAAGTCCTGAGTCTCATCCAACATATTTCAGTTTCCAGTAGGAAATGGATTTTGCGAAATAGAAAAGGTATACTGGGTCCTTGGGGAAACGTGTGACATCTATTATCAGATGTTCCACGGGCAGCGGCCAGGCCAGCTGGGTAATCGCCTCACCAAACATGCTTACGTCCTTATAAAACACATCGGGCGCACACTGCTCACTGCCAGAGGCACCCTCTTTTTTGATGGATGTAGGAAATGATGTGATGAAATATTCAAAAGTCTAGAACTACCTTTACAGCCTGGGAAGAGCCCCCCTGAGCATGAAGCCAACACGGGAGGGAGAGAGTAAGTCCTGATGACATCACTAGGCTCCTGAGCTGAGCTGAGCCAGACGCACCAAACCCTAGATCACTAGCCTTGCGAGCTAATCATTTTTCCAAAAAGTAGGTCATTTTGATGTGGGACTTTTCTTTTTCTTTTTAAATATATTTTATTGATTGTTTACAGAGAGGAAGGAAGAGGGATAGAGAGTTAGAAACATCGATGAGAGAGAAACATTGATCAGCTGCCTCCTGCACACGCCCCACTGGGTATGTGTCTGCAACCAAGGTATATACATGCCCTTAAGGGTAATTGAACCTGGGACCATTGAGTCTGCAGGCCGATACTCTATCCACTGAGCCAAACTAGTTAGGGCGATGTGGGCTTTTTTATTTTATTTTTTTCACATGTAACCTGAGAATCCTGACTAGTATGGTGTCAGCGAGTTTTTATCTAATAGATGAAAACATCAGAACTTTGCTAGAAGGAACTTTAAGAAATCTGGGTTTGCTTACTTTTTGTCATATCCAGAAGCTCAGTGTGACACTCAAGATAATCTGTACTGGGTCTTCTTTCCCTTTGCAGTGATAGAAAGGAAATGTATGTTTGTTCAGATTAGGAAACATAGGAAGTAAGACATGCCTGCAAAGTATGTTCAGATATTGATTTTAGTGTGTTTCAGAAGCAATGCATGTTCACTCTAGAGAATACAGAAAAGCACAAAGAAAATAAAATTATGGAACTAGTCATAAATAAATAGTATGGCATACCAGTTTTTCCTTTGCAACCATGTTTTTGAAATAAAATTAGGAATATACTCAAATACCCTTGCAGTCTGAGTTTATTTTCATTAAAATATATTTGGATGATTTCCCTAGCCAACAATTATTCTCCTATAGCAACACGTTTGACCACAACCTGGAAAGAATTAGAAGTTACAGAAATGTACAAAGGACAACCTACTAAATACCTACGCCCCCACCATGCATAATGAACAACTGTTAATATTTTGTTATATTTGCTCTCAGTCATTATTTTTAAAGAAAAGTATGTAACCAATCCCCCAACAGGAGTCCTTATTAACTTTTCACAGGGTGAAAGGCCTCTGAGGAGCTCCTATGAACAATGGCGTGGGATGCCCCGCCCCCCAGGGGGGAGCCTGGGAGCAGTGGATGCTGGTCCTCTTCCCATGGGGTGAGCGCCAGTTCCTGCTCTCCATCCCGCCAGCGCTGACTCTGTGAATCCCGGCCCTTTCTAAGACTCATTGGAGGAAGGTGGCATTTGGTTATTGTCTTAGTTTGGAGTCTTTGATTCCTGCTGACGTGAAATATGTTTTTTATATGCTCTGGTCAATTTGTGATTTTTCTATGTGAATGGCATTCTCAGGTCCTGTGTCCTTACTCTGTTTGAGTATTTATTTTTTTTCTGTTTCATTAAAGATGCCTTCGTATACAGCAAATATATTCTGCTGTGCACCATTTGCCATTCAATTGAATTTATGGTGGTTTTGGATATATGTAAGTTTTTATTTTTTATAATAAAATCCATCAGCCTTTTCCTTTATATTTTCTGCTTAGAAAATCTTTCCCCATGTAAAATTATAAAATTGTTTACCCAAAATATTTTCAAGTGTCTTTATGGTTTTATTTTTACATAAAACTTTTAAAATCACCTGTAATTAATTTTTGTATATGGTGTGAGGTAAAGATACTTTGATTTTTATGTAAACGATTATCATGTCTCTTATCATTTATTGAATAAATCACTCTAATGAAAAATGCCAATTTTGGTACATACTACATTGCCTTTTAGATATATACTAGAGGCCCAGTGCACAAAATTCATGCACTTGGTGTGGGGTCCCTCAGCTCAGCCTGTGCCCTCTCACAGTCTGGGAGTCCTTAGGAGATGTCTGACTGCTGGCTTAGGCCTGCTCCCTGCACAGGGACCAGGCCCAAACTGGCAGTCAGGCATCCTTAGCACTAGTATGGAGCAGGGAAGAGGCTTCCACCACTGTCACTGCACTGGCCATCTGTGAGCCGGGCTCAGGGCTTCTGGCTGAGTGACATTTCCCTTGTGGGAGCACACTGACCACCGGGGGGCAGCTCCTGCATTGGGCATTTGGCTTCTGGTGGTCAGTGCATGTCATAGCAACTGATTGTTCTGTCTTTGATTGATTTGCATACCGTATTACTCTTTTATTATATAGGACTAGAAATCCTGTTTATGAATTTCATGTGTGTCACTCAGCCCAGCTTGCACCCTCTCCAATCTGGGACCCCCTCAAGGGATGTCTGACTGTCTGTTTAGGCCTGATCTAGGTAAAACATCCCTCTCACAATCCAGGACTGTTGGCTCCCAACTGCTTGCCTTCCCGATTGCTCCTAACTGCTTCTGCCTTCCAAAATGATCACCCCTAACCACTCCCTTGCCAGCCTGCTTTCCCCTAACTGCCCTCCCTTGCAGGCCAATTTCCCCTCAACTGTTCTCCCCTGCAGGCCTGGGTCTCCCCACACACCCCCTTCCCCCCCCCCCCCCCCGTCCTTCCCTGCAGGCCCAGTCACCCCCATCTTCCCTCCTCTACTGGCCTGGTCACTCCAAATTGCCCTCCCATGCACACCTTGTCCCTCCCAACTGCCCTTCTCTGCTGGCTATCTTGTCACCACGATCTTGTGTTCACATGGGGGCAGCCATCTTGTGTGTTGGTGTGATGGGTCAACTTGCATATTACTCTTTTATTAGATAGGATATTAATTTCTAGAGTTTACTCTTTTTTTGTTGTTGTTTTTAATTTAATAAATCTTTATTGTTCAGATTATTACAATTGTTCCTCTTTTTTCCCCCATAGCTCCCCTCCACCCGGTTCCCACCCCACCCTCTGCCCTTACCTCCCCCCCCACCACCACTGTCCTCATCCATAGGTATACAATTTTTGTCCAGTCTCTTCCCACACTCCCCATACCCCTTTTCCCCTCGAGAATTGTCAGTCCTCTCCCTTTCTATGTCCCTGATTCTATTATATTCACCAGTTTATTCTGTTCATCAGATTTTTAATCCACATATTTGTTGTTCATCATTTTTATCTTTACCCTTTTCTTCTTCTTCCTCTTCTTAAAGAATACCTTTCAGCAATTCATATAATACTGGTTTGTGGTGATGAACTCCTTTAGCTTTTTCTTATCTGTGAAGCTCTTTATCTGCCCTTCAATTCTGAATGATATCTTTGCTGGGTAGAGTAATCTTGATTGTAGGTTCTTGCTATTCATCACTTTAAATATTTCTTGCCACTCCCTTCTGGCCTGCATAGTTTCTGTTGAGAAATCAGCTGAGAGCCGTGTGGGTGCTTACTTGTAGGTGACTAACTGTTTTTCTCTTGCTGCTTTTAATATTCTCTCTTTGTATTTTGCTCTTGGCATTTTAATTATGATGTTTCTTGATGTGGTCCTCTTTGGATTTCTTTTGTTTGGGGTTCTCTGCTCTTCCTGGACTTGTAAGTCTATTTCTTTCACTAGGTGGAAGAAGTTTTCTGTCATTATTTTTTCAAATAGGTTTTCAGTATCTTGCTCTCTCTCTTCTTCTGGCACCTCCATAATTCTGATGTTGGTATGATTGAAGTTGTCCCAGAGGCTCCTTACACTATCTTCATATTTTTTGATTCTTTCTTTTTTTTTCTTTGAGTGTTTTCTGCTTCTTTGTATTTCAATTTTTTTGTTTTATTCTTGCGATCCTCTAGTCTGCTGTTAGATCTTTGTATAATATTTTTTATTTCAGTCAGTGTATGCTTAATTTCTGGTTGGTCCTTTTTCATTTCCTCACAGGTCTCACTAAATTTATCTGCCTTTTCTAGAAAATTCTTGAAAAACCTTATAACCGTGATTTTGAACTCTATATCCAGTAGTTTGCTTTCCTCCATTTCTTTCATTTGTGAACTGTTTCTTTGTCTCTGCATTTTGGCTGCTTCCTTGAGTTGATAGAGTAGCTTTGTGTGCTAGATATCCTACAGGGCCCAATGGCTCAGCCTCCCCCAGTTACCTGAGGTGGACACTCTTGGTGCACCCTTTTGTGGGTTCTGTGCACAGCCTTGATTGTTGTTGGTCTCACTGGGAGGAATTAACCTCCCCGCTAATTGACTGTGAGGATCAGTTGGGTCTACATTGGGAGAACTCCTGTGCTGGAGATACCCTTATGAGATAAGACTTGTAAAAGCTTCTGTGCTCAGCTTGGATGGGGCAGAGTCTCAGGACAGAGCAGACAGCATTGATTTCCAGTCAACCCTGCCCTAAGAGGCCCCTGTGTCTCAGTGTCGCATGGTAATCACTGCACGCACCTCTGAGAGAAAGCTGTCCTCAAGTTCTGCCCACTGCCACATAGTCCAGTTCCACCCCATATGAGTCTGGGTCCCCAGAGTCTCACCCGGAACTGGAGTTCAGCACAGGCAGGAGCTTTTGTCTCCCTCCTGCTTGAGAAAACCAGCCGCACACTCAGTGGCCAGTCCTCTTCACACATGTGGGTGCATCTCAGTACTTCGCCTCCTGCATCTGCTCTTGGTCTCTGTGTGCTTTCCTCTTTCCTTCTAGTGTAGAATTTCCACTCAGTCAGACTTCCTGTGGTTCTGGATGATGTCCATTTTGTTTTCTAGCTGTAGTTTTGAAATTGTTGTGTGAGGCAGCAGTTTAGGTGTTTACCTATGCTGCCAACTTGGTTTTCTCTAGAAAGTTTATTGTCTTTAAAATATAGTTTCCTATCTACTCTAACATGTCCCCTCTTGGTAAAAATTTTGGTTATTCTTATACTTTTGTTTCTCTAAATGGATAATTGATCCCTCACCATGTGAGCATGAAGACAAACTGAGGTTTTTTTCAGTGTAATCCTACCCAGGGCTGCCCACAGGAGATTCTGACGTCAGTGAGCCTGGTATGGGGTATGGGCATCTTTAAAACACAGATCATACATGTACATACACGTGTCAATATGTATTATATGTAAAGGGCTCTCTAGTGTCAATGAGCCCCATCTCTGCTTTCAGAGTAAGAACCACTGCTCCAGCTCCAAAGGAGCAGAAAACATTGTGAACAGATATAGTGAAATCTTTTTATAAAACGTGATTGACAATTTCATTGCTAAGCAGCGCTCTCTCCCTCTCTCACTCCACTACCACCAGGTGCAGGTGCTCCTTGGGGCCAGCGGGGTGCTCTGTGAAGTTGTCTGCGGGATTCAGTTCAGTTTTGGACTTTAAAGGCTCTTTGGGTCATGTTAACATGCCCTCGGAATCAGTAACCCCTAGGCTAGCCTTGGCCACTAAGTCCCCACCTCCTTTCCCTCGGGCCTTTGTGTGGACTCTGCTCTGCCTCAAATGTTCTCTCTGCATTCCTGGCCTCTCCTCTGACCTCAGCGGCACTTTTTTTTGGATAAGAGTTAATCCCTCCAGGATTACCTTGGACTCAGAGTCCAAGGTCCTGCTCAGGTGCTTTCTCGGGGGATGCTCGGGCCCTTCTCCTGGGTCAGGCCGCCTGGTCTGTTCTCTCACCACTTGGCCCTTCAGGAGGTGAGCAGCTCACTGGCCTCTTGCCTGGGGCTCCCTGTGGAGGAGGGTCTGAGGGCTGCGTGGGCTGGCTGAGTGGGCCGAGCCAGAGTAGCTCTCGGTGGAGTCCTGATTTCCCGCTCAGTCTAGCCCTGACCTTTGAAAATGATGCCATCTCCTTTATGCAAAAAGGAAAGCAGCAAAAGCCAGAAGCGGAGTGAAGGGCTCGGATGAGAGTGAAATTTAGGAGACACAATCAAGGGCTCTTGATCAGACCTCCTTCCTGGGGATCCTCCTTGTAATAAATCACAGACTCAGAGGGCGACGCCCCTGAGGAACCACGGCCAGGCAGAGCTGCCGCCCGATGAGCATTTGCGGGTAGCACTCTGCTCTGTGCCACTTGTGCTGCTCGCTAATCCTCAGCTCAGTTCCTGGGGCACCAGCCACCACTGTGCTGAGAGGAGCACACGGAGGGGCAGCAATTTGCCAGGATCACCCTTGTCATTACGGGCAGAACCAGGCAGTTTGATGGGAGAACTACAGGCCAAAGCAGCAGGCCAGGGCCTCTGATGCTGGAGCCCAAGAGTCCTCCTGGGGCGGAACCCCTGCTGCAGCCCCGCCTCTACTGCTGCTCCTGGTCCCCAGCCCACCCCCCACCTGGGCTCCCCTGGCCACTCCTCCTCTCCCTGCAGGCCCCCCCGTTTAGACTGCCTGAGCCTGAGCGATGACATAACTTCCTTGAAAACTCCAGGCAAAGGGAAAGGGGCCAATCAAATGTGAGTAATTCCTATTGCAAATCCCCAAAGCCAGGAGCCCTGCATGATATATCGCAGTATAATGCACAGGCCTGCACACAGCACACCTTAAAGGTTTAAGGAGTCCCCTGGCTTTTCAGAACTAGGGGGGCCAACCACACACACGTGTCCACACACAGGTGTTCACACACTGCAGTTACACATCGTCCACACACAAATACCCCCCTCCACCCACAGGGGCACACTGCAGCCCCCCACGTGTGGATGCACACACTCACTCTGCTTTTTCCTGTGGTGTGATCTTTGTCTCCGTCTGACATGTTAGATGTATAACTCAGGCACTGATCTTAAGTACATTGCTGTACATGTCTCCATCTGACATGTTAGATGTATAACTCGGTGCTCATTTTAAGTACTTTGGCTATTTTTAAGATAAAATTAGGAAATTTAAAAGCAGCCATTTTGCTTACTCATGAAACTTATATCAGTGACTGGGAAAGGGATGCCGGCATTGGGCTGGGGGACTGCCTTTTCATGGGAGTGAGCCCCTCTTGCTCTGCATGGGTTCTTTTAAGCCATGCATCTGTATTGTCTTTTCAAGGCCTAAAAATAGAGGCATTTAGAAAGAGAACAGAAAATGGCCACTTGCTTCCAAACAACACGGGCTTAGCGGAAAGCTCTATGGCTGGTAGTTAGGATGAAGGCTGAGGCCCATCCTGGAGGGTTCACAGACCCCCAGGCCATGGTGCTCTGCCCCAAGGGGGAGGCAGCCAGCACTGGCGCACGGCCCACAGCCCTTGCTGGGCTCAGGCTGCCCTGAAGGAGCCCGGAGGGAGGTTTTCTCTGATGGCTGCCCTCCCAGGAGCCCTCCGCGGGGCTGTTCCCTCTGCTGGCTCCTTGACCTAGATCTGTAAAGCTTAGGCCAGGACGCTCTGCAATCTACTCGGTAAGATGAAAATCCGTCCCTTCCTTTTCAGGCTTAAGTGGAATGATTAATTTGGAGGCTCTGACTCGGCAGGGGGCTGGCTGCAGCCTTTGAGCTCAAGTTCCTTTGCACCATGTCCTGTGATTTGAGAACCCTGGTCTCTAGTCTTTATGGCAGCTGTTTGGAGCAAGGGCGTCAGACCCAGGGAGGACGGGGCCTGCAAGGTGGATGAGGACTTCCAGCCAGCTAATGAGAAAGCTGGGGCTTTCTTCTGAGTCCAAAGTAATCCTGGAGGGATTAACTCTTATCCAAGAACTTCTTAATGAGAGTCCACTTACCTCTCATTTTAGAGACTTTAAAGCTCCTGAAATTTAAAACTAATCAGCAAGCTGGTCTGCTTGGAATGGGAGGACTTCACACAATCAGAAGTTCAAAGGAAAAGAGAGCAGCTCAGTAGCAGCCCGTGCCAGCAGAGCGGAAAATATTAGTTGAAATTCAGCAAATGGCCTCGCTCTGTGTCCCTGCAAAAAGCACAGAGGTGCCAGGTCGGGTCTGAAATTGAAGTTGTGGGGTCTGGCCCTGACTTGCAGATGTGTTTTGTTTAGTTCACAAAGTAATTCTAAATTTTCAGAAATTTCTTGTGTAAACGTAGTTTTGGGCTTCTTTGTAAAGTATAAGAGACTCTAGCAGGAACAGGCCTTATTCCTGCATCCGTACAGTCTCCTTGAGCTGCCTGGTGGCTGTGTCTTTGCGGTGGGCTGTGGGTGCGCATTTGCCACAGTCTCTACCTTTCCCTATTATCCTTCCAGCTGACAGCCAGCAGGAAGCCAAGGCCCTCAGCCTGACAGCCCACGAGGACCTGGATCCTGCTGACACCCACCTGAGTTTGGAAGATGACTCTGCCCCCAGTTGAGCCTTCTGATGAAACCACAGACCTGGCCAATGCCTTGATGGCAGTCTTGAAAGACCCTGAAGCATAAGACTCAACTAAGCTGTGCCCCGACTCCTGAGCCCAAGTCACTCTGAGATAGTAAACACGAGTTGTTTTAAACTACTAAGTTTCTGGTAATGTTGTTATGTATCAACTAATGTACACTCCTCTGGGCTTGGAATTTCAACAACTACATCCCTTCTCAATTTGACCTTATCTCTAACTCTAGTAACTTTACTCATGGTGTAGATCTGCTAAATGGTGTAAATTCTCCCACATCTGGGTCATTTCCTAGGACTGACTTGTTTGAGGAGGAGGGGGAGAGTGTGACCACACTCAGTTCACACCTTTTTTGTGTCACTCACCAAATGCCTTGCACAATGAAAGGTGTGTTTTTTGATGGTAGGGACTGTCTTATTCATCTTGACATCCGAGGTACTAGATATACTGATAAGTGTTCAGCAAATTGCTATTGAATGAATGGGCATAGCTGAGTGGCTGAATTATCCATCACAGGTACTTTCCCCTCCAGGTTTATTCTTCATGACTAGATCGTCTTCTGTCCTTTGACGGTGCCAGAGTTTAGAGAATTAGATTCCTTTTGGCATTCATCATGTTTCCCAATTTTTTTGTTGACATAACCAATGCAGCAATTAAGCATTCTAATAGCCAAGTATTTGGGTCCATTTATGATTATTGCTGGGTCAAATTATATGCACAGTATTGTGGTTTTTAATAGTTACTAGGATTATATTCACCTTCCTAAGATATTCACTTTCCCGAGCACCTGCCAAAGCTAGACAGTATTTTTTCTTGCCAGTTTAATAGCTTGAAATGGTATCTTGTTTTTATTTGCATTTATTTGCTTATGAATGAGGTAGAGTATTTTTATTAACTGTTTCTATTTCTTTTATAAATCTACATTTCATGTCCATTAACCATTTTTTTTTCCTATGGGAACAGTTGCTTTTTATCTTACTGATTTGTAAGAGCTCTTTACCTATTAGTTGTAAATGATTTACACCAGTTTTTAAAAATTTGTTTGGAACACATTACAAAGTTTCTATTTGGTGAAATTTACCAGTTCTTCATTTTATACTTTCTATTACACATAGAAGATTAGTTTTGACCTTCAATATTTTACATTCATATTCCAATCTTTTCTGTAGGGAAGTGGTTGATCTACATCAGACCTGTCATTAAGTTCCACAGCTGACGTATGGCCTTCCTCTGTATTAGTAATGTTTTGCTTAAGCGTAATTGAAATCTAGTCATGGAGAATCAGATAGGGTCCCCTGCAGAGTCACACTCATAGATTTTAATTGAAGTCTGTTTTCTCTAACTAAGACTCTAGAGGCAGTCCCCCTCTTCTAATAGTGGAAGCCACTTATACCTTGCACTAAGTCCTGGGAATGAAGAGATTTCTTGGAAGACATAATCACCCATGAGAGTGAGGGGCAGTAGAGTTGGGTCGGTGACATCATTAGACAACAGGTAGCAGCCTGGACAAGTGTTCAATGTTAAGGATCCTATAGAAAGTGAAAGTGTCCTGATAGGTGATCAAATGGGATGGGACACTGGTTGAGTTCAGGCTCAGTGCTAAGGACTATGCCAGTCTTAATATCCACTGCGTTATTTAATTAATTATCCTACTAACTCTACAGGGTAGATATTATTGTCCACACTAGAGGCCTGGTGCATGAAATTCGTGCATGAAATTCATGGTCTCCCTCAGCCCAGCCTGCACCCTCTCCAAACTGGGACCCCTCTCACAATCCAGGACTGCTGGCTCCCAACTGCTCACCTGCCTGCCTTTCTGATTGCCCCTAACCACTTTTGCCTGCCAGCCTAATCACCCCCTAACCACTCCCATGCCAGCCTGATTGATGTCTAACTGCTCCCCTGCCAGCCTATTTGTCCCCAACTTCTCTCCTCTGCCAGCCTGGTCACCCCTAACTGCCCTCCCCTGCAGGGTTGATCACGCCCAACTGCCTTCCCTTGCAGGCCTGGTGCCTTCCAACTGCCCTCCCCTGCTGGCTATCTTGTGGTGGCCATCTTGTGTCCACATGGGGGCAGGATCTTTGACCACATGGAGGCAGCAATCTTGTGTGTTAGAGTGATGGTCAATCTGCATATTTCTCTTTTATTAAATAGGATAGAGGCATGGTGAATAGGTGGGGGCCAGCTGGTTTGCCCTGAAGGGTGTCCCGGATCAGGGTGTGGGTTCCCTTGGGGTGTAGGGCAGCCTGAGCGAGGGGCCTGTGGTGGTTTGCAGGCCAGCCACATCCCCCGGCGACCCAAGGGGAGGTCCTGCTATCTGGAATTTATTTACCTTCTACAATTGAAACTTTGTAGCTTGGAGTGGAGCCAAGCCTTCTGCTTGCTCTGTGACTGCCACCATTTCTGTTTGGATTTGTTTACCTTCTATAATTGAAACTTTGTAGCCTTGAATGGAGGCTTAGGCTGGCTAGGGCAGGTGGAAAGCTTGGCTTCTTCCATTGCCTGGGAAACCCAAGCCTCCCTCCTGCTCCCTGTGGCCACAGCCATCTTGGTTGGGATTAACTTGCATACTCACTCTGATTGGCTGGTGGGTGTGGCTTTGTGTATGTAAACAGAGGTATGGTCGATTTGCATATTACTATTGTATTAGATAAGATTTTAAAATATATATATATTTTATTGATTTTTCACAGAGAGGAAGTTAGAGGGATAGAGAGCTAGACACATCAATGAGAGAGAAACATCGATCAGCTGCCTCCTGCACATCCCCCACTGGGGATGTGCCCACAACCAATGTACATGCCCTTAACCGGAATCGAACCTGGGACCTTTCAGTCCGCAGACTGTCGCTCTATCCACTGAGCCAAACCGGTTTGGGCTGTATTAGATAACATTTTAAAAATGAAGGAACTTAGCCTCAGGGTCTTGATTTAGGTTTGTCTAGCTCTGAAGCCCTTTCCACCTCCATAGACTGCTGCTTTTTCCCATGTAAGACAGGTGATATCCAAGGGTGCAGCTGGCAGGAGCAGAATGGCCAGCTGTGGGCCATGTTTCTGGTGACATTGGTTGGCTACCAAGATGGGCATATAAAGGAGAAATTGGTGAGAGCTTCATGAACTCAACCTATGGCAAAAATGCCCAGTCAGATGCTCTGGCCTGTAACTGCACATTGACTTCTTGCTAGAGCTTTCTAAATGTGTTTTCTTATATAGGGATAGGGTCATCCTATGTTAACCTGCACTTGTTGTGGCAAATTGCAAAATTGCATTGACCCTTCTTCTTTAACCTGGAAGGTTGATGTCATTTTCTCATCCCTTGCGGGTGACCCATAAGTAGACCAAAGCTCTCTTCAGTGTTGAGTACCGGAAGTGCCATGGTGTATCTGTCATTTCTCTGGTGCTTAAGAGTAGCACTCACAATCCCAAGGTTGCTGAGGGATAAGGTAAGTTCAACATATGGATTCATGGAAGATGGACAATTCTGAAACCGTATTTCATGTTTCCCACAAATGTTTATTGAACACTTACTATAGATGCTTATAACATATCGAATGGCCCAAACTGAGAAAGAACTCACCCTCAAAGAGCTGACGTTCTAGTAGGGCAGGGGGAAGGAAGAGGAGGTGAGGTCACAAAGGTCATGGGTGGGGAGAGTGTGCAGGGCCATCTGGCTTTTCCTCTGAATGACAAGAGAGCCATGGCAGGGCTTGCGCGGAGGGCATGACCTGATGCGTTTCACTAGGATCTGGTGGCTGCTGCACTGAGAACAGATTGTAGGTAAACAAAAGTCGAGGCAGAGAGGTTAGTAGGGATCGGGTGGAAAGCTGCGAGAGGATGGTGGAGTAGGCAGGGAGACAGGAATGAAAGTTGGTTGGGAGTGTATTCTGAAGCAGAGCTGATGGGATTCCCTGACATAGCAGATGTGGGATGTACAGTGAGAGGAGTCAGTTGCCATGAGCTGCCTTTAACTAGGAGAGAAAGGCCGTGGGGGGCGGGAGAGAGGGGGAGATAAAGAGGTCAGTTTCAGACATTTGAAGGCCTATTGTGCCTCTTCTAATGCTCAGCACTCAATCACGGAGTGTGGCTGAGGTGACAGGAACTTAAACAACTCAGAGGGAACTAGGAAATGCAGACAAAGCGGTGGGCCGTGCCCACAGGACTCTTTTCTGAAAGTCCCAGGAGGAAGCTGCGAAGGGCCCACAGCACCACCGCACTGATCCTGCGGGTTCTCAAGAGCCCTCCAGGTCTCCTGAGAGTCTTTTTTTTTTTTTTTAAATATATATTTTATTGATTTTTTTTACAGAGAGGAAGGGAGAGAGATAGAGAGATAGAAACGTCGATGAGAGAGAAACATCGATCAGCTGCCTCTTGCACACCCCCTACTGGGGATGTGCCCGCAACCAATGTACATGCCCCTGACCGGAATTGAACCTGGGACCTTTCAGTCCACAGACCGACGCTCTACTACCGAGCCAAACCGGTTTCGGCAGGTCTCCCGAGAGTCTTAAAGCCACGTGATGTCCGTCCTCTCTCCATGGAGCCTGAGGGATGCCTTGCTACCAAGCTGTGTCCAGGGCACACTGACAGAGCAAGTGTAGACTGAGTGAGATATGGGACGAGTGACAAAGACAGGGCTGCAGGTCCAGGAACTAAGTCCCAGATCCAGGTGTGGAATGGTGGTCTTCTCTTGGGGGCACTTCTAGTGCCCGCCCTCCTCGGGCCCTCAGCAGGCTAGAGATGGCACAGCCCTGTCCCCATGAGGTTGGGCACGGCCATGTGATTCGTTCTGAACAATGAGCTGGAATGGCAGTAACTTCATTGTCCTGTCCCTCTGGCTTTCCCTGTGGTGAAGAAGGAGGCCTGGGCTCCAGATGATGCAGGCCCGGCATGACTCCGCAGAGCAGAGTCCCTGCACATGTACAAGGACCGCGAACTTGTGCTGAGCCACTGGCATTCTAGAGTGAATATGTCACCATGGAAAAGTTCCACTCTCTCCACTAAAACAGCTCTTAAGGACAGAAGCAAATTACACCTTACTCTGTTTCCTCCTTCATCTCTTATCCTCTTAAGAAACATAAAATCTGTTAACCCTCTTCTAATGCTCATGATAATACAGCAGTGTGTCAGGGCCCTATCCATCCTGAGACTCCCCCGCCCCCACGGCACTCATCTCTGGTACCTCCGTTAGAGCACTACCCACATCCTGTGAAAATAATCTGTGTGCATCTGAGCCTCTCACTGGACTGTCAGTGTCAGAATCCTCTTTTTCTCCTAAGAATTGGAGGGGACGAAGGATGGATACAGACAGACAAAAGGCACAGCATTGGTCTCTTCCACCTTCATCACAGTGCTTTTAGTTGACTGCAGGTACTAGACACTAACTCTTGCTAGTTTAAGTGAGAAAGGGAAGTCGATTGGATGGATAGAGTAGTTCTTGGAATCCAAGGGAAAGAATGCAAGGACCTGGGTGACCCAGGCTGGCCCTGGCATCTCACTCAGTGTCAGGACTTCATCAATGTTCCCTGCACTGTTCTCCAGGGCTCCATGCAGCTTCCCATCCCCGACTCTGCAGCTGTCAGTTGGACTCTCCAAGAGAGAGAAGCCAATGGCCTGGCTGTGGTAGGTGTCTCCCCCTATTCCCAACACCAGTGACAGGAGAAGCGCCAGGGGGTAGAAACACAAAGGAGTGGCCTTGCAATATGAGCAGCTGGAAAAGAATTTCACAGAAGCTCATGTCAGATGGCAGCTGGTCTGACCTCCAGGAAGAGCATCTACAACCTCATAGCTCTGCAGACTCTCTCAACATGATGCTGCCTGATAAATGCCACCCAAGCACATCCCCGGAGCCCGCCTTCCATGTCCCAACTCACCCCTAACTTCTGCAGAAATACCTGGACACACATCTCTTTTTAGAGACCAGAATATGTCGAGAAGTTTGGGTCATCTTATTTGAACTTAGCTGGCTCTTCTGTGGCCCCAGCAACTTTCCTCCTTCATGTTTCCCATAGCCAGGGCCCCTCGCTCCTCTCATGGGCTGTGTCAGCCCCTACTCGGGCTGATGGCTCAGCCAAGCCCAACTATTAGCTGGGAACTGACGATGACTTTCTCCATATCTGGCCCATAGGAAGTGTTGGCTGAATTAAGCTGAAGTGGATTACAAAAGCTAGCTGTGTATCTTCTGGTCCCCTCTTCAAGAGTGGGAAACGGGAAGTGAGCAGGAGTCCACTGGGAAGAGAGTGTGCAGAATCAGTATTGGAAAGAGATCACCCCCACGTCCCATTTATGCATTCATTAATTCATTCAACTAACATTTCCAGGTATCTATTATGTCAATGTTTTTCTAGGTCTGGGAATATTAAAATGAAACAGATCTTGTCTTGCCATTAACTCAAATCTAGTGGGGGATAAGACATTTAAACAGGTAACTGAAATTGTGGGTGATCAAATAAAGAGTAAAATCTTATTAAAAGAGTATGGCTTGGGAAGAGACCTTGACATGCCCTAGCTAGTTTGGCTCAATAGATAGAGGATTGGCCTGAAGACTGAAGGGTCCTCGGTTTAATTCCAGTCAAGGGCACATGCCCAGGTTGTGGGCTCAATCCCCAGTAGGGGGTGTGCAGGAGGCAGTCCGATCAATGATTCTCTCTCATCATTGATGTTTCTATCTCTCTCTCCCTCTCCCTTCTTCTCTAAAATCAATAAAAATATATTTTAAAAATATTTTTTTAAAAAGAGACCATGACATGAATGCTGCCTCCATCGCCTCCTGGCTGCATGACCTTAGACAAGTTGTTTGATCTTTCCAAGTCTTCATTTCCTATGACAAAGGAAGGCAGAGCAATTCAGCTTTGCAGTGTTGTTGTAACAGAAATAACACGTAAAGTATCTAACATAAAATAGATTGCCAATAAATGGTAAATATTAATATCATTATATAATCCAGGGTATTTTTTACATACTTATGCTTTTTCCATAATTTCCAGGATTTATATTGCCTAGCACATAAATCCTCAATAAATATTTTTGAATGAATGAATCAATGAACCACCATTTCTTGTGCACTTACCTCATCTTGGGCATCCGTGTGTGTATCTGTAAAACAACTTAGAGAAACGCAGCAATAGGAGTTAAGACCTTTGTCTTTGGTGTTGGGAATATTGGGTTCTAGCTTACTATGAACTTGGGCTCTGTCTGAGGTGGGTCCCTAGAAGCAGAACCCAAGGAGGGCTTTCTGTAAATGCTGAGCTGTACTCCAGAAAAACTTGTGTGAAAGGAAGGAGATGAGATAATGCAGCATAAGAAGCTAGATGAAGGCCTGACAGTTTCTGATGCCTCAGTCTGGCCTCTACAGAGAGCTCTGGAGCGTCAGTACCGTCCTAAAGAAAGGGAGCTGGCTTTTGTACCCCCACATCACTCAACTGTTGGCTGGGGGTGACCTGGAGGAGCACCTCACAATTTCTGAAGTAATCCCAGGCATGGTGGTTCCCGCTGACTCCATGGCCATCCCTAGCTGCTAGAGAGGAGCTGGGTGCTCGGGGGTCTGGGTGCAGAGCCAGGAACAGGTGCTATAGACTTCCAAGTACTCCCATTGAAACCACAGCCCCTGCGACTGATGGCACACAAGGGAACTAAGAGGTCAGAGCTTAAGGGACGCATCAGAGGTTACCCAGCTCTAAGTAAGAAGTGAATCCTAACAATATCTAGTGTTCATAACAATGTCTGCCGCTATTGAGCAGTCAGGTTACCGGGTGCTGGGCAGGGGAAGAATGCTTACATGCGCCATCTCCTTCACTTCACTGCCTATCACAAACCTAAGGGCAAGTCGTCGCATTACCCCCCATTAAAATGAGGGAACAATGCTCAGAGGGGCTACACAACTCGCCCAAACCACACTGCCAGCAGAGGCATGGCCAGGATTTAAAATGAGACATGTCAGTTTCCAAAGCCAAAGGATATTAACTACAACTCTAGGGAAATACTACGAAGTATTAATGTGATTTTTATGTGCTCCACAAATTTCTTGTCCCCTTATCCCCTTCCCTGCCCTGTATTCAAGCAGTGAGCAGTCTCTGCCCGCTTCATCACAGGACATTTGTAGTGAAGTGGAAATCAGAGAAGAGGGTGCCCTTTTGGTATTTCTCCCTTCCCCCCTCACCGAAGTCTAAGTTTTAGGGAAGGGGGAATCTAAGAACACAGAGTACAATGGCTTGAAGAAATCAGCAGACCCTGATTCTATTCTAATAGAATCAGGGTCTGCTGGACTGTGGAAGAAGGGGTAGGGAGAGGGACAGAGAGAGGGAGCATCCTTTGGGTCCCTGGGCAGCGGGGAGGAACCCACTTCTCAGCAGCACAGAGAAGGAAAGCTGTGGTGTTTCTCAGTAGACGGACCACAGGACGCCTCCCTAAGCCTCTTGCCTTCAAGCTTAGAGTCACAGAGAGGGAGCAGGCGAGAAGAAGCCATGCAGATGGCGAAGGAGAATGCACCCCAGATGTGTAGACAGATCACTGAGATTCAAACACAGCCACACTCTGATGCAAAGACATGGATGTGCTGGCCTAGGAAGGACCAAGCTAACTCCCTGCAGATCAGAGGGACAGAGAGCATGCATGGTCAATAACCAAGCTGAGCTGGAAAACAAAAGGAACATTTATTACCTGTCTGAAGTTTGAAACGTATACCTATGACCAATGGGAAGAAATTGGCCTTAGGCAACAGGGAGGCATGGCCTGTGTTGTGGTGAGTGGGGAGAACTTCTCTGCACTGAAGTCAGCATCAGTGGTCATTGAAAGGCAAGTGCTTACCTCTCTGTTTGGGTTTCTCTACCCACTGTCCCTATTTTGAGAGCGGGAGGTATAGAATACTGAAGTCTAAGTAAACTAAGCTAGAACCCTGATAAGAGTATTGCCTCAGTGGAAGGGGATGAGAAAATTGTGCTCATCATCAGCCCAGGGAAGTAAATTGAGGAATTTGTCAGTAACCAAGGCTCTGGGTTAGAAAATTACAAAGCGAACTCACTGGTGGAAAAAAGAAGTGCCGAATGTGCAACTCATGTTGATGTTGAAAATCAAATTATAGCCCAGCTATTGTGGCTCAATGGTTGAGCGTCGACCAGGAGGTCACAGTTCGATTCCTGGTTAGGGCGCATGCCCAGTTGCAGGCTCCGTCCCCAGTGTAGGGCACACAAGAGGCAGCCCATCACTGATTCTCTCTCATCATTGATGATTCTCTTTTCTTCTTCCTCTCCCTTCCTCTCTCTGCAATGAATATAATAATAACTAGAGTCCCAGTGCATGACATTTGTGCACTGGGGGTAGACCCTCAGCCCAGCCTGTGCTGCCCTCTCGCAGTCCAGGATCCCTTGGGGGATATCTGCCTGCTAGCTTAGGCCTGCTTCTCAGTCCTTAGTGCTGCCACAGAAGCGGAGGTGAGAAGCCGTAAGCCTGGCTTCTGGCTGAGTAGCTTTTCCCCAGTGGGAGCCCACTGACCACGAGGGGGCAGCTTCTGCATTGAGCATCTGCCCCCGGGTGGTCAATGTACATCATAGCAACCAGACATTCTGCCATTTGGTCTATTTGCATATTAGTCTTTTATTATGTAGATAACTATAATAATAATAATAATAATAATAATATATTGTGAAAATCAGATTATACTCCTGATAAGTGTTAGATTTCTAAAATGATAAAGTCACATTAAAATTTGTTCTAGAGAGATAAAAACCCCAGGGCTCTCTGAAGACATAAGTACAAAACTACTCTGTAATACCATTGCCATAGCTCTAAGTTCCATGGGACTCCCCAGATATAAACAGTATCCACCAGGATTTAGCTATAATTAAAGAACTATAAACTGTTAACTATGAGGACGAATCAGCAGACAATACACACAGTAATCATCAACTATGAGGAAGAGTCAGCAGACAATACACACAGTAAAATTAACTATCTCAAGAACTTTAAGTAGCAGAATAGCAATCTAAAAGACACTGTAAGTCTATTTAAAATTTTTGTTAATATAAAAGAAAAAATAGAAAAATCCTTAAAAAAAAAACCAACAAGCTAATATGAAAATGATAACAAGCAGATTTGAAAAAGAATCAAACATAATGTCTGCCAATAAACTATGTGGGCACAGAAAATAAAACCTCAATCAACATGTTAGCAAATTAGACACTACTAAAAAGAGAATTATTGAAGTATAAGTTAAAGCTTAGAATATTACCCAAAATAAAGCTCACAGAGAAGAGGATATGGCCAAGATGAATAAATGATATGGAGAACAGAATATACAGAGAGTTCTAGAAGGAAAGAATAGAGATGATGGGAAACAGGCAATATTCAATGAGAATTTTCAGAATTTAGGAAGCATAGTGAGTTTGAGCATAAACATATATCTACATATAAATCCAACAGGTTAAAACTGAAAAAGAACAAAGAAAATATTAAAAACAATAAAATTATCTGCAAAGAAAAAAAAAATTGATAGCCACAACAGAAACTCAGACAATGGAATAGTCCCTTCAAACTCCTGAAGAGAACCCTGCCAATCTATATTTCTATACTTAATGCAAATAACAACAGTGAAAAACAGAAAAGATGGAGGGAGTTTAATGCTCCGGGAATGTGTTTCAGTAAAAGCACAGTGAGCATGGAATAAAGAAGTACGATGCCAGAGCATTAGTGAGCAAACAAACTGGTGACATCTGGGAGTAACTAGGAAAGCTTCTTTCTTTAAAAAATTGTAATTAATATTGGGGGAGAGGGGAAAAGTCAGGTGGAAATAGAATAACCAGGTAACAAAATGAATCACATGAAAGGAGGGTGATGAGAGTTAAAGCTTCCCAAGGCCTTTGTGTTGCTCTGAACAGAATAGAAACAGCAACCAACTGTAGAATCCAGGATGCATATTAAAATCTTAAGGGAAATGACTAAGAGGATAGAACTAAAATGCATAACTTCTGAAATAGCAGAAAGGAAAAAATGCCTGATTAAATCAGTATAAAAGTAGACATATAAACTATAAAACATCATATCTAATAAAGAGGGAATATGCTAATTGACCATCACACCCTCACAAAGATGGCAGCGCCCACAGCCATAAGATGGCAGCACCCAGTCCCCTCAGCACTCACAGCTTCATTCAGCCTCAGTCCCCCAGTCCCCTCAGCCCTTCCTCACCCAGCATCAGTCCCCCAGTACCCTCAGCTCCACCTCATCCAGCCTCAGTCCCCCAGTACTCTTAACCCCACAGGGGAAGGTAGTTGGGGGTGATTGGGCCAGCAGGAGAGGAGAGTTGGGGACAGTCATGTTGGCAGGGAGCAGTTAGGGGGCTATCAGGCTGGCAGGCAGAGTGGTTAGGGACAATCAGGCGGGCAGGCAGATGAGTGGTTAGGAGCCAGCAGTCCCGGATTGTGAGAGGAATGTCTGACTGCCGGTTTAGGCCTGATCACTGGCAGTCGGACATCCCCCAAGGGGTCCCAGATTGGAGAGGGTGCAGGCTGGGCTGAGGGACACCCTCCACCCAGGCTTCTGGTTTATAATATAAAATAAACTCACTAATATTGTCAACTGTGATTGAAAAATCAAAAATACCTCAAAATAAGATGGTCAAAATAAATCCAAATGTACAATCTCAATCAGTCTAAATGGATTATTTTTACAATGAACACACAGCGATTTTTGGACTGGGTAAAAAAAAATGTATCTATATGTAATTTATTAGAGATTTACCCAAAAGGCAGCTTTTGAAAGTAATGGGATCAAAGAAGAGATCCAAGGCAAATGCTAACCAAAGGACGGTGCCTCTGGTTCTGCGCCATCTGTTGGCACACAAACCTGGCGCGGGGTGGGGACGGAGCTCCTGGTCCTGGGTGCAGAGCCGTGCTGCTCGCTGTCCGGCTGACGCGGCTCATGAAGAGCAATTTCACAATGAAAGTGATCTGAATGCAAGGCGTGCCTTGGATCAGGCTTCCCAGCGGAGGCCCAGCCAGCGGCTTGGCTCGGCTCAGCTGTCTGCAGGGAGCTTGCAGGCAGTTAGTGGGGTGGGGGACAGACGTAAATGTGTATCACACAGTCCCACAAATCCACAGAGGTACGTTCCCGCTCCAAATCCACGATGTGCACAAAGCACCCAGGCCTATAGAGAAGTGTACGCACAGAGCAGGGGCTCTGGGGTGAGAATCTCCCCCATCTGCTTGTCCCTCGGCTCCTGGCTGGGGAGGGTGGGGGAAGTGGGATGCACAGGCCTGCAGTGAGGGCTCCTGGACACCAGATTGCGAGGAATGACTGTTTCGCTTCCTGGCACGTGTGTGTGAAATCTGACCCTGGATTGGAATCACAGGTTCTGGAAGCTTTATGTGTCCTATGAGTTTTCAATGATCTTAAGGGCTCGTCGGTCCTATCTCAGCCTACATGCTGGACATGGTGGAATGAACTCTGATTTCATCCAGGGGAATAAACCTTAGTGACTCAGAAACACTGAAGTGCCGCTTCTCCTACCCCACTTCCTTGTTTTATTTAGAAAAAGGAGAGAAAGGGAAAAGCAGGCATTTGGGAAAAGGCTTCAGTGGTGGCTGTATTTCTCTCCTCAGCCCACAGGCAGTCACACCAAACTTGGTGACTGATAGCCTGGAGGACAGAGCGGGTCCTCATGGGCACCTCTCTGGGCCAGAGAGCCGGAGAGCTGCCTACGAGGCTCTGTCTAAACGGATTAAAGCAGGCAGCAAGGTGGATGGCTACAAAACCAGAAGGTGCCGAGTGACTCACACATTACAAAACAATTGAATTAGCAGTGATGTTTTTTGGCCTGAGGCTTTTTTCCTGGCTGTGGAAATAAAGACAAACTTTGATCTATTCCACTTGGAGCCTGAGGAAGACAGTGGGCCAGAATATTGCCTATAACCTTATAGGCTATTTCCAGTCGTCGCTGTGGCTTCTTGGGGGGGGGGGGGGCGGGGGGGGCTGCATGCATTCCAAATGGACGTACCCTGCTTCTGGTACAGCAACCCTGGGAAAGAGAGGTCAGCAGGCTCAGAAAGGGCCCCTAAGACTTGTGGGAGTCAGTGCTGCCCCCCAGGTAAGGCATTTACTCGCTGTTCCTGATTATGCACATGCCATGCTTAGTGGAAGCAAAATATGAAAGAGGTGGAGAAATGACAGAACAACAAATATCATAATATATGAAAACTCTAGGTCCGTCACATCTACAACCACTGGAGGCTTGACCAACCAGAAGTCAGTGCTAGGTTGCCTTGGCGACCCAGCACTGACTGCTATGGCTACAGGGTGGTGACCCAGCACTGGCTGATGAGGGGGCTGCGAATCAAGAGGCCTGAAGAGAGAAGCAGGGTCTGATCCATAGCCTCTGTGGCAGCTGTTGATCAGCACTTGCCTGTCTCTTTCTTTCCGGGCCTGTCCAGCAGCTGTGCCTCCATTTCTCTCCAGGCCTCCACCAGGGCTGCTGATCAACCCTGCCTTTCTAATCAGGCCCCATTGATAGGCCCCAAGATGCTGACTGGCATAGAAACTGACCAATCAGAACCAAATTGGCCAGCAGAGGAGAGCAGTTGGGGGCAAAATCAGGCCAGCAGGGGAAGACAGTTAGGGGTGATCAGGCAGGCAGGCAGAGGCAGTTGGGGGCGATTAGGTCAGCAGGGGAGGACAGTTGTGGTGGACCAGTCCTGAAGGTGAAGGCAGTTGGTGGGGGGGGGCAGGCTTGCAGAGGAGGGCAGTTGGGGCCCATCAGACCAGCAGGGAATGGCAGTTGGGGGTGAGATCAGACAGGCAGGGGATGGCAGTTGGGAGTGACCAGGTGTGTAGGGGTGGGCAGTTGGGGGCAATCAGGCCAACAGGGAAGCAGTTAGGTGTTAAGCTGGCAGGGGAGTGGTTAAGGGGTGATCAGGCTGGCAAGCAGGTGAGCTTTTAGGAGCCAGCAGTCCCAGATTGTGAGAAGGATGTCTGACATCTACCAAGGGGTCCCAGATTGGAGAGGGTGCAGGCTGGGCTGAGGGACACGACCCCCAGTGCACAAATTTCATGCACTGGGCCTCTAGTAGACTTATAAAAGACAGAACAAGCAAAAGTTTTCCTGTTCTTAAATAAAAAGCAATTATTTTTCCAGGAAAAAAAAATAATGAAAGGAGGCCTACCACTAACACACTCTAAAAATGTATTTTACATTTTGAAGATGAAGAAATTATGCAGCAAGCACTCAAGCAGGAAAATAATTATCTTCAAGCACAAAAGGAAAGCACAACATATATATTTTTAAAAGATCCGGTGGCTCAGAGCTGCCCTTCGGTAATTAGTGTCAGAGAGATTCGGTGGTGCCTGTCTGGCTTTGAGAAAAGAAGACTGTCCCTTGCTAGATGCGCACCCTGGTGGTGTTGAGGAAGGCCTGTCAGGGAACCCGGCAGAGGGCACGTGTTGCAAAGCTCTTCAAGCGAAAAGAACCTGGCATGTAGAACCGTGAACCCTCCCCTGGGGATCAGGGCTTTTTCCTAAGGGTGTAAGCAAAGAGCTGTTGTGATTTGATGGATGTTAAAATACACACACTCTTCTAGGGTACATGAATGAGGAGGCATTGCATGCACTGAGCAAGAAGTGGTGCAGGCCTGGACCGGCACGTGATGGTGGGATTTGAGGTCATTCTAGAGCGATGTTGAAGAGAACTTACTGACAGATTGCGTTAGGGGTGGAGTGGAGAAAGTGAGAGTTCAAAGAATTTCAGATTTCCATTGGAACTAAGAAGATGGTTGTGATTTACCAAAGTGAGAAACAGTGGTAAGGAATAAAGATTAGTGAACTGACTAAGACATGACCAAGAAGCACTTGGCTATGTATGTCTCACTCATGTCCTCAGCCCCACACTTCTCTGCATGTACCACACCACACCATTCTCTCAAATCTTTCCATTGAACCCCCTGGAGCTCCTATATTGTGATCAATGAATCCCCAACATCCTCAGCCACCTCTACCCCACACCTCCTGCTCCTCCCTTGGTCTTCCTCATTCCAGTAAATGGCGTGTCCACACTGAATTCTTAACCCCCACGCCGCTCATACCTGCTTTCTCCACAAGCACCTCTGGCCTGCCAGCTGCTGAAGTCCAAACCTTGAAGTTATCACCAACTCCTCTTTTTGTCAACACCCACACCATACACTCCAGGAAATCCAGTGGCTTTCCATGACTCAAAATATAAACCAGAGATCTTACAATATCCCATAAAGTCCTACCAGATCTGCACCCTCTGATAGTATCTTTTGCTCTTCCCTCTTTCACTCACCTTGTTGCAACCACATTGGCTGCCTTCCTGTTGCCTGAGACTGAATACATCACCTCAGAGCCTTTGTACTGGCTCTTCCTTCTGTCTGCAGCACTTTTGTCCCCTTCCCCACTTATCCACGTGGTCCCCTCATTTCCTTCTCATCCTTCAAATATCCCCTCATTAGTGAGGCATGCCCTGGTCTGATATAAAGCAATATCCTTTCCCTTCTTATCAGCACTTGGCATAGTCTCTGTACTTATTTGTTTACTTATTTATTGTTGTTTTTCTCCACTAGAATGCAAGTACCATAAGACCATTATCTTTGCTTTGTTTACTGCTGTACCTCCAGAGTGCCCAGTCCATGGGAGATGCCCAATCAATATTGTTGCCATATGTCGTTGCTAGTAACTAAGAATCAAGTAATATGAAATTTAGTCTCAATTATAATCTCAAGTAACTTCCCTGAGATTAGTATTTCTTAGCTGAGAGGTGGGAAGAGTAATATCTGCCCTGCCTAGGTCACGAGGCTGCTGTGCAGATGGCTTAGATGTTACAGAAAGATGTAGATATTTTTATAGGCCATAGTCCCATGGCCATAAATGCATAGCAGAATGTATGGAACTCAACAAAGGGAAGGTTAGCAATTTCTTTTGCAATCACTATGGGGGAGAAAAGGAGTGAGGACCCTAAAGAAACTAGTGTGTTCTCACAGGGAATTCTATGACGAGTTCTGATCTTAAAAGGATTGGTCCATAAAAGCTGGAAAGGCAAGCTCAAAACCAAAGGTGAATACAAAAGAGTGGTGAACAGGGGCAAGAATGGTTTTATGGAGGCTGTGACAAGAAAAAAAAATAAATAAATAGCTAAGGTTCACAAAAAAGCTAAGGATGAGAAAAATTGATTTGGGGACACATTGGAAGCAAGAAGATAAATGACAGAATTGTGCCAGCAGATGACAGATTAAAAACAGAACTCAGGTCTTAGTTTGCTTGCAAAACTGAAAATGTGTTGCAAACTTGAAATAATAAATCCTTAAAAATGAAATTTGAAGAGCCCCTGAGGTAGGAAAAGAAACCAGGAGTATTATTTCATTAACTGACATTGGGCCCTGAGACCCAATGTAATAGTCAATCTAATCCCCACTTCATTTAAGGGGTCTTTTTCTACTCTCCCCAAGTTTGGCAACCAGGTTCCCCCTCTGGTTCTGGGCTTATCCCCACCTCGTGCACAGCTCGGCCATATAGGAGATGACCAAGGAGCCATCTCTGTGTGTACAGAGTCTCTTCTTATCCACGACCAAGCCCTAAGGGCCCTGAGCCCGTTGGCCCACCTGCTTGGTTGTGTGTGTGTGTGCACAAGCGCATTACTCTCCAGGGGGCCGAGGAGGGTGTCTTCTGATGACAGTGAACTAGGCTTCATTGTTACCTGGCATCTTGTCCACCAGAGGCAGGAGAGTTTGGGGACCATAAGGGTTACTGCCCCCCTGCTACTCACAAGTACAAGACCGACATACTTTTGGTTTTCCAGCTTCCTATTAATACTCCAAGAACTTCACCTATTTTCTCCCTGACAGGCTGACCTTGACTGTTGTACTCTGGCTGACCACTGAGTTTCCATGTGGTCATCTGACCATTGGGTCCCAACTCTGTACCAATGTGTGCCCCACTTCCCAGTTCATAGGAATGGGCTCCCATTTTGACTTCCCTTCTTTGTTCTTATTTTCACTCCAACGGGGCGCTGGGACCTGCCACCCATGGGGACACTTTCCAGACACTGCCTGCTGTCTACATGGGCTCCTCTGGGCCTTCCCCACCAGGCCCTCTCTCTTCACAGCTGCCATCGTGCCAATCACGGCCATGGAAGGTCATCACCTTGAGCACTGTGCCCTCCACCGAGCCTGGAGTCAGCCCCTCCCCTCTCCCTACCATTCTGTTTGTACAAGGAGACTCTACTGTATGTCACGGTCTGTCGGACCTGTCTCCTCCATTCTGCTGTAAATTCTGTCCTTCATGACTCACTTAAATGTAACAGTTCTGAAACATATGAGAAGGAGATTCCCACACAACTTCCAGGGGAAGCAATTGGACTCCATGAAGGGCAGAAACTGAACCTCATTCATCTTTGTACCCTGGGACAACCAGCAGCCCTAAATTTTACGAGGAGATAATCCAGAGATTAGAAAGACTCTAATCTCTATTTCCAAGAGAGACAAATGCCACGATGCCAGAGAGAGTTACATGCAAACCCTAAATGAATCCTTGCCGCTTTGCTTTGTGAGGATTTGTGGGAAAAGAAGGACATGTATGAAGCTGACCTGGTTTCCTGTTCTGAGGGGGTTCGTCTCAGGGCTGCCACACAGAATTTGTGAACCTCAAATCTTTTAAAACTATTTAATGTTTTAAAAGTGTTTTGAATTGTGGTAAAATACAATTTTAACATTTAAGTGTGTGTCTTAGTGGCATTAACTATGCTCATATTGATATGCAATCAACATTACCATCCCGCCACCTCTAGACTTTTTCACCTTCTCAAATGGAAAACCAGTAAGAGCCCCTGGCAACCACCATTCCACTCGCTGGGAATGTGTGACTGCTCCAGGCACCCCGTATTAGAGGGACCGTTCAGCATTTCTTTGTCTGTGTCTTGCTTATTTCGCTAATGTGCTCAAGGTCCATCCATGCTGTAGCTGTGCCAGGATTCCCTTCCTATTAAGGCTGAATAGTAGTGTACTTGAGTTTCAACAAGACCTCTTTTCTCCCAGTATCTGGCAGGCACTGGATGCAGGAGGGGTCACTGAAGCATCGCTGAGTCCCTGTCCCTGCGGAGGAGCTGTCCGGGGAAGTCCCACACTCACCTGCCAGACTGCCCGGACAGCATTTCTAACAATGACTTCACTGAGGACACGGGAGGGGCCAAGCTGTGTGAATGACACAAAAGTGGGCAGAACAGCTCTCCTGTTGAATGATAAATATGGAGTCAAAACCTCTGTTCTACTAGAAAGATATATGGAAACCGAGGAGATGAGAGTTAAGAGCAGTAAGTGCAGTGAGCTAAAATTAGGTTAAAGTGCACGCGTGCATGTGTAGTGTGTCCCCCCACCCTCCGAAGCAGATGAGGATGGAATAAAATGGCTCTAAGAGCAGCATGGCCGAGAGTTGTGGGTTTTAATTGACCACACGCTCAGTCTGAGTCAACAGTGGGATGTGGTTGCCAAAAAGGCAGCTAATGGGACCAGAGATGCACTAATAGAAGCAGTGCCCGCGAGGCAGGAAGTGGCCGCCTTGCTGGGAGCCGCACCTGGAACGCTGAGCTCAGCTCACTGCCCAGAGGGTGAGGGGGTCCGGAGCCGGGGATGTTGGGCAGAGGACAAACAGTCTGGGAAACAGTCGTGTGAGAGCAGAAACAAATCGGGGGACTTGGCAGGTAGGAGAGAGGACTTTGCGGGGCGCAGGAGGTCGCTTTAAGATCTGGAAGGCTTGCTCTGGTGTGGTGTTCGCAAAGGGAACCGCCAGTCCTGGCTGAAGTCTAGGGAAGGCTACATTCTACCTAGAAAAAGAAAGCACCTCCCAGTGCTCAGTGACTCCTCGCCACCGGAGACGGTGAATCAGCTTGTTTCAGAAAAGTGGTTCTTAGGGCAGAGAGCCCTTGGAGTGGCCACCACAGGTGGTGCAGGCTGCTGGCCTCCAGGGGGGAGACAAGGACGCTCCTAAAGGTCCCACAACGAAGGCCCAGGACGGCGCCGGACAAAGCTCTGTCCGCCCCATGCTCACAGCGCTGACCGAGGGCCCTGCTTTAGAGGAAATGGCCACTGCCACGTGCCAACCAGAGGCCAGCCCCGCTGGATCGCCTGCGGCGTGTCTTTCTATGTCACTGGCCACATTTCAGAACCTGCGATTCCATGTACAGACCTGGAGTCCTAGCCTTCCTGCCCCACACTCGGGCACCTCCCTGTGTGACAGCAGCGCCCGCAGTGAGCAGCTGGTGCGTGTTTGGACAAACCAGAGCTCCCACAGCCCCACCTCACTCCCTGTGGCCCTCAGGCTCTGAGTCTGTGGCCCCTGTGCCCTCAGACCAGGGGTTCTCGGCTGTCTTTCTCAGGTGACCTGGGAGCTTCCAGCAAGCCCAGACCAACAGCCCGGGCCTCTGGGGGGACCAGGCTCCGGAGGGACCCAGGGTGAGTGCGGGACAAGAACTCGGCAGCCGGCGGAGGAGTTTCAAAGACACTCGTGGCCAGTAGACAGAACTTTTGTTTGTTTTTTGTTTTATGATTTTTAATGAAACATTTTAGCAAACTGTTTCCTAAACTGGAATTAAATTTAGTATAAAAATACAATCACCTCGTTTTCTTTATTCTTCAGTTTGGCTTTTCTTCTTCTTCTTTTTTTTTTTTTTTTAATTATTGTTGACAATATTACAGATGTCTTCTGTTCCTTCACCCAGCCCCTTAGGTCAGTAGATAGAACTTTAAAGAATATTTTATTGATTGATTTGAGAGAGACAGAGAGAGAGAGAAACATAACTCACTGGCCCACTTACTGATGCAGTCACTGGCTGATTCTTGTATGTGCCCTGACCAGGGATTGAACCCGCAACCTTGACATATAGGGGCGACCCTCTAACCAACTGAGCTGTTCTCTCGGCACCTGAACTTCTAATCGTCAAAGAATTTGAACAACTGACTGGGCTGCTTCAGAAGTGAGCTCCATATTTCTGGAGGCAACAGATCAAGAGCATTTTCGAGAAGAAATCCCTACTTTGAAATACGTGACGGGGATGATGAAAACCTCCGGAGTGTCCGTGAGCACACGCCCAGGTTCCGTCCTGGGCAATTAGACCCCGACAGGGTGGGTGAGGGCTGCACAGGAGCCGAGAGAAAGCTCCGCAGGCGAGGCGGCCCACTCCAGGGGAACCACAACCTCAGCCTCCGCAACGCTCAGGTCCTTACAGTGCCTGTGTGCACTCGGCTGCACTGAGTTAGGGGAGGTAGGGGAGAGGATGGAGGGGAGCAGGGGGGAGTGTTTTAGCACACATGAGGATGATTTGGATTGAAAGTGCAAGGTTCTCTGAGTAAGTCTAATGCAGAGGCCTAAACTAAAGGATTCAAGGAAAGAACTGTTTTCTAGGTCCTAGCACGTTCTCTGACACACTTGCCATGTGATGTTTGCTTAAATAACCTCTTGGAAAGCAGCTGAGATGCTTGCATGAGAGTTCTTAGCTTTGCAGCAGACCCTTGTGCTGCTGCTGTGAGCTGAACAGAATGCCATTCAGTGGGTACCAGACAGTGCAAGAAGGTTTTGAAACATGCCTGATTAATAAAGAACAATACCTTGATGCAATGACTTATTAGAAATGATTATACTGGTTAAAATGTATTTTGCATGTGAAAATATTCACAATGTAGAACTCTGTGAGAACATTAGGTTACAGAACAGGACTGCAAGGTCTGATTCAATTTACTTTTATACTAGCATATATTTCCATTAATACTTACATACAAAATCTGGGGGAAATCTGAACCTCACGTCTTATACAAAATTAACTTAAGAAGGAGCGTGAACTTAAATATAGAATGTAAAACTGTAAAACTTTTAGAAAGAAGCATAAGAGAAAACCTCTAGGACCTTGGATCCAGGCCTGGTGCTGGGCCGTGTGCCTGTGCCAGGCTGTAGAAGGGAATGCCGGGGAGTGTGGTTTGGTCAAATGAAAACGTCTGTTTTGCAGAAGATCTGTTAAAGAGCGAAAAGGCCAGCTGCAGACTGCAGAAAATATTTGCAAACCACGTGTCCCACAAAGGACTAGCATCTAGAAGATACAGATGCTGGACTCAAGACTCAATAGTAAAAAATAAAAATAAAATAAAAATACACGAAGAGGCTGTCCCCCAAAAGAGCGTGCAGATGGAAAATAAGCACATTAAAAGATGGTTGGCATTAGCTCTCAGGGAAACACGTCACAACCACAGAAGGAATCAGCAGCCTCCTCTCAGCATGGCTGAAATGAACAGCAGTGCCAACACAAATGCTGGGAGCAGGCAAGAAACTGGGCCCTTCGGACCCTGGAACATGATACAGCTACTCTGGAAAACAGTTTGGCCATTTCTTATAAAACTAAATATGCAATTTCATTTGATCCAGCGATTTAGCTCTTGGCCATTTATCCCAGAGAAATGAAACTTATGTCCACATAAAAACCTGCATGAATCTTCATAGCAGATATGCCCTTCAATGGGCGAATGACTAAAGAAACTATGGTACATACATACCATGAAATACTGCTTAGAAATAAAAAGGCATGAGTGACACAGCAACAATGTGGGTGGATCTCTGGGGAGTTGTGCTGAGCAACAAAGTCAGTCTCAAAAAATTACCTACTGTCTGATTCCATTTGTACAACATTTGAGAAAAGACACTGTTTTGGAAGTGAGGGGCTGCAGAAGGGGGTGGAGGTTCACTTTTGAAAGGGCAACATGAAGGACCCTGTAATGATGGGTTTGCTCTACATGTTGACTGTGCTGGCAGATACACAAACATGAGATAATGTTGTGTGACACTAAACACACGCACACACACGCACACACATGCACACACACATCAGTACAAGTAAAACTGGGTAAATCAGAGCAAGGCCAGTGGGTTGTATCAGTGTCCACACCTCGCTGTGATGTTGTGCTGTGGTTTTGGGAGAGGCTACCATTGGGGCAACTGGGCATTAGGATCTTTTGTTAGTTCTTACACCTGCATGTGAATCCACAATTATCTCAAAATTAAAAGTTTAATTAAAAAAAGAGAAATATGCATTGACATGTAAAGATATCCACAACATAGAATTTCATAGGAAAATAAGGTTACAAAATAGAATACAGATACAATTTATGTTGATCCTCTTGTGCATTTATATTAATAGATATAACATCTGGAATATATGTGAAGTGTCACATCAATTAAAAAAGAGTACAAAGCTGATGTGTCATTCAGAAAAGCGCTGAGATGTCTGGAGAAAGAGGAGGTGGGTGCAGCCAGTGGCAGCAGCAAGGCCTCCAGGTCCCTCCAGCTAGGAGCCACCGCTGCTGCCCAGAGCTGCTGCTGACATAGCTGCCCATCAGCATCATGGGTAATGGACTCTGGGTGTCCCCACTCCCCCTGCTACCACTTGCTTCCAGAACTTCAATGTGGCTGCAACCATTACCACAAGAGAGAGCAAAATGTTCAGGGCCTACTCAAGAAGGCAAATAATCCTCTTCACTAATATTTACAGGGTAAAATAAGATTGTTGTTAGAGTATTAAATTTGACAGTAGAATAGTAGTCAAGTTTTCAAGCTAATATAAGTTGGCTAATTGAAATAAGCAAATACTCTAGAAAAATTAAGAGTACTGGAAAAAACAAACAAACAAACAAACAAACAAAAAAAAACCTGTTCCTCAAGTGTTAACTAAAATTTTTATTGTTAGTTCATCTCATGGTAAAATTGTGTAACATGTGATGAACCTAAAGCAGTCATATTTTATTGCAAAAAAAATTAAAATTTAAAAGCTATCAAGACTACATTGTAAAATTTCCAAAGGCCTCCTAATATTTAAATTAAAAAAAAAGGAATAGTAGGAGAATATCATGTAAGGAAAAATATCCTGTAAGTAAATTACATCTAGAAAATTTGTACTTTAGAAAATTAACTTTCATTTGTAATGCTAACAGCAAGACACCCATGTAAAACATACATGGTGTCAAAATGAGCCAAAGGAAAATCGTTTGGGTAAAAAATGAAAAAGGATCACAAATCAAATTTATAGGAAAGATTCCTTTATTAACTTTTGGTCAAGAATATGTTTATATATTTTCAGAAGACAACTCTGAGACCATGTGGATTCCTGCAACAGAGAGGAATTGACAGGACTGCTCCAGCCATGAAGACAGAAGAGAAACAGACCAGAGATGGAAGATCCTGATGATGCCTTGCCATACTAGCAGTCAACAGCTGTGCATCACTACAGGTTGCCCAGGACCAAACCAGAGAGGGTCAGACCTGCATTACCACCATACAGAACTGAGATATCATTGCATGTACACGTAAGGATCTGTTTGACATAGAAATTGGGATTCAAAAGAACTGTTGGCCCAGAAAGAAACTCACTTCACTTGCCTCACAGCATAACCATTATTGCTTTCTCATTTTTGGTTCATATAAGTGTATTTTTTATGAGCTCATTCATCTAGAAGAAATGATGAACAACATAGACTGATTAATAAGAACAGACCCAGAGACAAGGAGGTATGGATCAGATTGTTGAACCTCAGAGGGAAGGTAAGGGAGGGCGGGGATAAGGGAGAGATCAACCAAAAGACTTATGTGCAGGCATATGAGCCTAATCAATGGTCACGGACAACAGTGGAGTGGGGGCATGTGTAGAGAGGGGTTTGGAATGGGAATGGGGAGGAAGGGGGAATGAGGATAAATATGTGATACCTTAATCAATAAAGAAATTAAGTAAATAAATAAATAAATAAATAAATAAATAAATAGAAAATGGGGAGAGGGGAGAGCACAAGGGGGGAGGGGAGAGAGAACGAGAGTCCTGGGTCCTTTGATCCTGACTCAGCACTTGGGCCCGAAGCACAGTCACATGCTATCATTTTAAGGACCCACAGCAAGGACACAAATGGAGGCTCACATACTCTGTGCTTAAACATCGGACAGCTATCAACCAGATCTACAAAATATTAAACAAAATAGATTCTATTATCCAATCCTGACATAAGCTTCAGAGCATCCTGGAAGGCTGAATCAGACTTAGAATCTGACTCTGGAGTCCTTCACTTGAAGATGAAGGCATTGTTGTCAGAGAAAAGTGTGGGTGGATTTCCCCCACTGTAAGTGGGAGTGGGGTCCTTGGGGTGCTGCTGAAATAAGCATCTCCGGAGGCCCCCATGGGAGGGTGGGGTATGGTAGAAGTTTTGTTTCTAACCCGTGTTTCAGCATCCCATTTCCCTCGGTCCAGTCACAGAAGACGTGTGGCTGGGGTTTCAGTAGAGCTAGAGGCAAAGCCAGTGTCCAGAGCTTCCTCCCATACTGGGGCCCAGTCCAGTTCAGCCTCAGGCTGGCTGCAGCCCCTTAGTCTATTGTGTGTGGTGCCCATGCAAGGGAGTGCGCCCCCAACAATAGAGTCCCAAGAACATCAGAGGAATCAAGAGGGTAAACTCCTTTGTTTAGGGGATTAAGAACTCCAAATGTCACATCCTTGCAGTGGCCACACCCATTCTAGCCAATTACTTGCTCCCAGGGGTGATTGACAGCAAGCACCGTCGCTACTCCCCCAACTTTACTGGGCATGCACCTCTCTTCCCTTTGCTCCTGGCCTGGTATTAGTGACTAAGTGAATCACAATGGTGTCATTATGGGGCAGCCAGACCTGGCCCATAGTTCGCCCTCTTCTCTTTCCACCCCTGGCTCACCTGCACTTCCAGCTGTCTCACACATAAGCATAGAAACATCCAAGCTCCAGCCCTACCAGAAAGCTCCACTTCTGGCCACCCTTTTGGCCTCAGGGTGTGCACGCTGGCAGCACAGCCCACTCTCAGGAGCAGGCCTGGGGGAGCTAGGTGGGCCTGGAAATGAGGGGAAGCTGTTGGGCCAGGTGTGTCCAGACCCAGGATGCCTGGAATGTGATGCCATGCAGGCCTCACAAGCAGGCACATGTGTCTGGTCCTGTGGCCCCCTCACTTCACGGCGGGGGGGGCGGGGGGTGTGTGGTGGTGCGCGTGCACAGCCAGAGCCTGGATCTCCCTGGCTGCAAGGGAATGCAGGAATGTGAGATCTGACACTTTCAGCTTCTTAGTGGAGGATAGGTTTGCCTGCCACCAAGCTCACTGCATGAACACAAGAAGGTGCTCAGAGCTTCTGGCCTCAGAGAAGAGACAAGGTCCACAAGGGTGCTTTAGCTCCTGGCTGCTCTGCATGGCCAACTCGGCGGTGCACAGAAGATGATGCAACCAGAGGCCGGTGTTTGCTGAGCATTCGCTCAGTTGGGCACTGTGCCAACTGTGATTGGATCCTCACACCTCTAGGCTGTAGCCCTCTAGCAGAGAAAAGACCTGAAGTGCTAAGATAGCCAGCCCGCCAGTCACTGGGCAGCAAGCGGGAAAGACAGGACTGAACTCAGGCGTGAGGGGCTTCAGGGCCCTCAGACTTTCTTGCTGCGTTGGCGTCCTCTGGAGAGTCCACCTCAGAGGTGACTTTGAGCCTAAAAATCAAAATGTGTGTTAGCGAATATTGGCCTTGATTACAGAAACCTCGAATAACGCCCTCTGATCCTGAGTAAGGGTACGCTGCACGGAGTGTCCACTGGGCCAGCTCTCAGGCTGAGCTCGAGTGCATTTGGACACCCTTCCCTCTGGCCAATCTTCTTCAGGACTGAGGATTCCCAGTGGTCAAAGTTCTGGAGACAGGACTAGGAACCCTCGGGAAGGGAGAGCGGGCCAGAGGGAGCGCATGCGTCCTGGTGGTGGAAAAGGGGGCTGGCTTTTCTCTCTCTCTCTCTCTCTCTCTCTCTCTCTCTCTCTCTCTCTCTCTCTCTCCCTCTCTTTCTCTCTCTCTCTTTCTGCCCCGCCAGGTGGAAGGCTGGGCGGCGTGGTTTGGGGACCATCTGAAGAAAAGGCTTTTCAGATCTGAGGTGGCTGTAAGAGAAGAGGGGACTCTGTGTGCGGCAGTGTTTGGACACATGAGATTCCGGGCTGAGTGGGGAGAGGTAAGATCTGGGGCTCGGGTTGCGGGAGGGAGCGCTCTGGGCAAGGCTCCCGGACGGTGTGCAGGCAGTCACGGAGCACGCTTTGGAATTACAGCTTTCGAGGCGGAACCCAGTCCTACCGAATCCAGTCTCTTAGGGGGGTTACTGGTCAGCGGAAAGTTGGCCTGACTCAAAGGGGGAATGATCCAAAGCCATGTCTGGGCTCACCTCTGGAGAGGAGACAGGCGTGGGGCACTGAGCTGAAAGCAAGCACTGAGCTGGCAGTGTCACCTGGGCACGGGCCAGGAGGGAGGCACCAAGGCCCTGTCTTGTGTTACAGCACCAACTACAGAGGACGCTGTGCTTCCACCACATGACCCATCCTGACGATGACCCAGACTCCCAGCCTCGCTCCGTGTGCTGTGCACCCGCCCCCTCAGCTCCAGGCAAGGAGAGCAGGTCCCACACACCTGCAGCAGGCAGCCCTGGCTGAAGAAGGCCGCAGCAGCTTGTTTTGTTTTTGTTTTTAATGTATTTTTATTGATTTTTTTACAGAGAGGAAGAGAGAGGGATTGATGAGAGAGGATCATTGATCAGCTGCCTTCTGCATACCCCCTATGAGATGTGCCCTCAACCAAGGTACATGCCCTTGACCGGAATCAAACCCAGGACCTTTCAGTCCGCAGGCCGATGCTCTATCCGAAGCCAAACCGGTTTCGGATATGCCACACTTTTATAAAAAGAATGATTCATGACGACTTGGATGGTACAAATTCCCACCTACCCACCAGCTGACCTTTCTTTTGTTGTTGTTAACCCTCACCTGAGAATATTTTTCTATTGATTTTTAGAGAGAGTGGAAGGGAGGAGGGGAGACCCACAGAGAGAAACATCTATGTGAGAGAGACATATTGATTGGTTGCCTTTGACCGGAATCGAAACCAGGACCCTTCAGTCCTTGGGCTGATGCTCTATCAGCTGAGCCAAACCAGCAAGGGCCCAGCTGACCTTCTTGAACTGTGTACCTGCCCACGGCTGTGGCCCCCAGGGTCTGCCTGGGAGAGCAGTCAGGGCTGAAGATGTGGACCTGGAGGGCAGCCACCAAGCACTTTGTCAGAAAAGCTTGAGGTTCTTTCAGAGCCCCTCTGTCACAGACTGCTTTCTGTGACACCCGTGTCTGAAGGGAGGAGCAATGATATCAATCTATAAGGACAAATCAAGTGAGAGGACACAGCAGCAAATGAGAGATTGCAATAAGAATTGGAAGCAGGACGTGGCCCAGCAGTGGCTGAATGCCTGAAGCAGGAAATGCCGCCTGCCTCCTGAGAATATTGAAATGGCTCAGCACTTGGAGTGTCAGGTGCTGGGATGAGGTTCAAGGAGGAAAGACGTACAAGGCTGAGCAGCCGGACTCCTAGGCATTCCTTGCCATGCACACAGCAAGGACGTTGTGCTTCTTTTTAGACACTGATTCTATAGACCAGTGTTTCCCAAAGTGTGGTACGGGAAGAGTTTGGTGGGGGTACGCGTTGCACCAGAGTTTGGTGGGGATATGCACTGCACCGTGCTTAACTGCGCCTAATTCTACGTTCTCATGAGTACGAGGGGTACTCAGCATTACAAAAATTATAGAAGGGATACACATATGTCAAAAGTTTGGGAAACACTGCTTTAGACTGATGAACTAACATGTGCTCCTGACAGGAGGCCCCACACAGAGCTGTGGGAAGGAAATGTGTATTGGTGTGAACCAAGGGGAAGGAGGTTAAAATCACCATCTTATAAAGCGTGGGGCAAAAGTAAGCTTACAAGTGTGAGTACACAAAACAGTTAATTCTTGTATTCTTATTTACTAATTATTATATTATTTTCCACATGAGCAACTATAAACCAACTTTTGCCCACCCCTGTATAATAAGGATGTACTCATGGGTCCCATTCCAGCGTCTTCTCATTCTTCTTCATGTTTGAATGAGGCCAGTTCCAAGACTGCTAGCTGCTTAGAACAGTTTGGGGATAGGATGGAAGGCGAAGATTTGGGTAGTTGGCAGTTTTTTTTTGGGGGGGGGTTGTCTCAAAATAATTTTTATGAGGTTGACAAGTCTTTAGCCCCAGGGGTGGGTCATCTCTCTAAGTGAGATGAGAAGCCACAGAGAAACAGAAGGATCCCTTTAAGGGTTGAGTCGACTTTAGGAAGACCCATTGGGACTGTATCAATCAGTGTCTACTCAGGAAAACAGAACCACTCTAGGTATTTCAAACACAAGTAATTTAAAACAGGAGATTGGTTCCAATAGTGATGGAGGGCGGGAGGAGCCAAAAGGGAAGGATGCAGTTACCTAGCAAGTAGCACTCAGGCTGCAGACACCAAAGGGGTGGGGGGTGGGGTGATGATACCAGAACCCATGACTGTTACATCACTGACTGCTGGAGCATCTGTTACTGTTACTGCTGCCTCAGGAACCACAGCCACATCCACTTTGCAGGAAGCTCAAGGTCACACTCCCACTAACACTGCAGGATCCTGTCTGAGAGGTGCAGGGTCTGTTACTTCTTTGTGTTTTGTGCTACTGAGGCTACAGAAATGCCCACTTCAACCTCCATGCTACATGAACAAGTAATTTGAAACCTACACTTAGCCAACAGTGTAGCTGCTGCTAATGCCATGTGAGCTAATTCTAGGAGAACATGGTCTCTCCCCTCCATTTGTTGTCCGTGTCCTGCCAGCCCCTCCCATTGGGCAAACCTAATTGAAAAGCAGCTGGCAAAACCAAAATAGCTAGCCAGGGATACTGGGGAATGTCATTTTCAGGTTCCCTGCATCTTGCAATCCAAAGGGGAGCATGGAAGAGAGGGAAGAGAAATGAGAGGGGGAAAGACTGGGAGTGGCTATTGGAGGAATTAGGTGAGAAAGGACGATGGCTTGGACTATGATGAAAGCAATGGAGGTGGTGAGAGGCAGTCAAATTCTGTATATTTTTTGAGGTAAGAATCAATAGGATTTGTTCACAGATCAAACATGGAGTATGAGAGAGAGAGAGAGAGAGAGAGAGAGAGAGAGAGAGAGAAAGAGAGAGGCTAACTCTGGATTGTTCTTGGATTATTCTTGGTCTTAATGAAAGATTAAATTCCTATGTACTTGGATGATTAAGAGCATGAAAAAAGCAGGTCTTAGGAAGTAGGAAGTTCAGTTATGGACATGTTTAGTTTGAGATGCCCACCCATGAGACATCAGGTGGAGATGCTGAGTAGACAGTTCAGGGAAACAGAGATACAAATTTGAGATGTAGTCATATATAAGTGGTATATAAAGCCATGGGACTTATGATGTCACTGTGGTAGATAAATAAGTGATGATGCCCAGGGACTAATTCCCATGATTCTCCAAGATAAAGGTCATGGAGGCAAACAGAAACCATGGAAGAAGGTTGAGAAGAAGCAGTGGGGTGAGAACACCAGGAGAACATGGCATCTTGAAACCCCAGTAAACAAAACCTTTTAAGAAGAGCGTCAGTTGTGTCAAATGCTGCTTATAGGTCAAGTTCAGCGAGGACTATGAATTGACTTGAGATTAGCACTGTGAACATCATTGGTGACCTTGAGAGGAATGGTTTTAGAGGAGAGGTAGGAGCATAAGTGTGATTGGAATTGGGCTCCAAGACGAGTGGAGGCCCTGGTGAGTAGAGATCCAATGCCTCCCCCCATGCTGCTGAACTATATGTTTATCCCTATGTATCTATCCTGTAAGCAAATGCTGGACAGCCACGCTCTTGAGGAGTTGAGCTTTGTGTGTTGATGGGAAGGGCCCAGTGGAGAGGGTTAAAGCTTGATTCAGGAGGAAAGGGAAGGACTGCTGGAGTCGCATCCTTAAGGAGACAAGATGGACTGGACCTAGTGCACAAATGGAGGGATTGGCTTTATTTAAATAAATTCATTACCAGGAGAGAAAATCAAGCATGTGAATGTAGCTCCAGGCAGATGGGGGAGGTGGTGGTAAAAGTTCTCTCCCAGTTGCTTCTGTTTCCCAGTGAAGTAGGAAGCTGATGAGAACAGGAGAGAGGTTAGAGGTGTGAGAAGAGGAGAGAAGGAACTGCATCTGGAATGGGACCTCGAAGAGGCCAGGGAACTAACTAGGATGATTGCAAGGAAGTGTTAAGCGTCCACTTGAGATTAGAAATGATGAGTTTTGAGTGATTCTGGTCATCATGCCTGTGCATTTGCTGTGTTCAGCAGCGTGGGTGTAGACACTGGGCACTGGATGGGCAGAAAATTGATTTTAAGCAAGAAATACAGCACAGTGAGAGAGTGCTAAGGGAGTTGATGATATAAACAACAACGAAAAAAATGAATATCCTGTTTCTCCATGGAGTTTAGACTGAGTAAAGAGGGAAGAGAGTTCAGCAAGGCAGTGCTCAATAAACAGATTCACCCCTTTCAGACAAATTGCACTAGATCCTCATGACTACAATTGTCCTCCAGGTAAATGGGGTATTGAGGGTCTTCCCTATATATTTAACCAACAAGCAATGTTGGACACTTGTCATGAGCTCTCTTACTTCCCTAGAACCATTTAAAATATCGGGGAGATAAGCTGGAAACAAAGCCAGAATGGTCTTAAGTGATTATGGAGAACAGAGATTGATTTTACTCTATTGCCAATAAAATTTTCAAGTAGGTTGAAAGATGCATATCTAGTTGAAAAGTACACATGTGTATCAATCAAAATGGCTTAAATCCAGATGATAATTTATCGATGGGTATCATTTAAAAGTTTGCAGCCTAACAATGGCTAATGTTTATTGAGGGCGAATTGCTAGCCAGGCTCTGATGAAGCGCATTGCATCTGTTATCTTGTGTAATCCCAGCAGCAGAGCCAGGATCGGAGGCATCTGCTTCCAGAAAACGCACTTCTAACCACTGCACTCTTGAGGAGATCTTCAGGCAAAGCTGAATCCAGGGATTCGGACATTATTCCCAGGACTCAGTCTTTCACTCTCACTCTGCTTACTCTGTGTTGAATGAATTCCCATGCATGTCAGGTCCCCACCATTCATGACAGCTCAGGCTTAAACGATCCTTATATTTAGCATTTCCAGAGAAAGTCATTTTCCTCTTAAGAAAGTACTAGATCTACATCAGTCTGTTTATAATGTTAGAAAATAGATTCACAATATTGTTAAGTAAAAAACCCTCACGCTTTACAAAACGGTAGATATGGGCTGACCCACAGATAAATACATTTACAATTGGAAAGATATAAATAAAACAACTAACAATCGTTATTTCTGAGTGTTATGATTTGGGGGACTATATTTTATTTTTGCTTCTCAGTATTTTCATTTGTTCCTACATTAAGAATATATTATCTGTATGATAAAACTATTGAAGGTAAACAAAAACTCAATAACAGCAAACAAAAGTATCTCTCCATACTGTTCTCTGAGCTAGGTCCTTTCCCTCTCATCCCATCTGGTGCCGCTAGGTTCTGTGTCTCAGGAAATGGATAAATCGGGGGTGGCAGCACCCGAGTGACAGTCTTACCTGCTTCCGTTTGGTTAAAGACAGGAAGAGGAGGAGGAGTACCCCAGGCCAGCTCTGCAGCATTAGTACTTATTTGTTTATTAATCCTCACCAGATGATATTTTCCCATTGATTTTAAGAGAGTGGATAGGAGAGGGAGAGACAGAGAGAGAAACACAAATGTGAGAAGAGACACCTCGGTTGGTTGCCTCCTGCATGCCCTGGACCAGGGCTGGGAGCCTGCATCTGGGTACATGCCCTTGGCCAGAATTGAGTTTGTAAACTGACGCTCTATCCACTGAGCCAAACTGGCTAGGGCTCTGCCTTATTATTGAACATGGGAACAGGCTCAGTATCTTTCCTGACACTGTAAGCACTTTGGTCCATTTTGAAATGGAATGTTAGTTCTTCCTGGCAAGCCCTCAGGAGGTAGCATTCAGGGGTGCATCACGAAGGAAAGACACATAAACCACGGGGGTCCCCACTGAACATGCAGCCCAACTCCAGTATCAGGCTGATTCGGAAGTGGCTGTGTAGTCCCTGCCCTAAGGAGTTTCCGTCACATTAGGAAAGCAGGGCAGTCAGATAGCGTGGACTAAATGATGCCGAGCGAGGTGGGCTCCACGGTGCTGACCCCAGGGGAGACATGGCGAGAGCTGGCCGCCAGCCTCCGCGTTCCTGCTCCAACATGGATGCCCCATTCTCCAGCCTGCGGCGCGTACGAGAACACGGCAAATCCACCCTGCTTCAGACCGCTTCCTAATTTCTCAAGTACAGATAGGAGTAATCCCCATCCTCCCGGCATGGGGAGAGGATTAAACTGGGTAATGTATCTAAATGTTTAACCTAGAACTTGCAGCTGAGAAAATGCGCAGTAAATGGCACTACCATTATTACAAGTACGTTCAGGAATAGCAGAAGCAAGCCAACATGGAGATGACAAAACGTTTGGAATCTTACAAAGGGCTTCAAATGGCTCCTAATCTTGCAGATCTGGTTCCTTCTGCAGGCAGTATCTGGCTTCTTGAACCTTTGCCCTGTGATTTTGTCCAGGGTAGAGTGCACTAGCATGTACATGTGATTTTGTCCAGGGTACAGAGTGTACTAGCATGTACCTGTGATTTTGTCCAGGGTACAGAGTGTACTAGCATGTACCTGTGATTTTGTCCAGGGTACAGAGTGTACTAGCATGTACCTGTGATTTTGTCCAGGGTACAGAGTGTACTAGCATGTACCTGTGATTTTGTCCAGAGTACAGAGTGTACTAGCATGTAAAATCATCTCACCCTCCTCCCAGCCTCCCCCCAAATGTGGAATAGGCTGTCGCATCCTCCTGGCTTGGATGGGAACTTGGCACTTCACACAACCTGCAGACCACATGGCTCCAACTCACAGTCCTTCGCTTCACCAGAACCACCCTCTTTGGAACATTTTCTCACATTTCACAGAACTCAGCTCAAGAGAGGAAGATGTGAAACTTACATTGAACTAAAACTGAATAATAAGGCTTGATTGGTCCAACGACTTCAGGAAAAGAAAATGTCCTTGTTTTATAATTTTCAAATTCAAGGTCTGGAATGCAGGGTGTCAGAGTGAAAAGGAAGATCGTGATAATGCTGATGCACCAGAGAGGCCCTCGGCGAGGGAGGAGCAGTGCCTTTTGGGATGCCATTCTGACACTCCAGCTCCTCAGCCCTGCGAGCTCTCCCAACGTTCTTTTCCGTATGAGCTATTCTGAATTCTTTTTGCTTACATTAGCCAGGTTCCGTTTCTGCTGCTTGCAACTCAGTAACCCTTACTGATTCCTAAATAAATGGGAGGGGCGAGAGGTGGGGGCAGGTATGAGTGAGAAGGAAATGAATAAGGAACAAAGAGCAGCAGAGAAAATGGAGAAAGCAGCTAGATCCTATGACTGCTTCACATTTTGAAGGGTTCCAGTCCTTGTCCAAACGTATCCTTTAAAGCGAGCCTCCACCCCACCTCCACCGTCTCCCATGAAAATGGTCCCTGCTCCTTGTTACTAATGTGGCTACTGCTTTGGCATTGGTCAGGACTCGTTCATTGCAAGTAACAGGAAGATAACTAATCAGTTGAAGCAAAAAAGCACAGGGACCATGCTTCTGGCGCAGCTGGACATGGCTCTGACAGGGTGCTGTCTGAGCCCCACCTTGCAGTCTGCTCTCGTCTGTGTTTGTTCCAGTCCCGTTCCCCCTCCTGCTGGTGAGGTGGCCACTGGAAGCTCCAGGCTCACTTTGTACTAGCTCATCACCTCAGACCAACAAGCGTTTCTCTTTTCCAACAAAAGTCCTGTGGCTGATGCTCACTGGAGGCCTGAGTTGCTTTCAATAAAGTATGATTAGAAAATTATAGTTATTCGGGCTTGGTCATATGCCTGCCCTTGAACTAGGATCAACCCACACAAACCACACAGGAGAAGAATGAGAGCAAAGCTTTTCTCCAAGCACATTGGGGTTACTAGTTGCTCTCCATCACTTTCCTTGGGTCTTTCTGGATGACCCAACGCCCACGTTAGCCAGCAAGCCACGCAGAGTGAAGACTACAGTCCGAAGGGTCTCCAGAGGCTTTGTTCTCACCAACCGAGTATAAGTGGCAGCAATGGATGCAGCGTCCAGGAAATGTCCTCAGAGGGATGTGCCATGTCCTTCTCTGTCCTTGCTTCCTTGCCTTTGTCCGGAATGTGGTCACGACGGCTGAAGGTGAATAAGGCGCCTGGACTACCGGCCATTTCGGAATGGAGGAGACACGTGTTGGAGCTTGGGTCCCTAACACTGGAGCCACCAGCCCTGACTCACCTTCACCTTCTCCCAGGTGGTAGAAAAGGGAACAGGAGTGCCTTTGACAAACCATAACCCAACATAATCCTCCTCAATCCTTCCAAAGGAAACTCATGGTGCTGCCATGAAAAGGGGTGAGAAGTTCTAGGCAGGCCTGTCCCCTGTCTTACTCCTGAGACACTCTGCCTACCCCATGGTCGTTACTTTGGGTGGAACTTTGAAGACACAAAGCTGCTGGCTCTGGTGTATTAGAATACCAAGAACTTCAGAGTGTACACATCCAAAGGAAAACTAAGTTTAAAACGAAGCCAAGCACAGAGTTAAGAGGAGGAACTACAATCATTTTTCCCCACTAAGATCAAAATGCTGGTCAGAGTGAGTTAATCTACATTTAACCTTGTAACTTTAAGAATGGAGGGCAGAAATAGCATGCTTACTTGTGAAAGTGCCTATTAGAACCCTTTTCAACATATCTGTGTTGACATTTTTATTAACAACTTTAGTGAGGAATTAAATTGTAATCAAACACAGATATGACATGATGCCAATAGAAGGGTTGTCTTGAATAACAGAACCATAGAACTACACATTAGAACCCAAAGAGGTTTTTGAAGTTAATCTTGACTCCCCATTTTACGGTGCGAAAACTGAGGCTCGGAGAAGTCAACCAACTTGCTCCAGGTACACCTGGAATCAAGGGTGAAGCTGTCTGGATTCAATCTTCCTACTGTCTTTTTTTGAATAAATGAAAGTTATATCATGATTCAAGACTCAAGTAGACTTAAAAAAAAATAAAAAACTGGAAGCAGTGAGCTGATGAGACCAGCTATAATGCAATCAGGTCAAATGTGTAAGGACCTACATGCTCGGTCCAGAAAAGCCCACTGTCCAAGCACAGTGTGAGCTGATGTGCCTTAATCAGCAGCACTTGTAAGAAACATTAAAGATGTGAGTTAGCTGTAGGCTTGAGGTGCCAGCAGTGTGATGGGGCTGCAAGAAAGAGATGAAGCAGCCATAGAAACAGTTTGCAGAAGACAGGCCTGAGTCCTGTGAACCTTTCGATCAATCTATACCCGTGATTCCTCCCTCAGTCCCAGGTGTCAAGAGTTTAGAAATGATCTAGACAAATTAGTTGGGCTCTGGGGTGGCATTACAGGGGAGTGGTCAAAGGAAGCGAGGGAACTGCAAAGCACTGTAACAGAGTCACACTGCCTGGCCTCCACCCCAGCTGTCAGTGACTGAGGATGTGTCCATTAAGCCTGGATCTCACTGTCCGTGAATGAGAATGGATAACCCTGTCCCTTTGGAGGTAACGGAGGTAATATATGTCATGTGATTTGCACATTACTGGCACAAAACAAGCACTCCATAAATGTTAGCTACTATCGGGATTAAGGAAGCAGAGGGATGTAGGAAAATGGTAATAACCTGATAGGCTGTGATGAATATTAAACGAGTTAACACTTGCCGAGTGCTTGAAAGAAACTTGGTAGCAATTATTATCTGCAATAGAGGGACTGACCTAAGGTTTCCATGGATGGGCCTGGTTTAGGGGCAAAATATACCCTGACAGGCTGTGGTCCACAGAGCCTGATCAGAAGGATGCTCAGAAGTGTGTGTGTGTGTGTGTGTGTGTGTGTGTGTGGAGGGGAGGGGAGGGAGTGAGGATGGTCACTCAGATATTCTATGGGGGTATTCACTTGACCACCTGGGAAGGGTGGCTTGGCATTGTTATGGACTGACAGCTGCTTTCTGGGCCATGGTCCTTTAGGCCTGTTCTGATGACCCCTGAGTAGGGTGGTCACTCAAGCTTGCTCTGGTCATGGTCACTGAGGCTTGCCTGGGGGCAGAGAAATCATTCCAAGTGAGGTGCTCCTAAGTCATCCCCTCTCTTCCCTTCTCCCTGGGCCAAGGCAGGAGCAAGTCCCTAGTGCCCTGGACCTGAGACCCCATGGGAGCCAGGACAGCTACAGCAGTCCGCCGCTAGGGGTCGGCCGCTGAGAGGAGCCCGCCGGCGCCGAGTCCGCTCCTTTGGGGTCCGGGCACCCCCACGCCCAGCGAGAGGTGGAGTGACTGGGGTGGGGCGCACTCTCCATGGTGTGAGACAGCCAGCCGCGGTGTGAGTCAGCGCGTGGGGGGAGGACGAAGGAGCTCCCTGAATAGCCACGGATTCACACTCCCGCTCCGCTCCTCACGCGTCCCGTCTAGAGCCTGTGCCCCCGTCTCGCGTGTCCCCTCCTGCGTGTGTCCCCGCGGACGCACGGTGCCTGGGCCCCGCTCTGAGTCTGTCCGGGGAGGGGGGGAGAGAGGCAGTGTCCTGTGGTTGTCTGTGCAGGTTAGGGGCTTTCTTCCTCCCACTCCACGTGGGTGCGGGTGTGTCCCGGGTGTCCCTGCCTGTGCGCGTGTCCCCACGGCGGCTCCGCTCACAGGGCAGAGGCTCGGTCCGCGGCCGCGTCTGGATCCGGATGCGGCGCCATCTCCACCCAGCGCCCCCCACTCCGCCCCCGGCGTCCGGAGGCCAGTGTGTGGGGTGCGGGCCCCCGAGGAGCAGGTGCCCACCCTCCCCACACTCGCTGGCAGGGCGCCCGGGGCGCGGCGGGGCAGGCGGGGTGCCCAGCGGACGGAGGGGCGGGCCAGGTCCCGGCGGGCGCGGGCTCGGGGCCGGCGGCTGACGTCAGGCGGCTCCTTAAATAGCGGCAGCGCCGCCGCCTCCCGAGGAGCGGAGCCTCCGGAGCGGCCGCGCCAGCGCCACCGAGCGGCCGCCGCACCGGGCGGGCATGGGGCTGCGGGCGCCAGGCGCGCTCCCAGCGCTGCGCGTCGAAGGGCCGGGAGGCGCCGGGAGCCCCGCCGCCTAGGACGGCGCGATGTGGGAGGCGCTGCGGCCGGAGCCCCGAGCATCGCCCGCCGCCCGCCCCCCGGGCACGGTGCGCGCCCCGCCGGCGGCGCCGGGCAGAGACGGCCGCCCCGCGGCTGACCCGCGTGGCCCGGGCGGCGCCGCCCGAGCCCTCTAGGCGGCCGCAGGGCCAGAGCTCGCCGCCAGCGCCCTCGGAGACCATGCCCCCCCGCGCGGGCCCAGGGAGCCATGGCCCTTAGGGTCCCGGGCCGCGCGGGGCCGCCCCAGGCGCGCAGGGCGCGCAGGCTGCTCTTCGCCTTCACGCTCTCGCTGTCTTGCACGTACCTGTGCTACAGCCCCCTGCGCTGCTGCGACGGCCGCGGCCGCGGCCGCCTCCTCCGCGCGCCCCGCGGCCCCCGCGCGGCCGTTCCGCCCGCGCCCCCGGAGCCCCGGCCCTGCGGCCCCCCGGGGCCGCCGCCCCGCGCACCCGCGCCGCGCCCCGCGGCTTCCAGCCTGTTGGGCTCCCCGAAGCCGGGCACCAAGCGGCTGCCCCAGGCCCTGATCGTGGGCGTGAAGAAGGGGGGCACACGCGCCGTGCTGGAGTTTATCCGCGTGCACCCGGACGTGCGGGCCCTGGGCACCGAGCCCCACTTCTTCGACAGGAACTACGGGCGCGGGTTGGACTGGTACAGGTAAGGGGAGCCCCGCCCCGCGCCCGCTTCCCTTCCTCCCCGCGGGTGCTCAGAGCCTTTTCTCTTCCCTCCACCCCGCTGTGTGTGTGTGTGGTGGGGGGGATATCCAGAAGTTCCGTCTCTTCTCTGGACACGCGGTTTCTGGGATGGCAAAGGGCCCCTGTCCCTGGAGGGAAGGAAGGGCTCTCGTCAACCTCAGGGCGGCAGCGGGCAGCGGGCTCTGGTCCAGCCTTTGGGATGGAGTGCCGTGAGCAGGGGCGGGCAGGGAGGACGCTTCTCACAGCCTCCCGGCCTCCGCGGGCCTTCCTGGCCCTGAGAAGGATGGAAAGTAGAACAAGAGGACTTTTGCGACAGGGCTCTGTGCTGGGGGGTGAGGGGTCCCCTCAGTTGCAGCTGGATGAGCGAGGGCATCGCGGAGGTGCTGGATGAGGACGTTCCTTCTGCAGGCTCACTTCCAGCCCCAGGCTCGCTGCTTTGGCTGGGCTCAGAGCCCGGGTTCCTGGTCTCCCACAGGGAGAGGATGCCTGGATGTGAGGCTTGGCAAATTCCTAAGACACTTTGAGCCTCGGGGGTCTCCAGCGTCACACGGGGCTCAGAAGCAGTGTTTGCCCTCTGGCTCCAGGCCTTTCTCCTGCTGTGTAGTGCCACCCTGCGTGACGCTTCTGCCACCGCCAAGGTGGGCGTTTGGGATGCTGCTGAGCTCTCAGACAAAGATCCGCCGGGTGATAGGGGCAGGCAGTCCACTCCTCCGTGCACTGCTGAGGGTGAGAGTCACCCAGGTTGGTGGGTAGCCTGAAGCTTCTGGAAGGTGGCAGCTGCCGCTGTTCAATGTCCATTTACCTCCCAAGCCCTGTTTGGTGCTGAAGGGCAGGCCTGGCCCATGTGTTGGCTAGAGGGGAGTCCTGGGGATGCTATAATGTACAGGTTCCCCGTAACACATGGCTCACAGACTTCTAGACACCCCCCTGACCCTGTAAAGACTTTCTAGAAAGGTCTGCCTAGGATTGGAACTGGGGAGGGTAACATGGTACCTGCACAGTAGCTGAGGCTAATTTTTAAAATGTGTATAAAAGTAAACCCATTAGGAAGTAGAAAGTCCTAAGTGTATTGGGCAAAGGACAACTTTATTAAAAGGACCCCACGGAGCTCAAAATAGGGGGCCCTGGGTTTGCAAGAAGGGGAGCAACGGCTGACTGCCATCTTTGCCGGTTTGCCTTGAGTGGGCATGGTTGTGGGAGCAAGGGTGGCACATTTGCCATCCTCGGGAGACAAGCAGGCCTGCAGTCTGTCTGTCTCCGGGAGAGCCTGGCTGGGATGGCGGGCCGGGGTGGCCCAGCGCCATTACGGTGGCTCAGTGGAATGGGGTGGCCCAGAAAGGCAGGTCTGGTGCTTTCCAAGCTGTGTCCCACAGGTACCCTCTGGGCATCGGAGGTGAGCAAGGGCAGAGCCGGAGCCTGGCCCCAGGCGGGGACACCAGTGCATGCCCGCAGAGCCCTGTGTGGTCACAGCAGGAGACCCTGGGGGAAAGGCTGGAGGTCATTGGGAAGCCCGTTGCCAGTGTGAAGTGCTTTCTGTGTGCAAGGCACAAAATGCCGGCACCTGGCCGTTACATAGTGCGCCCCTATCCCCCGGCCTGCACAGGCTCTGCGCCCTCTTCCCGCGTCACCGGCGCCGCGCCCCGGGCTTCCTTCCCGGGGCCGTGTCATTCAGGGATGGCTGCTTTTTATTTTTAACCTTGGCATGTGTGATTCGAAGCCAGCTTAGCTGTGAACCTTCGAGATGGAGCCGTGCCTTTTTTTTTTTTTTTTTTTTTTTTAGCACATTTGGATTCTGCTAAAATTCTCAGCTGAGTCTGGGTAGGTTTTATTTAACATCAAGCAGGCTGACAGCTCCACATCTCAGGGTCTGACTTTCCCTCCCTTCTCCCTTCATGTTTCTTAAAGAACAATTAGCCTGGGGGTCTGCTTGTGAATTGCCATCGATGCTAAGGTAATGCCATTTGGATCTGTTTCCATTTGGATGCTGTTTCCATAATTTCCAGAACATTTCTATGTGTGTGCTTTGCCCTTCATCACCACTCAAATAGGAAGCGTTCACTGCAGAAATGAAGGGGGTTTCTGAGGTCCTTTAAAGGCCACGGTCCCACTTGATTCCTGAATTCCACAAGCTGAACAGCAGGGGGCGTGATGCTGCTGCCCCCGCTGTGTCACAGCTGTGAGAACGGGAACCCAAAGAGCTTGTGGAACAGGCTCACAGGCAAACTGAGGAAAGCTAGCATCCGCGGACCACGGAGTCCCCTGGCACGTGTGTGCCAGCACGTGTGCATCCCAGCAGGTCTCTAACCACGGCTCCCACCAGGAAGCCAGGGGCCACTGGCACCTCAGTGATGGACTGTTTTCCAAAAGTGGAGTTGCAGAGTTCCTGGCAGTGGATCTCACATGACTTGTCCCTGCTAAGCCCCTGGGGATAAGCTCCTGGGGCCAAGGCGCAGATTGGATGGACAGTGGGAAAACTAAAAGCTTCACCCTCAACCCAAAGGAGAGACTGTTTGCTGTGGGCAGCCAGATAAGCCAGGAGGTGACAAGCAGTGCCTGAAGGCCGGTGCCACAGCTAGAGGGACACCCTCGGCAGAGACCAGGAGGCAGAATGTGTACCTTCCTTGCTCCCAGCCGGAGCCCACCCTCTCGGGAACAGCCCGGGTCAGCCCCGCCCCCTGCAGTGGTACCTTCCTCAGGGATTTCCTGAGACCCCCTCCCAGAAGCTCTCCCTCACCTGCCCTTCTTGCCTGGGTCCCTTCTTTCAATTTCCTTCCCACAGGGGCAGCTGGGCCTGCAAGTGGGGTCAGCTGGCTGCCTGCCTGGTGAGCAAAGTGAAACCATGCTGAGGAGGGACCGGGCAGCACCTGCCAGAGGCTGGGTGGTCACCTGGGTGCTGTGATGGGAGGCAGAGTGCTCTTTCTAAATCTCCAGGTGCTGGGCATGGGGGCGGGGGGCACCTGCCTAACTCATGGAGGGGAAGGGGGTTGAAGAGTGAATGAAACACCGTGTGGGAGTGCCTGGAACTCTGTGGTCCACGGAGATAGGGCAGAGTGTTACCGCTGCAGCGACTGTCACCTACCCTCACTCCGTACACTCCTGCGACCACCTCGCACTATTAGTATCAGAGAATGATTTCTGCCGGCTGCTCTCACTGAATGGGCGAGGAGGTAACTAATTGCTGGGAAACTCATTCCATGAGACAAGCAAGGGTCCTGGCCTTAAATCTCCTTTCAGTTCTGCTTCGATTTTATTTTCATTTTTGCTCCCTCCCTTCGATAAAAAGTCACTTCACATTTCTCGTTGTCAGTTTGCTCATCTTTAAAGTGGAAATGCTGCCTGACCTGCTTCATAGTCTGTGAGAATCAGTAAGACGCCCAGGTGACGATTTTCCCGGACCTAAGGTTACGCTTAGCAGCCTGCCATCAGCAAGGGCTGGGAGTGAGGCTGAATCGTCAGGCTCCTCATCTTTTTATTTTTTTAATTGATTTCAGAGAGAGGAAGAAAGAGGGGGAGAGAGATAGAAACATCCATGCTGAGAGAGAATCATTGATTGGCTGCCTCCTGCATGCCCCCTGCTGGGGATTGAGCCATGACCAGGAATCGAACCATGACATTCTGCTTCATGAGTTGATGCTCAACCACTGAGCCACACAGCCAGGCCAGGGCTTCGTCTTTTATAAAGAGGTACGAGCTGTGCCTGGTCCAGTGGTTTTTGGCATCTTGGGGAGGCTGAGTTTGCGTTTTTGGTGATGGGTGGGGAGTGTTGGAAGAGGAGGCGAGTTTCTCTAACACTGAAATGCCGGCAAGAGCAGGGCAGCGTGTGCCCCTGACTGCTCGGTGGCTGCACTGGGACAGAGAGCCGTTCTGGAAACGTTAGACTCCCGTCGCCGTGTGTGTATTTGTTCATTGTGGACGGTGTTCTGGGACTGGGTGAGACAGGAAGACACAGTATTTGCCCCAGGGGCAACGTTCACATAAGAAAGAGAATAAAAACACAGAATAAGGTGTATTGCTTTATCCAGCTCACTGCAGCCAAGAATTAATCTTTAAGGACAAACTTTAGGAAGGAATAAAACCGAAGGCAGAGGCCAGGGAAATAGTTAAGACACAGAAGGCTTGAAGCATCTTTAACAAAATGATTAAGACACACACACTTTTCCGCGCTATTGAGGGCACAGATGCCTGGGCGGGCACCCCGCACACACCACTGCCTGTCCCTGCAGACTCACCCCCGTAAGGCGTGTCCCAGCCTCGGTCCAGGAGGGTGTCGCACACACTGATTAAATGGAACCGCTCATAAATCCCCGCTCGCCTGGCAGCCCCTTCGCGGGAGCACACTGGCGACACAACGTCCCTCCACGCGCCCAGCTCTGGCCAGGCCTGGAAGGCGTGCAGAGTGGGCGAGCAGGACTGTCTTTTTGAGCAAAGACAGCTTTGCTCCCCAGAGCTCCGAGGGTCAGTGGAAGAGGTTGCAATGAAATAATTAAAAAAGCACAGCTTTCCCCAACGGTTAAGGCTGTTAGGTTAAAATGCGAAAATATCACCGACCCTGGGTTCTAAAAAGCATACCCCTCACATTTAGCATCTGACATTAGGGTCTACCTGACGGTGGTGGGGTCTCAGCCTCCTGAGGTACCAGCTTTCCGGGGGTGGGGGGGACCGCTCCCAGAGGCCATCTGCCCGGAGACTGCTGGCGACGCCTGCTGGGCGGCCCCGCTGCTTGGGGTCTCTGCAACCAGCAGGCCTCTCTGTCCAGGGAGCTGGCCGTTTGGGTGCTGATGGTGACGCTGCCCTCTCCCTGAAGGCGCCTGTCCTGAAATGAGGGAGCACGGGGGCTGATGCCCACCGGCGGGTGGGACCCGTGTGGCCTGCTCTTCACCGCGGCTAGCCTCCAGCTGCTGCAGGCCCCCGGCCGCCCAGGGAGCGGGCCCTGTGCTTGCTGGTGCTCCCCACACAGGCATGGGGGGCAGAACCGCCCCTTCCCGGGAGAGCCCACACCTCATTCTCGAGTGGCCGAAAGCAGGGAAAGTGGCCGAAAGTTGGGGGTCCCCTAGGGGCCTCTGCACCGAGGCCTGAGGGGCAGGGGGGTAAGCGCGGGCTGAGTGGGCCTGGAGGGTCTGAAAGGCCAGCCTACCACTGGGACTCGCGGTCCTCCAGGCCCACCTGGGCAGGTCCTCCACTGAGCTGTCAAACGCCCACCATGGCAGGCTCAGCGCCAGGCCGGCTCTGCCACTGTTCTCTCAGTGGGTGATGGCAGTGATGGGCAGAAGTGCTCTGTGGCCCTGGGCAGCTTGACGAGGTGGAAAGCCACCAGCGAGGGGAAATGGCAGCATTCAGAGGGAATTGCTGCCCGTCACGCCCACAGCCGGCCGGCAGGGGTGCTGCCATGCTCTTCCAGAGCCAGGGCAGGGGCGGTGGTTCCTGCTGTCCACCTCAGTTTCTCCTCCAGCTGCAGCCAGAGGCACGCACAGGGGAGCTGCTCCGCCCGGGAGAGGCCCTCTGGGCTCTGGGTGGGCATGGCTCCCCTGCCCCTGACGGCTTCAGATGCCCTGGTGCTGCCTTCCTGATCCCTGCCCGCCTGGCACGTCCTCTGTGGTTATTCTCTTACTACCACTGGGTGAGCTAACACATTCAAAATTGTAATCTTCCCATAAAGAACGGGATCACTTTCCCTTCGGTGTATATACCTTAGAATAGAAACGATGGTCTCCTAATGCAAACTCCAGGAGTGACCGAGGAGAGCTAATGAAAGTGCCCTGGTTCCCGCCCAGTCCGCCACGCCCCCTTTCCCTGGGAACTCCGGTCCGTTTTGTGTGCCCCCCCAGGCGTAAGCACAACACACATCGTGCAAATATAGTTAAAATGCATATTTTTAAAAACAACCTCATTTGAAAATCATCCTAAATGGAAAGCCAGTGTTACTTAGAAAGTAATCGTAAAAATACATAGATTGAAAACAAAACAGTGCTCTTGGATGTTGTGGCCTGAGGAGGCCGAGAGGCCCAGGCCTGCCTGCCTTGTTTAAAGGAGCTGTTTCGTAACGACCAGTCAGAGCAGTTAAAGAAACACCAGCAATGCCAGGCGCCCCCCCCCCCCCGCCCCCCCTAATCAGCCAGCGTGGGAGTGACGTGGGAAAGCTGCTGAGGTTCGGCGAGGGGCAGTAGGTCTTTGTGGAACCTAAATCACCGGGATGGGTGCAGGCCAGCCCCAGGGACCGGCTGGAGTCTGCAGAAAGCCCAGCTCAGTGCAGCCCCTGTTTCCAGCTCTCAGTTCTTTGATGTGTTAATGAAGGAGGAGACAAGCCAAAGGAAAACTCAGGACAAACATGAGCATTAGGAAAAGCACTTTTCCCTGGCTGTGTGGCTCAGTTGGTTGGGCATGGACCACTGAAGGGCTGCCGGCTCAGTTCCCAGCCAGGGCACGTTCCCACGTTGAGGGTCCGGACCCCTATCGGTGTTTATGGAGGCAACCCACCCATGTTTCTCTTTGACATTGATGTTTCTCTCTCTGCCTCTCTTTAAAAATAAGGAACATTTTTAAAAATGTATTTTGACTTGCAGTAGTTGCGAGATAGTGACCTTCAAAAGAGCCGGGCTCCCGACGCAGCAGCGTGGCGGTGTGGAGGTTTCTCCGCCGCTCTCTGGTGGAAAAGCAGCAGCGTCCGCTCGACTGTCTCCCTAGGCGGTCCGTACCCACAGGCTCAGGTTGCAGAGGCAGCAGCAAGTTAAGGGGAAGGGGCCCGTGCCTCTTTAAAACTGATGAGGCTCATCGAAAAGAATGGCCTCCGCCACCTGCGACAGCATGGGTGGACCTAGAGGGGAAGGTGCTGAGCGAAGTCAGACGGAGAAAGACAAACACCATATGATCTCACGTATGTGTGGACTCTAATGAACAAAATAAACTGGCAAGCAGAATAGAAACAGAGGCCTGGAAGCATGGGCAGACTGGTGGCTGCCAGAGGGGAGCGGGGTGGAGGGGAAAGAGGCGGGATTAGGAAGGACACACTGGCAGTCACAGAAGAGCCACAGGTGAAGTACAGCAGGGAACAGAGTCAGTAGTGTTGCAGTTACTACGGATGTGCCATTTGAGTACTGGAAATATATAGATAGCTAACCACTGTGCACATACCTGGAGCTAATATAAAATAATACTGAATGTCATCTGTAATGGAAAGAGGAGATAAAACTGTTGAATGAGGATTTAAAGTTAGAAACAGCAAAGTGTGAGGCCCACTTGGTGTCTTTAAAAGCCAGGCTGCCAGGTTGTGCTCCGCTCTGCGCGCCAGGCGTGAGGCTGGGGTGTCCCAGGTCAGTCCCTTCGTTCTCTCCACGGTGTCATCTCAGCCAGGGAAGAGGGAAGTGCTGTGTCCCTGGACACAGAAAGGAGTGCCCGGACGTCCTGTATGTTCATTGGAAGCAACTCAAGGGCGTCTGAGAGCAGCCCCCAAGCTTGCCTCTCGTCGGGCAGGGGGCCATCGGGGCGGAAGGGAAGGCCGTGCGAGCTCAGGGTGCCCTGGCTTCGGCTCACTGCTGGGTGTGATGTGGCCAGGAGCAGCACGGATGTGGCCGGGATGTGAGCAGTGTGATGTGGCCAGGCCCCTCGGCTGGCTGGGAGCTGCCTGTGGGGGGAGGGCAGCAGAGGCATGGATGAGAGGCCCTCGAGGGAATGACAGGATGGCATTGCAGCAGTGATTCAAAGTGTGGGCTCTGGAATCAGATGAAGAGTGGAGACCTCAGTTCCACCTCCTGCCCGGTATGTGTCCAACCACCCTCCACCCCCCAACCCCCTACACACACACACCCTCCCCCGCCGTGGCCTCTGTGCCTCAGTCACATGGGGACATCACAGTACCTGCCACTCGGGCTGCTGCGGGGAGGACAAGCCTGAGAATGTTACCATGCTCAGCAATGGCATGTGGAAGGTGTCCATGCATGTTAACTGTCATTGTTGGTCACTGACTTCAGACTTTTGCTGAGCTAAGTGCTGAGGATCTAGAGATGAATGGGACGCAGACACTCCACTGGGGTCATTTACGTGCTCATGGAAGTTTTTACAGACGTCAGATGCTTGCAGGTACCATAACAGAGATACAGGCAGAGCTCTAGCAGGAAGAGGAGACAGAAGCACCTGCGGGGTCTGGGAACACGTCCTGGAGGAGGTGACGTGTCACTGGGTCCCTTGGGCAAAGAGGAGGACTTTTGCAGGGGACAGTAGTCATGTGAGGATGTTTTTTGTAAATATATTCATCCCATGGTTTCCCCTTTGCTTACAATCAAATCATAAAATAAAGTTGGTTCAGATTACTTGAGTTCTGCCTGCATTTATTGACCACATGCTGTATGCCAGGCACAGAGCCAAAGCCTGGGAAAATGAAGATGAGAAAGAAGAGTCTCTTTAATGAGCTGAAGAAGTCCGATAGCAAGACTGGCTGAGAGAGAGAGCACTGCTGGACTTGGGGTCACCGAGGAGGGGCCCCCTGGGGCAGGTCAGAGAGGCTGCGGGAGGGTGGGCGGGGAGGGGGGCTGGAGCTTCCGCTCTAGGGGTTGCACTGCTGTGGCCGGGACCTGGTGCTTCTCCTCTTGTGGTCCCAGCTCACAGGTCACTCACACACCTTCCGGGGCCGTGCTGCTCCCGGCCTCATCACCTGTTTTATTTGCTCCGTCCTCGCTGCAGTCCCAGATTATCCTGGGCTTTGTTTCTTTCTCCACTCTCCCCCAATAGACTCGAAAGTCCCTGAGAGCAGGGATCTTGTCTGTCGTGCTCAGGCCTGAGCCCCAGAGCCAGAACGGTGCCTGGCAAACAGTGGTGCTCCATCACAGCTGCTGACTGTAGACAGTTGGCTGAGGGACGAGTAGGAATCGGCGGGTCTGCGCCGAGGCTGCACGCTGGCCCCGCTCTCTGTAGGCTTTTCACGCGGGTCTCAGAGACGGTGAGAGCGAGGATCCGGACGCTCTGACCCAGCCTCATCACCCAGGTGTGCACGGAGCACTGCTCTGTGCTGGGTGCTGTCAGCGTCCCCGGGGAGGGGGCACTGAGAACAGCCCTGCCCATGCTGTGGGTGGCAGCAGAGGGACAGAGACGGACACGCATATCATACCCATGGCACTGGGACCCGCAGGGCTGCGGGGAGCGCGAGGGGAGAGGCGGCAGGAGGGGCAGGTCTAGGCAGGAGGGAGGGAAGGGCTCAACTGGGAAGGGGCTGTGCAGCCGAGACCTTACACTTCCCAAGGCTCTGGGCTGCCTGTGGGGGGTGGAGGCAGGGAGCTGGTCAGGAGCTTTTGCAGTGACCACGCGGGGGGTGACTGCAGGATGCCAATGGATGCGGGGGGCAAAGGCGGCCGTGGTGATGACCTCTATGAAGGGTTTGACGTCTCTCCAGGCCTCACAGGTGACGGCTGGAGTTGTGTTCTAACCTCCTTCCCAGGCAGCCCTGGGGGAGCGGCAGGCCCATCTGTAGGTGCCCTGAACCAGCGGAGAGGCCTGTCCTGTGGGAACTCAGAGGCTTCCGGGCCCGCGGGCAGGTGGCGGGTGGCACAGCCCCTTTCTGGGGCTCACTGAGGCCTTTTATAAGGCACACCTCCTAGGCTCCCTTTTAGGTTCTAGGGCAGGTGGGTAGCTTTGTCGCAAACCAGAAAAAGGCGCACGTCATTCAGCGTCTCACCCTTGTTCCAGCCTCTGGGACACGCAAAGCAAGGGAGCTGCTGGATGACATGCCTGGCTCAGGGATTTGTGGGTGTGGTTTCCTCCCATAGAATGGAGCCCCGGAATGGTTTCCTGCGAGCTGCCTGGGACGCGCGCCCCACATCCCCCAGGCTGCCGCGGGGGAACGCACTCTGCTTTGGCAGCCTCTGCCTGCCGAGCTGCTTTGTTGGTTTTAAGGAAGATGTGCAGTCATCACACAGTTTCCCTTCTGCTCCAGCGGGAAGGCTTAACGTGGAGGGCATTTCCCAGGATCAGCCCGCGTTTCCAGAAGTGGCTGGTAAGCCCTCCCCGCTTATTGCCCCTTCTGGTTGAAGTGCTGTGGAACCTGAATTATTAATTCCGTGAAAAATGGGTTAAGTCATTGCAAAGCTCTGTGGTGGCAAACTTGTACTTGAAGCTCCTTTCTTGTATTTTCTCTGCGAACCAGCCATCGGGGCCACGTGGCCACTCTGCCAGCCGCTGCTCCGGGAGGAAGAGAACTGACTTCGTTCCATTGTTCTCCCTGCCAAGGACAGAGCGGGAATGGGCATGGGGACTGCGGGAGGTCCTGTGCCAAAGCCGTTTCCATGGCCCTCAAACCCGGACTCACTCAGAGGGCAGCTGAGCACACAAGGCTGTCCGCAGCCCGGAGCCCGAGCCGGGCCATTGAGGCGGCCGCTGCCCGGGGAGCGAGGGGCGGGCGGCAGCCCCACGCCGCCCTGCGCAGGCTGCGGGCTGGGCGCAGTGACTGCTGGGAGCAGTGATGGCGTCACGGGTCCCACATCCCAGGGACTCTGGGCGCGAACAGAAAGAAGGAAGCTGGCTGTGGGACCATGGGGAGGAGGAGGAGGCGGGTTGTCCCATTTAGAGAGAGTGCTGGTCCCATGGGGGGGGACAGCTAGTCAATCCCCACAGGCTTTTTGCCATCCCTCTTTGGCCAGATCTTCTAGGTTTTGTTTTTTATTTAAGAAAAAAGCTTGAAATATGGCATTTTTAAAAATGTTGTGTCTGACTGACTCACGGCTTTGGGAGAACACATGGACCCAGCAGGACACACCTGTGGCGGTGTTTCTGTCAGTGTTCCTCGGGCCCTGCGAGGCCGGCCTCGGGGCGGGCCTTAGCCTTCACCTGCCTCAGGCGAGCAAGGGGGAGGCGGCCCTTTCTCAGCGTGGCTCCTCCTGTTCCCGCCCCCTGAGGCAGTGGGCCCGGGCTCAGCGCTCCTTAGGCCCTGCTCCTGGGATGTGCGTGGAGGAGGCACGGCCTCACCCTGCTGACGGCTGTGCTGGGAAGAGAGGCCTGACGTGGACAAGGGGAGAAGAGGGGGTCTCCCAGGCTGGGGGGCCGAAACCCCTACTGCTCCTCATGTCACTCACGCTCGTGCCCCAGAGTCCCTGGGGATGTGGTGTTTGAGATGCCACCACTGCTCCAGGCTGCCCTCCCAGCCCCTCTGCAGCTGGTCCCTGTGCCCGGCCCTCAGTGCCAGCTCAGGCAGCGCACGGCACCCACCCTCCTGCACAATGCCCTCCCTCCCTCCCTCCCACACCTCCCCCTCCCTCCCTCCCACACCTCCCCCTCCCTCCCTCCTTCCCTCCTGCACCATGCCCGCCCTCCCTCCCCCTGCCCTCCCTCCCTCCCACACCTCCCCCTCCCTCCTTCCCTCCCTCCCTCCCCCCTCCAACACCCCACCCTTCCTCCCTCCTCCCTCCTTCATCCTCCCTCCCCCCTCCAACACCCCACCCTCCGTCTCTCCTCCCTCCTTCATCCTCCCTTCCCCCTCCAACACCCTCCCTCCCTCCCTCCCTCCCTCCAACACCCCGCCCTCTTTCCCTCCCTTCCTTCTGCATGGTGCCCTTCCTCCCTCCGCTCTCCCTCCCTCCTCTCTCCCTCCCTCCCTCCCTCCCATGCCCCACCCACCTTCCCTCCCTCCCTCCCACCCTCCAACACCCCGCCCTCTCTCCCTCCCTTCCTTCTGCATGGTGCCCTTCCTCCCTCCCCTCTCCCTCCCTCCCTCCCACGCCCTGCCCTCCATCCCACATGGTGCCCGCCCTCCCGCGGCGGCTGCCATGCTCGATAGGGCAGAGGTGCTCAGAGGTGCCTGTTTAGAGGCGAACTTGCTTGTGTGGCCGTGGGCACCCTGAGGGGGTGGCGGGTGCGGCTACAAGTCCAGCCTGGAGAGCGGCCTAGCTGGCAAGGAGGGGCTGCGGGGGGGCCAGGAAGGGCAGCGGAAGGAGCTGCTGTTCCCTGGACCAGTGGGCACCTGCGGGTGACGGTGACGGAGCACCTCCGGATGGCGGTGCCACGGGGGCTGGAGGGGGAAATGGCGGGGCAAAGGGCAGCTGCCCCTCAGGGGGACGGGTTGTGCCGGAGGTGGCGGGTTCCCTTTCGTGGACCTGACGGCGGAGCGGTGGTGGGAGAGCTGGGGGAGCCATGGCTTGTCCTCCCCAGGCACCGTGTCATCCAAGTTCCACCTGAAGGCTACACCTTGTTCCTCAGCCTGCAGCCTTCCGGGTGCACCTAGAAAGACGTCATCTCCTTTGCGTGGTATTGTTGCCCACTCATGCCTTTTGACTTAACTTATTTACTTAAACATGAAACTTTGAGTCACCATCCTAAATGCGAGTCCCCCTTGTTGGAAAGGGAGTCGTCATGGAAACCAAGCGATGCACTGAAGTCCCAGCCTCACTGCTGCCTGGGCCGTGTTCTGCCCGAGGCAGCCCGTTTTCCTGATAAAGACAGAATCACGCTGTGAGGGGTGTTAACGATGTGTCAGCACTCAGACCGTCTCCATGATGTAATCTAGCACGGGTGGAATGAAAAAGGGAAGGCAATTATTTCCCAGTGATGTGGTGATGTGGCTCTTAAAGCCAGGCCTGTGCGCCACCTGAACGTGTTTTTAACCACTGGCGCGTCATGCCCCGCACTTCGGGCAGTGCCAGCCTAACCACCCAGGTCCTTCTTGCTTTGAGGTCACCGGGTCATTTTATCCACAGCGCGGGGCCTGGCGGACACTCCAGAGTCCGGGGGTTTGCGAAGCTGTGGTTGCAGTTTAAGTGCCGGTCGGTGGGGCATCCTGGGGGAGCGAATCCTCGGAGGAGCAGCGGGAACAGACCAGCCACGTGGTGTTTTCAGGCCTTTTCCGGGGTCAGTTTCAGATAGTTTGGGACTCTGGGTTTGATAAGCTACAGTACGTGCTCTTGAAGATATTACCTGAGGCCTAACACAAAGTTTCCTTACAATCCCAATGTCCGTGACCCAGGCAAGCCTTTATTTACTGTTTCTTAAAAAGCTGAGAAGGTCGGTTCTCAAAGGCTTTGTGCAAGTGAAAGGAGGGCTGCGCTGTAGGATGCCATTTACCCCTGTGACACTCAGAGCAGAGAGGCTACAGGACAGAGAGCACCCTGTGGGCCCCTGTTTGGGGGGCCGGGGGCCGGGGCCGGGGGGAGGAGGGAGGTGGGTGCTGTGACCATCAAGAGGCAGGTGAGGGAATTGGAGGTCATGGAATATTCTGCACCCTGAATGTGTGGTAGTCACATGAATCTACACATGTTACAATTCATAGAGCTGAACACCAGTTAAAAAGTCGGTCTTCTGTAAGATACTTTAAAATATAAAATAAAAAGTAAAATTTTATATTAAAACACCCATGTGCCCTGGCCAGAGTGGCTCAGTTGGTTGGAGAGTCGTCCTGTGCACTGAAAGGTCATGGGTTCGATTCCCGGTCAGGTCACATACGTAGGCTACAGGTTGGATCCCCAGTTGGGGTGCATAGGGGATGCAAAGCAGTGCTTGTGCTCGCTCTCTTTCTCTCTCTCTCTCTCTCTCTCCCCCACCTCCTTTCCCCTCACTCTAAAATCACTTAACATGTTCTTGTGTGAGGATTACAAAATAGTAATAATAAAAGTTAAAAATTAAAACATCCACGATTAGACAACTCAGCTACTGAAGGGCATCATACACCCCTCAGTAGTGGTTCCTAATTGTCAGAGACCGAACTCCCAATTTTTCTAGTTCACAAACCTCCGGAACGTTCATCCAGGTTATTTGTTAGAATCAGGGATAGTAATGGCCTTTAAATTTTTCCTATCACATGCCCACACTCGTGACTGACACTGTGGTCTGAAGCAAAGGTCCAGAAGATTCCATTTAGGTCTGGGGCCACCAGCATGTCTGTCATGGTTATAAGCAGCCCAAGGATTGAGCTAGAAGCATCCCCCTGTCCACCCCACCTCCACCCTGAGCCAACTCAGCAGGGACAAAAAGCTCCTGGAACGTACCTATCCAGCCAGTGCCGGGAGGAGCCGCCCCAGACGACAGACCCACACTTTCTTCTTCCCAGCCCTTGGTGAGGACCCCATGCTCCCACAGCCCCCCTGCCACAGACGCCACTCCAGCCTCTGCTAAGGTGGCCTCCAGTTGTGTCCTCTCTTCCCGTGGCATCTGAGATCGGGTACAGAGACCACGTGACCAGCACAGTGCTCATTGAAGCCTGACGTGGTCCTGGTATGGATGCCACGGCGCCCTGTGACACCACGCCCCCCAACCCCCGGCTTTATTAAGTTGGCTGATTGGGTTTCTTTTCCTTGGGTGACTACGTCACTGTCTGGTTGGTTGGGTAGAAGTCACCTGGGCTGGAGGCAAAAACATGAGTGTAAGCACCTGTAGGTGGTAGTGGAACTCACAGAAGTGGCTGCAGTAACTCAGGAGCCTGTGTGGCTGACGAGGGAGGTCCAGGTGGGGTGTGACCAGGAAGTAATTTAACACAGTGAAGGGGATGCAGTGATGGGAAGGTGGAGTGTGGGGCAGTTGGGTCGTAAAGCTCGGTAGACCAGGAGTGTGTGCGCAGTCAGTTCGAGGGCCACTCTCGACGCCTCTTCTGTGCCAGCTTCGGGGAGAGCTGGATTACGTTGTCTGGTGCTACCACTTCCCAGTGACTGGTCTGCTTGGTTATTCGTAGTAACCAATTTCAAAAGTGATGATCATGCTACTTATCAAGACATCTGGCATCTGTTATGGTCACCATTGTCCCCAGCATATAAATACTTGTACTTTTTTTAATTATAATCCTATCTAATAAAAAGGGAATATGCTAATTGACCACCACACCCTCACAAAGATGGCAGCACCCACAGCCAATAAAGAGGGATTATGCTATTTGACTGCCACACCCTCACAAGGTGACGACACCCAGTCCCCTCAGCCCCGCCTCATCAGCCTCAGTCCCCCAGCCCTGCAGGGGAAGGCAGTTGGAGGCAATCGGGCAGACAGGGGAGCAGTTAGGCATCCATTAGGCTGGCAGGGGAGTGGTTATCAGGCTGGCATGCAGAGTGGTTAGGGGCAATCAGACAGACAGGCAGGTGAATGGTTAAGAGCAGTATTCCTGGATTGTGAGAAGGATCCCAGATTGGAGAGGGTGCAGGCTGGGCTGAGGACCCCCTCCCCATGCATGAATTTCATGCACCAGGCATCTAGTTTATAAGTAAATAAGTAAGCAAATAAGCAAATAAAGTTATATCCACATGGTGCAGGCAGCTTGGCAGCTAAAGAAATATACACTGGATTGAAAGTTCTGAAGCTATCGCTCAGTTAAAAATAACAAGGTGAAGAACACATGCTCTCTTACACGGAGAAGGTGGGAAGGAACAGTGTGTATCCCAATGTGCAGAAGTTAGTTCTGAGAGGACACACAGGAGGAGACTAACAGCAGCAGGTCGTGGGGAGCTGGGTGCACAGGGCCAGAGGGGGCTCCTCCCTGCCTGCTAGGTGTGGGAGCCATGTCAGTATATCCTTCGAAAATTAAAATGAGAATTGTACATTGTGGGAAAGTAGGAAATCGATAAAAGAATTAGAAAGTTACCCAAAACTGTACTTCTGGTTGTAAGTGCTGTTAGAATTTTCTTTATACCATTTGAGACAAATCATGAGTATGTCTTATATACCACTTTACATAAAGATACATACATGTTTATTTTATTATGTTTTAGACATCGTTTTATAACTTACAATACATTTAATAGCATGGCATGGCTGCCTTGCCGTGACAGTAAGTGTGGGTCTACAGAATTATGTTCAGCACTTAGCTCTGTAGCCATACCATTAGCTATTTAACCAAATCTAGCAATGGAAGTTAGGATGGTCCCACATTTTATTATTAAACAATAAAAACGACAGTAGCAATTCTGTCTGTTTCCAGGCTCGGGAGAAATCTCTCGCAGAAGAATTGTGGGTTTGAGAAGAAGCCTGCTTACACACAGACACACTGGCTTTGCCACAGTTTCCCCCACCCTCCCCCAGCCCCACCCCTCCACCCGCCGGGACCGCCTTTCAAAGCGGGTGCGAGCTGGTCGGTCTTTGCCGTCTGATGCATGAACATAGACTCTTTAACTGGAAACTCCTGGCTGCTTTTAAAAATGTTTACTGCCCATTTGCAATTTATTTTCTGAGATGTTGGTTACTGTTTTTCCTGCTGGAGATTTTTATTTTTATTTATTTTAAAAGGGGATGCTTCATGCTTGAGGCTCCTATTTGGGTTGCCTCTCACTGTCATCATCTCAGACATGTTGCTGGTGGGCGAACAGATGTTGGCTGCCTTTTAGCTTCTTGTCTCTCCGTAAAGGAGTTCACATGTTCTGTGTGTTCTGATTATCAAGATATTTGGACATTTTTCTGTCTGTCATTTATTTTGTCCATTTTCGTTGTTCATTCCCTCCTTTCCTGACTCTCTGTTATTGAATTAGTGGGGAATTCTTTTTTCTTTTTCTTTACTGAAGGAGCAGTGGTTTACAGCATTATAAAACTTTCAGGCGTGCCACCGAACCTGACGTCTGCACCCCCAGGCCGGGCCACAGCCGGAATCCAGCTGCCGAGGCGCTGTGCCACGCCACCGCCAGCTGTTTGCCCGCCCCCTTCCCTCTGCTAACACCCATCTGTGGGCAGCCTCTGGGAGCTCTTCTGTTCATTTTTGAGAAGATTCCACATATAAGTGAAATCATCAGTACCTGTCCTTATTTTACTTAGCATAATACCTTAAGGCCGTCCGTGTTGTCGCAAATGGCAGGGTTTCTTATGATTTCAGCCATCATTCTCAGGGCGGAATAATAGTCCTGTATACACCCGTGTCATGGCTACTGTGGCCTTGTGGTTATTACCTCTCGTAAAAAGTCTTGGAATTCCTGGCGTGAGTTAAATGCATCTGCAGGTCCGGTGCCAGGACAGATTTCTCCTATTTTTGTCACTAGCAGGACAGGGAGGTGGCGGGAAGCTGAAGCTGGCATTGTAACCGTCTTATATGTCCTGGAGCTACGGGCTCATTTGCGGGGGTTTCTCCCTGGGAGCTGGATCTGAATTCTTGGTCTTATGGACAGTCCCTTTCTCCTCTTTGCTGCCTCACACCATCGAGCCTTCAGTGCTGCTCTGTCTCGACGAGGGGGACAGGGTGGCCTCATCGGTCCAGAGTTCTGGAGCGTCCCCTATCCCCAGCACCACTCACACCGGCTCCTTATCGGTACAGCACGGGGCGTGGACACTCTTGACCTTGCCATAGGTCTGAGTTTGGATTTTCCAGAAACCAGAGAGGAGCCAGGAATGTGAGCACAGTAGTTGGTTTAGGAGGTGACCCCTGAAGGCAGGGTGAGGGCGTGGCAGAGGGACACGGGCGGGGAGGTCGATTCTGAGAGCTGCCGGCCCTGTGGTGCTAGGACCGTCCCCTGGGGAGCCTCGGGGATGCTAGGGAGCCTCAGCCTTGTCCCTCCAGGAAGCTCACTGGCTGAGCGTTTCCCCGGGGTGCTTTCTTTCTGGTGGCCCTGCCTGGCCTGTGTGGGAGGAAGGCTGCACCTCGGCCTGGGGAAAGCCGGACAGCCGCAGGAGGGGCCGGGGCCTGCGGCCGGGCGCTGTGGGTTCGCAGGGCCCAGGGCAGGTGGAGGGGTTGGGGGCGGCACAGCGGATCTGACAGCGCAGCAGCCCTCTTGCTCAGGAACTCGAGAAGAAGCCCGGTTCTCAGACTTGAAGGGCTCCCCAGGCCCAGGACCTCAGCACCCCAGAACCTACTTGGCTGCTCAGTACTGATCGCTCAGCAATGACCTTGAAGCCCAGTTTCCAGGTGGACTCGGTCTGGACAGAAGATCCCATTCTCCTCCGACCATGGTCTCTGCTGAAGGCGCCTGTCCGGCTGGGGATGCTCTGCCTGCTTCCCTCCAGGCCTCCTCCTCCGGGCGGGCCTCCTCCTCCGCTTCCGGGGCTGCCGCCCCTGTGCGGGCGGCCGGGCCTTCACACAGGAACACAGCCTGTTCCCCTGAGGGCCCAGTGACACTCGCAGCCCTGCCCCCAGGGAGAGCTGCTGGGCAGAGCCTCAGCGCTGGGTCAGGGATCCATGCGCTGGATCCGGGATCCATGCTCCGGGCCCAGGAAGTGCGTCAGCTGCTCGGGCTGGGGTAAGGACGCGGTGCTCCTACTGCTCCCACCTGTAACTCTGAGCGTTCGCCCGGACCGTGTATTCTGAGTGGATCTGAAAGGAAAATAGAAAGTAAGTGCAAGAACATGGCCAGAATCTGGGGGTCTCCTGTGAGGGCCTGAACCTGGCGTCAGGGGCTTACAGGTCGCTGTCTGCCACTAGCATCTCTGAGCAAAACCGAGGGAGCTGGTGGCCGGGGCGGGGTCCGCGCTGCTGGCCTGTGGCTGCGGCTCGCAGGCCAACCGAGCACCCTCAGGGCGCAGGAGGCTTTTCCACAGTTGGTGGGGCTCCTCGGCTGCAAAATGAGTCCTTAAAAGTCACGCCGCCCCTGCGCCTCCTTGGCTGCCCTGCGCCCGTGTTTCCTCCAGTCCAGGTGGCTGTGGGAGCAGTTCGGCCAGCCGCCTTGCTGGGGAGGCGTCAGGAAGAGCTGTCGATTAGGTGTCCTCAGCTGCTGACGCTGGAGCCGCATTGAGGGCAGGGCAAGGGCACAGAACGGGCAAGACTGTGGCTGAGAGGACAGCGGCCTGCAGAGGCTGGGCTCCCGAAAGTCTCCTCTCCTCTTACCAGCTGGCAGGGCGGATGGGACGAGTGTCTGCCAGGCGCTCCAGTCCCATCGAGAGCCCAGGGAATGCTGCTTCTTCCCAGGAAATCCCGCCTGGGCCTCATGACCCCAGGACTCCGTGTGCACCAGCCACGCGGCCAGCACTGCCCAGCCACCAACCCCGCCCCTGCTCCCCGCACAGCAGCCTCTCCGCCCCTCCTGTGACTCCCTCCCGATGACCACCCGCCTCCTCGCGATGCTGAGCGACCGCAGTACCTGCCGTCGCTGTGACACGAAGCACACACCTGCCGCTGGCCACCTCCTCTGTGCATGGAAAGCGCTGGCACCGTGGCACGGAGCTCTGGTTGCTGAGTGAACAAGGATGTCTGTGTGAGTGCGGGCAGGCTCAGCAGCTCCAGGCTGGGAGGGAGTGACCGCCCTCAGGCAGCGGGAAGGAGCTGCTAAAAGGAACAGGAGTGTCAGCATGGAGGCGTGCGACAGCGTTCTTCTCCGCCTGTAGCTGGAGTAGCGCTGACTGCACCGCCCGTCAGTCACATCGATAACCTGGGCCTCCCCTCGCAGCGGTGTTTCTCAGGCTGCACCTTTCCTGCACGGAACGGTGGCTGGGCCTCCGTGAGCTCAGCGAACAGCTCTCTCCACGCCGTTCCTCTGCTCAGGCAGCTCTGTATTTTTCTGCAGATGGCACACTTTTCTCCCTTTCACCAAAGATTCCGAGACGCCCTCCAGGGAGAAGGGAGTTCATCCTGTGGGTGCTTCTAGCTTCCCTTTGCTTATCCATTTCCCTGGGAATGGGGTGGAGGCTGTGTTCCCATCCCCCTCAAACTGAAAAATACACACACGTCACAGTTTCAGACAATTCCCCTTCCTGTGATGGAATCAACTGTGTCTAAATTTGGCCTTCTCAGAGAGCTGTCTTCTCACCTCAGCTTCTTCATGTAAACAGGGATGGCCACTTTCTGGAGGGGGGGGGGGGAACAGCAACCCTCAAAGTTGTGCAAACTAAGACAAAGAGTAGCCTTTAACTTTACTCAGAAGCCCGTTTCCGCCCTGGCCGGGTAGTTCAATTGGTTGCAACATCACCCAAAAGCACCAAGGTTATGGGTTTGATCTCTGGTCAGGGCACGTACAAGAACCAGCCAATGAATGCACCAATAAACGGAAAAACAAATTAATGTTTCTCTCTCAAATCTGTCAGTTTCTTCTTTTGTTGTTGATGTTAATCCTCATTAGGAATATTTTTTCCATTAATTTTAGAGAGAATAGAAAGGAGGGGTTAGGTGGAAAAAGGTGGGAGAGACCCACATCAATTGGTTGCCCTCTCATGCACCCCAACCCAGACAGGGAATTGATCCGAATTGAACCCAGGACTCTTCAGTTCGAGAGCCAACACTCTAACCGCTGGAACAAGTTGTTTTCTGTGATAACACTGGCGCCCAGAGGAAGCTGAGGTGACGGTGCCGTGCACGTGGGGTCTTTGACAGCAGAGGTGGCGGAGCTCTGTCCCGGGGGGGTGGCCTGGTGCCCAGGGTGCCTGATTTCCTCCTCACGTTGACTTCACGCCACCTCATTTCCTCTGCTCCCGCCCGGGGTCACCTCCAGCCCAGGCTGCGTAGATTCCAGAGACATCACTTGCTTTTGCAAGTGCCCAAAGGGGCTCACAAAACAAGGACCCTTCGCTGTGTCAGGTGCACTGGGAGGCAGCAGCAATGCCATCCGGCTGCCGAGAGTGCGAACTCACCACTTCCCCATGCCCTGCCTCACGCCCTTCGGAGAAATGTCCCTGTTGTCTAGAATTTATCAATATTTTATCTTCTTCCCACAAAACACAAGAACCTTGGGTGTTCCAACCTCTACAGCAACCCCCACCTACTATGTTCGTCTAGGATTTTACTTACAACATGTTTATACCGACGCATATCCTATTATTATAACTTCCTTTGTAGGAAATAGTCAGCATTTTTATAGATTTACCTGGTGGTTTCTTTTTAAAAATGTATATTTTTAAATTAATCTCAGAGGAAGGGAGAGAGAAACATCAATGATGAGAGAGAATCAGCAATCAGTTGCCTCCTGAACACCCCCTACTGGGGATTGAGCCCAAAACTCGGGCATGTGCCTTGCCTGGGAATTGAACCATGACCTACTGGTTCAAAGGTTGACACTCAACACTGAGCCACACCAATGGATCTGGAGGTTTCTGAGTTCCTTTTCCCTCACAACCTCTGACATGCCCTTTCTCCTCTGAGTCCCATTGCCATCCACTGAAGTATGGCCTTCAGTATTTTCTCCACTGGTACAGTCTGCATCTTCTTTTCTGAAACTGTGTTATTTTGCCTTCAGTCTTGATTATTAGTTATCTCTGCATGGAACTCTAGGTTGTGGGCACTTACATAGTGGGTGGCTGCTCTCCCTCTGGTCCTGAACAGGGCACTGCCAGCGTCTTATCTCTGGCTGCTTTGGACTAGAGCCTCGGTGTTCAATAATTTCACCCCAATGGGTCTAAAATATGGACTTGTTAAATTTGATTTTGACTGGATCACATTTTGCTTCCCAAATCTGAGGACTAATGCTTTTTTTTTTATCAATTCTGGAAAATTATCAGCCATCATTTCTTTTGAGTATTTTTTTCTGTTCTTTCTTCTTCCTTCTAAGAGCTCCTGTTAGATGTATGTTGTGCCTTCTAATGTATTTCTACCATTCTCCTATTTCTTTCCTTCAATTTCTCTGTATAGAAAGTTTCCTTTTTATTTTTTATATTTGTGGGAGTATTTATTTTTAATAAGAAAAAAACCCTCAATTTGGAAAGACTAGAACTTTTGCCAAAAATTGGATTTACCCATTTCCCCCCCCCATAATGTGTTATCCTTTTATTAATATTTCTACTTTTTCTTTTAAACACTTCAATGATGTTAATTTTGCAAGAACAGACTCAAGAAAAAAGATGCAGGCCAGGCATGTGAATATGGACTGCCTATGGAAGATGGACATGAGGAGAAGAGTGATTTCAATAATTAATAAGTGCACAGAGAGGGGCCACGCACAGACCAACAATGATAAAGCACAGGGCACAGAGTATGATTAACTCTCAGTGCAAGATGTTTAAAAGATAATCTGGAGAAACATTTATTCATTTGGGAGTCTCACTTCTCTGTGACTTGCTGCCGGTCCATGTGGTATGCAGAATCCTGCCACTTTTTTTTAACATTGTCCTTCCCTTTCTGCTCATGAGAAGCTCTTGAATTGCAGGCGTTGGATCTTATCTGTTGTTACATGGCTGCAGCAAGATGTGGTTGAAAGACGAGTTCGGGGTTCAGATGAGCCTCTTGCACTGATCTGTAACCTTGGACAAGGTCATGTCATCTTTCTGACCCTTGATTTCCTCATTTGGAAAACAAGAGTGAAAAGACCTCTGAGGCCTGTTAAAAGGATTATTTGTGACCTGCTGTCCCTCGTAGATGTCTACAGTAGCTGCTCAACCTCTGTGGATGGTAGTTCTGTCCAGAAATGAGCTTTTGTTAACCACAGACCAGAACAAAAGAAGTTGGCTTTCGGTCTGGCTAAAATATGACTTCCAACAATTTTTTAAGCACCAGGATTGCTTCTGAGTATAGTTGGGCAACATTTTCCTTGGAGTGATACCAGGGAGGAATTCTGTGTTCACACCCGCCTCCACTATCCCACGCCTCAGCCCATGTGTCTGCGCTCAGCCCTGAGGAGTCTGTGACTTCTCACTCTCCTTCCTTCCGCTGGTCTTGGGAGCAAGCCCCTGTGTGTTCACTCTGACTCCTCTCTCCTTTGTGTTCTGTCCGAGGGAGACCTATCGCACATGGGCCGGGCGATTGCTGCAGCAGGGAGAGACCTGACCCTGGCCTGTGGACCGTGGCACTTTGTGAGGCATTGGGACTGATGTCAGTCCTCTTCCCAGCAGGTCACACAGGCTGTAAAAGTACCCAGATACTTCCCAGGGTCTTGCATTTAACCTGAGATGTCTTTGAAAGCCTTCGTATTTTGAACATTTTGGAAAATGCCCCGATTTTCTGTGATTTGGGGGTGTTTGCACTTTGTGCGCCTTCCCAATGTGGGAAGGGTACGTGGTGCATGTGTGCTCAGGCTTTTGGTGTTTTTGCCTGGAAGCAGCTTAAAGAAAAGGTTGATTCAGGGCGAACAGGGCCCTTATGCTCCATCTTTTGGGTCTGCTTCCTCTGAGCTATCGCGACCCTCAGGTTCTGGCAGTTCCAGGCATCACTCAGCACAACACCCCGTCTTCGAACAGAGCCCCTTGAGCAGTTTCCATGCCCATCCTGGGAGCCCCCGCATTGCCATCCTGAAGGGATTCTCTGACCATGCTAAGGTGATACAGTTCATTGCCATCTTGTCCCCACTCCTGGGCCTCAGCGTGGGAGCAGCATTGCTCCTGTAACATAAAATGCAGGACGCCCAGCTAAATTTAAATCTCAGATAAACAACAGATTTTTAGTGTAAGTCAGCCCCAAATATTGCAGGGGACATACTTACACTAAACAATATTCATTGTTTATCTGCAATACAAATATGACTGGATATCTTGTATTTTACTTGCTAAAAATAGCAACTCTATATGGGCACCCCTTCCCAAACCACACACAAGAACAGGTGGTTTCTCCAACACAAAATCAGATGCTGTGTTATCGGAACAAGAGTCAGTGTCCACGGGGTGTGTAAACCACAGCTGCTGGTGACAATGACTATGAGGGGCTGGATGGGTGTGATCTTCCTGCGGTGTGTATGTGGGCTCTAGTCCTCAGAGAATACCTCCCAGCAGTACAGATCTGTACCAGTCACCCACTGCTGTGTAACAAATGCCCCAAAACCTGGCCACTTAAACCAGTAATTACTTCTCGGCCCCACGGGGTGACGGGCTTACACAGCACCTCATGCGGGGGCTGTAAGCATCTGAGCGGTCTGCTGGGACGAAGGTCCAGGCTGGCTCATGTGGCTGGCAGTCGGCTGTGAGCTCAGGTGGGCTGTCGGGCAGAGTAACGACAGTGGCCTCTCCATGTGGCTGAGGCTTCTTAAGAAGCGGGGTGCTGAGAAGAAGCACGGAGACCAGGTGTTCTAGGAGTCCAAGCAGAAGTTGCAGGATCCCAGAAGTCCCAGAACATCACTTGTGCTGTGTGCTGTTAGTCAAGCAGCCACTGGGGCCGGCCTAGATCCAAGGGCAGGCCAAGTAGACCCCGTCTCTCATGAGAGGAACAGCACGTGTGTACAGGAGGGAAGGCACGGACGGGGTCACCTTGGAGATTGCCAACCACACGTACTTTATGTGCATTATGTAACGTACTGTCATGTTCACTATTAGGCAGCCGCTGACGGGGCTCTCTTCGACAGATAGGGAAGTGAAGTTTTAATGCAGTCAGGGGACTTGCTCCTAATCAGACAGCTCGGAAGTGGCAGAATGTGGGAGCCCCTTTCACGTCCCGTGTGGTTCAGTGTTCCTGTTCAGGGTTCGGGTTTGGAGAAGGCCACACACAAAATGAAAGAGACTAGAAAAGAATTAATTTGGGGAAATGAGGGCCAGGCGGGAGTCCACCTGTAGGGGGAGGGCTACTCTGGCCTTGTTATCCCTTTTATTGAGGTTCTGAGATACACCCATATTCATATATATATATATATATATATATATTATTTAGTTTTTATAGAGAGGAAGGGAGAGGGATAGAGAGCTAGAAACATCGATGAGAGAGAAACATCGACCAGCTGCCTCTTGCACACCCCCTAATGAGGATGTGCCCGCAACCAATGTACATGCCCTTGACCAGAATCGAACCTGGGACCTTTCAGTCTGCTGACCAATGCTCTATCAACTGAGCCAAACCAGTTTCGGCTACACCCATATTCTTTAGGCAGAAAATTCCAATAATAGACAATCAGCAAGAATATACATATGACTAACAGGTGGAGGCTGCTTTAACTACCAATGTCTCAACTAAACAGTGAGTGATTAGCTCAGACCATTCAGAGTAATTAAGGTTGACCAGCCTTCCAGATTCCCTTTCCTCTATTAGTGACAATGATTGTTTTCGACAGCAGAAAAGCACTAGAACTCAGGACTTCTGACTCCCAGCTGGTATCTTTCTCTCCACTGCAGCCCACTCCTCTGGAGGGGAGTGCCTCTGCATGGATTTGAGGATGAAGATGCAGCTCCCTCCTCCCGCAGGAGCACGCTCCCAATATAATGCACGTTCTCCTGTCACGTGTGTGTCCACCCCCTGCTTGTTGTATCTGGGTCTCCTCCTGCATTATTTTTGATAATGCTAGAGGAGACCCTTTATAATTATCTTCGTCTGAGATAAGATAATTACAAAGCAGTGATGGTGTCGATGGTTGAGAGAATATGAGTCATTGTTCCATAAATACCCCTCCCTTCTCCCTTCTGTGCAGTGCAGTATGCTTCCTTACCTCATCAGTGCTGAGTGTGGTCATGTGACACATTTTACCCAAGGGATATTAACTGTTGTGACATGATCAAAGGTTGGAAATGGGCTATTGCTGGGCTTCCTCTGCTGTCACCATAAGAACATGACCCAGAGAACCAGCCAGCCCTGGGAGGATGGGACATGTGAGGAGCCCGGGACCCGGCCTGCAGCTTAGACCCCCCCCTGCCCAGGTGAGCCTGGCCCCAGCTCAGCCTGAACAGAGGTCTTCCACTGAAAGGGAGTTGCTCGCCAGGGAGCACGTGGCGATGTCTGGAGGTAGTTTTTGTTGTCACAACTAGAAGGAGGGGGCCATGGCATCTAGTTGGCAGAGGTCAGGCGTGCTGCTGAGCACTCTGGTGCACAGAACGGCCCCGTGACAAAGAAAGATCCTGCCCCAGTGCCAGCAGCTGAGGCTGAGCACCCGAGCTGAGCGAGACTCACGAACATCCAGCCGCAGAGGCACGCACAGCAGCCTCAGACTGTGACTGGGACCCTCTGGGTTTGGGCCGGTTTCCAGTTAGTGTGACGGGCAATGGCAGATGGAGCGGCAGGCTCGTAAGCGGCTCTTCCCGGGTGGACTTTGCCATCTCCTTGCTGGCTCTGGGCCCCAGGCATGACCTCTGGCCACATGTGACCCAGCTGATCAGCTCAGACCCTGGGGCAGGAGAGCACCCCCTTGGCCTCAAAGATTCTTCCTTGGCGCGTCCTGTCATCCTTTTTCTTGACCCCTGGAGCCCTCAGTGACCACCTGCCTCCCAGGCCCCCCCACCCCCCAGTCGCATTCAGCCTATCTGCCTGTCTCGGGGATTTCTCCAGCGGTCACTAAGGTTTGTTTCTCCCCGGAGCCTTTTCCCGCGTCCTCTCCGCCGGGCCTCCCCAGCGCTGGTGCCTGTATGTCCTCGACGGTGCCTCATGTCCCCAAGGAAAGGAATCCATTCTCTTCTCCTTGAGGAAAGAGGAAAGTGTTCCTTTTGGTCCTTTATAAAATCTCCTAAGATATTTTTACATAATCTTGGTTTCCAAACGGAGAGAAGGATCCAGTTCTGACTGTTCTGCACAAAGGAAGTTATAGAAACAGTTTCACTTACTGAACATCCGACCTCATTTTATACCTTTAGCTGTTCCCTCACTTTGAGGGACTTTTCAAACATTGAGATGCATTTGCATGTAGGGAAGCAGACAAGTCTGATCTGTTTCACATCTGTACACACACCTGCGTGACCACCAGCCGGGTGAAGAGCCTGCAGCCCCTCAGCAAGGCCCTGTGCCTCTCCTGCCATCACCACCACAGTGGTCATAGTCTGTCTGCTAAACGTTCATGTTGCCTGTCCTGAACTTCACAGTCTATCATGGTATTTACTCATTTTGTCTGTCTTTTCGTCCACATAATGTTTTCAAACCCATCTTCTTTGTTAGGTGTGTATCATTTACAGGATTCATTAAAACAAGAAACCAATTTTCACGCTGGCTGGTGTAGCTCAGTTGGTTGAACATCATTCCATGTACCAAGAGGTCCTGTTCCATTCCTGGTCAGGCACGTCCAGTAGGGGGCGTGTGGGAGGCAGCCAATTGATGTTTCTCTCATCAGCATTTCTCTCCCTCTACCTACTTGCCTCTCTAAAATGAATATGAACTTGTTAACATCTTTTTCAATTACAGTTGATATACAATATTTTATTAGTTTCCGGGGTATGCGTAGTGGTTAGACATTGTATAACTTAGGTAGTGCTCCCCCATAAGTCTAGTACCCACCTGGCACCATACATAGTTATTACAATATTACTGACTGTATTCCCTACGCTGTACTTGACAGCTGCATCACTGGTTTGTAATTACCAGTTTGTACTTCTTAATCCCTTTAATCCTCACCTGAGAACATGCTTAGAGAGAGGAGAGAGAGAGAGAGAGGGAGGGAGGGAGGGAGACAGCAATGTGAGAGAGAAACACATCATCCATTGCCTTTCCTACATGCCTCAACCAGGGTTCAAATCTGCACCAGGCATGAGTCCTGACTGGGCACAGAGCCGCAATCCTTTGATGCACGGGAAGGCCCGCCCACTTTATCTTTTCACCTCTTTCCCGGTCCCCTCCCACCCGGCAGCACCGGCTTCTCTGTGCCTGTGAGTGTGCTATGTTTTGGTTTCTAATATATTTCTCACATGTTAGTGAGATCGTGTTATTGGCCTTTCTCTGTCTGACTTATTTCACTTAGCTAAATGACCTCAGTGTGTACCCACGCTGTAGCAAATGGTAGCATTTCGGGCTTTGTCCTGGCCTAGCAATATCCCAGCACACACACTGTTATGTACACCTCCTCTTTTTACCCACTTGTCTGTCGGTGGGCACTTGGGCACCTCCCATGTCTTGGCTTGTGTATAATTCAGAGGCTTTGGAATGGCTTTTCCAAAGGGAAGAGGAAGGATTTGGTACAATGGCTACCACTCCTCTCTCAGGGGTACTGGAGTGGAGGAGAGGGAATTAGGGCTTCCAGTGAAGATGGACATCTAAGCCTGCTCCAGCCCACACTCCCAGGACAGTGATCAGCCCCAAAAAGGGAACTGGCTTCACCTGTTTGGTAGAAACCTCAAGGAATCCTGCGAGGCCGGTGCCGAGGAGGCTGGTCTGCAGACGCCGTGAAGGGCAGGGCACTTTGCCCGGAAAGAGGCCGTGGGCGGGCAGAGATCCCTGCCCTCAGCCAGCGTGGTGGCCGGGCTTCCTCCGACGCCGGGAGGCTGCCCCGAGCAAACGCCACGGAAGGCACCGCCCTGCGCTGCAGCCACAGCAGATGGGAATCTCCGGGGACGGGGTCCTCAGAGGCTGCCTGTCTGGCTGAGCAAGAAGCGGGCACACGCATTGGCCTAAGGAGGTTGACTCTTCTAGCTGATCTGATGATCTGTTCTTCCCTGGAAACGCACCCATTTCACCCAACTTTTCAGTTTACAGGCAGGGACACCAGTGATTCACATGAGACACACCCATCGGTTGCCTCCTGCCCCTGACCTAGGCCAAGGATCAAACCTGAAACCCAATAGGTCCCCTTGAATCCAACCCACAACCCTTCAGTATGTTGACCAACACTCTAACCACGCTGGCCAGGGCTCACATTGCATTTTGAATCAGCTGATAGTTGGCTGGAGTATCACTTCAATGGTGTGGGATGTGAGTCTCAAACTCTCTGAGCCTTGAGCTGCTGAGAGTACCTTCCTGTGCCAGCAGGTTTCCGGAATCTTCGTCATGGGGGTATCTCCTATCCGGTGCACAGCGGGGAAGGCAGAGCAGCCTGAATATCTCCCTTTATAGGTAGAGTTCTTTAAAGTTAGAACATTACTGGGAGATATGTCTAGGTTTAGTGTCTTTCTATCAGTATTTTTCTGATTATGATTTTCACTCTTTTGAAACATAGAGTTGTCATTAATCCAGAAAACTGTTGATCTCATATTGAATATTGGCTTTGGAATCCTATTCACAGATATAGCTTTTCTACTTTCTACATCCTGTTCCTGTCTTTAATACCTGCCTCCTCTCACCACTTCCCCTCCATCCTCTTCCTCTGAGTCCGGGGACCTTTGCCAGCTGCCCGCGTCGTCCCTCAGTGGCTCTCCCGCATCGTCCACTCAGCCCTGAGGACAGGTGCGCTGTGATGGCTACACCATTGCCCGGGGCCACACTCAGCCCTCTTCCCCGTCCCAGCTCTGCTCCTGCTCCATGGAGTCTGCGCTTTCTCTCATTTTATTGAAAGTACAAAGCAAATGCCAATGGGATTTACTTCCGTTTCCTGCAGAAATCAAATCTCATTTGTCCTCTGCTCGTTGTAGGACACGGAGAGCTCATAGGCTTCATGCTTCTAAATCACTTTTAATTGGTGAGGCTAAACCCAGCCCGCCTGTCCTCCCAAGCAGAGGGCGCTGGGCTCCTCTAGGGCCTCCCTCCGCGGGTCCTGGGCTGGCTCTGCAAGTCCGGGGACTGAGCTAGGGACAGAAGGAGGGCAAAGCCACAGGCCACATGTGACAAGGCCACATGGCAGGTTCCAAACACCCCTGGTGTCCAGACACCTCAAAATCCTGGGTTTTGGGAGGCTCCGGTCTCTTAGTACAAGTGACATTAAAAACAAACAAACAAACAAACAAACTGGCTTAAACAGAAGAGAAGTTATCTCGTTCAGCTGAGGAAGTTCAGGGGCCATTCTGCCTTCAGGGTGGCAGGGTTCAGGGGCCATTCTGCCTTCGGGATGGCGAGGTTGAGGGTATAATGCAGTTCCCTCTCCCCCACTCAGCTCCATTTGCTGGCCTGGTCCTCAGTCCTTCCTGGTGGGGCGATGCCTCTCACCTCAGTCCTCATAGCCCCTCTTTCCAAGTTCAGCAGGGGGATGTCTTCTCTCCCGGTGTCCCAGGAAGAGCTCAGGCGTAGACCGTTGCTCTGATTAGATCACATGCCCACCTCTGAGCCCCTCCCCACCTCCTGGAGCGGGACCTTCTCCAGCTCGGCAGGGCCGCACGCTCCCTTCTCACGCAGGGCTGGAATGTGCCCCATGTGCATTCCAGAAAGACTGTCCGGGTCCTGTACTCTGCAGGTGAGCGCCTGGCAGGCACGAACGATAGACACGCAGCCCAGACGCTTCTCCGATAACGGTGAGCCCGCTCCGCCCGCAGCGGCCAGTGCGCCTGGCCTGGCAGGGCTGCAGGGGCCCTCGCCGGCGGGCCCCCGCACCCAGGGCCGCACAGGCCGACACTGCACCCCTGCCACGTCCTCGCAGGCGGGTGCGGGCCCTTTGCTGCTGCGGGAGGGTGCCTCAGGGGCTGTGTCATGGACAGGCCTCTCGTCGGGCTCCTCGGCGGCTCTTCCCACGGGCTGCGAGCTCTCTCCCCGCGCTGCCAGTGCGGACGCGGTTTCTTTGGCTTATTTTTGCATGTTTAAGTATGTAAATCCTCAGTCTTGTGTCATCTTCCAGAAATAGAAAGCTTGCTGCCGATATAGGATTATTTCTCCCCGGCCCCCAGGTCTGGTCCCGCACTGAGGAAGCTGGCTCCCCCTCCTGGGTGCCGAGCGTCGTGGTGGGGAGACGGTCGTCCAGGCTCTGGGAGAGAATAAACGCGTCCGTAGGTGCTGCACAGTCTCAGCAGCAGCCCTTTCCTCGATGCTGACACTGCAGCTCATGCCCAGGTTTGTGCATGCACAGTGTGCTCTATCCTCATACCCCCACAGGCATATCCGCCACCCCAAAGTAAGGAAAGGGGGCTCAGAGAGGCTGGGACACCTGTTTGTTTTTTTAAAATGTGTGTTTGCCCTAGCCCATTGCTCAGTGCCCCAGACCAAAAGATCACAGGTTCAATTCCCAGCCCAGTCAGGCCCTCATGCTAGAAGCAACCAATTGATCTCTTTCCTCTCTCACATTATGTCTCTCTCTCTCTCTCTCTCTCTCTCTCTCTCACTCCCCCCCCCTCTCCTCTCCTCCTCCCCCGTCCCTCCCACTCTCTAAAAAATCAATGGAAAAATATCCTTGGGGGAGGATTTTTTAAAAAGTATATTCAGTTGGGTCTCAAACCCATAGCTTTATGTGAGATTTCCTGATGTTAAGTGTGATGACAAAAATAATATTAACTTTAATGACTCATGCAAATGTGGCTGAGGGAGTGGTGTGGATTCAGGCCGCCTGGGTTCAGGTTGGGCTTTGGGACCTGGGGCCTTCATTTGCTTTTCTGGGAAGTGGTAACAGTCCTGGCCTCCGAAGATGGTCAGGAGCCAAACGCATGGCATGAAGGCTCAGCGAGTGCTGCCCTCGCCTGTCACTCCGTTTGCCTGTTACCCTCGGCTTTCTGCAGTCAGGGTTCATTCTCTCTGAGAAGACAGGAACGCGGACACGTACCTGGTCGAAGGCCCCGTGTCTTTCCTGGGGCCTCGCTGACCCTGCAGAGCCGGTGTCCCCAGGAGGGCTCGGGATGGCGCTAAGCAGAGCCGTAAGGTCATCTCCATCCAGGCCGTGTCAGGACGGAAGGGGGATGTGTTTGAGGAGAGTTCACCTACAGCTTTAGCCACATGCCCAGCCCACACCAGAACAAACCAGACAGGTCTACCTCTGGATGGAACCGGCGCCCCCACTGCGCGCTGGGAGGGCGTCTCCATGCCCGATGATGGCAGCCCGGACGTCAATAGTGGAATGTGAGAGACGAGCTTCTAATCAATTCCTTTTCTGGTTTAGATTAAAGCACAGAAAATGCCCAAATGTTCCATCTGCTTCCTCTAAGATTTCTGGTAGGCTAGAGCCCAATTATGGCTGCCTTATCCATTTTTAATAATCTTCCTATGACATGCAAACGCAGGGAGGGTGCGATTATACCCACGTCAGCTTCTGTTTTAGAGCTTCCATCTCATCCATAATTAATAAGCACTGGGCGGCTAGAGGGGAGCTGAAGGAGAGGCGGGAGGGGCCCCAAGGCAGGCGAGCAGCTCCGACACCAGGAAGAGGCACAACCATCGGCTCAGGCCGGCCCGCTCAGCGGCGGCACCGGCGGCGTCTGCTGTGCCTCAGTGCGGGCAGGCCCGGTTCCCCGGCGATGGCTGCGGGTGGCCCTGGAGCTGGCTTCGTCGTCAGAGGGCCCAGCAGTCAGCTTAGTGAGGAGCCAGACCCTGACGTTGAGCTCAGTCCCACAGCCCGGCTCCCAGTCCCTGTGCGGCTCTGGGTGACCTCAGACAGGTGCTGTCTCCCCTCCTGCCCCTGGTGGAGCCGAGGGCACCCTGGCACCGGCCTCCGGAGCGTGGGCTGGCCTCCCCGGGGGGCAGCGCTGCAGCAGCACAGGAAGAGCACGCGGGATCGCGGAGCAGAGAGAAGCCCGCTCTGGCCCTGGTTTCTGATCTGCCCCCTCCTCCTGGCTCGGTGTCCCGGGCTGTGGAAACCCAAGCCTCAGCCACACTCTGTGGAGTCGCTGTGACAGGAACAGTTACTCTCCGGTTCGCACCCGGCGCGGCGCCTCTAGGAAGTCTTGGCGCGAGTGTTTCGGGGACGCACAGACTCGCGGAAGCCTAGGCGGCGGGGCCCAGTAGGTTTTGCTGAAAATATAATTGAATCAACAATTTACCACTCATTCTCAAGTCGGTGCTGCTGCTGCCAGGGCTGCCAGACCCCCTCTGTCCTTCCTGGGCGGCCTCAGGAATCCCCCCCACCTGTCCCCCTCACCTGCCCCCACCAAAGCGTCCTGGCTGGGTGGAGGGTCCCCTGCCCGAGCTGGGTTCTGAGCCGTCCCAGGAGGTCTCCCTCTCCTTCAGCACTCCCGCTGCCATCTGAGCAGCAGCCTGGAGTCTGTACCCCGTGCGGAGCTGGCCCTCAAACACTCACCTCTGGACGAGCTGACACTGCCCGATGGGGGGGGGGGGGGGGGGAGGGAGCGAGAACCAGAGCCGTATTTCTGAGGAATGAGGGTCACCTTCCCCGGGGCCTTTCCTGGGGACGATGGTGGTTCACCTGAGACTGACAGGGAGGCAGGATGTGGGCAAGTTGCGTGGGAGTGGGAGCAGGAGGCTAATTGCCCAGCTCCCCTGCCCAGCGCCCGCCCCCACCCCCCACACACACACACGCACCCCACTCCCCCCAAAGCCTCTGTGCCTACTCGTCTGGCTGGACTTTCTGCCCCCAGGAGGCCACCTGGCTGGTCCCTGCTTCACTCAAATCTCTGCCTCAGTGTGAGTGACACACTCCCCCCCCCAACCCCCCACACACACATTCTGGAACTTCCCGTCCTACTCTGCTGCATTTCTTCACAGCGATCCTCACTTCCTGCTGCATTGCACCTTGGGGAGGGTCTCTCCGGGTCTCGGCGGGATTGCTGAATGCCCGGTTGCTAGGACCATCTGACACGTGGCGGTTCCCGCGTCTGTGGAGGAGCCTGGGCACCAGCCGCGTCTAGTTCAGCTTCGGGCCTGGGAGCTGCTTTCTGCCTCCAGATCCTGCGCTCTCTGGTCCCTCGGGGACTCTCGGCTTCACCCTGGTGTCTGCTTGAGGCCTGAATGGAGCTGGGCCCGCTGGCCGCTGGCGCCATGTGCCTATGGCCTGGAGGCGGCTGTGCCCCGGGAGGTCTGTGGGGAGGCGAGGTGACAAGGGAGCTAGAGGAGCTGCAGTCCCGGCCAGCACTCATGGTCTCTTGCAGACAAGCCTCTGCCACCACCTGAATATAATTAACTTTAACCCAGGCTGGCAGGGAGCCGCCCTCTAGGAGCCATGCGTCCATGGAACTTAAATAAAATACAGACCTCTTACTGTGCCTCTACCACCCGGCTGTGCCACCCTCTACCGCCAGGTCCCCTGTCCCGGCTCACACTCTCCATGGGCCCCTCTGCTCCTGAGCCTGGAGCTCTCTTCCTACCCCAGGGCCTTTGCACCTGCTCCCTGGATGCTCTCCGTCCCAGCTGTCTCCCTCCATCCTGAGCCCAGCATGGCCCGTTGGAGAGGCTGCTGCTTACGGGGGCCTCTCCCGTCCTGTGGTATCTCCGGGACATGCTTGCCTACTTGTTTCATTGGCATCGCTTGTCCTCCTGCCCCGCCCCCAGGGGAATGCGAGCTTTGTGTGGGAAGAGACCAAGAGGTTGGCTGTTCCTGCTCACTCTCTGGCCCCACCCCTGCTGCGGTGGCCATCAGGGGACCGGAGCCTGCCGGCCAAGGAAAGGGACCGGGAGGTGGTCAGTGCGCCTCACAGTGACTGGTCCAGCAGTCTTCTGGTCATTCTGCTCTTAGGGTCAATTTGCATATTAACCTTTTATTATATAAGATACAGGCCTGGTGCATGGTAGCGACCATCTGGCCTGCCATGTAGGTGGTGCCTGATTGGGGTGGGGGGGTCCCAACTGTGGGTCGGGTCTGGGCTGGGCTTGGGGCTGCTGAGTGTTTTCAGGCTAGCCACACCCCCAATCAGAGTGGGGGTCCCCACTGGGGAGCAGGGCCGACCTGGGCAAGGGGCCACCAGGACTTTGCAGGCCAGCCATGCCCCTGATCAGGGTTGAGGGGTCCCCACTGGGGGGGCAGGACCTCAGGTGGTTTTCAGGCTAGCCATGCCCCCTGCTTTGTCAGGAAGGACGTCCAGAATGATGTCTATCTGGTCTATCCAGTCTAATTAGCATATTACCCTTTTATTAGTATAGATAGATAGATAGATAGATATGGCCTGGTGCATGAAATTCATGCACATTGCAAGGAGATTAATTAGAGGAAACATTTTAATATCGCTATTTGCCCTTTCTCTACAATAGAAGTACCAAAGATAAAAGAAAATTAGGGAAATGTATATGAAAATCTCCCTCCTGTCAGGGGACCCAGAATCAAGTCCCTGCCCACCTGCCCATGCCTCGAAATTGTGGGAGACCCAGCCCCAGCCAGCCCCACGCCTGTCAAACTCCGCAGGGCCTGGGCGCAGCCTCGGGTCCCCTGCCAAGCCCCACCGGGCGGGAGATGCAGCCTCAGGCCCCCCAGTCCTGGTGTGAGGGCATGAGGTGCCAGGGCGGTGACCATTTGCATATTAGCTCTTTATTATATAGGATTGCGTTTATTAAAAGGTAAAACCTCATTTAAGCAGATGATTTTTTATGGGGAAAACTTGATTCTAGAAGGTGTAGAAAAATTGAAAATATGCTAACAATTTTACATGCATTTGAAAATAATGTCCAAAAAAAAGGCTGCAAGACCAAGAAGATTTTATGTGTGAGTTTAAGAACCTAGGTTATTTATGCTGTTCAGACATATAAAAAAATGTGCTTTCATGTTTATCTTAGCAAATTGGAATTTTCTGACACCAAACTGTGAATACAGATGCATAAACCCTGCATGATAGAGGTGTAAATAGTGTTCAGCCAAATCAGCAAAAGGAAGGCGGAGCTAGAGAGGGAGGGGGAGCTGCATCCAGAGGAGGTCTCCCTGGAACCAGGGCCCCTGTTTCTCCGATGCAGCAGGCGGCTGGCTTGCAGATGAGGCCCAGTGGGAGTCAGTGGTCATTTGTGAAAACAGTGACTTCGCACTGGAGGCTGCCTGCTTTATGCATCGGACTGGCGCCCTACAGTGTGCTTCAGCAGCATTTAGAGTGAAGCCCAGAACAGCACGGGATTGCAGGGACTTAGTATTGTTCTGGAAGGTACAGCCAACGTAACAGACAAGAAAGAAGGTAAAATAATCACAAATCCTGAAAAGAAGTGACCTCTTTCTTTTTCAAGATTAGCGGATAATGGTATTATCTGCCCACAGAACCCAAGGGATCAACCAACAGTCTATTAAACCTAATAAGAGTTTGGCAGAGGGGAAAACACACACACACACACACACTCACCCACACACACAAACATACACACACACACAAACACACACACATTCACACACACACACAAACACACACACACAAACATTCACACACACACTCACACACACAAACACCACACACACACTCACACTCACATACACAAACATTCACACACACACACACAAACATTCACATACACATTCACACACACACATTCACACACACACAAACATTCACACACACACATTCACACACACACTCACATACACACACAAATACACACACTCTCTCACACACACACACCAATTCAACAACATTGTGTGTGTGTTGGGGGTGCAGGTTTATTTACAATGTAAATAAAAATATTAAAATATGAAGAAAACCACAAAACTTTACTAGATAATGTAAACAACAGTGGAGGGCATGGTGTGTACCTGGATGTCAGTAATTCTCAAAGTAATTAACTGATTATTTCTAATCTTCACCCAAGGATAGGTTTCCATTGATCTTAGAGAGAGTGAAGGGAGAAGGAGAAGGAGAGGGAGAGAGAGAAGCATTGACTGGTTGCCTCCTGTACACACCCTGACCGAGGACTGAACTGCAGCCCCAAATCTGAGTAAGTGCCCTGACTGGGAATCAAACCCGCAACCCTTTTGTTCACAGACGATGTTCCAACCAACCGAGCCACAGGGTAACTTATTCTTTTATTCAAACAAAGGGAAGCATACTCCTGGAGGTCGGTGAAAATACTGAAAAAATTGTAAACATGGAGAATAAAGTTATTAGATTAAAACATAAGTTTATAATAATTAAAAGTATAGCACGACTATAAAAAGCACCAGTGGAATAGGATCCATAATTTAATATGATAAAGTATTTGAATCTGTGGGACAGACCTACTAAAAAATGGTATTGAGACAACTGGCTAGCTATTTGGAAAATATTCTTCTCTCACATATGTCAAAATGTCTCAACGTGGTCACAAACTTAAATGTCAAAAACACCGTGGCGCCAGGACATGTATGCAGCTTGCATGGTCGCAGGTTCCAAACTGCAGCCATTTCTTTCCTGAGTGAATCCTTTTTGCTGAGGAATACCTGGGTGACCTTTTGGTTTATGATCAGCACATTTAGAGGCTCCAGAGAAGACCTGATCCCCCAACACCTCTGGGGCTCGTAAGCAAGCAGCTGAAGCACCCATAGAGCTGAAGGCCTGGCCCTCGCAGGAAGACAGCACGCACCTGTTAAAACTTTTGGCCTTAAAGGGACATACATTCTCTAAGGAAGAGTTGCAGTTTTCCAAACCCCAACTCCGCACGGCTGCTTAAAACTGACAGCTCCTCTCCTGGCCCTGCCTTGCCCTGCAGGGAAGTCCTCTGGGTCACGCTGAGTGCTCCTGGTTTACAGATGGTTCCCATTTAAAGTGTGAAAATATGTGCTCTGAGGAGCTGAAACCCCACATGCCACGCTCTGCAGCCTAGAGATACTGTTCTCGGGAAAAGCGCCTCCAGCAAGGCTCCCGCAGCCTGGCTGCAGGCCGGGCAGCGCTGCCCCTGCTGCGTGCCAGCGGGGAGTGTGAAGCCGTGCACTTTTCCTTGTACGCGAGTCAGACCCAGAAAAGGCCTTCCTGGCACCGAGGGCAAAGGGCCATGAGGACCTGACTGTGGGTCAGTGATGCTTTCACAGAAAAACCTCCATCGAAAGGGGAAATGTTAACTGAACCGAGGCCGGGTTTGGGGGGCCTTAGGAGGAGCGCCTGTGCCCTCTGTCAGGTGCAAGGCCCTGTAGGAAGCACTCTTGTGAGGTAACAGCCCCTCCTCTTCCACTCCCTCTGTGCTAGAGCTTCCTTTCCTCTGTGTCCCTGGGAAATTGCACCTGACTCGCCATGGCTGCACAGACCAATTGCAATCTTTTTTTTTTTTTTTTTTTCAAAATAAGTCTTTTTTGCTGGGGAAAAAGAATACAGTGAGTGCCCTTATCCATAGTGATACATTCCAAGACCCTCAGTGAATGCCCGGGACCACGGACAGTACAAACTCTATATACACTATGCTTTTTCCTATACATTTGTACCGATGATAAAGTTTAACTTAAAATTTAGGCTCAGTGAGAGATTAACAACTACTAGTAAAACAGAACAGTTGTAATAATACTGCAATGAAGTTATGTGAGTAGTTTATTAAGTAAAATTAGGATGACGTGAACACAGCACTGTGATGCCTGGACAGTGACCTGATGACTGAGATGGCCACGGAGGGACTGACACTGGACAGAGGGATGAGTCACATCCTGACCAGGACAGAGCAGGACTACGTGAGATTTTATCACGCTGCCCAGAATGATGTGCAATTTAAAACTTATGAATTGCTTATTTCTGGACCGTGGTTGCCCACAGCTAACTGAAACCATGGAAAGCAAAACTGTGGTAAGGCCAGGACATCTGGTAAAAACTTTCCAAGAATGACACCCATAACAAAAAGCATAAAGGAAAAGACTAAGAAATTGGGTTCCATAACTATATGAAATCATTTTTACTCTAAAAATATTATAAAGTCAAAGCAGAATGGGTAGTGGTATATTCAACTCATATTCAAGAGTAAACTATCCCTGGAGAACCAAAATGGTGGCAACATAGGTAAACACCTGTACTTGCTGCCTCCCACAACTACATCAAAATTACAACTGAAATACATAACAACTGTCATCCAGAGCCGTGGGAAAGCTGGCTGAGTGGAACTACTGCAGCTCGAGGTAAAAAAGAAAGTGCATTGAGACTGGTAGGAAGTGCAGAGGCACGGAACGGGCTGGCCCCTGGCTGCACTACTTTTTTTAAATGGGAGGGAGATACAAGCTCCCACTTGCTCTGAGCTCTAGTGCCAGGTGAGACTCTGGGGGACCCAGACACATATGGGGAGAAACTGGACTATCTGGCATCGGGTCAGGAATGTGGAGACAGCTTTCTTCCAGATGTAGGTGCTCACAATGGTCATTGTTCCTGTGCTGGTATCTCCCTGGTGCAGGGCTGACTGGCAGCCATTGCTGTTTGCTCCACCCTGGAGTTTCCCTGAAACCCCACGCTACCCAGTTTGCAACCCCACCCAAGCTGTGCGCAGCAGCTTTTGCATATGAATGGCCTGTCATTTCTCAGCCTAAAACTTGTCAAACAAGCTGCAGCTGGGTCAGGGAGCCCCAAAGATATCAAAAGAAGGCCCAAGGCCTGCACCACCAGCACCTGCCTTACTTCACAGCTGGGCCTTGCCTGGGCACTTCCAAACCCTATACAAAGTGGAGGAATCTGCAGATCTCTCTGTAGCTCCTGCTGGGTGCCCTCAGGCAGTGGCTGACTTTGCACCTTCTTGGAGATCCAAGAGCCAGTGCACCCAGTGGTCATTGTGAGACCATACCGGATTATAACTCTTCAAATTCATAAGCGACACACTCAACGGGCAGACTTAGTAAACACCAAATCCTCACTAAAGCAAATCCTTCCCCATAAGGGTGTTTCTGCACAGCAGCTCTTCCAATGTAGACACAGCTGATCCTTACAGCCAATTGGCCTGGAGGTCAATTCCTCCCAGTGATACCAACAACAATCAAGGTTTAACTACATCAAGACTGTGCACACAGCCCACAAAGGGGTGCACCAAGATTGTCCATCTCAGGTGACTGGGGAGGCTGTGCTACTGGGCCCTATAGGACAACTAGCACACAAAGCCACTCTGTCAACACAGGGAAGCAGCCAAAATGAGGGGACAAAGAAACAGGTCACAATGAAAGAAATATAGGTAAGCAAACTACTGGATATAGAGTTCAAAACCACAGTTATAAGGTTACTCAAGAATCTTCTAGAAGGGAGCCAGGAAATTTAGTAAGACCCTCAAGGATATGAAAAAGGACTAATCAGAAATTCAACATACACTGACCGAAATAAAGAATAATATACAGAGTACCAACAGCAGACTAGAGGATACCAAGGATCAAACCAAAGATTTGAAATACGAGGAAGCAAAAAACACATAACAGAAAAGCAAAAAGAAAAAAAAATCCAAAAATATGAAGATAGTGTAAGGAGCCTCTAGTGTAAGAAAAACGGCAAGCATATCAACATCAGAATTATGGGGGTGCCAGAAGAAGAGAAAGAGCAAGATATTGAAAACCTATTTGAAGAAATAATGACAGAAAACTTCCCCTACCTGGTGAAAGAAATAGACTTATGAGTCCAGAAAAATGCAAGAGAACCCCAAACAAAAGGAATCCTTAAAGAACCACACCAAGACACATTGTAATTAAAATGCCAAGAGCAAAAGACAAAGAGAGAATCTTAAAAGCAGCAAGAGAAGAACAGTTAGTTACCTACAAGGGAGTACCCATACGACTATCAGCTGGTTTCTCAACAGGAACTATGCAGGCCAGAAGGGAGTGACAAGAAATATTTAAAGTGATAAATAGCAAGAACCTACAACCAAGATTACTCTACCCAGCAAAGCTATCATTTATAATTGAAGGTCGGATAAAGAGCTTTACAGATAAGAAAAAGCGAAAGAGTTCATCACTACAAACCAGCATTATATGAAATGCTGGAGGATATTCTTTAAGAGGAAGAAGAAGAAAAAGGTAAAGACAAAAATTATGAACAACAAAGTGACAACAAATACATATCTATTAATACATGAATCTAAAAATCAAATGAATAAAAATCTGATGAACAGAATAAACTGGTGAATGTAATAGAATCAGGGGCATGGAAATGGAGTGGACTGACAATTCTTGGGGGGAAAGGGGTTTGGTGGTGGGTGGGCAGAAAGAGATTGAACAAAGATCTTACATGCATGTATGCAGTACCTATGGACAGGAACAGTGGGCTGGTGAGGGCCTGGGGTGGGGTGGGAACAGGGTGGAAGGGAGCTAGGGAGGGGAGGAGGGGCATCTGTAATAATCTGAACAATAAAGATTTTTTAAAAAGAAAGAAAGAAAAGGAGTTAATTATCCTTAACTTGTACAGGTTGATAAAATATAAACAAGAAAGTGACAAATATCCTAATAGCAAATAAGGTAATAAGCACAAATAAGCAATATGTATTTCTATCTACAAAATAAAGCAAAATGATTGATTTTGTAGTCACACAAAAATATAAAATAACAGCCTCTTTTCACCTGGGAAATGGGAGGTGGGAAGTACCCTCTTGTGGGCTGTTGTGAATGTCAGTTGTGGAAGAAAAAGCCTTGGACTCAGTCACACACAAAAATCCTGCTTTTAGAAAACAGTTTCAAGGAAATAGCAGAGTAGATGCATGATGTTTAATATCTTTTGTTTAAATATTTTAAAAGGACAACAATTCTCCAGTGTAGGAGATTGGCGTGGAACACCACACAGCTGTTTAAGAGAGGAAGTGCATGGATGCAGGCTGTTAACAGGGAGATTACCTATTGTGCAGTAGCACGCTTTTAAAAGTTACAGAACAGCACGTTCTTTTAGTGGGATTCTATTTCCTTTTCTGAAACTACTGTGTGTGCACAAAATTCTACAAATGGAACCATAAAAGGTCTGGGAGAATACACCACACGCTGTTAATAGTGTTTATCGCGGTGCTGGGCGATACAGGATCTCGGTTTTTCCTCTTTCCTTGTCCGGTGTGCTATTTCCACCGTCAGGCAGAGAGCGGTGTCAGGAAGTCTGCAGCAATTAAGTCTCAGATCCATTTCTGAGCCTGGGCCTGCCCAGGGCTGTGGTTCGTCTAAAGAGGAATCCATCCACACTGTGCCCCGTGCCCTCCCTCCGCCACCCGCCCGCGGTTCCGGGTGCTGAGGTGTTCCTTTTCGGAGTGAGCTTTGCTGCCGCAGCGCCCAGAGGTCTCCCAAGTGGGGATGCCACCTCATGCCAGTCCTTCGTGTCCCTGCCAGACTCAGCCGGCGGTGCGGTGCTTTTCCTAATTGAATAAAGCCCATCGTTTCGTTTTTAAAGCATGTGGGCCCATGCGTCATTAGACAGCAAATTGAAGATGGCCGTTAATGAAGCAGCCTTTTAGGAGCTGCGGGGAGGGTGCAGGGGGCTCGTGCAGACGCTGCCTGGAGTGCTGAGGGCCTGTGACATCCCGGCCCAGCGGTGCCTGTGCCTGGCGGGATGCCTCCGGAGGCCTGCTGTGGGGCTTGCATTGTCAGGCGGCCAGAAGGAAGCCTAGTGAAGCCACACGACCGGCCTAGGAGACCAGCCCTTTGGGGCCGGCCGACTACCTCGGCGAGGCCGCACCCGGGCCCGTGGACAGCCTCTGAGCACCAGGTCTTCCATGTCACCGGGAGGCCGTGCCGCGTGGCAGAAATGAGGATCAAACCCAGCTCTGTCACCTTCTGGCTCTGGCCGTGGGCAGGTTCCTGCCATGTATTTGGCCCACCCACAACTCGGTTTCCTGGTTTATTAGAGTAGTTCTGACTGAAACCCCAGCCTCTGCCCTCCACCTCCTGCAGGCCAGGGTGCAGACGGAGCCCTGCACGCCATCGTGGTCCAGCGGAGGCTGGAAAGAGCCTTCGAGGCCCAGCCTTACTGGGGCCACGGACCCCTGAGAAAACCGGGTAAACACAGCGAGCCTGCCAGTGTACGGAGCACTTCCTGAGAGGTTTACACGCCTCACATGACCTCTATGGGCGGCACAGTGGTTACCGTCCGCGGGCGAACAGTGAGGAGACAGGTTCAGGGAGCTTCACCGCTGCCCAGGGTGGCAGGACGTGGCTCCGGTAGAACTGGAGTCCAGGCCATTCGCCTGCAGAGCACAGTCTGCCCCTGGGCTGTCCTGTCTGTGCACCCCCTGCCAGATGTTTACATGCACAAACGACATTTCCCAGGCAGGTCAGGGCCCGCGCACCACCGCCGAACCAGCAGGCTGCCCAGCACTCCGGTGCCAACGCTGAGGACGGGGTGTCCGCAGTTTGACCACTGTGCTCGCTGCGGGAGCCACCCATCACCCGCTCCCTCCTCTTAGCCCTGAGACCTGCTGGACCCACAGGCCAGGTCACTCCTCTGCCTCATTTCACCCACCATCTACCACCTCTGTCCCACTCCGCCTCTCCCACTGTCCCTGACCTCCCTCCAGCTGCTCCCCCTCCGCCCTGGCTTCCTCCGCCCTCGGCCCGAGCACAGCAGTGCAGTCTCCTGCGTGCGCTCCTCTGAGAGTCCGTTCTCTCCCTTTTTGTAAGTCTCTACTCAAATACCTCTCTGGGTAACGCCTCCCCTGGGCCCCCTTTGTAAGATGTTAGCCTCCCTCGACCCCCAGGCTCCCTATCCCTGCTTCATTTTTCTCCTTAGCATGTGTTTAACGAGCTGCATAGTTTATTCATCTTGTTTATTGTCCATCTCTCCATAGCAAAAAGCTTTCCATAAAGGCAAGGATTTCTGTCTCTTGTTCAGGCCACCCCTGGACTCTGGCGCAGTGCCAGCACGTAGTAAATGCTCAGTAAATAGTTGATGAATGGATGGACCTGGCCCAATACCCTTCTACCCCCGGGGCCTGTTATTGGAGGCAAAGACCCAGGGAAGCTAGCCCATCGACTCGTTGGGAGCAGTCGTGCCAGTAACGTTTCCTGGGCTGGAAGTCTGTGTGGCTGAGACTCCGATGTTGGCAGTGACCAGGACTCACTTCCAGGACCAGGGTGGCTTCCTGGGAGGGGCAGGCAGGCCTGGAGCAGCCCTGTGGGAGCCAGGGGAACGAGTTCAGATGACGGCTGCCTCTCCGCAGTCTGTGCAGTCGACGGAAGCGAGGTCTGTGCCAGGAGGGGCCGAGGAGCACAGCAGACGCTCAGGAGCGCTGTGAGCGTGACCGTAAATCTCTGCCCAGACGCCCACCGCCCTCGGCTGTCACCTGAGCATCAGGATGTCCAGTGCAGCCCTGGAGATAGAGCGAGAGGAAGAGTGTTTAATCCACCCATCACTGCGCTCATTGACCGCAGAGGTGATTGCTCCAGACTTATTTTCCAGAAGATAAGCTCCCCCGTAAACACACCCTGATTTTATTGTCATTTACCCTGAGTTTTAGCTCCTGCACCAAATACAGCAAATGCTGCTCTTGTGCAATATTTGACCCAGAGAGGTTTTGTTTGGCTCACATGGTATTTGAGGAAAAGAGGTATTGGGGGCCAGCTTATAAATAAAGACATACCACGAAATGGAATTTCTGGCTTATCTTAAAAAGGGGGCCATTGGACAGCAGCGGACCCCCTATTCCTGCTGGCTGGAGAGAGGTGATCGCTCTGTAGATAAGCTGAGCGCCCCACCGCCCTACCCAGCTCTTCCCACCGTTTCCTGCCAGACCCATGGAAGTGTCTGAACTGGCAACGCCAGCCTCCGCCACAGGGACCTGGCTGCTTTGCTGAGGGCACAGGAGGGGGCAGCTCTTGACTCCAGAACAGAAGATTCTCCCAAAATTCATCCCAAAGAATCTGAAATATAGACGTGTTACGCGATCTTCACTCGGCCTAAAGCTCTTGTGCTTGTAAAGAGGCAAAATGAGAAGAAGCTATTTACATGGTTTCCAGACGTGCAGCCGCTTCCACGGTGTGCTCTCGAGGAAGAAGGCTGGTGTCAGATCCTTCCACCTCTGCACACGCGTGGCGGGGCACGTCTCCTAAGCTCCCCGCGCCTCAGCTCCCGCCTCTGTCAGTGGCGACAGTTGTCGTTCCTGCCCTGCTGGACTGGAGCTGAGAATTACAATGTTCATGGAAGGCACTCCGGGCCCACGAGAGGTACGTGGCCGACCATGTTTGCTGGAACAGGGACCCTGCGCTGTCAGGAAGGCACTTGAACTTGGCGTCTTCAGGGCAGATTCCCAGGCCTTCCCTCCGCCCTGAGGGAGACACACCGCTTCTCTGGACCTGGGCTTCCAGGGCCCCTGGCCGCGGAATCCGCCGCGTAGGTTACCACGTGGAGGCAAGTGGAGCCGAGCATGTCACAACCACCACGCTCACAGCCTGGCAGAGGAGACCTTCAGATGCCCAGCAGATCTCCTCTCACTTTTGTACCAAGTCTTGTGGACTGCTTTCCCTCGACTTCTACTCACATCTGACACTTTGGGCGACAGACAACCTAGACCAAGCAGAGGGGGCGGTAGGGGGTGGCTTTTGTACCTGGCACAGGGAACTTTGACTACTAACCACCGCCTTTGCTCCTTAGCTTTTGTGAGTGACCATGCAGGGGATTCCAGGTGGGGAGTCCGGCCTCTGGCTGGGTCATACATGTCTGCTCTGGCAGTCTCTGACAACACAAATCCACGTGCTCCCATCGGCTTTTGCTGTGTAACCAACCACTCCACAACTCTGGCTTACAACAGCCGCTACTGATCCCATCCCTGCAGGGTGGGGTCTGGCCTGAGCTCACCTGGGCAGTTCTTCTGGTCTGGGCCTGGCTCACCTGAACTTGGCTGGACTCACTCATGCATCTGTGGCCAACCAGTGGGTCAGCCAGTGCAGGCTCGTCTAATGGCTTTGGTGGCTTAGTCCCGGTACACCAGATGCTGGGGCCCCACTGCCCATCAGTCAGCCTGGGATCCTCCAGCAGGTTCGCCTGGGCATGCTCAGTGGTAGCGATGGGGTTCAGGGCAGCAGGAGGACAGGCCTTAATGGGTGAGGATTGTTCAAGTGTTTGCACGTGTCACCTTTGCTACCACCTGTTGGCCAAAGCAAGTTATGTGACCAAGTTTGGGTCATTGTGGGAGGGTTTTACCAAAGGGGCTGGCACAGGAGGGGAGTTCTGAGGCCAGTTTTCGCTGTGGACACCACCGGGACCAGTCGGCCGGCTGGCAAACTGCTCCTTGGACCTGAATTGGGTGGGAAACCCAGAGGGTGAATGCTCTGCCCCGCACCCCGCCTTCAAGTTCTCGGGCTCACAGGGAGCTTGTTCCTTGGTGGCTGCACCACCCAGCACTCACCCTGCTTCCCCCGAGCCTGGTCCACAACGATGCCCATTCCAGCCTCCAGCCCAGGCTTCCCACATGGCCCAGCATAGCCAGTCACTCGGGCAGTGGGCCCATGTATCTGGCAGTCTGTGCCTCTTAAATGCCGAACTCTGCCAAGGCCATATGCTGTCTGGGAAAGGCATTGTTCACTGGGAACATCATTGCTGGGAGCCGACAGAGGCAGCTGCCGGGGCGGGACCTGTCACAGTCGGGACCGCGCTGGGACCTGTGTGCCTGCAGACCCAGGCCGCGGCACCGGCCGGACCCACCTCCGAGTTCCTGGTTCTCCTCGGTTCTCTGGACCCCACACCCCTCAGCCGCTAGCACCAAAGCGGGCAGTGTGTTCTCAGTCCCCAGGGCCCTCTGGCGCGGTTCACAGGGTTTACACCCCGGCAGGTGGCTAGGATTGGACAATCTGGGGCCTGTCTTTCTAGAAACCCTGTGGGGAGGCAGCATGTGTCTGTATCCCCGGGCTGGGATGAGTGGGGCAGGACTCCTGACTGCAGCTGGAATGGGGGGCACACCGAGAACAGGAAAGGCCCGGAGGCAGGACTGAGAAGCATGCCCAGTGGGCCCTCAGCACCGCAGCCAACATGGCAGCACTCACCATCTGCCTGCACGGTGGGTACTATTGGCATTGCTACTTTAGAGAGGGGAAACGGAGGCCACGGGCACTGTGCTGGCTCAGGCAGGTGAGTGGAGGGAATGACCAGCATGCTCTAGTCTGTCTGTCCGTCACTACACCGGTTGCCAGAGTTGGGAGAACGAGGTGGTCATGGGAGGTTGGAGGGGAACTCGGAAGGACAGAAGCAGATAAGCGGAATGAGTGAACCCAGAGATGGTGGTCATCCATGATGGGGTTGTCACACGAATTATATCCCCTTAAAGGGGCCGGCACCCTGAGCTTGGCCTGGATGGTCTCGGGCAGCACCCCAGCTGGCCGAGGCAGGTTCCCTCAGGTCCTCTGCCGGAGCTGACCTCTGGCCTCTAGACTTCCAGGACTTCACACTCTGTTGAAGGGGCGGGGAGGGGGGAAATAATCCATTCTTCTCCCTTCCCAATCAGAACTGATGGAGTAGAACCAAATGGCAATCAAAAGCCAGCTCTGTCACTGAGGAGGGGGCTTCAGAGTGTAGTCAGAAGAGCCTCTAATGGCCTCTGCGTTAGACTCACCCCGGTACCAGCACCGCTGGGGTGCGTGGCAGTCAGGCCGAGGAGGGGAGAGCACCTGTTTGGGGGAGCTGGCTCCAGCAAGGCTCGGGGAGGGCTGCCCACAGTGTCGTTGGCTACTTCCCCAAGCTTGCCAGCTCACTAAGTCCACCCAGGAGGGACTGAGGGGAGGGGAGGGACCAGGGTGTTAGTCTGTGAGGGCCTTTCCACATGCTCACAGCGGGCAGGGAATGGGGTCCTTCTCACACGCCAGACGACACAGTGACGGGAGTGCACATCCCCCTGCGCCGGACGGGGAGCCTCTCACGTGGATGGAGGAGAGGCCTGAACACCCTAGGCCAGTGGTCGGCAAACTCATTGGTCAACAGAGCCAAATGTCAACAGTACGACGATTGAAATTTCTTTTGAGAGCCAAACGTTTTAAACTTAAACTTCTTCTAATGCCACTTCTTCAAAATAGACTGGCCCAGAAGAGTGGAAGAGCCACATTCAAGGGGCCAAAGAGCCACATGTGGCTCTCAAGGCGGAGTTTGCCGACCACAGCCCTTGGGTCATGGCGGGCCCTGCGGAGGGTCAGGCCAGCGTCAGCTTGGATTCCATGCCAGACCCTCACAACCCCAAAGTGCCAGGCGTGAGAACAGCTTCTCAGAGGTGCCACCACACTGACTGCGAAGCAGGAGCAGGCGTCGGGCACGGCGCTGGCACTGGGCGTCGCGGGGCAGGGCTGTGGGAGCCGCACCGAGGGCCGGCCTCAGCCTCTGGCCTTTCCGCAGTCAAGGGCACCTGAACGGCAGTAAGAGCCCGCAAGTGCCATCCTGAGTGCGTTGTTGAAGGTTTTTAGAATCGGTTGCTTGTGTTACAATTTCTTAAACTTCTGTCCTTCTTGTGGCCCCTTCATGGTTTTATGGATTTAATATAGAAAGTAAAATTTAAAAGTAAAATGTTATCGCTGTGGTGAATGGAAAAGTGGTATCTCTTGTCAAAGAAATACAACAAAAACAGGAAACTGTCCACTCCGGATAGACGCTGTTGTCTGCGGGGCTCAGACCTGAGACCCGCTCTCTCTGTCAGAAAGCAGTAGTGGTCGGAGAGGGCCTTTGTGATCCAGTCTCTGTCCTTGACTCAGCAGTAGCGGTTGGAGAGGGCCTGTCTGGCCTGCGGGTCAGTTAGTTCATGCTGAGCCCAGGACCACCCCAGTCACCCCATCTTGTAGCCAGTGGGTTCCTGAGGATACTCAGCATGACATAATCCAAACCACAGAATGAGAAGGGATGCAGTACATTGAATGCTGGTAGGTGGTACAGAGCAATAAAACAAGACGTGACGATGGGGAGAGCCAGGGTAGGGGTTTCGGTTTTAAACATTGGTCAGCGATCTCTTTCCTGAGAATCCGTGCTGCTTACAGACGTCGAGACGGAATGGGAGGCGTGGAGAATTGAGGGAAGAGCGGAGCTCCCGCCAGAGAGAGCAGCAGTGCAAAGGCCCTGTGGCAGGAACGTGCCGGGTATGTTCAACTGCCAAATAGCCAGTGAGGCTGGAGTGGAGTGAGGGAGAGAAGAGATGGCTGGAGGTGAAGTCAGAGGAATAGGGGGAAAGGGTATAGATGGTCTGCTGGCATTTGCCCCAAGATTCCGGAGGGAAAGTGGAAACTTTGGTCAATCAGCTTGTACTTCATTTTCACGAGATGAAAATGGATCGCCTGGCCTGGCTGCACACTCAACATTAGTGCGATGTCATCAGCCACCTGGCATCTGTGTCTAGAAAGCCCCAAGCTCAGCCTTTGCTTTCTGAGCAGTACCCAGAACGACTGGCTACTTTCTGGGATTCCACAACAGGAGCCCTGAGGTTTTGGCGTCTCATCGACCAGCTCAGCCGAGGCCCGCAGAGGGGGCTGTGGCGTCGGGAGCTGTCCAGCTCTGCCGGCTCTGTGCGGCCGAGGGATGGGACGGCCTCCTCTGTGGGTGGGCTCTTGCCAGGGCTGCGTGTCTTGGGCCATGGCCGCGGGAGGGTGAAGGCAGTTGGTGGGCGGCATGGGTGGGAGTGGGCACCCTCTGCTGGGTCGGGAGCCCCCCTCTGCAGGGATGAGCTATGAGCTGCTTTAAACTACTGCCAGCATGATAGCACGGGTCACACATGTGGCGGCAGTTCCCTCCCGTGGAAAGGCAGGCAGAAGGCCATTCCATCGAGCCGTCTGCCTCCACTCCTTTGGCCCCACACACCCTCCACCCTGAGCCAGTGTGCCAGGGAGCTGGCCCACCTCACGTGGCGCTGACTGTGTCTAAGGTGTGGCGAGGGGAGGAGAAGCGTGAGGCACTCACAGGCTGAGCTGGCGGCAGCGCTAAGGCGGCCACACACAGGCCTTGCGGCCCATCCGTCTGCCAGCTGGAGTGTAAATTAATCTGGAGGTAGCGGCCTCCAGGACGCTCCCACAATGCCTGAGTGTGGAATCTCTTCCTGGGCTCCCCCAGCTTTCCTCTTCTGCCCCCAAAGGGTGGGATTTTCCACGGCCACGCCCTCAGACAGGGCTCGGGCCCCTGGCCTGGAGGGAGACAGTGGTTGCCAGCCCTGTGCTGGGCGGGTCCCGGTGAGAGAGAACGAGGAACCGCCCAGCGCCACCAAGCTCCATGCAGCGTAGAGCCCAGCCTATGGGACGGTCTGCCTCCTCGGTATTAGTGAGTAAGCGGACGACCGAGGGAGGGCTCCGATTGGCTGAGTCTCCTGTCTCCCTGTGTCTGTGTCCCATAAAGTTGTGGGGAAAGCTTGAATGGCAGAGAGAACAGACCACCTGTCGGCTTTGCCTACCCTTTCTGGGGAAGCATCCCTTCCCCTCTCTGGCCGGTGCCTGCCTTGGTTTTCCTCTGGGGAATCAGCTTTGGGCCATGTGGTCTTGGTTGGGGGTATAAGGCAGCAGCCCATCCACTGAGGTGGACACAGGACCTAAGCTGGCCAATCAGGGAGCCCCTTCCCTTGGTCATTGTGATGTGCTCAGGGATGGCGTGTGACTGAACACGAGTCCGTCAGCGTTTCCCTGCGATGCTAAGCGGACTCGGCTAGAAGTCAGTCCCTTCTCCTGCGGGAGCTCAAGTGAGCCGATGGCCGTCTACCCAGCACACTCAGCGGCGGGCGCAAAGTGCAGGCTGGGAGCTGCCTCTCACCTGTCTACAGCTTCCTCTGCCCCCCACCCACTGAAGGCCACCCCCATCCATGCTCCAGTGGGGGCAGCAGGATGCACATCACACTGCGTTTGGATGGTGAGGATCAGGGAATGGTTGAGAGAGAGGGAACTGTGCAGGAAGCTGATGGGGTAGAAGAAAGGAGACTTCTGTGGCAGAATGCTAACTTCTCACCAATGACGATGCCGGGTTTCCAGGGCCTGTGGGAACCGGAGAGGACACTTCAGAGTATCTCGGAACTTAAATGTTTGCAAGGTCAAGTTCTCGGCATGTAATTGGCTGGTGCTGAGCGCACAGGCTGGGCACCGCAGCCAGGAGGACAGGTTTGAGTTGGTTCTCACCATGTCTTTGTAGCTATTGAAATTGTCCACAATCCCTTGCCCAACTTTCATCATTGAGAAATTTCCCATGAAAATCTTTATTTCTGACTTTTCTGAGCATATGTGAGCTTTCCAAAGAGCATGTGGGGGCAGCGAGGGGGGCGAGCTTCGTTGCGCTCAGGTCCTCAGACGGTGGTCCAGCGCGGCCAGCCAGGTGCTCCCCTGGGCACGTGCAGACGCAGTCCAGCGCTGGCGGAGCGCTCTCTGTGCCAGAGGCCAGCTCTGAGCACGTGCCCCGTGTGCTCCCGCTCCACGCCGTGAGGAGGGGAGATGGGAGTGCAGGCTCCTTTCCAGCCGAGCTGCCAGCCAGGTGCTGGCCCAGCAGCAGCCCCGCCGGGGGCCGCCCCTGAGAGTGAGGCAGGCAGTGGAGCGGCCAGAGCAATGGGCAGTGGGCAAGAACTGAAGGAAGATGAGCCACTTGGCCAGGACAACAGAGTTCTAAACAGAAGTGTTTAAAGAGCTGTAACCTGGAGGCCAGTCATGGCGGGCCCGCCATGCTGTGGAAGATTGATGGAGTTCAAGGAGACGCAGTGAGCATGACCAGGAAGTGAGGGGCTGTCTTGGGACGTCATTAGAGTGGCTGGCTGCCACAGCCACTCCACTGGTTGAGGGGGTGGGGGGGAGACACACGGATATTTTTGTTTTGCTTTCTGGCTTGACAATAAAATATTAGTGCTGGCTGAGCTGTATACTTCCTCTGGTGTGATTTGAAGTTAGCAATTAATCACACCCTCCTCACTTCCTCATTCCAAAAGATAAAGAGCGTAGATGCCATGGAAATGAACATCAATTTCTACTTGCACGCCTGGCCAGACCAAGAGCAGGCATTCTACAACCGACCACCACCGCTGCCACCTGACCTTCGGGCCAGCCTGCAGGAGAGGTCGGGCGCCCAGCCAGACGCAGAGGACCGCACCTGCCTTGGCCGCGCGCTGGTCAGTGGAGAAGAGCCGAGTGGCGCACAGACCCGCCTCCAGGGATCAGGAGGGCTGGCCCTGCCCTACAGAGAGGGATGCGGGCTCGTTTCTAGGAGCTGGAGACAGGGGGAGGGAGGCATGAGGTGAAGAAAGACCAGATGTCACCATACCAGTGTCCTTCCCGGGCCCTCACAGAGCGCCGTGGGGACTGTTTACAGGCGTCGCACCATCCGTGTCACTGCGTTACCTTGTTCAGCCTCGTACCAACCTATGAGACACGACCAGTACTGTCTCCACTGACAGATGAAAAACCGGCTGAGGACACGCTGCTTCGAGGTTGAGCTGAGCTTCAAACCAGGCTCCTCTACCTCCAAATGGGAGCTCCCGGTGCAGAGGGCAGGAGGAAGCCGGGACTTTGGCAGGAGCTTCACACCCATGTCCTGGCCTAGGGCGGGGCTGCAGTACCGCTCCCCCACACGCAGGCTCGGGCAGCTGGAGCCGCGTTAAACCTCCGCCGATGGATGCTGGGTAACATGGCGGTTCTCCCGCTGGGAAAGTCAGGCCAGTCTGATCCCACTGAGACCCCCTTCCACCGCTTTGGCCCCAAGCTCCACCCCCTGCGCCAGTGCCCTCACTCCCACAGGCGGCACCACCCTGCGTCTCTCTAAGGGCCCGCGAGAGGCAGCCGCCCATCCGGTTCTAAACCTCCAGTTCCGGTCAGGCCCCCGATGCCAGCTCAACCCGGAGATGCCCCTCTTCTGGGCCGAGGGGAGCCTTCCCTGGAAGAGCAGACTGCTCACCACGGTGTGTCAGAGGGAAAGGAGGCCGTGGACAGCACCGCGGCCAGCTCAGCCCACTGGCCCGGTGGGCAAAGGCTGGGGGTCAGCGGTTCCCAGGGACCCTCCTGGCCCGGCCTGGCTGTCTCTGAGGGCCGGGTCATCGGAACCAGGCTTGGTCCCCTGGCCCATGTGGGAGCCGGGCTTCCTCACACCCCAAGACCGAGCACTGCAGGTGCCTGGCTGGGAGGAGAGCGAGTATCTGTAAGCAAAGGAGCCTGGAGGCCCATTCGCTTCTCCCTCAAAACCTCTCCAGGCTGCTGGCTCCGCTTGGCAGCTCGAGCTAGCTGCACCGTCACACCCAGGGCAGCCGTTGGTGCAGAGACACGGGCCTCCCAGCAAACAGCCAGGCCACAGAGCTTCAGAGCAGGGAGCACACTGAACTACCGCCATCCCTTCCCTCGGTGCCCACAGGCAGAAAGCCTTTCTCAGGAGCACGCTGGGGAGGGTGCTGGCAGCTAAGAGTGCGTCTGCATTACCTGCGCTCAGCTCGGGGACCCAGCGTGGGCCCATGTTCGGCCCAAGCTCTCAGGGCCACTTCCCGCTTCTGCTCCTAGTCCCCCCCGCCGCTTAGGAGATGGCCTGGCAAACCAGAGGAGACAGGGCTGCCCCCATTTTCCCTTGGCTGGGCCCGCGAGGATTTTCAATGCGCCCAAAGCAGTGTGTGCGCTGCCCACAGAGCCACCTGTTTGTCCTCCCCACCCCGCCCCATGACCCTGCCAATCAGGAGGGAGAAGCCCTCACCTCCCCCTGCGCCGCCTCCAGACCCGATGGACACTGTTCTAACACATGCAGAGCGCTGAATGACGATGACTTACCGCCCCTTGGAAAAATATTGGCAGGAGAGATTCCCCTACATAAGCACAGTAACACGTGGGCTTGGGGTTTCCGAAAGGAGTTTTATTAAAGGAGCATTGCTGCACTTTTATTTATTTATTTTTAATCGTTGGAATTTTTTCACCATAATGGGGTCAGACCTTTGAACAGTTTCCCGCCTCTTTTCCTTTGGGGATATTTAATAAGCAAATTGTAAGCCTACCTCAGAGGGCGGAGTGCGTGTGCTTCGCCACTCTTTCTCTGGTCGCTACAGGGCTCGGCCACACTCGTGCGTCTGCAGCGAGCAAGCGCTCCACACCTTCAAGGAGACGCCGTCTTCCCTTTGCATCTCCCATGAAAAGGCGGGGCTTTGTTTTGTGACAGTTGTTTGAGGCCCTGAGGAGTATGAGACCCCACAAAGGACATTTAATTCTCCTCTTTAATCCCCCCACCCTCTGCCCTGGAGGGATTACAGCCATTATGTGATGTATGCGCCATAATTGGTCCCATTTAACAGATGAGAAAACTGAGGTTTCGGGTGGTTAAATAACTTACCCCGGATTTTTCAGTTAACAAGATCAATTCCAACCAGAAGCCAGGCCAGGCTGACTCCAGAGCTTGTGGGTTCAATCACTAAGTTATTGTGGGGGAAGGTCCATGGGGGGGAAAGGAGATATATGTACTACTATATGTAATACTTTAAACAATAAAATAAAATTTAAAAAAAATAAATAAAAATAAAGAGCTGTCACACTGGCCTGAGGCCTGAGGAAAGCCTTCCAGGGCCTTAAGTGAACTGAGGCTTTGCATCGAGGGTCCTGAGGCGACCGGGGTGGAAGTCGCCTGTTTGGCGGGAGAGGCGGGTCTGCTGGCAGTTTAGTTACTCCGCATGGAGATTGCTGATGGGGGTTCTGGTTAATTAGTTGTGGAATTTTAAAAGACAAGCACATGTGCCATGGAAATGCATTTACTTCCCGCGCCCTGGGGAAGCTGTGCGTGCTCGCCTGTCCTGGCTGAACGTCGACGGCGCGTTTTGCAAGACTCGGCTCTCCTAGCTGTGTCCCCACAAGGCCCCTGCATCCGCGCCAGCACAGGCAGCAGCTCCCCGCTCCTGTCATCGTGGGCCCGGAGGCGCCTACTGTGCTCCCGCCTCCTGGGCGGTCCCTGCTTCATCCCCTGCTTTCAAGAAAAGCCGCCACGCGAGCAGGGTGCAGGGTGGCTCACAGTCGTGTGTACATGCAGCAGTTTATGCTCGTATCAGTCTCTGTTAGTTACTGTGTTATTTCCCACAGGAACACCTGTAGACCCACTTTGCCCACCCCGTCCTGAGGCAGAGTGAGAAGACACCAGAGTAGCCTGGGGCAGCTTCCGGTTGCCATCCGGGCCCAGGCACACGGCACACACGCAGTCAGCATGTGTGCATGGTACTCTCTGCCTGCACAGGATGTTCTGTTCACTGAGTTAAGTGAGTAATACTCTGTGGGGCAGCCTGTTACATATGTGTAGCTTTCTGCAAATATCTTAACATTTTGACAGGATAGATTGAAACTTATTAGCAACCCATGATGTCCTGTGCCATGGACAGTGTGTGCTCTGTGCCATGGACAGTGTGTGCCCTGTGTCCTGTGCCATGGACAGTGTGTGCTCTGTGCCATGGACAGTGTGTGCCCTGTGCCATGGACAGTGTGTGCCCTGTGTCCTGTGCCATGGACAGTGTGTGCCCTGTGCCATGGACAGTGTGTGCCCTGTGCCATGGACAGTGTGTGCTCTGTGCCATGGACAGTGTGTGCCCTGTGCCATGGACAGTGTGTGCCCTGTGCCATGGACAGTGTGTGCCCTGTGCCATGGACAGTGTGTGCCCTGTGCCATGGACAGTGTGTGCCCTGTGCCATGGACAGTGTGTGCTCTGTGCCATGGACAGTGTGTGCTCTGTGCCATGGACAGTGTGTGCCCTGTGCCATGGACAGTGTGTGCTCTGTGCCATGGACAGTGTGTGCTCTGTGCCATGGACAGTGTGTGCCCTGTGCCATGGACAGTGTGTGCTCTGTGCCCTGTGCCATGGACAGTGTGTGCCCTGTGCCATGGACAGTGTGTGCCCTGTGCCATGGACAGTGTGTGCCCTGTGCCATGGACAGTGTGTGCTCTGTGCCATGGACAGTGTGTGCTCTGTGCCATGGACAGTGTGTGCCCTGTGCCATGGACAGTGTGTGCCCTGTGCCATGGACAGTGTGTGCTCTGTGCCATGGACAGTGTGTGCCCTGTGCCATGGACAGTGTGTGCTCTGTGCCATGGATGTGTGTGCTCTGTGCTCTGTGCCATGGACAGTGTGTGCTCTGTGCCATGGACAGTGTGTGCTCTGTGCCATGGACAGTGTGTGCCCTGTGCCATGGACAGTGTGTGCTCTGTGCCATGGACAGTGTGTGCTCTGTGCCATGGACAGTGTGTGCCCTGTGCCATGGACAGTGTGTGCCCTGTGCCATGGACAGTGTGTGCCCTGTGCCATGGACAGTGTGTGCCCTGTGCCATGGACAGTGTGTGCCCTGTGCCATGGACAGTGTGTGCCCTGTGCCATGGACAGTGTGTGCTCTGTGCCATGGACAGTGTGTGCTCTGTGCCATGGACAGTGTGTGCTCTGTGCCATGGACAGTGTGTGCTCTGTGCCCTGTGCCATGGACACTGTGTGCCCTGTGCCATGGACAGTGTGTGCTCTGTGCCATGGACAGTGTGTGCTCTGTGCCATGGACAGTGTGTGCCCTGTGCCATGGACAGTGTGTGCTCTGTGCCATGGACAGTGTGTGCCCTGTGCCATGGACAGTGTGTGCCCTGTGCCATGGACAGTGTGTGTGGACAGTGTGTGCCCTGTGCCATGGACAGTGTGTGCTCTGTGCCATGGACAGTGTGTGCTCTGTGCCATGGACAGTGTGTGCTCTGTGCCCTGTGCCATGGACACTGTGTGCCCTGTGCCATGGACAGTGTGTGCTCTGTGCCATGGACAGTGTGTGCTCTGTGCCATGGACAGTGTGTGCCCTGTGCCATTGCCCTGTGCCATGGACAGTGTGTGCTCTGTGCCATGGACAGTGTGTGCTCTGTGCCATGGACAGTGTGTGCTCTGTGCCATGGACAGTGTGTGCCCTGTGCCATGGACAGTGTGTGCCCTGTGCCATGGACAGTGTGTGCTCTGTGCCATGGACAGTGTGTGCTCTGTGCCATGGATGTGTGTGCCCTGTGTCGTGAGAGGCCAGACGCTCCTATTGGATTTAATTGATGCTTCTTTCAAATGTAGTGAATGTGGACATGATGACAATTTTTATCTTCTTTCAGGAATTATGTCTTTTCCTCGGTTTTCTATTGCTGTGTTTTTCTTATTGATTTGTAAATCTCCACGTTTGAAGATATTGAATAGACTGTTGTATATGGAACTGAGTCCTGGGGTTTCAGCATTTTACCTCCCACGTGATTTTTTCTCTTCCCAAACTCTTAAATGTTTCTGTGGCCAATGTGCATCTTTGCTCCGCCTTTGACATCTTGGTCATAAACCTCCCAGTTCTCAAGAGTGCACACATTCAAGCTCCCCTCCACTGTGTCCTCAGCACAGGAAGGGATCTTTAACCGGAACTGGCCCGGCGAGGGCGTGACTGAGGAGCCGGACTCGTTTCTCCCAGCTGACTGCCCGGTAACGCCGGTTCCCGGTCCCAGCCGCCTGTCTCCTGCGCGCTGCTGGTAGCGGTGCTTTGCTCCGGGTTCAGATGCTGTCGTATTCATTCATCTGCCTCTTCCTGTTAAACACTCGGCGCCCTTTCCTACCCAGGATTCTTCCTTCTAATACAATCTTACCTTTACTGTATACATCCCGAAGAAACTTTATCATTGTAATGTCCAATTCAATTTTTAAATCCTCTTGGAATTACATCTGATTTATAAATTAATTCACGGGGAATTGATGTCTTTCTAATATTACGCACTTTCCATCCCCCCATTTATTAAAGTTTTAATTGAACTGCCTATAAATTATAGAACAGTATTAAATATTAATCGTGTTAGCAGGCATCTTTGTCTGGGCGAGCGTTAATGAGACGCCGCTGGGAGGTGACCCCCTCGAGCGCTGTGGTCAAACCAGCGGCTCCGGTGCTGGCTCAGGCAGGCCCCCGGGCCCCGGGGCGGGTACTTCTGTGCCAAAACCCCTCCGTGAGAGGGAGGCCAACACCAGCCTGCCCGGTGCCGGCCGCCGCGCGGCTCCCGTGGCTCTGAGGCCGCTGCTTTGTGGGCGCTGGATGTGGACCTGAGCGCCTGTTTGGGGAAGCATCATCTCCCCGGCCTGTGTCTGCGCTGAGGCTGGTGCTGCATTCGATGCCATGAAGTGGGTTTCCGTGGGCCTGCCGCTTCTGTCCACAGCCGCGCTTCAGTAGTATTGCCCGTCATCTTGTGGACAGGAGCACGTGGCAGCTCGGCCCATCTGGCTGCCTACGGAGGCCTTCGCTGTTAGCTTCTGCCGCACCTCTCCCCCTCCGGCCCCTGGCCCGCAGCTCCAGAGCTACAGGAACATTCTGTGGCAGGAATCTCCTTCCTTTCACTAGTGTTCACCCATGCTCCCCGAGTCCCTGAACCATCATTCCAAGTCCAACTTGGAATGCTTCCTCTGTCACCTCCCTTCTCCAAAACGTGCTCCCTGTGGTGCCTGTCGCCCACTCTCACACTTCCTCCCGCATTTTGACTGAACACTTTTTGTCCTTCAATTGAGGGATGGCCCAGTGGAAGTGCCATGAGCAGCACCCACTCTGCCCTGGGAAGCCCTGCCTGAGCTGGCCCTGTCAGTCCCCACGCTCATTCAGTCCCATGGAAGGTCTCTTCTGCTTCCCCTCTCTTCCCCTCTGCTTTCCCTCTGCTTCCCCTCTGCTTCTCTGCTTCCCCTCTGCTTCTCTGCTTCCCCTCTGCTTCCCCTCCTCTTCCCCTCTGCTTCTCCTCTGCTTCCCCTCTGCTTCTCCTCTGCTTTTCTGCTTCTCCTCTGCTTCCCCTCTGCTTCTCCTCTGCTTCTCCTCTGCTTCCCCTCTGCTTCTCTGTTTCTTCTCTGCTTCCCCTCTGCTTCTCATCTGCTTCTCTGCTTCTCCTCTGATTCTCTGCTTTCCCTCTGTTTCTCTGCTTCTCTGCTTCTCCTCTGCTTCTCCTCTGCTTCTCGGAAGTGGAAGTGCTGGGTGAGAGGGCACATGTGTTTCACATTGGGGGAAATAACATCGAATTTCCCTCCTCAAGGCCGCGTGGAGTTATCTGCTACCAATACTGAAGAGTACGTTCCACACACTCTTGCCAGCAATGGCTGTTATAATGCACGGTGTCCCCAAAGTGTATACTCACTTCCACAGCTGAGAGCTCAATTTTGAAAATGAAATGTATTTCAATGAACACAGCCTTTATAATTATTCAATGTGTGTGTGTGCATTTTTGGGACACCCTATATTTCAAAATATATTTTCCATTATTATAGGTGAATAATATTATTCATGATTAATTTGCATTTCTTTTGTTTTAAGAGAGATGGAGTACCTTTCATATATTTCTTTCCACTCACAGCTCTTTTTCTATTAATCTTCTCAGCCTGTGTTCCTAGTCTACCGGCTGTTTCTCCTTTTCTTACTGATTTGCAAGGACTTTGAAAAAATATAATTGAAATTATCCTTTGTTTCTCAAGTACTTTTCCATTTTCTTTTATTTTACTCACCATATTTTCCATCCCAGAGCCTCACGTTTGCTCTGTAAGCTGTCTTCCTCCATGATTTTGTCTCCTGCTCGGAAAGGCTGTCCTTGTCCCAAGACTGAGTTCACATTCTCACGTTACCTCCTACCGTGACAGTCACCCTCGAACCCAGGTTTTGTGACTCGCTGTGTTGCTCTGGGGACTGGCTGTCGTTCTGCCGGTGCCGGTTCCCAGCGCCCAGTTGGGCCTGGGGCAGTGCCGACGTCCCTGAGTCCGCGTGAGGCTGAGCAAGGTGGCTGGCGGCAGAGCTGGCACAGCCGCTGCACAGTGTGGCTTGTTTATGCCCAGGGCACCAGGGCCACGCCTCAGTCGGCGTGGGCTGCTACAACAAAACGCCGCAGACTGAGTGGCTCGAACAAGACGAGTTTATTTCTCCCAGTCTGGAGGCTGGAGGTCCAGGACCAAAACGCCGGCCGATTCGGTCCCTGGCGAGCAGCGGTGCCTTCCTGCTGCGCCCGCACATGGCAGAGGGAGAGCTCCCCGCTCCTCGCTCTCCTCTCTCCTCTAGAAGGGCACGAAGCCCATTCCGAGGGCTCCACCGCATGGCTCCCCAAATGCCAATTCCTGTGCCAAGGCATTGGCGATGTGCGGGAACACGAGCATTCGGCCTTAGTGACCAGGCGGTGCTGACCGTGCTGTGCTGCTCTCTGAAGATACACGTCAGGAGGATGTGATAATGTGCTGACCTTCCAAAACAATCGCCAAGTCAGGTTAAGTAACGTACCCACCACAATACTTATGATGGTGACCCCGGTGAGGATCTAGTCTCAGCAGCTTGGAGAGTCTGGCACAGACCCTTAGTGTCCGGCCTCCATGCTTTAGGCCCAGGCACAGGGTCCTCATCGCAGACAGTGTGCCCTGTGACAGCGCCTCAGCCCGGGCCTGCCTCCAGCTCTGAGTGCGGTTCACACTCCACAGTAAGGAGCTCGTGGGGTGTGGGCCCGGCTCTTCCCTTGGTGGCAGCGGTGACGTGTTCAGCGCAGTGAGCTGTGCCATGTCTCTGCACTGAGCAGCAGAACGCGAACTCAGCTCTCACCCCAGCCCTGAAGTGGCCACTGCCCCCACCTCTGCGCGCCTCTGTCATGAGGAGGATGCCTTTCTAGTCTCCATCGTCACCAGACCGGCTCAGGACACACACACACACACACACACACACACACACACACACCACAGGCGTGGGAGGAGCAATGGGCACCCGGGGGGGGGGGGAACGGCAGCCGGGCCTGGCAGCACAGGTAGGCGTGAGCACTCTGCCTCCTCACCGTCACCCCCAGGGACGTGCCCGCGTCTGGACAAACGGGCTGGACACCTCACAGCTCCGCCAGCTCCCCTCACACCAAGGCTGGGCAGCCTCGCCAGGCGGGGAGGCCACACGACTGGACCAGGCACGCTGGGTGCGGTGCCCGCAGTTTCCAGTTCTCTGGAAAAGCCAGCTTCCAGCACGGGACCTTGGCGCCTGCCCACACTGGGCACAGGCACCCCTAAGCCAGAGGAGGCCCACCCTGTGGGAGCTGGCACAGCGCCCCCTATGGCCAGAGGAGGCCCACCCTGTGGGAGCTGGCACAGCGCCCCCTATGGCCAGAGGAGGGCCCACCCTGTGGGAGCTGGCACAGCGCCCCCTATGGCCAGAGGAGGGCCCACCCTGTGGGAGCTGGCACAGCGCCCCCTATGGCCAGAGGAGGCCCACCCTGTGGGAGCTGGTGCAGCTGCTGCTCCCGCGGGGAAAGGGGCCCACCCTGTGGCTCACAGGCCGTTGCCTCGGAGAACAGAGGCTACCCCGGCCACCGTTCCATGGGACAGACGTGTGTTCAATGGGCGTCTGCAGGCACAAGCCAGGAGCGGGGACACGGCCCGCCTTCTGTGACCTCTCACTCCGGTGACAGGGGATGAGGTCATGTGTAAAACAGGCGATTCCACATGGGCACCGTGGAACCTCGGAGGTAACAGATGTCAGGAAAGGCCTCCTTGTGGAGGTGATGATGAGCCAAGAACTGAGAGAAGTTTTGCCTAGCAGGCTACGAAGGGCTTCACACAAACACACACACAGTAGGTCAAAGCCTCGCCAAGACCGGTTTGGCTCAATGGATAGAGCGTCGGCTTGGGGACTGAAGGGTCCCGGGTTTGATTCCAGTCAAGGGCATGTACCTTGGTTGTGGGCATATCCCCAGTAGGGGGTGTGCAGGAGGCAGCTAATCGATGACTCTCTCTCATCGATGTTTCTAACTCTCTATCTCTCTCCCTTCCTCTCTGTACAAAAATCAATAAAATATATTTTTTTAAAAAAATAGGTCAAAGCCTCAGCCTGAGCAGTGCAGGACTGGGGTTCGGAATAGGCCCGCGTGGCCAGGGCGGCCAGCATCCAGAGAGCCAGGCGGTCCCGCCTTTCCTGTGAGCAGGAAGGATACGGCTGCACTCGCTCCCAGGCAGTCAGTCAGAGTGGGAGGTGGGCGGAGGAGGGTGCAGGGGCACACCCCTCAGGTGTGGGGGGAGCAGGTTGGTTTCAGAACCAATTTCTTTCAATAAAGCCTTTCCCCTCCTTCTGCTCCTAATTGCCCCTCTGGAGACTGCGATGGTTTCTGAGGAGGTGGCTGCCCGGTCGGAGCTAATGAGTCACTGAAGAGCCCGCAGGCCGCCGGGTCTTCCTAACACCTCCTTGGGGGGAGCAGGTTTAGCAGAAAATAGGATCTTCCCGAGAATCTCTCCATCGGCTCAGGTGTGCCGCCCCGCAGACTCCCGGAGACCGGCCGTGCCGGCCCAGGCTCACTCACGCAGGGTGGCCCTGTGCGGAGGGGCGGCCACGGGAGCCGTCTCTGCCCCACTGGGTGGTCAAAGCTGTCACATCCGAGCTGACAAGGACAGAGAGAGGGTTTTCCTGTCGGTGGGGCCGCCGGAGGCCGGTGACTTCTCCTTGGGCAGAGGACGGGCTGCAGGCTTTGTGGCCTGGGGCGGTACACTCTCCCAGGGGACACCCACATGCTGCTGCTTCTTTGTGCCAGACGAAGGCCCGCCCTTGTGTTTTCCCTTCAGCAGGTATTTACTACAGCCCTACTAAGTGCCCTCACCCCCTGGGAGCTGAGAACGCAGCCGTGTCCAAGACAGAGCAACCCTATTCCCCCGGAGCTCTCTGTCTATGACCAGGGCAGGCCTGGGCAGAGAGAAACATACAAATGGAATTGGATAGACAGCAAAGAGTACCGTCATGTTACTGAGTGCACCTTACACGGCTGTGCTTCCCAAGCTGCTAAGAATCATAGCAGGGGGGCGGGTGTTAAAAATGGAGGGTCCTGGCCTGCCCCCCAAAGCCATTGAACCAGAATGTACAGGGAAGGGGCCGGGGACTCTCTTTCTCTAGGGCAGGCCGAGTGGTCCTCAGACACAGTTTCAAAGGCTGAGTGGCTGAAGGAGCACTCGGTGTGCAGTCCAGGCTCTTAGCTCCGTGGCCCACGCGGAGCGTCTGGGCTTTAAAACTGCAGGTGCCACTCCTAGTGTCCAGCCCGAGCTTCTGATTAATGAGTCTGGTGCGCCCCAGCACTTACATATCCCCGAAGCCCTCCAGGTGGCCCCCGTGGGCAGCTTGACTTGCCCACCACCGCCCCTGGCAGCCCCAGGCAGAGGGACCACAGTCCTGTCCTGACCACCAGGGGCCGCGGCCAAAGGGCCGTGGGCAGAAATGGCACACCTGTTCTTGGACATCTCACTCGACCTTCTTATATTCGGAGCGTGGACTCCCCTCAGTCTGTGAGCCTGAGCCCGGCACATGGAGCCCCTCCCTCCCCGGGACTCTCTGCAAACCCTTCCTCTGCCCACAGTCAGGATGTCAGCAAGAGGCTGGGCGCCAGAACTGGCACCCCCCGTTTTCTGAGCCCTCAGGATGGCCTCAGTGCCTTTGATACTAAAGGGCCTCTGATCCATTGGCTGAGCACCTATGGTATGCCAGGTATTTTGCTAGACCAGTGGTCAGCAAACTCATTAGTCAACACAGCCAAATACCAACAGTTCAACGATTGAATTTCTTTTGAGAGCCAAAGTTTTTAAACTTAAACTTCTTCTAACACCATTTCTTCAAAATAGACTTGACCAGGCCATGATATTTTGTCAAAGAGCCACACTCAAGGGGCCAAAGAGTTGCATGTGGTTCAAAAGCCGCAGTTTATCGACTACTGTGCTAAGGAGGGCAAAAATGAATAGGAAACACGCCCACTTGCTGAGGATCTGTTGACTTAAATGGATGCATAGCTAATGGCTCCACACACTGGGATGGGTCCTTGCAGCGGGAGGCACAGAGGGCCATGACACTAACAGAGGGCTCCCAGAGGATGTGACTTCCGAGTTCGACTTGGAAGGGGAGTCAAGGCTCACCCCAGTGAGGGAGACGAGAAAGATGATCGAGAATAAAAACAAAAACCTCAGCAAGCACAAACCACATGAAAGAGCGAGACTTTGTGTTGAGCGTGGCGCAGGCACTGGGTGGCCAGGAAATAGGAGAGATTAATTCTGGAACGGTAGGCGCTGACCTTCCAACCAAGTCGGAGAACTCAGACTTTATCCAAAAGAAGAATTGATAACTGACAAGGTTGGGTTTGCTTTAGAAAGATTTCCCTGCTGGACTCGGAATACAGACGGGCTATAAGGAAGGAGGGATGAAAGCATGGAGGTCAGAGAGAGAGCTCTCGTTGGAGGAAATGACAAGAGCCTGAGGGGGAAACGTTGAGGAGGTAAAGCCTCTGAGAATGAGAGGCAGCTGGGAGACAGAGTCAGGGACGTAGGTTTCTCTGCTCTCTGAGTGGGCTCCGGGTGATGGCATCTGTAGAAACTGGCGAAGGAGAGAAGTGAGTGGGGGAGGAAGAAGGCAAGTTTGGTTGCTGAGGCAGGGAACCAGTCCACAGGCAGCCGGGCATTCCAGCCCAGAGCATGGGGAGGCTGGAGCTGCTGCTGCAGACGCACGGTCAGCATCGCGCAGGCGGTGGTGGGAGGCCTGGGAAGGAATGAGCGAGAGGTGGGAACACGCCTGTGGCCGGCCCAGAATGGCCTGAGCATGTGGAGAATTTGAAAAGGGAACAAGGATTAGACTGGTTGTTGGTTTCATTGTAATCTCAACAATATCGATGGAGCCTTTATTGTGTTGTGGACTGTGGTAGACACTGGAAATGTAGGTGCAGGGAAAGTGCACCCTGCCTCGTGGAGTTTACGTTCAGTGGGCGAGCATCGCTCCCACCTGGAGGAAGCCAGGGTAAGTTAGATACTTGGGTTGCAAGCAACAGCTACCAACTATGACTAATATAAAATAGCAAGTACCTTTTTAGAAGGAGGTGTCATAACTCATAGAATGCAGGCAGAAGTGGGAGAACCAGGGCCAGAACTAAGATCACTGCAGGGATTTGCTAAGAGAAACTGATGAGGAGGCTTTTCCAGGCCCCTATACCTGGTGAGAATGTTCAGTCCAAACATTTCAGTCTTTTTTTTTTTTAATATATATTTTATTGATTTTTTACAGAGGAAGGGACAGGGACAGAGAGCTAGAAAACCGATGAGAGAGTCATCAATCATCTGCCTCTTGCACACCCCCTACTGGGGATGTGCCCACAACCAAGGTACATGCCCTTGACCAGAATCGAACCTGGGACCTTTCAGTCCCCAGACCGATGCTCTACCACTGAGCCAAACCAGTTTCAGCTAAACATTTCAGTCTTGATGGCCCATTGTTAGCCTTTATAACACAACCAGAATCCTGGTGCATGAAAACTCATGCACTGGAGGAGGGTCCCTCAGCCTGGCCTGTTCCCTCTCACAGTCTGGGAGCCCTCAAGGATGGGAGAAAACCTGATGATCAGGGGAAGGCAACACCCCCATCACACTTCTGCTGCTGCCACTGCTGGCAGCGCAAGCTTTGGGTGGCCTTGGTTGGCTGGGCAGCCGACAACCGAGGCTTGCCTGCACCTCAGGCTGGCCCTGGGCAGCTGGGGGTGGATCCAGCCACACCATTTGCCTGCCCATCCCCTCCCCGCAGGGCTGAAAGGACTGGGGGACTCTGTGGGGCTGAGGGGATTGGACTCCGCCATCTTTGTGTTGGTGTAACGATCAATTTGCATATTCCCTATTTATTCGCTAGGATTGGCACTGATTGGCCTAACTTCATTTATGCACCCACCTCTTGGCCCACCAAGATTCTATCCAAAGCAGGAGTGGTGGTTCCTCAAATAAAAATCAGGGGGCTCATATCAGATGTAGAGAAATCATTGCTGAACAGGTTAAAGTAAGAGGTGGGAGGTAAGTCCAAAGGAGGAGTGTCTGACCATTACAGTAATTTTTGCAAAACTCCATAGAGAATAAAGGAGGCTGAAGCTTAAGAAGGTTATAGGCTGAGAGAAAAATTCAACTGTGTGTTAGCAGCTGGAAGCAAGTAAACGAAATTTAAACAATGACTTGAGGAGGGAAAATGAGCCTTAAGGAAAAGTGTACATCCCGGCCCACGTGTTGCGAGCAGGGAGCTGCACAGCCAGGCTCTGCATGCTCCCTTCCCACAGGCTCGGCGCTCTGTGCCAGTGTCACTCTGTGCCAGCGCCGCGCAGACGTATCTTGTAGGGTGTCCCGGTGGGAGAGAATATTTGAAGTGCACAGGAGCCGTTTGACCCAGGCACAGCGACATGTGTGGTGCTGTTTGCAGCCTGGTGAGAGCTCCCTCCGTGTTTGAGGGAGGTAGACCCTGCAGCTGACGTGCTATTGGGAACTGAAGACATGGAGCTGCCCTGCCGTTCAGAACCCATGACGGCTGATGCTCTACAGACCACTGGGACTGGTCGGAATGGCCCCAATGGCAACAGCGCTCCTGGCAAAGCTCATTGTCCGTTAGTCTCATAAGCTTGGGAATGTTGTCCCCACTTCCTCTCCACAGTCTTTAGTGTTTTCAAGGGAAATCTGTTTCATGGCTTGTCAAGTCGACTTATTTGTGTTTGTGGGGTTGCCTTTACATCAATAACCCACACAGAGTTTGACATCCTTAAGGTTAAATGTACTCTCACATTCATGTAATTCTGCCTACTTTCATCATAAAGGCCAACATGTAATTACAATGTATTCCAGGGTCATAATCTGACATAGCCAGATATATAAGAAAAGCTGGCCAGAAGATTCCATTCACATGTGTGTGATTGTTAATAACAATAGCCAATTAAAAAGTGGTCTTCTCGGTGTTGATAAACACTATGGAGACTTTAAGCTCACACGGGCTCATTATGAACACCGGGGCTGGAAACAAAATAGCAGTTGTGTCTGCCTATCTGATGCGCAGTGACTGAAAGTTCAAGGGGCTAACAGGCAGGCTTGCAGGGAAGGCACAGAGGGAGAGATCTGAGAGTGCAGGTGGACAGGGAGCTCCTGCCTGCCTCTTCCCCAGAGACCAGGGAGGGTGTAGGGTCGGTGTGGGCAATAGAGGCAGGATGGAGGAGAGGAAGGTTGAAGGTATGATGGCTTATGTTTTCCTCGTGCACTGGGAGACTGGTTGTGTGTTAAGGGTGGGTGCTTGTGGTGAGAATTTGGAGCACCTACTCTGGAGAACAATAAGGGGCTGTAAAAACAAATGTGCCAAATTACTGAGCAGCGGTGAAGCTCAAGTGAAGATAGAATTAGTAACAATAGGATCCTTCCAGTTTTCTCTCCTGCTGTTGGGTAACCCAGAGACAGAATTAGAAATGATGAAAGGCTGGGAGGATGCATTATTAGGGACTGGAAGAGCGAGTAGTACAGGAAATGGAGGAGGAGGAGGGAGAGGAGGAAGAAGTAGAAGAAAAAGAAGAAAGAGGAGGAGGAGGAGGAGAAAGAAGAGGAGGAGGAGGAGGACGAGGAGGAACTGAAATGATTGTTTGTTGGGTCCAGAGAAGGTATGCAAGAAAGTGAAATCAAGAAGATCATAGATGAATTTGAAGGTCGGGTATAACGTGTTGATACTGTGGTAAATGCATAAAGAAATAAGATGGCAGTCTATTCTTTTCCTTGGCATTTCTTGGCTAGTAGCTATATCATTCCATGGTCTGCATTTGTCTTCACATTGACTTCTCTGTGTGTCTCTTCTCCCCCTTCTGTTGTCTTAGAAGCATATTCCTCACCGGACTTTGGGCCCATCCTAATCCAGGATGACCTCACCTCCAGACCCTCACCTTACATCTGCAAAGACTTTTCCACATGAAGTCTTCATAGGTTCTGAGTGAACACCTCTTTCAGAGGGTCACCATTCAACCCAGTACATCATCCTAGAGTGGAATTTCAGGGTGAACCATGTCAGAATTAGGGCAGTTCCAATGACAGGATCCAAGGAATGGCCAGGAGTGAGAATTGCTAAAGGAGAAGAGAAGTAGGAGACAGTCAGGTCACTGAGTGGGGATGCTGATGGGGTCTGGGATGAAGAGGACTGGGAGCCAGGAGTCTATGTTCCAGAGGAATGTGCAGACCAATGCCTTGGGGTTGGTCAGTCATAGTGTCAGGAGTGAGAACCTCTATTGGAACCATCTGAGGAGCTTTAAAAATATCCACCCAAATAGCTTTAAGCAGCCTGTCCGGGATGGGCCCAGACATCGTATATTTTACCCCTGGGAGTCTAATGTGCAGCCAGCATTAGAAAAACGAGCTTACGGTAACACATGATGTCCAGACAGAAGTCACAACCCTGAGCCAGAGGGTCCCCGCCATCAGGTCTGAAAGAGACACAGCTGGGGGGAGGTCCATCACCATCTCCAGGACCCGCAGGCAGAGCCTGGAGAGCAAAGCCGGGCAGCGAGAGGTGCAGCCCGCCTGCTCAGCGCTGGTGCAGTGAGGGTTCCTCACTGCCTCAGGCTCCTCCCAGGGAGGGAGTGCAGCAGGAAAAGAACGCTTCCTTTCCTCTTTTCAAACACAAAGTGCTGAGACTTTGCTTTGTTCCCAGTCAGTTTGGTGATGAGGGATACTTTATTTATTTACTGATTTATTTCAATTACAGTTGATGCTCAATATTATTTATATTAGTTTCAGGTGTGCAGCGTAGTGGTTATTACTCATTTCTAAAATACTTGCTCTACCTACAAAACCAGCCTTTTCTCCCAAACAGATTTTCTAACATATTTGGAGAAATCTCTTTTGCCAGAACAATATTTGGTACCTTCCTCTGTATCTTTTTTTTTTTTTTTTTTGGTAATCCTTTCCAAGGATATTTCCCCCTTTTTGGGGGGGGAGAGTGGAAGAGAGAGGGAAAGACAAAGAGAAACAGCGATGTGAGAGAGACACGTGGGTTGGTTGCCTCCTGCACAGCTGACAAAAGCCCAGCAGGGGAGGAGCCTGCAGCCCAGGGATGTGCCCGTGCCTGGAATGGAACCCACAACCCTTCGGGCACAAACTGATGCTCTATCCATTGAGCCAAACCGGCTAGGGCTCCTCTGTAACTTTTGAATATGTAATAACCACGTTAACAGTCTCAAGCAGTGTACGAGATTATACAATAAAAGTCACTCTCTTTCATCCCTGACCCCTCCTTGGCTCTCCCCAGAACCCCCTGCGTTTGTCAGTTTCCCTAGATGCTGCCTCACCTGTTTTCATTTCATGCTGCATCCTGGAAGTCACGCTATATTGGTGCACAGAGCTCTGCCCACTCTGTTAACTGCTATTCCAGCATTTATTTAACCCTTGCTGACGGGCGCTACCTGTCTGGAAGCAAACTGGTTAAAGACTAAAAAAATCAAGTAGAAAAGCAGATTCCTCGCCAGGTGAGAGCAGGCGGGCCTCAGAGGCACAGGGGAGAGAGGCGCCCCCTAGGGAGCTGGGAGCAGGGAGCTGACCCGCAGCCTGTCTGACCACTGCTCTGCCTGCAGGAGCCTCATGCCGCGGACGCTGGAGAGCCAGATCACGCTGGAGAAGACGCCCAGCTACTTCGTCACGCAGGAGGCCCCGCGGCGCATCTTCAACATGTCGCGGGACACCAAGCTGATCGTGGTGGTGCGGAACCCGGTGACCCGCGCCATCTCCGACTACACCCAGACACTGTCCAAGAAGCCCGACATCCCCACCTTCGAGGGTCTGTCCTTCCGGAACCGCACGCTGGGCCTGGTGGACGTGTCCTGGAACGCCATCCGCATCGGCCTGTACGCGCTGCACCTGGAAGGCTGGCTGCGCTATTTCCCCCGCGCACAGATCCACTTCGTGAGCGGCGAGCGGCTCATCACCGACCCCGCGGGCGAGATGGGCCGCGTGCAGGACTTCCTGGGCATCCGCCGCTTCCTCACCGACAAGCACTTCTACTTCAACAAGACCAAGGGCTTCCCCTGCCTGCGGAGGACGGAGGCCAGCCTCCTGCCCCGGTGTCTGGGCAAGTCCAAGGGCAGGGCTCACGTGCAGATCGACCCCGAGGTCATAGACCAGCTGCGGGAGTTCTACAGACCTCACAACATCAAGTTCTATGAGACCGTGGGCCAGGACTTCAGGTGGGAGTAGGTCTCCCCGGGCCCGGTCTCCGTGCGCCTCTGCCTGGGTTTGTGCTTAGGGCCTGCGGCCCGCTCCCCCCGCAGCGCCGGGCTCCAGCGCCTTCCCGGCGGGGGCTCCGTCAGCCCGGGACGAGGGAGCCCAGCCGGGCGAAGAGTCGGGGGCCGTACCGCTAGCCAGGCAGCGCAGACCCGCCTCGGGCGCCCAGCCCTGCAGCACCGGGCTCCCCGCAGGCCGCCGGGAGCTGCTGCGGGAGGAGGGGGTCTCCCCGCTGGGTGCGCTGTGGCCCGCGGTGAGGGCTCTGTTGCTGTGAGCACAGCGGTCTGTCCCTGTCGCTGTCCACCCAGAGTGAGCTTGCTGCTTCCGAGTGTCGTGTACCTCCCTGTGAGCTTCCCGCCCCCGGCTGGTGGCACGGCCACCGTCCTCGTCCTCCGCCCTCAGCAGCCCCGGCCCTGCCAGGAGACAGCCCTCTGATGAGGCGACAGACCGGAACCTCCGAAGGCGGCAGTCTTTGAAGAGCACTTGGTGACCTCCCTGCTCCCTGTGGACAAAAGCACATAATTCTGCTGTTACGGGTACTTGCCTCACGCGAGCTTTCATGTTCAGCATGCAACAGAACATGCCTGTCCATGTGAAATAAATACGGCTCCCTCGTGTCCCGAGCACTGGCTCTTCTCTGTGAGCGGCAGGAGCACTGGTTCATTCAGGGCCTCCGGGCAGGGTGGCTGGAGCGGGCAGGCTGGGAGGGAGGGAGAGGCGCGGGGTCCCAGTGAGGTGAGGAGACCGGGAAGGAAGCCCTTGCTGGGAGCTGGGGCAGAACCACACCCAGGCTGCAGGCCATGCTGCAGAAGCAGAAACCTGGCTGTATCCCTCCTGAGGCCTACGTCCCGGGGCCCAAGGGCTGAGAGGACATCAGATACTCACCTGCTGGGCCAGCAGGATATTGTGGAATAATTTCTAACATTTAAAAATTGGGAGGGTTCATATAAAAATACGGGTGTTGGGTTTATTTTTGATGGAAGCTTGCTGCACAGAGTCTGCATGCCAGAGCGGCAGCGAAGGGCTGCTCCGCCTTCCAGTCCCCACCCGGCCCTCCCCACGGATTTAACCCTCTCCTGCCCCGGGGCATGGGTATCAGTCCAGCTGTGGTGACCTCAGAGTGAAGTTGAAGTGGCGCCAAGGTAAGCCAGGTGACAGTTTCTGGGTCATCTCCTGCTTCTCCTCCCTCACCCTCTGCTCCACCGCACAGACCTCTGGGCCTTTTCCTAGCTTTCATGCCTTTGGCTGGACTGTGCCCCACCCATGTCTCCAGTTAATGGAAATGCCCTGCTCTCATAAGACTGCACTAGTGTCCCTTGCCGGGCTTTTGTGGGACCTTCCCTGACCACTCTGAGTTCTCTGCCCGCTCTTCAGTGAGCACTTGGAAGCTTGTACGCATGTCAGCCACAGCTTCTATTAGATGAGAGCATCCCTGTTTGGTCACATGACTGTCTACAGGGTAAAGCTGGTAGCTGGCTAAGACACCGTAGGCACACAGCACATGTTGGATGGATGAATGTGTGAGCGGGTGGGTGGGTATGGGGGACCTGGAGGCATGGACTGGAGTGTCCCAAGGACCACCTAGCTCCAAAGTGCCCGCGGTGGCCAGGAAAATGCTGGACCTCGGCCACTTTGCTTTGTCTGCTGCATCAGCATCATGCAAGTTCCCTGGAAATGAGAGGCTGGCTTAAAAGGCTGTAGGAGACAAAAAAAAACCCATCAGTTTGTGTCTCGACCCCTCTTCCTGCCCCAGGCATGTCACAGCAGGCAAATAACTGTGACCAGATACCCAGAAGCCAGTCTTGGGAGCCTGGCCCCTCTGCACACCCCCGCAGGCCTGGCAAAGGGACAGCGAGGCCCGTGTGAGCTGCTGCCTCCCTGGAGCTGGGCCCTGAACCTCGGTGGCCTAAAGGATGGGTTATACGTGGACATTAATGAGTTGCCCTTACATTCCTCCTTCAAAGGTATTGGTGTCCTGTGGTCCTGTCCACCCAGGGGTCAAAGCTGTATCCAAAGGAAGATAGAGTGACATGGGGACAAAGAAAACCCCCAAAAAAGAATTGGGGAGATTTGCTTCTTTATCCTGACTCAGGAGAATCCAGTCCAACAGGTGAAAATTCCGAGTTTTGTGTGCACACAGGCAGCCATTCTTTGCATTGCAAGCATTCCCAGACTAAGCAGCCCCTGTGCGAATGAGCAGTCAGAGTCTCCTGTAATCAGCATAGGGCTCATTGCATGCCAATGAAAGATGCTCGAGACCTCGGAAGTCCTAGTTTAAATGGGTGATACCTGTGTACAGGAATCTGCTCAGCAAAATCTGATTTGTATTCCAGGACAAATGCACCCTTTCGCCCAGGCCTCCCCAGGAAAAGCTTGCACAAGTTCCAAATATTCGTGTGTGCGTGTGTGTGTGCATGCGTGTCTGTGTGCGTGTGTGCGTGTGTGCATGCGTGTCTGTGTGTGTGTGCGTGTGTGCATGCGTGTCTGTGTGTGTGCGTGTGTGCGTGTGTGTGTGCATGCGTGTCTGTGTGTGTGCGTGTGTGCATGCGTGTCTGTGTGTGTGTGTGTGTGCGTGTCTGTGTGTGTGTGTGTGTGTGTGCGTGTCTGTGTGTGTGTGTGTGCGTGTCTGTGTGTGTGTGTGCGTGTCTGTGTGTGTGTGCGTGTGTGTGTGCATGCGTGTCTGTGTGTGTGTGCGTGTGTGCATGCGTGTCTGTGTATGTGTGCGTGTGTGTGTGTGTGCAGTGAGAAGTGTGTTTCTCTCTCACTACCAGTCCAGGGAGCCTGGTGCTTCCACAGTAGCAGCGATTCTGGCTCCTCCCGGTGCTCAGCACCCGCCTTGCACTCACAGGAGGAAGCGCGGAAACGGACGGAGACCACCCAAAGGAGCCAGCGATTCTGGCTCCTCCCGGTGCTCAGCACCCGCCTTGCACTCACAGGAGGAAGCGCGGAAACGGACGGAGACCACCCAAAGGAGCCAGCGATTCTGGCTCCCTCCCGGTGCTCAGCACCCGCCTTGCACTCAGCAGGAGGAAGCGCGGAAACGGACGGAGACCACCCAAAGGAGCCAGCGATTCTGGCTCCCTCCCGGTGCTCAGCACCCGCCTTGCACTCAGCAGGAGGAAGCGCGGAAACGGACGGAGACCACCCAAAGGAGCGCAAGAGCCTGCGGACTCAGAGCTGTGAGAGCCAGGAGTCCCTGGTGACCCCTGGTGTGCCCTGAGGGAGGAGTGGGGGGGTGGTCAGCTGGCGGCGGCGGCGGGCTGATTAGAGGCAGGACATTCTGTGTGCTTGTTGGCAGGTACATGTGACCTCCTCATGTCGGTCCTGAGCCAGAGGCAGAGACAAAAGAACCGGAATGCTGGCATCATGGGCCACGCCCTGACCATTCGGGCCGGTTCTGTTGTCAGATTTGGTCTCACTGTTGTCCATGCCAGCACCCAGTCTCTTGAGAGCAAGTGGGCTCGGCAGAGCCAGCCTCTCCCATCCGAGCTTGCAGCAGCCTCTCTTCTCAGTCTTCTTCTGCTGCTGTGAATGCGCCTCCTAGGGTGGGCAGGGCATGGGGTCGTTTGGCTCATGTTCCCTGCGGTAGAACGCAGTTACCTGGTTGCGTTAGTTGCAAGGGAAGCTGGGATGCATGACCACGTTAGAACTCGTCCCAGCTCGCAGACCGGTGAGGGGAGAGCCACCTGCTGCCTCTATATGTGACAAGCCAAAACCATGCAGAGGGCGCCTGGAAGGGAGCGGGGACTCCTCTGGAGGAAGTGAGGGAGCTGGGCCTGGCGGTAGGATGAGTCGGAGCTCCTCTTCAGAGCAAGTGCGGCATGTGCCAGTCTGAAATGCCCTGGGGCGTGGTTTCACTAGGTGAGGTCAACTGGGAGCGAGGATTCAGGGCTACATTCTGGTCTGGGCCCATCTACACCACACCCAGTTTTACCCCAAGTTCAAAGGGGACCTCACACCTGCCTACCTGGTGCTACGGACAGAAATGGAGACTCACTCACTCTGCAGGGTAAGGTGAGCCAGTCAGCGTAGATGCCCCGAGAGTCTCTCTCACCCCACATGGCAGCTCGCAGGCTGGAGAGCCGAGAAACCAAGTCAGTGGGTGAGCAGGTGCCCTGGGCTCCTCACATGGTGACAGCGAGCCTGGCTTTCGCTGGACTTGGCTTCCTGACAAATAAGGGGAACATATTGCTTTTATCATTTTTAAAAAAGAAAGGATATACACCTCCACTCCCAAAACAAACTTAGAACAAATTTTATTCCATTTTTCTAGTGAAAAATGAAATACGAATGTGCCGTTTAGGGACTGTACCCCAGCCGCCACATCATGTTACCGTCAGAAAAAAGGGGGAAAGACAGAAGACAGGAAAATATTCCTCTTGACCAAGCCAGCCCATTTGAGGAGATTTTCCACAAATTCTACCCAGTCCTTTAGCTTCCATCTCATTGGCCACCTCTACCTGAAGGGGAGGCCGGCAATATAGTCTCTGAGCTGGACACTCTGTCTCCCTGGCAATCCAGGACCCCGGTGCTGAGGAGGAAGGAAAGAATGGACGTTGGGAAGACAATTATCAGTCTCTGGTACAACGAAGCTCCAGCAGTTTGGAAAAGCTGCCTCTTGGATTACCAATACCTCACACTTGATCTTCCAAACGGCTCTGATACCTCCCACCGGGAGCCCCCAGCTTGTCTCCCACCCCGTCCACTCGGCTTCACAACAGATGCCCCTGCGTCAGGCTTCCCTGCGCACATGTGGGTGTGGGCAATGCCCCCTGCCCTAGCCGAGTCCTGAACGCCCTCTCCAGAGGCTGCACAGCCAGCTCTCAGGAGCCGGGGGAGACGGCTCCGCACACCCTGTGTCACCTCCCATTGCCCTGCTCCCCCAGAAGCACATCAGAGGCCTGGTATGCGGAAGGGACCTGCGCTGGGGGCCTGGGACCCTGAGTTGCGCACACCTCCACAGGCGTCAGACTCATCTCACCTGCTGATGTGGAGGGTCATGCTCTGAGCATTTAATTCACCTAAAGGCAATTCTATTCTGTTAGAGAGAGCAGGGCAGTGACCTAAACCACATGAGCAGTTTCATCTGACACCTTGCCCCGGGACGTATTCCCCAGGGACGCACACCCATGACAAGGCACCACGGGCCTTCGTCCTCTCCATCCCTGCTGCTCATCACAGTGCGAGCATTTTGCTTCAAAAATTGTGATCCTAATGTTGATTATCTCTTATTGTACACTCTCCACGGCCTCTAAGTGCAAGCCACCTCCTTCCTCGGGCCCAGCCAACTAAACACACGGCACGTGAAGGGGCACTTTGGATCCAGATTTCTCAGGTGATTCTGCCTCCTTAGGAGCCTGTTGATTTTACAGCCCAGTCTCTGAGTGGCATCCATCATGTGGCATCTGCATGCCCCCACAGACACACTCAGAATGCAGCAGTAGGGACCAGACCATGAGTGGAAAGTGGCAAGAGAGAGGAAGGGGAGGGTGTAAGGGCTTCCAGCAGCCTCTTAATTCCTGAGTCCTCCTTGGCCTGTGTGCTTCCGTGGGCTCTGGTCAAAGCCCCATCCCTCAGAGCTCTCTGGAAATGCATGTGTGTGACTGGCTTTTCTTTTACTCTCTGTGGAGCCTGTGTGGCTGACATGTGTCTGACTGATCCGTATCTGGCCAGAACATAATTAACCACGTGTTACTAGGCCACCTGACTTTGGCCTTGTGGGAACGGCCGACCCAGACCCTCAGAGTGGAACTTGTCTGAGTAGTATCAGTCTGATGGGCACATGCCTGTCCTGCAGTGGGGCTGGCATCTTGCCCCCCGCTGCTGGGTCTGCAGCCCTGCACTCGGGCCTCTAGGCCTGGAGCAAAGGGTGCATTTGTAGCTTGTCCCCTGCTCCTCAGCCCCGGCTGCTCCTCGCCTCTGGCCTTCCTTCCATGCTAAGTATTTGGCTCCCTGGATCCCAGTAGGACTCCGCAGTCTGTCTCCCAGATGATCCTGGTTTTCATGGGGTCAGTGCCAGATTCCTCAGTGTGGCTTAAAGGCATATTGTGCCACCATCAGAGTCCAGAACCCTCCATCCAGAGGCTGTGGGGGGGCAGCCATGAGCAGAGGCAGAGTGAGGGGCCTCTGGGTGACACAGCCCCAGTGGTAGACTGGCAGAGGTGAAGTGTTCAGGAGACAAAAGTATTGACACAGGACTCCAGTCTTTCTCCTGACTTCAGGTAATGATTATATGACTTTACATCACTTGCTCTTGGTAATAATTAGAATTCTTTTACATATATATATATATATATATATAATTGATTTTTTACAGAGAAGAAGGGAGAGGGAGAGAGAGTTAAGAACGTCGATGACAGAGAAACATTGACCAGCTGCCTCTTGCACACCCCCTACCGGGGATGTGCCTGCAACCAATGTACATGCCCTTGACCAGAATCGAACCTGGGACCTTTCAGTCCGCAGACCAACACTCTACCACGGAGCCAAACCAATTTCGGCATAACTAGAATTCTTATTCCCATTTTGCAGAGGGAAAAAATTGAAACCCAGAAATTTTTATAAAATTCATTTGTCAAATGTAACAATGCCAGGACTCAAATCTATAACTTCTAACTCCAAATTCCTTGTATTCATAAGGAAGAGACTAAAACTTAAGTTCTTTTAGGAAGAATTTGACATCAATGAAGGTTGTTAGGCTGGAAATGAAGACCAGATATTCATGTATTTTAGTCCCAGATATTAATATATGAGAAATGGAGATAAGAAGAAATTGAGCATAAAATTGTTTTGTTTGTGGCAAATAGAGGGGTGAGGATTTGACCCTAGCATGTCTCAGAAATCACAGACATAAAGAGAGCAAATCAACATAAAACTCCAGACCAAATCTTCAAGATGGAGACAAATGTTGTCAAGAAATGTATGTGACAAAGGTTTCCAGGTCACTGAGTCCGGACACAGCTCTGAGTCTCTCAAGAGGCAGGTGAGGAGGAAAGTGAGTGAGTAGTGTGCCTCGCGGGACCCACAGATGAGAGCTCAGAGGGAGAACCAGTTCCTCAGGAGGCTCTTCCCTAAGACCTGACGGTCCACATGATGCATCCTTGATCATTATGTTCCCAGGAAACCCTGAGGTCTTGTTGTGAACTAATCTGACAGCTCTCTGCCATGCTGGCTCCCAGTTCCCTGGCCCCGTCCCAGCACGTGAGGGCAGCTGAGCTTTCTGGTCATTGGTTGGGAAGGGTGGAATTGCCATGCAGCCAGAGTCACTTTACATCTCACCTAAGATGAACTTCCAGTGGCGTGTCTACACCCAACGTATGCATGGTGAACTCACATAACACAGAACAAGGACTGCATTCGTGTTCCATTTCTCCCCCTTCTCTGTCACCAAGTCCAACTGTCGACCTACATCAATGTCCCAAATGAGGCCTGAGTCTGCTCCCAGCAGTCCTCCATGCTTCAAAGTAAAGTAATGTAGAGACTGTTCTTTAACACAGAGCCTTTGTAAAGACTCAAATATAAGATACTATCTTTTCTGAGGGACTCTTTCTTGGGCAGTGGCCGGGGGGATGGCTGTCAGACCTTACAAATGCATATTTGGAGACATTTCAATTTTGAGCCCAAGTGCACAGCTATTAACCTTTTGGAAAAATTTGGCAGCAAAATGGGCTCCAGGTCACCGAGTGAATGAACCTTTTGAGTAGGATAATTTAATGTTTCCCATTTGGAGAGTAAGGTTTTTCCCCAAAATGCAGGGGGGGAGGGGGGTTGTTTTTTGTTTTGTTTTGTTTTTTGGCATAATTCACATTTGGCTAATTCTACCTGCACCATTTAGCCAGCAGGTTTGCTGCTTCGTGTTGTCTCCTGGAACCTGTGACTACAACCTTGACATCCAGTGATAAGAGAACACTGGTCTACCCGTCTGCTGTGGCAAAAAAAACATGTTTCCACTTTATGTAGAAATAGCATCAAATTATTGAAAGGCACAGTCTCATGTTAAGCCATTTAAAAACAATAAACTTTCTTTTCTACCCACTCTGACTCTTGCAGGAAATGTAGAAAAAATGAGAAGGAGAGAGGAAGAATTAAAAGCCTTGGATCGATATGATTAAGATCATATGATGGAGCCATGAATGATTTATATATATGAAATCCAAGCAATAACATACTGAAGGTCTTAGGTTATTCTCTCTAACTTCTCTATTGAGTGAAAGAGAGTCAAGCCATGATCAATGGTCAGATAAGTGAACCAAAGTTGCTGTCCTCATGGAGAGAATGAGAATGAGAGACCCTAATGTTTGCGAAGAACAGATGTGGCATTGAGATTTCAGGGACTATTCACTGGACCAGTGTTGCCCAAACTATAGACATTTGACATCATCTTTACAATTTTGGTCATATCCACATCCCACCTGTGCTATTATTACTCTTACTCTTTTCATCAACCCCTTCCTATTTATTTTGAATGGAAACCTTATGTTCGTACTAGCAGCCCAGTGCATAAATTCATGCAAGGGTGGGGTCCCTCGGCCTGGCCAGTGATCGAGGCTGATGGGGGCCATCTCATCCAGTCCCAATCAGGGCTGATCAGGCCAACCAACTGGGGGGAGGGGCCGCAGGAGGTTGGCTGTGGGAGCACATTGACCACCGGGAGACAGTTCTTGCATGGAGCATCTGCCCCTGGTGGTCATTTTGTGTCATAGCAACTGGTCATTTAGGCTTTTATATGTCTAGATCATACATGGAAAACCAGCCTCACTAACTCTGATTAATTAAAATTCAGACACCTAACTATTCCTATGAGGAGGTGTCTTTGCCCCATTCCTTTGATTTTGAAGAAAAGGGGTTTTCACAAACAATCCAAGATTCCTTTCTACCATCTCTCCTCTTCCTAGTGTGGCAAGAATTTACCTAGTTGGTGAGTGCAGTCATTGATCCACATTTTGGCTGAGCTTATTTATCAAAATTAGCTCCTGATTGGCTGGAGCTAATTTATCAAAAATCCTAGTTTTTGTCTTTCTCTTCCCCTCTTCACCCAGACTGGAGTCAGGCAGTGATGTAAGTAAAAGGGTTTGTTCCTCAGACTCATATATTCCCTCAGGTGGGCTGCCCACAGTGCCAAGGATGGAATAAGGTGGGGAGAGCATCAATAGGTCCCCTTGACACAAATAAAGCCAGGCCTCATCCTAGACTTTATCATAATGAGAAGGTCAGTGCAATCTCCCATCTTCCTATACTTTACTTTTTTCTCAGTTGGTTCAGAATTCAGAGGGAAAAAATAATAGTACTTTATTGGGTCCTTTAAATCCTAACAAATATGAAAAAAAATTAATCATCAATATGTTACCTAAAATCTTCCCAGTACCAACAATGAGACATTCCTCTCATTTTTTTTTGGGGGGGGGGGAAATATATATATATATATATATATATGCCTAATATGCAAATTGTCCCCTTGGGAGTTTGCCTGAGAGACTAGGAGTTTGACCACTTGCTGTATTGTGCACTGACTACCAAGAGGTGGCGCAGAATGAAGGAAATCCCCAGCAGCTGGGGAAGGGAGGCTCTGGCAAGCAGCCAGAAGGCCTTGATTGGCCCTGATCTCTGGCCAGCCCTAGGGACCCTAATTGTGCACGAATTTCATGCACTGGGCTTCTAGTATTGGATAATGACTTGGGAAATTGTAGAACTTTATCTTTTTTTCTAGCTAGAATAGCCTATATTTTGAATTTATCTGATGGATTCTATATAAAGAGTTATTGATAACATTTTGTGATATTGGGGAAGTAAAAACTGAGATCAAAATCTAAAGCATTCTGGGACCAAATATTGTCTCCAGGAGCAGCATGATATGCAGATTTCAAAACCAGGACAGCAGGGCATCCACAATGGCAGCAGGTGGGAGTCACACTCGCCTTCTCCCAGGTCCAAAGGAACTACAACTGAATTATAGAGCAATAATCCTGAATAACCAACTGAAGATGAGCTGAACAGAAATCTTATAACCAAGGATTTACAGAAGAAGCCACATTGAAACTGTTAGGAAGGGCAGGGAGTGAAAAGGGCTTGCCCCACACCTCCTGGGGTGACTGAGGATCCAGAGGAATCTCTCAGCTGCAAAGGTTCCCCTTAAAGAGGGTGAAGGTTCCCAACCCTGGCGCACCCCAAACTGCATGCCAAGCCATGCAGAGGCACCTCTGCAGCGAGCGCCTGATGACAGGGCACTGAGAGGAGAGGAGAGGGCCCTGGAAGCTTTGGGAGAAAAATGGCTTTGCCAGCAGAAATGCCTCCCGTGCAAGGCTGACTCCCTTGGAAAAGCTCCCTACTCACCACAGGTAACCAACACCCGGCGATCCAGCCGAAGAAAATTACAAAGTGTAAGTGTCCCCATGTCCCTTTGTCCAAGACAAAGAGCCTGAACCAGGACCCACAGGATCTCTGACCTATTTTGTTAAACCCAGGGATGGACAAGAAGTACCCCTCTGTGAAGATGCCCAAGGAGAGAGAAATGATGGGGAGAGGGCACTGAGAGAAGATTCAGAAATTTAAAGAAAAGTTGTGCGAGAGGGTCCTTCTTAGACTTAAGGCAAGAAAAGCGGAAAAGTATTTGGTAATAAAATTCCTATTTCATGTTTTCTTGAGATTTGAAAACACATTACCTTTTATTAAAAAAGAAATTAAGAAATGCAATCTTTAGCCAAAAGGCTCCGGGGTGGTTAATGGGACAGGCTTGGGTTTGGACAACCCAGTTCAGATCTGACTATGCTTTTGTGAATGGTGTGAGCTGGATCTCTCTGCTGGCTTCTCATCCATGTGGAGGGCTGGTAATGGCAGGCCTGGCTCAGCGTTCTCGAGAAGATGACTGAGATGACAGATGCCAAGTGTTCGGCAAAGCAGTCACTAATTGACGTATTCTTTTTGCATGTTAAAAAAGGAAAAAAATTGCCAAAACTGGTTTGGCTCAGTGGTAGAGCGTCAATCTGTGAACTGAAGGGTCCCGGGTTCGAGTCCAGTCAGGGGCATGTACATTAGTTGCGGGCATATCCCCTTTGGGGGGTGTGCAGGAGGCAGCTGGTCGATGTTTCTCTCTCATCGACGTTTCTAGCTCTCTATCTCTCTCCCTCTCTGTAAAAAAATCAATAAAATATATTTTTTTTAAAAAGGAAAAAATTTAACAAATTTTAAAATGAAAATGCATAGCGTCTGGCTTCCTGAGGGTGAATTTAGCCTACGTGTTTACCTCAATTCTCTCTCCAAATACCAGAGATGATAAAAAGCAAAAACCATTGTAACGCGAAAGAGAGAAAGCTATGACCAATAGATGCGGAACTCTGGGGGACTTCTGGGAGATGGAACATAGATACAGACAGAAAACTCCAAGGGCTGAGCACAAGGCTCTGCGGGGTGGGGTGGAGGCAAGGAGACCTTGGCAGCTGGCTCTCCGCTCCCAGTGCTGCTGGTGGAGGAATAGAGAGTGGAAGCTGCTGATTCAGGGACTGATCAAGGATGAAATAAGCTCTTCAAATGTTTCCTTGGCTCTATGTTGTGTGTTGGTTTTTCCTTCAGAAGGTAGAAGCAGTTGGCAGGAGTTACAGTGTGTGTGTGTGTGTGTGTGTGTGTGTGTGTGTGTGTGTTCCAGGTCCTCGGGCACAGAAGCCTTGTAGCTCCTGTCTGGAGGGTGACCAGATGGACATGTGCAGAGCCCTCCCTCCACCAATACAAAGGCAGCCTGCAGGACAGGGAGTTCCGGACCCTCTGAACTACCCTCATTCCTCCAGAGTGCACACACCTTCCCCGGAGCAGGGGGCTCGGAGAGACACTGCTGCTTGTTAGTGCTTTCTGTCATCTTCGGCATCAGCTGCTCAGCCAGCAGCCTACTCCAGAGAAGCAGTGACAGTTCACAGCTGCCGTTAATGGGCTGTTTTATAGGGAACCACAATTATAATTGGATGTCAAGTGTTGTGCATCTCAGTAGATGAAAAGCGCCAACCACTGGAGCCCGGTGTTTAATGTTTTAATTGGATGATTAAATTTCCCATCTCCTCACTCCTCTAGCTTCTCAGTGTGGCTTCCAGCTGTGGCCCCATCTCTGCCAGTACTATCTTCTCTAGCCCAGAATCTAGGCATTTGCTTCTATAAACCTATTTCTGGTCTATAACTTTTTATTGGGCATGGGTAGACAGCCACCCACTGGCCTGGACCCTGGAGAAATAGGGCAGCTACCAACTTTTATGATAGAGAACCCCCCCTCAAACTCCCCCCCCCTAAAAAAAATCCAGCTATGAAAGCATCCCAGGTCCCTAGGTTTGCTCAGCTCACTTTGCACAAACTGAACCCCATAGCATTTGGCTTGACAAACCCAGTCCATTCAGAAGGTTAGCACAGGGAGTACCTGGCTCCTTCAGCCCTCTGGCTACAGGCTCTTGGCAAGGACTATCTTAGCAGTTTACAGCCAGAATCCATCCTTGGAGTTCTCCTCCTCCAGATTCTTGGGCATAAGTTAATATAGGAGTCACCAATAGGAAGTGATATAGTTGATTGGGGAAGTGGCAAATAGATTGAGGTACATGCCAAGCATGCCTTTATATGTCCACTCGTGGGTGAAAGAGAAAGTATGGCCTCTGCTAATGAAAGTGAGAAAGACCTCCTAGGAGATGCAATGTTAGGAGCTCGCTGAGCAAGAGAAGGAAAGGACAATTGAAGAGGGATGTCTTAAAGATGGCGGTCCTGAGCCCACCTGCCTTATCATCTCGGATCTCAGCTGAGCCAAGAGCCTAGTGTCAAAGCCAAGTGTGGAACCTAATGGAGACAGGAGAACTCAGTGAGGCAAGGAGCCAACAACTCCCAAGGAACTCAGACAAGCCTAAGTCTAATCCAAGTCCTGAAGCCCTCTCCATAGCCCATTCTAAAACACAGACAAATCCAGAACTCTGGATTAGTAGCTCTGAATTCAGTCTTGCCTAAAATCCATAACCAGGGCTCAAATCCCAAGCCCATGTCAAGATAAGGAATAAGGTAGGAGTCAAAGGCATTAAGCTGTTGGAAACCATCAACCAAAATTATTCATTATTTAAATCCAGAACCCTCTGACCCAGTATTTCTCTACTAGAAGGAAACTAAACTCTGAATAGACTTGTTTGATAACAGCCCCAAACACCTTATTTAACACTAGAGGCCCAATGCACAAAGATTTGTGCAAGAATGGGCCTTCCTTCCCCTGGCCGCCAGCACCGCCTTCACTCTGGCCAGCCTGGAGCCACCTTTCCACCTTCCCATGCTTCCCAGAGGCCCAGAATGCCTGGGGCAGTGTGTCTGCCCCACCCCCAGCTGCTCAGTGCTTGCATATGCAAATTAACCCACCACCTTTGTTGGGTTAATTTGCATACTCATTCCTGATTGGCTGGTAGGCGTCACAAAGGTACAGTCAATTTGTATCTTTCTCTTTTGTTAGTGTAGATGGTTTTTCTATTCTCTGAGAAAAGACTGTCTTCCATTCAATTAGGAAACCCCAAGGTTAACACAGATCCCAGCATAATAAGTGCTCACTCCGTGACCAGACAGAAAACAAGAGTCAAGTTAGAAGAAGGTGGTCTTTGGAGTCCATCAGACCTGGATTAGGATCCCTGCTCTGCTCCTTAGCTGTGTGACCTTGAGCACATCTCTCCCCTTGCCTCACCTCAGCTGTGGAATGGTGTCCACAGGGTAGCTGTGAGGAGAAAACAGAACACTGAACCTCAGCTACCTGGCACAGAATGTTGCTTTCCCTTTTCTTTCTCTGAGGGCAACATCTCTGAAGATGGTATTAGATAATACCTATGTTTTCTATCCATCTCTGAGTGCAGAATCCTCAGAAGGTTTCAGATTCATGGAGTCCATGTGGCCAGCCTACTGCCCAATATCCTATAGCACATCTTTGCAAGGCTTTCTGTATCAGTTATCTATTTTCATAACAGAACTGTGTGACAGACAAGCATAGAACACCAAGGTTGTACAACAATATACAGTGATTGTTACTCATCAGTCCTGGACTGGCTGAGCTGGTCTGCTGATCTAGGCCATCTTGTACATCTTCAGTCAGCTGGGTCATCAGTTCTGCTCTAGGGGGTTTTCATGCTCCAGATGGCCAATCTGGGCTACTTCCCATGGTGGTGACAGGTTTAAAGGGGTGAATAGAAAACTACAACAGCCTGAGAGGTATGGGTTCAGACTGGAGAGAGAGAGAGAGAGAGAGAGAGAGAGAGAGAGAGAGAGAGAGAGAGAGAGAAACAAAGCCAACTCATGTTCCAGGATGAAGTGCCTCTTGATAAGAACTTCAGAATCACCTTGCAAGATAAAAGGATTCAGAGAAGAGGATTGTGACTGCTTTCTGTAATCAATCCATTATACCTCCTTTGTCCTCCTCCTTCAGACTTTTTGGTTTTGAGAGGGTATCATAAGAGGCTGGAAGGAACGCTATGCTTGGACTGAAGAGAGAAACACTGGGTTCTAATATCAGCTCTAGTGTAACTTAGCCTTTCTGGACCTCAATGTCCTATCTATACAGTGATGTCAATAGTAGGACAAGTGATGCCTAGCCTATTCCCACTACTCCATTGGAACATGGCCCCCAATAGTAAGCACAGGAAGAAACATCTAAGCACCAGACTGTCAAAATCACTGGTGTTGGCCCTAAGCCTACCCACCTACAGAGGCAAGGGCTGTCCACCGCAGATCCCCACACCAGCCAGGACCTGGGACACCCCAGAGTTCAAAGCCAAGTAAAAAACCATGGGACACCAGGAGGTGGTCTTTCACCATTTCCCAGGAAAACGTTTCTCCAGGCAGCTCTGCCAGTGGTAGAAAAGGAAGTCAGTATGGATAAGCAACTGCAGGATTCATTCACTATCCACTTTTTATTGAAGTCTGTGGGAAAACCTATGTTACATGCCATGCTGAGTTCACTCAAGGTAGTTCTTGTACATGACACACGTGTGTTTTCTCCTCTGCCCTCATCTGCTATCTCCCTTCCCCCAATGCAGTTCCAACAGCCACACACAGCTCCTCTTCTAGTTACTGTTTATTCCATTTGCATTTTCTCATTATAATGTTTTCCTAAAGTGGCAGTCCTATTACTCAGGCCATCAGACACAATGCCTGTGCAGGTTCAGTGCTTACTGACATCTAAATTCCTCTTGCTTAAAATCCACTCTTGGGGTGAAAGGACAAAAATCATCCCACTGTTCCACATGCCTTAGTCCCTCACTTTGTCTTTCTCCAAAGAAGACTTAGCTGACCTTCATGGGTCCTCCTGGATGTACTCCCATAATTCCCTTTCCTTTCCTTCAGCAGCCACAATATCTATCTCCTTCTCTAGGTGAATGCCCCCTGATCAATACCGCCGACTCAAGACCTACCTCGTGCAGCCGGGGAGAGATTAAATGGATGATGCATTTCTGTTGTTAGTAAGATGCTTAATACATTGCAAGTAACCCAATAAAGATTAACAACCAGTCCTGCTATTAGTATTAATGTTAGTGTCAGAATTAGTCTGTCACCAGCTCCGATAGAAGTCACTGCAGTCTTTATATTAGTTATTCCCACACCCTACATCCTCTCTTCAAGGCAAGAAGTGTCCTCCCACTCCAAGTCCTCCAGTGCCCTCTTCTCAGGATTTGCCCCTCACCTCACAGGCTTCTCCCCCAGCAGCTCAGGGAACAGTCTCAGTTGGCAAAGAAGCGTCTATGCCAAGTCCCCGGAGGAGGAAAGACGCATTTTCTGTGCTCACACCCGAGCCAGGTAGCAGCCGGTGCCATGGGGAGCTGGTGGTCCTGGGGAGGCACTGAGGAGCCTTCCTTCAGAACTGGGAGGAGGAAACCAGCAGCTGGCAGGAAGTGAATGTGATCCCATGCTCTGGAATGGCTGGACTGGCTGGACTGGGGAAGGCCGATAGTGGAGAGGAGAGCGTTTGAACAGCTGTGTTCTTTGCACATCCTACTCACACCTAATTTTCACCAGACATTGTTTACACAAAGGAAGGTGTGACAGTGCTTATGGCACCGTTAGGCATGGGTTACTCCTGTTAACAAAAAAACCATTATAACCCGTAAAGAATTTTTGTGAGTTTATTTGAGCCAAACCGTCAACATGTGCCGGGAAGCAGACCTCAACGGATTGAGATAATGCTCTGGAGAATGGTGGGTTACATTTCTATATTTATACATTACAATCACAGGAAAGGGACATAGGTGAGTTACATGAAATTCATTGGTGATAGATTAGGGAGGTGGGACAGAACGAAGTGGGGGGGAGGGAGGGAGGGGGGGAGACCTCTGGGATGGGTTAAAAGGTGAAATGATGGACCTGAGCTTCTTTTACAGAGATGGATACAGGATACTCTAACATAATTAACAGTTGACAATTAACTTGATAACAATAACAATGAGGAATGTCTGGAGGCCATTTGTTGTGCTCTGAGGGGTCCAGGGGTAAAAAGGAAGTTACAAGTTACCCAGACATCTCACAGATATGTTATCTCAGATGCCTGAAGGCAGAGGGGCTCAGTAAAAGATCAAAGATGATCTTTGTCAGGTGATATATCTGGGATATGACTACCTATTATAACCTGTTAGATATTTAATTTTCAAACCATCTTTTGTGGTTATTTTAGGTCTCTGAGTTTGCAAGACTGTCACGCAGGCCTTCCCTGAGCTTGTCAGGTTAGCATGTGGCTCTTTTCTTTATCACTCCTGAGCTGTGAGCCTGGAAGCTAAGGTAAAGCCACTTCTCTGGAGCTCCTCAAAGACATCCTGGGACCAAGGACTCTGCCACCCCCTGGTCAACCAGAAGCACAGCCATCGCACTCTCAATCATCTCTCTAACTCTTATTTCTTCTTTATGATAAAGCCAACATTATCTTTTAAATTTATCTTTATTGTTGAAAGTGTTACAGATGTCCCCCAGTACCTTTTACCATCCCTACCAGCCTTCACCACACTATTGTCTGTGTCCATGGGTTATACAAAGTTCTTTGGTTAATCTCTCCCCACCCACTCTCACCCGCCTTTCCTCTGAGATTCATCAATCTGTTCCATGCTTCTATGTCTATGGATCTATTTTGTTTATCAGCTTATTTTTTCATTAGATTCCACATATGACTGAGATCATGTGAAGCTTGTCTTTCTCCGACTGGCTTATGTCACTTAGCATAATACTCACCAGGTCCCTCCATGCTGTCTCAAAGGATAAGAGATCCTTCTTTTTCACTGTTGCATAGTATTCCATTCTGTAGATGTAGCACACAGCCTTTTATCCACTCATCTCCTGATGGGCATTTGGGCTGTTTCCAGGTCTTAGCTATTGTAAATTGCACTGCTATAAACACAGGGGTGCATACATTCTTTCTGAATAGTGTTTCAGGTTTCTTAGGATATATTTCTAGAAGTGAGATCACTGGGTCAAATGGCAGTTCCATATTTAATTTTTTGAGGAAACTCCATACTGTTTTCCATAATGGCTGCACCAGTCTGCATTCCCACCAGCAGTGCACTAGGGTTCCCTTTTCTCCACAACCTCTGCAACACTTGTTTGTTGGTTTATTGATGGTAGCCATTCTGACTGGTGTGATGTGCTATCTCATTGTTGTTTTGATTTGCCTTTCTTGGTTGATTAGTAACTTTGAGCATTTTTTTCATATGTATGTCCACTTTGGAGAAGTGTCTAACTGGTCCTTTGCCCACTTTTTTCTTTTTACTGGGTTGTTTGTCTTCCTTTTGTCAAGTTGTATGAGTTCCTTATATATTTTGGAGATTAACTCCTTATCAGATGTATCATTTCAAATAAGTTCTCCCATGCAGTGGGCTTTCTTGTTATTTTGTTGATAGTTTCTTTTGTTGTGCAGAAGCTTGTTATTTCGATGTTCTCCCATTTGTTTATTTTCTCCTTAGTTTCCATCTTCTTAGGAGGTATAACAGTAAACATATTGCTATGAGACATGTCTGAGATTTTGGTGCCTATGGTTTCTTCTAGGACTTTTATGGTTTCATATCTTAAATTTAAGTCTTTTATCTATTTTGAGTTTATCCTTGTGTATGGTGTAAGTTGGTGGTCTAGTTTCAGTTTTTGTTTTCATGTACCTGTCCAATTTTCCCAGCACCATTTATTGAAGAGACTGTCTTCATTCTAATGTATGCTCTTGCCTCCTTTGTAAAATATTAATTGAACATAGTGGGTTGGATTGATTTCTGGATTCTCTGTTCTTTTCATTGATCTATATGCCTGTTCTTGTGCCAGAACCAGGCTGTTTTGAGCACAGTGGCTTTATAGTATAACTTGATATCTAGAATATATATACAATAACTTTGTTCTTCTTTCTCAAGATTGTTGCAGTTATTTAGGGTCTTTTTTGGTTCCATATAAATTTTTGGAGTATTTGTTCTAGGTGTGAAATATGCTGTTGGTACTTTAATGGGAATTACATTGAATTGGGTAATATAGATATTTTAATTTTGTTTATTCTACCAATCCATGAACATGGTATATTCTTCCATTTGTTTGTATCTTCCTCTATTACTTTTTTCAATGTCCTGTAGTTTTCCAACCACAGGTCTTTTACCACCTTGGTTAAGTTTATTCCTAAGTATCTTAATTTTCTTGTTGCAATGGTAAAGAGGATTGTTTTTTCAGTTTCTCTTTCTGAGACTTCATTATTGGTATATGAAAATGCCATTGATTTCTAGGTGTTATTTTATATCCTGCTAATTTGCCAAACTCGTTTATTAAATGTAGTAGTTTTTGGTGGTATCTTTAAAGTTTTCCATGTACAGTATAATGTTATCTGCAAAGAATGAGACTTTTACATCTTCCGTTCCAACTTGGATGCCTTTTATGTCTTATTTGACCACTGTAATTAAGAATTCCACTAGTATGTTGAGTAACAGTGGTGAAAGTGGACACACTGTTTTGTTCCTGTTTGAATTTTATTTTTGCCCATGCAGTATGATGTTGGTTGTAGGTTTATAATGTGCTAGAGGCCTAATGAACAAAATTCATGCAAGGTGCTCGGCCCTCACAGGAGAGGGTCATTCAGCCATCCAGTCTAATTAGCATATTACCCTTTTATTATTATAGACCAGAGGCCCTGTGCCTCTGGTGCCTTTCCTAGTCCAGGAGCCCTCAGGAGTGGGAGGCGACCCGGTGATCAGGGGAAGGTGATGCCCTCATCACATCCCTGCTGCTGCAACTGCCGGCAGTACAAGCCTCAGCCTGCTTTGGTTGCCTGAGCCTTGGGCAGCCCTGGGCGGCTGAGCAACCACCATCCAAGGCTTCCTGCATCTCAGGCATCGGCTGGGCAGCCAACATCTGAGGCTTGCCTGGCCTCGGGCCAGCCCTGGGTGGCTGGGGGGCTGAGGAGACTGGGGGACTCTGGAAGCAGTCTCACAAAGTGGCCGGACCCTCCTTGGGGCAGTCCTGGCTGTGCTGAAGTCCTGCTGCCCTGGCAGGGCTGAGGGGACAGGGCACTGCCATCTTGTAGCTGTGGGCACTGCCATCTTTGAGGGAGTGGCAGTCAATTAGCATATTCCCTCTTTATTAGATAGGATGGCCTTTATTATGTTGAGATATGTTCCCTCTATTCCCACTTTGCTGAGAGTTTTTATCAAAAATGGGTGTTGGATTTTTGTTGAATGTTTTCTTTGTGTGTCTATTGAAATGACTATGTGATATTTGTCTTTCAATTTGTTTTGTGATGTATCATGTTTATTGATTTGTGAATATTATACCAGTCTTGCATTCCTGGAATAAATCCAAGTTGGTCATGCTATATAATCTTTTCATATATTGCTGGAACCGATTTTATAATTTGTGTTGAGGATTTTAGCATCTATATTTACCAGGGCTATTGGCCTGTATTTCTCTTTGTAGTGTCTTTATCTGATTTTAGAATGAGAAGAGTGCTGGCCTCATAAAAAGAGCTTGAAAGTGTTCTTTCCTCTTGGCTTCTTTTTTTTTTTTAATAGTTTGAGGAATACAGGTGTTAGTTCATCTTGAATGTTTGGTAAAATTCCCCTGTGAAGCCATCCAGACAAGGACTTTCATTTGGTGGGGGTTTGTGTTCATTTTTTTATGGGTTTTTTTTTTTGTTTTTAATTACTGCTTCAATTTCATCAGTTTACCTATTCAGAATTTTTATTCTTCCTGATTCAGTTTTGGAAGATTGCATTTTTCTAGGAATTTGTCCACTTTGTCCAGATTGTAGAGCTTGTTGGCATAGTTGTTCATAATATTTTCTTACAATCCTTTGTATTTCTGTGGTGTCAGTTACTTCATTTCTTTCATTTCTGATTGTATTTCTTTGGGACCTCTCTCTTTGTTTCTTGATGAGTCTGACTACAGGTTCATCAATATTGTTAATCTTTTCAAAGAACCTGCTCTTGGTGTCATTGGTTTTTTGTATTTATTTTTAGTCTCTATGTTATTTCTTTTATTCTGATCTTTATTATTTCCTTCTACTTACTCCAGGCTTTTCTTGTTGTTCTCTTTCTAATTCTTTAAGTTGTAATGTTAAATAGTTTATTAATAATTTTTGTTTCCTTTTTGATGTGGGCCTGTAGTGCTATTATGAACTTTCCTCTCAGGACTGCTTTTTCTGTGTCCTTTGCTGTGACTTTGGGTTGTTGTGTTTTCATTTTCATTAGTTTCTAAGAAGTTTTTGCTTTCTTCCTTGATCTCATTGGTAACCCATTCATTGTTTAATAACATGATATTTAGCTTCTATATATTTGAATGTTTGGGGTGTTTTTACTGTAGTTAATGCCTAATTTCATGCCATTGTGATCTGAGAAGATGCTTGATATGATTTCCATCTCCTTGTTCTGTGTCCTAACATGTGGTCTATCTTTGAGAATGATCTATGTGCACTTGATGAGAATATGTATTCTGTAGCTTTGGGGTGAATATTTTGGAAATATAAATTAAATCCATCTGATCTAAGTGTATTATTTAGTCACTGTTTCCTTGTTGATGTTTTTTTCTGGAAGATCTATCTAGTGAAGTCAGTAGGGTGTCCCCTGCTATGATTGTATTGCTGTCAATCTCTCCCTTAAAGTCCTTCAGAAGTTTATTTTTTTGTATATATATTTAGGTAATCCTATATTGGATACATATATGTTTACCAGGGTTATATCCTCTTATTGGGATGGTCTTGTTAGTATTGTGTAGTGAACTTTATTGTCTCTTGTTATGGACTTCATTTTGAAGTCTATTCTGTCAGATATAAATATTGCTATCCCAGTGTTGTTTTTTTCATTTCCATTTGCATGGAAATTTTTTTCTATTCCTTCACTTTCATGCTATGTAAATCTTTAGTTCCGAGGTGGATCTTTGTAGACAGCATATATTTTGGGCATGTTTTCTTAATCATTCAGCTACACTTTGTGTTTTGATTGGTGAGCTTAATCCATTTACATTTAAGGTGGTTATTGATAAGTACTTGTTCATTGCCATTTTAATTCTTTATGCTATGTTTCACTCTCTCTATTTCTTATTATTACAGCAGTCCCTTTAACATTTCTTATAATGCTGGTTTGGTGTTGAAAAACTCACTTATCTGCCTTTTTTTTCTCTTTTTTTCTGGGGAGCTCTTTATTTCACCATCTATTTTGAATGATAGCCTTGCTGGATAAAATTATCTTCATTTCAGATCCTTCCTTTTCATTACCTTGAATACTTCATGCCATTCCCTTCTTGCCTGTGAAGTTTCTTATGAGAACTCCTTTGTAGGTAACAACTTGCTCTTCTCTTGCTGCCTATAAGATTCTCTTTGTCTTAAATTTTTTACATTTTAATTATGATGTCTGGCATAGGCCTGTTTGAGTTCTCTTTGTTTGGGACTCCTTGTGCCTCCTGCACATGTGTGACTTTTTCCTTCCCCAGGTTAGGGAAGGTGTCTACCATTATTTCTTCAAACAGGTTCTCTATCCCTTATTCAGTTTCTTCAACTTCTGAGACTTTTATGATGTGGCTATCATTACACTTCATGTTGTCCCATAGCTCCCTTAAACTGTCCTTTTTTTAATTGTTTTATCTTTTTGGTTCCTGATTGAGTCATTTTTTTCTACCCTGTCTTCTAATTTGCTGATCCTATTCTCAGATTCCTTTAATCTGCTTTTTATTCCTTCTAATGTATTCTTTATTGCTGCTGTCATTCTTCATTTCTGATTGGTCATTTTTCATAGTTTCTATATATTTTCTCATGCTGTTGAGCATCCTTGTCTGAGATTTCTTATCTGATAAATTTTGTATCTCCATTTCATTTGGCTCTTCTTCTTTCATTTGAGGCTTGTTTTTTTATCTCCTCATTTTTGTTGTCTGTTTGGGTTTGTTTCTGTGTATTATGGTAGATCTGTTATGACTTCCAGTCTTTTTTGGAGGACCTTTGATGCAGGACAACGTTAGATGCTGTTTGTAACTGGCCCTGGTACCCTGTTTGGAGCTATCAGCAAACTTCAGCTTATGGCTCACTCTGCTGAGGCATTTGGACAGGACCAAGATGAGCACCAAGGTCTGCTTTTCCTAGCCCGGGGTCCAAAGGCAGATCAGGCAAAGACTCAAAGCACCTGGAGATCTGCCTCTATAGACAAGCTGATTATTATTCTCAGTCTCTTAATGAGCTTTATGCTGGATCCTGTAACAAGACATAAACTCCACAGGGTGGGATGAGAGGCTTGCCAACACTATGGGCCAATTGCTTCCCCACTCCACCCCCACCCCCAACCCCTGGCAAAACCTGTCTGATGGTTAAGGTCTGCCTAAGAAAGTCCTTGGAAGTATGGGAGAATGCCTTAACACATGAATTCCAGTGACTGTTCTCTGAGTTCTATCCCAAGAGCCCCCTACCCTGGATTCTCTTTACACAGCTCTAGTCTACTCTGCTGGAGCCCAAGGTGAGTGTCTGCACTAAATGTTGTGTGTTCATCCTTTAAGAGGGTGCCTGCATTTGTAGCCATCTCTTCCTGGCGGACAGCAACCCTGCTGCTTTTCACAACCAGATGTTATGTGACACCTTTCTCAGTTCTGGTGCTCTGGGCTGGAGAGCCTGGCTTGGGATTTAGACCCCTAAGTTCTTAATGGAAACCCTTCACAGATGATACATCCCTCCAGAATTTCAGCTGCTGCTCACGGGAGTTCAGCCAGCCCTCCCGCACCTCCACACTAGCAGTCTCTATGCAGTCTCCACTCTCCATCCTTGGTTTTCAGGGTTCTCTCCAGCCAGTCTTATGTTGATTATTCAGGAAGGATTTTAGTTTTAATTCCAGTTTGGTCTTGGTAGAGTGTAACTGAAGCTTCTGCTCAATTCACCACTATCTTGGAATTCTCTCTCATTCAGTTCTTAGCCCACCAAAAATAAATATAGAGTGGATATGAATTTCTTTTCAAGAGTTAAGAATGGTCAGGTCTCAGCTCACACTTCAGACTTCCCTAAAATCTCTCAAACAAGCAGCATCTGGCCTTGGCATCCCCTGTACCTCTTGTTAAGTGTCCCCAGACTGAACACTAGTGGCAGAGGCCTTGGTTCACAGCTTGGCCCCTCCAGGGCACCCCCAAGCCCAGCATAAGTAGCAAGAAGCTACTTATTCATTTTTATTGATTGCTCTGTAGCTCAATTCAAGTGACCCTGAGCAGAACACAGGCTGTGACTCACCTTGCCCTCACCTTGCTCATGGGGGGACCAGAGCCAAGACACTCGGTGGACAGGTTCAGACCACATCAAAACAATACCTAACCACAGTGACACATGTAAGGCACAGACTCAGTAGGCACCAGAGCTCTCTGAAGTAAATCCTGCTCTATAGGGTAGGACCCCTACACAGCTGATCCTTTATGGTTGTCAGTGGTCTCAGCCAGCCCTTGCAGCCAATCAGGTTGGGGATAAATCCCTCCCATTAACATGCCAACAGCAATCAAGTTTCAAGTACAACAGGAGGGTGTACAGAGTCCACATGGGGTGAGGGGCACAAATGGAGTGCCCAGCTTGGGTGATAGGGGAAGCTGTGCCACTGGACCCTGCCGAGTACATTAGGCCACTCTACCAAGCCCAGGGGACATAGCAACTCTTCTTAAAACATAGAGGAGAAAAACATTGGAAGGCTGCCAAAGTGAGGAGACAAAGAAACATGTCCAAATGAAAAGAAGAAGAAGAAGAACAAAACTCCAGTAAAAGAACTAAACAAAATGGAGATAAAGCAAACTACTAGAGGCAAAGTTAAAAAACAAACAAAAAAACCCAAAACAACTACTTATAAGGATGCTCAATGAACTTAGGGGAAGAGTAATTGAATTTAGAGAAAACTTACACAGCATAAAAAAGGACATGAAAACAAAACCATAAAAAGAATCTGTCTGAAATGAAGAATACACTAACTAAAACTAATAATGTATAACTGATCCATAGTATAGTAGATGAAATAGAAAAACAAATCAGTGATTTGAAGTATAAAGAAGCAGAAAATACCCAATCAGAAAAGCAAAAATGAAAAAAAGAATACAAAACAATAAAGACAGTGTAAGGAGCCTCTGGGACAACTTCAAGTGTACCAGCATCTGCATTATGAGAGTGCCAGAAGGAAAAGAGAGAGCAAGAAATTGAAAACCTATTTGAAAAAAATAATGACAGGAAACTTCCCTAACCTAGTGAGGGAAACAGACATATAAGTCCAGGAAGCTCAGAGTCCCAAACAAAATGACCCCAAAGAGGCCCACATCAAAACACACTGTAATTAAAATGCCAAATGTTAAGACAAAGAGTGAATCCTAAAAGCAGCAAGAGAAAAGCAGCTAGTTACCTATAAGGGAGTTCCTATAAGACTGTCATCTGATTTTTCAACAGAAACTTTGCAAGACAGAGACATTAACAATAAAAATTCAAAGTGGTGAATAGCAAGAGCCTACAATCAAGATTACACTACCCAGCAATGCTATCATTTAGAATCAAAGGACAGATTAAAAAGCTTCCCAGACAAGAAAAAGCTAAAAGAGCCCATCACCACCAAATCAGTATTACATGAAATGTTTAGGTGTCTTCTTTAAGAAGAGGGTGGGGTTGGGAAGATAAAAATGTGAAAAACAAAATGGCAATAAATACATATTTATCAACAATTGAATCTAAACAAAAAAGAAGTAGAACGTAAACAGACTAATAGATACAGAGAACATTATGATGGTTGCCAGATGCGAGGAGGTTTGGGAAGATAAAGGTGAAGGGATTAAGAAGTACAAATTGGTTGTTACTGCAATTGAAAAATATATAAATTATTTAAATTTTTTAAAAGGTCCATCTCTTTATTTTCCATAAGAAACCTAATTTTCCCTTCTGAGCCTCCTGGTGCTAGCAGGAACCTCCACCTTGGTTACTCAGGGCCTCCCACCAATCAACCCAAGCTATAGTGTGAAGGGTCTTACACAGCCAAGGCCTGGGGAGCAGGAGCTTCAGTCATCAGCTTCCCCTGAGAGTTCTGCCTTCCCACCTGGGTACTGTCTTCAGCTCTGAGTTCCCTCTGCTGCTTCTACCTCTGTGCACCACAGGGCTACAGGGCTATGCGGCCAGGCTGGGAACACCATCCCTACAGTCTGTCTAAGGGCACACCATGTACCCATTTCCCCTGGGTGTTTCTGCATTCCCACTGTTCCAGGGACCCACTAGCCTCTATCCTTCTCCCCAACCCTGGGGTATGTCTTTTTCTGAGTTTGAGAGAAGCACCGCCCTCTCCTTCTTCATATATATATATATTATTGATTTCTTACAGAGAGGAAGGGAGAGAGATAGAGAGCTAGAAACATCTATGAGAGAGAAACATCAACCAGCTGCCTCTTGTACACCCCCTACCGGGGATGTGCCCGCAACCAATGTACATGCCCTTGACTGGAATCGAACCTGGGACCTTTCAGTCCGCAGAACGACGCTCCACCGCTGAGCCAAACCAGTTTCGGCCTCCCTCTCCTTCTTGAGTCTTCCAACCCACTCTGATCCTCTCACAAACCTAGCCTCAATATCTTTGGGTTTTTAACAACAAGAGAAATCTCAGGGAATACTTCTGTCTTCATCCCTGACAATTCCTCCCCTGAGGCAATCCAACCTGCCACCTGTCTGCCCTGAGAAAAAAAAAAGGAGAAAGTACAAATTAACATTTCATAACACTATCCGAACACCAGCCTTTAAGAAAGTCTGCCTATGTGGTAAACCCTGTCCTTACAGGAGCACACTTAGACACTCAGAGAGCTGATGGTCTGTTGAACCAGACCTTGAATATTCACTTGCCTACTTGCTTCTTGCTGGATCAGCCGTCCATGCTGGAGTGTATGAGGGAGGAGAAAGGTGGAAGAGTTTTCGGAAGTGCAGGATAGGGCTGGGCAGGATCCCTCATGGGCTGACCTCATCCTGTAGTTCCCACAAAACTCTCTCTTTAATTTCAGTGACCCTCTGAAGGATAAAATCACCATCCTGTGGGTACCCATGATATGACAATGTGAAGCCATAGCCAATCTTGGCATCCATTCAGTCACTCCACAAAGTCAGTGGTTGCCTGCTCTGCACCAGAGCCTGGGAGAGCTTCAAGTATTTATTCATTCCCCAATCTTCACTGATCTTCTCGAATGCTTGTTCTGTGCCAGGCACTGTTCCAGGTTCTAGGGACACAACAGCAGAGGGGAGATAGCCAAGAGAGCTATAAAGTGGAAATAATACGTTATGGGGAAAGACATAAAGATAAACAAGTAAGCAAATAAAGTTATGACAGAAAATGTGATGGAGAATGATGGGGTCTCTGTTTTACATAGGCTGGCCAGGGAAGGTCCCCTAATGAGGCTACCTTGAGTGGAGATAAGAATGACAAGATGACGGGAAGAACAGTGTGCACTCAGAGGGAGAAGCAGCGGGGTAGTGCTGGGTGTGCCGGTGTGGCCGAACATGAGTCGCAAGGAAAAGAGGGCTGGAACTGAAGCCAAAAGAGAGGAAAGGGCCAGACCCATGGAGCCACTAATGACAGCAGGAATTCTGTGTTCCAAGTGCCATGAGGAGTCATTGGAGAGTTCTAATCAGGCAAGCACATGAGTCATATCAAAATGATCTTTCAAGCTCAAGTGTGCAGAATGGATCATTCTAGATAGATGAATATTCATGCTCCCTAGTTGCCTGCTTGGTATGCCTGCTTGGGATGGAAGTGATGATAAATGGAATCCTCATCCAACATCCCATTGACACCAGCCTGTGATGGGATGCTTACTTCCAAGATGGTCCAACACACCTTCCCTCAAATTAGACCACCAATTTACACTATACACAAGAATAAACTCAAAATGGAACAAAGACTTAAATGCAAGTTGTGAAACCTTAGAAATTCTAGAAGAAAATATGTGCAGTAAAATCTCAGACATTTATCTTAGCAATATGTGTACTGATACATCTCCTGGGGCAAAGGGAATAAACAAATGGGATTACATCAAACTATAAAGCTTCTGCACAGCAAAAGAAACCATCAATAAAATGAAAAAGGAACTCACTGAATGGGAGACATATTTTTCCAATGATACATCTGATAAGGAATTAATTTCCAAATATATAAAGAATGTATATAACTCGACACCAAGAAGACAAATAACCCGTCTTGTCCAATGTGGCTCACTTGGTTTGGCATCAAAAGGTTGCCAGTTCAATTTCTGGTCAAGTCACATGCCCGGGTTGTGGGCTGGATCCCCAATTCGAGGAAAGCAAGCTGCAGGAGGTAGCTGAACAGTGTTTCACATTGATGTTTCCCAATCTGCCTACCTCTCCCTTCCCCGCCCCCTCAAAAAATTATTATTATTATTATTATTATTATTATTATTATTATTTTAAAAAAAGAAGACAGACAACCCATTTTAAAAATAGGCAAGGGACTCAAATAAACACATCTCCAAAGAGGACAGGAGGCCAATAGACATATGAAAAAAATGTTCAACATCACTGATCATCAGAGAGATGCAGATTAAAACCACAATGAGATATCACCTCATGCCTGTCAGAATTTATCATCAATGAATCAACACATGGAGAGAATCCAAGATGGCGGCATAGGTAACACCTAACTGTAGCCTCATACAACAATTTCAATAAAATACAACTAAAATACAAAATGGACATTACCCAGAACTACAGGAAAGTCAACTGACTGGAATTTCTACAACGAGAAGGAAAGAGAAAACCAGAAGGAAAATCAGAGAAGCTGTAAAGCCTAAGGTACAGAGACATGTTGCGCGCGCGTGGAGAGGATGGAGCTGGAGAGGAGGGGGAGGCTGAATGCCTGGCTGGCGTTCCCTAGCGGGAAGGAGATAAAAGCTCTGGACTGTGCTGAACCCCAGATCCAACAGCACTGAACCCCAGTTCTGGGCATGACCTAGAGGGAAGGAGACAAAAGCTCCAGACTGCTCTGAACCCCACTTCCAACCCCACTTCCAACTGAACTGAACCCCCATTCCAGGCTCATTGGGGGAGAGCCTAGACTGTTTGGTAGCATGCGAAACTCGAGGGCACCTTACTCTCAGAGGTGCTTGCAATGAGTACCGAAGGACCCTGAGGAATACTGAGACTCAGGAGCCTCATAGGGCGTGGCTGACAGAAGCCAAGGCTGTAGGCTCCACCCTGAAACTCCGCCCCATCCAAGCTGAACGCAGAGACTTTTAAGGCTACCAACTCAGGGAAGCTATGAAAATGCTTAGATAAGGAAACAGATCACAAACGAAACAAATGGAGGACAAAAAACGACTGGATATAGAATTCAAAACCATGCTTATAAGGTTTTTCAAGAATTTCCTAGAAAAGGCCGATAAAATAAACAAGACCTATGAGGATATGAAAAGGGATCAACTAGAAATAATAAGGGATCAACAAGAAATAAAGAATACATTGTCTGAAATAAAAAATATTATACAGAGTCCTAAAAACAGAATGGAAGATCGCAAGAATCAAGTCAAAGATTTGGAACATAAAGAGCCAGAAGACACTCCTCCGCAGAAGCAAGAAGACAAGAGAATCCAGAAAGTTGAAGATAATGTAAGAAACCTCTGGGACAACTTCAAGCAAACCAACATCAGAATTATGGGGGTCCCAGAAGAAGAGAGAGAGCAAGATGCCAAAAACATACTGAAAGAAATAGTGACCGAAAACTTCCTCCACCTGGTGAAAGAATTAGACCTACAAGTCCAGGAAGCCCGCAGAACCCCAAACAAAAGGAATCCAAAGAGGACCACACCAAGACACATCATAATTAAAATTCCAAGAGCAAAAGACAAAAAGAGAATATTAAAATCAGCAAGAGAGAAACAGGTAGTTACCTATAAAGGAGCACCCATACGATTGTCAGCTGATTTCTCAACAGAAACCATGCAGGCCAGACGGGAATGGCAAGAAATATTCAAGGTGATGAATAGCAGGAACCTACAGCCAAAAATAATCTACCCAGCAAAGCTATCACTCAGAATCAAAGGCCAGATAAAGAGCTCCACTAATAAAAAAAAAAAAAAGCTAAAGGAGTTCATCACCACCAAACCAGAATTATACGAATTGCTGAAGGGGTTTCTTTTGGAAAAGAAAGAAAATAAAGATAAAAATTATGAACAACAAATACATAACCATCAACAAGTAAATCTAAAAACCAAGGGAATTAAAAAAAATCTGATGAACAATATTAACTGGTGAATATAATAGAATCAGAGTTATGGAAGGGGAGAGTGGACTGACGATTCTTGGGGAAAGGGGAATTGGGGGGTGTGGGATGAGACTGAACACAAACTGTGCACCTATGAATGAGGACAATGGGGGGTGGGGAAAGGGCAGAGGGTGGGGTGGGAACCTGGTGGAGGGGAGCAATGGAGGGAGAAAAAATATGAGGAACATTTGTAATAATATGAACAATAAAGATTTATTTTAAAAAATAAAAAATATGAATGATAATATGGCAATAAATACATATCTATCAATAATTAAATTTAAAAATCAAAATAGAATCTAGCCAAAACTGGTTTGGCTCAATGGATAGAGCATCGGCTTGAGGACTGAAGGGACCCGGGTTCAATTCAGGTCAAGGGCATGTACCTTGGTTGCAGACATATCCCCAGTGGGGGGTGTGCAAGAGGCAGCTGATCGATGACTCTCTGTCATTAATGTTTCTAGCTCTCTATCTCTCTCCCTTCCTCTCTGTACAAAATCAATAAAATATTTTTTTAAAAAAAATCAAAATAGAATCTAATGAACAAAATAAACTGATGAATAAAATAGAAAAAATAAATAAATAAATCAACATATGACAAGAGGATGTGGAGATAAGGGAACCTTGTGCACTGCTGGTGGGAATGTAGACTGGTGCAGCCATTATGGAAAATAGTATGGAGTGTCCTCAAAAAATTAAATATGGAACTGCCATTTGATCCCACCTCTGGAAATATATCGTAAGAAACCTGAAACACTAATTTGTTCATTGCAGGATTATTTTCAATAGCCAAGATCTGGAAACAGCCTAAGTACCCATCAGTAGGTGAGTGGATAAAAAAGCTGTGACACATTTACACAATGGAATACTACTCAGCCATAAAAAAGAAAAGTAAAAAGAAAGAAAGAAAGAAATCTTACCTTTTGTGACCGCATGGATAGCCTTGAGATTTTTTTTAAGGGATTTATTTTATTTTATTATTTTTTAAAATATATTTTATTGATTTTTTTACAGATAGGAAGGGAAGGGGATAGAGAGCTAGAAAAATCGATGAGAGAGAAACATTGGCCACCTGCCTCTTGCACACCCCCTACTGGGGATGTGCCCGCAACCAAGGTACATGCCCTTGACCGGAATCGACCCGGGACCTTCCAGTCTGCAGGCTGATGCTCTATCCACTGAGCCAAACCGGTTCTGGCTAGCCTTGAGATTATTATGCTAAGTTAAGTTAGCCAGTCAGAGAAAGACAAATATCATATGCTCTCATTTATATGTGAAATATAAAAAACAAAATAGAAATAGAGGCATGGATAAATAGAACAGATAGACTGCTATCAGAAGGAAGGGGGTTCGGGGACTGGATGAAAGAAGGTGAAGGGATATATATATGTGTATATATATGTGTGTGTGTATGTGTATGTGTGTGTGTGTGTGTGTGTGTGTATATCCTACATAATAAAAGCATAATATGCAAATTAACCATAACTCCACCACACCTACAAGTCACGCCCACCAGCCACACTCACCAGCCCATCAGAGCGAGTACACAAATAAACCCAACCAAGAGGGCTACAGCCATAGAGAGCAGGAGGGAGGCTTGGGTTTCCCAGGCAACAGAAGAAGCCAAATTTTCCACCTGCCCTAGCCGGCCTAGGCCTCCATTCAAGGCTACAAAGTTTTGATTGTAGAAGGTAAACATATCCAAACAGAAATGGTGGCAGCCACAGAGCAAGCAGAGGCTACAAAGTTTCAATTGTAGAAGGTAAATAAATTCCAGATACCAGGGGGTGTGGCCGGCCTGCAAACCACCATAGGCCCCTCGCCCAGGCTGCCCCATGCCCCAAGGGAACCCCCACCCTGATCCAGGACACCCTTCAGAGCAAACTAGCTGGCCCCCACCCATGTACCAGGCCTCTATCCTATCTAATAAAAGCATAATGTGAAGATTGACCATCACTCCAACACACAAGATGGCTGCCCCCATGTGGTCAAAGATCCTGCCCCTATGTGGACACAAGATGGCCACCACAAGATGGCCAGCAGGGGAGGGCAGTTGGGGGTGATCAATCCTGCAAGGGAGGGCAGGTAGGGGTGACCAGGCCAGCAGAGGAAGGAAGTTGGGGGCAAACAGGCTGGCAGGGGAGCAGTTAGACATCAATCAGGCTGTCAGGGGAGTGGTTAGGGGGTTATCAGGCTGGCAGGCAGAAGCGGTTAGGGGCAATCAGCAAGGCAGGCAGGCAAGCAGTTGAGAGCCATCAGTCCTGGATTGGGAGAGCATTCAGCCACAGCAGGCTGGGAGTGAACTGAATAAACCAAACCCGTAAGAACACATCAACTTGAGGAAGTCATGTTAGCAATTCCACTTTGCAGGTGAGGAAACTGAGGCCATTTCCCCAAAGTCACAGTCAGTATGAGGAAAGCTTGAGTCACATGCCTCGCTTGTTGAGTCCAGGGCTGATGCTGGCAATCACTCTCTTATCGAGACGGCCACCAAACTGGACACCAGGCCGGGAGGGGGTCAGTGGGGGCTGCGTGGGCCACAGCCTCATTTCAGACCCTGGACCCACTCCATGGCTGCCAGCCCCACCGATACACTCCCCACAGCCTCCGGACCTCCTGGGAGCGAGGCTGCAGCCCCTGTAGGACGATGCAGCTGGTCTGGGTGGCCCCACCTGCCCGACCAGCAGTGCAGGCGTGTTGGCCTGACACACTCCCCCCTCCGCCCACCCTCGGCAGGGCCCCAGCAGCGCAAGGGAGGGCTCTATTGCCCGTTGCTCTCTGCAGCTGCTCTGCCCAGAGCTGCCATTGACCTGGTGCTCAGAGGTCACAGGAGGGCCCTGCTGCCTGCCCGCCCCTCTGCCACGGAGCCTTTTGGCCACTGCAAGATCCATTTCTAAAGGGCCACTTGGTGAGTCACAGCGCTGCTTTCACAGGGGTGGGGGCGGGTAAGCAGTGGCAGCCAAGGACCCGCCAGCCCTGGAGCTCCCTTTCCAGCCCCCAGTCAGGCTGCAAACCCCAGAACCTCTACTCCCTCCTCACCTTCCCAGACATTTCAGGAGCCAGCTGCTCCTGGCCCCCGTGTGCAGAGGGGAGCAATATGCCTCCATCCTCTCTTTGAGCCTGTTCACAAAGACCACCTGCACCTCACCCTGACTGCCTCGGGGCACCTTTTGGTGGGTGGGGGGGGGGCGGCTACGATGATCTTCACGCCATTTCTCCGGCTGAGGGGCAGCTAAGCAGGCGACTTCCTCAAATGAATTGAAGCTGGTAAGCGGCAAAGCCCGCCCTGAAATCGGGACACACGTGTGCAGGCAGCGGGAGAACACTCACATGCGCCCAGCTCGGCGGCTTCCTTCCCGGGCCTGGCGGCCCCTCCAGCCCTCCCGCCCCTGGCCGCCCAGTCAGCCACCGCCGCCTGCAGGCAGACTTGCTCACTGCTTCTTTGGGGCCCCTGACTTCATTCATTCACTCACTCACTTATGTGGTGCCTGCTGCAGACACCATGATCTCTGTTCTGTGCCAGGAGCAGGGAAAGGGGCTGGGCATTGGCACCTCGGGTCCGTGGAGTGGACAGACCTTCCCGGGCAGAAGAGGGAGGTAGCGGAGGGCGCGGGGCTGGGGGAGGAGGGTCTTCCCGCTCCAGGGGAGGGACGGGGGGGGGGGGCCCTCCCGCTCCAGAGGAGGGACAGGGGGAGGAGGGTCCTCCCGCTCCAGGGGAGGGACGGGGGGGAGGGTCCTCCCGCTCCAGAGGAGGGACAGGGGGAGGAGGGTCCTCCCGCTCCAGGGGAGGGACGGGGGGGAGGGTCCTCCCGCTCCAGGGGAGGGACGGGGGGGGGAGGGTCCTCCCGCTCCAGAGGAGGGACAGGGGGAAAAGGGTCCTCCCGCTCCAGGGGAGAAACAGGGCGGAGACAGGCAGCAGGCGCTCAGGCACAGCCGGCCCGGAGCCAGGGACGGCGCTGGCTTCCGTGCTTTCCTCCGGCCCCCGCCCAGCAGTGTTCGCGATGGACAGGGGGTCGCTGCCCGGGCAGAGCGGTCAGCTTTCCGGCCTCTGGAGCCGCGGGGAGGCGCACGGGGTCCTGCGGGGACGAGCCTCCGGGACTCAGTGCCGGCCCCACCCCTGTCCTGAGCACAGTGACAGGCGGGGAAGCCGGGCAGATAACGATGCTTCTCGTGTTAGAAGTCCTCCTCGGAGGAGCGGGGGAGGGTGCTGGTACCCAGCGCGGCCACGGGTCTCCTGAGCCCGGGCGGACCACAAAAGGCGCGGGGCCCAGCGCGCCGTCTGCCAGGCTTCCCGCCGGCGTCACCGCCCTCCTCTCCACCCCCGCTGGCTGCTCCCCCCCTCAGGAGGAGCGCCGCCTCTCCATGGGTCCGACAGCTGCGCAGCTCCACCACTGTCCCCTCTGGAGCTGTCAGTACCCCAGGCCCCTCTGCAGTAAGCACGCCGAGGGTCCCCACTGCACAGACCACCCTTTCCAGCGCCGCCTCCCCCTGCACGGCGGCTGTTCTTCAAAAAGCGCCTTCTGCTCACCCACCTTGCGTCCTCGCTCTGGGGCATAGGCTAAGCCCGGCAAGGCGACGCCTTGTGCACTTGCCCCATCAGCTGTGCCCCTGCGTGTGCCTGAGCCATTCGTTTCTCACCCATGAGTCTGGGAGCCCCACGCAGCACACCGCCACTCCCTCTGTCCCCGGGGAGGCACCCCTGAACAGTGGTGGGATGAATGAATGTTCCAACACTTCAGTGACTTTGTGCCCGCTTGTCTGGAAATCTTTTCTGCAAATTTTTATAATTTACTAGTAAATATGTCTGGTAGCAATGTGTCAGTGTGTCTCACAATCCTCGAATACCTTTATGAATTAAGTATCTTGAAAAATAAGAGAGAGTGGAATTCAATACAATCCTGACCCTCCTCCTTCCTGTCACAATGCCAGTGCTTTCTTAGACAGGAGAGGACGGGGCTGCATACTAATCTGGTTGGGCTCAGGAAGTATACTCAGGCACCCACAGTGCAAACAAAAACTCAAGACACAAATAATCAGAAGAGCTGAGCTTGGTAAATCCTGTACAAAATGCTGCAGGTCTGAAAATACTTATTGGGAGAAACATACACATTAAAGAAAGGTTATGCATCAGAAGGGAGAGAAAAAAGACACAAGAATTAAAATGGGACACATTTAGAAAACGTTTCAAAAACTTAAATGAAGTAAAAACTCCCTTAGGCAAATGGAAGAAAACACCCTGGTTGTGTATGCACACGGCAGCGGGGTGAGCTGCACCAGACAGACAGCTGCTGTCATCAGCAGGGTCAGCTTTCACGATGATAATGACCTTCAAAGCTCAGGCTTAACGTGCAAGGGTTCCTTCTCACGCACCCTGCACTCCAGCGCAGGATGCCTGAGGCTCTCTCCACGGTGCCTTCACTCCAGTATCCTGAGCTCTGTCTAGTCTCTCCTATCGGTCACCCGATGTCCTGACCCCCATATAATATCAGGGGTGCCCGTCAAGGCCAAGATCCCAGGGATCACGCGGCCCTCTAGGTTCCTGACACCAAGTAACAGTGAGCCGACACCGGAGGTTGTGCTGTGAATTTATCAGGGTCAGCCCAAACTCAGACACATCAACACACACACACACACACACACACACACACACACACACATATGCACACACACGCTAGTATTGGGGGTTGACTAGCTGAAAGCCCAAAGGTCTCCACTGTCCTCCGGGCCAGGCCATTAGCAGAGTGGTGATTACTGGTCAGTCGGAGTCCCAGAAACCTCGGCGTCCAGGGTTCATGTCTTGCAAGGAGGACTGCTGACCCAGCTGAGGACAGCATGGTGGGGATAATGAATGGCCACCAACCCAGGCCCCCGAGTGGTCGGCGTGGCTCACGTGCAGGAGGGCGAGTAGCAAGTGTCTCTGTCCTTAGTGTCACTCCTACCCTCCTCGCAGAGTCTCCTTTCAGCTGCACGTGGTAGAGTAGCTGGTGGTCTCCGAGCTCCGCCCTCGAGGTCTACACCAGAACATGTGGCCACATCCTCGAGATGTGTAGCCATCGGTATCACCTGATGCTGTGAGTTGCTCCCTTTTGCTGGGAGCCCCGGATGTGGCTGCTGGCTCAGACTTCTGTGTGTTCAGATCATCAGATTCAAACACAAGTCGGACTTGGTCATGCCAGCTGCTCTGCACAGCCAGGACCAGGCTGATGCACAGCCTCTCTGTGGAGTATTACTGGGACGGAGTAATGAACCCGCACAACTAAGGGGTCCGGGCTGCCTGTCATACTTGAGCCAGTGAAGCAGGGACAGGGTTGAGTCACATGAGCGTTCATTCTGATCCTGCCTGCAGTACAGGAGAGCAGCAGGTCATCCACAGACATCTGCTCTGCCCCGCCAGAAGCCGACTGCTTATGTTGGGCAGACAGACAATACTGTGTGGGGCAGTAGGAATTACAGGCAGGGAAAGTGGGCATGGGATAGTCATTCCAGGCCGTAAGTCACACAGGCTGGGGGCGTCACAGAGACGGGCACCCCAGGACCAGATTACAGGTAATGGGGGTGGGGTGTGAAGAGCAAGTGCCTCCAGGACTAGGCACCACAAGGTTTAAGTCTTTCCAAAGTGACAGGCAGTTCTGGGAAGGAGGACGGACTGCATTCCAATGTGAGCCCCCATGTCCCCTAGGCTCACATTTGATTGATGGGAGCAAACCCCTCTGCCCTGCCTCACTTTCCAAAAGGAGGCATCACAGAACAACGTCCCTCAGGCAAACTGGGTCTAGATAAATGGCCCAATCACCCTCCTTCCTCCCCAGCCTATACGCGCCTTCTTTCCTTTAGATCGCAGGGTGTTGTATAAGGTGCGTGACACCCCTGAGGGGCTGGTCCCCTGGGGTCCACATGGTCCCCGCAGCGACGTTGGTGTCTGGGAAGAAGGAGCACTTGTAGCACAGTGATTTCATCTCAGCGGGAAGTTGTGTCTGGATCATCTCACACTATCGGGCCTTTCCTCACTCCTTACGCAAGGTGCATGCAGCCCAAACCCCTCATACACCAGCAGCTCCAGCAATACTGAAGTGGAGTTTTCTCTTGCAAAAACAAGAAGCCTCGAGACAAGGTCCAGGACTGCTCTGGCAACTCCGTGCTTATCGGGGACCCAGAACCCTTCTATCCTGATGTCCCGCTGTCCTTAGTCCGCCCCTATGCAGAGGCGACTGCCTGTGCATAGCCATTGTGTCCATACCATACGCTAATGCAAAAGGACAAGAGGAAGGACGTGCCCCTGTGCTCTTAGGACACTTCCTGGGAACTACATGTTCCCCCTGCCATTTCACTGACCAAGCTTCCCTGTAGGAGAGAACGGAAGGTGGTCTTTCATTCCAAGTGGCAGTGAGCCCCAAGGATACCAGGAGCGGCCTGGGCCTCTGGCACTCTCTGCCACACAGCTCTTGCCTTCCTGCTTTGCATTCCTCCGAGTTGGCATCTCTACCTTCTCCCACCCCCCACCATTGCCCATGGGTGCTGCCCTCACCTGCTGGTAGGCCCTCAGGCCACGACTTCTGGCTCCTTCCCTCTGGCTTCTTCCCTCCTCCTTCACCTCCAGATCATCTCCCACTTCCTGCTCTCCTTGCTCAGAGGTGATGTTGCGCCACATCCAGCAAAAGATGTGATTTGCTTGGCTCATCAAGGGTTGCTCTTATGGTTTTTAAATTAATGCATTTCTAACATTTACATCAAACTAAAAGGTTTCTGCACAACAAAAGAAATGATCAACAGCGTGAAAAGGCAACTTACATACAGAGTGGAGGAAATGTTTGCAAACCACGCATCAGATAAGGGGTTAATATCCCAAATGTGTAAGGATCTCCTACAACTCATTAGCAAAAAGATTAAAAACTGGCAGGTGACCTGAACAGACACTTTTCTAAAGAAGACATACACCTAGCCAACATGTGCATGAAAAGGTGCTCAACATCACTCATCATCAGAGAAAAACAAATCGAAACCACAATAGATATCACCTCACACCTGTTGGAGTGGCTAGCCTCAAAAGAGGAGCATGCGTGCTGGTGACGATGTGGAGAAAAGGACCCTCGTGCACTGAGAGCAGAAATGTAAATTGGTGCGACCACTATGGCAAATAGTACGGAGGTCCCTCAAACATCTGATATAGAACTATCATATGACCCACCAATCCCCCTTCTGGAATATATCCTGAGGAAATGAAGTCACCATCTGGAGGAGATACCTGTGCCTCTATGTTTACTGCAGCGTTACTCATAATAGCCAAGACTAGGAAATAAGCTAAATATCTGTCCACAGATGAATGGGTTTAAAGAATGTGCACAGTGGAATATTATTCAGCCATAAAAAGGAAGAAATCCTATCATTTGCAAAATGAATCTTGAGGGCATTGTGCCAAGTGAAATAAGTCAGAGAAGGCAAATATTGCATGATGTCACTGACATGTGGAATCTGAAACAAAATACAAACTTACAGAAGCAGAGAGCAAAATGTGACCAGGGTGCGGGAAGTGGGAAGGTATGGTCACAGGGCGCAAACTCCAAAGCTACCTGTAAGGCCTTGGAGCCTGAGGCTCAACATGGCAGCTATTGTCGACAAGACTGTATTATATACTTTGAGAGAAGGTCTTAAATCTTCTCACCACACACTGAGACAAATGTAATTATGCAGTTGATGAGTGTGCTAACTAACCTTATTGTGATAATCATTTTGTAATATATACGTGTATTAAATACTCGCGTTGTGCACCTTAAACTCACACAATGTTATATGTGAACTAGAGGCCTAGTGCATGAAATTCATGCACATATATATGGCTAATATGCAAAGTATCCCCTAGGGTCCCTAGGCCTTGCCAGAAATCAGGGTCAATCAGGGCCTTCCAGCTGATGCCCAGGACTTTCCTTCCCCCGCTGCCTACTGCTGGTAACAGGCAGCACAGGTCTTCCTTCATTCTGCACCGCCCCCTGGTGTTCAGCATGCATTATAGAGAGTGATTGAACTCCCACTCTCCCAGTCGAACTCCCAATATATATATATATATATATATATATATATATATATATATATATACACATATATATATATATATTAGAGGCTGCACAAAATTCATGCAGGGGAGGTGTCTCTCAGCCCAACCTGCACCATCTCACAATCCAGGACCACTCGGGTAGGGTCTCTAGGCTTGGACAGCAATCAGGGCCTATTGGGGCTTTCCTTCCCCAGCTACTGGTGGCCACCCCGCCTCAACCCCCTTCCCCACTGCCACTGCTGGCCGTCTGTGCCACACTGCCTCCCCCTCCCCCACCACTGGTCTCCTCCCTCCGTGGGCGACAGTGGGATGCAATCACTTGGCTGGCCTGGGCCTTCCTCTGCAGAGTGATCGCTGGCTGGCCCCACACACCTGCCACAGCATTGCTGGCCAGTGCCTGGGCCTCCCTCTGCGGGGCAATTGTGGGGCAATAGCAGGGCCTCAACCAATAGAATCGCACCCACTTTGGCTTGCCTGGCGCCAGTGCATTTCATAGCGCGCTCATCCGGAAGGTCGTCCAGATGGTCATTCTGCAGTTGGCTCACTCAGTCCATTTGCATATTATGCTTTTATTATCATAGATCTTTTATTATCTCAATGAAACTGGAGGAAATATTAGAAATCAGGCTTCTTCACATGGGAACCCATCTTCCTGGCTGCTCTCACAAGCTTGGTGGATCTGGCCCAGGCAGCTGAGCTGAGCTGAGCAGTCCTCCCCGGAGGTGACATGCCAGCTCCCTACGCATCAGTGCCGGTTTCCAGCATCTGTACCCCTCCTGCTCCCAGAGCCGTTTCCATGTGGCCTGGATTCTGCTGGGTTCCATGCTGTGGGCCTGGGGGAGTTATTTACTCTCCACACTCTAACTCATCTGGGTGTTTGTTTGTTTGTTTGTTTTTATTTGAGTGAGAGAGAAACATCAATGTGAGAGAGAAACAGCGATTAGCTGCCCGACCGGGACTGAACCCGCAAACTGGGATTGTACCCCGACTGGGAATGGAACCTGCACCTCGGAGTGCCAGGACAACGCTCCCACCAACAGAGCCACACTCGCAAAAGGCATTAGAAGGCACAATAACATCACAAACCCTGACGGGGGGGTGAGGGGGCATCCACTGAGAACACAACATCACTCCTGTTCTCCCCGAATGCATTTAATCATGAGAAAACATCAGGTGGAAAGACAGAGTGCTCATCAAAAGTGTTAAGATTATGAAAGACAGGGGCCTGGACAAAATTCCAGGCACAGCCACTAAACATGGTGGGTCCTGGGCAGGCAAAGACACGCTGTGGATGGTGGGGTCTGTGGTTACTTAGCAGAACTGTCCCAGGATTAACTTCCTGGTTTTGAAAATGGGACTATGGTTATGTGAGGTGCTAACATCAGGGGAAGCTGAGTGAAGGGATACAGGACTCCCTACACCGTTTCCCAACTTTTCTGTGAACCTAATTTTATTTTAAAATGAGAAGTTATAAAAATATTCATCTCCTGGGGCATGGTGTGGTCAAAAGAGGTCACATGGTCCAGAAAGTGCAGCTGTTGTCGTCCTGTCCAGCACAGGGGCTGCCTCCTGAAGCTCAAAGGAAGGGCTTAACTATGGCTCCGCGTGAGAAAAAGAAAACTTTCTTTAAATGCACAATGTGCTCCCAAGGCGCCCGTGAAAAGGGTGCCACGATCCTCCCCTGAGACAGGCCAGCCAGATGGAGAGGGCTTCTGGTTCACACCCCTGAGCTCCCCTGCTGCTCTCTCCCACGGGCTTCCAGAGGGACTCCCCACCCCCCAGCGCCCACCCACCCACCCGCTTCCAGAGGGACTCCCCACGCCCCCAGCGCCCACCCACCCGCTTCCAGAGGGACTCCCCACGCCCCAGTGATAGATCCTTCCTCCAGTTGGTGGAGGGACATAAACTCCACCTGCAGCCGGACATTCCTGAGCTCTGAACCATCAATCAGCACCTGCCAAATATCCTAAGGCCCCCCCCCCTGCCCATTCCTTAGTCCCTAATCATAGGCCTTACATGAAACCACTAATCAGCATGTGCTGTGTGCCTAAGCCCTGTCCCCTATCGCCCCCTTAAAGGTGCTTGTACCCGGCCCTCGCTCTCTGCCGCTCCTCTCTCTGGAGGCAGCCGGCAGTGGTACCCTTCTCTTCAATAAAGCCTGTGTCCTGGCATCCCGGTCTCCGGCCCTCTCTGTTTCATCTTTCACCCAGCGCCCACCCACCCACCTGCTTCCAGAGGAACTCCCCATCCCCCAGTGCCCGCCCACCCACCTGCTTCCAGCCTCCTGGCCTTTGCCGCCCAGCCAGGGCTGCCTCTGCAGGTTTCTGCTCCCACACTTCGATTTCATTAGCCAGTCTAATGGGACTAGCCCAGCGTGGCAATGAATTAGGCTTCTCCCAGCTCCGAGCCTGCTCACTGCTTCTCCCTGAGAGAGAGCAGCCCTCAGCCCTCCCTCCTAGGGCAGTGAGCCCTGCCTACAAGCTTTCCCAGCTCCCAAGTCCCCAGGCTCTGGGCACCCAGTTACTTGGCGGGGGGCGGGGGGGGAGAGTGTCTGTGGGAGTGGGTAGTGACACGGCCCCTCTGGATTTGAAAATCCTGTGAATTTTCAAAACGGGCTAGAGATCTGGATTTTTAAATAAAATTGCCCAGTTTTTAAGTGCTGGCAACCAATTCAATGTTTAAACAAATGGGCTTCACCTGGGCTGTGGGGTGTCCAGGGCCTGAAAGGATTTCAGGTCATCCCAGGCCTTCCTCTCCTGAACAGGCCGCTCCTCCCCCTGCCCTGCCTCCTCCATGGCGGCAGAGGCCTCCCATGCATGTCCTGGCCGGGCGGTGGAGGGGGACAGTCAGTGAAGGCCCCATCGTCCCTGCCTCTGAGGTGATGGGGAGGACCGGCAGGTCATCCTTCCACATCTGGTTCACTGGCGATTCCTTCCAACTGATACCGAATTTTTGGACTGGAACCCGGATTCTTTGTCCACTGGAATCAAAGAATGAATCCACGGACAGAAAGTGGTACAGCAAAGGTGGAGATTTATTGAAGAACAAGTACAGACTCCAACATGGGGAGAGGAAAAGAGCCCCACATAATGGACTCCCACGTAGGGAGGGGGAAGAGTCCCACTGGGTTCCTTTTCCCTATGGCTTATAAAGGCTGCAGATCCTGGTGCCTGATATCCCTCTGATTGGTCACTGTTCCCTTAGACTGGTTACTATAGTAACTCCTGGGCTCAAAGGTTAAACCTCACATGGGATTTCTGAGGTTACCCCCTCCTTCCTTATTGTTTTCCTGTTCCCTTTGGGCTTTCTTCCTCTCCTGAATGAAGGGCTTCCTTCTCTCTATTCTGTAAATGTGACCTTTCTTGGCCACCCCCAGTTCCCTTGTCTAATGGAAAGACACCTGTTGCTGCCTCCTTGTCTTATGGAGATGTAACTGCACCTGGCTTCCTTGTGTTGTGGAAATGTACCTTCTCCCATGGACCCCAACTCTAAAGAGACCCCTAAGCCTGCCGATGTCCCCCCAAGTTCCTGCTCCACAACCCTCCAAGCACCACCCTTGGGAGGAATTCTGAGCACAAAGCTCAGTAGCAGCAATGCTGTGATGGCCGCCTCTGAAGCAGTTAGGTGGGAGGGTTGAGGTTGGGGACTGCCACCCACCAGCCCTGGCTCCCAGTTGGAGGAGGGAAGCCAGCAGTGCCTGCGTAAGGGGAGCAGCTAAAGACATTTTCCCAGTGGTCCCTGCGAAGGGGACCATGGGTGTGTTCTTTTCTTTGAGGGCATTTCATCCATGTGATTATTTCACTAAACTTGTTCCACCCACTGGACTTGAGCCACATGGGAATAAGAAATGAGTCTGGTTTGACTCCCTGGCATGTCTTTTGGTGCCCAGCAGAGGCACTGGCACATAGTAGTTGTTTAGTGACCACTGAATGAATGGAGTGAGAGGGCAGGGCGGGGCGGGGCCAGCTCCCAGTAACTGGACCCTAGCCCTAACCCAACAATCAGGTCAGCCAAGGTAGTGGCACCACCACCCCCTATAAAACCCATTGATATGTTAAATTCTTCCTCTCTCCCACCATGCCGTCTCAGGTGTAAGTGGGACCACGCTGGGACTAGTCCGAAATAAATACAGGCTTTCTGCAATTGCATCCGATTCAGTTCCCTGGTGGTCTTTGGGGTTCATGACACTTGGGCACAACAGGAGGAGGCACAATGTCCTTCCTGTCAATTCCTCCTGTCAATTGGTCCAGGCAGAGCCTCTGCAGATCCCCATCCATGCGACATGTGTAGTAACCATAAATCAGGACCTTTATTACTGTTAGTTTTCTGGGAATCCTTGGTAATCTGTGAGCCTACTGTTTCACTTTCAGAGAGCCAACTTCCAAATACCTCTAGCAAAACATCTATACTAATATGCTAATTAGACCAGATAGACCAGATGTCTTCTGGACGTCCTTCTGGAAAAAGCCATAGAGGCAGGAGCTGAGGCAGAGGCAATTGGGGCAATCAGGCCAGCAGGGGAGAGCATTAATGGTGATCAGGCTGGCAGAGGAGAGCAGTTAGGGGAGATCAGGCCAACAGGGGAGAGCAGTTAGGGCATCAGGCAGGCAGGGAAGCAGTTAGGGGCATCAGGTAGGCAGGCAAGTGATTAGGGGCAATCAGGCAGACAGGGAAAGTGGTTAGGGGTGATCAGGCAGGTAGGCAGGTGGGTGACCAGTTAGGAGCCAGTGGTCCTGGATTGTGAGAAGGATGTCCGACTGCTGGTTTAGGCCCAGTCTCTGCAGGATTGGGACTAAATTGGCAGTTGACATCCCCTGAGGGGTCCCAGATTACAGAGAGTACAGGCCAGGCTGAGGGACCCTCCAACCCCCTGTGCACAAATTTTGTGCACCAGGCCTCTAGTCCTATATAATAAAAGGCTAATATGTAAATTGTCCCCTCAGGAGTTCCACTGGGAGACTGGGAGTTCGATCACTCTCTATGATGTGTGCTGACCACCAAGGGGTGTCAGGGAACATGGCAGGTGACCAACGGCAGCAGGGTGCTGAGGGAGCAAGGGAAGGAGGGAGGGGGGGAGAGACAGGGAATCTGATTACCAACCAAGCCGAGGGACCCTACTTATGCATGAATTTTGTGCACTGGGCCTCTAATTAGGTATAAAAGTGAAGAACTCTGTAAATATTCTTTCAATATTTTTATCTGTGTGTCTGTGTATTTCAAAATTTTATCTTTCATATAACCACATATTATAACTATCTTCCTGGAATAATAAATATGTTTCTTTAAACTTGTTTTAAACAACCACATTGAATTACATTGTATGAATGTACTATATTTCTTATTGATGAGCATTAAGATTGTTTCAAATTTTTTATATTATACATACATTGGTGGTAAACATTCTTCTCCAGAAAAGCTTGCCCATAGCTCTGATTATTTTATTTATATTGTAAATTTATTTATTTATATTTTTGATGATAAACTACCTGGTCAAATAGTATGTTAATTTTTATATATAAATTACATTACCTAAATATTGTGCCAAGTTTTCACATACTGTGGCATTTCCCATCCCCTAGTTCACAGTGAATTTAGAGCTATATTATGGGGCAAGACATCTAAACAGTCATCTGAGGTATCAATGGAAGCACTGCATGTCACTGAACATTGTATTCACCAAAATTCCTCTCAAATGAGGTTCTTATGCAGTTGAAGAAATATGCTGAGACATTCATAAAGGAAAAGTGGGGCCCCACACGAGACTTACTTGAAGAACAAATAGATGTTCTCTGAGGAGAGTGGGTCCACATAATGACTGGATATTATTTTGCTTAATGGAGCATGCAAGTTCAGGGTCAGAGCTGAATTGTTTCAGCACTGATAAAGAGGCTGAAGACTACTGTCAATAGTGCTTCTTTTCCACTCCTTCCCACACAGCACTCAGCCGCTCCAATTTTTAACTCCTGAGCAAGCAAATGTTTAATGAATGTTGGTTTTAATCATGTTGAGTACTTTGCATTAACTGGAAGGATAAACTGGTAACTGATAAAAGCAAGGTGAAGAATAATATATTTTGTATTTTCCACTTTTTTAAAGGGAACTTTTTTAAAGCACTTATATGTTTTCATATGTTTATATAAGCAAAGGAAAATATGGAATATACAACCTTTTAACAATGCCTATTAGGAATATTAGTTTGTAGAGGGGAAGATCAGATTGTTTATTATATTTTAAACTCGTGCAGAATGGGCCTTCCTTACCATGGCTGCTGGCACAGCCTTTGCTCCGGCCTGGAGCTGCCTTTCTGCTTTCGCTTTGCCCAGAGCCACCTTTCTGGTTTCCCACACTGCCCAGAGGCCTGGAGCAGCTTGGTCAGTGTGAAATGCCCCCAGCCACTGGCCACCTGTGTATGCAAATTAACCCGCCATCTTCGTTGGGTTAATTTGCATACTCAGTCCTGATTGGCTGATGGGCATCACGAAGGTACAGCAATTTGCTTATTTTATTAACATAGCTGCTTAAATTACATCAATTGTTTGAATTATTTCAACAAGCACATACAACTTACCTAATTTAAGTGTTTAGTTTTTTTGTATTTTGTTTTTTTTTATTGATTTTTTTTACAGAGAGGATGGGAGAGAGAGATAGAGAGCTAGAAATGATGAGAGAGAAACACTGACCTCTTGTACATCCCCTACCAGGGATGTGTGCACAACCAACCTACATGCCCCTGACTGGAATCGAACCTGAGACCTTTCACTCCGCAGACCGACATTCTACCACTGAGCCAAACCAGTTTCGGCTTAAGTGTTTAGTTTTTTAAATTCGATTTGAAGAAGCACCAAGAGAGGCCACCACTCAGACCATCTCTGACTAATACTACCCTTGAAAACCTTTGCTTAAAAACTTGGCAGTATAAATACTGATGGTCTGGAAATATAACCGGCATCCTTTTGCCCTTAACCATATAGGATTATATTTAGTATTTTTATTCTGATTTAATGCAGATGTTGTTTCAAAATAGAAATTCTTGTAGAAAGGAATCTGCCAGCAGATGGCCTTTGGAACCAGACTGAAACTCCTCCCTGGGTCTCCAGCTGATGGCTTGGATTTTGAACTTGCATCTCCACAAACAAACCAATTCATTGAGAGAAATATCTCCTTCTCTTTCCCTCTCTCTCCCACCCTCCCTCTCTCCTTCCTTCACATCCCACCCCACACCCCACCCCACACCTACTCTTCCCTGCTCCTCTCACCCTGTCCAGTACAGGGACTGAAAGATGAGCTAGGCAGGTCTATAGGGGTAACAGTCTCAGGAATTGGGGTGAGCCTGGGCTGGCTGGGGGCAGAGGAGCAAATCAGATTTCCACTCCCCTTGGGAGGAAATGCATGGTAGGGAGTTCCCCATGGCTCTACAAGCAGCCATGGGAAGAAATGTTGAACCTAACACCCATCACCCCCCACCCCAACCTCAAGGATGAGAAGTCAGCAGAGGTACAGCAACAGGAGCTCCAGGGGGCAGGAGGGGCCATGTTCCCACCGCCCGGCACTGCCTGGCAATAGTGAAGGGACCACTGGACAAGCATGGCTGGGAGGCCTGGAGCTCAGGGACTCCCTGGCATCCTCTGCAGGGTGTAATTTTGATGAAGAGACCAACAAGGGGAAGCTGGCCCCGTGCTCCCTGTTCATTAATTTTACGAACATCTTTCTAGCATCTCTGTGACCCTGGGTGTGCGGGGTGCAGCGTGGACAAGAGGCAAGCATGCCTGCCACCCAGAGCTAGCCTTCTAGCAGCCACGCCTCCTGGGGCTTCCGATGGACCAGGCACTGCGTCCATTGCTTTACCGGGCCCCACCCATTTGACTTTCACCCCAAGCCTAGGAAGTGGTCTGTTACGGTCCCCATTACAGAGGAGGCTAAGTGACTTCCTGAGATCACCCAACTAGTGAGAAACTTCAGGCTCTGAACTAGTAACCACTACATCTGCCCTGCCTGGCCTGAGAAAAAATAAAATAGAATTTCTTTATCATAATTAGGAACTATACTTTATTCCAATTTCACCTGGGCTTGTTAAGAAAAATGAATATTAATGATTATCTCATTTTAAAAAATATTTTATATGTTTTTATTGACTTCAGAGAGAGGAAGGGAGAGGGAGAGAGAGGTAGAAACATCAGTGATGAGAAAATCAATTGTCTGCCTCCTGTGGGGACCGAGCCCACAATCTGGGCATGTGCCCTGACTGGGAATTAAACCACAACCCTCCTGGTTCATGGGTGGATGCTCAACCACTGAGCACACCAATCCAGCAATTGTCACATTTTTTAAATAAAATTTACAGAATTGATCATTTAGCTTTCCTCTTTGTACTTACTGATGCAATGAGTTGATAATTTTTCTGGTATTAAGCCATCCTTATATTATAAGACTAAGCTTGATTGGGTCATGTTTTATTGTAATTTTAGTATAATGTTCAAATCAATTTTATTAGAATCAATTTAATGGCCCTAAGCAGTTTTGCTCAGTGGATAGAGTGTTGGCCTGCAGACTGAAGAGTCCTGGGTTTGATACCTGTCAAGGGCACGTACCTCAGTTCCAGGTTCCCAGCCCTGGCCAGGGTGCATGTAGGAGGCAACCATAGATGTATCTCTCTCTCTCTCTCATCAATGTTTCTCTCTGTCTCTCCCCCTCCCTTCCACTCTCTCTAAAAAACAATGGGAAAATATCCTCAGGTGAGGATTAACCAAAATAATAATAATAATAGAATCAATTTATTGATAACTTTATTTAGGAATTTTACATCAATATTCATAAGGAAGTGTAGCTGTGATGCCTTTATTAGATTTTGCAACCAGTTATGCTAACTTCATAAAACAATTTGAGGAACTTTCCTTCTCTTTACCTGCTCTAGCTGTTCAAGTAGTCTAGAAAAGACTCACTCCTTATCTGTTTGAAAGAACTCATCCATGAAACTGCCTGAGCATGGAACCTTCTGGAAACTAGGGTTTTGTTTCTTTGATTACTACTTTTACTATTTCTTTCTTCCATCTACATTTTCCCCTCCTTTCTTTAGTCTGTTTTATTCATTTGTATTTTCATTGAAAAGAATCCATTTCATCAAGATTTTCAAATTCATTTGCACTGGATTGTAATATATCTTTTGATAAATCTTTAAAAATATTCTCTAATTCTATATTTCTGATTCCCTTTCCATTCAGAATTTTGCTTACTTTCTTAGACTTCCCAGCAGTTGGTCTATTTTACTGGTCTCTTTAAAAAACACTGGGTCTTGGAAGTAGCTATTAATTTTTATAGGTCTTAGTTATTCTAGCCAGATTTGAGAAAAATAATTGTCTTAAATTCTTTAGTCATTAAACAAGTAAAAATTGAAAATAAATAATCATTGATATCAAGAATTAGAAAAAGAAGGCCAACAAAATAAACACAAGAAAGCAAAAACTTCTAATCCTAATTCTTGATGTCAATGATCATTTATTTTCAATTTTTACTTGTTTAATTACTAAAGAATTTAAGACAATTATTTTTTCTAAATCTGGCTTTAAGCTTAGTATCTCATAAAATTGATGTTGTCTTTCATTTCCATTTTCTTTTAAATGATTTCTATCTACAATTGAGCTTTTAGGAAAGAGTTGTTATAGTTTCAATAGATGAATAAATAAATAAATAAATATTTCAGAGATTATTTTAGATTAAAAATATTTTTTTAAAAAGGAGAATGAAATTTCTTTTTCTTTTTTAAATTAAATTAAATCTTTATTGTTCATATTATTACAAATGTTCCTCATCCCCCCCCCATTGCTCTCCTCCACCAGGTTCCCACCCCACCCTTTCTCCACTCCCCATTATCCTCATCCATAGGTGCACAGTTTATGTTCAGTCTCTTCCCACATCCCCATCTCCCCTTTTTCCCGAGATTCATCAGTTCACTCCCCTTCCATACCTCTGATTCTATTATATTCACCAGTTAATATTGTTCATCAGATTTTTTTTTAATTCCTTTGGTTTTTAGATTCACTTGATAGTTATGTATTTGTTGTTCATAATTTTTATCTTTATTTACTTTCTCTTCTGAAAGAACCCCCTGCAGCAATTCATATAATTCTGGTTTGGTGGTGATGAACTCCTTTAGCTTTTTTTTATTAGTGAAGCTCTTTATCTGGCCTTCTATTCTGAGTGAGTGATAGCTTTGCTGGGTAGATTATTTTTGGCTGTAGGTTCCTGCTATTCATCACCTTGAATATTTTTCTTGCCATTCCCGTCTGGCCTGCATGGTTTCTGTTGAGAAGTCAGCTGACAATCGTATGGGTGCTCCTTTATAGGTAACTACCTGCTTTGCTCTTGCTGATTTTAATATTCTCTCTTTGTCTTTTGCTCTTGGAATTTTAATTATGATGTGTCTTGGTGTGGTCTTCTTTGGATTCCTTTTGTTTGGAGTTCTGTGCGCTTCCTGGACTTGTAAGTCTAATTCCTTCACCAGGTGGGGGAAGTTTTCTGTCACTATTTCTTTCAGTATGTTTTCAATATCTTGCTCTGTCTCATCTTCTGGGACCCCCATAATTCTGATGTTGGTTCGCTTGAAATTGTCCCAGAGGTTTCTTACATTATCTTCAACTTTCTGGATTCTCTTGCCTTCTTGCTTCTGCGGAGGAGTGTCTTCTGGCTCTTTATGTTCCAAATCTTTGACTTGATTCTTGCGATCTTCCATTCTGTTTTTAGGATTCTGTATAATATTTTTTTATTTCAGACAATGTATTCTTTATTTCTAGTTGATCCCTTTTCATATCCTCATAAGTCTTGTTTATTTTATCGGCCTTTTCTAGGAAATTCTTGAAAAACCTTATAAGCGTGGTTTTGAACTCTATATCCAGTCTCTTCTTTTCCTCCATTTCTTTTGTTCGTGCTCTATTTCCTTGTCTTGGCATTTTCACAGCTTCCCTGAGTTGGTAGGTTGGCTTTATGTGCTAAGGTGTCCTATATGTTTCAGTGAGTCAGCCTTCCAGTTACCTGAGGTGGACAGTCTTGGTGTAGCCCTTTGTGGGCTCTCCTCCCTCGGGTGTGCAGTCTTGTTGTTAAGCCTTGCTTGTTGTTGGTATCACTGGGAAGCGTTGATCTCTGAGCTAATTGTCTATGAGGATCAGAAGTGTCTCAGCTAGGAGGGTTTCTGTATTCTGCTTGGATGGGCAGAGCCTTGGGGTGGCACAGCCTAGCTTTGTTGAATCCCGCACAATTGGTTGCAGGCACGCCCACCTCTTCGATATAGGCGCAGACAAGCTTTAGATTCCTGTCTGCCCCTCCCTAGGACAGTCCTATTGGCAGCGAACGAGGAAGCTAGCCACTGGAAGGGCCTCTGTGCTCCGCTTGGATGGGGCACAGTCTCGGTGGTGCAGACAAGCTTTATTCAGCCCCTCCCTACAAGGGTCTGGTTTGAGTCCCACAGTAATGGCTGCTGGCTTCACACACCTCCGAGAGATCTCTGCCCACTGCCTCTCCCTGTCTGGGGCAATAGGGTGGTTCTGTTTTCCTCCCGAACAAGAAAGCCATCCGAGCCTTAGCTGTCCGCCCTCTCCACGCGCAGGGAGTAAGCAGGTAGCAAAATCGGCCCGCCCTCTGCGCGCTCCGCAAGCCAGCCGGCAGCAAAGTCGGGCGGCCGCTTTTTCGCGCGCACAGTTCTCCGTACCTTCACAGTTCCTGAGGTTCAGCGCGCCTTCTCTCTCCTTCACAGATGGTAGAGCTTCCCCTCAGCCAGCCGTCCAGCGCCTCAGGGTGATGTCTCCCCTGTTTTTCAGTTCTAAATTCAAACTTGTTGTGGTGGGCTGCATTCGGGTGTCTACCCTACGCCGCCATCTTGTTGAGTCTCTCTAGATTAAAAATATTTTTATTGTACGGGAAAATCACCCAGAATTCTGCTGGAACCGGTTTGGCTCAATGGATAGAGCGTCGGCTTGGGGACTGAAAGGTCCCGGGTTCGATTCCGGTCAAGGGCATGTACCTTGGTTGCGGGCATATCCCCAGTAGGGGGTGTGCAAGAGGCAGCTGATCAATGACTCTCCCTCATTGATGTTTCTAACTCTCCATCTCTCTCCCTTCCTCTCTGTACAAAAATCAATAAAATATATTAAAAAAAAAAAATAGAAAGAAAATCACCCAGAATTCTACCATCTTTCCAATCATTGGTGCATATGGTTACTTCCTGGTTTTCCTTTAAAAAAATCATATTACCTATTTTATCTTAAAAGCCATTTTCCTGCCTAGATATTGTGTGTGTGGTTTTCGGGACCTCTTGCTACTCTTCAGGGCTGTGTACTTTGGGGGCCATATCTCATGTGCACATGAGAGTGTTTGCAGGCACAGGTCAGATTGTGTTGGGGTCTCTCTCCTCCCTCGGGTGAGACAGAGGACCTGCCACACGAATGAGTTTATCTTCTGAAACAGCCGCCTGTCAGCTTGAAGACACCAGAAAGAAGGCACCTCGCGCCTTCCGCCCAGGACCTGCCTCGTCCCAAAACTAACCCCAGTTCAATCCTAAACCAACCAGGCAAGTCACACCACTTCCTCGGTGCCTGCTTTTCCCATCTGTCCATGGCCCTGGCCAGCAAGGCGGCGGGAGCTGGGGACAAGCCGGCACACGGAGCACTTGGCGCAGGGCTGAGCCGGCCCCCTCCTCCCCAGACTCACAGCAGCAGGCTGAGGCCCTGCTCCTCTGCAGCTTCCAGAAGCAGGAAAGTGGCCTGCGGCCCCACCTCTCTGTCATTGAAGCCCGAGGTGCCCTGGGAGAGAAAGCCAGTGCCCTGTGCGTCCTGGCTGTTTGCTGTGCCAGGGAGCGCACGGACTCATGACCACGGCCAGGGCTGCAGCGGCAATCACTGGCCGCTCCCTATAACTGGCTCCGTGGCAATGCCCCTTCAGGAAGGCGCGTCTGTGTCCAAGCGATCCCAGTCCTCCTGGACACCGGACTGCTAATGAGGCCACGGCCCTGCCCGCCACTCCTGGGAGGCTCTCAGCGCCGTGCCCCTGAGCTAGCTCGGCTCACAGGAAAAGACCTGCTTCTCTCCAGAAGGCCGCCTGTAGAGGGGTCTCCGGGGCAGCCTCCCTCTCTGCTCTTCTCCCCTCAGCTCCTGCTCCCCAGACTTCACTCTGGTCCCAGGCAGCATCGATTAGGAAACCAGCAGAGACTTCAGCCACCTCCCCTCTGCCTTTCCTCTGGGAGCCGCAGCGCTGCCTGGAGGCACGTGTCTTCATGGCTAACGTTTGCAATTAGGACAGCGTGCACGGCGCAATTTCAGCCCACAAATTAGGGTGCAAGAAATTGAGCTTTCTGGATGGCTCTATAGCTGCCCTTTACTGGTCTCCCAAGCCTCGTTTCCTGTGGGTTTCTGGATGGGTGGGATGCCTTACTCTGGGGGCAGAGGGCCAAGGGCCAGAGGGTCTGGTCCTTAGTCAGTGCCATTGCCTGTGCTGGCACCTTCCCTCACCCGCGGCCTCCTGTCTCAGTGTCCTCCACTATCCGTGCCCATTCTCCTAGGATCTGCCCATTCTCCTGGCAGTCACCTGCTTGGTCATCCCGCTGTTCCCAAACCCTTCTCCCCAAACAGCGCCCACTCACCTGCTTGCCTGCTGTCCTGGTCCTCCTCTGAGCGCTAGAAGCCGTTGACTCCATGGCCGAGGAGGGAAAGCGAATCCCTGGTCAAAACCTGAAATAATGATCCTCCCACGTGATCCCAAGTGACAGCGGCGGGTGGTTAGGAGCGGCCAAGGCCCACCCGGAAGACCTCACCATTTGGGAAGCATCTGTAAGTGTCGTGTTGGACACAACCTGCTCCTGGAGGGAACGAGATGGGTTGGTGCCTGTCCTAGGAGAGCCTGTGAGGAAGGTAGAACCGAACACGGCCTCAGACCCAAACAGCAGCTCTGCTCTGCTCTGCTGGGTCTGGACTGGGACACTGCCATGGCCGGGGACTGCCGCAGAGGTTCTGAATTCAATTTCCCTCCGCCTCACGGTGGCGCTTGGCAAGGGCACGCCTCACAGACCTCCGCTGGCCACTGTGTCTGCACAAGGACCGCTACACAAGGCTGAGCACGCTGGAGGGATGCGCTCCAGGGCAATGTCGGCGCCAGGTCCAGGGCGTTCTTGCCTCTGGGTGAGGACAGGGCCTTCGCTTTGGCAGCAGATCTTCCCCTCTGGGAGCTAAGGGCACACCAACATCGCTGCTGATGGGCAGGACTCCCGCGCCTGCTCCATGGAGGTGGTGCCCAAGGGGTCCAAAGACGCAAGCCTTTCGCAGCAGTCTAAGCACACAGGAGCTCTCTCATTAGACGCACACAGTATGCGACACTCAGCTTCCTCAGACACCGATACAGCCGCCCGATCCAGATACAGCTGAGCCTCGCCATCAGGCCACGGGTCATCCCAACACTCAGCCGCGTGGCTGCCTTGGGAGGCCCTGAGTCATGTCACCCTTGGGGCCTGGGTGGTGGACACACTGGCTTGTCTGTCTTTAGTCTTCACACTGTGATATGGTCACCCCCACCACCAGCCCCAGGCGCAGATCCAGGCGCAGGCAATAAGAAGTGAGGCACGGGAGGCCGAATTGGGTGCATCGGTGGGGATTACAGCCACTGTGGGCTCCCAGAGCTGAGTTCCCGCCATAGTCCTCATTTGCATTTGATACAAAATGAGATAACAAAAGACTAAAACTACAGCCTGAGGCATAGTAGGTGCTCAATTACGGCTGGCTGGGCAATAATGTTAGGAAGTGTCAGACAGTGGCATGAACGCTAGAGTCAATTCCTTTTGTTCTCAGCCCAGCTCTGATGTTCGCATGCTATGTGACCTTGACCTAATTACTCGGCTCAGTTTCTCTGCTTCGATGGGGATAAGAATAGTCACGGCTGCCACTGGATTGTTGTGGACAGCACTACCTTACAGGAAGTATGTGTTAGCTAATTTTATTTATCTGACAATGATGGTATGCTAATGACAATGACCTTGGGAACCTTTGAGCCCCACTTACCCTGCAAAACGCTAGCCCTCTTCCCAGATGCTGGAGAGACAGTTCCCTAATTGGCTGGGTTGGCCTCTGAGGTGCATTGAAGATGGGCACCATGTCTTTGGCACACACCCCTGCCAGGAGGAGTGGGCTCTCAGGCCCCTGCTCTTGACTGTGGGATGCTCGTAGTGACGTGCCTGAACCTCCGGGCACTGCCAGCAGGGTCCTTCACCCAGGGGCTCTCAGCCGGGGCTCCCGGACTAGAACCCCGGGCTAAAGCATGGGGAATGCTGACGGCTCTGGCATCCACCTGCTCCAACACACCCTGAGACTCCTTACGTGTGTCAGTTTCTGTGGTCATCACTCGCAGGGAGAGTGGTGATGATATATTCTTTTGTACTCGCTGCACTTGTGTGGAACACTCTCTGCATAGCAGGCCCATTCTGCGAATTTTTAAAATATAAGCTCACTTAATGCTTAAACACTTTAAATTACACGATCTACTTTTATCCTCATTTTACAGGTGAGGAAACTAAGGCACAAGGAGGTTAAGGAACTGTTCTTAGGTTGAACAATTAAGAGGTGAGGCTGAAATTTCAACCTAAGTAAATGTGCATTTAACGGTGCCCGTTAGTCAACATGTGCTATGCCGAAAACCACCCAGAAACAGCCAGCCTGGCACACACGGACTGTTTCTCCGATTGTGTGAGTCAGCGGCTGGCTGGCGGCTGGTCCTCCTGGTCTGGGCCAGTCAGCTGATCACCGTGCTCCCAGACTCCACACGGAGGTCCCGCACGGACAAGGCAAACACAGCGGGAGGCGCCCAGTGAGAAAGAGCCTGGGGGTTTCTGCTTGTATGATGTTTGCCAATGTCCTATTGGCCAGAGCAAGTTACAGAGCCAGCGCAGAGTCCGTGTGGGACATAATTAAAGGCTATGTTTACAACCGCCACAATAGTCTTAGACCTGAAACACTCACTAACCTGCCTCTCAGGCTTCCAATGGTATTAACCCAGCTCTGGCTTCCAATGGAGCCCAGAGCAAGAACAGCGAAGGAACCTGACAGCCCACGTCCTTCCCCTTGTCCCAGTGCCCAGCAGGGGTGCAGAGAGAGCTGACTGAGTGTCCAGTGAAGAAAGAGGAAGTGGACTGACTGTGAGCCCGGGAGTCTGAGTTCAGTTACCTGAGTGGCTGTGGGGCCCGGGCGGCTCCCCTCACCTCCCTGGGCCTCAGGGATGTGGCTGTATTCAGTTCAGTAGCCCCATCGCTCAGTGACCGTTTATGCAGCTCCCTCTCTGCTGGGTGTCGGGTTGGACAGCACAGACACTGTGAGAACAGGCTCCCTCACCCGTGAGCATTTAGCACAATGAAACCCAATAATCTCAGCAATGAGCATGTCACTGCAGACGGAGGCACGTGCTCAGGAGACAAAAGCCCGGTTCTCTGAACAATTAGCTTCAAGACATATGGTGTAGCCCAAGCATGTCAAACTCATTCATATGAGGCTGTGAGTTTGCCATGCTTGGTGCAGCCCACTGGGGGTCTGACGGGGATGAAAGAAGGTGTCCTTCCATGGAGGACAGCGGGGGCAGCTACCTGGAGGGCAGGGAAATGACCTGGGCTCAGTGACTGGGAGACAGCTGCCCACGGGTCCCTGCACACCTGAGGCAGAGGTCCTGATGCCTGTGTCAGGCCAGCTTTCCAGGGCATTCCCACTGCCACAGCCTGAAGACAGGTGCGGCCTCTCGGGGACAGTAGGCAAGAGGGTCACCGCCCAGTATAAAGCGCCCAGGCTCCCCAAGCCCCATTTCCTCTCCTGTAACACAGCCACTGCGTACAGAGCCCCCTGGCCCAGCTCACCCTGTGGGAAAGGAGCTCAGAAAACCAGAGACAAGACGGGGCTCTGGGCTCCGCTGCCGTGAGCAAGAAGCAGTGCGCGGAGCCGGTCTGCTGCCAGCATCGGTGAGCTGCCACCGAGCTAACAGGTCAGCTTCTAGGACGGCCAGGCTCGGACCCTCCTCCCTTCTTGGATTGTGGCCTTTCCCACAATTGTCCTAAGTGCTGACGGCCTCCTTCCCAAATCAGTACCTCAAACTGACGCCGGAGGATGGAGCCGGAAGGAGGGACAGGGTGGCCACAGAGCACCGGGCAAAGAGCCGCCTGGCGAAGGCGTGGGATGACGGAGAGCACGTGTTAGCAGGGGGGTGCAGAGGGCTGGAGGAGGACCTGGAGAGAGGGAACCGCAGGCCTGGGAGGCGGCGGGGCGGCCGCAATGACTGTGGCACTGTCCCAGCCAAGGGAGCCAGGAGAGCTGAAGGGCACGAGGGGCAGGCTGGACTCACAGCCCCTTCAGGGAGCTTCTGAGCCCTCTGTCTTAGCCTCCAGAGGCTGTCTCACCACTGCACGTCCCTCTGGCTCCTGTGCCTGTGTGTACCCCAGCATCTCCCAGAAAATAGCTGGGGTTGCAGCACAGGTTGGCATAGCAACCAATGAGATGACTGTTCCCACCGGCTCTGACGGTCGAGCTAGCCCTACGTGTGTTCGGACAGGCACAGGGCGCTGGGTGGGGAAGCGGGCAAGGTCAGCCTCCTTCTGGCTGAGGGCTGGACAGTTCCAGGAGGTAGTTTCTTCAGGGAGACAGATCCCTAACAGTCCTTCTGGGCCTGACAGTCACTGCTGGTCTGATCCCGCCGGAGAGGCGAGGCAGCCTCGGCCCTGGAGCCCCCAATCAAGGTGAGAAAGGTCACGTCTGGGCTGAGGGGGGCTGAGCCCTCCTGTGAGTGCCCAGGAGGCACTGGGCCGGACGCCACCCACCAGCGCATGACTGCCTCACGCTCATTCACGCCGCGCCTGTTCTGTCAGAGGGGACCAGCTCCTCAGGGCGCCATGAGGATGAAGTGAGGGTACATCTGTGGTGGTTAGGTGGTGTGGCATACTGGATGGGCTCAGCAAGTGCGTGCTCCTGGCGTGGAGTGTGCCTTCCCACCCCTGTCACCCACGGACTCCAGTGTCCCAGCAGGCTGTGCGCAGCCCCAAACACCAAAGTCACCAGGCACTTATTCAGAGAAACTCTCACCTCCCGGGAAAACCTGCCACAGCAGAGTGCAGGAGTCATGGGCCAGCTTTGTCGATGGCTCGCAGTACTTACAAATGGTCCTTCCAATGCCATGCGGCCCGGCCTCTCCCACAATTATCCCTGGGGGCCGGGCTCTTCCAGGGGGAGGCCCCTGCCACGCCTCGGGACAGGAGCAAAAGGAACCGTCGCTTTAAGCCACTAAGTGCTGAGGCCTCCTTCCTCAGGGCCTGACAGCTGACATCGGACACACGCACGGCCCCCCTGGGCCAGGGACAGCTGTTCACTTGTTCACAGGGGTCCCCTCTCACAGTCCCCACCCGTCCGCCCCCTCCCCGCCTTTCCTGATGGTAAGAGTCACCTGGGGACGAGGCTGGGAATTGAGGTGCACAACGGCCAGCTGCGAGTGACCTACAACGCGGCCAGTTCCTGCGGCAGCCGGGGGAGTGAGCAGCAGCCCACAGCCGTGGCGAGCGCCCAGGACTCGATCAACCGCTTCCCTAATGCTGAGCCCCTTCTGGTTCAGGACCAAGCAGGAAGCCACATGTGTGTCCCGGCTCACGGCTCCCACCCGCACACCTGGCTCCTCCTTTCGTCATGGCACCACGTCCCACGCCCACAGGCCCCGTCTCTGCTCAGCACAGCGCCCAGCCAGCTCTGCACCAGCAGCCTTTGCCGCTCACTGGCGGCCTTCAGTTATTTCCATGGAATTCATAGCGGTAATGGGAACCAGATTCTCACCCTGGGGAAGTTGGAGAACACCATGCGGGTCCCCGGGCGCAGCACCACCCGGAGCCTGTTGGAAGCGCAGCACTCGGCTCGCCCCAAAGGGCCGGAGTCAGACCCGCGGAGTGCAGAGACTTGCTTTGTTCATCGCTCCGTGGGCTTAGGGAGGATGAATTCAAATTCTAAGCAAGGTTACAGGCTGAACTTCCTTTTTTAAAATTATTATTAAAGAGACAGCCCTATATGCACTTAGTGGTTATCTCGATGCTGGCCTTGAAAACAATACAGTTCTACCCAATTGAAAAAGTACACCTGGCATGGTCCTGAGATTGTGGGCATATCTGGTCTCTGGCCTACAAGGTCAGATAGCAACATTTTGACCCACGTGTGAAAGGCGTGGCCGGGAGCGTGGACCTGGGCAGCGGGGCCGCCCTGGGTGCGCAGAATGCAGAGTCCGTCCGTACCCAGCGGACTGGGGGGCTTGGGCACCACTGGTCCTGAAGACGCCTGGGGGATCCTCACGACAATGGTGCTGAGAATGAGGACCAAACGTCAGTGTGTGTCAGTCATCGGGAGAGCTCACCGACCCCAGAGACCTGGGTGTGGTGAGAATGACGGAGGGGGGGAGGCGGTCATGCCGAGTGTTGTGGGGTCGAACCCTGGGTTCAAAATAAGACCACCGGAGGCTGATGATTTATTAAAAAAAAAAAGCAGGCAAAGATTTTTTGAAATATCTGGCCAGGACAGCCACAAAAGCACCACACGCAGGCGGACTCCACACGACTGCCCCGCTTCAGGGGCAGGTAGTTCCTTTTAAAGGTTCTGAGAAGGAAAACCCTTATTTTGCAACAAACTGTTGTTTGGAATTTTCTGCTGTTCTTCCTAGTCAAAATGTTGCTATCTGACCTTGTAGGCCAGAGACCAGATATGCCCACAATCTCAGGACCATGCCAGGTGTACTTTTTCAATTGGATAGAACTGTATTGTTTTCAAGGCCAGCATCGAGATAACCACTAAGTGCATATAGGGCTGGCTCTTTAATAATAATTTTAAAAAAGGAAGTTCTGCCTGTAACCTTGCTTAGAATTTGAATTCATCCTCCCTAAGTCCACGGAGCGATGAACAAAGCAAGTCTCCCCAAACTCTCCCCCTGCACCGTCCGACCACTCGGGAACTCTGCAACAGTTCACACCACAGGAATTTTCCTTTGTTCTAAATTTTAAATCCTAAAGACTATATTCTAAAAACTGGGGTCATCCCCAATCACATCCTGCTGGACATTGGAATGTGGCCCTATCTTGCAGAAGCAGAACTCAGTGGTTAATCTCCAAAGGTTATGGTCCCAGGCACAGGAAAATTGCATTAGCAGGTTTAAAATTCAAACAGCAGTTTTTACCAAAGTATGGTTGCCACTATATTTCACCCAGAAGCCCTGCGAGCGCTGGCCTCTTAAAGCCGCCCACGCAGCTCTCTCCCCTGCTCGGCCGCCTCGCCGCCCACAGCTCCGCCGCCAGCACCGAAGCGCCAGGAGCCGAGAGCATCAGGGGCACACGGGGGCTAGCTTTAACGCTTTGAATCCATTGCCAGCATTTTTTATTGATTTCAGAGAGGAATAGAAAAGAGAGAGAAACATCAATGATGAGAGGGAATCATTGATCGGCTGCCTCCTGCAGGTCCCACCCTGGGGATTGAGCCCACAACTCAGGGAACTGAACTGTGACCTCCTTGTTCATAGGTCAATGCTCAACCACAGAGCCACGGCAGCTGGGCCATTACCATCATTTTTAAAAGGAGATTTTATATAGAAATCTAGATTTCTGGATCCTCCTGGAAAAATCAGGGGATCTAGGAGCAACCGGCCCACGTTCCCACGTGGTAACAACTGCCTGGAGCCAACTGCCCCTCAAAGCTGGTGCCCACCAGCTGCCCACAGTCCCTGCCCGCCTCCGTCACTCATTCTTGTCACCTGACCGGCCCCGCAAGCGTTTGAATTTGGAGCCTTTGTGTAGAGAGTGTCCAGCTCCAGAGGAGAAAACCAAGCCCCATCCCTAGTGGCGCTCCAAGTCCCTGAGTCCTGGCCAGCACTGGGGCTGAGGGTCAAAATTCTGACTGCTGGTGGGGCTGAGAGTCTGCCTTCCTGAGACCTGGCTACCCCACAGAGGACAAGGACCTAGACCCCCACCCCAGACCCCTCTCAGAACTTAAGCGCCTTGCAGGATAAGCAGTCTCTGCTTTTGACCTCGGGCTGTCACGTTCTCAGAGGTACCACACCTACGATTTAAGTAACCTCTCTAAGCCCCAGTGAACTCACCTACACAGTGAGGATAACAATGTCTAATCTAGAGGGCTGTTTGAGGGTGAGGTAAATCGAGTTCATAAAACAGTATCCTGGCCTCTGGGGAAGGGGAAGGGCCCCGCAGGGAGCACTGAGTACTGTTAACAGTTTCTCCATGTCTGTGTTCGTGCGAGAGCCCCGCACTGTCCGGCATCACAGTGCTCATGATTCCCTGCCTTCCAACCCCAAACAAGAAAGAGAGCCCCCTATTGAATGAACAGCTTTAGGCAAAGCTCTTAACTTGCTAAGCTCATGTTGAAACTGGATCATAGTAGCATGCACTCCTCAGAGCTGTGGGAAGTTTAAATGAGATAATGACTGTAATGCGCCCATCACAGTTCCCAACTCCCAATATATTCAGGTTTTGACTCCTCGAAGCGGGGTCGCCACCTAGTGGTATTGGACAGTAACTGCAGGCTCTACAGGACATACGAGAAAAGAATGGCCAAAATACAGCTGCATAGGAGGACTCAGACATCCCATTTGACAGTGGGAAGCGAATTCAGAAAGAGGTCTGGCCACTCAGTGAGCTTAGGAATTTCCCCAGGTCCATTCCTGGACCAGTCTGTGCCATCGCCATGACAACCCTGGCTTGCCGTGGTGTCTCCTCTTGACGGTGGCCAGTTGGACTCTGGACTGAGCTGCTTGGCCCCAGGCGTGGCCCCTGGGGATGTGGCTGCTGCTGGACCACGGGCTTGGTGAGTTGTCCAGTGTGTCCCCACTGTTTGGCTGCTGGCTGCTGTGCATGTAGGGTCCTGATTTGGCCAGGACCACGCTCTCTTCCTCGGCAGTGGCCCAGCTGCCCTGGAGACCTTCGGAACCCTGGTTTGAGCACCGGGGGAAGGTTGGGTGTGTGGCGCGGCTTGGTGCGTGGCCCTCTCTGTGAGGGCGTTTCACATGCCACTGCACCAGGAGGACCCGCGAGCCCAGGCTGCCTGAGGGAGCCACAGCCCAAGCAGTGACTCTGGAGGAACCGGGGTCTGGGTGGCGCTGCGGGGAGGCTGCGTCTCATTGGACGTTGTGTCCAAATACTTATCCGAGGACAACCCCCCATACTGCCCCAGTAGAAACCTTTCTGTTAAGTACCCAGGCTGGCCAGGGCTCCCAGCCCTGACCAGACTGCTCTCCTGGCTGCCCCTCACCTGTAGCCACGGGGAGACTTGAGACAGTTTATCAAAAATGAATCGCACTTTGACTACCTCAGCAGATGGTGTCTCAGGAATGGCCAGGCGTGCAATTCCCAGGCGGGAGTCAGTCTGGCCACAAAGCTTCTTCCACCCCACGAGGGCATTAGCAGCCCTGAAATCAGTAAACAGCTGCCAGCCCCAAGCAACAGCCACAGCCCGGGCCAGGTCTGCCTGGGCACAGGAGCAGAGGGGAGCACAGTGGTTCGAGCACATCCCCCCTCCTTTGTGGGCACCTGTGCACAGGAGGTGCCTCATTCTCTCTGTCTCTGTTCTCTCTGTGTGTCCGTCCCTCACTCCGCATCTCTCTGCTTGTCTCTCTGTCTCTCACACACTGGTAAGCATGTGCGATGAAAATGGTGTCTGAGACAATCAGCCAAGGAGAGAATGTTGCATGAGCAAGAAACTAGACCCAAATCTGGCACAAAGTTCAGGAAGTATATTAAGTTATCATTGAGAGGCAGTAACAATAGGATATAATTGTCTGTTTGCCAGGGGAAAAATCCTTCTCAAAGTAGAGAAATCAACCCATATGTTTAACTTTGTCTTTGTAAAGAAAAATTTTAATAAAATAAAACCTCTTACAGGAATATACAGAGACAGGCAAAAAATTTCATTTATAAAAAATAAATATCTGCACCAAATATGTTCATTATATATTGTTAAGAAAAGAAATGAAATAAAACAAGATAGAACTTGCATTTCTAATAAATCAATAGACTCAATATCCTGGGGGAAAATCTCTAACACAAAACACATAGAAAATTTTTAAAAATAAATACATAAGCTAACATGCAAATAACAGAAATTGCCAGATGCCAAAAAATGAAGTGAGGGCTGACACTCAGTGTGGAAAATGGGCATTGAGGCTTCATGGGCTTGAGGACATTTGCCTATCTCGGTGACCAGAGGTTCCTGAAGTATATTACAGATTTTAACAGGTGCGCGGGGGGGACAAATGGCCTCAGTCCTAGACCTACCCATGGTGGGAAAGGACTATGGCCAAGAATCATATGAAAAATTGCTCAAAGTCACTAACCATCAGAGAAATGCAAATTAAAATAATGAAATATCACCTCAGACCTGTCAGAATGGCTATCATAAAAAAAAATAACAAGTGCTGGTGAGGATGTGGAGAAAGGGGAACACTAGTTCACTAGTTCAACTGGTAGGAATGCAGACTGGTGCAGCCACTATGGAAAGCAGTATGGAGTTTCCTCAAAAAACTAAAAAATGGAACTTCTGTTTTACCCAGCAATCCCACTTCTGGGAATATATCCTAAAATCCCAAAAACATCAATCAGAAAGAATATATGCACCCCTAAATTCATAGCAGCATTATTTACAGTAGCTAAGATTTGGAAACAACCCAACTGCCCATCAATAGATGAATGGATTAAAAAGCTGTGGGACATTTACACTATGGAATACTGCGCAGCTGTAAAAAAGAAGGATCTCTTACCCTTTGGGACAGCACAGATCGACTTGGAAAATATTATGCTAAGTGAAAAAAGCCAAACTGAGAAAGAGAAGTATCACATGATCTTACTTATTTGTGGAATTTAATGACAAAGTGAAATAACCAACAAAATAAGACCCGAAGCATGGAGGCATGGAACGGACTGACACACCTCAGTGTGGGGTTGGGGGGATACGAAAAGATAAACCAAAGAACACATATACTTACTAGTATATGCATATTCCATGGATACGGGCAATAGAGTAGTGAAGACCTGGGGGGGAGGGGAGTGAAGTACTGGTTTGGAGGGAGGAGAGAAAGGGGGAGAAAAATGGGAGATATCTGTAATACTATAGACAATAAAATTATATTCATTAAAAAAGGAAAATTGATCTGAAAAACCATCCAGAATACTGCACAGAGAAATAAAAGGATGAATGGTTGAGAAACTTATTTTAGAACATACTATAATTATATTTTCAGAAGGAACAGGAGCTGTGAGGTGATATAATCAAGATGGTGGATAGGAAGTCCCAGCCCCCACAGAAATACGGATTCTGACAACCATACATGGACAGGAATATCTCTCTGGGAACCCAGGAAACCAGTGGAGAGATTCCAGCACCCTATTCAAGCAACAACAACAAAAAAATCCCAAAACAGATGTATTAAAGAGGAAATGAGGGAGAGTTTCTCTTTACCTGTATCATCCCTTCCCTGGGACAGCACAGCTTGGTGCCAGGAGAAGCCCCTGCCCAGCAATTTCCCCCATGGTGGAGAGTGAGAGCAGAGCAGTGCCTCCCCCACCCAAGTACCTCCTGGGGAAAATAAAGAGGCTCTCAGCTGTTGGCCTGACGTTGTGAAATGGAGAAAAGGCACAACCCTTGGAAAGAAAGAACTAGAAGAATGAGGAAAAGAAGTCCTTGAAGAAATGATTGAAATTTATTTATTTATTTATTTAAATAAGTATTTTTATTTAATAAGCATGCATATGCAAAAAAATTTTTTAAATCCACACCACAGTGAAACTGAATAATATTCAAACTAACCCTCCCTACTCCCCACCAGAAAGAAAGATCTTAAAAGCATCCAAAAGAATAGAAATTTGAGTAGCAGACTAATCAATGGCAGCAATGGAACCTTGTAGACAATAGAATGAGATCTCAATGGACTGAAATAATGTCAACTTAGAATTGTATACCTAGCTAAACTATCATTCTCACAAAAGAGCTAAACAATGCTATTAAGACCAATAAAATAAAATGATGTCTTCACCAAGGAATTAATAAAGGAAGTATTTCATGAAAAAGAAAAAAACAGTGAATCTAAGAAGAAAGGTCTAAAATGCACAAAGAAATAAACACACAAGTAGGTCTATGGATTTGGTGGTCAGAATCATAACAACATAAGGCATCTCAACAGTGTCCTAAAGTAAGATGGTCAGGTGGTCCTTTGAAGATGCTAAAATGTGCAGAGGCTCCTGCTCTGAAACATGCCTGTTCAGAAAATCTTTTGCAGCCAGAACTTTAGAAAAACTTTTCTGATGGATGCTTCACAGTTACTCCACTGCCTCAGGGTACTATTTGCTCAGGATGAACTCAATCCACAATTTATCCTTCCTCATAGTTATAGAGCTATTTATTTTTCAGATAATCCTTCAAATCCATATGCCAGCTTTCTACCTACTCATGAAAATTCTGGATAAAACAGCCTGATGCATCATATAAGTAACAAATGCATTAAAGGCAATTATATTAACACAACATTTCCTTTACCAAGAGAAAAATGAGACTGTTGGAAGCTCCTGATAGTTTTTCTCATTAGTCTTTGATTCCATGGATAGGATTTTCTAAAATCTAGGAATTTCAGCTACCAGTAAATCTTCAGGCATTAAGTATCTAAAATATCTGTATCTTCATTTCACTATAAAATAAAAATTAAAAAATTAAAAAACAGAAAATAAGAGTAGTTGGAGGCAAGTCAAATCTTCATTTTTTTATCCAAGTCCCCTAATTAGACCTTGGTAGCCTGATCAATTGCTTCTCCATAAATCGCAACCATACCGTTCTTCCACAGCAGATAGGAAGGCAAGCACATGGTCATATGCTGAGAGCGTGGTTTTATTATCCTGAAGGTTTATTTAAGTGGACCTCATGAGACAAGTAACTCTCGTACTTAACTGCAATCATAAAAATGTAGATCGATATCTGTCTTGTAAAAAGTACAGTTATTGTCGTTGGTACACAGTCCTCAAATTCGTTTGATCAATAATAAATACCAAGTTAAAGCTGTTGGATATCTGTGTAAATTTTGCTGCTAACCTGACCCCACAGGCTCATTGGAAGACAGAGTTGTCTATATCAAATGTCCTGTGGCAGCATGACTGAGGTTCCTGACCCATGCAGAAATGACAGTCCATACAGGTTCATGACGGCAAGAAACAGTGTGTAAACACTGTCGCTGCACAGTGGGGGGGACTGGGATGCAAAACCAAAGGAATATCCAAAGCGGTTCTGCGCCACGCTGGCAATGTGAAGCTATCCTGTAACTAGACTTCTGCCAAAGGGCGTGGACTTTGGAAGTAGCATAAAGACACTCGTGTCAAAAAGCATTGGTTATATTTAATGCAACATATAAAGGTAACTGTGTTAGCTTTAAAATCATACTGATCTCTACTAAGGAAAAAAAATCTTATTTTTTGGAAGAAGAAAAGTCAAACTCAAAGGAAAAGAAAAGGAAGAAAATAGCCAGGGCTCTCAAACGTCATCTCTCTCCTGGTGCTTGATATTTGTTTCATCTCTGAAAAGGTGCTTGCCCCTTTTTGCCATATGCAAACTCCTATCCATCTCTTAAGACCCAAATCAGGCACAAGTTCTGTGAAATACTTCCTAACTCCTCCATACTTACACTATGCCTTTCGTACTAGAATATTTCAGTTTTTACCATTTTTTTTAATAAATCTTTTTTGTTCAGATTATTACAAATGTGTTCCTCTCCCCCCCCCTCAATTGTTCCCCTCCACCAGGTTCCCAACCCACCCTCTGTCCTTTCCCCATCCCCAATTGTCCTCATCCATTGGTGCACAGTTTTTGTTCAGTCTCTTCCCGCACCCCCCTCTCCTCTTTTCCCCAAGAATCATCAGTCCACTCCCCTTCCATACCTCTGATTCTATTATATTCACCAGTTAATATTGTTCATCAGATTTTTTAATTCCCTTGGTTTTTAGATTCACTTGTTGATAGTTACATATTTGTTGTTCATAATTTTTATCTTTATCTTTTTCCTCTTCCTAAATAACCCTCTTCAGCAATTCATATAATTCTGATTTGGCAGTGATGAACACCGTTAGCTTTTTTTTTATTTGTGAAGTTCTTTATCTGTCCTTTGATTCTGAGTGATAGCTTTGTTGGGTAGAGTAATTTTGGTTGTAGGTTCTTGCTATTCACCCCTTGAATATTTCTTGCCATTCCCATCTGACCTGCATGGTTTCTGTTGAGAAATCAGCTGACAATCGTAAGGGTGCTCCTGCTTTTCTCTGCTGCTTTTAATATTCTCTCTTTGTCTTTTGCTCTTGGAATTTTAATTATGATGTGTCTTGGATTCCTTTTGTTTGGGGTTCTGTGGGCTTCCTGGACTTGTAAGTCTATTTCTTTCCACAGGTGGGGGAAGTTTTCTGTCACTATTTCTTCCAGTATTCTTTTGGTATCTTGCTCTCTCTCTTCTTCTGGAATCCTCATAATTCTGATGTTGGTTCGCTTGAAATTGTCTCAGAGGTTTCTTACACTATCTTCAATTTTCTGGATTCTCTTATCTTCTCACTTCTGCAGAGGAGTGTCCTGTGGCTCTTTGTGTTCTAAATCTTTGTCTTGATTCTTGCGATCTTCCAGTCTGTTTTTATGACTTTGTGTAATATTTTTTATTTCAGACAATGTTTTCTTCATTTCTAGTTGATCCCTTATTATTTCTAGTTGATCCCTTTTCATATCCTCATAAGTCTCATTTATTTTATCGGCCTTTTTTAGGATATTGTTGAATAACCTTATAACTGTAGTTTTGAACTCAATGTCCAATCTTTTCTTTTCCTCCATCTCCTTCCTTTGTGTCCTTCCTCTTGTCTGTATTTTAGTTGTTTCCTTGTTTTGATGGAATAGCTTTGTGTGCTAGATGTTCTGGTAGAGCCAAGTAGCACAGCCTTTCCAGTTACCTGCGGTGGACAGTCTTGGTGTAGCCCTTTGTGGGCTGTGTGTGCAGTCTTGTTGTTAAGCCTTGCTTATTGTTGGTATAACTGGAAAGCGTTGATCTCCAAGCCAATTGGCTGTGAGGATCAGCAGTGTCTCAGCTAGGAGGGCTTCTGTACTCCGCTTGGATAGGGCAGGGTCTCGGGGTGGCGCAGACAATCTTTGGTTCCCTGTCAGTCTTGCCTTAGAAAAGTCCTGTTCTCGGAGAGTTTCGGAAGATTGGTTGCAGGCACACACACCTCTTTGGTAAAGGTGCAGACAAGCTTTGGATTCCTGCCAGTCCCTCCTTAGAGAAAGCCAGCCTCTGGGAGAGGCTTGGATGGGGCGGAGTCTCGGATTGGTGCAGACAAACTTTGTTTTCCCTTTGGCTCCTCCCCAAGTCCCGCAGTAATGGCCTCTGGCTTCACACACCTCCGAGAGATCTCTGCCCACTGCCTAACAGTCTGGTCTCTCCCTGTCTGGGGCCATCTATCAGAGCAATAGGCTGATTCTGTTTTCCTCTCGAACAAGAAAGCCAGCCAAGCGTTAGCTGTCCGCCCTCTCCCCGCGCCGGGAGTAAGCTAGCGCCTTTTTGCGCACACAGTTTTCCATACCTTCACAGTTCCTGAGGTTCAGCGTACCTTCTCTCTCCTTCCCAGATGGCAGAGCCTCCTCTCAGCTAGCCGTCTGGTGCTTCAGGGCAATGCCTCCCCTGTTTTCCAGTTCTAAATTCAAATTTGTTGTGGTAGGTTGCATTTGGGTGTCTACCCTATGCCGCCATCTTGGTTTCTCCCTTTACCATTGTTTTTATACATATTTCTCCATCAGTAGACTGTGAACTTGCTAAGGACAAGAACTGGTTTGGTTTTTATCTTTGTATCTCCAACCCCAGCAACAGCATCTGACATACAGTATTATTCACCACATTTATTATTCACCACAGAAGTCTGCCCCTGTGTGAATGCTGGCTGCACCAGCTCACAGCCTCTCCCCGCCCCCACCCCCTGCAGGCCCTGCCCTCCACCTTCCATAGCTCTCCAGGGGACAGCCTTAGGCGATGACTGGCTGGGGTGGGGTTACAGCCATCCCAATTCCCCTGGATCAGCCCAGGTCTCTCCTGCAACTCCATCATGGTTCAAGTCCTCCCTCCACCCACTCCTCTCCTCTAGCCTCTCCCCGGCGCCTCACCCAGCACCACACCCCAATGTCCTACATGCACATCTCTGCTCAGTCTGCTGCCTTGAAACTCAACCTATGACCAGGTACAAAGGGCAAATGAACGTATTCAAACTGGAACATCTGGACATTTATTCAACCAATGTTTATTGAGTGCTTATGCTGACTGGGCATTGTCCAGGGCGCGGGGCTGTGACAGCTGGCAAGATAGGTCTGGGCACTGTTCTCAGTGCGGAGTGCCAAGAGGAAAGGAAGTGTGTCAGCTAGCGATACGATGGCGGGTGAAAGGGACAGGCTGCGTGGGCTTCCCAAACGTGGAGGCGTCGGCCGGGGCAGAGGGGGAAGAGGCAAGCGCAAGGTCCTGGGGTAGGAATGAGCTGTGGGGAGCAGAATGCAGACCGAGGGGACAGAATGTGAGTGGACGTGGGGGAAGGTGGGGTACAGATCACGTGCAGCCTTGAAGATGAGTCGCTTGAATTTAACGCTAAGGAAGATGGAGAGGCATTGGGTTTAAAGCTGTGGGAAGATGTCCTGGTTGCTGGGCAGGAAGGACAGAGGTAGGAAGTCCCATCACAATGCGGTAGGAAGCAATGGTGGCCTGGGCTGAGGAGGTGGCAGATAAGCCAGAATTGGAGACCCTGGGCAAATACTAAAGACAGACCGCAGGACAAGCTGGTGTCCTGCTGGGTGTGGGCGAGAAAAGTGGAGGCCAGGATGCCACCCCATCTGGGGCTTCAGCAACAAATAGGCAGGGGTGCCAGGGACTAGAAGAGAAGACCAATGAGCAGGCACTACGGGCAGACGCCAGATGGAACGCATTTGGCTGCGGAAACAGTGAAGCCGCCGAGACAGGGAAGTTGGGCACGAGCCTGAGAATCTGCTGCGAGGCTGGTGCATGCAGTCGGCCGTGTGGAAGCTGTGGGCTGGGGCGGAGAGCGGGAGGAGTCACCGACAGGTCAAGGAACGCGGACACAAAGTCGGAGTTGGAGAGGATGGTCACCGAGTCGCGTTGGGCATTTCAGGTCGGAGGTGACTGAGTGGCCTGCTGCAAAGTGCGGCTGGCAAGTAAAAGCTCTTGCCCAGCCGGCGTGGCTCCGTGGCTGAATGACCTACGAACCAGGAGGTCATGATTCGATTCCCGGTCAGGGCTCAGTCCCCAGTGTGGGGTGTGCAGGAGGCAGCCAATCAATGATTCTCTCTGGTCATTGATGTTCCTATCTCTCTCTCCCTCTTCCTTCCTCTCTGAAGTCAGTATATATATTTATTTTAAAGCTCATATCTGGCGTTTCAGAGAGGAGCGGCCCAGGCCTGCCACTGAGGCTGTGGGTGTCCTCACCGGTCCACTCGCTCATAGGCAGAGCCTCCTGCACCTCCAGAGTCTGGGTCCCGTGGCTGCAGAGCAGTCCCCGGGGTCCAGGCCCTCCCACCCAGCCTCATCTCTTCTGCTTTACTCCTTCCCTCCCACACGCCGAGGCTGGGGGTCAGCACAGGCATTCTACAGCAGAGGCACCCACAGCTGGAGAGCTTCATCAGTGACACCCCAGCCCAGAGATTCTGGCTCGGAGGTGTGAGGTGGGGCCCCAGATCTGCTTCTGACAAGCCCCAGCCGCTGCCTCGGGCTGCTGGCCATGCTGAGGTACCTGCCTCAAGGCATCTTGGGGTGAAGTGCTGACTCCTGCAGGCAGGCCTCTGGAGTTGGACACGATAATAAAATAACAGCCAATATTGACGAAGCACTTGCTATGGGCTGCTCACTGCCAAATGCTTCCTGTGCGCTCTCTCCTTCATCCTGAAACAACGGTCTGACCATTCGCCCCGTGAATTCTCAGTGGGGCTGAGGATCTTGCCAAGGTCACGGGCTCTGGCAGCCTGAGGTTCCGACGCGGGCTGGCCTCCCTCTGTCTGCAGCCCTGACCATGCTCACTGCCTGCTGGTGGCGCTTGCCCGGAGCCCGATGTGGGAGGCCTGCAGCCTCAGGGTGGCTGGAGACCTCCTTACAGAGCGTGGCCTGACGGCTCTCACCCTCCCCCACTGGCACAGCGCCACTGCAGCCATAGTCCTCCAGGGGCAGCAGGAGTCCTGCTTTGCAGGAAGTGTAAAAGGAACTGGAAGCAGCTGCAGTCACACCTCACAGTGAAGACAACGTCACAGCCACACCCCGAATGTGACCTACGCCCCAGGGAGAGTCTGGCGCTCCGTGTGATTCCTCACATGTGACCCTGCCGGGAAGGGAGAGCCACGCATTCAGGAGTGCAACCTCAAACCCCTCGGCTTGGGGCGAGGGGCAGGAAAGCAGTAGAAACCCTCACCTGTCCCACCTGGGCCTCTGCCTGCCTGGTACCCATCCCAGTTCACCAGCCCTCGGGCCTTCTAAAGCGGTTTGGGGCAGCCACTCCGGTCCCAGCACCCCGGAAGGCTCAGGGCCAAGGTGCCCAGTGCCAGCAGGACATGCCCCCGCAACCACTGCTCCCCAGGAGCCCAAGGCCATCGGGCCAGACTCGGAGCCCGGACTTCACCAGAACTGCTGAGAGCAAGATGCCTGCCTCTTGGCCTGGAAGCTGTGAGGACTGGCCAGAGCGGACGGGGCCCAGGAGCCGGAGCCATACAGCTCCCATCCCCCGGGGTGCGGGGAGGGACATGCCTTCCTAGCCGTGCAAGGAGCCAACAAATGCCACCGCCACAGAGGAGACAGGAGGTAGCGCAGCCCTGCCTCCTGTGAACGATGGTTCTGAGGTGCTGGGTCCATCCAAACCTGAAGCCAAACAGATGCATGAGTCAGTGCCCTCTTTCTGTTGAAACCAATTTGAGTTAAATTTCTGTCCCTCGCAAATGAAAGACTACAAACAATGCCCCGTGTCCCTTTTCCTCCTTCCAATCCGCCCTCACACAGAAGCCAGCACGATGTTCAGCAAGCGGACGGTACATCTCCAGAACCACTGCGGTCACAGCCGATTTGTACAACCCGCGTGATGGGCACCCAGGAGCTCTGGAGCCGGTGTAGCCCGGAGGCTCCCCACCGGCCTCTCCGGGGTGACACGTTCCTGGCCCAGCCCTGCGGGGAGCGGTATATTTAGCCTTGCTGTCTCCCCTCATTTGAAGAGCTTCAGCACGCAGGAGCGTTCGCAGACATTGTCTTTATTAAGGTGGGGAGAGAGGGAGCTGTGTCAGTCTCAGTGACCCAGATCAGAGGCAGTGACCTTGCTAGGCTGTGAAGGTCACGGTGAGTCTGTGCGTCTCACAGTAACGGTGGAGGAGGGGGGTGGGCACACAGAAATATGGGGTCACCCTGTTTCCTGACTGGTTCGTCCATTTATCCTGTGAATCTGCGGGAGCCAGGCTCAGGGAAGCCAGGAGTGATCAGACAGCGGCTTCCCTTCACGGAGCTGGTTTCCGTGAACTTTCAGAGGACAAAGCGAACACGGAAATTCATGGGCAAATCCAGACCCTGAGGGCCGTGAAGGAAAAAACACAAAGACTGGTCAGGGAGGCGCGATCGGGGGAGAGGGAGAAAGGAGGGCCTCGCGTGGGGTTCTGAGTGAGATGTCGCTAAAGCCAGGCGGGGAAGGAAGCCGTCCTGAGGACACGGGGAGTGTTTCCCGGAGCCGAGAGGCGAGGAGGAGCTCAGCTGCGCAGCCGTACATGAGGCACGGAGACCGCAGTGGACGATGTGCTGGAGACGGGGTCACGGGCCATCGTGCTGGGCCCGTGTAGCCATGGAAACGAGGACTTGTAAAGGGAGTGACAGGCTCTGATTTCTGTGTTTGGCAGGTGTTCTGGCTGCTGAGGAGGAAATGGCTTGGGCGGTGGCAGGACAGAAACAAGGAAGGCCGGCGCTGTCCCCGGAGTCTGGGCCGGAGATGATGTGCCAGACCCGCGGTGGTTTGGTCCTGCCAATACTGAGATTTTCCTGGATGAGTAGATGAAGGGGAGTGAGGGACATCTGATGACAGTGGTGTGGTGGGTAATCTGCGTGGAGAAGACAGATTGGGAGGACGCTCGAGAGGCTGGATGAAAACCTAGTTAGCTCCGTGGACTGAGCTGCTCTGCCTACCATGGCAGCTCCGGCCACGTGTGGCTACCGAGCACGGGGGACGTGGCTGGTTTGAGATGTGCTATAAGCATAAGGATTTCAAAGACAATGTGGAAAAAAAAAATCACATAAAATATCTCATTGATGGCTTCTACATTCATTATAATAATAAAATTTTGGACCCATTAGGTTAAATAAGTATATTACTAAAGTTAATTTTAACTCCTTATATTAGATTTCTTTCGGTGACTAGCAGACAATTGCGGACGATGGAAGTGCTGGCACTGCGATCATTGGCCGGGGCGGGCGGGAGGGCTCGCCGGCTACGGGTGCAAGTGGAGGCGGCGCAGCCGGAGAAGGAGCCTTGAGACCGGAGGCTCCACATTCAGACTTCAGGTCGCAAGGTCACCGCCAACAGCAGGGAGTGTGAGGGGGGCCTGGGTGTGTGCGGAGTGCAAGGGGCGGAGAAACCAAGGGTCGGGTGAGTTACCTGTACACACGCTGGCCCCACCGAGAATGCTGGGAGCGGGTGGGACGAAGGAGGCAACACTAGTTAGGTGCGGAGGCTGGTGATGGGGGGGAGGGGGAGGAAGGGGATAGTGGGAGACAGGCCGTGCGGAGCAGCAGCTGGTTCTGTAATTTAAGGACTTCCCGGGAATGACCTGGGGAATGAAAGGGAAAGTCTTTTTGGAAATGGCAAGGGGAGCCCTGAGGTGAGAGAGAAAAGCAAACCATAAACTTGGGGAGGCTCACAGAAGTCTAGGGCAGCCTCTGGGTTTAGCTAAAGCAAGAAAGGGAAGAATGTTTGGAGAAGTGGTTGAGAATTCTGCTAGCAGAATTCCGGAGGACGCCAAGGAAAAAGGGCGGGAAGGCGCGGGGTCCAGCCGTGATGTGGAAAGCACTGGGTGATGACAGGTGCCCCGAGCGCCTGGGCTTCCGGGCCAGAGCCGCCATCGGCTCCAGGAAGCAAGCGGGAGATCAGCTGACATCACCGTTCTGAACACTTAGCGTTACGGTTTGGAAGCCAAGTGACAGTCTTCAGGCACCTGCCATCCTCATTGGCCTGGGAGATGTTTTAAAGCAACCCTGATGAGGAATGATAGAAAAGAATGGTCAGCATAATGAGAGACCAGGCCTGGTTGGAACTCACAGTGCTGTTGCTTATGAAGAGGCGTTAGCACGGGCTTTTGATTAAACTGGATCAAAGAGGAGAGATATTGGCGGCAATGAGTGGACTGTCTGCAGTGGCCGGTGGCGACGTGGATGAGGGTGCTGGGGGCGAACGTGCTGCCCAGGAGCGCAGGCTCCGCAGAGACTGTGTGTGCCGTGCTAATGGCCCGTGCAGAGGAGTGCACGCCGACAGGCATCCGGAGGAATCGCTCTGACTGGTTAGTAAGCCCCTGAGCGAGGAGCTTGCACAGATATTACTGTCATCTTGGCACATGTCTGTGAGGTTATTTTTATAATGAGCTTATATTACTTTTGTAAACAGGAAAGATACGTATTGTACATTTTAAAACTACAAATTCTGGAACAAAAATATACTTATATACTTAGCCTTTATGAAGGATCTGAGGCTTGTGCAGGGTTGGCAACGTTTACAGATAGTAAGCATTTGGGGTTCTGTGGGCCACAAAGTCTCTGTGGGCAGCTGCACAGCTATGCCATTGGAGCACAAAAACCGCCAGAGACACCCGAGGCTCAACCAGCAGCCTGCATGCCAGCACCGTTGCTCACAGCGACAGCGGCCCCAGGCCTGCCCACGGGCATCGTTTGCCAACCCCGGAATACTGCTCAGCAGAGTGAAACCCCAGCCAGTTGAAGAGAAGCAGAAGACAGGCCTTCTCTGGTCTTCACCCTGTGAGAGTAATTTAACATAATTCTGGGTGCAATTTGCACCATATGTTAAAATGTGTAAAGAGAAAGACAATAAAAAGCCAGGCAGAGAAAGGAAGTAGCTTCAGAGAACCTAGACTGTCAGGTGCTGCTGACTTTACCCAGAGACTCGAGTCAGAGTGCCCTGAGGTCAAGGTGAAGAGGAAAGCCTGAGTGCTTTCAGACCTCCCGCCAGCAGGTAAAGAGAAGCGCTCTATTCTAGCAGGAGAAACGGCTTTTCCCCCCTTCTGGAGCCTGAAGAACCTTTGCCAGTTGGTCTTTATTTAGGTAGGGCAACCAGCTCGTCTCACTTTCCCAGGACTTCACGCGTTTCACACTGAAAGTCTCCTGTCTTGGGAAACCACTCTATTCCAGTCTTAAAACTGAACGTCCTGCATCCCAAGAACCTCCTAGTTCTGGGCAAACTGGAATGAAGGGCCCCCTGATTAATTAGGGGCGCTGGGCAAGTGATCCAAGAGGTGAACTCTCAGTGGAGGTGTTTACAAAAAGCACTCAGTTCATTCGACACACGTCCGTTTCTTGTATCAAGCAAAAGTAATGGCCAACACATCGTTTGTCCAACACCTGAATATTTATTGAACACCTACCATGTAGTACACACCGAAGACACAGAGATAAACAAATACTGACCTCGCCTGCCCAGAGTCAGGCAGTCGGTGCTAGGAAACAAACAGTGACCTGAGATGACGAGACCAGGAAGAGGAAGGGAAAACACTGGATTCTGGAGGAGCGATGGCTGAGTTGAACTGGGTGCTTCTAACATGCATGGCGGCGAGGGCAACCTGATTGTTCCCAAGGAAGCAGGGGAGCCCTCAGGAGGAGACACAGGTGCCCTCCACTGATATCGTAAAGGCAATTCTGACGCAGAGCTCCAGGAGAGGACCCCGAGACGCAGAGGCCACTTGCAATCTCAGAATTTTCCTCAGTTAAGATGGTGATGGAGTGCAGCTCTACTGAAGGTCCCAAACGGAAGCCTGTGGCCTGGTCCTGGCCATAAACACCTGCACATATGTCACCTCTTCAGAGGTCCTTACATTTTTTTAAATTACTTAAATTGTAAAACTCTGATATGGTTCATAAAATCATCTGAATTAATTAAAAGTCAGAAGATCTGATGATTTGTCCCCAATGGCACCATCACTGGTGACTCGTGTAGCAGGTCCCCATGGCCAGTGTTCTAGGACCCTCCCTCTCCTTGTTACCCCCTGACACTGAGACCACACCAGCCACCATTCCCATCACGTCTGCCCTATTCTGTTGCTCACATATAGACTACCTCACTTACGTTAATCTCCTGCTCAGACAGCATTCTACTCAAGTTAGTGACTCTGAGACCAATCCCCTTGAGGGGATCCATGGGATGCAAAGATCCATGGGATTTGTGGCGGAAGTGGTGCTCATTCGACCAGGCTGTACATCTTTAAGCTGTAACCTCACAAGGAGATGATAACACTTCACCTCAACCCTACGTCAGTCTACACTCTTCCTGTCATTCTAGCCCGAGTCTCTCTTTTACTGACCCTCATACTTCTCCTTGAAGAACCCCGTCACCTTTAACATGTGCTACCCCACCAGGCCTCATCTCCACAAGGGCACCGACTGTCTCTGCTCTGTCCACTGCAGATCTATCCTAGAGCTACAGGCTCTCAATATATAAGGCTGGATGGGCAAATAAAATGTCCATCCTTCAACCAAGATTAATCATGCTTCTGGTTCTTAATTCTATCCACTCCGAGCATCCTTGAACCCTTTACCATAGTGTGGGGGCAGTGCCTTTCCCCAAACCCAACAAAAGGACCTCTTTTCTACCCTCTGAGAAAAGATGATGGTTAGACATTCTAAGATTCAAGGAGCTATAGATGCGGCAGGCTGGATGCTGAGAGAGCTGCCAGTGATCCAAGCTTGCAACAAGAATGCAAAATCATATCACCGGATGCAGAAAAAGAGACTTTACAGATGTAATTAAGGTTCCTTTTCAGTTGATTGAGTTCATTTGCTTTAAAAACTATTAACTGGTGAGCCTGGTATAATACTATGAACCCTTTAAGAGTTGCGCATTGTCTCAAGCTGGTCGGGTAAATCAGATATTCCAAGGATGAGAAAGCTTCAGTGTGGCATTTCTGGCTCTGACTGTGAAGGGACTTTGAGAGTGGAGTGGCCAACAGCCAGGCAAGGAATGGGGACCTGGGTCCTACAACCACAAGGAACTGAACTCTGCATCTAGAAGTGATTTCTTCTCCAGGGCCTCCCGATGAGAGCCCAGCCCAGCTGGCACCTCGGTTTTAGCACCGGGGGACCTGAAACGGAGAACCCAGCTGAGCCCACCCTGACCGCTGAGCCAGAGCTGTGAGGTGATAAACGGTGAAGTCTGTGGTCATTTGGCACACAACAATAGAAAACTAACCCCACAGTTACCACCAGCAGCTCTGTTGATAGTAAGGAGACACAGGAGGACTGAGAGACCCGGAGAGCAAGGAGAAGACTCAGCCAGGGTGTGCTTGCTCCAGAGCTGCTGCTGCTAATTGTGGGGCCCACTTCCCCAAGGATGACTGAGGATTCCCTTTGAAGCCCTCTCCCCGCAACATAGCCCAAGCCCATTGCAGAACAGCCCCAGGAGGAAGAGGAGGACTGGGAGCAGAGCCTGGGGGCAGACATCATTAGAAGGAAGGGTACCCCAGCGGGGAGGGGGCTCCTGAGATCGGTGACAAGTCAAGAAGGAGCCTGGATGCCAGCTAACTCCCAGGGGCTCTGCTCACAGAGCTTAACACTCCACACAGGAGTTACATAACCTGAATGCCCCCGGGCCTCCCCGCCGTGGGGCACAAATGAGGCCACATCAGCATTATTTCTCATAATTTGCTTGCTCAGGCCCCTTCCTCTGGACGATATCGGTTAGGTTGCAGAATAAGTTGCTGAAGCAGAAAGACTTAAATACACAGCAGTTCAAGCAGAATCATTTATGTCTCTCTCATGTGACCGCCCATGTGACTCTTAGTATGGGAACCCTCAAAGCAGGGCCAGAGACAGGGTTTGGTGACAGTCATTATTTGACAGGTGATTTCAAGAAGAGTGGAGAAGCAGGAGAGAAATAGGAGAAGCGGAAAAGATAACACTGTGTGCTGCTGACTGGCTACTGTTGTAGGTCCCTGAGACCCAGGCCCCCTTGGACAATAGGAGTGACTGTCCCTCCGAAGAGCAGGAGCCTGGGACTTGTACCCACCGCACCCAGGTCCTGGAAGGCTTACCCCCCTGCCTGCCCGAGCTGAGGCAGAAAAGCACAGAGAGTGCAGGTACTTGAGGTGGGACACTGTCCACATGAGGAGAAGTGCCCACCATGCTGTTGCTGAAATCAAACAAGGGCCCAGGGATGTGGCCTGGGACATGCCATCTGTCCTCTCTGGAAATGAACTCTTAGCACGAGCTCATCAGAGTGCCCTTAACCTCATGCAACCCATGCATGCACATGAACCAGGACCCTGGGCTGGGCCCCACCTCAGCAGAGACACAGCCCTGACCACTCACACAAGTTATCCATCCATTCACATGTCTGTCTTCTGGAGACTAAGTTCATCAAAGCATTGCCTAATCCTCAATAACTGTTATCTATTATCAATTACTAGAGACCCGGTGCACAAAATTCGTGCTCAGGATGGGGGTGTCCCTCAGCCCAACCTGCACCCTTTCCAATCTGGGACCCCTTGGGGGATGTCCAACTGCCTGTTTAGGCCCGATCCATGGGCAGTCAGACATCCCTCTTACAATCCAGGACTGCTGGCTCCCAACAGCTTGCCTGCCTGCCTTCCTGATTGCCCCTAACCGCTTCTGCTGCCAGCTTGATCACCCCATTAACCACTCCCCTGCCAGCCTGATTGATGTCTAACTGCTCCCCTGCCAGCCCGCTTGTCCCCAACTGTCCTCCCCTAAAACCCCAGTTACCCCCAAATGCCCTCCCTTGCATATTCCCTCTTTATTACATAGGGATGGGGTTTTTTTTGTTTGTTTTTTTTTGTGTGTGTGTGTGTTTTAGCATATTAGACAGTCCTAAATGGTTTGGCTCAGTGGATGGAGCATTGGCCTGCAGACTTAAGGGTCCCAGGCTCGATTCCAGTCAAGGGCATGTACCTTGGTTGGGGGCACATCCCCAGTGGGGAGTGTGCAAGAGGCAGCGGATCGATGTTTCTCTCTCACAGATGTTCCTAGCTCTCTATCCCTTTCCCTTCCTCTCTGTAAAAAAAAAAAAAAAAAAAAATCAATAAAATATATATTTTTAAAAGAAACATTTAAAATTTCTCCATATCTGCCTGGCTGGTGTGACTCAATGTTTGAGACCCCAGGCTGCCACCACTGAAAGGGGATCGCACTCTGGCCAGGCTTAGACCTCAGCCCAGGCTGCCTCCTGGACCAAGGGATCATGTGGCTTGGGTGCCAGGCCCTGCCAGACTGAGACCCCAGCCCAAGCTGTTGCTGCGGCTGGGGGATCATGTGGCCCCATCCCAGGATGCTGCGGCTGGCCTGAAGATTCACTTCGGGGTTGGGTGGCCCTGCCAGCCTGGGATCCCAGCCAAGGCTGTGGCCGCTAGCCAGGATCGCACCTAGCACTGATGCCTCCCAGCCAGACACCCCGGGCTGCTGCCACTGGACAGGGATCGCTGTATAGGGGGCAGGTGCCTCCCAGCTAAACACCCTGGACTTCTGCCATTGGGCAGACTTGAGGACTCCAGCAGGGCTAAGAGGACTGGGTGCCGCCATCTTGTGTCTATGGGCACCGCCATTTTTGTCACAGAGTGATGGTTAACTTGCATATTACTCTTTTATTAGATAGGATTATTATTATTATTGGCTTGAGGATTTATGAGCAGTGCCTGACTCCTATGAAGCAGGCTGTATCCTAAATAAAAAAGAGCTAATATGCAAAAGGTCATCATGCCTTCACATCATCATGCCCTCACGCCTTAACTGCTCAGACACTCAACACTGGGGAGAGGAGAATGGGGACCAGCCAGGCTGTGGCCCAGAGAGGGACAAGCTGCCCACCCCGTGGCCCCAGGCACCAGTGGCTGCGCCTGTGCCTGCAGCTCGGCCTGGGAGGACAAGCTACACACCCTGTGGTCCTGGGTGCCAGCACCTGCACCTGTGGCCCAGGAGAGGGACAAGCCTCCCTCCCCCGCGGTCCTGGGCGCTAGCGTCTCCCCTGCAGCTGAGGCTAGCCCAGATGAAGCTGGCCTGGGTTCTGGGAGCCAGCGGCCTGCCAGAGGGAGGGAAGCCTGGGTCCCAGGTATAGGATGAGGCAGAGGTGATTAGGGGAAATCAGGCTATCAGGGTAGCAGTTAGAGATGATCAGGCAGGCAGAGGGGTTAGGGGTGATCAGGCAGACAGGCAGATCAGTGATCCCAGATTGTGAGAGGCAGTCAGATATCCCCTGAGGGGTCCCAGATTGGAGAGGGTGCAGACTGGGCTGAGGGACCCCTGCCCTCTGTGCATGAATATCATGCACTAGACCTCTAGTCCTATATAATAAAGAGGTAATATGCAAATTGACCATCATGCCATCACAATGTGGCTGCCTATGACCAGGCTGGCAGAGGGGTTAGTGAGGGACAACCAAATGACTAAACAAGCAGGCTAAGTGGGGCGATCAGGTGGGCAGGGGGGACAAGGCCAGGAAGGGGGGGGGGGCAGTTAGGAGCAACCAGACCAACAAAGGGGACAGTTGGGGACAACCAAGCTGGCGGGGCGGGCAGTAAGGGGTGACCAGGATGGGGTGGGGGTAGTTAGGAGCAAACAGGCTGGCAGGGAGGGGGCACTTAGGGTGACCTGGCCAGCAGTGGGGGGCAGTTAGGGGCAACCAGGCCGGCAGGGGATGCAGTTATGGGCAATCAGGTGGGCACGCAGAGGCAGTGAGGGGTAATCAGGCGGAGGGGGGGGGGAGTTGGGGAGGGCTTATGAAGGCAGGCAGGTAAGTGTTTAGGAGCCAGTGGTCCAGAATTGTGAGAAGGATGTCCAACTGCTGGTTTAGACAGTCAGACATCCCCCAAGGGGCCCCAGATTGGAGAGGGTACAGGCTGGGCTGAGGGGACCACACTTGCACAAATTTTGTGCACCAGGCCTCTAGTGTAATATAAAAGCTACTATTACTTGGGGCCACAATGGCCGTTATTAAATGTATTAAGCAAGTATGGTTGCCACTCTCCTAGGGTAATCACTGGCGCATGTGTTTCACCCTCAGATGATTGTGACTATAGCATGGGGCTCCCTCGGGAAGCACCAGGAAGATGCTCCAGGCTGAGAGGGCCCTGCAGGAAGTCACACCAAAGCCAGCACTCCAGCCCCGTCTGCCTCCCGGCCCCAGCAAGACGCTGGAGAGAACAGTGTCTGTGGCCAAGGCCCTCAACTGCTGCCCAGATGGGAAGGCCTGGGCGGCAGGGACCGGTAGGGCCTCGAGGACACGAGCACGGGTCAGGAGCTGCCAAGCCCTGGGACGAGTGGTGGCAGCATGGCTAGCCTTTAGGGCCCTGCAAAGGAGCTGGATGTGGGGGAGGGGGAGTAAGTGCGGGAGCCCCACTGGGCCTCGAAGGCTACCTGCCAGGCCCCCGGCAGACGAAGCGCAGAGAAGGAGCTCATTAGCCTTCCAGAGCGTTAGCGCCTGGTCCAGGGCCACAGCCTCTGGGGCTGGACTGCCGCCTCGGGCTGGTCTCCGCAGGGCCTCGTCTCAGGAAGGTGGTAAAGCCACCCTCTGGGCAGAGGTGTCTAGCAGGGAGCTATTATGATGCGTGCCCATGCGTGTTATGCGTTGGTGTTGTTTTTCTTTGGGAATCTTAGTGGCAGGACTGGAGCACCAGACTCTTTTCAGTGCGTAAAGCCTTTAAACCGGCCCTCAGCCCTGCACTCTCCCCTGCCACCTTATCAAACGCACTGCCTGTGAAAACGCCACTTGTGTTGCCTATAAATGTTTTTAACTTTCCTCCAAAGTTTAGAGCCTGTATCAGGTAAGTCTGGGTCTTCATTTGAGGACATTTTACCTGGGTGGGTGTGGTTCGGTAAAGTGCGGGTTCCTAGGTGAGGCAACCTGGCAGAGCTGAGGAGCGCCAGGCTCATGGCTCCTGGGTATCCCCAGGCCAGAGGAGGGGGCTCGAGCGCCACGGCTGCTCCAGGCCCGTGTCCTCTGAATATTCTAAGCAGCATCAAAAATCTCTACGTGAGGATTCAAAAGATGCTGTCCAAGACGGAGCAGCAGTGGGTGTCTGCCTTGTGTCCTGACAGCACACCTTCCCCGCCTGCAGCCACGGGGACAGTGTGGCCAGGCATGCTGCACAGGAGGGGACGGTACCCGGGAAGGACTGATTATTGTTGCCCTGGGACAAGGTGCCTCCTGGGGCCTGTGAGTCTCAGAAGATCACCCCTGGAGACCAGCTTGGAGCGAGTCTTGATACCTGGAAATAGTAAACGCCCTCAATTCACCACCCAGCAGGTGGCACAACCCAGAACCTAAGTGAGCTCAATACACTGGAAAACGGGGTCTGAGCCACGTCACCAGCCACTCACTTAAGCACTGTGGCTGCTAAGATGTGCGCATCTCCTCTCTCACCACCTCCTCCCTGCGGGCACCTGAGTCTCAGAGCTTTGGAGCCCAAAGGCCCACCCAGTGAAGTATGGAAGGAAGTCCCGTGGAACCTGTGGTTCCGGCTCAGAGGAAGCCTGGGCAGCCTTCAGGGACACCCCAGCTCCCACAGGAAGGACGAGCAGATGGAGGCAGATCCAGACCCCAACCCAGAGCAACACCGGAGACTAGAGTGGGCGGGCTGATGGCTGCATGCCCTCCGCTGGGACAGCCACTGCACAGCAGCTGCCTCACAAGATCCTCCAGGTTTGCTAAGATGATCCCAAAGTCTAGATCTTGAAGCCAAGCATCTTTACTTTTCAGTGATGCAAAGAATCCCACCTTTCAGAAGCTGTGTGAGCCACAGGAGACGTGTCTGCAGACCACCCGCTCGCTCTTCCCTTTGTGGAGGCCCTGGGCCCAGGACTGCAGGGTGCGGAGCTGCCAGAAGCCTCATTCTGTAACCCGAGGGACGGGAGCTCAGCACTTGGGCCCAGGAACCTCTTGATCAGAGAGGAGCATCTCAACAGAAGGGCGGCCTGGTACTCCCGGTCCTGAAGACCAGCCAGCCAGAGGGTAACACTCTCTTCCCCCCCAGGCTGTCTTCTTGCTTCGGCGTGGTTTGGGTCTGGGGCTGGTCTGGTCTGGTCCGGTGCAGGAAAACTAGCCCAGCCCCAGCAGGAAGAGGAGTACAGGGTGGGGTACAGGGAGGGGCACAGGGCGGAATGAGGTGTGGAGTGAGCATCTCCTTTCTGCCTTCCAGGATCCATTCCTTCCCTGGTGGAGCCGCCCAGCTGTGGTGAAGGGGTGGGGGTGGGGTTGATAGGCTGCTTCCCTCTTAAGACACGGCCACCCTCTGCCCCTCCTTGCACTGGGCTTGGGACACTCACAGAGGGAAGCTCAGCTTGGAATCCTCCACCATCTGGTGCGGGCCAGTCTTTGTACATATAGGGCTGTGAGCTCATAGTCCCCATGTGGAGGAGGCTGGGATGGGGTCAGGTGGAGGAGGCACGTAGCAAGGGGCCCATGCCCCGGCTCTCTGATCCACAGGCCCCAGTGTTGGACTCTTTGGTTGCAAATAATAGAAATATTCAACCTTCCTAATCACCAAAACAGTGAATATATTGCTTCACACACCTAAGAAGTCCATGAGTCTGGATGTGTTAGTTAAGAATATAGAGAGATGACATAGACATAGATTGGATATAGATATAGATATAGATATAGATATAGATATAGATATAGATGTAGATATATGCCTATATTAGATATGGCTATAAATATAACATAGACATACACACAGTATGGACTATAGATGACAGATAGGTGCAGGTGTCGGTATAGGCACAGATGCTCAATCTGCATCACCAGGTTTCGCCTCTTCCTCCATCTCTCGACTCTGACTTCCTTTATGTTCGCTTCATTCTCAGACACACTGTCTCTAAGTGGTGGGGAAATGGTGCTCAATTTCTGTTTCAATGGTCCTTTTGGACCTGAAGACTCTGTTTCTCAGTGTCCGTGGTGAATTTTGCTCCAGGGCCCACACGCCTGGCTGTGTGTGGAGGACTCGCAGGCCCAGTCTTGAGTGTGGGCAGGAGGAGGCCCTTTTGGATCACTTTCTGCAGGTGGATGGAGAGAGGAGGGGTGATCCCAGAAATAAAGAGCGTCCATTTCTATCAGACGGGAGGGGACACAGAGTGGAGGACGGAGCCCAAGACTCTGGATCTGATGGCCCAGGGTATGAACTTGGGCAAGTGCCTGCCTCTTGCCTCTGTGCTCTCTCCATCCATTTCTCTCACTGACATTTTTAAGAAATTACAGATACGGTACATATGTTGTAGGCTTGGTGACCCTGTCACAGTCAGTCAAGCTCCCTCAGCACAGAACCCCTGTGCTATTCTCCAGCCACAGCCCCCTACCCCACAGCTCCAGGATGTATGTCCCCATCTCTGCCTCGCCCCTCCCCTCCACAATCCCGCCCCCACCCCGGCTCCATCTTGGCTTTTGCTTCCAAGGAGTTCCCAAGCGCCACCGCCACTGAGCCCTGGTGAGCAGCACCAGGCTGCGAGGCCAGTGGAAGTTGGGGAGCGTCGCTGGGATTAGAGGTCAATTAAAACAATACACCCGTTTTAACACAGAGGTCCTGCTTATATTCATGTCCCTTTTTCATAAATGAGGAGGCAAACGGAACGTGTTCATTTGTATGTTTATGTGTGTGTGGGGGGGGGGTGGGTAATGAGGAAAACAAGGGTTTTTGAAATGGTTACCAAGGCTGTTTGTCTCCGGCGGCGGCGGCCTCGCTCACCTGTGGTCCACGAAGATGCAGCTCAAACCCATGGAGATCAACCCTGAGATGCTGAACAAAGTGCTGGCCCTGCTGGGAGTGGCCGGCCAGTGGCGCTTCGTGGACGTGCTGGGGCTGGAGGAGGACATGCTGTGCTCGGTGCCCTCACCTGCCTGTGCGCTGCTATTTCTGCTCACCAACCAGCATGAGAACTTCAGGAAAAAAACAGACCGAAGAACTTAAGGGACAAGACGTCAGCCCTAAGGTGTACTTCATGAGGCAGACCATTGGGAACTCCTGTGGCACCATCGGATTTATACACTCCGTGGCCAACAATCAAGACAAACTGGAATTTGAGGATGAGAAACAGTTTCTTTCTGAAATGGAGAAGTTGTACCCCGACGACAGAGCAACGTGCTTTGAAAAGAATGAGGCCATTCAGACAGCCCGTGACGCTGTGGCCCGGGGAAGGCCAGTGTCAGGTAGATGACTAAGTGAACTTTCACTTCATTCTGTTCAACAATGTGGACGGCCACCTCTATGAACTTGCTGGACGCATGCCTTTCCCGGTGAACCACGGCACCAGCGCAGAGGACTCGCTGCTGCAGGATGCTGCCAAGGTCTGCAGAGAATTCACCGAGCGTGAGCAGGGGAAGTCCGCCTTTCTGCCGTGGCCCTCTGCAAGGCAGCCTAAGTCCTGTGGGAAGGAACTTGCTCTTCTCCCCTCTGCCCTTCACCATCAAAGTACACCCCTACCAGTGTAGTCTGAAAATGCTTGTGTTGTAGACAACAGCGGTTCTCCTTTGGTTCTGTGGCTGTATTCCCTCTTGATCACACCCAAGCGCTAGCTGAGTTCAGCTGTCGATTGAGGAGTCTGATGTAAGCTTCAGATGGCGAAGCATTTCCGCGTTATATGTCTTGTCCTTCAATATATAATGCTTTAAATGGCTGCTTTGCTTTGTGTCTGTAAAGGCCTTGGATGTGGTTTCAGTTGTTTGTCCTTAAAAGGAATAAAACTTTTCTGCTGGAAAAAGAAAAAAAGAAATGGTTACCGAGTTTAAAACAGAAATTTGAAGTGTCCCGGGGAGAAAACATGTGGCCTGGTGACCTGCCAGATGCCAGCGGCTCCGGGACAGCTGCCATCAGCATTAGCCTTGGGGACATGCGGCCTAATGTCACCTGTCCCACCTCAGGGTGGGCACCTCTGGTTGGAGCCCTGGCCCCACCACCTCGCCATGCATGGCCTTGGCCGCAATGAGCACCTTCTCTGCCTCTACTTCCCCGTTAGTAACGCGAAGGCAATAAAACTACACTCGGGTACTTTAAAGATTCCGGTGAACAGTGTCGCAGGACCACCCACGGTGCCAGCCAGGCATGCCCTGTTGGTTCTCCTACTTGCCCAGTGGACCTGGGGCCCAGCGCGCAACCTCAGAGGGCGCAGCTTCCAGAGGCAGCCCTGGGGCGCCTTTTCTTCAGGGGACTCAGAGCCTGTTCTCTCCCAGGCACTCGGTTGGTGTGTTCAGCACCGTGGACAGCAGACAGCCCGCCCAGCCCGCTACCGCCCCAGCTACCACGGGGCTCCATTCGCTGGAGGCACTTGGGCCCCTTCCTGGCAGCTCCTGGCTCACAGACTCCCTGTGAACTGTGTGGACTTGGTGTGAGGCTGACCCTGGGGTGCTGGCCTTCCTCGGGGGATTGGGGCGGGGGGGGGCGGGCATTTGCTTCCAAGTTCAAATCTCTCTTCTCCAGTTCAGGGCAGGATTTCTCTAGAAGAAATTCCCAGATTCCTTTGGGGCTGCTGTCTGCAGGCGCAGCGCTGGGATAGGAAGGGTGAGGCAACGGTTACCAAGGAGAAGGATTGGGAACCACATATGGGAACCCAGGACTGTGTAGCCTTGGTGGAAAACTGAAGGAAATTTTGAGAAGAGACAAAGGGGAGAGTACATAGCACAGAACCAGAGAGCCAAATCCAGAACGAAGCAAGTGCCATGAACGGACTGTGCTGGTTCAATAAGGTGCCTGGGACTGGGGAGTGGGCACCACATGGCCTTCATAGGGCTGCAAGGAGCTGGGCCGGCTGGTGGACACAGAAGATGGAGCACCAAGGGAACAGAGACCTCAGCAAGCGAAGCCCACGGAGGGGCCGTGGCCACATGGCTACGCTTCCTTCCCTCCTTCCTAGACCTTTCCTGGGACACTGAATAATTCCAGCAAAGATGGGGGATTCTGTGGGGGTTTCCAAGAAGGGGTGTTCCCCCCTCCTTTCTCATGTTCCTCATCATGCCACAGACTAGAGTCCTAATGAGCAAGACTGAGCGAAACCGGCCCAGGGAAAAGTCCCATTAAACATGCACACGGGAGAGGCCCAGAGCAGCTCAGCGGAGTAAGTGAGTGAGTGAGGGGAGGCGGTAGAGGAGAGGAGGAGGCAGAAGACAATACCCACACACAAAACCCTCTGCCTTGCAGTGATCGGCACCTGCTAGTCCCTGCACAGCCTGGCTCCTGCGAACACTTGCTCCTCTGTCCCTGAGCACCAAGCTGTCCTTGGAACCAGACCCAGCTTCCCGCGGAGGGGGGAGGCTCAGAGACACCAGCAAACAGCTGGCAGAAGTCACAACAGCCTCCCCCTCCCCTAGCTGAGCACCTTCACAGCAAGGCCAGCTCACAAGACCCCCTCCCTCTGCGCACGGCTCAGACTGCCCTGCAGGAATCTCTGGCACTCAAGTTGCCAAGGAGCCCAGCCACATTTTACCTGGCCCGGCTCTGAGCGGACAGGTGGGGGCTGCAGGCCTGGGGGGGGTGCTCAGAGGGAACCCCTCACCCCGCTGGATGCCTGCCCAGGCCTGTCTCTGCTGCTGCCGCTGGAGCCGGACTGGGTGGCATGTGAGGAAGGCTTGCTCATTTCCCTCCACAGAGCAGTCCGACAGTGTGGGCCTGGGACCAGTATCCCCTGAGGGCATCTCTGAAATGCAGGTTGTCCGGCTCCGCACCAGACCCGCCAAAACAAAGCACCGAGGACGGCCCACAGCCCAGGTTCTGACGCCCGGCATTGGTGAGCCCTGTGTTCGGAGACACAGGGAGAGGACGAGGGTCCTGCTGTCACCCCGTTGTGGGCCCTGGATCAGCCCGTTTTCCTTCCAGCAGTGAGGTGTTTGTGCGGGACATTCTCCCAGATCACCTTCATGGACCCACGTGTTCCTCACAGGTTTGCAGGACACAGGCGTGCACATCCACATGCTGGGAGAGGTGCCGGGGCCTTGACAGCCTGCTGCTCTCCACCACGTTCCCTCCCATCACAGGTGAGGGGACACACGTGTCCTGCAGCCTCTCCAGCTCAAACTAAGCGTTCTCCGTGTTTTCATTTTCTTTCCAGATCTGAGCGGTGCAAGTGGCATTGTGTTTGACTTGCATTTCTTTAAAAGTGACTTTGCGCATCTTTTGAATGTGTATTACCATTTTAGCATGGGGCTTTTGGGGCTCTCTCTATGTCCAACAATCTGCATGCATGACTGTGCAATAAAATAAAAAGAAGAAAAATGCTGCCCTCTCTTTTCTGCAGATTGCTTTGCAGTGTCATGAAGGGGCCGGATGAAGGCCTGGGGTGAGGGCAGGTGACCGGGTGTGGGGTCTGCAGGGAAGGGGAGGTCCGGGATGTGGGACTCTCAGTGCTAAACCTGTGGGCGTCCCAAGCAAACTGCAGTGAGTGGCCACGGGGCTGAGTGGTTTGCTCAGGGCAGCACACAGTGGGCAGCACACAACAGGGCAGCACACAGTAGGGCAGCACACAGCAGGGCAGTGGCAGCGGGCAGGAGCTCCTCCCTCAGGCGCCTCCCAGGGGGAGAACAGGGAGCTGCCAGAGGACCTGTCGCCCTCTCCCAACTGGACAGGAGGCTCCTTCTGTTCATTTACCTCTTAACCCGTTTCTCTCGGGCAGAGTCGGAAGCTGGTCAGATTGAGGGCGCTGCCATCAGGAGGGGGTGGCTGCCAGGAGGAGGACTCCGGCTGACAGAGCCTCAGACGGGCGCTCCGGACAAGCTTTGCCCACAGGCCAAGAATCCTGCTCGCTGCTGGGCCGACCTGGGCGCGGCAGGCCGCCCGCAGCCGGGCTGTGGTGTGCAGCAGTGTCTTCAGGCAGAAAAGCACCCTGCCAGCCCCAGGCCTCCCAGCCCAGGTGGTGTCCGCTCCACTCCTCAGGAGGGGCCACAGCCCTGCGGCCTGTGTGGCCTGCTCAGGCCTTGGCGCTGCAGCGAGGCCCTGCCTCCCACGGCTGGAAGGAGCCGGCAGACGCTCCTCGCTGGGAGCCAGGGGAGTGCAGGGTTTGCTGGGAGCTTGTGCCGTCCGGACTGCGCAGGGGCTGGAGCCTGGGTGTGGCTGTTCCCCTCGGAGCATCATGGACGACAGACCACGGCTTTCCACATCTTACAGGCTTGATGGTTGTCATCCAGCAGCCCCTGCTGGGACACTGTACTCAGGACCTGGGAGAGAGGAAGGCCCCAGGCAGGCGGGCTGCCGAGTTCCGGACAGCCTGGTGTGGCCCGTGCTCCGGCCTCGGCTTTCACATCAGCCCCCAGTGTATTAGGCTGCAGTGGCCAGACCCTGACAGGTGACTTACTGCTCTGAGGGGGACTCACCCTGACCGAAGTTAGTAGGTAAGCCATCATTTCAAAGTATTCGTTTACAATGAGAAATGCAATTGTTTGCTCAAGCCCAATGGCCAGCACATTCTTTGCTAGAGAGAAAGCTGCCTGGGAGGACAAATGAGAATTGAAGTTTGCCAATTAAAAATAAAACTAAATAAATAAATAGATAAACAAATAAATAAAACTGCCCTGGCCAGTGTGGCTCAGCTGTTTGGGTGTCATCCTGTGCCCCAAAAGGTCTCCAGTTTGATACCCAGTCAGGGCACAAGCTCAGGCTGTGGGCTCCACTCTCATATCAGTATTTCTCTCTTTCTCTCGTCCTCCCTTCCTCTCTCTCTAAAAATCAATTTTAAAATATTTTTTTAAAATAAGTAAAACTGGACAAGTGAGTTGGATCACCTCACATGTGGTGGTCCAGACAAGTCTGGCCAGGACCAGGCCTCTGGCTTCTCCTCCAGCTGCGAAGCCACCGCGTCTGGAGAGGACAGCCCCAGCAAGCACCCGTGCTGACGCTTCCGAGGGAACCTACCCCTTGGTCTGCATCTACTCTGAGGCAAGCCAGTCCTCTCCCTGCCCCTCCCAAGTCTGCTGCTTGATGGGGGGCTTGTGGAAGCCACAGAGCTGCGCCACTCGAGTCCCCTCGGAGACACAGCTGCCGGGTGAGTGACTGACAGCCTCCCCGCAGCCTCTTCAGCGTCCCCTGGCCCATGACCGAGCCAGGCAGCGCTCCGAGGGCCCGGCCATTCCCGCCGATGTCGCCTCCTGCCTGGGAAGCCAGCACTCACCCTGGGCTCAGAGCCCTCCCAGGTCTGCAGTGTGGGCTCCTGGCTCCCCTGAGCCCCCTGCCTCCCACCCGCAGCCCCGCCCTCTGGCACGCAGCGGCCACTCCTGGCCAACCTGCTGCTCTCCAACTGCCTGCAGCTCCCTGGAGCCTGGCCCGCCACCTGCTCTAGTCAGAGACCAGCAAGTGGTGGTGGTGGTGTGGCCGTCCTGGCCGTGGCCTGCTTCCCTGAGGACAGTGCCATTGGCACCCAGCCACCTGTAGGTTCCGCCTTGGCTGCGGCTGCTGTTGCATCTGTCAGGCAGGTGGACAGAGACCTACAAAGCCCACCCTGGTGTTTGCTATCTGGCCCTTCGCAGAAAAGCTTGCCCGTCTCTGCCCAGACACTGCAGTTCTGATGCCAGTCAAGGCCTCTGCCCAGCCTGGCCCCACGCGCCTCAGACACCTGCTCTGGCCCCACTCGATGCGCTGCTCTCCGCTCCCGGGAGCCCCTCAGTAGGTGAGGGAACACAGCGCAGGGGCAGAGCGAAAGACGGGCAACATCGAGGCCAGGGTCGGCCTCAACACACAGGCCCGGGGCGCTGCCTCCCACTGGCCACTGCCTTCGTGTGGAAGGCACACCGTGCCCGGTGTGACTGAGCGGGGAGGACCTTACAAGCTTTGACCTTGACAGTAAAAACCAGGAGGCAAGGATGTGAGGTCACCTTCTGCTGTGACCCCCTCAAACACCCACCGCCTTTGGGAACAGTGCTCCGACTTCCCTGTGGGAAACAGCCTCGCCCCCCTCCTAACGGGGTTTTCGGGGCCCCAAGCTGGGCCTGTGACCGCAGCCTGTCCCATGGGCGCCTCCCCGGGCACGGAGGCGGCATGGGGAAGAGCCACCGGGTCTTCTGTTCCTCTCTTCCCATGGCTGAGGGCCATCGAGCGGGTCTGAGTGCAGCCGCTCCGAGGAGAGCAGGCCAGACTGAGGGTTTTGGGGTTCCTGTGGGCGTCAGTGCAACTCCTGGGTGTGCAGTTCCATGAGCCGTCAGGGTCCCCATTTTGCTGAACCCCGATTGGAGTGGAATTTGCTGTCACTTGCAACCCCAAAGGCCTGACTTACAGGAGGACTACCCTCAGACCCTGTCCTCCTGGGAGGGGTAGGAGAGGGGCCTGGGGGGCGGGCTCTGCTGGCTGCAGACCGGCCTCCACACTGGGGACAGGGCGGGGAAGTGCCTCCATCCCAAAGCCCCTGCTGGGACGGAGGTGCCGGAGCAGGAATTCTTCCCGCTGCAGTGAAGCAACTCCGTCCTGAAAAGGTCGGAGGTTATTTCCAAAACCTCAACGCGGAGGGGTTTGTTAGACATACTCAGTCACGACGCGGCGTCTCATGAGGCGCCTCCCTGCAGACAGACTCTCGTGTTGCTCCTCGGACACGGGAGCGAGTGAGGCGCTGCGCTGGGCGGTGCACCTGCTCCGCCAGCGGCCTCTGCGCCCAGCGCCGCCTCTGCGCCTGCATGGAATGCACCGCGAAGCCACGGTTTGCCTCTCCGTTCCTTGTTAGGTCCTGTAATGGCTCCTACGGACCGGCAGCTTGGACGGCTGAGGCTGACGGTGAGGAACATCGGTGTGTGCTGGCCTGAGTGTCAGCCTGAGGGCTGTGTCCTCCCAGCAGCTTCGGGACGCGCTGTCACAGGGAGCGGCCACGGACTCACCTCCCACTCAGGCGTTCGCGGCTGGCCCAGCGGCGGGGAGCAGCGCCCCTGGAGGGCGCCCGGGGACTACAGGTCCTCGGCGAGAAGAAGGCAGAATGAAAAGTGAGCAGGGTGCCTGTTCCTGCAGGTTCCAGGGTCCAGGGGAAGCTGCGATCCCGCCCCTCCCGCCCCTCCCGCTAGCGGCGGCGAGTCCAGGCACTTGTCAGGCCTGCAGATGCCTCTTCCTGGTCTCCTGCTTCTCCCACTCCCCCCACCCCACTCCCCCGGCTCCGAACCTCCATGGCTCAGAAGAAACAGGGCTCTGGCCACGGCCTCCACCCGCTGTTCTCTCTGACCTCCCCTCCCAGAACCTCCCTCCCTCCCTCCCTCTCTCTTTCCCTCTCTCCCTCCCTCCCTCTCTCCCTCCCTCCCTCCCTCCCTCCCTCCCTCTCTCCCTCCCTCCCTCCCTCTCTCCCTCTCTCTCTCCCACCCTCTCTCTCTCTCTCTCCCTCCCCCCCTCCCTCTCTCTCTTCCTCCCTCTCTCCCTCCCTCCGCGGCCTGTCACACCGGCTTCGTCTGTAGGGCTCACCTGTCCTCCTGTCCTCCCGACCTGGGATCTTCATGCCTTCGTTCTAATGTCCCCTCTCAGAGGGCCCTCTAACCACCCCATTTAAATCCGCAACCACCACCCCTCCCCACCTCCCATCTCTCTGTCTTTATCTCCGGCTCACATTGCAGTTCACCCGCTTATTCTGTTTATTGTTCTCTCCCCTGCTTCATGGAATGTCCGCTCCAGGAGGGCAAGGATTTTTCTGTTGGTGTCACTGCTGAGTCCCTAGGGTCTAGAAAGAAGCCCAGCACTGAGTAGGCGTTCACATAAATGTTTCTAGGTGGAAGAGCCAGCGAATGAGTGTCGGACACGTGCACAGTGAAGGCAGGTCAGCGTCCTTCCTGGCCGTCCCCCCAGCGGCGGCTCTCCGCAGGCCAGGAGCCTGCGTGCCTGTACCTTGCCTTTCAGGGTCCGGGCATCAGACAAGTCTTCCATGGAAAACAGGTGCAGAGTGAGGTCCCCAGCTCAGCGTGAGCTCGTCTTCCAGGCACAGCAGCTGCCCCTTGGGCTCTGGCCCTGGTCCCCGGCACCAGCAGGGCAGGCTGCTCCCTGAGGCATCAGAAGTGAGGGGCAGCTCAGTGAGTGGCTGAAGCATCGCTGTGACGCCCTGTTTGTCAGCACTCAGCGATCCTGGGCCTGATTTCGGAGAACCTTCTGAAAGAGAAGGAGAGAATGTGGTGGGACAGTCAAGACTAACCCCATGGATAGGACATTAACACGGAAGGGCAGAGTCCTGAGGTGCAGGGAGCTGGGGCGCCCAGACGTGGCCAAGACCTTGGGGTGATAGGGACGTGGACCCACTGCTTCCCAAACTTCTCTACCAGCGTCCTCGGATCGGTGGCATAGACAACCCACGAGCCAGGCCAGCCACAAGGAGTTCAGTTTTGCATCAAAGAACCCACCCGGGCCATCCAGCCAGCAGGTGGCCAGCCACACCCTCCACTGGGCACCCCCAGCAGCTCCACATAAGGAGCGGGCGGGACAGCTGCCCAGTGCCCATCACCTTGGCACACAGTCCAGGACTGTGGGGCCGTCATGAGGCCAATCTCCGGACCAAAAGGACCGTGACACTTCCCTCTCCACCAGCCCTCAGGAGGGGCTCCACACTGTCCTGCCCGCTCGGTCCGGGGTCCCAAATTTTTGCAAAAAAATAATTTTTTCACAAGCCTTCACATTTGAGAACTCATTCAGCTCCATCTAGCATCTATTTAGTCATCACGTTTTCATGCACATGTTGCCAGTTGTGTCAAACGCCACCAGAAATGTGTGTGCTGTCCTTTGCCATCCTCTCCACTGAGTACCTACGTTCCCACCTGCTCCAAAGAGCCCACTTTCCCGTGAACTGTCTGTTTGTTTATCTTGTCAAAGTTCTGGTTCCTCATTCAATTAATCAACCCCACTGACTTTTTCCTAGTGATTAATGAGTGTTCTTATCTTTATTAATTTCCTCTCCTCACTTTTATTTTGCTAATTAATTTTCCAGTTTCTTGTTTTGAATTTTTAATAATATTATTCTCAATCTTTCAACGTTTAAGCATATTTATTTTAATAAGAACTTTACACTATGGATTTTACAAAGAATTACAATAGTCATGGCTCAATGTGTGTTTTCGTACAGGGGTCTCAGCATCTTCAATGTCTAAATAGCTTACCTTTTCAGTATTGACTTCAACTTTTACAATAATTATTTTTATTTTATTTCCAAGTGGCTATCATTTATCTTAATTTAGGCATCCTCTTGCTATTGAAGCAATAAGGAAATATGGTTTGTTAAATTTTAATTTGGGGGATTTGTTGTAGATATTTTCAAATTATATCCTCAACCAAGGATATTTTTCCATTGATTTTCAGAAAGAGTGGAATGGAGGGGGGAGGAAGCAAAAGAGAGGGGGGAGAGAGACAGAAACATCGATGTGAGAGAGGCACATTGATTGATTGTTTCCCACACTCATTCTGATGAGAGCCGGGGATCAAACCTGCAACATAGGTGCATGCCCTTGATCGGAATCGAACCTGTGACCCTGTGGTGCACAGGTGCCACTCTAACTACTGGGCAACACTGGCCAGGGCTGCAGTGGATTTTTTAACTCGGTACATACATTGCATCAGTCCAGGTAGGTTAGGCTGCAATAACAAACAGCCAGAAAGAGCGTCTCTGTGTTTAAATAACAAATAGTCCTTGCTCACTACATGGTGTAATGGGTAACTGGGCATCCATCTCCCCGCCAGGCAGCAACCCCATTGGCAGCTCCATCTTGACACATGTTCCATCGTCACAGAGGCAGAGAAGAGACAGCCCAGCTCACCCTCTTCTGCACCCATTTCATTGGCCAAAGGTAATTCAGATTCCTGAGTTCAACAGCACATGAGCACTGAACATTGTGAGTAAACATTCTACTGCACCCACTCAACAGGTGTTTGTAAAGAACTGTGGCGACACCACCTACTGGAGAGCAAAGACTGGTGCAGACATTGGGACTGTGCCAGATAGTGTGGCTGCCCTGCCTCCCTGCCCCACTTCCAGAGGTGGCCTGTGACCCACACAGAAGTGGAATTCCAGGAAAGCTTGTGCTGCCCTGTCTCGTTCCTTCTTTTCCTCTGTCAAGAGGCCAAGCAAGTCTCAGAAATATTTGCCTTGACGATGTTGAGCATCTGAAACAAAAACAGCAGCTACCAACTTCCAGATTTCTCATATGAAGAAAAAAAAATAGACTCATCCTATATAATAAAAGCCTAATATGCTAAGTGTCCAGTCATCCGCTCAGCCATTCAACCAATCAAAGCATAATATGCTAATGATATGCTAAGTCCACTCAACCACTCACTATGCTGTGCAATGACCACCAGGGGGCAGACGCTCTAACTGGTAAGTTAGCTTGCTGCTGGGGTCCGGCCAATCAGGACTGAGTGAGATGGGCCAGACATGCCCTAGAGTCCTCCCGGGTCCCTCCCCAGCTGGCCAACCTCCCAGGTCCCTTCCTGGTCCCAATCATGCATCAGTGGAGTCCCTCAGCCTGGCCTGCACCCTCTCGCAATCCAGGCTGAGGGTTACACCACCCCCACCCCAAGTGCATGAATTTCATGCACAGTCCTCTAGTGCTTATATAAGCCACTGAGGTATGTATTAGTCACATCTGAAGCAGCTCTGGGTGAAAGAATTCAGCATGCACACAGGATAGGCAATGCCTATCTTCAGAGGATAACAGTCCTGCAGAAGCACATTGTTGTGAGATAATAGAAAAATATATATATGATCTGTCCCCAGACTCGCAAGCCGCAGTTTGCCACTCTGTTGACTAATGAATTTGCTGACCACTGTCCTAGACTCTTGATTCCAATAACTACAGGCTGTTGTTGTTCCTTGTGATGAAGCCCCTATCCAGTGGTCGGCAAACTCATTAGTCAACAGAGCGGCAAACCTCGGCTTTCGAGCCGCATGTGGCTCACGAGCCACAGTTTGCCAACCACTGTCCTAGGTGACAAGTACAGGAGGAGCATCTTTTGTTCTGATATTTGCTATTGGACCCCAATTCCTGACACAAAGTTCCTAAATCCCCCGGAAGTCCTGAGTGATGGCAGTGTCTTTCATTCTAATGTGGTGACTGGTGACCGGAAAGACAGGCTGTGGTTAGAAGCTGGGAACTGTCATCCCACTCCCTCCACCGTCCTCCAGAAGGCGAGAGGACTGGAAAGGGGAACCAATGATGGATGGTCCCCAAGCGAGGAAGCCTCTATACAATCCCAACAGTATGGGTTTCAGGCAAACACATCCCTGGTGACTCCCTCAACTCTGAAGGAACGGAAGCACTGAGGACGCCTCAGACCTCACCCGTGTGTCTCTTCATCTGGCTGCTTGTCGGTACCCTTTACCATACCCTTTAATTAATAAACTGGTAAACACAAGTAAGGGTTTCCCTGAGTTGGTGAGCTGCTCTTAGCAAATAATCAAATTCGGTGGGGAGGTCATAGGGACCTCTGATTTATAGCCAAGTCGAAGTTGTAAGTAGCCTGGGGACCACTTGTGACTGGAATCTGAAGGAGGTGGCAGTCTCATGGGACTGGTCCCTTCACCTGTGGGGCCTTCCCTAACTCCAGTTAGTATCAGAATTGAATCCAATTGTAGGACATCCAGCTGGTGTCACAGAGAATTGTTTGGTGTGGGGGGGAAACAGGACAAACAAGAAAGCCCCTGCAAGTGTGGTGTCAGTTTTTGAGAAGCTGGCTGTTGTTTTGATAGTAATATTATTGACAGCGATATTATCTGTAATAATAAAAGCATAATATGCTCATTAGACTGGACGGCCTAATAGCAGAACAACCATCTGGATGACCTTGCCCCTTGCACAAATTTTGTGACTGGGCCTCTAGTTGTAGATAATTTGGGAAGTACTGCCATCTTAACAAGATTACCTACAATCCACAAGCATGGGCTATTTTTATAGTTACCTAAATTTCCTTTAATTTACTTCCATAGTGTTCTATAGATTTAGTGTACAAATCTTGCATCTGTTGTTAAGTTTATTGCTTTATTGTTTGGATGCTGTTGTAAATGGATGTTTTCTTAATTTTATTTCCAGGCTGCTCATTTACTATTGTACAGAAATACAATTGATTTTTATATTGATCTTATACCCTGCAATTTTACTGAACTCATTTACCAATTCTAGTAGTTTTTTTATTGAATTCTTTCATTTTTACATACATAGAACCGTCATCTGGAAACAGATATGTAATCCTTTGTAATGTGGGTGCCTTTTATTTCATTTTCTAGCCTAATTGCTCTGCCTAGAACTTCCAGTACAAAGTTGATAAGTGGTGAGAGCAGACACCCTTCTTATTCCTGATCTTAGGGGAAAAAAAACCTCAGTCTTTCACCATTAAATATGTTAAGTATGTTAGCTCTAGTTTCTTGAGTGTTTTTATAATGAAGAAAGTTGAATGGTGTCAAATACATTTTGTGCATCTATTGCAATAATCATGTGGATTTTGTCCTCGATTCCACTCATAAATTAAATTAATTAACTTTGTGTTCAACCAGACTTACCTGGCTGGGATCCCTCTTGGTCGTGGTATGTAATCCATTGTGTATATTGCTGGATTTGGTTTACCAGTTCTGTGAGGATTTTTTTCCCATTTACTTATGAGATATTGGTATGTAGTTTCCTTTTCTTGTGATGTGTTTGTTTTGTTTTGTTATCAGGGTAATGCTAGCCTCAGAATGATCTGGGAAGTATTCCTTCTTCTTCAGGTTTTTGGAAGAGAATGATATTCTTCTTTAAGTATTGGTAGAATTCACCAATGAAGTCTGAGAAGAATATGTACTCTGCTGGTGCTGGCTGCAGTGGCCGGCGGATTCTGTTAGGTCTCACTCACTCACAGTGTTTAGTGTGAGTCTGTTTGCTGATTAATCTTCTCTCTAGTTGTTCTCTGTCTCACTCAAAGTGGATACTGAATTCTCCAACACATATTGTGGAATTACTATTTCTCCCCCAATTTCGCCCATTTCTGTTTCATGTATTTGGGGGTCTATTGTTTGGTAATTATTACCAGTATCAATCCTCTTATCATTACAAAATACCCCTCTACTATCTGTTTGTTTTTTGTGTGTGTGTTTGTTTGAAATGCTATTTTGGGTGATACTAGAATAGCCACTCCCGCCTCCTTATGGTACCTGGCTGCATGCTATTTCTTTTATACCCTTTTACTGCCAACCAACTTCTCTCTTTGAGTCTTAAAATAAATAGCATATGGTGGGACCTTGTTTTTAAATTCAGTCTGACAACCTCTGCCTTGATTGGAATGTCTAATCTGTTCATATTTAATGTTATGGATATAGTTGGAACCACTGAGTTTCATGGATACTATGTTTGTTCAGTTCCTTATTTTGAATTTCTTCATTTTGCTGGAAAACTGCTTCAAGTAAATTTCTTATAACTATATATGGATGGTATCGTTTCTGAGTTCTTGAATGTCTAAAATTATTTGTCTCTTATCCTCATGTAACAACAATAGTTTGGGAATATATAAAGTTCTGGGGTCACAACCATTTTTCCTCAGAACTCTGTAAACTCTTACCTATTGCCTTCTAATATTTAGGGGAGCAATCTACATTACCTATTTTTCCTTTTTAATAATCATATTTTTATCTGATTTTAATATTTTCTTTTTATACTTAGAATTTATAAAAATCCACAAAATATGTCCCAATGAAGATCTTTTTTTTCAATTAACCTTGAGTCTTTTTTATATAAAAATTTAAGTATTCGGATCAAGCAAACTTTCTTCCACTCCATTTATTTCATTATGTGTTTCTGGGACTCATTTTATATGAATATTGAATCATTTAATTTAACTTCATATCTCTTGTCTTTTATAATTTTTGTTTCTAGTTCTAAAGGACCTTTTTTTAGATTAAAAGGGGTTCATTTAAAATGAGAAAATAAACCATGGATCACACATTTTTGAAAAAACTTATAATTACCAAAAATATCCCAAATCCAGGCAGTGGGTTACGGGGGGGGAGGGGGGCGATATTTTAATTGACTAATCACCTGGCATACCTCTATAAAATGTTTTCCTGCATTTTTGGCTGCAAATATTTTGATAGTCTCTGTTTTTGGTTTGTTTGTTTGGTGTGTGTGTGTGTGTGTGTGTGTGTGTGTGTGTGTATGTGTGTGTGTGTATGTGTGTGTTTTAAGAACTACTTGAAGAAGAACAAGCTCATTTTAAAGGAAATTTAGGAGGAAAGTAGAAACACAAGCAGAAAGCACAAATACACAGATCGTTCTATCACCCATACACACAATACAGGCAAAACATTACTAGTGTTTTAGAACTGCTATTTGGCCTTTTAGAATATAAAGACAAGAAGTGGCAGGCATATTTTAATATTTTACAAACAAAAATTATTAAGATTGAAGGTAAGCAACAAACATGGGGGAAAACAAGCTTGAAAAGCAAATCCTTACAACAGCAGTTCATTTTCATCCTGCAAAACATCTCACCTCGGTTCTATATACAGTAAGTCCTTGGGTTATGTCGGAGATCCCTTCCTACAGCTCGATGTAATGTGATTTTCGCCATAAGTCGGAACCCACCTACATAAGCACCTACGTGACTCACATGGAGCACACACACACATACCTGTAATGTGTGTATGAAGTGAAAAAAATATTTTTAAAAAGAAGAATTCCTGACCTTTACCTGTGGTAAATAAATAATAAAAAACATAAAGCACATATGTACATACGATGAAATGACGGAACTTGTTTTAAATAAATAAATGGGAGATGGCGATGTAACACGAGGACTGCCTGTAGTTATAAATATAATAGAGGCCCGGTGCACAAAACTCGTGCATGGGTGAGGTCCCTAGGCCTGGCCAGTGATCAGGGCCAATCAGGGCCTTCCTTCGTCCCGCACCGCCCCTTGGTGGTCAGCACACATCATAGCACGTGACTGAACTCTCAGTCTCCTGGTGGGACTCCCGAGGGGACACTATTAGCCTTTTATATATATAGATATAATAGCATCTAAGCATCTCCATTCAAAATGTTATAATCAACAACTTTGTGTGATATGGCTGATGACATGCATTGTTTAGTTTAAGAAGCTACACATCTGGTTAATGATTTAAATGTTTATAAAGAAAAGCTTTGCAATAAGAAACTAAAAGTACATGTTAGAAATAAGCAAGCTCTCAAAACACACAAGATTCTTTATGAGAATTATCTTACTAGGAAAAATATAACACCAATTCCATCTTTCAAGAGACCAGATAAGCCCTAGCCAGTTTGTCTCAGGGGATAGATATCTGCTTGTGGACCAAAGGGTTCCGGGTTTGATTCTGGTCAAGGGCTTGTGCCTCAGTTGTAGGCTCCTACCTGGACTGCCTGGGCCTTGGTTGGGGTGCATGCAAGAGGCAACCAATCTATGTGTTTCTCTCACATCAATATTTCTCTCTGTCTTTCCCTCTCTCTTCCATTCTCTCTAAAATTAAATGGAAAAATATCCTCAGGTGAGAAAGAGAGAGAGAGAGAGAGGGAGAGAGAGAGAGAGAGAGAGAGAGGGGGGGGGGGGAGGGAGGGAGAGAGAGAGAGACCAAAGAAAAATGGGAACAAATGGGAACAAAGTGAAATTCTAGCAGATGGCGGTAACATCTAATCTTATCTGAAGGTAAAACAAGTGTGACAGGCCCTTCTTGGTAGACTTGGCTCCAGCTTTGTGGTGCTGTTGAGGCCGTTCATGTTGTCGCACCTGAGGCTTTACAGCTCAGAAAGACCAGTGTTGGCATTCAAGTCTTGGTCTTTGATTCCAAGCGTGTTGTCTGTTTTCTCGTGGCTATTGTTCGAGCTCCCGTGACAGCCAGCTCTGTGGGAGGGCTCAGGACTGACGCGCCTGGTCAGTCTGTAAGCTGGCTTCCGTCCGTTCCTTTCAGGTGGCACTGAGCTGCCTACGACCTCTGTGCTTCCGTGTCCTGTCTCCAGACATGGAATGGAATGGCAGCGCCGATGTCAGAGGAGGGCTGTCACTCCCCGCAGCCGTGTCCCCTGCAGGCCCGGCGGGAAGCTACAGGACACCGGCCGGGTCGCCTCCTTCACAAGCTTACACATCATTCTCAAGAGAGAGCAGAGGCTTAGGCATTTGTCTGACATGGTGACTTCTGAGTCTGGGTACTTCAAGCCTATTTCTCCACATGCCCTTGCACTCTCGGCACTGGCAACCCTGGGCTGTGTCCACAGTGTGACCCTCCCCCGGCCTGGGCCTTCCTGTGGGATGAGTTAGCACAACTGTTAGGAAGATCATCCCAGGTCACAACTCACGTGCCCACCAGCCAGTGAATGGAGAACAAAATGGCATATCCAGTCCTAAAAAGAATCAAGTACGGATTCGTGATACAAGAGGGATAGACCTAGAAAACATTATACGAGATGGGAAAAGCCAACACAAAAGGTACACATATTACCTGATTCCATTTATACAAAATACCCAGAATAAGCAAATTCACAGAGGCAGAAAATAGATTAGGAGGGGATTAGGAGATTAGGAGCTGGCTCTGTGTGTGGGGGTGGGGTGTTTGAGGAGTTTCTAGATAAAGACTTTTTAATTCACTCATCTAATTATGAGATCCAATATTTTTTCAATCATGTTTTGTATCTCCAAAGGTGCCTCGGGCTTCGCTGGTAATCTCCTTGCAGAGCACACGCTTTTGCTATTCCTCTGCCTTATCCCCTAAATCTCACCACAGAGATTGGCTTCACACGCACACCAGCTCCGATTCTCAGCCGTCCCTCCTTCTCTCTGATGAATTTCTTCGTGTGTCTGAAGACTTTTCTCGGGAATGAGGTAAAGACAGGTCAATGCCAGTAACCAAGAGTGAGCGTCATTAACGACTAGTGGCATCCCTGAACCTGGCCTGTGGGAATTGGGCCAAAATGGGCGGTCAGACATCCCCCGGGGAGATCCAGACTGAGAGGGCTCAGGCCAGGCCGAGGGCAGGGCTGGGCGGGGGCGCAGGACAGGGGTGCATGGCGGGGCCGGGAAGCATGAATATGAATCCATGGCTTTGTCCGGGCCTCTAGTGTGCATATAACATCTTTGTTTAATCTCTCCCCACCCTCTGCAAACCCCCCTCCCTCTGAGATTCATCATTATGTTCCATCTTTCCATGCCTGTGCATTGAGCATTTGGCTCCTGGTGGTCAGTGTGCATCATAGCTACCAATCAAACGTTCAAACAGTCCAGTGGTAGACACTTAGCATATTAAACTTTTATTATACAGGAGTAGAGAGGCCCAGTCCCTCAACCCGGCCTGCACCCTCTCCAATCTAGGACCCCTCCGGGGATGTCAGTTTAGGCCCTTGAATGTGACATCCCTCTCACAATCCGGCACGACTGGCTCCTAACCACTTGCCTGCCTGCCTGTCTGGTCACCCCTGTCTCTGCCAGCCTGATTGCTGCCTGTCAGCCTGGTAGCCTTCAACTATTCTCCCCTGTCAGCCTGATGGCCCCAACTGCCCTCCCCTGTCAGCCTGATGGCCCCCAACTGCCCTCCCCTGTCAGCCTGATGGCCCCCAACTGCCCTCCCCTACTGATCTGCTCTGCCTGGCTTTGTCCGGAAGGAAGTCGGATGTCCGATCATCCTGTCTAATTAGCATATTACCCTTTTGTTAGTATAGATTCCACGAGTTGATGGGTTGATCATTAGATTGTCTGTCATCTGACCCTCAGGGGCAGTTAGTGTGTGGAGTGTCATCTTCCGCTGTGAAAACCCTTCTATGTTGTAGCTGCTCCCGCCCCCTTACCTTTCAACCTCCTCTGCAATTGGCTACCTCACAGAGACTGACAGCGCCCTCACTCCGCCCCTGCAGGCAGCACTAAGCTTAGGACCACCCCCTGTTCTGCACTCACTGGTCCTTGTCTCAGTCCTCACTGGCCCTACAGACCCTATGGGGTTCAGGGAGATGGGATGAGGGGGAGTCCTTTTACTGCTCTCTGGCCAATGTCTTCTCAGGCTCCTGGCCAACTGGTCACCCAGCTATGGCCACAGCCTCTCCCCTGCCTCGGGGTGGGAGGGGACAAATGGCAGACACACGGCCCAGCTGCGGCAGACAGGTTCTGCCCACCCCCAGGGCAGGGCGAAGCCGAAGGGCAGCTCTGAGAAGGCGGTGGGGGAGCAGGAGGGGCTGTCAGCTGAGAAGCAGCACGCGCCCCCGCTGCCCCCACCCCCGCCACACCCTGCACCCCTGGGACCAGCATTTGAGCGCAGCAGCATCCTCAGGACCTGAGCAGCCACCTTCCAGGAGCTCCCTCCTCTGTCCACCCAACGCAGCCTCAGCCCTTCCAGGGATGGACCCAGGCTCCCACAAGCTCCTTGCAGGGACCCAATGGCCCCATATCGTTGCCATGGTGATGGTGCTAAGGCACAAACTGGTCTTCACTTTCTCCAAAATGAAAATGTCACCTGGCAAGCTGCTCAGTGGTTAGAGCATTGACCCACAGACTGAAAGGTTTGATTCCAGGTCAGGGTACCTACCTTGGTTGCAGGCTTGATTCCCAGTGGGAGGCAACCAATTGATGTGTCTCTCTCACATTGATATTTCTCTCCATCTCTCCCCCTCCCTTCCATTCTTTCTAAAAACCTTGGGAAAATATCCTTGGGTGAGATTTAACAACAACAAACAACAATTAAAATGTTTCCTGGTTTCTCATTTGCTTTAAGACAAATGCAGTTGGTCACAAAAGGTCCCTCTAGACGAGGCCTCTGCCAGCCCCTACACCTCCTGACCTGTGCCGAGCCTGGCATGGCCACACCCTCCAGAGCAGGCAGACGTCTTTCCCTCCAGGACAGGATGCACTCACAGCAGTCAAATGATGACCCAAGCAAACCCATTACCCCAGCTCAGCCGGCATGGCTCTGCGGTGGAGCATTAATCTATGAACAAGGAGGTCACAGTTGGATTCCGTCAGAGCACAGGCCTGGGTTGTGGGCTTGATTCCCAGTTGGGGGCATGTAGGAGGCAGCTGATTAATGAGTCTCTCATCACTGATGTTTCTATTGCTCCCTCTCCCTTCCTCTCTGAAGTCAATAAAAATATATTGAAAGAAAATTCGTTAATCCAGGTGGTAAATGTTTACTAAGTAACTAATGGTGCCTCAGCACTGAGCCCCAGGTGCTGGGAAAAGAGAGGGAACAGAGAGGCGAACACCCACCCCCCAAGGGCATGCCGGCCCCTCTGGCCTTTGGCGCCCATAGGTTACACATATGTGGGCTCAACCAACCCACATATGGATCAAAAATACTTGAAAGTTACAATGTTGCTGACATGTATGCAGTTAGGCCTACAAAGAGCATAGTGGAGTCCATACTGAACATGTAGACTTTGTGACTATTCCCTAAACAGTACAGCAAACAACTAGAAACACAGCATTACATTGTATTGGGAATTGTAGGTTTTCTAGAGATGGTTTAAAGTACATGGGAGCATGTGTGTAGATTGTATGTCATTTCATATAAGAAACTTGAGCATCTACAGTTGTGGTGTCTCGGGACAGGCTTTCTGGGCGACCGGAAGTGGGCTGGGACGGCAATGCCTTGAGGGGGACGGGGAGTGGCCGGCAGGAGCGCTGAAAGGTAAGAATGTGCCTCTGGGTGTAGTCAGACCGCATTTGGGCACAGGGCATTGCTAAATGAGGAGCCTGGACTTCCATTCTGAGTGGGACAGAAAAGGGCCCCCGCCCGGCCAGGCCCTCTCTGAAGGAAGGAGGCCAACACCCAGCACTGGCCCTGAGGCCCAGGAGCTGCAGTGCCCGCCCTGCAGAGGTTCTGACATGATGCCCTTCACCCAGTCCTCCCACCTCCTTTAGGAAAAACGGAGCCGTTAGCCAAGGGTGCCATCCCTGAAGGCTCTGGAGAAGAGCGCGCTGGCTGCGGTCACCGCAGGAGGCACACCCTGCGGCTCCGGCAGAGGGTGGCCCTCGCCTCCCTGCGTAGAGAACATTGTCTGGGGATGGGCGGCATGGCGAGGACCAGACCCAATCAAGGCTGAATCTAGAAGGCTCCACATGAGGTAGCCCCAGCGCACGGAGGCAGGTTATCTATGAGGTGACTGGCACAGGGCTGCAAAAAGGTAAGCAGACCCCCACCCCCACCCCCTACCCGAGAGGAGAGCAAAGAGCTGCCATCCCAGTGAGGAGGGCGCTGGGCGGGACAGGCCGCAGCACATTCTGAGGATCAGCCCGGCTTTCTCCTGGAAACCTGTCAGGAGGTGTGGTCACTCGGGTATTTGAGAGTAACCCTCCGAATTCTGTGGAAACAGAAAGTTCCGCCTGTATTTGCTTAGCTATTCAACCTGTGTATTTTATGGCATCAAACTTCCGCATGATAAAGCTTCTCGCAGTCCGTGGACTGCATTGGTGAACTCCTTAATGAAACCTAAAGCAAAATCCTCCCGCTTACAACCCGTGTGTGGTGCTGCGCGCTGGGCTTTAAGACACGTGGCCACTCGCCGTCCTGGGTGAGGAGCCTCCCTGCCCCACCACAGGCCGCAATGCCGGTGACCTGCGCGCTTCCAGGGAAACGGATGCTGCACCGGGCTGGCAGCTAACTGCTCCCGCCAAGCCCGCCACGGGAGTGCGGCCCCCTGTGGCCACAATAGGTATGGCATCCTCAGCGGGGAGTCCGGAGCTGTAAATTCCAGAACAGAACAGTGCAGAGCAAAGCTATGAGGGGCCAGAGGTCCCTTGGCGCCGTTTCCTCCCATCGCAGAGTGCGGCAGGAGGGAAGAACAGGACGCTGGAGAGTCCGCTGGGCCCGGGTTACAATGTGGAGTTGTCTGGAGCAGGTGGAGTTACCCGTGGAGACATGAATGCTAATCCTTGACTGTAAAAGTTAAAAAGCATGGATGTGACTTTTTGTTTTAAAAATTTACAGAGTATCTGCATGCAACTTACTTTCTTCACTTAACAGTACAATTTTAAGGCATTTTGTATATATCAGTGTGGTACCGATATGTTTCATTTCCAAGGTTAATCAACACGAAAAAATGCAGTTTGGCAAGGGGGAGAAAGTAGTATGACTTTGTGTAATAAATTTATTGTATTTTGTTACATTTTCCACTTTTCCCTTAATTCCAACTGTATGCAATATAATCAACTGCTGTTCCAGAAATAACCTTTTAAACATAAAAATATTAAATTCTGCTTCTCAAAAGTGCATACACTTTGAATAGTAAGACACACAGATAAATAACGAAGTCAGTGGCACATCTCATGCACTTGTTCTAAAATAACTTAAAAGGGATGACACACGTCTCGGCCTCAGGAAGACCCTCCCTCCCATGACTGCACGGCTAAGGAAACAGCACAGAGCATGCGTGCGTGGACAATACCGAGCCGCTCGGGAGTCTGTGCCGGCAGCTTCCAGGACAGGCCAGCAGCCCGTGTGCAGCAGGGCGGCCGGGAGAGACAGAGCCGAGATGGCGTTCAGTGCAGCCCGTGGCGGGAGGCAGAGGGACGCCTGGCCTCTCCCAGGCAGGGTAGCACCTAGGGAACTCCTGTCTCTTCCTCCCCGCCAGCAGGCCTCACCGCCCCGCCCTGCCAGGGAGCCCACCAGCTGGTGTGGCTTTCCGTCTCTGTGCCTGGAAACCAGGGAACCCATGTTTCTTTCTCCCAGCGGCAATGGTGAGATGACCACCCGGGCGCATAGGGACTGCTCTGAGGTCCTTGGCAGGCACTCAGCTCACCAGATTAAGCTCCATCCCACTGGCTTCCATCGGTAATGTATGCAGCCAAACTTTTGGATGAGCATTAGCTGATTTATTAAAATTATATGAAAAAATACCAATGAGGGTTACAAAAGATTCCAAATAAAAATGCTTCACATTCATTTTTTAATTTAAAAATACTTCCTGAAATTACATTCTAGACAAGCAGAGAATGAGCTAAACAAGGTATTTGGAAGCAGCCTACGGTTTGCTGTTATAATTATTACAAAGAAACCGTCATTCTACCAAAATCCGGGAGTCCGCCCTGGCTCTCAGCAGGGCTCAACTCCGCACTCAGACACACCTGAAGCTTCAATCCACTCGGTCATTCCTGGGCCAGACCGCACTGACTGCACACAGTGTGCGAGGGGGAGGGGCGGGCTTTAAAAGTCCCCTAGACAAGTCTCATCAACACCGGGTGTCCAAATCCAGAAGAGGCTCAGAGAATCCGGCGTCTGTGTGAGAGGTGGAGAGCCTCCCTGGTCTACTTTGGATCTCACTGCCCCCAAACTGGGAAGTGCCAGTTAAAATGAATGTGAGATGATCTAGAACTGACCCACTCTCTGATGCCACCACGATCCCATTGACCACCGCTTTCCGTAACAGCAGCTCTAAGTCTCTAAAAAAGCATTTTAAACTGTTAGCACTGCTAGAAGCCACGTTCTCTCCTTGTGACCACAGGAGAACCCTAGAGGATATAAACAATTAAAATCTATAGAAAATGGCAGGTTATTTTTAGAACATTCCTATACTTTACGAAAGTCTTTAAGCTAAATACAGTATATAAACCAGTGTGTTCACCATCCCCACCCATTCCTGCTTGCAAATACTTACAGTCTTGCCAATGATTAAAAAGGTTGGCCAAGAGAAACACGTGCAAAGCAAAACAGGAGACCACATTCACGCTCTTCTACCCCGATTAAACCACACTGAATAAATATAAATTCGAAAATAGAGTTCCATAATCTAAGAGTTGCCTTTAAAAAAGCATAGTGGACCTTGTCTATGAGCGGCTTTGCATAGGTAGTAAGAGCATGCGTTCTGGGTTAGCTGCAGGCCATGCAGACTGTCCTGTCCCATGGGTGGAGAATGGCTGCTCAGGCTGCATGTGCCTGGGCACTGAGTGAAAGCAGTGAGACTGACTATTCAACCAAAACAAAAGCTTAGCGTTTACCCCAAAATACTCCCGCAGGCTTAGCAACAATGCACCCTTTATGAACTTAGACAGCCTGCACAGGAACAGCTACCTTTTGTGTTAACCACAGGCACTGGCTGGTCAGCAATTTTTGCTCTTTCCTATTTCAAACGATTCAAAGTTCAACCCACCTCACAGAATGTTTTATAGAAACTGTGCTTGTCACTTGGATACTATTTCAAAATTCCAACCCAGGAACACTAATTATCTTTGCATCCGACAATTATAACTCCAGAAAAGTTATGTCAGCTGCTCAGTAATTTTATCAGAATGAAAGGTGTCAATCTACTTGAAACACAGGTTTATTTTATGTAAATGAGCTTTGCTCACTGCTCTCATCAGCTCCATTTTCCTAAAGGCTGCCCCTGCCGTCCTTCACATGCTGTTGCTGTGTACTCCCCCACCCCCCGCTTCACCCCCTCCCCACAAAATCCCCACATCCATCTCATATCAACGCGGGCGACCACGTTTTCCCGTCCTAAGTACGGAAACGGCTGTCTGGAAAGCGGACGCAGAGGGGCGCGTCTCAGAGGTGAAGGAGGGCACTTTGGTTTCCAGAACACACTTGCTCCAGAGGACTTGGCCGAGTCAGCAGACCCCGTTCGCTCTGGCACTCGCTGAGGCTCCGGTCGATCAGCTGCGCTCCCAGGCTCCGCGGCCACAGAGACTGCTGGAGCGGCAGCTGGCCTGCACCTGCAGAGCAGGCCCTCCGCCGATGTCAGAACGAACGGATAACGATGGAAGCATGATTACAGGAGTTGAGGGCAGCCTCATGATTACAAGTCTTCACCAGAACACAAACACTCCTATCGGTCCAGCATGGTGTTCCTCTCAGGCTGCTTTTCGGGAGAAAACACAAGGAGATGGAAGATGGTCTTGCATGACATGAGCCTAACAGCCTCCGCGCTCGCACCTGGGGAGGGACTGCGAGGTAAAGGCCAGGACTCAGGGATGTAGTGGCCTCAGTGCCTGGGGTGTTCCCTGGAAAGAAATCCAAATGCAATGTTTCCTAAGTGGACAAACAGGAGACGAACTCCGTGGCTGGTGGTTATTCTGTGCTCACCAGGAAACGAGTGCTCGGATGAGGCCAGAAACCCAGGATCTCCAAGCCCAAACACACGTCTGCTCATTGTGTCCGACGTCACCGGGGAAAAAACAAAACCAACACCAAGCCCCTAACCTACCAAAGACCTGAACTGAACCACGTAACCATTTCCCACACTTTACACCTCCAGGAGCACCTGCAAACTTCTGGGCAAGACAGCCTTCTCGGTGGCTTAGCGTTTGTACCTGGAGATCAGGGATGAACTTTTCACTGCTTAAGCACAGAAATGTAACAGCTTAGAGATGCCTAGACAATGCCGTAATATCTCCTGATTTTTTCCATTTAAATCTGAAACGAGGACTAAATTCATAAGCATACAATTTTATAAATACTGAAATTTTATTTTTAGATCTCATGGAAAATTAAAGGAGTTTGTAGTGTGCTTTTTAAAGACACTAAACCAAATGGAAAATCCATTCCTGAAGCACTCAAGAATAAAAATATTTACCACTGTGAAAATTAAACTACTTTCCATTCATGCTTAAATCATTATTGCCCCAAAACGTGTTCATAAAACCTGTTATGTAGCCAAACTATAATTCTAATACTTTGCAGAGATACGGATTTCAATGTGGTTTGCCTTTGAGAGAAAGAGGAGGCTCCAATCGGACGAACACAGAGTTTCCGATACTGGCGATCCCACGTTTGTGATACAGAAAACCAGTGCCAAACAGACCAGTATTCCACGTGCGGTCGGAAGCGAGAATCCCGGCAGCCGAGCATCGGCAGCCGCTGCTCTGGAGCCACGGGACCGGGCGCGGGGCAGACACGCGTGCTCAGGAAATGTCGGGGAGCACTGCGGCAACTTCCACAAGCGGAGTCTCAGATATCGCAAGGGTCTAAAATTCCAGCTACCCTCAACAAAAATGGCCTCCAGACTTGTGAGTTACCTGCTAATGCTCAATTAGCAGCAAAATAAAGTTAACTAACCTACTGGAAACATTTCCCAAGAGGTATTCATGGAAAAACAACAAAAGGCAGTGCAGAATTCACAGCCGTGTGTGGTCACCTCACACACAGCAGGACTGAGGGGGATTACACGTGGGTCCAAGTGCCAGGAGTTCAGGAAGAACTTAAAGAACCTGTGAGCTTTTGGAAGTTAGTACAGAAGAGCATATAAACATAGCATGCTATATTTCATGGCAAAGTGACAAATGCTATTCAAATAGAATGAGAACCAAGACTCTCTTGACATTTAGGTAAAGGAGGAAAAAAACTAAAACTTGCCAGGATACCTCCAGAAATCTTGGAAACCAGGTATCTTGCTTACCTGTGAGAGTCTGAGGTTCTCTGTCTAACCAGGAAATGCAATTGGCATGGACAGGGCCCGATGGAACATGTGCGGACCCCGCCGAGTTCTGGTGAGGGATTCAATCTTACATACGAAGTGAGTGAATTCCTGAAGAGCAGTCACTGAGCCCGACAGGCAGGATCAGAAACGTGTATGTAATACTTGGTTACAGG